>OZ020612.1:1873600-3197200 GCA_963971575.1 Liopterus haemorrhoidalis | reverse complement strand
TGACGATCTTGCAGTATCAGTTCAAGCACAGCATCAATGTTTTCCGGAACAACAACCGATTTTGGACGACTTTCACGAAATTCGTCCTTAAGCGAACTACGGCCAGGATTGAAGTCAGCAAACCATCGATAAACAGTAGTCCTTGATGGTGCTTCATCGCCAAAAATCGAATTAAGTTCATCGATGCACTGTTGTTGGGTTAATCCACGTCGAAAGTTGTAAAAAATAATCTCTCGAAAATGTTCACGATTTAATTCCATTTTTAGCCGCAAACCATCTATAAACGTAGTCCTTGATGGTGCTTCATCGCCAAAAGTCGAATGTCGAATTAAAATCATCGATACGTTGTTGTTGGGTTAATCCACGAAAGTTTTAAAAAATAATCTCTCGCAAATGTTCACGATTTAATTCCATTTTTAGCTGCAAACCATCGGTAAACGTAGTCCTTGATGGTGCTTCATCGCCAAAAGTCGGATGTCGAATTAAGTTCATCGATGCGCTGTTGTTGGGTTAATCCACGAAAATTGTAAAAAATAATCTCTCGAAAATGTTCACGATTTAATTCCATTTTTAGCCGAGATGATTTTTTTCAAGTTACTGTAAACAACACAAATAGCGCTCATACGTCAAAACGTTTTGAGTAATTATACCGTTAAAAATGTCAAACTTTACGATAGAGGCGTCAGTTTCCAGATAGCAGCCCTCGTATATTTGAAATCGCGCAATTCAAAACCGTGTTATTAAGAGTCAATTGTATTTTTCTTTGAGTGCAGGATGATGGTAAAAAATATCTGTTAATTTCTTATTAACCCATTTGATATAAATAGACAAGTTGCAGCAAGTTGTTGCGTGCGATGTGTACATGATAACCCTTTGCCGGCATGTCACGTTATTCCTATCCAGTTATCCTTGAGCAGCCACTTGTTATGTTGACTTTCCTGAGCGTATTATACCTTAACAGCACTGCTATTCTCTTCGCAAACCTGTCTAGACTTCCATACTTGGATACTAAAGTATACTGCAGACTAACGGAAAAAAAAAACTTTCTCTTAATTGAACACTGTATCAGGACACTGCTTATAGTTAATTTGTGTGTTCCTGTTACTCACCAATGGAACATAGGATCTCTACAAAATGCTTCCATTTATTGTTTTAAAATGTTTCAGTTCTGCCCATGGTTAACCAGCTTCCTCAACCACTTTTAACCCTTTTAGGACAACTGGTTACTACTGCTCACTACATATTTAAAAATTATATCTGAAGTGCTTAGTGGTTTCTGGTTATAACTAAAGTGCAAAATGTATTAATACGGAATTTAGTGTGTGTACAGTTACCAAGTACTATAGGGTAGTCGGCGAATCAGTGCAATTGCGTCATTGGAAACGTCACTTGTTTTTGTGACGCCATATTTAGTACGTCTACATATCATCTATTTAACGAATGTAATATTCGTACGCTGTCACTTGTATCGAAATAAAATGAAAATATAAGAATAAGAACAGAATAGAAACAAATAAACTATTCTAATTGGATAAATTCTCCTGCGGCAGAAAGAATCTTTTCCTTACAACGACGAGCTGTAAGAATTCTGGCCGAAGTCTCTTACCAAAGCGACTGTAGGCTTTGTTTCCCTGAACTGGAAATTATGACACTGCCTTCTCTATTTATTTACAATTCCCTATTGTATACCCACAGAAACTTCAATGAACTTGTAACACATGAGCAGGTACATAACTACAACACTCGAAATAAAGGCAAAATCTATCCAACCTATATAAGACTCCAAAAATCAAGAAATAGTACTAACTATTATTCAGTAAAGTTCATGAATTTACTGCCTGATAATTTTAACTCTGACTGTTTTAATACTTTTAAAAATAAAATAAAAATTTGTTTAACAGACAATCCATTTTATTCTGTCAATAAATTCTTGTCTTATAAATTTTAACGCGCTTGCTAGCTAGTCTCTCTGAACTCTTGTTTTAATATTTAGTGCTATATTTATTTATTTTTTCTTCTATTTTAAATTATTATTTTGTGTATATTATGTGTAATTACGATTGACTTGAAACAATTTATGTATTGTAAGATAGTCAATAAATTATATTATTATTATTAAATACTCCTAAAAAGGGCTGATTTGATCCAAAAATATGATCAAAGAAAAGAAAATAGAAATACGTTGAATTTAACCTAAAAAGCTATGCACTACACACAATATCAAATGGAAATATGTAAGATATCTATAAGAAAATTTATAACTAAACACAAAACTGCTAAATAAACAACAAACTAAATAAAAAAGGTTTTTATAAATTACTATAAGTTAGATATGTGAACACAAGTATCAAAACACATCAGAACGTATTAAAAAATGTCAAATGTAAACATCGTTTTATTTAGCGATACCAATACAAATGTCCCTATATTAAATAAACACTTTTAAAATTTGTAAATCTTCAAAATGACTATCGAACACAAACTAAATATTTTCAAAAGACTTCGAAAACCTTCAAAATACTTCAAAAGGTATGTTTTAGTAAAATATAAGAGGGAAGAGCAATATTAGTCTATAATTCACATGCAAAAAAATCAGTTTAGTTATTTTTTCAGCACTAGGTTTGTCATTGCAGTTACGACGCAAAATGACCAACTGCGTTGATTGAACGACTGACCTGTACTAATTAGTATATCATTAAATGCAGCCACAAGAATTTTTTGTATAATATTACATAAATTTTCGAGTGAATCGTATAAAATTAGTGAAAATTATTTAGCATTTGTTTCATAACTTTTACTAAATCCTTTACCTTGCTTTATTGAATATCAAGTCTTTCCAGTTATCTTGTATATCAATACTCGCTATCTTCCATGTAATCTACCACCAGTTGATCTGAACCAGGCTACATAAAAGCTTAGAATATCGCCATATTTTCGGTTTCAATCAATTCATTTGACTTTTTCCATTAAGCAATTTAGAAAACAGTATTATAGGGAAACAATGAAGCTATAAATACAAAGAGCTGAACAGTAAGTACATGTGGGTTCGTGCAGAGAAGTCCAATGCTATATTGTATTCAGTAAAAATTCAATTTCCTTGTTTTCTCAGCGCCCTGCCGAGATATCTAGTGCTAAATAAAATAAACAATTGCGCTTTTAAAAGCCAAGAAAATCAGGATACGTTTTTTAAACAAAGAAACCAGTTAATAAGCGGATTAACATCCATATTTTTATACATTGTCCTCCAGATTCCTCCAGGGGAGGGGGCTCAGGGGCTTTAGTTAAATTTAAGCGGAAACAGTGGAAACAGTGGATGGATGACAAAATTTTATTACGTAAGATTTTTGAATCTAGAGTTTGAAATGTGGAATTTCGGTGTACGGTACACGGCTATTGAGAAGTGACATTACCGTTGGCGGCGCTGTACTCCAAGGCAATATGGCTGTCGTGTCTAGTATTCAGCTGTCAATATGCTACCAGCGAACAGGTTAATTTAAGCACAGTACATTTTTATTTTATGAAAATGCGAGTAAATATTTGCGAAATTTTTTAATTTTTACGCGCTACACATGTATTGAGGTGTATAACAGAAGGTGGGTATCAAATTACAGTATTTTAAGTTTAATTTCAGTAGATTTATTGAAGTATAGTTGAGAAGGTGTTAAATACCGGGCATTTAATTTTATATGGTACATCTGAGTGTCCGTCATCAGAATTTACAATATATGGATTATGTTTGTAAACAAGTGCATTATGCTCATTGCCTCATGAAATAAAATTAGTTTTAGTTGGACAGAGGCAGCTAATATTATTAGCTATTATTATTAATATATTAGTGCAGTTTAGTTTTTCTGCGACAAATATAAGGAACAAACTCGCATAGTATCAGTTAATTTTAACTCAAAATATATTCCCATGCCTTCCTCTTGTCCATAACCAAATATTTTCTAATCTGAACTTAATATTAACTTTCCCTCCATTTTTCTTAAGAATAGAAAAAAACTAAGATTCCTATCTTTGTCCTGTCTTGAATGACATCCAAAAACACTACAATTTGTTCTACTTTTACAGTTTTTTACAACTTCTATCGACATTCTAACAAACAATCAACACTAAAACATATGAAATAAGTTCAAACAGTACTACAGGCGCCTAATACAATATTTGACCAGCAGACTGCGTATCCGAGCGTGTCAGTTCTCAATAGGTTAAGAATATTCAAGAAAAAATGAAAGAAAATGCCTTATTTCTTATTCGTATCCATCTAATATGTTTGAAGTGATGTTGACAGGCTCTGATTTTCCACTTCCCAGAAAAGTAACATGTGTCTTTGAAGTTTCATTTCCACTTGGTTTCATTTGAGTTAAAAATAAAATTGAAAATGATTCAAAGAAAAAATCAAAAGAGTTCCCTATTTGTTTTATAAATATTTTTAATGATTGAAAAATATTTTTTTATAGTTGTTAAACCATGATTGAAGAATTATTAATGACTTTATCTTTCCTTCATATTTATTTATTATAAACTAGATGTATATTGCAACTGCCATGTAACCTTCATCAGTAGCATAATCTACTTCATTAGCTATTTCATGAACTAACTAGTGACTACAGACCCTGAACTAGGGAAAAATTCACATTTCTCAAAAAAAATGTTATAATTATTGATAAAGGGCCTCAGTTCTTATGTCCTAGTATGAAAAAAATAAAGCAATTATCAACGTTCACAAAGATAATGGGCCGTATGAATAAAAATAAGCATAACCTTTTACTTGCAAATTATGAAGCAAATCCTCCCAACAATATGAATAAAAATACAAGCAAAACCTTCTACTTATGAGTAAGAAGCAAATGCTTTTTTGTTGATCTTTTGCTCAAGACAGAAGTAAATGGTTTTGAATAAAACAGACCTTTTACTTTAAATTAGAAGCAAATGCTTCGAAAAACATGCATCTTTATATTCATTTACTCACTTGTGAAAAAGTGTTGTAGTGAACTAATTGCCATGGCGGATATTATGCATTTAAGAAATATGAAACATTATAGGCATCGTTCTTCACCACGTCGTACTGACTTAAAAGTTAGTTTCGTTTTAAACAGGAGAACATGAAGTGTTTAGCTAATAATTTTTAGGTAACTTTTTTTTGTTGAGATATCTAGCTGATCTTGGATTTCAAAGAAGTATCGGTGAGGAACTTGGGGTGGAGCAATCCACAGTATTACTGACTGTCAGCAGTGTTGTTGATCAAATAGTTGCACAACTGGATTAAATTTCTTACTTCCCAAAATGTATTAGTGGAGGCGAAAAAAATGTGGCAAAGAAAATACCGTTTTCCAACCGCAGTTGGTGTCATTGACTGTACACATATAGGGATAGAAAAACCGAAGATCCATGAAGATGAATATGTCAATCGTAAAGGAAAACCTATGCTAAATGTATAGGCAATTTGTGATGCCAGTGAAATGTTCACAAGTGTAGGTGTAAAGTGCCCTGAATCTGTACATGACTTTACACCAATAAAAATAAACTGATATGTCAAACATGGAACTCAGTACAGCACTAGTACAGTTTTGATAGTGTTTATAGACTAATTTCAAGTTGACAGCAATCAGAAAGAAGTAGTACGATTTTGATAAATACTGATTTTCAGGTTTCAACATAGACACATCCTCTTGACCTTTTACTCACTGGTAGAAGCATTGACTTGTAAGTAAAAGGTAATCATTATTCATATAAAAAGAAGCAAATGCTTTTACTCAGACCTTTTACTCGAAGCAAATGCTTTTACTTCTACCTTCTACTTATGAGCATTTACTTCAACTTTATTCATACGGCTGATTATTTGAACCTAAAAACTGGTCAAGTTCACCCCGTTTTACGTAGTTAAAAACTGATTTTCAGGTCTAAACATAAACCAATCCTCTTGCCCTTTTAGTCGTAAGTATTGCCTTGCGAGGACAAGGTAATCCTTATTTATATAAAAAGAACTGCTTTTACTCCATGTTTTACTTGAAACAAATCCTTTTACTTCTACCTTCTACTTATGAGAATTTCCTTCAACTTTATACATACGGCCTAATGTATCTAAAACAAAGGCGATACAATAAAAGGACAGATAAAATCAATTTAATTTAAATAGATTTATGTAACACAAAACGCACAATCGACCTTATAAATTATTGAAAGGTGTATTGATTGCTATTAAAAGAATATCAAGTCTACAATTGTATTAGATTTTCATATTAATTAATGTAAATATGACAATGTTAGCTGACATGTGCAGACATGTATAGTTTGTAGTTGTATCTGAATATTTCCCAGGACTTTTTTTTCCTGAATATTACGTAGTAATGTCCGACAGACAATGACCTCCATTTTGATATGAATGGCGTACATCGTGCGGAACGTATTACGAATGTATACTTGGATGTGTACTGGATACTTGGTACTGGGAATATAGACTTGACCTCCAACGACAACAATAACCCATTGTCCAAGAAAAATCTCTAATTACAAATGTTGACTTTGAATTTTATCTAGATTTAAATTAGATAACTCCACCATTTTGTTTTAATACAGATGGGACAGATTTTAAAGACTTGTTGAGACTTGATTCTGGTAGTACGAAGACGTATTAGGTGTGTGAATTAATTCGGTTCGTTTTTATCTTCCAGAAAAGACTTTATTGTGAAAAACATGAAAAAATACACTATACAAAGTATTTGCCATTGATTGCTTTTATTTTTTCCCATCTGTTTGGCAGTTGTTGTATTCCGTGATGGAAAAACGACTCGTCCTTCGAAGCGATCCATTCATTGAGCCATTTCTCTATTTGTTCATAATTGTTCAAGTGCTGACCCGAAAGTCCGAGTGCCATTGATTTGAACTAGCGATAATCTGATGGAGCAATGTCGGGTGAGGTAAAATGTCCCAGCAAAGTGCTTCCAAGGTGGCCTTCACAATCTTTTCAACATGTGGTCTAGCGTTATCATGCTGGAGAATCACTTTGTCGTGTCTCTTTGCATATTCCGGCCGCTTATTCTTCATTGTGTTGTTTAAACGGAGCAATTGTTGTTGGTAAAGATGGTTTGGCTCTGCTTTAATAGCTGATGTTTTTCATTACACCCTTCTGGTCCCACCATATACAGAGCATTACTTTCTTGCCGTGAATATTCCGCTTTCCGCAATGCGGACGGTTTCCCTGGGTCGTAAATGGATTTCTTTTGTTTGGGATTATCGAAATATATCCACTTTTCGTCTCCAGTCACAATACGATGCAAAAAACCTTTTCTTTTTTGCCTGGCAAGCAAGATTTCAGACATTTTGCGCCTCTCGATGTCACTTTCTTTCAGTTCGTACAGCACTCATCTTCCTTCTGTGTAAATCTTTCCCATGGCTGCTAAACGCATAGAAATTGTTGATCGATCGACATTCAACAATTGCGCAAGCTCATGTTGCGATTGACAGGGATCTTCATCGATTAGCGCCTGCAATTCCTCGTCCTCGAACTTCTGCGGCTGACCTGAACGAGGTTTGTCATCGACACTGAAATCATCACTTTTGAAACGTCGAAACCATGATTTATCGGTGGGAGCACTTTCACCATAAGCTTCTACGAGCATTCGATGAGTTTCGGCGGCTGATTTCTTTAAATGAAAACAGAAAATGACAACTTCCTGAAAATTATGATTTTTTGGCTCGAATTTCGACATTTTCAGATAAACACGATGTTATTGTTACAAACCCAAACGTTTAAAACATAAAGCCGGTTGCAGACATTAGAGGTTAGAAAATTACATAGTACAGCAACTGACTGCCAGATGGACCGAATTAATTCACACACGTAATAGAAAGATTGTTTCTGGTGCTTATAAACAGGCGCCTATAAGCGTATGTTTTTGCTGGTTGTTGAAGCCGGTGAGTGCACCCGTAGTGACAACTTCTAACGTTGTTTTTGTTTGTTTCAGATCTTGTGACTAGTGGTTGTTCCATGATGCTGAGCCATCTTCCCCACCCTCGTACAGTTCGTCGGTAATACAGTGATTAACAATGGACCTGAAGCACGAGATGATGTCATACAGAGGCGGCGGAGTAGCTGGTGGTGACGAACTGATGCTCACCGCCGTCAAGACAGAGCCTCGTTTACACAGCCCCTGCGGTTCAACAGATATACTCAACAACTCGGCTACCAGCAGCCACGGTAACGGTCTGTTCAATAACATAGCGAGTAGCAACAAAAGGCCGCGACCCGACGACTGGTTATCTTCGCCAAGTCCTGGGACCATCGCCTCGACAGTTCCCCCTCTCACACCTTCACCAGGACCCCCCTCCATGCCTTACACTGTCATCTCTAATGGATACTCTTCACCTATGTCCTCTGGCAGCTATGACCCGTACAGCCCCAACGGAAAAATAGGTAAGTCACATTACTGTTTATCAAATATCTCGTGAAATGGCGGTCTTTATAGCGCACTATGATTGACAGTGCCAGTTGCAGAGAGCGGTCTAATACAGCGTTGGCGAACCTTTTTTCCCAGACGAGTCAAAATTGAATTTGAAATGTTGTAGATACAAATCGCGGGTCAAATATATTAGGTCTGGGAAAAAGTTCGTTGCGTTTTTGCCGATAGGCGGCGCCAATTGCAAATAATTCAAGAAACACAGATCGCAGCGACACCACTAAGCGCTCGTTTGGAAGGTAACAGTTCGAGCGTTACTTTGAGTGTCTACACATTAATTTGTGCAGTGGTTGAAAAGTTGTTTGCATTTGAAAATGGAGAAAAATAATGGAAGATTGCGCTATATTTTGCAATATTATTACGACTAATACCCTTTTCACACTAGATCTTTAAGACGAGTGAACTTAAAGTTCACCGATGTTTAAGATCGGTATGCTTTCACACTTGATGTTTAAATCTCTGGTGCTGTCATCAGCTACAGTAATTTTGTCCTTAAGTTACCGTCATGAAACTACCAGTTTTGAACTGTCTGCGCAAACGCACATTTTGAATTATTATAAACAAATATGGATATTTCATTTCATTCTACAATAAAGACACTACAATAAAGAATATATTACACCTGTATTAACATGTATGTCGATACATTTTATCTCAATTATTGTAGCTCTGTATTTTATTAAACACATTATTAAAATAAATAATTTTATTATAACAATAAGTATAAACTTCTTATAACGTCGATATAATACAGTATTCTTGTTTATGATAATATAAAATGTTGACAGCACAAATTCAAGGAGTATTTTTTTATAATAGAAATTAAGTTGGTAATGCGTACGAAGTTTAAGACGCAGATCTCTGTCTTAAACTTCGCTTGTATTTAGACGAGGCCATACGGTTTTACATTAGCGTTTAAAGATACGTTCACTTTAACATCCGATCTTAAAGATCTAGTGTAAAAAGGGTAAAAGGGAAGAACGCTGCGCAGGCTTGTGAAAAAATTTGTGCTGCGTACGGTGAAGCTACTTTATCAAAATCTGCTGCGCGGAAATGGTTTGCTCGCTTTCGTTTTGGTAATTTTAATGTGAAAGATGACTAACGTTCTGGTTGTCCAATCAGTGAAAAAGCTGATGAAATGCTTGAAAAAGTCCTGCATATCAGCAGTGTCGATATTGGTAAGGAGCTGGGCATTGACCACAAAACTGTTTTGAACCATTTACGGAAAGCTGGCTACAAAAAGAAGCTCAATATATGGGTTCCTCATGAGTTGAGCGCGAAAAACATGATAGACCGAATTAACATCTGCGATGCGCTACTGAAACGCAATGAAATCGAACCATTTCTGAAACGTGTCATAACCGGTGATGAAAAATGGATCACGTACGACAATCGGAAGCGTAAAAGATCGTGGACAAGGGATGGTGAGCCGTCACAAGCGTTCGCGAGGCGAGGATTGACGACGAACAAGGTGATGCTGTGTGTGTGGTGGAACTGGAAGGGAATCGTCCACTATGAGCTACTTCCAGTTGGTCAACCGTATTTCTTTGGGCAGCACAGTCCTCCTTTAGATTTAGGTACTGCTTAACTTATATGTCCTCCGTTTTCTGCTTTGGAAATGTTTAATACTTAACCAAAACTTATAACGTATATTACGGCCAGACTCCAGCGTTATATAGTTGGCATGCGCCAGCGTCCGCTCAGCTCTCTGATCGGTCGCTAAAGACCTAAATGGGGAAAAATATGAATTCCGTAACCACTGTGAAGTGACTCCAGCGGTTATCAGCTGTCCAGGGCAAAGTAGAAGGCCGCCAGCCCAGTCTAGAGGTAGATGTGACTATGCAGGGTGGTCCTGTAATTACCAATACCTATGTGCGGCCTAAATTTTTATACGGCGCCAGTCACCTCGCTTCTATTGCCCTAAATTCTGGAATAAAAATAAAACCCCAGGGGAAAGGAATAGAGTTATCGTAATAGAAACACCAATGTTCTCAATAACAAAATTTATTAACAATCAAAAAAATAACTAAATTATTCACAAAGAAAAAGGCTCAATAGGAACAATCATAATGTAATTCTAAACACCAAAAATCAAAATGCTTAACAATGGATCAGACTTATCAACAGTCTGTATCCAAGCAAAACTAAAACTTTACTTAGGACTCAAATTATTTTAAACTTTACCAAAACAATTTAATAACTACAAGATAAATTACTAGTTAAATATTCCCTTTTTAAGTTCGGAGTAGGACAAAATTTAATACTCAAAAATATCTAATATCAAACCAAAAAAATGTATTTAATCTAAATTTCCATGTGTCAACTATGACATAACCTAATTTTTTTTGATAGAAATAGAGAATTCAGAGGTTAATATTTGTTCCTTTAGCGAGAACTGCTACCTATAAGTAGTTTGTCAGGACTCTAGTCAGTTGGTTTCGCAAAAATACACAATACTGTATCCTTTAATGAGAATAGAAAGTTTTTGTACGTAAGGTAGGTTAGTGTTTAAGTTAGTTTTTAGGGTTTTGTAGGTATGACCAAAAAACCCTTATACCGTCATTTTGTCGTCTGTCTGTCTGTCTGTCTGTCTGTCTGTCTGTCTGTCTGTCTGTCTGTCTGTTCGGTAAAAATTGTAGCCAAACGGCTAAACCTAGAGAGTTGAAAATTGGCATGCTTGTACAACTTTTTGACCCGCACATAGGAAAAATACTAAAACATCTAAAAAACATATCCCCCTAAAAATATAAACAAATATGTGCTCATCGAAAAAAAAAATATTTTTTTAAAATTCTGAGTAGGGTATCAATGAAAGCCCTTAGTACGTAGATTAACGATCAAAATTAAATTTTTGCAAAATATATTATTTTGAGGCGATTTTTGCCAAAATTGTGCAAAAAATTTTTTGTCCCACACCCTGTAGCCCAGATGGTTTAAACTAAAAATCTGAAAAAATTCTAAGTAATGTATAATGGTGTGAACCGGAATAGTACAACAGGAATTTTTGATCAGATTATGTTTTCGGAAAATAACGCATTTTTTGTGTTTTTTGGTTGACGATGCATACATGTTATACTCTTATAACACACTAAGTTGATAAGCGTTTGGTGGTCTAGTGGCTCAGTTGCTCGACAACCACACAGGATCGTTATTCACTACACAGGTTCGTTCCTGGCTTGTGGAGTCAATTTTATTTTTTGTTTTTTTTTTTTTTCATATTTATTATGTTTAAATTAATTTGTTAAAATTCTAGTTATATTTTAGCACATTTTGAATTTAATTTTCAAGAGCATAAATTTAATAACCAATTGGAATTATATTTTCATTCTGTGTCATTTATACGAAGCCAGAGGGGCGGAGCGTATGATTTAAGACAACCAATGAAAGCCATAGGCCCAATTTTCAAAATCTTAATGAACCTTGTTATATAAAAAAAATACTGCACTTATTTAGAAACCTAAATAATGATATTAGGTATTCGAATTAAAATTAACAAAAAAATATTTTAACATAAAATTTGTTTTTAAAGCTGAGATTAACAGACGATAAATTATTTTAAAAAGATCGTTCATTTTGCCGTGGTTACTACAAAGCAAAATTTGTCCTACACACTCAGCATGCCGCCTTCACTTATTATATACCTGCGAAACCCTGCAATGTGTGAAAATTCACACTTCACATAAAATTTTTTAAACAGTGCGTGTCAGCTAGAATAGGCCGTAATAAACTGCGTGAGAGAAGCCGAAACCAAAATATTTCTACTGAAATGTGTTAGCGGAGTAGTTGCATCCCATGGACATACAATAAAACAAATCTATCAGTCCTGCAGGAAGTTGATGTATCTATCAGAGTTTTGAATATCATATAGTCCGAAATGACCTATGGTATCTATAGGGATTTAACTTGTTAAAACACACTTTTGTGATTTCCTGATTCCCTGTTGGTTTTACAAAATATGAATACAAAAATTGTACAGAATTTTATTCTGAACCTAGTAGCTTTTTAACGCTATTTCCATGACTTAATTTTATTTCTTACGTTAGTGTAACCTGTTTTCCTGAGAGAATTATAAGAACATGAAATTTCTTTTTATTTTTAACTTTGAGAAATCAATCTGTCACGTTAGACGTGTCAACATGACCACGAACATTCACGCCTCTTCACATTTTTATATTGCACTGTCAAGAAGACTTTTTATGAAAGAAAAATCAAAGAAAATATCTGTATCACATCAAGAACTCAGCATGTGACTTTATGACAGGAGTGATGTGTTATTGGCATGTTTTTTATTACCAATTGATTCACATTCTAAGTTTATGTGTGGAAGATGTTTTTCTCATATTTTCTGATATAAAATTCCTTTTTACTTTCGATATCATTCAAAAAAGGAAATTTAAAAATTTTGGAGGAATAAAATCGTAAAGCGAAACTGAAAGGGAAGAGTGAATAGTCATTTACCCGTGGGAAGAGCTTGGAAAAGATAAGAGATCAATTCACAAAAGGTCTATCACAGTGTTTATCAACTGCCGGTTCGTCAAAAACATTAACTGGTTCTCATTGCTATGTTTTAGTACAATATTCTAAATGGTCTCGATGAACTTAAGATAAAATTACTATTGTTTATTAGTTTAAGCAATCCTTTACCAAATAATTAACATTATTTGTAATAGAGTTATAATAATTATCAGAGAAATTCTATTATAGAACATTAGGCATAGCCTTTGTGAGTATATCGCAATGTATAAAATAACAATATTACTTTGAACTATGTATGTCCTTTGATGACAGATATTAAACCATATTTAGATAGAAATAACAATAATAGGACTCATGTAATTAATATATATTAAATTATACGTATCTTAACCAACTAGTAAGCTTTAGAAAAAATGCACAATTCAAAGAAATCGTTCTTGACGTTGATGTATTCATAATAAAGCTTATATTTTAAAACCAATAATTCTGTAATTTCTCAGTTAATTTTCATTTTAATTTAGGTGTGTTTTATACCATTGGAAAGAGAGAAAAAATCTCGATTTAATGCATTTAAAGACAACTTTGAGCCCCATATGAAAATTGAAAGTTAGTATGAATTTCTCGAAAATGATCGAGCTATAATTTTTTTTTATAAAACTGGTAATTGCAGATATATGTATTTACAAATTAAAAATGATAATGTCGAAAAATTACGCACACACACATTGAATTTTTGCGAAAACTAAAATAAATAGAAAAATATGTTTCAAATAAAAGTTGTTTCCTATTTTATTATCTACAACTTTTATTCAATGAAAATTTTTGTACGTCAGTTCGTTAACGAAATCTTTCAAAATATTTGTTATTAATGTAGCTGTTTGTTGATTCACACACATATATTAAATTTTTACGAAATCTAAAAGAGATAGATAAATATTTTTCAAATAAAAGTTGTTCCTTATTTTATTTGCTACAACTTTTATTTACTGAAAAATTTTGTACTTCAGTTCATTAACGAAATATGTAAGAAAATTGCCAGTAATATAGCTATTTGTTGTTTCACACACACATATTAATTTTTTGCGAAAACTAAAAGAAATAGAAAAATATGTTTCAAATAAAAGTTGTTGACTATTTTATTTGCTACATATTTTATTGAATGAAAATTTTTGTACATCAGTTCGTTAGCGAAATATTTAAGAAAGTTGCCAGTAATATAGCTATTTGTTGATTCACACACACATAGGGGAGATGTGGGGACGGTGGCACAATTGGTACAGTGGAACATTTGAAATATCTTTGAAATATAGAATATTTTCATGTCTGTTTGGGTATATATAGGCCCCTCTGATACTAAGAAATTATACTATCCACATTTTGAGTCTATAAATTTAAGTCCCGCCATCTATGATGAAAATGTTGATTTGAGGTAGGCAAACTAAAGTTTTTCGTAACGAGAAAATTTTTATTAGAACGAGACACAACTAAATTAGTAAGAAATTTTGTATTACATGTTGTAAATTGGTCATTTGTCTACAGTGTAAAGCAATTACTAATGTTCTAAACTATATCATTTATTATATTTGATAAAATGTTCGTGAAAATAGGGTTAGGTTAACAGTGGCACACGTGTTATGTGGGTACAGTGGTACAGTGAGCCACTGTACCCACGTACGTGGGTACGACTTAGAAGAATAATTCCAAGCTGCTCAAAATAAAAAAGATCAGAAAATTAAAAGATATTCTTGTAAGTTCAGACACATCTGATACTGATGTCAATATTGATGAGAATTCAAACTCAGATGATAATGTTGACTCTGAATGTGATACAGATTCGACAGACTACGTAAACAAGGATATTAAACTAAGGCAATATGCCTTAACATTTGAAGGATACGGAAAGAATAAAATGAAGAGCCACTCTATAGGGGAAATCATAGAAATAACGACTGACGATATTGTTGTAACATATCTCCGGCTGACTCTACTCTTTAAATTTATTAAAACAAATGAAAATTACACATTTAAAAAATCAGAGCTGATAAAAGTTTTACCATCTCCTGCTCCGTCTGGTAGCACAAAACACCGTTTAGACGTTTTGATTTTTACAGTAAATTTAATGAAATATAATTAATATTAAAATAAAAACTATCAAAACTTACTGCTTCCAAGGAACTTACCAAAGTTAATTTTTTTATATTAATAATAAATTTACATTTATATATTTATATACGTTATTTAATTACTTAGTAGTTTGTTCCAAAAAATTTGATTTTTTTTTTCAATATTATAAATTTTTCAGTACCTTTCAGATGATTTATTTTTAAAGACATTGAATTGAAGTTTCAATCAAAATTATTGATACATATACAGATTCTTTAAATACCTATTATATTTACTGTTCCACTGTATCCCTAATGCTGTTTCACTGTACCCTCACGTATAGGTACAGTGGCACAATTGCAGAGGTTAACAAAAATATTAATTATAAATGGCACGTGATAAGGACATTAATTTTTAATAGGTTATTTAAACAACGACGTTATAAGTATTAAGTGGCGAAAAGATTTATTTAAAAAATTAAAAATTGATGATGTTATGTACAGAAAACCAAAATGTGTGCCACCGTCCCCACATCTCCCCTATTCAATTTTTGAAAAACTAAAAGAGATATGTTTCAAATAAAAATTGTTTCCTATTTTATTATCTACAACTTTTATTCAATGAAAATTTTTGTACGTCTGTTCGTTAGCGAAATATTTCAGAAAATTTGCCATTAATGTAGCTGTTTGTTGATTCACACACACATATTAATTTTTTGCGAAAACTAAAAGAGATAGAAAAATATGTTTCAAATAAAAGTTGTTTCCTATTTTATTATCTACAACTTTTATTCAATGAAAATTTTTGTACGTCAGTTCGTTAAAGAAATATTTCAAAAAAAAAAAAAACCATCATTGTAGCAGTTTGTAGATTCACACACACATATTAAATTTTTGCGAAAACTAAAAGAAATAGAAAAATATGTTTCAAATAAAAGTTGTTTCCTATTTTATTATCTACAACTTTTATTCAATGAAAATTTTTGTACGTCAGTTCGTTAAAGAAATATTTCAAAAAAAAAAAAAACCATCATTGTAGCAGTTTGTAGATTCACACACACATATTAAATTTTTGCGAAAACTAAAAGAAATAGAAAAATATGTTTCAAATAAAAGTTGTTTCGTATTTTATTATCTACAACTTTTATTTAATGAAAATTTTTGTACGTCAGTTCATTAACGAAATATTTCAGAAAATTAGCCATTAATGTAGCTGTTTGTTAATTCACACACACATATTAAATTTTTGCGAAAGCTAGAAAGAGATACAAAATATGTTTCAAATAAAAGTTGTTCCTTATTTTATTTTCTACAACTTTTATTGAATGAAAATTTTTTGTACGTCAGTTCAGTAATGACATATTTAAGAAAATTAGCATGAATGTAGCTGTTGATACATTCAAACACATATATTGATTTATTGGGAAAACTAAAGGAGATAGAAAAAAATGTTTCAAATAAAAGTTATTCCTTATAATATTTGCTACAACTTTTATTCAGATATTTTTGTTGTAAAACAATTAATTAATGAGATATTTATAAATAACATCAGTGTTGCTTTGTTGAATAATGAGTTAAATGTTAAAAATAAACTATTTGTCGTTATTAAAGTCTCATATACTTAACAAAATGAAAGAAACGTGATTTTCTTGACGTTGTTTACTTAAAATATAGCGAATTCTATCCTGTTTTAGAAAGACCACCGAAAATATATGAGTCGGTTTCCATCGTCTGTACTTTTGCCAAATCGTTCCAGAGATATTTACAGGCAGTATGCAGTTCTACATGACCACAAGATGTTAGTTTTTTGTTTTTTGTTTTTTAACGTAATATTCAGTAAACAAAATTATACTGAATTTATTAGACAAATGAATTTGTAGGTTTTAAATATTTATACAAAAAAGAAGTTTTTCACAGACTAATATTGTTGCACAATTGAACGTAAGTCGCGTATACATCCAAAAAACAAACATGACCGAACAAAAACAACAAACTTCATTCAATACAAACACCAACGAACATCATCAATCTGAAACGAATACGAACAAGCTAAGATACGAGATGATAGGAGATGAAATTGTCAACGTAATATAATACGTTTTTATCTTTTTCATTAATTATTTCTGTTAGAAAGTATTTGGTTTAAGTACTCTGTGGTGACGGTTGGTTCTTAGGTGGCTACAGCTAATTTGTTTTTTCAATTTCATAAAAGTTTTAATTAAAAGCTTAGTACTAAAGACTAGAGATGGGTCGTTCATGAACGAACCGGCTCACTGAGCCGGCTCAGTACACTGACCGAAGTGACACGGTTCACCAAATTGAAATGAGCCGGCTCACGGCTCACTGTATAGTTTCAAGTTTCAAGGATACGATTGGTCGGGCGATTGTGAACAGTGACCGGAGTGATCCGGATCTGGATCGATGTCATGTTGAACTTCGCGAGAACTTGGCTTGTAATGTATTATCATAAAGTGTATTTTGTCATCAATTTGTAGGGCAGTTTATTTGAAACTAATAGGGTTAGTCTGTATTTTCTTACAACCATACTATAAAAAAATATTAAAAATATTGCCCAAATCCCAGATGTCCGATTTATAAGGGCAATAAACATCGCCATAAACTTAACACATCTGGTTTAAAATACAGTAGCTACATAAAGTGAATTGCTTGTTTCAAAAATGTTAGATAAGAGTCGGGGCTAAGCGACGTTCTACCTACGACCGGACGACCGGCAACTGACTGACCTGTGTCTCGGGATCATGTTTAAAAGAACCGGCCCTAAGCAAGAGTCGGCTCTAAGCAAGAGTCGGCTCTAAGCGACGTTCTACCTCTAAGCGACGTTCTACCGAACGACCGACCGACCTGTGTCTCGGGATCATGTTTACAAGAACCGGCTCTGAGCAAGAGTCGGTTCTAAGCGACGTTCTACCTACCACCGAACGACCGACCGACCTGCGTCTCGGGATCATGTTTACAGTTCATATATTGCAAGAATCGGCTCTAAGCAAGAGCCGGCTGTAAACGACGTTCTACCTACGACCGAACAACCGACCGACCTGTGTCTCGGGATCATATTTACAGTTTATATATTGCAAGAACCGGCTCTAAGCGACTTTCTACCTACGAACTAACGACCGTCCTGTGTTTCGGAGACATGTTTACTTAACCGGATCACTGAGCCGGATCAATGAACCGGCTCAACAAACTGAACGACCTCCACTGATCCGGTTCCGCAAACTGAGCCGAAATTCCCATCTCTACTAAAGACACAAAATTATTTTCAAATAAATTTTGATTTTGACGCTTTACAGTGAAAAATAAGCCCAAAAAATATTGAAATAATCGTGAAAAGTGTGAAAATTTACACAACACATAAAATTTTCTATCTTTGTAAGGTGTTAAAAGTACTAATGATTGTCACGTTCAACTTTTCAAACTTTTCAAAAAGTAAATTTGCATTCGGTAAGTTTAAAACTTCTCGAACAATTTCTAAAGCGAGAATTGAATAGAGTTGATCTATTTCAAGTACATTTTACTATTTCTAACGTTACAATTCAAACTTGTTACCACCTACATACTTACAGACGTGACATTTCAACATAAACTGAACATCAATTCAACACACGAAAATAAAAAATATAAAAATACTCATAAAAGATCTTAGCGAATTTTTATAATATACATGGTTCATTTGGAAAGTTGGCGATCTGATGTATATCTTCATATGCTCAATAAATTCTTGGGCTCTCAATTAAGGGCAACTTTTATGTAAGGGCAAATAAGCAATGCCCCCCCCCAAGAAAAATGATTCCTTCCATATTTAAAAAAAAATTAAGTACCTTTTAAGTTTTTACAAAAACTAAGATTTTTTTTTGAACAAACTGTTTTATTGCTTTTCAAAATATTTGCCTTTAAGATTTATATACTTTTGCATGCGTTCAAACCAATTCTCGAAACATTTTTACCACTCTGAAGTTGGTATCTCAAAAAGATGGTTTTCGAAGGCTTTAACAACTTCTTGAGGTAATGAAAAGCGCTGTCCACGTATTTTTTGTTTGACATTGGGGAACAAAAAAAAAAGTCGTTAGGGGATAAATCAGGTGAATACCGACAATGAGACATTAATTCGATGTTTTTCTCCTTAAAATAATCGAACTTTTGTGGGTTTCGGTTCATCTTGGAAGACCCAAGTGGATTTTTGCTTAGTTTCCGGTTCATATGAATAAATCCAAATTTCGTCACCTGTAACGTTGTATACGGATTTTGCAGTGCCTAGGTTGAATTCTTTTAGCATTTCCTTACACCAATCAACACGAGCCTTTTTTTGAGCTTCGGTCAAATTATGCGGAATCCATCGGGAACAGATCTGGTTCACAGCTAAATGTTCATACAAAATCGAATATATTGCAGTCTGTGATATACCAAAGGATGCCTCTATCTCACGGGAAGTCACATTCTGATCTTCTTCAATCATTTTGCGCACAGCATCGATGTTATTTAGAATTCCAACCTATTTTGGTCGATCTTCAGGAGATTCATCACTGACGGACGCACGACCACGACGAAATTCTGTAAACACTCTTTTCTGATGATGCTTCATTACCAAAAGTTGAACGAAGCGAATCTATGCATTATTGTTGAGTTAGGCCTCTACTAAAATCGTAAAAAATCATCCAACGACAACCTTGACGAGTAAAATTCATTTTTTCACAAACTTGTTTTTAAAACTGCAAACAAATTACTCGGTCAATTTATAAGCTGCCACTGATTTCACAATAACAAATGTCAAATTTTACGAGTATAGTAATGACACATTTCAATATTGCCATGTAGAGGTGTTCTGATTAGTTATATCTAGTGTTTTTTCTCAAATATATCTTTAAGTTTTTCAATTTTACCGCATGGGTTAATCTAGATATTTTATCCGTTTTGGTAAGTGCATATCTGAGTTTGTAACAAGCGGAAGTACATCATCCTGCCGCATCACGATGGGGGCGACACCTGTCCGTAGCGGTAAATTCAAGTACTACAACTTGTAACAATTATTCTGCTAAATAGACTCAAATTTAAAATGAACGTTTAGTATAAAATTTGCCTTGTATAATCTACAACTAGTCACGCATCGCTGCCAACCAATTCAACAGAAATTACTAGTTTACGGAAATTGCTTCGTAAATTATGAAAAATAATAAGGGTTCCCGCATTACCTTGAAATTTACAGACCCGCATGGGGGGCGAGGTATACAAGTATATAAGAATTATGCAACTCTACATCTGCCGATATTAAATATATTTTAAAGAATTCATTGCCAACAAAATACAATGGGCAATCTTTCCTGTCGAGTTGTGTTTTTCATAGTGTAAAAGAGAACTTACCATCTCTGCCCTATATAGCATAATGGACCAAATTTTAGTGATTTAAGACCAAAAATACATATTTATACCAATTTTCAATAAAATGGGAAACAAAATTTTTTTGCTTGAAATTCACGATTTTTTCCATACTGTCCATACACTGCCCATACAAAACTTAATAATTGGTTTATTAAAGCCCATTTTTTTTTTTTTTTAGACTACACAATGTAAGAGAATTTTAAAAATTCAAACTGCAGATTTCTATCCCTAAGCATTTATTCTATAATATGCAGGATTTTGTTACAGGCCAAGTAGTCTGGAGCTGAAGGCCCCGCGATATTGAGGCCCCGAAGGGGCTTGGTTTTTCGGTTTTTAGGGTTTTGTTGGTATGACCAAAAAACCCTTATACCGTCATTTTGTCGTCTGTCGGTTCGGTAAAAAATGTAGCCAAACAGCTAAACCTAGAGAGTTAAAATTTGGCATGCTTATACAAATCTTTGACCTGCACATAGGAAAAATACTAAAACATCTAAAAATCATATCCCCCTAAAAATATAAACAAACACATGCTCAACGAAAAAAAAAAAAAACAAAAAAAAAAAGTTAATTCTGAGTAGGGTGTCAAATGGAAGCCCTTAGTACGTGGATTAACGATCAAAATATTATTTTTGCAAAATAAGTTATTTAGATGCGATTTTTGCCAAAATTGTGAAAAAGAAATTTTGTCCCACACCCTGTAGCCCAGATCGCTTAAACTAAAAATCTGATAAAATTCTAAGTAATGTACATTAGTGTGAACCGGAATAGTACAACAGGGATTTTTGATCAGATTATGTTTTCGGAGAATAACACATTTTTCGTGTTTTTTGTTTGACCACGTAAAATATTTAACAACTTATCTAAGGCAGTGAACCAACATGCTTTGATAGTGTAATGGCTAGCATGCTCGCGTTCTAATTTGCAAACTTAGGTTCGCTCCGCTCTCAAGGCAATTTTATTTTTTCTCTTTTTTTTTTCATTTTTATTTTGTTTAAATTATTTTTTCAAAATTCTGGTTATATTTGGGCAAATGTTGCATTTAATTTTTAAAAGCGTAAATTTATTAACCAGTGGAAATTGTTGAAATTGAATACACGAAATCAGAGGGGCGGAGTTCTGACTTAAAACAACCAATGGAAGCCATAGGCGCTATTTTCAAAATCTTAATTAACCTTGCTATATAAAAAAAATTCTGCACATATTTAGAAACCTAAATAATGGTATTAGGCATTTGAATTAAAATTAATAAAAAAAAATATTTTAACATAAAATTTGTTATGGCATCCCAAATAATCATCATTCACTTACTAAATACCTGCGAAACCCTGAAATGTGTAAAAATTCACACTTCACATCAATTTTGACTTATTATTTGTTTGAAATAAATAAAAAAAACATGTTTATTTATAAAAGTAAAGTTGCTTTTTTTTCAACAAACTTTTTTTTGTTCTTAATATCAGGGCTTCGAACCGGAACTGAACCGAAAACCGAAAAAAGCGTTATTTTTGTCGGCACGAAAACCGGCGCTGAACCGAAAAAAAATATCGGTTTATTTCGGTTCAGATAATGTTTAGAACCAAAATATAAAATACGTTTTATTTAAGATTATTTTTTAAAAAGATGAGCAGAAAAAAAAATTTTTTTTTTAACTGATAAGTAAAAAAAAATCCGCTTCTATTATTTCGAGGAGCGGGGTAAACGCCCGGACCCCCCCCCCCCTCTCGGCAGCGGCCTTGGTATGATCATTACAAAATAAAGAATAAAATGTTCTTCCAAATTATGGTAGAAAATAAATTTCTAATACAAATAAAAGCATTTAAAAATTTATCACTCGGCACTAAACCGGAAACCGAAAAAAACCGTTATTTTTGCCGGATCGAAAACCGGAACCGAACTGATATATGTTTTTTAAACTGAACCGAAACGAAAAAAATTACGGTTCGAAGCCCTGCTTAGTATGTCAAAATATTAGTTTTAATTATTAAAAAAAAAAGATTTTTTTGGTGCATTTATTTGAAAAAAAATCGGTCCTTAAGGGGTAAAAAATAGTGAACTTTTTACTTTTTAAATGAAAATTTTAACCAAACTGAGGATGAAGTTTTACAGTCATGAATTTTGCCGTGTATGTGATTATCAAATGAAAGGTAAAGAAAATCTCGTAAGAAACATTAAGGGGGGGGGGGTATGGTCAGAGCATCACATTTTATACCCATTTTCAAGATTTTTTTTTTTTAGAAAACTGTTAATAGTAACTTGATTGGGATAATACCTACAGTAAAGAACAACCTTTGAAGAGTATCAAAAAAAAATTTTATTGAAAAATATCGAAAATTAAGCTCGTGACATGAATTTGAAATTTTCGTTCAGGACAAAGAGTTGATTTGCGGTGAGACACATAACTAATGACTGGATCATCTAAAACAAAAAAACCAAAAATATTTCGTTAGTTTATGAGTTTCTTGAGGTAACGCTGTCGAGTTATTTCAAATATCTAGATTATTTAATTTTTGGTATAAGTTTGAAGTCAAAAAAATGAAAAAAACGGAATTTTTTTTTTCGAAATTTCTGTTTTCAGTTGTAAAAAATTCAATAAAAAAAAAAGCAAGAAAAAAAAATATCTCGCCAGCGTTACCTCAAGAAACTCATAAACTAACGAAATATTTTTGGTTTTTTTGTTTTAGATGATCCAGTCATTAGTTATGTGTCTCACCGCAAATCAACTCTTTGTCCTGAACGAAAATTTCAAATTCATGTCACGAGCTTAATTTTCGATATTTTTCAATAATTTTTTTTTTTGATACTCTTCAAAGGTTGTTCTTTACTGTAGGTATTATCCCAATCAAGTTACTATTAACAGTTTTCTAAAAAAAATTTCTTGAAAATGGGTATAAAATGTGCTGCTCTGACCATACCCCCCCCCCCTTAAAATATGTGAAATAGTTAACAAGTAGTAAGATTTTATTTCATAATTTCATATTTGCCGCTTATTATTCAGTGTGCATAGTGTATGGCTGTTAGTTACGTGGTTCGTGTAGTATTCTGTTGTTGGACATCGTATATATATATATCTCTCGTAAAAATGCATTTCCTCGAAGAGACTCAATGAAACAGAACCTGCATTCAAATCAGCTATTCTAAGGAGGGATTAGTGTCACGATGACCTCTCTTGCCATTTCGAAAAACTGGGAAATTCGCAACAAGAAAACTCTACAAATATTTACTATCTTAGTCACATATTTTAGAAATATTGTGTAATGTAAACAATATTTAAAGTTAATTAAAGGTGACAGCTGTAACTATTTACTCAATGGTCGATTCATAAATAAGTTCCGTGATTATATTAGGTCGTCAAGAATGAAATTTGTAGTTAATAATATTGACAACTTTAACAGCTTATTATTTGGCATTGCCTTAATATTTACCGTTCTGTTTTTTTTTTTTTTTTTAAATTATAAATAATCGTTTTCCCAAAATTAAATGGTTAATAAGTTAATGAATAAATAATTTGGAATAATACTCATTATTTGTCCAGTTTTTATTAATGGGCGAAGAGTTAATTCAATTTGAATTGGATGAAGTAAGGCGTATGGCCAGAGAAAGAAGTCTGAGGTGTTGAGCAAGTTCCACATTAAGGTAATGATGTGTTTGCCAACACAGTTGGCAACGGGTGCACTAGTCTTTAATAAAATCTTAAGGAATATCGTAAAAAATTTCGAAATACTTTTATTCGTAAGATGATTTATTGTTTATTTATTATTACAGACAGTAAAAAAACTTAGAAAAATACAATAATAAAAGTTATGAGGATATAAAAAAATTGATGTGAAGTGTGAATTTTCACACATTTCAGGGTTTCGCAGGTATTTATTAACTGTGTGATGATTATTTGGGATGCCAAAACAAATTTTATGTCAAAATATTTTTTTATGAATTTTAATTCGAATGCCTAATACCATTATTTAAGTTTCTAAATATGTGCAGTATTTTTTTTTATATAGCAAGGTTCATTAAGATTTTCAAAATTGCGCCTATGGCTTCCATTGGTTGCTTAAATCATAAGCCTCGCCCTCTGATACCTTCAAATATAGAATTAAATTATAATTTCAACACTTCCCACTGGTTATTAAATTTATGCTTTTAAAAATTAAATGCAACATTTACCTAAATATAACTAGAATTTTGACAAAATAATTTAAACAAAATAAAAATGCAAAAAAAAAACTGAAAAAATAAAAATTGACGGGATTCGAACACAGTTTCTTACAGTAGTTTCAACTCACTAAGCAACAACGCTACCACTGTGCTATACAGGATCACTCGTTTACTGTGTTAAATAGCGGATTAAATATATTACATATTTTACTTAAAAACACAAAAAATGCGTTATTTTCCGAAAACATAATCTGTTCACACCAATGTACATTACTGAGAATTTTTTCAGATTTTTAGTTTAAACCATCTGGGCTACAGGGTGTGGGTCAAAAAATTTTTTGCACAATTTTGGCAAAAATCGCCTCAAAATAATTTATTTTGCAAAAATAAAATTTTAATCGTTAATCCACGTACCAAGGGCTTGCATTTGATACCCTACACAGAATTGTAAAAAAATATTTTTTTTTTTCGATGAGCATATATTTGTTTATATTTTTAGGGGGATATGTTTTTTAGATGTTTTAGTATTTTTCCTATTTGCGGGTCAAAGAGTTGTATAAGCATGCCAAATTTCAACTCTCTAGGTTTAGCCGTTTGGCTACAATTTTTACCGAACAGACAGACAGACGACAAAATGAAGGTATAAGGGTTTTTTGGTCATACCTACAAAACCCTAAATAGCTTCCTTGTGCTCATTTTGCCCCGGTGTCGTGGGGATCTGCTTTGGTGAGAAGAAACCCAAAGCTTTCTAGGAAGCAGGGGTTAAATCTGACCATAGTATGATCCTTTTAACTGTAGAAATTCTATGTATTCTTGTTGCCATTGGTTGTATATGCAAGATTTGAAGATTGGCATAATCTTATTACTGTTTACAGGAATATTTAAGAGGGAGTCATTTACAGTTGCTTGTTTGACTAGAAGATCGACCTCGATGTTGAACTCAAAATCTGAATGGCCTTTAATCCACCATATTTTAATAATTTTACCGCTGATCGTAAGATCGTTAAGGCATTTAGTTACATCAAAAATTCGTGAATAGTTCTTTTTCTCAAATCCAGGGCAACTCAATTTTTGGACGGCGCTTTTACAGTCAGAAAAAATTACAAATTTATTGTGAAAGTGATTCTTTAAGTATTCTAAACTAGGGTTGTACATCGAAGGCAAAACATCGATGTTTAACATCGATGTTAACATCGGCGCCTTACTATCGATGTTGAAAAAACATCGAAGGCAAAACATCGATGTATCGAAAACATCGATATTTTATTAATATTAAAAAAAGCTATTTATTTATATTATATAGGTTTTATTTAATAATGTAAAGATAAAATACGAAAAAAGTAACATATAATACACAAAAAGCATTTATTAGATTTTGAAATAGAAATATTCCTTTTTAATAGTAATTAATTTCACATTAACATTATTATACCCAATATAATAATCCTAATTTGTACCTACAGTCTATTCCAAACGATTAGGCGGAACTAACCGCAATTTTCATTTTTGTAATTTGTCATTAGATATTTTGTTATATATTGAAGTTGACTTTTCCTGAACAAAATGATCAAAAGCTTCAATCAATCGGTAAAAGTAACTAGAATTGAAAATCTAGTTCCGCCTAAACCAAAGGAACAGATCTTACTATTTTTACATTTCTAAAATGAAATATTGGATTTTATTACAATACTAATATAGTAATCTTAATGTTAATTTTATATTATTTAACATTAAAATAACACTGTCATACACAATTATTTTTATACTTTTTTAAGTTGAAATAAAGTCTGTTCCTTTGGTTTAGGCGGAACTAGATTTTCAATTCTAGTTACTTTTACCGATTGATTGAAGCTTTTGATCATTTTGTTCAGGAAAAGCCAACTTCAATGTATAAAAAAATAGCTAATGACAACTTACAAAAATCCAGGGATTGGAGGAATAACAACTGGGAAAGTGTCAACAAGACTCAAAAAGAAAAAGTGGCGTCGTTGGTCGTTTGCATTGTTTGCAAAAATTAGAAGTTTCTTCTTATTTTTTCGTATTCTGCTAACTGTTAAGAAGAATAAGAACTAACACTATTAGTATTGTTATATCACAATAGATGGCGCTTATATTTTGTGTACTAATTTTCATAAAAATTTAATTTTTAAGATTCCAGCGCCTCTAGCGGTAGTTTCTGAATTTCAAAGTTTAAACATCGACATCGGTAGTAGACATCGATGTTTTATCGATACTATCGCCAGCTGACCATCGATGGTAAAAACATCGATGTTTTTAAAACAAACATCGATGTTTTCGATACATCGATGTTTTTTTCCCATCCCTATTCTAAACTGAACTTGAATAGTCCAAAGGTACAATTTCAGGTAACTCCGCCCATTCGTAGTTTCAACTATTAAACCTTGTACCTTCCAATATGTCACCCCAATCATTGAACTTAAATCCTTGTCTTTTAGTGTGAGAAGTAAAGGAACAGTGTAGTATTTGTTCATTAAGAAAGCTGTTGTAAGGTGGGTAACCCTGTAAATCAGTGGAAGTACCCGCAGTCCGTGTTCTATTTACATTTTAAAGTAGATTGCACGCCACCAGGGCGTAGTCAGCAACAGTCTACACTGCAACTACGGCTACATGTCTGATAGCGACTGGAATTATTAACATTGCACTGTCACTCACAAACTGTTTCATCTAACAACATAATCACACAACGACACTAACATGTTTTACTTACATATACACATACAGACTCAACACATATTAAATATACAGGATGGTTTAAGTTATATTACCCCAATGCACAACTTCTCGGGATGTGTTTTTGGAACTCTCAGTATTTTTCCTATATGTGGGTCAACGAGTTGTATAAGCATACCAAATTCCAATTTTCTATGTTAAGCCGTTTGGCTACAATTTCTGCCGTACAGACAGACAAACAGACAGATAGACAGACAGAAACATTAGTGACATTACAGGGCCGTAACTAGCTTTTTGTAGGTCCTGGGCAAGACTTTCAAATTGGGCCCCCCTTTAATAAAAAAAACAAAACAAAAAAAAAAACTTACCATGCATATACAATAGTTCGGAAGCTTCAGTTCTTTCATTTTTAGGGTTTTGTAGGTATGACCAAAAAACCCTTATACCGTCATTTTGTCGTCTGTCTGTCTGTCTGTCTGTCTGTCTGTTCGGTAAAAATTGTAGCCAAACGGCTAAACCTAGAGAGTTGAAATTTGGCATGCTTATACAACTCTTTGACCCGCACATAGGAAAAATACTAAAACATCTAAAAAACATACCCCCCTAAAAATATAAACAAATATGTGCTCATCGAAAACAAAAATATTTTTTTTAAATTCTGAGTAGGTATCAAATGAAAGCCCTTAGTACGTGAATTAACGATCAAATTTTTATTTTTGCAAAATAAATTATTTTGAGGCGATTTTTGCCAAAATTGTGCAAAAAAATTTTTGTCCCACACCCTGTAGCCCAGATGGTTTAAACTAAAAATCTAAAAAAATTCTAAGTAATGTATATTGGTGTGAACCGAAATAGTACAACAGGAATTTTTGATCAGATTATGTTTTCGGAAAATAACGCATTTTTTGTGGTTTTTGGTTCACAAAGTACAAAAGTTATACCAATGTAAGACACTCACATACAAGGCGTGCGATGGCGTTATTGGTTAGAGCACTGCTGGTAAACGACGGGTTTCAAGTTCGAGTACGGAGTGAATTTTATTTTTTCTATTTTTTTTTTTTTTTGCATTTTTATTATGTTGAAATTATTTTGTCAAAATTCTAGTTATATTTTGACAAATGTATTTAATTTTTAAGAGCGTAAATTTAATAACCAGTCTTATTATATGATTAACATACGATAAATTATTTTAAAAATATCGTTCATTTTGCCGTGATTATTACAAAGTAAAATTTGTCCTACACCCTCAGCATACCGCCTTCACTTATTATATACCTGCGAAACCCTGAAATGTGTGAATATTCACACTTCACATCAATTTTTTTTTAAAGTTTGGTATAACAGGCTTAATAAATAAACACAAAATAATTATTCTTTCAATTGTCTATGTCCGTAATTTTAATTTCATTTTATTTTTATGAAAAAACAATTAATTAGAACATCATAAATTTATTTAAATTGTATTTTTCTTGCTTTTTTTTTCTCGCAAATTCATCAATTAAATCATTAAAATCTATTTGTTGCAGTATATCATGTTCAATAGATATAATTGACAGATTAGATAAACGCTCTTGTGAGAGAGTCGATCTTAAGTAATTTTTAATTAACTTCAGTTTACTAAAATTCCTCTCACAAGAAGCGGTGGTCAGTGGCAGGGTTAGAAATATTCTTAACGCAACAACGATGTTCTGGTACGATTCAACTAATTCGAAATCGTGTATGGTCTGTAATAAATTTAGAGGAGTTGCATGTTTCAGATTTTGCATCAGTCCACATACTTGAAACTTTCAATCTCACAAATGAATTCATAAATATTCAAATCTATATCATATTTGCTTGACAAATCGTCTGCCGCCTTTTGCAATTCAGTAACGCTCATTGATTCTAAGGACGAGCCAAAAAGAAAAGAAAAATCTTCAAATATAATTTTCATTTGTTTCTAACGCCAGTCTGTTTCAGCAAGTAAAAGGTCAAAAACGTTGTGCATTTGCATTGCGTTGCAATTCTTTATCTCGCATAATTCATTGTTTTGAAAATTCAGATTCAATATTAATTTTCAAAGCGACTTTTTTTGCATCCATAAAAATTTATTCAAACCCTGTATCTCGTACCTTGTAAAGTGCAACGCAAACCATCAATTAATTTTGTCGCATGGTCTATAGATATATATTGTTGTTGTAAGGCTTTATTTGTTCGGTCAATGCATTGTAATATCTTATTCCATACAAAAAGAGTGCAAATAAATTTGTAATTAATTTGAAATAATAAACTTTTTGCATTTGATACTGCTTCAGAGTTTAAGAAATCAGTTTCAATTCATTCAAGATCTCTTTTTACTTCTGGTAATTGCAAATACAATGATTTTATAGTATTGGCCTTTGACGACCATCTAGTATCTTACAAACAAACTTAATACATTGACACAACTTATATAACGGGTGTTTTTTTTAGAGGTATAGAACTTTAAATTGCAATAAAACAACGATGGATTATTCGATTGACATGAATTTTTTTTTATTCGAAAGATAATCTTGTGGCATTACATTAAATCATACCAACAAGACGGCGCAACATGTCACACAGCTCGTGCCACAATCGATTTATTGAAAGACACGTTTGGTGACCGCCTAATTTCACGTTTTGGACCTGTGAATTGGCCTCCAAGATCTTGTGATTTAACACCGCTGGACTACTTTCTGTGGGGCTATGTAAAGTCATTGGTCTATGCGGATAAGCCACAAACGCTTGACCATTTGGAAGACAACATTCGCCGTGTTATTGCCGATATACGGCCACAAATGTTGGAAAAAGTCATCGAAAATTGGACGTCCAGATTGGACTACATCCGAGCCAGCCGTGGCGGTCATATGCCAGAAATCATATTTAAAATGTAATGCCACAAGATTATCTTTCGAATAAAAAAAAATTCATGTCAATCAAATAATCCATCGTTGTTTTATTGCAATTTAAAGTTCTATACCTCTAAAAAAAACACCCATTATATCAAAATAAGCAAACTGAGATGATTTTTTTTTTTTTAGGCTTTTCTGGGCCCTGGGCAAGTGCCCCTCTTGCCCTGCCTAGTTACGGCCCTGTGACGTTATAAGGGTTTTTTGGTGGTCATACCTACAAAACCCTACAAATCAAATCCCTCTCAAATTCTTAAAGTTACAGCTGAGTATCGGGTAATCCATGACGATTCCAGATTTTACTGTGTTGAATTAAAAATTTGGCAACAAAAGCTATTAGTATCATTCTAAATATTTAAGTTCTAATTATTTAACTATGTTGTTAATAATTTAGATAGGTATCAACCGAATAAAAGTAAATGTAGGTATTATATAAGTCTGAACAGTATATTCGTGTTCTAAACAGGAAGCTGGTGCTATTATGTTTTTTTCACATCTTTACAAACGACATTTTTTGTTTATTTTAACATTTAAAATCATTTTAAATAGGTGTTTAACATCCCACATGCGTCACTAAAATAAGAACATTGAACTAAAATATTTATTAAGACAGAAGAGGTACATATTTCAAGGTTTTAACACAAAAACCGCTGTATCAACGAGACTGACGCATTGAAAATCCAAAATACCCTAGCATACCTTGTTAAAAAATCGGCTGTGGCCACCATAGGACCGACCGCCATCACAAAGTACTTGTTTAATTTATGCTGCTTTATCAAAAAATGTCTCAAATAAAAGTTGTTATTGCTTTTATAGCAACTTTTGTTAAATACATTTTTTCGAAATATTTCTCTATTGTGAAATATTCGCAAAAATCTTAAAACCGACACGAGTAAACTCCCATTCCTAGTTAACCGATTTTTACCAAAAATTATTAATTTTTACCAAAGCCTGTTTTACTCACTGCAGTATATTTACATTTTTGAAAATTTAAAACGTTAGATAATTTAAAATGTTAATTGGAGAAATAAAAAAAATAATAAAGCATTGAAAAAATAATAATAAAGAAAAGAAAGTCACATTTTTTACTTACTTTCATCAAAACCAAATATTTTTTAAAATAATTATTTTTCTACTACTAATAATTTTAATTTATATTATTTTTCTGTAAACATATCAATTAACAACTATTATTAATATGCGTTATATGTCAATATACACTTCGGTAAGGTTCGGAATAGTTCGTTACATTTCTGAATCTCGCTTCAAGTTTGTTTTAGAAGACAGGCACGCACCCACGCAAGAACACACGTTGGCGTATTATGTTATAGATAATCCTTAAGGTGCCCGTTATGCCCCGGCTTACCCTATTATTGCCGTTACAGCAAAAATGTACTTTACAAAAAACGTACGAAGGATGGTTCCAGCTAGTTCACTAATTGAATATGGAGTTTATGTTATTTTTAGACTGGGTAAAACAGGTTCCTTTCAAGCCAAACACAGGATTTTTGCGTGAAAATATTAAAACCATTCCTACAGTTTTAAATAGACTCAAAATTGAAAACAGAAAAGAAGAAGAAGAACGTTTTGCGAGAGTTTTGCAAGTGTTATTTGTACAACTAAAGGTTTAGTGTATTTTAAAATAATTGTATTATTCTAAAATTCTATTTACACACACAAAATTTTCTTTGTAAACCACTTATTTACTCAGAGTAAGAATAACTTTGTGTGTGTCTAGACCTTCAAATTGTACAAATTATTCAAGTACACACTAACTAGTACAACCACAAAGTCTACAGTTTCCTCTTGGGAATATAATTAGTCTGGTTTTCGGTTTCTTTTTATTGTTCTAACATGGAATACTCACTGCAACCCATAAAACAGAAATGGTTTTTATTAACAATAAAGATTTTTTTAATGATTATCTCTGTAAAATAATGAGTATAGAATTGCTACCTTAAATGGAAAGTTATAAGAATGTGGGCAGTGCAATAAATTCTCAGCCCCGTAATGAAATACTTGGTTTTTTATACAGGGTGTCCCAAATAACTTATTAAGTATTGGGATCTCGAGAACGGTAAGAGATAAAAAATACATATGTTACTAGATATGAACGAAAATGTAAATTTTCCAGTTTTTAATTTTTGCTCATAACTTCCAAAATTAAAATATTAAGTGATTTTGGTGCTTAACTTAAATAAAATAAATTATACTTATTTTGACAACTAATTTAAACTAATTAAAACGGTTCGCGTTGGAGGTACTTCAAGTACTTTCAAGGAGGTACGACTTGAACTTGCAATATTTTTTGTTATGCTCCGAGCTACTGTTAGCTAAAGAGTAAGGATGCGAAAGTGTTCAAAATGGAAAGCATTAGCCCTCCAAATGAACCCGTAAATAAAAAAATTAACCTGTATAAAATTCTCGAGAGATAACTCCATTATACTTCCAATAGTGATTTTCATCCCTTTTTGAGATCTCAGAATTATCATTGATAGCTCAAAAGTCAACCTATTATCACCTCTGTCCTCCCATTTTACCATATAGGCCGTGTCTCCAACGCTATAGCTCTGAAATTTTAATAAATCCTCAATCAAAATTAATAACTATTTATATAAAGATACAAAGTAACAAAATATAAACTATTTTACATCATGTAATACCAAGTAACTCCCAAATTTAACGTTATACTTCATCTTCAATAATAAAAAATAGTGTATTGGGCCCGGTAGTTCAATTTCAACCACCTGTATACTATTGATAAAATATTAATATATGTGTTTATTCTCATAAAGAATAATTTTAAGCAATTCTGTTCCTTATTTATTAATTGTTAATGACTATATTCCTTAATGAGCTTTATCAGGATTAGCCATCTTGATATGTAGTGACACGTGATTTTTGCAAGTGGCGTCTTCATTTTTTTTCTGACGTTTTTAGTTATTTTTAAGTGATAAAAGTGCAGAAAATACTTGAAATAGTGTGTTATATTGTGGACTTAAGTGTTTGGACTCTATGCAGACCAAAATTGGAGCAACTGGAAAGGTATTTGTAGAAATTTTTGTTAATTTTATAATGTAAGTCATTGTTATGTAGAATGTGCTTCTATCGACAATATGGAAACACATACATGCATACACTATCGGCTATAACTAGAGAAACAAAACTAATTTTTAAATCATTTTCATAAATCTCGATTATTGACTAAATGAATATTGAATTATATTGGTATAGCAACAACAATTTATAAGTTAGAACCTGCTCTTAAAAATATTTGTTGTACTGGTACAATAAATAAAATACTTAATTTTCTGCTGCAGCAGACCATCTGCATATTTCTTTTGTAAGACTTAATAATAAATCAATTTTTTGTGGTTAAATTTTTTCCTTTGCCCTAGCTCCCGTTCTTGTCCCAACAATGCCAATATGCCAATATATATAGGGGGGCCGCAGACAATATTTAAGTTATTTTGGGGGGTCCCATGCCAGAAAAGGTTGAGAAACACTGGTGTAGTGTGTAGTGTTCAGTTGTTTTACTATACGTTGTGATTCAACCTTTCGTTTTTAAGGTATCAAACAGAAATAACAATCGATGTTGAAGCACCCTTTCTCTATCTAAATAAATAAAGAGGAATAAATTATTTATAGTAATGAAATACCTACTTATAAATCAAATAACACATTGTTAATGTGTCTAAATTGAAAACAAAATAAGCCATTTATTAATATATTTCTTATTAATATAATAAAGACTTGAATACGAAGGAAATGCAGAAAAAACGCTGGGTTTTAGGCAAATTATTTAAATTTTGTTTACAAAAATTAAATGAAAGCTCTTAGTACTCAAATAACGAATAAAAATTATTAATTAATAACATGATATGATTTTGATGTGATTATAGAACAATTTTCCTAGACATCCGGTATTATGTTGGCTTCTTTCACTTATTAAATATCTACAAAACCCTGAAATGTGTGAAAATTCACACTTCTCATCATTTTTTTTTTTTTTTTTTTTGAACTTTCAATAGTTTTCCTATTGTAATCTGACACTACCGATAGAGGCGCCACTGCATTGTACATCATGGCTGACGCAGATAGGATATTTTTGACAGGTGCAATGGTATCTTCATGTGATATTTATTGAAATTAATTTATTATTCAATATGAGGGTTGCGTTAAATGAAATTTTCCGTTTTCTCAGTGCCCAAGTAACCTCTAGTGTTATAATTGAAGGTAATAAGGCTTTTTTGCCACGTTTCGGAACACGATGAAAACTTAGGTCTTTATCACGACCTACTTTTGCATTGCAAAGATAAACACAACAATTCACGTTACATTTAATTTTTTCTTGCAATTTTAAAGACATTTTTTAAAAACTCTATGAAAACAACAGTAAACAAACTCGATTATCCTCCACCTGTCAGTTTTTCAAAGTCTCACTAGAGGCGCTTCAGTTATTTGTCAGTTGACAATATATGGATCAAAGAGTTGTACAAGCATGCCAAATTTCAACTTTCTAGGTCTAGCCGTTTTGCTACCATTTCTATTGTACAGACAGGCATATGAATATGAGTGACCTAATAAGGGTTTTTTGGTCACACCTAGGAAACCCTAAAAAGTACCCATCTAAAATAAAAGGTTGGAAACCACTAGTGTAAGTTCTCCATAAAGGGTTAAAACACATATTTGTCTTCGTTAAGTGTTGATATATATAAAGTTTATTTTGTAGCAAGTTTCGCGAAGGATGTTTTATGAAAATACATCTGAAAATGCAATAGGGCGCCTGAAGTGTTAAAATGCACAGATCGACGTCTTCTATGTTTATTTGATCTAAAAATATATAAACATGAACTAAAATAATAAACGAGTTCTAAGAAAATCTAAAATATGGAGTTCATTCTACTTCAATGCCAATTATGCGTTGAGACTTTCAAAAAATGACAGATCATAAAAGAGTTGCCAAAAATGAATTCTAATGAGCAAACAACGATGCGCAAACATTTTTTTACCAAATGCATTTTTATTTACTCCGATGTCTGGCTAAGATAAATGTTCTACAACTATTTTTAACCAGTAAAAGCGACAAAAGAGATATTGCTTAAGTAAAAATAAATAAAAGAATTCGCATTGCAAGTGAAATTAATACCGAAAAACATTTGTATGAAAATAAACTTGGAATATGAACATGGCGGAAAAAATCTTGTTTTGACACAAATGTAAAAACAACTATTATAGAAATGGATATATTTTAACTGCCATAGAAGCGCAGTTTTGTCAATGAAAAAATAAACATGGAAGATCAGGAATTAACGTTAAATCGCACGGTGTAGTATTTTTAGGTGGGAGGACGCCCTTGTCAGCCAGATGCATGAGTGAAACTCAATAGGCGATGTCTTTGCTTTACGCGTTCTGATCAGTGGTTCTCAAACAGATTCAGTTAGACAATAATCAGTGATTTCTAATCAGTGGACTGCTGCGATATAACTACGAGGGTTACCTTTTATTACTATATTCGTAAAATTTGACATTTGTTATTGTGAAATCAGTGCCGGCTTATAAATTGATCAAGTAGTTTGTTGATAATGAGCGTTTAAAAAAAAAACAAGGTGAAAAAATGAATATTACTCGTGAAGGTTTTCGTTGATTGATTTTTTATTAGTTTAGTAAACGCTTAACTGAAAAACAGTGCATGGATTCGCTTCGTTCAACTTTTGGTAATGAAGCACCATCAGAAATACAGTTTACAATTGGTCTGCAGAATTTCGTTGTGATCGTGCGTTCGTCGGTGATGAATCTCGTGAAGGTCTTCCAAAATCGATTGTGATTCAAAAAAACATCGATGCTGTGCGCAAAATGATTGAAGAAGATCGGCATGTGACTTACCGTGAGATAGAGGGCATCCTTTGGCATATCGCAGACTGCAATACATTCTATTTTGCATGAACATTTAGCTGTGAAATAAGATCTGTTCCCGATAGATTCCACATAATTTAACCGAAGCTCAAAAAAGCGACCCCCCAAATATTTTTCTCGACCCCCTTTGAGAATCACTGCTTTAGAGGATCGAAGAACAGTAATTGCTGAATAGTATACAACAATTTTTTTGCCAGAAATCCTCGACAAAACCAGGAAAAACAACCAAAAACGTCGCACGTCAAACAATTGATTATTTGAAGGAGAAAAACACCGAATTAATATCTCATTGCCCGTATTCACCTGATTTATCCCCTAACCCTTTATCATCACTTCAAGAAGCCTTCGAAAACCATGTTTTTGAGATACCAACTTCAGAATGGAAAAAATGTTTCGAGAATTGTGTTGAACGCAAGCAATAGTGTATAAATCTTAAAGGCGAATATTTTGAAAAGCAATGAAACAGTTTGTTCCAAAAACAAAAATTTCTTTCTTAGTTTTTGTAAAAACTTAAAAGGTAGCCCTCGTATAATCAATTCAGGCATAATGGTCACAAATTCTCCCAAGAGAAAAGTGTATATACTTTATTCAGAATGAAGAGATAATAATCACGCACTGTTCGTGTGATAATTTTGTCGATCTCTCCTCGTACGTTGGCTCTTGGGTCGTTATTTAAATGCTACAGCCAATAGGGTAGCGAGTTTAGTCCTTTTGTTTTTATTACTATTTCTGCATTTCGAACAAGGTATAGGGCTTATGAAAGTCATGCTGTCAAGCCTCACATGGAAGAGAACCTACTGCTATCTGTAATTTTATCTAAAATGTCATTATCAGCTTTAATTTTGAGTTTTAATAAAATAAATACAAAATAATAAGGCATATATATATCCTGTGAATTATAATGTACATGCAGATTTGCATTTTGTGTTTGACATCCGGTGTGCGAGTATTTCATATGAATGAGCTGGTGTGGTGACGTACAGCGTACCGGCGGGTTGGCGGGCTGACGGACCGTACTTGTAGTACTTGGCGTACCTCGTACGCAATGCACTCCGCGGCATTGATCGCTGACTCGCGCATACATTCATACATCATTCTCAAATGCGACGGCATGTTTTCGTAGGCGGTTCTCTACAATTACTACGCTAGTATTGAACGGACGGGATACCTCGATTTACAGTTTTATAAAAATTTATTAAATATCACAGGCTTACAAAGATTTTGTGTTTGGATATTTTTTGCAATTTTTTACTAAAGTCTATTTTTAAACTTTAAGCTGCATTGAAATCTTAAATTAGTCGACTATGGGCTATGACTTGTGCACTGTTGATTGTCACTACAAGTTTTTCATATGGTAGGGCGAGCAACCGTTCAGACCTCTAAATTTAATAAGTTCTACATTACGATTATCGATAGTTTTCCAAACTTATAGTTAGTGAATTGTGTTAATGAGACAGATATATAAACAAAATGGCTATCTCAGTCTACATCGGAGAAAACGTTTATATTGTATGCCTTTACATTAGGGATGGGAAAAAAACATCGATGTATCGAAAACATCGATGTTTTTACTAGACGTACTCTTTTTTAGAGCATTACACTCTTTTTAGGGTTTTGTAGGTATGACCAAAAAACCCTTATACCGTCATTTTGTCGTCTGTCTGTCTGTCTGTCTGTCTGTCTGTCTGTCTGTCTGTTCGGTAAAAATTGTAGCCAAACGGCTAAACCTAGAGAGTTGAAATTTGGCATGCTTATACAACTCTTTAATCCGCACATAGGAAAAATACTAAAACATCTAAAAAACATATCCCCCTAAAAATATAAACAAATATGTGCTCATCGAAAAATAAAATATTTTTTTATAATTCTGAGTAGGGTATCAAATGAAAGCCCTTGGTACGTGGATTAACGATCAAATTTTTATTTTTGCAAAATAAATTATTTTGAAGCGATTTTTGCCAAAATTGTGCAAAAAATTTTTTGTCCCACACCCTGTAGCCCAGATGGTTTAAACTAAAAATCTGAAAAAATTCTAAGTAATGTACATTGGTGTGAACCGGAATAGTTCAACAGGAATTTTTGATCAGATTAGGTTTTTGGAAAAAAACGCATTTTTTGTGATTTTTGGCTAATAATGTACACAAGTTATAGCTTTGTAACAAGCAACACTCTAACGTGTGTGCTGGTCTAGTGGTATTTGACGCTGACTTTTCACCCATGTAACCCGATCCGATAGGGATCGAATCCTGGAGAAGAAACTATATATTTTTTAGTTTCTATATTGTTTAAATTATTTTTTCAAAATTCTAATTATATTTTGGCAAATGTTGCATTTAATTTTTAAAAGCGTAAATTTAATAGCCAGTGGAATTGTTTAAATTATAATTTAATTCTGTTTCAATGTACACGAAATCAGAGGGGCGGAACTTATAACAACCAATGGAAGCCATAGGCGCAATTTTTAAAATTCTTAATGAACCTTGCTATATAAAAAAAAATGCTGCACATATTTAGATACCTAAATAATGGTATTAGGCGTTCGAATTAAAATTAACAAAAAAAATATTTTAATATAAAATTTGTTTTCGCATCCAAAATAATCATCATTCACTTACTAAATACCTGCAAAACCCTGAAATGTGTGAAAATTCACACTTCACATCAATTTTTTAAGTAATATCCTCTATACTCTTATTTTTTACATAAAAAAAAAAAAACCTGAATATACCCTTTTTTGCTCATCACTTGTATTCTTGTAGAGTGAGGACCTTTTTTTTGCTAATCACTTGTATTTTTGGAGTGAGGACCTTTTCTTTAGCATACTCTATTTCTGTAAAAAAAAAATCTGGTCAGCCTATACATATTTCTTTCTGTAAAAAAAAATGGTGTATGACAGTATGTTATTTGTATGTTAAATAATATAAAATTAACATTAAGATTAAACAGAAATTAATATTAGTATTATAATAAAATGCAATATTTAATTTTATAAATGTAAAAATAGTAGGTACAAATTAGAATTATTTTATATGGGGTATAATAATGTTAATGTGAAATTAGTTACTAAATTTCTAAAAAAATCTAATAAATGCTTTTTGTGTATTATATGTTACTTTTTTCGTATTTTATCTTTACATTATTAAATGAAACCTATATACTATAAATAAATAGCTTTTTTAATATTACTAAAACATCGATGTATCGGAAACATCGATGTTTTTTCAAAATCGATAGTAAGCGCCGATGTTAACATCGATGTACAACCCTACTTTACTTAACGTAACAAAATGTCATCGCGCTTACAACAAATATCGCCCAAAATTACAATGACGAACAGTAAATATGATCAATTTAGTTAAATAGGTTAGGTTTAGTTAGTAAAAATCTAGGACAGCAGAATTACGAAAACGTTAATAGATAATAAACATTTAACGAGGCCACCGTAATTGGTTTAAAGACACACAGATGTCGCACTATTCGTAACGCACTAATTTCCTTAGCTGTGAACGCTGCTTTTAACGTTAAATCAAACATATCCTTAACGCACAGTGCACAGTCAACTAATTTAAAGAACTCTGAACGAAGCTTCATATTGAAATCTAAACCCTATTCTACTTTTATAAGTTTTATAATTCTGTAAGATGTATACGCATTTCAGAACAATATTTCAAATGTATCTTTCAGTGATTTGTAAATAAAATGTTGCTGAAAAAAATAGTATTCGTATTTTGTTTGTGTGTGTGAGTAACAGGTCTACCTATTTGGGGCCCCTTCACACCAGTTAAATATATTTATGTATGTATGGAGCGTTTTTAAAATATTTCTCATCTTTTAGCATTTTTATAATGAATAATTTATAGTTTTTTGTTAAAAACAATTCTATTTTTGTTTTAAAGTAAAAAAAAGAACCATTGAACTGCGAGTTACAACAGGTTATTGTTATTTCAACATTATAATTCAGATCTAAAAAGAATAAAAGTTCTACAAACACTTTGCGAAAATAAATTTGCCAAATATCCCATCGTTTTTTCCTGCATTTGCTTCGTATTCAAGTCTTCATTAGATAAATAAGAAATATTTTATAGTGTAGAGTGTAGTGTTTGTGGTCTGAGTAACGCAACTATTAAAAAAATATTTTTAATTCCAAAAAATACACGCTTTATCTTAGCTATAAATACAAAAAATCCATAACATTATTAGCCATAATTTAACCATGTATTAAAAAAATAATTAATTTTTTAACACAAAAACTGCCATATTTTTCAAAAACACAATCTGATCAATAATTCCTCTCATACGTTTCCGGCTTAGATCAATATACCGTCTGTCTGTCCGTCCGTCCGTCCGTCCGTCTGTCTGTCTGTCTGTCTGTGTACACGTGCAGAGCAAATTCGGCTGAAAGGATTTTTATGAAACTATCATATTTAAGCTTCTGCCATCTATGGCACGAGTTGATCAACTTTTGGTAAAAATCGGTTGACTAGAAATGGGAGTTTACTCGTGTCGATTTTAAGATTTTTGCGAATATTTAGCAACAGAAAAATATTTCGAAAAAATTTATTTAACAAAAGTTGCTATAAATGCAATAACTAATAACTTTTATTTGAGACGTTTTTTGATAAAACGAAAAATTTCGAAATTTTTTTGTAAAATTTTCAAGGTCTCAATTTTTTCATACTTATATGTAATGTTTCCATGGTAATGATAAATAATATCTCTGTTAGAAAATATTAGGCCAAGTTACTTCTACTCTGCTGCTAGAATGTATTTTATACAAGTACTTTATGATGGCGGTCGGTCTTGTGGTGGCCACAGCTGCTTTTTAAAATGTCATTCCATTTGACGTATGTCAAAATGAAAAATGATATCTTAATTTAATGATCATAAACAACAAATCTGAAGTCTGGCTTACAGCGTAATAAATTTTTTTAAATGACAATTAAATTCAGTAATACATTATAAGAGTAACCAAAATAACCAGATCTGGTTTATCCTTACAAAAGTGCAATATACTTCTTGCATTATTTTCAAATTCCATATGATAAACTTAGTGGTGCTCATGTTTAAACTTATTAATAAAACCGCCAAAACTTGAATTTTACAAATATCCTTTTAAATATACGTACTATTTCTATTTTCAACCACTAGATGTCTTAAAAATCGTTTTGGGCACATCAGTTGGGTTGATTTTGGCCCTTACACGTCCATCTTAAACTGCTGTAATTTTTTTTAGATGTTGTCCATGTCCATAGCTTAGAAAAACATATTCTAAATTCACTTTTAAAAGATTTATTTGATAATTAATAACCCACCTGTAGTCTCGTGCCATCTGTGGTCGCAGCGGCGAACTAAACAGGTGTATATATCTACGTATAGAGCGCGCTAGTTGTTTATGAAAACAATGGCGCTGAAACTTTCATTGGTACTAAATATTGTGTTATTAAATTATTTATGTGTTACTAGTTAATTTATTTCAATGTTAAAATGTAAAAATGTAGGAAAGTTTGTTCAACTTAAGTGGTTAGCCTTGATATTTTACTTTATAATTGTATAATTTATTCGTAATTTGCAGATATATTTCCTTTTTTGGTTTTGTCTATAAAAGACTATAGAATTACAATTTAACATACACACAATAAATATAAAATTAATTAACCCTATGTACAATAAATTCTTTTCATTTTTAAGGAACCAAATAGGAATAAATCATTTATATCAAAATTGTAGCAAGATTAGGGGTTTTAATAGCAATAAAATTACTTATAAATCAAATACATTGTTAATAGTGAAAAACATATTTCTAATGCATTTAATGACGACTTAGACACGAAGCAAATCGCAGTAAACATCGCTTTTTTTACATGGAAAAAATATTACTTGAAAATTAGTTTATTGCATTCTTCTTTTTATTTGGGCCCTGTCAGGCGGGATAACTTTTGGCCTCAGTCACATAAGCTCTTTATCTTGATCTGTTAAATGGCAGGTCTTTCCAAGTATCTTGTATACCAATACTTGTTAGATCTTCGGTTAGATGTTCTCCCCTTGCGAGGTCTTTCTATTGGTCAATGGGTGTTCAATTTTCCTTCCCATATCTTCTTTACCATGCTGTTCTTCATTCTCATCACGTATCCTATTGTAATCGTCTGCCTCTCAGTTCTTGTGTGATACTTGGCCCTGAGTACTATTCTCGAATATTTTGTTCTTGCGGATTCTCCATTTACGATTAGTTTGAATGGGACCAAAAATTCCGCATATTTAATTTTGAAAGTTATGAGTTCGGTCTATTAGGAGGGGTGGGGGTGATAATTCGAAGACTTCGTAACGTAGGAACCAAGGGTCATTTGTAGCTATTCGTAGAACTTTATTCTGGAATACTTGTAGTTTGGGAAGGTTAGTAGAGGATGTGTTTTCCCAAACGTTGCAAACGTAAGAAATTGTTCTTAGCAAGGATTTGTATATCCAATACAATTCAATTCGTTTTTAATTATGATTTCCTGTGACGGGTTCGATGAAGGGAAAAAGTTTATGTAGCCAGGAACAGGCTAGTTGAAGTTGTTCTACACATGTGAGCCTTGTTTTCAATTGTACTCCCAGGTATTTTACTTTTTTATCTTTGGGATTCCACTCCACAATGTTATTGTTTATCTAGTTGTTTTCGTGGTATTCTGTCCTGTGCAGTGGTATTATTTTACATTCACTTTTCTTCGTGTACAGCTGAATATTCTACCTATTAAACCAGCGACAGATATTATTAGTGGCAATTTGAAGTTCCTGTATTGCTTTATGAAGGTCAAAATTTCGTGTAAGTATGTCAGCGTCATTCGCAAATATTCGCCACATAGTTGGATGGGATATCGCGAACGTAGATGTTGAAAAGGATCGGACCTAGGATAATCCCTTGCGGTGCACCTCCTTTTATATTTTTATTATTAGTGGCAAGTTTCTGTATTGCTTTATGAAGGTCAAAGTTTCGTATAAATAAAACACTGTTGTCCGTAAACATTGCTATCGTCACTTCATTAGATGGGTTGTCTCGAACGTAGATATTGAACAAGATTGGGGCTAGGATACTCCGTTGTGGTACACCTCCTTTAAATTTTTTTAGGAGTGACTTGGCATTGTTAATTCTTACACTGAACTTCCGATCTTCTAAGAATGAGAAGATAATGGCTGAGATAGAAGATGGTAGTTTTAGTTGGATCAGTTGGTATTTTTACCTCATCATATATTTCTTAAACAATACCCAAATGTATAATAGTAGTGCGAACATTTGTTAAATGAATATTTTCAGACGGGAATTATATGCACAATAATTTTGAATATAGTTCAGCTGGAATGATTAAAAAAGTGTTATGTTTCCATTTGGGAACATTGTGGAATAGAGGGTTAAGATTATTTTACAACATAAATCCTTTATTCTGGCCACTTTCATTGTTAGTACTTGTTCCGCACATTTATTTTATTGTTATAAATTTAATTTTATTCCATTTTAGGCAGTGTTTAGTGAAATGAAATTAAAATGCTTAATTTACAATTAAAACTTACCTAAATAATAAAATTTATGCCAATTACAATTCAAAATTAAAACGATTGTCTGAATTTTTTGGAATATCAACAAAGGTATTTTGTGTTAATTGACCTTGAATCATAATTTTGGAACAGTGGTGGAGACAATTAGCAAAAGGGGCCTTTTACAAAAAACTTATTTATTTTTTAGAAAAGTGATTTAGATTTAAGATAAGTGCAGACATTTATTATTATATCTTGAAACCTAAATATTCTGAACTAGAAACTCGTAAATTTTATATTATCTTACAAAAGTGTCAAATTAATAGATTAGACCAGGGGTCGGCAACCGGCAGGCCGTGGAACGAATACGGCCCGCCGAACAATTTTATGCACCCCCCCAATAAGAAAATATAATGTTTGCTTTTCTTATCCATCATAGCCAACACACTGCTGTCGCTTTGCTTTAGACTTACACACTAGTCGTATTTATATCGACATATTTGTAAACAAGAGCGATCGTAAAAAATAAAATTTATAAAAGCAAATATGGCCCGCTAATTTTTTTTATAGGTGACTTATCTGTCTTAGCCTATTATTTTTTATTCGTACTGTATCCGTATCTGTATATCTTTGATGCAACTTAAAATTGTATCCGAGTATTGCAAGGATGGCATTTTATAAATTTGGTGTAGTTCACAAAATTGACACTCCGGCGCTGTTATTGGCGCAATATTCAAATTCCCAATCAGATCTAAGGTGACTAATAGATGAGTAATTCGTAAACAGCTCTCAGGAAACTATGACACATGCGAAGGACAAACTCGACCTCAATATTGATGTTAATGACCAGTATTGGAAACAAAATTTGACTTTTATTATTTTGACATTTAGATATCAATTAAATAATTCCACTAAAACTATTTTTTAGTATTAACCATGAAAACTATTTGGTAAAATTATTCTCACGTCTTGAGAACAAAAAATGCGAAAAATAAATATGCGTAGGGTTATCACCGGAGTTTTTATCTGGAGGCTCCAGTTTTTGTTGTCTATTACTGGACTGGCTTTAGTTTTAATCTGTTTTAAAACATCTCAATTTTTTCTTGTTTATCCGTCAAAATTTTTAGTTAGTTATGTATTTTAATAAAATCGATTCTCTATGTAACCACAGGAGTGCGCCAAGGTTGCATATTATTGCCTCTACTGTTAAATATATATATTAACTGTTAAATATATATGATATGGCGTGTATATAATGAGGAGAGTCATGGAGAACTAACCTGGAGGAGGTTTAATCTATGGTCGAAAGTTCAATAATCTAAGGTACGCTGACGATATTGTTCAAGTCAGAAGAAGAACTAGAGGAATTGGCCAATAAGTTGCCTGTAAAGAACTTGGATATTTACTAATACACATAAGTCGTACCAAAATGAGTTAATTAGTGAAAATTTTTGGCGTACATCAACGATGGCTATTTGCGCCTGTACCAAAATGATTGTTGATAGAGCCAAAATCAACCTCGTTGACATACAAGAACTTTGTGTAAATTTGTTGACCGATACATCATGGATACAGTTTGGATCATAGATCGAAAACGCCAGTTGTAAAGGTGAATTCTGTAGGCGTATAGAAATCGTAAGAGCTTCAATGGGTAAATTATGAAAGATATGAAGAGACCGTGATGTGACCATGGCAACAAAGTTTCGTTTACTAAACGCATTTGTATCTCTCATTTAACCTAAGCCTTTGAAATGTGGACAGTTCGGGCAAGGGAATGGCAAAAATTCTGATATTATGGTGCTATCGAAGGCTATTGAGTATTCCATGGACATAGGACGAATGATTTCGTGTTTGAAGAGCAAAGTATCCGAAAAAGAATAAGTACCATTATTGATGAGTGATTGCTTCGTCACATGGCACGACCCATTGACGATCTGGATCTTCTAGTTGTGGAAGGGAAAGTGAACGGCACGTGGAGCGGCGACCCGAAGATGGACAGACCAAATTCGCAAGCTGACGGGTGAAACAGTAAACAATGACTCCGCCAGAAATCCGGTGGAAAAATCATACTACAGGGATGGTCACCACATCTCTTCCGATGGATTCTTTGGGTTAAATAGAAAGAAATCTATTTTTGAAACACCCGAATTGCCGAAAATATTGAATGTTTGCACACAGGAAGTACCAACGCAACAGATAACAGTCAATAATTTGGCTCTAGACAGAAGACTACTTGGTCTGCACATCAATCGTACCAAAACGAAAGTAATGATTGTTGATAGAGCCAAAAATTTCGCTGCGGTCCTGCGGACAGTTTTATTGCATGCTGCCCCTTGCGTCTACTTGCATGTTACATACGATTTGTTGGAACTAACATCACATATTCTAAATGAACATTAATATTAGTATGTACAGAAATGAATTTACAAACAAAAGCTGGTTTAAAAATTTGAAGTCAGTGAGAAAGTTTGACCAAACATTATTATAACCTTGACATTTGTTAGTTTTAAAACTCTTCACTCGTAAAAAAACGTGGAGAGTATACTTTTATGATACTTTAATTCAAAATTCTGAACACAGACAAACATATGAATAATTACGTTGTCAGAATAATAATCTACTTTATTAGAAATTTGGACGAAGCAAATGTTCAACAAATCGTACAGACGGTCTACTGGGCGACGGATATTCAATATATCTTCCTAGATTTTGTTTCAATCTGTTCTCTTTTATCATTATGTGTCCTATCATTGTAAACGCCTGCCTATAATTTGCCGAAGGAAAGAGAACTGTGTCTGCCCTAGCCGCTACTTGGTGAAGATATGGAGGGACTCAATATATCAGAATACTGAATTCTTCTGCTTATGTTGCTATCCGGATATGAGGATATCATTAGGGCTATATTCACTTTGGATACATCACCACGGAACAAGAAAATAATGCTTCCTTCACACTAGTCTTGTGGAGCAATTCTGTGGCAAATCTGTAAGCTACAGACGATTATATGTAAGGAGTTGTTTTATGGATTGTTATGGACAGTTTCTTATAGATTTTGTCTGTAAGCTAACAAAATTGCACCATTGGAAAATTTTTAGACAAGATATTTTTATTCTTCCAGATCCCCCTTTTCCATCTGTATTCTATCTTATACGAAGGCTACTTAAGTTGCGGATGACGAGGAAAACAACAAAATATATTTATTGAAACATTTTTATTGATATTTAAAATATTCACCTTCATGAACATGAAGTTCAATGCACTTTTCCATCTGGTTAAACCAATCCTGAAAACACTGGGACCATCGTTGATGTGTCTCCTCAGAAACCAGATTTTCGTAGGCTTTGATTGTTGCTTCAGAGCTATTGAATATTAAATCCGTGCATTTTATTTTTTATAAAAGGAAAGATAAGTCACAAGGCGCTAAATCGGGATTGTAGGGCGAATGTGTCATTTCTTCCACTCCTAAATCGGCCACGAACTCGGTAGTCCTAGCTGCAGTATGTGGTCATGTATTATCATGCTGAAAAATAGAATCCTGCTTCATCTTGACAATGTCTTTGGTACCTTATCGCATCTTTTTTAGAAAACATCCGACTAACAGATTGTGGTATACCATTCAGCAGTGACTGTACGACAAAGTTTCAGTGGGACAGTGGCAATATAAGCCGTTCGTCCGAAGAATGTAGCAACCATTTTCTTGCCAGTGCTTTGGAAGGTGCGTTTGGAAGGTTCTCATAAGCGACTTATCTGTTTGCTTCAAGAGAAAAATTTATTATCAATGCGTTTTACCTGGTCTAACTTAGAAACACTAACCCTGACTGTCCAGAAACTCTAACACTGACTCTGAAATAACGGAAACTTTTGCAAAACTCAGGTTTTTTGGTGGTTTAACGCATTTTCAGATGGAAGAGGGTTGATTGAAGATGAATCACGCAGCGGAAGGCCTTCATCTTCAAGAACCAATGAAAATGTCGACAGAATCCGGGATCTTGTGCATTCAGAATATCAGTAGACAGATCGGGGAAGAGCTGAATTTGACTTACACTACCGTTCAGATTTTGACCAATGAATTGGAGATGAGAAAAATCTGCGCAATTTCAATAAACGAGTTTATGCCCAGTAAAAACATTCCTGTGGCTCCTCAGCCTCCTTATTCTCCTAATTTGAGTCCTTGTGACTTTTTCATCTTCCAAAAATTGAAAAATCACCTCGAGGAACGTCATTTTGGCACACTCGAAAACATTCAATCGTCCGTAACCCACCAGCTGAAAATTATTCCAGTATCCGAGTTCCAGCACTGCTATGGGGATTGGAAGAACCATTTCCAGCGATGTGTGGCTTCCCACGGAAGTTATTTTGAGGGAGACAATCAGATCAATTCTGTAAAAAGTTACTGTGTAATAACGTTACTACAACATAAAATATTATAAAAAGTATAATGGCTTTCATTCATGGTAGTAACTGACCTTGCTCATAGTGACGAATTTAGTTACAATTATCATAGTAACAGAGTTACAGAATAGTAACAGAGTCTGAATATAGAATTGTAATTCTATTAGAATATATATATTTTAAAATCAATCCGGTTACTTAATTTACACAGCTCGTAGATAAGAAAACAATCCAGTGTTAGTGATGTGATCAGTGTAGAATCGCTCAATTAAAATTGAACTCTGCCAGTCATGTAGCGAGTGGACTAAGAAAATCTTAGAGTGAGACCGAGTGACAGTGGCAGAAACAGAGACAGACCACCTACTAGGTGGACAGATGATTTGAGAAGAAATACCGGAAACTGGCAACACTAGATCGAATGAAATGGAAACAAATAAGGGAGCTATGTCCAGCAGTGGATAGGAAAAGCTGTATGATGATGCTGTTGATGATAATTATGACAGTATCATCATGCGTAATATGGAATGTTGGACAGCCTCTCAGATCTGAGTTAAAAGCCTATTAAAATACATCCTTGCAGTAGCTAAACTTGTACTGAATACTTACATATTATAAATCCGGGTATGAACTTTGGAAATTCCGGTATCCTAATTGATTTTCAACGGCATCTCTGTGTAGTTATTTAAAGTATTAAGACATCGAAAGCAGTGTCAGTGGGATTTCCTAGTGTATGTTGGGCGATAGTCACGGTCGATGGGCAAGAAATGGAAGTATTGCGCAAGAACCATCACCGTTCCGGCTGGAGAGACACCAGCGGACATAGCTACTGAACAAATCACTCGACTGAGAATAAAACTACGGCACGAGTTCTATTCACTAATGACCACTTGTCCATTACACTATTGTGTTTTAAGAATTATTCACCATTTATATTGTATTGCATTATTGATTTGGTGTCAAAAACAAATTTTGTTTTTTTTTTTGTATGAATAACTGCCAAATGACTACAAATTATAAATCTATTAAGAGAATTCAGTCTTTGCAATTGTGAGGTTGCATACAAATATTTATTTATATACAATTTTATACTTTCCGGGCAATGTTTTTTCGTCATGTTTCTGTATTTTTCCTATATGCGGGTCAAAGAACTGTATATGTAACAGCCAGACACATGAGTGGTGGTTAGGCTGACCAGATTTTTTTTATAGAAAAAGTATACTAAAAAAAAGGGGCCTGACTCAAAAAATACAAGTGATGAGCAAAAAAAAGAGATCCACACTTAAAAATACAAGCGAGCAAAAAAAAAGGTCCTCACTCCCAAAATAGAAGTGATGAGCAAGAAAAAGGTCCTCATACCCAAACTAGAAGTAAAAAAAAGTCCTCATTCTCTACAAAAAAAAAAAAAAAACAAGTAACGAGTGACATTATTAAAAGGATATTATTTAAAAGAGAGTATAATACTCTAAAAAAGAATACGTCTGGTCACCCTAGTGGTGGTATAACTTTTTTTCGGTCATACCAATGTTGGGTGACCATTCGTTACGCATTTTAACATTTTGTCCCGCATTAAGATGCGTCCCGCAAAAGTCCTGCATTTTAACATTTTGTCCCGAATTCTTCACTTGGATTTGCGAGGTGAAGACCTTTTTGTTTGCTCTTCACTTGGATTTGGGAGGTGAGGACCTTTTTTTTTGCTCCGTCCCGCATTGCCTTCTTAAGAAAATGGTCACCCTATACCAATGAAACTTAAAAAAAAACGTGTTTTTGTCAAAATGTAAATGATGGACCCCCCCCCCCCCCAGAGCTCCAATAACTTGGTTGTTACGTATTTTGGTCATGCAAGTGAGAACCTTATTTTTTTGGTTATCACTGGTATCTTGGAGGCGAAAACTTTTTGTTTTCGGCATCGTTTGTATCTTGCATTTTTATTTCGTCTGAGCCCCTCCCAAGAGTTCTCGGCTGGTGTGGGGCAAAAGTGTTCTAAAATGTTTTTGGCAAAAATCGTACTAAAATAATTAAACTTTAAAATACTACTTTTGTTCCCAAATTTACTCCTTAAGAGTTTTTTTTTTTGATGCCACAAAAAAATGGTTTTCCATGATTTTAAACGACACAAAAACTTAGATATTTTACGAAAAACTAATCTGATTAAATATTCCTGTTGTACTATTCCGGTTCCCATGAATGTACATTTTTCAGAATTTTTTCAGATTTTTAGATTTTAACTTGAGTTAGAGAAAACTCTTACGTTAGCAACCCGACATAAAAGTTATATTTTTGATGCGATGCTGATATCCTTAAGAGCGTATCACACTAGAACGCTATCCAAGTTTTATTTTGTAAGTCTTTTTCGAGTATTCAAGTCTTCACGTCTTCAGCTATCACACGTGAAACAGGGAAAAGTAACTTGCGTCTGCGTACATAACGTTATCAATAGACCCATTTCACTTGATCTGACTGAGAGGGAGAGGCCGCGCACGCGCATTTGAAGACTTGGAGTTCGTCTGTCTTCTAGAGACAGGGGAAATATATCTCGATGTATTTGCTCAGACTTAAAGACCTAGGTTTTTTGTCATGCTATCACACACACATGACTTCGATTCGAATGCAAAGACTTTAATTTTCCAAGTTTAGACTTGAATAATAACTCTAGTGTGATAAGGCCTTTAAGGTATTGGATGATTCTGGCGGTGTTGTTGGCTAGCAGACCCTTTAGGGTTGCTGGTAGGGAGTTATTTGCTCTTTTTGTTTGGTACCCTTGGCATTCTAGAAGGATGTGTTCCACGGTTAGGCGAGTGTTGCATGTACTGCAACCATACTGTATATAGTGTGCCCAAGTCTCAGTCTTGTTAGGATCACTTGCCCTCTTCTATTTGTACGGGAGGCCCATTTACCTACACTGTCTTTTATTTTGTATAAGTGATTATTTTGGGTATTTTGCCATACCATTTTCCAGTTTTCTTCATGTTTTCTTGGGATGAAATCAGCTTTTATCTAAAACAACAGAAAAAAGTTTTATTTTGCAAGCCTGTGTCATTCATTATTGCCATAGAAATATTTCTGTTACGTCTTTATAATATTTGTGTGATCGTAGTTATGTTTATCTAGTCTAGGACTGGAGCATTTATCATTGCATCCTGTTATGCAGCTAGAGTGTAAGTAGGGCAAGGCTAGGGTGGTACTCCGCTGGACCCGGCTCGATCTCGGTTCTCCGCGGCGCTGTGGGAGTATCTCTCGCCGGATACACACGTGTGGGTCGTCAATACACGTGCCACTCACTATCACTCACTACATTTAATTCATATTCACAAACCCTGATTCAAAAAATTAAAGTTTTTACGTTGTTGTCATAAATTTATATTGAAAGTTCAATTAAGCTACAATTATAATGGTTTTTACAATAGAACACAAAATAGAACAGAATTTATGATGGAATCATATATTCGAAATGGTGTTCGAGAGAACGGCGAATGGATTTACAGTGCGGTGTCATGTTTAGAGGAATTTCGGCTACAATTTCCAGATATTGCTTTTCATGAAGGAGATTTTTACAGCGCACTTAGAAGATGTGTTGATTTATTCCAAGATACAGGGAGCATTACTCATAGAGATAGAACTGGAAGGCCAAGAGTTCGTACTCAAAATACAGTTGATGATGTTCGTCAACGTATGAACGAGCAACCCACTACATCACTACGTACACTGTCGCAAGAGACTGGTTTATCATTAGGAACTTGCCATACCATTGTCAAAAAAGATTTAAAGCTATTCCCATACAAAATTCTTGCTTTACATGAGTTGATGCCAGCAGATCACAGTAGGCGAATTGTGTATTGCCACTGGTTCCAACAAAATTTAATTAACAATGATGATTTGTTAAATTTAACGTTTTTTTTCTGACGAGGCCTGGTTCACCCTTTCGGGGTATATTAATTCACAAAATATGAGGTTATGGAGTACTCAAAATCCTCATACTTTTCGTGAAACTCCCCTTCACCCGTTAAAAGTTAGTGTTTGGATTGCTGTGTCTCGAAGACGTATTATCGGACCCATATTTTTCCACGAAACTGTTACTGCTCAGAGATACCGGAATATTGTACGTGAATTTATTAATCAACTTCATGAGGATGAGCTCCAGCAAGTTGAAGTAGTAATTCTCTAAACTTCAGAGAATTTAATAAATATTTTCGATGTTAGAAAAAATGTACACAATATGCAATACGTAAAGATAAATACATCTTTACAATCGAGTGAGAATTTTCGTAAGAGGCTTCAGCCGAGTACCGAAAATGGTAGCACGTAATTTATTTGCATTTATTATAGTAGTTATTTGAAATTAAAGTTGTAAAATTATTTTTTAATTACTCTGTACCTGGTCATTGTTTCGAAAATAAAATAAAATTTTCTATTACAATTATTTCTTTTTTAAAGATTAAATTCTGTGAACTACTTTTTCGGTTTAACGGTGTGGTTCTAAGACATAAAAAACGTGAGCATGTATGTATAAGATGAGTCTGGCATTGACATTCTATTGGTGAGAGCGTGGAATACAGAAAATGGCCGATGGCCGCCGGCATAGCGGTGAAAGTAACATAACATACGAACAGACACGATCAGCTAGGCTTCAAATCAACGTATGCTACAACTCTAACCCGAATATTTAATCCCAACTATGGAGTAACCGTATGAAGACATTTGAGTAGTGTACTTAAAGATGCGTTCACAGCTCTTAAATTTGTCGACTATAGAATATGACTCATGCACTGTGGATTGTCATTAACAAGTTTATTATATGGTACGAGGGCTACCTTTTAGGTTTTTACAAAAACTAAGAAAATAATTATTGTTATTATTATTTTTTTTTTTGAACAAACTTTTATTGCTTTTCACAATATTCCCCTTTAAGATTTATACACTTTTGCATGCATTCAAACCAATTCTCGAAATATTTTTCCCACTCTAAAGTTGGTTTCGAAGGCTTCAACAGCTTTTTGAGGTAATAGAAATCGTTGTCCACGCATTTTTGTTTGACATTGGGGGACAAAAAAAAGTCGTTAGGGGATAAATTAGGTGAATAAGGGCAATGAGACATTAATTCGCTGTTTTTCTCCTACAAATAATCAATTGTTTGACGTGCTGTGTGATGCAACGTTTTTGGTTGTTTTTCCTGATTTTGTCGATGACTTCTGGCAAACAAATTGTTGTTATACCATTCAGCGTTAACTGTTCTCCGATCCTCTAAAGGAATGGTTGCGACATGTCCAGTATAACCGAAGAAACAACCGATCATTTTATTGCAAGTGCTTCGTGAATGAACAATTTTTGTGGGTTTTGGTACATCTTGGAAGACCCAAACAGTGGATTATTGCTTATTTTCCGGTTCATATGAATAAATCCAAGTTTAGTCACCTGTAACGATGTTGTATACGGATTTTGCAGTACCTAGGTTGAATTTTTTAGCATTCCCTTACACCAATCAACACGAGTCTTTTTTGATTTTCGGTCAAATTATGCGGAATCCATTGGAAACAGATCTTTTTCACAGCTAAATGTTCATGAAAAATTTAATGAATTGCAGTCTGCGATATGCCAAAGGATGCCTCTATTTCACCTTAAGTCATATGCCGATTTTTTCCAGCATCGTTATTTTTTTGAATCACAACCGATTTTGGTCGATCTTCACGAGATTCATCACTGACGGACGCACGACCACGACGAAATTCTGCAAAACAATTGTAAACAGTTTTTTCTGATGGTGCTTCATTACCAAAAGTTGAACGAAGCGAATCTATGCATTGTTGTTGAGTTCTAAAAATATTATCCATGGTAGTTACTTTTGAGAATTACAAAAAAATAAAAATAACGTGATGGAGAAAAACTAAAACTTATAATCTTAAAATATGAAATCAAGATTTGTCATTCTAACTAAATCGCCCCTTAAAATCAAAAGCGGTGGAAAGTTTATTTTTTTCACAGCCCTGTGTAATGTGTTGTTGGATTGTAAAACGCTCCATAATAAATTTGCCACGTCTGCACTGCTCGACTATCATATATGAACTATCAAAATTGAACCAAACCAAAATGGTTGGCTACGTAAGTTACAATATCAATTTTTGGGTATCCAGTACAATGTCATTTTATTTAAAGTACTTTGTTGATTTTAAAATTTTGTTTTTTTTGTTAAAGTCTGTTATCTGTCGGCTTTAGACAAAAGTTTTAAAATATTTAACAAGGCAATGTTTACGAACTACACATATGGTATACTCGGAAACATATTTATAGATATATTGAAGTGGTTTAGAATTTCAATGAATGTTCGAAATACGTTTGATCAAGAAAACAAAGGGCATTGTCTTGACAGTCAATTCCCAAAAGAAACAGATATACTTTATACATCATTGAATACGGTGTCCTTTTAGCTTGATGCAGGTACCTGCTTGTCTCCTGGACAGGTGTGTACGCTGAATATAAATATGTCTCTACCTTAAGAATGACAGCAATCATTAGACAACTCTCAGAAATTATTAAAATCTCTTATAATCTCATTTTTATTCTACACTACCTCCATTTTTTAGTATGATGATTAATCACATCATAAAATAGGTACCAAATTTAAGCTTAAAAGACTTAAAGACTAAATTCATGTTTTCCGATCATATTTAACGCGTTTTTTTGAAATTTTTATTGAAAATGTAGGTTTTATCAGCGGCAAAGTTGGTACAAGATTTATACACTAATCAAAATTAACCCTTAACGTACTAAATTTAATTAACCTAGTACTCGCTGCCGGCCGGAATTAAAATTGAACGCGTGCGATAAAATGCAAGCATTTGATTAAGGGAGGTTCAACTGAAGGGCCTGGTTCGTCATTACTTGCATAAAATTGATGTGCGTATCTATTGGTTTCTCGTAATAATATGGAGAAAACTTCTTCGAAAAACAGTGAAAAAACGGTAAAAGGCGACGAATCGGTAGTTATATTAGGGGCCGCTGTTTGGTTTATTCCAGTACGTGGTGGTGTAAAATCTAAAATATTGCCAGAATCTCCCGGTCTTCTAGGCTGAAACTGGACCTCCACTTCTTCTTGTTCAGTTTCTTCTTCACTTTCCTCTTGTGGAATCGATAATATGGAACCAATTTCTTCATCCAACTCTTCGTCTGAATCGTCTTCTGCTATCACTTCTTCAGATTCATTTTCTCGCCTGTTTTCCATTATAAGAGTATTCAATAAAAACGATACAAATTTTACGTGGTTTTAGAAACGATAACAAGCTGTCCCGTCAAGTGACAATATAAAACTGCCCAATTAGAAGATAAAATTCTACTTTTAATATCTACGCCTATGGCTCAAGATTAAACTTTATTTTCTAAAATGAAATATCCGTTCTCTACTAATGACGCTAGCGCTTAGAAAGAATAAACAAAAACAGTGGTTCATATATAAACCGCTCAGCCAGCAGAGTATACAAACCGCGGTTCATATATAAACCGCTCGGCCAGTAGAGTATACAAACCGCGGTTCATATATAAACCGATAGTCCTATAAGGATTAAAAGAATTATTAAAATCTGTTCAGTAGTTGTAAATATATAATATTTGTGCAAGCAGGTTGTATATAATCCATGTTTTCGGTTTATATTTAATATAGTAGGGTAGCCCGGGGACGAAAGTAACAGGGTACAATTGTAACATTGCGCGCAAATTTACGTAATAGTGACAGCGTATGAGTCTAATAAGTCACTTGATGTATTTTACTTGTCCACATGCATAGTGACTGAATGGTGTTGGTGGTGAAATTAGATTTTAACCTCTTCAAATACGTTTTTCCGTCAGATAATCTTAAAAGATTGTTAATTTTTATGCGTAAATTTAAGTTGATTATCCATTAAATATACAGCACAAATTCGCCTATCAAATATTTCATCAAATGTCTGATCAAATGTGTTTTAATCGTTTTTCTGTGACGTGAAAATCGTTATTACGACAGCTGTGAAATGGAAAAATTAAAAGGATGTCAAAGTGCCAATCATTTGTATAAAAATATAACAAAACCGTATACACGCAAGCCAAGATTTCGACTGATATATATTAAAAATTATGATAAATATTTTATATAACAATAGCCTTTAATATGTAGAAAAAGCAATTGTTTACATTAATATTACAAATAAATTAATTCATCTTATGTATCTAGGCATTCATACAGGTCATGCTCGATTTACGTACATTTGTTTTATACTCGTATATTCTAACAGGTGGAATTTGTTAAAGAATTCCATCGTAAGTATTGTCCTTCAGGATTTCTTAACTGTCGCCCTAAGTCAATTCTTAATTCATGTTTCATTCAAAACTATCTTAATCTTGATTTTGATTCTGTTAATAATTCGGCGTCGACATGTAATGGGTGTTTTTTTTAGAGGTATAGAACTTTAAATTGCAATAAAACAACGATGGATTATTCGATTGACATGATTTTTTTTTTATTCGAAAGATAATCTTGTGGCATTACATTTTAAATATGATTTCTGGCATATGACTGCCACGGCTGGCTCGGATGTAGTCCAATCTGGACGTCCAATTTTCGATGACTTTTTCCAACATTTGTGGCCGTATATCGGCAATAACACGGCGAATGTTGTCTTCCAAATGGTCAAGCGTTTGTGGCTTATCCGCATAGACCAATGACTTTACATAGCCCCACAGAAAGTAGTCCAGCGGTGTTAAATCACAAGATCTTGGAGGCCAATTCACAGGTCCAAAACGTGAAATTAGGCGGTCACCAAACGTGTCTTTCAATAAATCGATTGTGGCACGAGCTGTGTGACATGTTGCGCCGTCTTGTTGGTATGATTTAATGTAATGCCACAAGATTATCTTTCGAATAAAAAAAAATTCATGTCAATCGAATAATCCATCGTTGTTTTATTGCAATTTAAAGTTCTATACCTCTAAAAAAAACACCCGTTATATATATACACACATCGGAAAAGTCTAGGGATATAAAAAAATATATGAAAATAAATAGCGTATGGTTTCTTTTGTACGTTTATTGTATTCTATCATTTACAACAAAATAAGCTAAATGTTATTTATAAAAATAAACAACATTTGAAAAAAAAAAATTAAGTACAGATTTATGTACAGAATTGTAAGAAAAACAAATGCTAATAGAGAATATGACCTCCACGTTGGTTGACCACAGCCCTACATCTGCGATTCATGGATATTCTTGAGATAAATGTGTCCATTCTGCTCTTAGAAGCTCTCTGAATCTAAAATTATCATGGATGTTATCCCATATGTGGAGTAATTCTTCTCTTAAGCATGTCCCACACATCTTCAATCGGATTTAGATCCGATGACTGTGCTGCCCATGGTATCGCATCAATACCTTCGTTATCCAGCCAGTTCGTTACAATTCGCGCAACATATGACCGAGCATTATCCTGGGCATGATGAAACTGATAACCAACAGCACCACGAAATGGACCACAATAGGTTAAAGAATATTATCCAAATATTGTGATGTTAAAAATCCATTGGGGAAAACGAGATCAGTTCTACCGCCAATGATTATTCCACCCCATGCCAGAACAGTACCAACTTTGTAACTGTGAACTTCCTGGACGTGCCTCAAACGTTCCAAATTACTAGATCTTCTCCATACAGTTGTACGACGAGAATCTGGTTGAATTCCAAATCTGGACTCATCAGTAAACAAAACTGTAGCCCAATCATTATCACACCAATATTGAAAATTGTGACATCAGTCTAATCTTGCTCTGCGATTGCCTCTAGAGAGGGGTTGACATCTGATTAGTCGTCGAGATTCGTGGAGACGATTTCTTACAGTATCGCTACTAACGGTTAAATTATGTGCTCGCTGTAACTCCCTTGCCAATTCGGGTGCTGTAATAGTAGGTTGTCTTCTAGCATTTAAGACCAAAAATCTGTCTTGGCCTGCTGTTGTACAGCGACCACGTCCCGGATGTTGTTCGGCCGGACTCCCTGTAACGCTTCCATAACCGACTGATGACACTTTGAGAAACTCCTATCCACTCGGAAACATCAACTTGCCTGAGGCCAGCTTGGAGAAGTCCCACCGCACGATTCATCTCGTGGATAGTTAAATGCTGTCGCTCCATTATTAAAAAAGAAAGCCACTACTTAAAAACACTGCAATTATTAATATAAACGTTTTAAGTCGGATTAAAATGAAACATGTGATCAACCTACGGATCATGTATTGAATAAAATTTGTCAAATTTGTATTTGTTTTGTCTTGTTGGTTATTGTTTTTACTTGTTTTCTATAGCCAACTACTCATAATTGCGTACTTTGAAATACAACATTAAATGTACAATAAGCAATATATTTTCATATTTTTGCCAATATCCCTAGACTTTTCCGATGTGTGTATTTATATGTATAAAAATTAAACATCAGCAATTTTTTTTATGTTGGTTTCTCTGTTCCATAAGTTTATACTTTCCTGTAAGCGACTTCTATTTCTGTGTTAATTTTTGTGTCATCTTTATGCTATGATAAGACTTGTTAGATGGTATATAAAAACAAGAAAACATAAAGTGTTTCAGAACAAGTTCAGAGCTAATTTTCTAAACCAGTTTGCTTGAAGAGTGTGTCCGTCCAACCATGGCCATTTCATGACGTATCACCGCGTCACATCCGTTGCCAACAACACTCCACAAACTAAAATCCACTAATACCAACTATAATTCACTCTGAATTAAATTATATTTATTATTTAAATTAAAAATAATGAATATTTTACCATATAATTTAAGGTATTTTATTAATTTATAAAAAAAATCTTCTATATAATTTTGTAGCAAATCTGTCCCATACTTTAACCCTTTACCGCATAGTATGCCATATATGGCACATTCAATTTTTATTTTTTATTTTACTTTTAAAACTGAATCAGAACGTTACTTCATGAATGTTCATATATGCCACATACACAGCAATGGATCCTGCAGTATCTCAAGTAATGGGCTGCAATAGATTTGAGGATACCAAGCGGAATTTGCACTTCAACGATAACTCTGAATTTATTGAGAAAGGACAACTAGAAGATACGACCTTTTCTTTTAAAAATTCGAGGGCGACTGCTTTTAATCCCTAATGAAGAACACCTAGCAATTGACGAGCAAATAATACGGAATCATTTTCTTTTGTAACATACTGTAGAATCATAATGTTCCATGTATGGCACAAACCTTAAATTATTATTTTAATTATTATTTTTTCATAAAAATAATAATTAATATTTTAAATATATTTTTTTAATTAATTTTTCTATCAATAAGAACCAATTCCTAATGCTCATGAATTATTTCAGCCAAAAATAAAAATTCAGTAAAGGGTTAACTGTATGAATGTAACAATTGTTTAAAAAACTAATTTAAATTTTCAAAATGGTGGTCTTAAAGCCCTTGGTCAACCCTCTATTATCAACCAATGATTTGTTCAGTTTAAAAGTCTTTCGACATCACCAGTTCAGAATTTCTACAATTCTATTCGTTTAGAAATCTGCAACCCCTTTTCTTTTAAACCAGTTTTGCATAGAAACGGATGGAGATATTAAATCTATTGTAGGGAGAGATATAAACGGTTCGCTACAGTGCTCTTTATACATGAAACAATTCGTTTCTCCAAAATAAAAATTATCTATACCAGTACTCCAACTTTGTTCCCTAATTCAGAGTTTCCCAAAATATGCTCCGCAGAGTACTTGGTGCTCCGCGAGGGTCTACTAGTGCTCCGCGATCTACTAATGTTGCTATATACCACGTCGTTCAATCTCCGGTCTAACTAAGAAAAACATTATTTTTGGCCAATGTTTACAATATCCCCCTTCAAACTTTATACAGATGGATGGCAGCACATAACGACTACACTAATTAATTCAAGAATTGTCAGTGGCTCTAAAACAATGGTTTCTAAAAGCGAGCTAACCATCTTCTAGTTTAGTAACAAAACACTATCTTAGGTTAGGTTAGGTTAGTAAGTGTTTGTTTAGAAGAAGCCGAGCGAAGCGAGCTACCCATCTTCTAGTTTAATGACATAAATAAAAGTTCTGCACAGTCCCACTTGTTTAGAATCTCTGTATATTAAACAAATGACATGTGTTTGACGTATGCGCAAGTATGAAGTGGGATGTTATAAACCTTATTTTTTTTTTAGAAATCCGACTTTATTCATCATCATACTCTCCTTCAAGAGTGATACATTCATCCTAAAATAAAGCCTAAAATAAAAAAAATTAAAATGAATTAATTAATTTAAATTCAGCATACCAATCAGTAATAGTTGATTTGCCTGGGGCAGTCTCTATAACGCTTATCAAAGCCACTGTTTGGCTTCAACAGTATTTTTTTCCATCAAAAAACAATGTTTAATCAACACGAAATTCTTTTTTATCCATTGTTTTGAAAATTACAAAACTGGAGTTACTAAAACCACTGTAACCTCTAAACTAATTGTCAGAATGTCATAAAATTTTCTTTTTAAGGTTGGTACTATCTAGAAATCATATGGGTCTGTCAACATTGTAGCCATATATATATCAGACCGGAGACCTATGGAGTGAAGTGTTATATAGCAATGATAGTGCTCCGCGACGATTTCTTCTCGTGAAAAGTGCTCCGCGACTCAAAAAGTTTTTAAACTCTGCTTTAAACAATATGCTGTAAATATTATAAGATTTTTTTCGTACGACACTGTTTCGAATAACCGAATCAAATCTTTTTATATTAATCCTGATATTAATCTGAAAACATTACCGAACCAGTAATCAGTAATCGTAATCTAAACATTTAATCTGTTTTGCATTTAATGAAAGTGCATATCGCAAAAATGTTTGTCGTAAATTATGATGTTCAGTCTGTAATTTTGGAGGCTGAATCACTATCAGATCTCTGGGAGGGCGGGGAGATTTCAGGTATAAAATACTGATTCTTTTTGAAGTAGCCATTTAATTTTTAACCCTTGAGAGATTATAATGAACCATTCTAAGTACTTTCTGACAAGAATCTTGTGAAAGGGAATCAAACCTGCGTAGGAAATTATTAGAAGGGATTTGAAGCGTTGGTGAATTATATTCTTTCCTAGACATAGATCTATAGTCAAGTGCATAAACTCATACTGAAATTTTATCTTATATCGTGGGCTTACTGTGAAAAGTCCACTTACAATTTTGTTAGTGGAATTGTACACGGTGTCTCAAAAGAAATTTTATATTTAGTGGATCGATTAAAAAAAAAAATAAGCCGTATATAGAAAAAATGTTTATTAATTATTAAAATACACTTTTTGGGGATTTATTTCTTAAAAATAATATCGTCTAAATGTAGACCCTCGCGTTCTCGGCACTCATTTAATCGAACAGTAAAATTACTTATGACGTCTCGGCAGGTGGACTCAGGGATGGCTGCCATTTCGTGACGGATATTTTCTTTCAAATGCGCCAGTGAAGTCGGTTTATTGGCGTAAACTTTAGATTTAAGATAACCCCATAGGAAAAAGATGAAAATGAGCTTCATCCGAAAACAAAATGTTGGTAAACGTTGAAAATCGCTCAATCACCTGATTTACGAAATTAAGCCTCTGACTGGCATCTTGGGGCTTTAATTCTTGCACCAATTGAATTTTGTAGGGGTGCAGCTTTAGGTCTTTGTGCATAATGCGATGTAATGATGATCTATGCACATTTAAAGCACTTGCGCGCTTCCGAATTGAAAGGTTCGGGTCGTCACGAACAGACTGATTAACATTCTCCACGTTTTCTACCGTTCTTGATGACCTAGGTCGCCCGGATTTTGATTTATCCAGCGTTGTACCAGTCTCTTCAAACTTTTTAACCCAATGTCGAATGAGAGGAATGCTTGGCGCATCATTTAAGTGGCGAAAACCTCGAATACTGCAGAATTTTCTACGCGCTACAGTCGCCGAATCACCGTTTTTGTAAAACTCTCGCACGCATAACGCGCGGTTTGCTCCCGAGAAACGCTCCTTAGCGACTCAATTCCCAAGAGCCAGGCTACCGATTGACATAACCCCCGCGCCCCTCGGATACGTTGCGTTCACGCAGTAAGCTAAATAAATATATAATTTCTTTTGAGACACCTTGTATAATAGCAAGGACCGACAGACTTATGGAAAAAAAGGGTTAAAAGGAAACATGCCGAAATTGGTTTAACCAATATAAGGCAATATAGTCCCACTTTTGGAATAATAGTAGGTTTTGTTAGTTTCTTTAAAACATATGTAGGTGTATTTATTGTCGATATTTCTTTATAATTTATCAACTACTGTTTCACTGTTTATTTTTTTATTTATTCTATTTATTTTTTTTTTTTCATATAACTTGTTATTCAAATTTAAATAAAGTAATACTGATTAGCTTTTTGTTATTGTATTATTTTGTAAATTAAGAATATTTTTTTATTTATGAAATATATATTTTTTTATTTATAGTGTGTACCTTTTTAGGGTTTTGTAGGTATGACCAAAAAACCCTTATACCGTCATTTGGTCGTCTGTCTGTCTGTCTGTCTGTCTGTCTGTCTGTCTGTCTGTCTGTTCGGTAAAAATTGTAGCCAAACGGCTAAACCTAGAGAGTTGAAATTTGACATGCTTATACAACTCTTTGACCCGCACATAGGAAAAATACTAAAACATCTAACAAACATATCCCTCTAAAAATATAAACAAATATGTGCTCATCGAAAAAAAAATATTTTTTTTAAATTCTGAGTAGGGTATCAAATGAAAGCCCTTAGTACGTGGATTAACGATCAAAATTTTATTTTTGCAAAATAAATTATTTTGATGCGATTTTTGCCAAAATTGTGCAAAAAAATTTTTGTCCCACACCCTGTAGCCCAGATGGTTTAAACTAAAAATCTGAAAAAATTCTAAGTAATGTACATTGGTGTGAACCGTAATAGTACAACAGGAATTTTTGATCAGATTATGTTTTCGGAAAATAACGCATTTTTTGTGTTTTTAACTAAAATATGTTAACTATTTAATACGTTGTGTAACATACCAGTGGCTCTCGTGGCGTGGTTGGATTTGTCGTACGCTTAATAATATAAGTTAACTTGCAAACTAGGGTTCGAATCCTGTTGATTTTATTTTTTGTTTTTTTTTTTGCATTTTTATTTTGTTTAAATTATTTTGTTAAAATTCTAGTTATATTTGGTAAATGTTGCATTTAATTTTTAAAAGCGTAAATTTAATAACCAGTGGAAAGTGTTGAAATTATAATTTTATTCTATGTTTGACGAAATCAAAGGGCGGGACTCATGATGTAAGCAACCAATGGAAGCCATAGGTGCAATTTTCAAAATCTTAATGAACTTTGCTGTATAAAAAAAAAAATACTGCATATATTTAGAAACTTAAATAATGGTATAGGCATTCGAATTAAAATTCATAAAAAAATATTTTGACATAAAATTTGTTTTGGCATCCCAAATAATCATCGTTCAGTTACTAAATACCTGCAAACCCCAGAAATGTGTGAAAATTCACACTTCACATCAATTTTTTTCTAATTGAGGCTGGTTTACAAAAGTGTTTTCGGGCTGGTTTAATTTGTCAGTTCACTACTGCTAATAGTAAGTAAATCCTCAGATGCTCTACTAGCTTAATATGTTATAACTTTTCCACTGGCACTTGTCTAATGATACGTTTCTAAATCTGAACGTAAAAAACGTACATTTCTATCTAATGTAAATTTAATGAGTTGTTTTATCATCAAATAAAATACTAGCTTAGTATTCTAAGAAATTTGGTATTTTATTTAACTTTCGCTTACCAAGTTTACAAGTCAAACCAAGAGAAAAGTTACATTACCTACTAAACGATAAAGGTAATGAAATCATTAAAGATTAAGACGACAAAGTTTCAGAAATAACCAGAATTTTATAAATAAAGTAAAATATTCACTATATTTAACCAAATCATCGTGTAAATCTTCATTTATTCAAATAAAGTTCATAAAGTAATTTTCAATCAAATAGACCATATTAGTGTGTCGTCACATACATGTGCTGCCATCTGAGAGCTGAGTCCTTTTGAAGTTTAAAATACATGGGACATTACTTTTGTTACCTTAATTTTATAAATATTTTCAATTTTGGAGCAAAAAATATGTATTTTTGATAAATATATACTAATATATACAGTCCAGACACTTTATATTATAGAATAATGATTTTATAAATATATAAATAAGGATTCGAAGATATATTTATAGGTTACGTTTTTAAATAATATGAAAATCGGAATATCTTTAGTATTTATTTAATTAACACTAAGTAATCATTAATATTTTGTTTTAGAAAGCATATTGGTGTATTGTTTTGCTCCGAATTGTAACAATTACATCTACATTACTAATTGCAAATTTTTTCGTTTTTTGACAGATGAAAATGAAAAACAATAATGGAAAATTAAAAACAACATATTATTCCTTTAAACCATTTAGATATGGTACACACACTTATTGCTACGTTACTTGCCATAATAACGATTATTAACGTAAATTTTTCAAAATTAACCTGCAAAATAATATTGTTCTGCAAAAATAATGACATATTAAATTATAATGTATAAAATAAGAATTTTAATAAATAAATATTGACTTGTAGTTTTGATGTGAAGCACTCTCTTACTTTGAAAACTTAATTTATATTTCCAAAATACAATTTAACAAAAAAACAACATGCTAAATTCAAATAAAAGGAATCCAACCGCGAGACGGCAGCACTGAATCTCATTTTGTGATGTAGTTACTAATATGGTCTATTGTCCTGTGTACTGTTAAGTTTACTGTACCTGTCCTTTTCTTTAAAAAATCGGACCTTATAGCCATGGCATCACATGACATGCCCCGTGATGGTCGGTTAAATAATACATTGAATGCACTCAAATTACCCTGACCCAATTGCCAAAAACTGACCTAACCAAATCAGCTGATTTACGGAAGTTACGGTTGAGGGCACGAGGCCAATTACCTGCCCTCTTCCACCCCTCGGTACGAACCTCAACAAGCTCTTTCAAGTGACGTTAGGGTAGGTTAGGTGGTTTCCGCTCACATGTTCAACTTAAATAACTCCCGCCGCGTTTACTGCACTTCGTCGCTATATCGAATATAACACGATCAAAAGTGCAAGTGAGCTTTGTATAGCCACTGGAGTAGAATCAGGGCTACTGTACTGAAAGAAATCATTCAATGAACACAATACTATTATATTTACAAACAATAAGCGCATAAAATCCACGGTTATCCATGTTAAATACAAAATTAAATATTACACTCTAAAAAATGTAGTGTTAAAGGCCGGTCTTAGGCCATGCAGAAGCCCTTGGACACAGAGTTTGGGGCTCTTTTAGAAAGTCAACTAAAGAAATGTGGATGAAAACATCAGTATGTACTTTTATTTAGTGACTTTATTGGTTATTATGGTTAGCTTACACAAATCAAATATAAGTGAAGTGATTACTATTTTGAGAATTGGACTTACGTTAATGATGATGTATTTTCTTCCGGGATTTCTGTTGTGCAAAATGTTCTATTATGTCCTCAAAGTCTAATTTTTGAAGGATATTACTTATGCACATGATTGACAAAATAATAAGTCGTTCTTGTAACATAGTTGTTCATTGTTTATTCTTTTTAGCCGTGAAAATAAGCGTTTTCTACTACAATTGGTGAACATTAAGCAAAGGAATATCCTTGTAGCAACTTCCACATTCGGGAAAATATCTCTCTGCTTTTATTAGAGTATGTAAGGTTGAGATACTCTAGTCCGCCGATTCATTTGTAAGGTTTTTTAATAAAAGTAGTAAAATTGTAGTAAAATTGCACTAAAAATTGAGCTCCTCTTTTTTTCGTGTAAACGACGACCTCGGCATTTTGAGGCCCCATCAAGCCGGAGGCCTGGGCTCGTGCCCCATGTGCCCTTATGGAAAAGACGGAACTGTTTAAAGGGATTTCATGGTACACTAAAAAATTATCTTTTAGTGTAGCATCGCTTATCGTGTTAATTATTTACACTTTTTTTTTGGTTAAATTTAGTGTAAAGTTTACACTTACATACTGGTTAAATTATAGTGTTAGAAAATAAATAGTGTTAAAGTAGTGTTAATTTTAACACTGAAAAAATACTTCATGAATATAACACTGTCTGAATAAATGAAGATTTACGGGGTTTGGTTGAAAATTGTAGTGTTTTATCATTTAAGAAAAGACAAAGATAGGCATCATGTTTTTTTTTTTTTTACTTTTCCTAAGAAAAATGGAGGTAAAGTAAATATTAAATCAAAATTTTAGCGAGATGATTCTGTTGTTGAAGGATTAGAGATAGAAACCTACTGTTTTGAATTTTTAAAATTAGACTTTAATCTACCTAAATAAAAATTGAAGCTCTCCTGAGTTAACGTTTTTGTTTGATCTGTGTAGTTTTGTAAGTAATTAATTTAAGACCGTATCTCAAAAACTAGATGAGATAGGATCATGCTGTGGAATTTTTTGTAATCCCGAGGACCTTAAGGGCCCAGAGCATATTATAAAAAAAAACCCAAACAAAAAAAAAAAGTTGTGAAATTTTTCATTTTTTTTTTTTTAATTACAAAAAATTCTTACGTAAGAAGAATAAAATATAGGGACCTGCGGCTTAAATTTTTGTACCTATATAACTTTTTTCTACCTATATAAAAAATAAGGCCCTCCTTGCTTAATACCTTTTTGATCTGTGTAATTTTGAAAATTACTCAGTCTGTTAATTTTGAAATGAAGACCGTATCTCAAAATCTACATGAAATAGAGACCTGCGGTTGAAATTTTTGCAATCCTGAGATTCTAAAGGGCTTTAGGACTCATTTTGAAGCAACTCCAAACAAAAAAAATTTATGCAAAATTTATAATTTGTCAATATTTTTTTTTTGAAATTTCAAAAAATCCTAACATAAGAACAATAAAATATAGAAAACTGCGGTTTGAATTTTTCAAATCTTCGTATATTATTTAGTCTAGAAAAAAATTGGGGCCTTAATAACTCAACTTTTACAATACATACGAATCGTCAAACAAAACCTTTGAAAATGGTCAAAAATCGATATTTTATTCAGGTTTAGTCTCAAAATGTCACCTAAAATGTCCGGTTTTGCGTGAATCTCTGACAAACAGCTACACAGGTTCTGGACAGACAGACATACGACAAACACTAATTAATTTTTGTACGGGTATCATTTTATACACCTAAAACATGTAGAAACCAAATATGAGCCCGAAAAAGTAATAAAACAGATATAGGATTCAATTTTATTAAAACAAATTTGTATTTACCCCGTCGGATTTGGAATCTTAATATGCCTTCAACATAAGGAAGTCTTATGTTTCATATCAAATACAAGCAGAATGTCATTAAATTCACTTTCTTACATGTCTTAGACTAGTTTTCAATTCAAATTTGCTTCATTAATATTTAATTTCTATTTCTGAGTTTGTTCTCCTTGTAGTATGTTTACCGACCAACAGATGGCGAGCAAATATTGTCAATTAATTTTAATAAAATTTAAATTATTATTAATTATTTTAATATGACAAGTTATGTAATACTGTAAAATTATATTTAAAGAATTAAGAAACTATTAGCCAAAGATAGAATCAACAAGTATTGATGAAACCATTTTTGATACTTAACCGTTTGTACCAATATCAATTAAAATTTAATGGACAAATAAACTAATGTGTGTTTTTATTTTCAGGTGAGTTGAATATTTCGAGTTGTGCAGAACTTACTTTGGTATGTTGATTTCTATGTATTTTATGGTAACATGTACGAGCCCTGTCCACTATCAGTTGGCCCAGCTACGAAATTTTTACTTATTGGTGTTCAATTAACAGAATGCTAATAGCTTATGAAATCTAGGTAATATTTTATTTTCAATTAAACATTTTAGAGATTTACGATTAATATTTACAACTATTAAAGTAAATTAATAAGAAAAAAATAATATTTCCATTGGAAAGCCATTAACTTGGAAACCTATTTCAGAAGTTACCACTGGGTAACGTCACCTTTCGTTTTTATAACGGCATTAATTCTTCTAGGCATAGTATCTACAAGGTCTTGGCATTGTCGAGGAGTAGAATTATCCCATATTTCTTGAAGCTTTAGTCTTAATTCTGGAATTGTTCTAGCCGGTGTTATACGCAATCGTTTTTTCATTTCGTGCCAAAGTGTCTCGATGGGGGATAAGTCTGGGCTACTTGAAACCCACTCTAAAAGTGGAATAGAATGATCACGGAACCATTTCAAAGATTTTTTTTTGACGTATGACAAGCGGCTCCATCTTGTTTAAAAATAAAATCCTCCCCAGAGATTAATGCATGTTCCATAGTTGGCAACAGAGACTCCTCTAAAATACTTAAATATTTGGCTGTGTTAACAATGCCATCGATAAAGTGAAGTTTTCCTACACCTCTTGCAGACATTGAACCCCACACCATGACAGATGCTGGAAATTTCACCTTCCTTTTCAAGCAATCGAGATGATATGCTTCATGTTTCTGACGAACAACTCTGCTCCGGTTGTCCCCTACACAGACTTCAAACCTAGGCTCATCTCTCCATTGCACGCTGTTCCACTTTTCACAATTCCATATTTTATGTTCTCTTGCCCATTTCAACCTGTTTTTCTTTTGCTTAGACGTCTACAATGGTTTTTCCTTGGCCTAAGAAAGTTTTATAAATTTCTATAAATATACATTTAAGAGTCCGATTAAAAAAATATTACCTCATAGGTTCCAAATCCTAATTTTTTAGCTTCCTTATGACATGTAGACCTTGAAACACGTTTTCCAACAACATCGCTCCACAGTACACTCAATTGACTGTAGTTAGCACGTCTGTTATCCTTAATAATTCTTTTCAATGCACGTCATTGTCCGTCAGTGTAGTTTTCTTCGCGTACTGGGCTTTGGGGCAACTGAACCACTTGTTTTGTTCAATTTTACAATATTTCTAATACTGTATATTGACAAACCTAATAATTTTCCGATTTCGGAATTGGTTTTTCCTGTTTTTGCTAAGTTCACAATGATTAACCGAATTTTTCCATCAATAGCTTTGCCTCTGCACATGTTTTAAAATTATTTAGACTTAACACTTTTAATACGTCACAGTCAATAAACAAACTTTGTTTTCCAACGCCTACTACGCATAGCTACCGCAAAAACCCAGTTATTTTATATACAGTACAAGAATACATGAACTCAAAAAATACGTTTGTTTTACGAATATTATTTTTATAATCACAAATTAAATATTACGGAATAAATTTTGACCCCTTTGCTTCTAATATGATTATATTGTCAAAAAATGTACAAAGCAGCATTTACTTTTACAGGGCTCGTATGTAGAGAAATAAATCTTTTTTTAAACATTGAATCAAGTTGAAACGAAATATTAGTTTGTACCTATATAGTACAATTGTATATTACCTATAAAATTGTAATAAAAGTATTTTATTAGTGAGCTTATAAAATTGCAATAGATTCCTAGAAAATATTAATAGATCTTATAGTCCGAATTGTAAAGACTGACGCGTTTACTACTTTGTCCCTTTGAAATATAACCGCAGGATAATAAAATGCGGCGATAAATTATATGACGATTTATAAAAGTAAATATGCAACATACTATAATTAAGTAGCCGATTGGCAAAAGCAGTTAATCCATTAGACCAGCGGTTCCCAACTGTTTTTCTCTCACGTACCCCTTGATTAGACTTTTCATTTATGAGTATCCTAATTCACAATACTCGTACCCATCCCTTAAAATTTATTCTTTTGTTTTTGTTAGGTGAGACAATGACATTTATAAGCTTTTATGATGATTTTTTTTTTTTTTTTTAATTTTACATATTACATTTTTTTTTACCGATCGCCAACATATATAAGGGAGGTATTGTGATCATACCGATTTTAACATTTCGAGATTTCGATGGATCGCCAAAAATTGAGGTCCCTACATAACGTTTTGACTACTTTGACTAGATATACGAGTAAACTCCCATTTCTAGTCAACCGATTTTACCAAAAGTTGTTCAACTGGTGCCATTGATGTCAAAAGCTTAAATATGAAGTTTCATAAAAATCCTTTTAGCAGAATTTGCTCTGCACGTGTACACAGACAGACAGACAGACATCATGCTAAAAATAGTCAGAACGTTATGTAGGGACCTCAATTCGTGGAGATCCATCGAAATCTCGAAATGTCAAAATCGGTATGATCACAATACCTCCCCCTTATACAGGGGGTTGTTTGAAACGGGGCACCCCGAAAATCTTCTTTATTTGTAAAGAAGATTTTCTAGAAAGAATTCTGAGAAAAAATTCCGTTTCACCGGAAATGATGTCAACTTTTGATTTAGCATAGGGAATCGATAATTTTATGTTTTTTTCCTAAAAGTACATTAAATTAGCTTTACAATGACACCAAAAATTCACATTTTTATGTTAACCATTTCAAAATGGCGACCATTTATTTAAAAAATAATAATCAACATAAGTTTTACAAAGTTGAACGTAGCAAGCTTTGAAAACAATAAAAAAAGAAACAAAATATCTCTAAAATAAACTATTTAGAAAAAAAAAACTATTACTTTTTACAATTATTTTATAAAAAAAAAAAAATACAAATGTTCGATCAAATCACCATTATTGTCCACACATTTTCTCATTCTTAATAAAAACTCTTTTTTTTTATTGTTTTCAAAGTTTGAATTGTCTTTTTTTGGAGTAAAAATCTGTAATTTTGCTTTGAGATGTTTTTCGATTCATTATATTTTGTAACTCATTACCATAAAAAAAAAATGGTTTAAAAACTGTGTAACAAATGTTAGCAATTGTTAACTTTTCAAGAATGAAACTGCGCATGGTAATAGCAATTTTATTCTCTGAAAAAAAAAAAATATATATATATATATATATATATATATATATATATATATATATATATATATATATATATATATATACATGTATCTATTCTGATTTTACGCATTATAATAGGTCGGGGGCGAAGCCCCCGGCATTGCGTAGGAGCGCCAGTTGACTTGGCCGACCCAGCTCCTAGTTTACCTAAACATTCTGTCAACCAATTCTCATTTATTGTCAATTTCTTCTCTTTCAACTACTATTTTTTCTCCGCCTATCTCTTTGTCTAACTTTATTTTATCTTCTTATTTTCTCCAACACGGGAGAAATGTTCCCAGTTTTTTCACCATCTCTCCTCGTTTATTTTCACCTTTTTACATCTCTCTTTCTCCTATGTGTTATCTCTTTTTCCATTGTCCCACTTAAAGTTGCTCACAAAGCTTTTATATATTAGTTTTACATCCCACATATATAAAAATATTTTTAATTTAATATTTGTGTTATTCTTCCTGGATTGAATTTCTCAGTTACAACTAACAAAAATAAAGTATATAATAAATTCGTAAAAAACTTAAATTAAATTTTTTAAGGCGTGAGAAATAAAACAATTTGATTTTTTTACGTGTAATTTTTTCCGTTATTCGCTATCTCGGTTAATTTAAAAGAAAAAATGACAACTCGAACATCGTGACAAAATATTATGGCGTTAAATTTGAATAGTAGCTAGACTAGTTGGATTTCTTAGTAAATGTCAGCTTTTGTGTCCAAAGAACTACTGTCTTATTCTTGGTATTGTGTTAAAAAAAATAATAGAATGTTAAAGAAATTTTTAAAATTATAATTTCACTCAATGGTAGTATAAAGATAGCGTTCCTGTTTTTCAAGTTAAAAATATATCAGATTCGAATTTTTGTCAGGTTCAGGAGCACACACCAGGGGTGATCCTCGGGTCTGGCCCCCCCTCCCTGGTACAAAAAAAATTATATACTTAATAAAAAATTAGCCACTGAAAATAAAAATCTTATATTTAGGGTTTTGTAGGCATGACCATCAAAAAACTCTTATAACGTCACTCATTTGGCTGTCTATCTTTCTGTCTGTCTGTCTTTTTGTCTGTCTCTGTCTGTCTGTACGGTAGAACTTGTAGCCAAACAGCTTAACATAGATATTTGGTATGCTTATACAACTCTTTGACCCACATATAGGAAAAATACTGAGAGTTCAAAAAAACACATCCCGAGATAAATACAAGGTGTCTCAAAAGAAATTTTATATTTATTTAGCTTACTGCGTGAACGCAACGTATCCGAGGGGCGCGGGGGTTATGTCAATCGGTAGCCTGGCTCTTGGGAATTAAGTCACTATGGAGCGTTTCTCGGGAGCAGACCGCGCGTTATGCGTGCGAGAGTTTTACAAAAACGGTGATTCGGCGACAGTAGCGCGTAGAAAATTCTGCAGTATTCGAGGTTTTCGCCACTTAAATGATGCGCCAAGCATTCCTCTCATTCGACATTGGGTTAAAAAGTTTGAAGAGACTGGTACAACGCTGGATAAATAAAAAATCCGGGCGACCTAGGTCATCAAGAACGGTAGAAAACGTGGAGAATGTTAATCAGTCTGTTCGTGACGACCCGAACCTTTCAATTCGGAAGCGCGCAAGTGCTTTAAATGTGCATAGATCATCATTACATCGCATTATGCACAAAGACCTAAATCTGCACCCCTACAAAATTCAATTGGTGCAAGAATTAAAGCCCCAAGATGCCAGTCAGAGGCTTAATTTCGTAAATCAGGTGATTGAGCGATTTTCAACGTTTACCAACATTTTGTTTTCGGATGAAGCTCATTTTCATCTTAATGGCTACGTAAATAAGCAGAACTGCCGCTACTGGAGTGCAACGAATCCGAAACGCAAACATCAGAAACCCCTACATTCGCCTAAAGTGACCGTATGGGCTGCGATGTCGGCGCGAGGAATTATCGGCCCTTACTTTTTTGAAGACGAAAGGGGGCGTGCAGTTACAGTGAATTCAGAGCGTTATGTGGAGATGTTAGACAACTTCTTGGTACCTGAACTGCAAAACTTTCCTGGCTATAACCAAAGAACATGGTTTCAACAGGACGGAGCAACTTCACACACGTCCAATATGTCTCTGCCACGTGTTCGTGAAATTTTCTCAGGCAAATTGATCTCCCGGAGAGGTAACATAAATTGGCCTCCACGCAGTCCAGATTTAACCCCTATGGACTTTTTCCTATGGGGTTATCTTAAATCTAAAGTTTACGTCAATAAACCGACTTCACTGGCGCATTTGAAAGAAAATATCCGTCACGAAATGGCAGCCATCCCTGAGTCCACCTGCCGAGACGTCATAAGTAATTTTACTGTTCGATTAAATGAGTGCCGAGAACGCGAGGGTCTACATTTAGACAATATTATTTTTAAGAAATAAATCCCCAAAAAGTGTATTTTAATAATTAATAAACATTTTTTCTATATACGGTTTACTTTTTTTTTAATCGATCCACTAAATATAAAATTTCTTTTGAGACACCTTGTATTAAGTCTGTAGGTTTAACCGTTTGGTCATAATACATACAGACAGTTTCTTAGTTATAGCCACTAAATCCTAAAAAAAATGCGAAGTACGGGTGTGTCACCTAGTCTAATGTATTATAGTTAATATATACTTTTTCTCAGTCCCAAGTGAGGTATAATAAATAAGTTGGCATTTTGTTGAACGTGTGATTCAACTTGGAAGTTTCATAATAAAAATATGGTAAGATTTGTATGTTAAAGATTTAATTTAGCTCGCGGGAATTGTTGCGAGAGAGACAGAATTCTTCTAACTTTTATTTTCAATGTTGAGGATCGAGTAACCGCTCTGACGGAGCAAGAAACTAGTGAAACACACTTGACTTTCAAATATGGCCGACAATTGTGACGTTATACCGACTCGGCTCGCTAACCTTATTGCCTTGATTCCATAGACGTACGCACGGAGCAGCACAACAAATAATCTAACAAATACCACCCATCAGAATATTTTGACATAAGAGGTTGAAAGAAAACATTGTTTTTTTTTTCACATAATTTTATTTTCACTGACTGCAGTTTCGGCTCCCGCCTTGTCAAAGTTCCAATGATTACAATTTACATTTTAGTTTTATATATACAAGAGGAAATGGTATGTACAGATAATAGAAGCAATAAAAAGATTATAGAAGAAAATTTGTTGCGCTTTTTATGGGTGAAATTTACAATACCAATTTACTCCTTTAGGGGTGATATTTAAAGAAAAACGTCAAAACTCTTTTTAAAGATTTTGAAATGAAATATATATGCCAAAAAAAGAATGTTATAACTCAACAAACGCTAGAAAAATGAAGGTTTCTATAATTCACCCCGAATTTCGATTCACCTTTTTAGGGGTTGATTAGGGCAAAATCCTGAGGAATCCTGTCTTAGTGGGCGCAAATAGATTTTTCGTTGCTATGCGCCAAAAAAAAAAAAAAAATAATAATAACTAACCTGTCTTAGTGGGTGCCTACGTCATGGAGGGAATATACTTTGCGAATTTCATGTATCTATGTCCAAGGGACGTTCTATCGAATTAGAAATACCCATTTACCCCTTTAGGGGTGACATTTAAAAAAATGTCAAAATAATTTCGAGATTAATTATTATAAAAAGAGTAATTATTGTAATTAAAAACCAAGTCGATATCTTATTGGTCCTAAGAGATATTAAGAAATCTTTGAATTCACATTTCACCCCTTTTCACCTTTATGATATTTTAAAAGGACACCGATATGCAAAAAAATAAATGTTATAACTCAACAAACACAGGAAATATGACGGAATGTATAATTAACCCCGATTGTAGATTTACTCCATTAGGGGTTGATCAGACCAAAATCTTAAAATAGGTTTCTGGTCATTTGCATGGTTAATCTTTGTAAGCAAAAACCAATTCGATATCTTGTTGATCCTTAAAGATATTAACCCCTTTAGGGGTGAAATTTTAAAACACTCAAAATCATTTTGAGATATTTTATAGGCACCTATGTGCCAAAAACGAATGTTATAACTCAACAAACGCAATAAATACGACTGGATGTATAATTCACCCCGATTGTAGTTTCACCCCTTTAGGGGTTGATTAGGACAAAATTTTGTAATAAGTTTTTCGGCATTTGTATGGGTAACTTTTGTAAGCAAAATCTAAGTCGATATCCCATCGGCAATAAGAAATATTATGCAATCTGTGAAATCACATTTCACCCCTTTTCACCTAGGGGTTGAATTTCGAAAAATCCCCTCTTAGTGGTTGCTTCCGTCATGGAGGGAATATACTCTTCAAATTTTCTAGACCCAGGGGTTCGGGCTAGACGGTGATCAGTAAGTCATTCAGTCAGTCAGGACATTTACTTTTGTATATATATAAATAGATGCATATTGTATAAAGAAATAATAATTAATTAATTCTTATTTTTTATTTACTATTACAAGAAGTTGTACCAGCAACATTCTGTTCATCTTCACTCTTGGTACTACCACTCGTCTCGTTAAAGTCACTGTTCGTATTATTTTAGTCTGAACTATTGTTGTCAATCTCTTTAAAAACTAAATCATCTGCAGTACCATCTAATGCATTGCTTATACCCCATTTCTTAAAAGACTTTATAATCGTCTGTTCCTTTACAGCCTCCCATGAATTTTTTACCCATGTACATACTTCTGAAATTGTTGGCTGTTTCATATGCCCTGTTGCTGTATCATCGTCATTTGGCTTTGTCATCCATTTGTTATACTCTTGACACATCCAAGGGTTGTAATTTACTTGTAAAGCTTCCAGGAGTGACATCTAATTTCTGTATTAATTTATTTTAAAATCTTCTTCGTTGATTCGGTTTTATGGGCTCTGAATTGATCGTGGGTCGAGAATGGCTCGTAATAAATAATTTGCAAAAAGTCTCAATCGTAAAATCTCAGTTTAGTGGTCAATTAAGTTTTGCAAAACTTAGTCATTTAAACTATGTTATAGAAGTTCGCCGACATAATTCCTTAAATTTGTGACTAAATTTATTGTGTGAAGGATGTGGTGTTACTTCCTAATATTTTTTTGATTAGAACTTGTGGAACTGGTGCATTCTGTGGTCACACGTCATCACTTTAAACATTGACCTCTTTTCGTTCACCAGCCGACAGACATCAACAAATACAACATAAATATTTTGTTTTAAACTGATAGTTCATGGTCAGTAAAACGGAATTTAAAATTTTTCTAATCAAGTTCTTTTAAAATATAACAGGTTCATGTATTTAGTAATAAGTACAGGAGCTTGCTAAATAAGTACAACTTTACACCCTTTCAGATTAAACACTATATTTTTATACGGATTTTCAAAACTTGTTTTACTACTGGTTTTATCTTTTAGATATGCACCCTTCGTCGCGAATTGAACGTTACTATTTTAATTCATCAATTTTTTTGATTCATTCAAATCCTGGGATAATTTCACTGCAGAAATGTAACTGAATTCTGCGGAATACTATTACGAAATATTCCTTCCAGACGGTTTTGTAATGAAGGGGTCGGACTATGGCTCGCGATCTGTAAGCGCGCCCCCCCCCCCCCCCCCCCCCCCGACTGTAACTTATAAATTAAGTTTCACTTATAACGGGTGTTTTTGTTAGAGGTATATAACTTTAAATTGCAATAAAACAACGATGGATTATTCGATTGACATGAATTTTTTTTTATTCGAAAGATAATCTTGTGGCATTACATTAAATCATACCAACAAGACGGCGCAACATGTCACACAGCTCGTGCCACAATCGATTTATTGAAAGACACGTTTGGTGACCGCCTAATTTCACGTTTTGGACCTGTGAATTGGCCTCCAAGATCTTGTGATTTAACACCGCTGGACTACTTTCTGTGGGGCTATGTAAAGTCATTGGTCTATGCGGATAAGCCACAAACGCTTGACCATTTGGAAGACAACATTCGCCGTGTTATTGCCGATATACGGCCACAAATGTTGGAAAAAGTCATCGAAAATTGGACGTCCAGATTGGACTACATCCGAGCCAGCCGTGGCGGTCATATGCCAGAAATCATATTTAAAATGTAATGCCACAAGATTATCTTTCGAATAAAAAAAAATTCATGTCAATCGAATAATCCATCGTTGTTTTATTGCAATTTAAAGTTCTATACCTCTAAAAAAAACACCCATTATTACGAAATATTCCTTCCAGACGGTTTTGTAAAGAAGGGGTCAGACTATGGCTCGCGGTCTGTATGTGGCCCCCGGACTGAAAGTTATAAATTAAGTTTCACTTATATAAAGTATTATAAAAGCTCCTAAAAGGCTAAAATTTTTAAAATATAATTAATTATTTTCATAGTTAAACCATATTTAAAAAAATTGATGTGAAGTGTAAATTTTCGCACATTTCAGGGTTTTGTAGGTATTTATTTATATTAGACAATATGTATTCTATAATCACATCAAAATCAACAGTTTGTGATAATAATTTTTATTCGTTATTTGAGTACTAAGAGCTTCCATTCAATTTTTTTAAATTAAATTTAAATAAATTACGAAAATATCGTCACAATAAAATTTAGATCAGGGGTTCTTAAACTTATGTAGTCCGAGGACCCCCTCTTGAACAACATTTTTTTACAGACCCCTTCCCAACCCTAGGCATTTTACGTCGTTCTTGAGACTTAATTTCTGGCTCAATAATCTCATAGGCACTACGTTATAATTAATATTAGTAAAAATGTATCGCTGGTTATTTTAATAATTGGTCTTGTGCAGCGTTTCTCAAAGTGTGTGTCTCAAAAAAATTTTGCCGGGTCGCGAAAAAAATTGTAAAAACACAAAAAAGATTTTTTTGTACATATTATTTTTTTTACGTCAATTAATCACTACAATAGTGTGTATTTGTGCTCTTTATTACTATACTATATTCTTTATTACTATACTATACTCTTTATTACTATTTATTACTCTTTAGTACTATAAAGCTACTGCTTTAAAATAAAATTTGTTTTGTAAATAAATGTTTTTTTTTCCATAAGGTGGGTCGCGAAAAATTTTAAATCCTCGTACCGGGTCGCGGTCAAAAAAGTTTGGGAACCGCGCTGGTCTTGTGCATTTATAGAGGAACATTTTTATTAGCATATAGAATAAAAAACATAAAATTAATAAAAATAGTAGTAAAAAGAATAAAAAAAAGTTACAAATTATAATACGTTAAACTCATACAAACATTTCTTGGTCAAATATTAGTCAAAATAGATCTTATTATAATATGTTTTCTGTAAATATTTTGCAGTTGAATAAAAATAATTAAATTTTTACTAATTATTGTTTAGTTATGTTAATAACTAGTTAGATAACATCAAATACAAAAAGTCTTGACCATGTAAGATTTTTATTAAATGAGATATTTGAATAAAAGCGAAAAGTTGGGGGATGTAAAGTTAATGTCAAAATTGTTTCGCGGACCACAGTTTAAGAACCGCTGATTTAGATTACAAAATTTTAGCCAAATTTTTTGCATTTAATAATGTAGCTGTAATGGTTACAATTTGGAGCAAAACAATACACCATTATGCTTTCTAAAACAAAATATTAATGATTACATAGTGTTAATTAAATAAATACTGAAGATATTTCATATTATTTAAAAACGTAACCTATAAATATATCTTCGAATCCTTATTTATATATTTATAAAATCATTATTCTATAATATAAAGTATCTGGACTGTATATATTAGTATATATTTATCAAAAATGCATATTTTTTGCTACAAAATTGAAAATATTCATAAAATTAAGGTAACAAAAGTAATGTCACATGTATTTTAAAATTCCAAAGGACTCAGCTCTCAGATGGCAGCACATGCATGTGGCGACACACTAATATGGTCTATCAAGTGAAAGTCGTTACGGCTCAAAAGCCAATGAACGACGAGACTTCGACAAAATCATCACGTGAACATTGCATGATTACTACTTCTTGATTCCGAACAGTAATTGTTCGAATGTTTAAACCGACTGCCCGTTCTTCGCGAGTATAGTTTTTATTTTGTAAATACTAATAATTGATTTACTGTTTCACTGTTATTTTTCATTTAAATATGTTGATTTGTGTATGTTAGTAACGAGTCGCCACTGTGTGTGTTCCCCACTTTCCCCCCATTCTTAGGTAACACCATGGTCTAAGACCAGGCCAGCGCCATTTTAACTTTACGCAAGCGTGTACTAACTTAGAAGCACCTAATTGTGTTACCTTGAAGTTTTTTTTTTGTTAGCCCGCACTCGTTTTCCTATTTAGTTCCTGTTTGATTTTTTGCTTTTTATTGATCATTGTTCATTTATTTTTAGATAAACTGTAGAGGTGTGCGATATTAGTATTATTATAAAGCATATTAATGAGTAATTTAGTATTTATTATAATGAGCTATCGCAGTAAATTATATTTCATAATATTAGGTAGATATGATACCTATATGTCGCACGAAATGTCAACGTCAAAAAAATTGATGTGAAGTGTGAATTTTCACACATTTCTGGGTTTTGCAGGTATTTAGTAACTGAACGATGATTATTTGGGATGCCAAAACAAATTTTATGTCAAAATATTTTTTTATGAATTTTAATTCGAATGCCTAATACCATTATTTGAGTTTCTAAATCTATGCAGTATTTTTTTTACATAGCAAAGTTCATTAAGATTTTGAAAATTGCACCTATGGCTTCCATTGGTTGCTTACATCATAAGTCCCGCCCTTTGATTTCGTCAAACATAGAATTACATTATAATTTCAACACTTTCCACTGGTTATTAAATTTACGCTTTTAAAAATTAAATGCACTATTTACCAAATATAACTAGAATTTTAACAAAATAGTTTAAACAAAATAAAAATGCAAAAAAAAAAATTAAAAAAAAAAATCAACAGGATTCGAACCCTAGTTCGCAAGTTAACTTATATTATTAAGCTCACGACGAATCCAACCACGCCACGAGAGTTAGTGTTGTGATATGTTACACAACGTATTAAATAGTTAACATATTTTAGTTAAAAACACAAAAATGCGTTATTTTCCGAAAACATAATCTGATCAAAAATTCCTGTTGTACTATTCCGGTTCACACCAATGTACATTACTTAGAATTTTTTCAGATTTTTAGTTTAAACCATCTGGGCTACAGGGTGTGGGACAAAAATTTTTTTGCACAATTTTGGCAAAAATCGCATCAAAATAATTTATTTTGCAAAAATAAAATTTTGATCGTTAATCCACGTACTAAGGGCTTTCATTTGATACCCTACTCAGAATTTAAAAAAAATATTTTTTTTTTTCGAAGAGCACATATTTGTTTATATTTTTAGAGGGATATGTTTTTTAGATGTTTTAGTATTTTTCCTATGTGCGGGTCAACGAGTTGTATAAGCATGCCAAATTTCAACTCTCTAGGTTTAGCCGTTTGGCTACAATTTTGACTGAACAGACAGACAGACAGACAGACAGACAGACAGACAGACAGACAGACAGACAGACGACAAAATGACGGTATAAGGGTTTTTTGGTCATACCTACAAAACCCTAAAAACGAGATCCGTGCGAATCGATACTAATGTCAATAAAACCCCAAATATAAATATTTCGAAAACGGCGTCCATCCTATCGAAAATAGTTTCGGTAATAAAAAAAAAATAATAATAATAATAGGGGATACGCATAAAATTTATATTTCCTTAAAACTACATTTTTTTAATATGTTAATGTTAGTTATGTCACCTAACAAAACAAGAATCACATTTTAATTAATAATACAGCCAAATTTTTTAATTAAAATATTGTAAATTTGAAATAAGCCGACCACAGCGCGAAGGTTGCCGAGTAAATACGACTGAGCATGACGTCAAACCCTAGACTGCCCAGACTACAACATAATCTTTACGTGTGTATATTGTATTGTTCGAGAGTTTTGTATTTGTTTTTAAACAATTTTTCACGCATTTATTATTAAAATGAGGGATAAAGATTTTGTTAGGGCTCAGAGTGATAATTTACCCAACATTGATGCTTTTATGCTCATGGAATATATGAAAAATAATGAATGCTACAGTGCTGAAGAAATACATGGTGTCAAAACAGATTTGTAAGTAAACCATTTATGTATTCTATACCTTTATGTAAACAATATAAACGCTACAACTCTGTAAAATGTAAATATTTATGTAATTTAGATGTCAGAATTTTACTACATTGTTTACTTGAAGTTACAAAACGTTAGAGTCATAATTGAAATACTGCAATATAGGTTATATATTTTAATATAAAATTTAATTCGGTAAACATGTATAAAATGTTTTTATAGAATTAAACTTTATTTTAATTAAAATCACTCTAACTTTACGCAATCTATAAAAGTTATACAAGCAAATAAGTTCACGACAGACTGTGTAGGCTGTACGCTGTAGACTGGGTAGGCTGTACGCAGTACACTTATGTAGGGTATGACGTCACACGTGGTTTTCGCGCGCTACATACATTTGATTTTTTTAAGCCTTCAAATTAAAAAAAAAATGCAAAACTGTTTTTTATGTTTATAGGCAACAAGAGGAATATAATAAAAAAAATTAAAAAATCATGCCTATCCCCTATTGGGTTTTGTAAAAATCATAAAGTTTGATTATGCTTCCATCTATTGGCTTACAACTGTTCATAATTACGAGATGCGCTCGCATCAAGTCAGTAGTTCATTTAGCCAGATTTTTCAAAGTATATTTTCCTGCCGATTTCCCTTCTCTGTAAGAAATTCGAAATGTACAACTTAACGAAACAAACTCAACGGATGTCAACCCAGAAATGACAGCTGCATCATATCAAGTCGACATTCTTCTTTTTCATTTACTAGATATTGCGTAAAGTACACACTTTACATATTTTTTTAAAAAGCCTCGTGTTTACCAAATTACACGAGGAAATAAAATCAAAATTTAAATGTTGATTTATGAATTTGAGTATATTCACATGGACATTAAGTAATTAAGAATAATTATTAGTAAGTTCCCAGGAATCTCTCGGATCTTAGGCAATTAAATGTTACTTAGAACGAAGTCATAAAAAAATATTTTAAATTTGTATCTGAAGGTTATTACTGATTTAAAAGTTACGAAAGAAGACTTGAAATATTATCCTTATACTTTTACAAATATTAAGTAGTATGTGACTTAAGAATATACAATTCTAGGAAAGTTTTGTTTATATTTTTGAGTTCAAGAAACTTTAGTCTGTGGAGCAATGCATTTTTTTTTACCGACTATGCAAAATCTAAACTAGAGAACTCAGTTTTCAATTTTCAGTTCGTTTTGTTTTACAATTTCTACTTTTACAGCTATAACCAAGAAATCTTTATACCGTCCCTGATGGCATATTAGGCTATTTCATACGTTTAAGCGGAAATTTTTAGTTTCTTAAAATGTCACGTGCTCACTAACGATTGAAGTGAGTTTTGGCTAAAAAAATTATCAAAAACTTCATTCATTCGTTAAACGTTACTACAAATTCTAGTTTCGCTTAAACAAAACAAAAAAAAAACGACTGTAGTGTAACTGCAATAACTTAATCCCCCCCCCATTTTTCTTTGGTCCACTACTAGGAATACAAGCCAAGAAACATCACGTAAGAGACTGACAGCTAAAAAATACAAATATGTACTGGTATCGATTTAATCGGAAATGTATGGGAATCTCGAAAACTATAAGGGATATGACTTCGGTTAAATTAGAGCAAATTATGTTTATAACTAGAGCATTTGAATGACACTATAGGCTATTCCAAACGTTTAGGCGAAACTAGATTTTGAAATCTATTAATTTTTATATATTAATTCGGAGTTTTGGTCATTTTGTTTAAAGGTACCGGCCGTAAATGAGACTAATATTTGTTAACCCTTTACCGCATAGTGTGCCATATATGGCACATTCCGATTTTTATTTTTTATTGTAATTTTAAAACTGAATCAGAACGTTACTTCATGAATGTTCATATATACCACATACTCAGCAATGGATCCTGCAGTATCTCAAGTAATGGGCTGCAATAGATCTGAGGATATCAAGCGGAATTTGCACTTCAACGATAACTCTGAATTTATTGAGAAAAGAAAACTAGAAGATACGACCTTTTCCTTCAAAAATTCGAGGGCGACTGCTTTTAATCAATTGACGAGCAAATAATACGGAATCATTTTCTTTTGTAACATAATGTAGAATCATAATGTTTCATGTATGGCACAAACCCTAAATTATTATTTTAATTATTATTTTTTCATAAAAATAATAATTAATATTTTAAATATATTTTTTAAATTATTTTTTCTATGAATAAGAACCAATTCCTAATGCTCATGAATTATTTCAGCAAAAAATAAAAATTCATGCAGTAAAGTGTTAAGGGCGTAATGAGAGGGCATATGAGTTGTTATGCATATGTTTAAATATCTAGTATCCTACACTGAATAAAAATTTGCTTTAAAATCAATGAAATTGCAGGTAAATTTAAAAGTTTTGCTTTTGAAAATGCGTCGTTTAATTTAAAAGTAGACCTACTTTTGACCGATATTTTACTTTTAATATAAAAGTATATCACTTTTAAATCAATAACAAAACGGATTTCGACTTAAAAGTAAATAATTTTAATCCAAATGTGTGTACTGTTGAAAAATCAAAAGCAGTATTTTTAATTGAAAATATTTGTTTTTGTTTTATATAACAAGAATTTTAAAATAAAAGAGTAAATGCCTCAATTTAAAATTAATAGTTTTTATATCAAAAACAAACCTTTATTTCAACAGTATTTCATTATTACCTAATTTAAAAGTAGGTACATTATGTTGAATAAAATGAATATAGTATTAAAAATAAAAGATGCAGTTTAAAACAGATTTTTTTTCTTTGTATATTTATTATTATTAAATTACAAATGTAGGTACACAAAATTTATTCAATAATACAAAATATTTTCTTAGCCTACAAATGAGGCACTAATATGGAAAAGGTTTTAGGTAAAAAAATAAATTTTTCGTATTTTCATAGAAAATATAGTAAACGCAGTACTTCTAAATATCATGGAAGTAAGTCATATTAATTATTAATCTATGCTACTCATTGACTTACCTCTCTTTCCACGCCATTGGCAAGTGCATTTAATATATATGCGATGAAAAAAACAAAAAAAAAAACAAAAAATCGATTTTTTTACTTTGGATCGATGCTTTTTATATGAAAGTGAATACTTTTGGTTTAATGCCAGTTCTTTTGAGATAATAGTTTTTGTATTTAAAATAAAAACTCAAATCAAAAGTAAAATCAAAAGTATATTTTAAAAGTACAAAAACACGACATCTTTTGATTTTACCTACAATTTCATTAGAATGAAAGTAAATACTATTAATATGAAATCAAAAACTAGTGTTTTTAATATTAAAATATAAATTTCTTTCAGTGTAGGCATTATGACCAAATAACAGCAAAGTGAAAAATAAATATAAAAACAGCTAACATTTAAACATAGGAAACAGCCAAGATTTTTTGTTGGTCCAGCATTTTATCTCATGGACGGAAATGATATTGAAATTTAATTGATTTTTATTTAAATTGAATATTTCGACTTGTGATTTCGAGTCAAGTGCATCCTGTGCGGATTTAATCGTATATTTTTGATCGGTGTTTGTGTGCGTAAGTGCGTGTTAGAACGTATGGTGCATATGAATTATTTCCGGTAAAAGATGTCACTTCCTTTTACCGTGTCACCATCTGGTGGCAACAAAAATATTACATATGTTTCAGAAGATGTTTGAGGTTATGTCAAGATAATTCTCACGATTTCTCACTCACAAGTTAGGGTGGAAATAGGTAATGTGAAGGAAAGAATTTCGTTGAACAGGGGTGGAAATGCCGTAGTACTGTGGTAAAATTGATGCTATAGAACACAAGGAACAAGGTTCAGTCCTCGTTCACTTTGGCATTTTCATCTACTGCAACGAAGATCACACTAGAACAGAGGTCGGCAACCTTTCAGCGACAAAGAGCCAAATCTATATTGAAAACAAAAACAATAACATGGAAGAGCCGCTAAAAAATATATGCTTTATTTAAGAAAAAAACGTAAAAATTGTTATTAATATATATTGTATAAATAAATTAATATTTACTTATACATTTAGTTTGTGATACCTATTGCACTTGCCAGTATATTACAATATAATAATTTTTTTACTGGGACGATTGCTACTTGCATAGTGTTCGATAAGACTTTAATATTTGGTAAATATTCAGTAATCTTTAACTTAAGGCAGCACTCAAGTTTCAGGTCAGTAAGATTACTTCTTAACTGACTATTAATTTCATATGTGAAAAGACTTGCTCACAGTAATGTGTGGATTCGAAAATTGTCAGTAGTCCAAAAGCATAATTTTTTACATGATTGAACGATTCTGGAAGACGATTCCAAGCTTCGAAAACAACTTTATCTTGAAGATTGCGAATTTCGGTCTACTTATGCTGGATAAAATGAACTTTTCTCTTTCTAAATTTACCAGTTCAGAATTAAGTTTTAAGAATATATTATTTCATAAATCTTTGGATTTCAAATCCAATAATTGAAGTTCAAATTGTACCTGATTAATCAATGGGAATGGTGATAAATGTAATTGCTGCATATCTGCTTCAATTGGTTTTGTCAAAAGAGCTAGTGTAGCTTTATATTTTCTAAACTCTTTAAATCTTTCTCCAAAAGCTTCTTGCATGTTAACAATAGTTTGTGCAAAAAAAATTGCATTAATAACGTTGTTATTGTCCTTATGTTTTTGAAAATTAATAAAATGTAAAAATGTTTCTGCACGTATATCATTCATCAGAAATTACTTCTTCTAAAAGGGAATATGCAGCAATTCGGGGAATTACCCGGCGTGAATTGTACCGTAAAACATCCTGAACAATACAAAACCTGTATAGTACAGGCAGAAAATTGAAAATTAAAAATTAAATTATATTAAAATAAAAACCAACCAATTTTCAAAGAGCCACAATATTTTCTAAAAGAGCCGCAGGTTGCCGACCCCTGCACTAGAATCACTGAGAATAAGATGATTATTCATATTTTTCAGGATTCTGTTTTAAATACGAGAGTAGATCAATAAAGCCTTACAAAATCTAAAAGACCGCGCTACTAGGTTTGCCTCTTATATTTCGAGTTTGCGCTAAACTGTGCTGCCATCTGGCAACTGGCGCTTCTATTGTAAAGTTTGACATTTTTGACCACGTACGTACTCAGAATGTTTTGACGTATGAGCGCTATTTGTGTTGTTTACAGTAACTTGAAAAAAATCATCTCGGCTAAAAATTGAATTAAATCGTGAACATTTTCGAGCGATTATTTTTTACAACTTTCGACATGGATTGTACCGATGCCTTGAACAGACAAACAGACAGAGAAACTCTGTCTTTTATATATATAGAGATAGATGAAAACTATACATAATATTGATGTGAACCACATCTATTTTTTTTTAAATTTTTCTGTCTGTTAGTCTGTACCTTGATAAATAATCAAGGGTTTTGATTGATGTACTGAAAGAAACTTATAATTCCGGATTAGAAGATTGCATTAATTCATAAAAGATTATACTAAAATATTTTCAAGATGTTTAACATTTGTTGACGTCAACGCAAGGGCAAAATATTTCGTCCTTGTATTAAGGACACTCGAGTCCTACATAACCTTGCATATCCGTGGGGTTAAGCTCCAATAATTGGAATAATATCCACAGCAAATTCCTCCAAATTGTATCTTAAAAACTTTATAAATACAAACTGACGTACATAAATCCTTAAACCCTCGTAAAAAAATTATATTCGTTAAATTAAGAAAGTACTAAAATTAATTATTTGTACCCTGGAAAAGTAATTAAAACTTTATGAAATTAAAATTAAAATCTTACAAATAAAATACCTCTTCAAAAAATAAAACTTTATATTTTAAAAATTTATTTCTTTTTTATAAATCAAGTAACATTTGTGCAAAACTAACAATCTAAAATAAAGTTAGTAACAATCTATAATCAAAATACGAGGGTTACGTTTTATATTTTTACAAACGACCACTAGATGGCAATATTGAAATGTGTCATTACTATATTCGTAAAACTTGACATTTGTTATTGTGAAATCAGTGGCAGCTTATAAATTGACCGAATAGTTTGTTGACAGTTTGATGAGCGTTTAAAAAAACAAGTTTGTGAAAAAATTGATATTACTCTTGAAGGTTTTCGTTGGATGATTTTTTACGATTTTAGTAAAGGCCTAACTCAACAACATTGCATAGATTCGCTTCGTTCAACTTTGGGTAAAAAAGCACCATCAGAAAAGACTGTTTACAATTGGTTTGCAGAATTTCGTCGTGGTCGTGCGTCCATCAGTGATGAATCTTGTGAAGGTCGACCAAAATCGATTGTGATTCAATAAAACATCGATGCTGTGCGTAAAATGATTGAAGAAGATCAGCATGTGACATACCGGGAGATAGAGGCATCCTTTGGCATTTCACAGACTGCAATACATTCGATTTTGCATGAACATTTAGCTGTGAAAAAGATCTGTTCCCGATGGATTCCGCATAATTTGACCCAATCTCAAAAAAAGGTTTGTGTTGATTGGTGTAAGGGGATGCTAAAAAAATTCAACCTAGGCACTGCAAAATCCGTATACAACATCGTTACAGGTGACGAAACTTGGATTTATTCATATGAACCGGAAACTAAGCAACAATCCACTGTTTGGGGTCTTCCAAGATGAACCGAAACCCACAAAAGTTGCTCACGAAGCACTTCCAAGAAAATGTCGCTTGTTTTTTCGGCTGTACTAAACATGTCGCAACCGTTCCTTTAGAGGATCGGAGAACATTTAATGCTGAATGGTATACAATAATTTGTTTGTCAGAAGCCATTGACAAAATCAGGAATAACAACCAAAAACGTCGCATCATTCTTCATCATGACAATGCAAGCTCCCACACACCACGTCAAACTATTGATTATTTGAAGGAGAAAAACATCGAATTAATGTCTCATTGCCCGTATTCACCTGATTTATCCCCTAACGACTTTTTTTTTGTTCCCCAATGTCAAACAAAAAATGCGTGGACAGCGATTTTCATCACCTCAAGAACTGTTGAAGCCTTCGAAAACCATGTTTTTGAGATACTAGCTTCAGAGTGGAAAAAATGTTTCGAGAATGGGTTTGAATGCTTGCAAAAGTATAGAAATCTTAAAGGCGAATATTTTGAAAAGACAAAAACAGTTAGATTCAAAAAAAAATCTTAATTTTTGTAAAAACTTAAAAGGTAGCTTTCGTATAACGCAATTCTTTTTTTTTTACAATTACAAATCAGTTTTTTCTACAGCCAAAAGTATCCTATTTGATAGAAAAAAGTTCGCTGCAAATTTTGATGTATAGATTGTTATTAATTTTATTTCAGTTAGTTTTGTATAAGAAATTATTGCGCCTCTGTTGTTAATACTAGAATTTTATAAAAGTTAAGAGTCAAAACTACTTTTTCGTAATAAAATTATCAAAATTTTATTCTAAATCTTAACGGGGTAAAAAAATGTTTTACCCAGACTTGAAAGGGTTGTCTGACCAGAATTGTGGGGTTGTTTACCTCTGCCACCTGTTAAACCAAGACCTAAATAGTCCCAGTAGGTCAGAAATATTTCAAGACCGCACCCTTATATCACAAACAACGGTATTTTAGGTATACGGTAAAAACCTCACATTTTACGGTCGTTAAACAATTTATAGACCTAAAAATTTAAATTTTATTTCGGGTTTTTCTTAGAAATTTGAACAAAAAAAGATGTTAGTAACAAGGGTCTTTAAACTATGGCCCGCGGGATGAATCCGGCCCGCCTGATTTCATTACACTGCAGACATTTGTTTATTATATATATTTTTTATAAAAAAAATTAAAAAAAACTCCCAATTAAAAAATAATTACAACTAAAGAATATCAGATTCATAGAATTATTATTCTTATTAATAATATTAGTAGATATTATTAATCGCTGGATTTTAGGGTTTCGTAAATATGATCGAGAAATTCGTATACCACAGATATCTGTATGTTTGTCTGCCTGTCTGTGTGTAGAGTAGAAATTGTGACAAAACGGCTGGACCTAGAGAGCTAAAATTTGGCATGCTTATACAGTTTGAGTCGCATATAGGAAAAATTGAAACATACTGCCCGAAAAAAATAAACAAATATGTATTTATCGAAAAAAATATAGATAGATTACTATTCATGCCATTTGCGATTGGTTCAAATTAGTTGTTTTAAAACCGCATACTGATTTGTTACACAGCAAAAAATTCATAAATGTAAAAATCATTCTCAGTTTGGTTAAAATTTTCTTTCATTTAATACGTGAAATTTCACACATTGCAGGGTTTCGCAGGTATTTAGTAACAAATTTTATGTTAAAATATTTTTTTGTTAATTTTAATTCGAATGCCTAATACCATTATTTAGTTTTTTAAATATGTGCAGTATTTTTTCAAGATTCAAGGGTTCATTAAGATTTTGAAAATTGCGCCTATGGCTTCCATTGGTTGTTATAAGCTTCGCCCCTCTGATTTCGTGTACATTGAAACAGAATTAAATTATAATTTAAACAATTTCCACTGGTTATTAAATTTACGCTTTTAAAAATTAAATGCAACATTTGCCAAAATATAACTAGAATTTTGAAAAAATAATCGAACTGATTTAGTTGGGTAAGAAGCCAGCGCCATAACCACTACACCAGGATACACCTTCTAGTCTAGCGTGTTATATAAGTATAACTTGTGTACATTATTAGCAAAAAACACAAAAAATGCGTTTTTTTTTCCAAAAACATAACCTGATCAAAAATTCCTGCCGTACTATTCCGGTTCACACCAATGTACATTTCTTAGAATTTTTTCAGATTTTTAGTTTAAACCATCTGGGCTACAGGGTGTGGGACAAAATTTTTTTGCACAATTTTGGCAAAATCGCTTCAAAATAATTTATTTTGCAAAAATAAAAATTTGGTCGTTAATCCACGTACCAAGGGCTTTCATTTGATACCCTACTCAGAATTTAAAAAAAATATATTTTTTTTTCGATGAGCACATATTTGTTTATATTTTTAGGGGGATATGTTTTTTAGATGTTTTTGTATTTTTCCTATGTGCGGGTCAAAGAGTTGTATAAGCATGCCAAATTTCAACTATTTAGGTTTAGCCGTTTGGGTACAATTTTTACCGGACAGACAGACAGACAGACGACAAAATGACGGTATAAGGGTTTTTTGGTCATACCTACAAAACCCTAAAAAAGTAAAAAGTTCACTATTTTTAACCAAATCACTGTATAAATCTTTATTTATTCAGATAGTGTTATTTTTATGAAATATTACTTTTGCTGTGTTAAAATTAACACTACTTAAAATGTAGACTTTTTATTGTGATTTTTGCCATAATGTGTCAAATTTGTCCCACACCCTATAACACAAAGGGGTGGCTTAAAATTCGTAAAATATTCAGAGTAATGAACCAGTAAACCGGAATAGTACAGAATTTTTTATCGGGTTATATTTTTAAAAGATAACATATTTTAAATAAGTGTGCACATGCAGTTTTGATAAAAAATGTTTTTTATATTTTTGCTCTTATCTATTGAGAATAATAAGACACCTTCGGCCTTAGATTTTGGGGTTATCTGTAATTTAAAAATAATTTTATCAAATTTTACGACTTGACTTAAATATAACCTCTTATGATAACGTAGGTTACCTAGTGAATGGCCAACATTGTTGTTATAGGCTATTCCAAACGTTTAAGCGGAACTAAATGGATTTTTTTTTAAGTTATCACGAACTCATTTATTACTGATTGAAGATGAAAAACCTCATTTAACCCATAATAATTACTAGTTTTCAAAATTTTGTTCCTCATAACCCAAAGAAACAGGCAATGTACGGCACTAGAGTCTATCTCAGAAAGACTGATAGTAATAAATCATTTTGTCAGGCAGTTACCAATACACATTTTAAACACGTTTAAATTGGTTTTGTGTATTTCCATATTACTATTTATCATTTTATTAAACGCACGCCTGTGACCATATTTATCATGTCATTAAACACACTCCTGTCACCATATTTTTCCTCAAAATTTTAGGGTCAAATTTTTATGATTTATTGTGTTTAACCCTAGTTCGTATTCCCATATAAGATGTGCGGCACACTCGGTTGTTTTTAACAATATTTCGTTTCGAACTATTCATATTTTGTCGCTTTTGTTTTGCCGCTTCTGTGTGAAAAATCAATAACTTTTTACAAATAATATTTTTTTTTACTATCAGTCTTTCTGAGATAGACTATAGACAAATGCAACCATAGGAACGAATGACGAAATTAAATACTTTTTTACTAGGGCCGGATCTATCCAAAATTTCACGTGATGCAGAAGGGTAAATTGGCACCTCCCCCCATAAGATAAATATATAAATAAAAACTATGATTAATAGAACAACATAACAATTTTATTAATATTGCACAAAATTGCAGAGTTTATTTCAATAAGTTTGAGAAAGTGAAAATTAACAAAATTTTTAAATAAATTATTTTTATAATCTCATATGATAATTAAATAATTAATACATAATAATATACTTATAGCTTTATTTTTCTTGCCTTTAGCGATGCAAAATAGTCAATTATCTATGCAAAGTCAATTTGATTCACTAAATCTTTCTTGATCGATAAAATGGCCATGTTACTCACTTTTTCTTGGGCAAGGCATTTGAAAGTTGTGCGAATTTTCATCAATTTGGCGCCCTTTCAACTTGGCGCCCTGAGGCAAGTGCCTCGCTCGCCTCACCCTCGACCCGGCCCTGTTTTTTACCTATTTTAATGACAAAAAATAAAAAAATTGATGTGAAGTGAGAATTTTCACACTTTTCAGGGTTTCGCAGGTATTTAGTAACTGAATGATGATTATTTGGGATGCCAAAACAAATTTTATGACAAAATATTTTTTTATGAATTTTAATTCGAATGCCTAATACCATTATTTAATTTTCTAAATATGTGCAGTATTTTTTTTATATATATAGCAAGGTTCATTAAGATTTTGAAAATTGCGCCTATGGCTTCCATTGGTTGCTTAAGTCATAAGCCCCGCCCTCTGATTTCGTATACATTCAAACATAGAATTAAATTATAATTTCGACACTTCCCACTGGTTATTAAATTAACGCTTTTAAAAATTAAATGCAATATTTACCAAAATATAACTAGAATTTTGACAAAATAATTGAAACAAAATAAAAATGCAAAAAAAAACAGAAAAATTAAAATTGACAGGAATCGAACTCTAGATTGCAAATTACAAAGAAACGACGAAACGCACTACGCTACGAGCGCTTACTTATCTACTGTCTTACATAGCGAATTAAATATATATCATATTTTAGTTAAAAACACAAAAAATGCGTTATTTTCTGAAAACATAATCTGATCAAAAATTCCTGTTGTACTATTCTGGTTCACACCAATGCACATTACTTTACTCAGATTTTTAGTTTAAACCATCTGGGCTACAGGTTGTGGGACAAAATTTTTTTTGCACAATTTTGGCAAAAACCGCTTCAAAATAATAATTTTGCAAAAATAAAAATTTGATCGTTAATCCACGTACCAAGGGCTTTCATTTGATACCCTACTCAGAATTTAAAAAAATATATTTTTTTTCGACGAGCACATATTTGTTTATATTTTTAGTGGGATATGTTTTTTAGATGTTTTAGTATTTTTTCTATGTGCGGGGTAAAGAGTTGTATAAGCATCCCAAATTTCAACTCTCTAGGTTTGGCCGTTTGGCTTCAATTTTTACCGAACAGACAGACAGACAGACGACAAAATGACGGTTTAAGGGTTTTTTGGTCATACCTACAAAACCCTAAAAATGGGAAATTTCTATTAAGAGTGACACTAAAAATCAAAATATAAAGAAAATGACATTATAAAATGTTATTAACCTTAACCAAAACATGTTTATTGTAAGTATGATTTACAAAGCTTAATCAAAACGGCCAAAAAGAATGATTCAAACGATGAAAGTAATTATTGCAGAATCTAGTTCCGCCTAAATGTTTGAAATAGACTATACACTCACACAGATACGGACGGCACTTCGAAAATAGGTTTTTTGGATTCCCTGGACCATGAAACGTGGTCATCCGTCAAAATCTTCGAAGCTCGACATCGAAAGTTTTCGTGATTTCAATACTTACCCCTTATATATTAAAGTCGGGCAAGTAAAAATATGTAAAAATCACTATTTCATAATAGAAAGAAAAATCTAGATGCCCATGACAGTGACTTTCAGGTATGGGTTACAAAGGGGAGTGGGGGGGACTTACCTGGTGACGTCACAACCACTAGCATCGCGAGCAGCCGGCGAACCGGCTTCATTGTTGTTTGTATCGTTAGCGTGTTCAGGTCAGATACGCATTCCACCGAGAATACCTGTTGCATCAAAAGAGATGTGTAACCGTACTTAAATCAGTGAAATATAAAACTAGTTTTAAAAATACGTACTACTATTAGTGATAAACTTTCATTTTTAAACTTAAAACGAGTGTTTACGACATTTAATATTACTAAGTTGTCATTAATTGTGTTAACTATCAACAAATTTAAAGAAAAAGTGTTTTTACAATAATTTTTATAACAAATTATGTTCCAAAAGTGTTCTCAGCGACCTAAAACTCAATATATTAATAAATATAAACATATTTTTATACCTCTACAGGCCTTATGTGATTTAAAAAATTATTTCTAACCATATCTCAAATTGTTTTTAATTTTTACTATTATTTATTTTGTGATGTAAAGATAAACTAAATGACAGATTAGAAAGGCTTCAATTATTAATAATACGTATAATAGTTTTTTTTTATAAATAAAGTGCAAAATTAGACGCTAAATAAAGTTAAAATTCATTCATACTTTTAAAAGCTATGTACATATTGAAGAAGCCTAAATCTTAAAAAATCTCAGATACAAGAGATTTTAGTGCAAATTTGATGTAACCCAAAACGTACTTACCTATCATAGTGACTAGTGTAAAAGGCTGTGAACATCTTAAATTAATATTAATAGTACAAAATTGGCGTTAAAGAAGTTTTTGTTCTGAACAAAATTGATCTTAATATTTTGACCAACTGGAACTTGATGTGTTCATTATAAAAACCCAAAAAACAGTGCAAAATTGTTTTTAAGAACAATTTAAAATTATTTGAAGCAATTTGAGACATTCAAATAGTGTTTAGATATTAAAAATAGTGGCTAAAACATTGCAAAATTGAAGTTAAATACATTTTAAGAACTGGTATTAACATTTTTGGGTATTTTGAGTCCCTCTTAAGCAGTTTTTAGTGTTCAAAACTTAAATAGTGGTCAAAACAGTCCTAAATTGAAGGTATTTTTTTAAAGAATTGTTTACAACATTTTTGGACGTTCTGATACCTTTTTAAACAATTATAAAAAATAAAAAATAGTGCCAAGAACATTGCAAAATAGAAGATATATTTTTAAAGAACCATTTGAGAATTTTGGGACCCGTTTAAACAGTTCTAATGATGAAAAATTAAAAGTAGTATGCAAAAACAGTGCAAAAAATACCTTTTAAGAACTGATACTTAATTTTTGTGTATTTTGAGACCTTTTTAAACAGTTTTAAGTGTTCATAAATTGAAATTGTGCCCAAACGGAGGTTATTTAATTGTTATTTTTGACAATATAAAGACATTTTAAGGAAATATAAGTGTTTTAGGAACTTGATAGTGTATATTTGTGGTAATGTACACCTCAAAGACTGTTTTAATTTATTAAATACGTACTTAAAACCGGTGTTAAAGACTAAAGTGAAAAATTGGGGTGTGAAACGCGTTTTTAACTTGGATTTTCACAATTTTAAACTGTACAAAAGGCTATAGTACTTAATTGTAGCGATATAATTATCAGTGACAATTTAAGAAACATTAAGGTAGTAGTGTCGGGGTTATAACATTTTATCGGACAGTGTTTTTGTGTTGTGTTTGACCATGTCTAAATAATTGATTCGTTGATTAAGATGAAACGTAGATGGTCTGGCCTACAGGCCGTTCGTATTCAGATGGCTGATGAAAGTTCTTCAGAAGTGACTAGTTCTTCCGCCGCTGTTGTTATGAGTCCAGCTAATTCTTTAGCCTCGACTGATATCGGGGATGTGGATCTTGAGTTTTGGGACTTGGATTTAAATGCACAGCATCACGCTAGAGGGCTCACTGTTATACCTACGTATACTGTTAATGGACAAACTGTTTTAGCTCACGCAAGATCGGATACCAGTGGATCAGTTTCAGGTATTGATAAAATTGTATTATTTACAGTACTTTTATGACTAACTGGATTGTAACAAAGAATCTATTATACTAATTTATACACAATAAGTAAATGATCATAAGATTAGAGATGGCACCAAAAATTAATTAAACATATGATTAAACGAAATGTTATAATCGGTTTACGATTAAATTGATAGAAAATAATCGAAAATGAAATAAGAAAAAAAAAAACATATTCACTGGCTGACAAAAAAATTATGTGAAGTGTGAATTTTCACACATTTCAGGGTTTTGCAGGTATTTAGTAAGTGAATGATGATTATTTTGGATGCGAAAACAAATTTTATATTTAAATATTTTTTTTGTTAATTTTAATTCGAACGCCTAATACCCAGGGATGGGGAGTCGACAGAAAAATTATCGAGTCCCGACTCTCGACTCCGGAGTCGGTATTTTCGAAAATCGACTCCGACTCCGACTCCCGACTCCTTTCACTGGTAAATTGTAAAGTCTATTCCAAATGTTTAAGCGGAACTAAATGGAATTTTTATTTTCTTAATTTATCACGAGTTCACTTTTTAACTATCAAAGTGGGCTTTTGTTAAACAAAATGATACAAAGCTTCATTCAATCCTTAAAAGTTAGTAGATTTCGATATCTAATTCCGCTTAAACCAAAGAAACAGACTATACTTACATTAAATATCTTGGGTTTGGGTGAGCTGTTTTTATAAAATGTCATTTTCATTTCATCTTGACTATTGAGTCATTTTTAATACAAATTTTCAAATATATTAGTTTAAAAAAAAATTGTTTTGTATTTTATATAAAGTCTGTTTCTTTGGTTTAGGCGGAACTAGATTTTCGGTTAGTCTGATTTTCGGTTAGTCTGTTCCAAACGATTAGGCGGAACTAACCGAAAATCTAGTTCCGCCTAATCGTTTGGAACAGACTATACTTTATTTTTCATAACATGTCACTTTTTTCTTTTGACATATAAATTTTAGCTGCCAACATGAAACATAAAATAATCACAAAGCCCGTTACAACTTGAGAAAATAAAAATCCAGTTTAGTTTCGTTTTAACATACTAAACAAAGTATACAGAAAAAGAAAAATTAGATATGACTAAAAATTAATTAAATTTTTAACTGGAAAGCATGAAGGAAACCGGAATTGAATATTTTTAATTTCATTTTCGTTCATGAACAGAGAAAAAATGTCGTTCCTGTTTCCGTACTTTAAAAAATTTTGGTAGTATGGTATTTTACTTTCGTTTTCGGATTGTTCTCATCCTTGATAAATATGTAATCAAAGAGTCGGGAGTCGATAACTTTTTCCGACTCCCGACTCCGACTCCTCCAAAAAGCTTCGACTCCTCGACTCCCGACTCCGACTCCCCATCCCTGCTAATACCATTATTTAAGTTTCTAAATATGTGCAGTATTATTTTTTTTTCTCATATAGCAAGGTTCATTAAGAATTTTAAAAATTGCGCCTATGGCTTCCATTGGTTGTTATAAGTTCCGTCCCTCTGATTTCGTGTACATTGAAACAGAATTAAATCATAATTTAAACAATTTCCACTGGTTATTAAATTTACGCTTTTAAAAATTAAATGCAACATTTGCCAAAATATAACTAGAATTTTGAAAAAATAATTTAAACAATATAAAAATTTAAAAAAAAAAAACAAAAAATAATATAGTCTCTCTCACAGGGTTCGATCCCTTTCGTATCGGGTTACTTGGTTGAAAAATCAACGACTAATACCACTACACCAGCACACACGTTCCAGTGTGGCGTGTTACAAAGCTATAACTTGTGTACATTATTAGCCAAAAATCACAAAAAATGCGTTTTTCTCCAAAAACATAATCTGATCCAAAATTCCTGTTGTACTATTCCGGTTCACACCAATGTACATTACTTAGAATTTTTTCAGATTTTTAGTTTAAACCATCTGGGCTACAAGGTGTGGGACAAAAATTTTTTTGCACAATTTTGGCAAAAATCGCTTCAAAATAATTTATTTTGCAAAAATAAAAATTTGATCGTTAATCCACGTACCAAGGGCTTTCAATTGATACCCTACTCAGAATTATAAAAAAATATTTTTTTTTTCGATGAGCACATATTTGTTTATATGTTTAGGGGGATATGTTTTTTAACCAAATAAACAGACTATAAGTAGACTATATCAAGGTAAAATAAATTGTATGTGTCGGTTGATGGGATTCTCTGACAATGGTTCGCGTTGGAGGTACTTCAAGTATTTTCAAGTTGTACTTAGAAGTAGGTACGACTTGAAAGTGCAATATTTTTTATTATATATTTTTTTAATTGCTCTCCGAGCTACAGATAACTCAAGAGTAAGGATGCGAATGTGTTTAAATTAAAATGGAAGGCACTTTGAACACTTGTAAATAAAAATACTTTACTTTCAAGTCGTTATAGGGAATATAATCGTCATTTAAAAATATCACAGTTTTTTGTCAACCGTAAAAGATATTAAAAAAATGTTTAAGTAAAAGTTGTTGAAAAGCTCTATCCAAAGATATCCAATATGACATATGTTTCCATTTAAAAATTCGAAATTGTCCTTGATATCCTGTACTTCCGGTTTTTTTCCGGAAAATTTCAATACTACCATTCAATTTGGTGGATACATTTTAGCACAACTTGCTCACACATCGCTTTTTCGAAAAAAATCGTGTTCCTATTATCTTGATACACCATAGTATAGGGGGGCCGCAGAAAATGTTTATATAATTTCGGGGGCCCCAGGCCAGAAAAGGTTGAGAAACACTGTTCTAATAGATATTGAATCGACATCTTTCAAGACTCTGTAAAGACATCCCTTATTATAAGTGTAAATAAAATATATGAAAACACAAATCAGGACATAAAAATATAATTAAATTCCTTCTAGATGTCAGATTACAATACATCAAAAAGAAAAGGTTTTGTTGTCTACTAGACTCAGAGCCGTAGCAATGTTTCCGCGCCCTTGGCAAATAAAGTAAATTGTTTAAATTTACCTCCCCAAATCAAGTGATGAGCAAAAAAAAAAAGATCCCTTCTTCCCAAATTCAAGTGATGAGCTAAAAAAAGGTCTCCACTCCCCAACTCCGAGTGGTGAGCAAAAAAAGGTTTTTACTTGACAATAACCAAATGACCAAATATACACAATGGCGTCCCTCATCAAGCCACGCGCCCCTGGCAAGTGCCCCGATGCCAACCTATTGCTACCACTCCGACTAGACTAATTTTGGTGCTATAATCTTAAAAAGGTTTACTTTAGCTATACTACTTTGAATCCTTCGCGATATATTTTCCATCTCTTGATAGAATAGAGTATCATGTGAATTCTTTCGTGAGCTACGATGATACAATTCTGATATTGATAGAAGAAGAAAATCTCATAGATTTGAAGAACTATCCGATGCATAAAGCATTATTTTGTGGAGCAAGAATTGCCAGCATTCTGGATTTCACTTATTGCTCATATAGGTCTTAATCCCCTTGATCGTATTACGTGTTTCCATTTATGTTGTGGTTTGTGTTGTGTACGCTTCTATTGCAGCTGTGAGTAGAGTAAGTGTTACAAGACGATAGTTCTTTCTCACCATCCGAACCAATAGCATCACTTAATTTTTATGACCTTCTAGATTGAATCATACTCTTCTTCTGGCCGGCGTCGATTAGATAAATCCTCCCCGAATTTATTATGAATGCACCTTAATTCTGTAACTGTTGGTAGAGGCGCTTTTATTGGCGGTTTAATTCAAATATCGCAATAATCAGTTTGTCGGTAGATGGCAGAATAAGAAGAGTTGAATTTCCTGTGTTTTTTTGCACGCTCAGCGCTTCCTGCACGATCAATTTCTCCAGTAATTTGCGAAAGTCGAATGGTGCAATAGTGAACTTGACTCGCAATGGAAAGTGACACCGATTTTAGAAATGTAGGTCGCTATTAACAGACAATTCAATGGATGAAAGTTGCTATTAATTTCGCTTAAAAAGACATCTTACACAATTTTTAAAAGATCTAATCCTTTGTAAATAACACAATAGAAACATTTAGTTAATTGTAAAATGTAACTTACAATCTTTCAATATCTTAATAAATATATAGATATAATAGAATATATATACTGACTAAATAATTACATATTACAATGCCCACCTGAAATTTTTATAATTCGTTGCACAAGCATTGTAATAGAGCGTGTATAAACGCTTGACAGATGTGTAAATTTAGCGCATTGTCGTGTTTATAACTTTCATCTCACAATGTTTATACTTGACGCATTTAACCATACGCAAATATACAATTATATTGACCAACTTCTTAAAATTATTGAACAAGTATGGAAAAACATCCCTCAACAAATACGTGCCAACTTGGTAAATTCAAAGCCAAGAAGATGTTTTCTTGTAACTATGACTACTCCACCAAATATTGAATAATTATTTTAATTTTTGATTTCAAATTATTTTTTTTAAAGTTTCCATACTTTTTAACGAGGCGAATTTCAATGTAAAAATAATTTTATCTACTACCATCAAATTATAAATACATACTATAGTCGGATTGCTGATAGGTGACTGTTACATGTATGTATCAAGTAGTGCATTCGTATAATAATCTAGTTACCATTTTCAGCGATTTTAAAAATGTTTTTTGTTATTTGTCTTGGCTGTCAGTGTCTGGTAATAAATATTAATTAAAATATGGCTTGCGGCCAATTATTAAATTCACAAAGTTTTTTTTTTTTCAAAGATTTTTCAAAAAAGGACTTGAAATGTAATCTTTTAAAAATTGTTAAGAAAGAAAAATCTGAACCAGTTTATTTTATTGATACATTGGCACAAACGTATGGTCATGAAGTACTAAGATTACCTCCTTATCACTGCCAGTTTGAACCCCATTGAACTAATTTGGGGTATAACAAAAAATTATTATGATAAGACATATTGGTAGAAACGGATATAGTGATAATGAAGTTTTGAAAATGTGGCAAGAAGCCTGTGATCAAATTAGTTGTGAAACTTGGGCAAAGTCTGTTAAAAAAATCGAAAATTTAGTAAATGAATGGTGCGAAAGGGAAAGGATTGTTGATGATATTAATCCAAAAATAATAAATTCAAGAAATGACAGCGATAGTTCAGATGACATATCATGCATTACAGTGATATTTTATTACTTTGTACTTAGGGGAAATATACAAATTTAATTTAATTAAACAACAAATTATAATCCAAAATTTACGTATGAGTATTATATAAATTTATCCTTATTTATAATTATTACCTTAAAATTAATTTTGTTTGTTTGAGTACTGCTGTGAATTTAATTTCGTGCTCTAATTAGTAAAGATATCTACGAATCATGCCGTTTCTTTCTAATGCTTTGTTTTTTATTAAAATAATTTGAAAGGTTATTTGTCAACTTGCGTCACTACATGTTACTATGGGTATGCAAATAATTATAATGATACAGACAGAGAAAGCATTATAGTATTGTATGTCGATACTTGTAGCAACGAACAGTCACCTATCAGCAATCCGACTATATATTGCATGCCGTGTACAAAACGTTCATTATTCACGGAAAAGCACGCATGCGCGTGGTATTATAAACGGCGTGGAATATGGCAATAATATATGCAACGGCGTAGAATTAATACAGGTATAATACGGAGAAATGACAATAGGGAGGCTTGAATTTTTCATATTATCTGAGAACCTATGATATTGACCATCGTCAATAGATACATAGATGTAAAATCACAAAAAAAATTATTAAGATTAGTGAACACAAATTATAATACTGTGTATTGACGTTAAGGCTATGATGCATAATTAATATTAAATATTGCCATTCTCTTCAGCGTTTTTCCTTCTAAGTAGGTCGATATATTTTTGTCGAAGCTTGCTTATTTTTTAAACAAAGCTAAAAATAAGTACTGTCAAGAAATCGGTCATAAGCTATTATTTTTAGCATGGAAAGAATAGCTTATATATTATTAGATAATTTGACGTTATTATGAATCATTTCGTAAAATCACGCGGTTCACAATTTAAAAAAAAATATATGTGGGGTAAATTTTCATATATATCCAGGTTTCGAAGGTATGGGGTACTCATTTTTTCTTGGGATGGGGGTCGAACAATTATTTATAGAGGCTCAAAAACCTTTTTTGTTTCTTTGGGGCTCATTTTTTTTTTTTGTTCAGGCTCAAATACGTTTTTTTTCTTGGGGGGCTCAAAACCATATTTTTTTCTTGCTGAAGCTCACATTCAGGCACAAGAAAAAAAATTGGAGCACTAGAGGGTAAATTATTGTATATATAATAATTATTTAATACTTTTAATTGCTGTTTGAGATGTAGCAACGTAGGAAAAGGCTACCAACATTTCGGAGCCAAATGTAACGGTTGAGTAATGCTTGTATGTTAGTTACATTATATTCTAACTAAATTAACCAAGTATGACGTCATGTCATTGTTATCTTTAATCAACTTTAATACCCTACATCAGTGGTTCTTAAACTTATGTAGTCCGAGGACCCCCTCTTGAACAACATTTTTTTTGCAGACCCCATCCCAACCCTAAGCATTTTACGTCGTTCTTCAGACTTAATTTCTGGCTCAATAATCTCATAGGCACTATGTTATAATAAATATTGGTAAAAATGTATCGCTAGTTATTTTAATAAATGGTCTTTTCGCATTCATAGAGATGAACTTTTTTACTAGCATATAGAATAAAAAACATAAAATGAATAAATAAGTAAAAAGAATTAAATAAGTTAATTATAATACGTTAAATTCATACAAACACTTCTTGGTCAAATATTGGTCAAAATAGATCTTATTGTAATAAGTTTTTTGTAAATAATTTGCAGTTGAATAAAAATAATTAAATTTGGACTAATTATTGTTTAGTTATGTCAATAACTAGTTAGATAACAAATACAAAAAGTCTTGACCATATAGGATTTTTATTAAAAGAGTTATTTGAATAAAAGCGAAAAGTTGGGGGATGTAAAGTTAATGTCAAAATTGTTTCACGGACCCCCGGTAATGGCTACGCAGACCCCAGATTAAGAACCGCTGCCCTACATCATGTTAAAAATATTTATTTGTTAAAAATAAAACATCGTTTTTGATAAAATAAATTGATCAGGATTCCATAATAAAATGTTATTTGTTTTGAAGTCAATGTTCGGTCGTCTAGTTTATATTGATTGTAACAAGTTCACCTTCAGAATTCTATTCCAATTTTAACTTCTTATTAAATTAGAAGTGCAGAATCAAATTTGTAATTAACTTTAAAATTTTTAATATTGATTAAAGCGCTACTTAGGTTGGCAGTTTTCGTAATTAAATTGTTTCACAAGAATTGTCGTAGGTGTCACCGTTAAAATAACAGATTGGCTCCCGGCAGCCATATCAGTACCATCGTTTGATAAATTAATGTAATGATTAACCACACATCTATTTCAATAATTGTAAATACAGGTAGAACTCGATATACTTCGATTCACTTCTACACCTGCGCTGAATTAACTATCGTACGCCTGGCATTCCCCGATCTGATCGGGAAAGTACCGCGACAACTGGACTACACAGTGCTCCAGTATCATCGGAATAGTTCAACAAAAAAATTTGATCAGATTACCGTTTCAAAAAATATCGAATTTTTTGTGTCGTTAAAAAAATATGTTTTTTCAAATGTATTGTGTGGTATCAAATCGGTTAATACAAGGTGTCTCAAAAGAAATTTTATATTTAGTGGATCGATTAAAAAAAAAGTATATATACGTATAAGTATGTATACGGCTTATATAGAAAAAATGTTTATTAATTATTAAAATACATTTTTTGGGGATTTATTTCTTAAAAATAATATCGTCTAAATGTAGACCCTCGCGTTCTCGACACTCATTTAATCGAACAGTAAAATTACTTATGACGTCTCGGCAGGTGGACTCAGGGATGGCTGCCATTTCGTGACGGATATTTTCTTTCAAATGCGCCAGTGAAGTCGGTATATTGGCGTAAACTTTAGATTTAAGATAACCCCATAGGAAAAAGTCCATAGGGGTTAAATCTGGACTGCGTGGAGGCCAATTTATGTCACCTCTCCGGGAGATCAATTTGCCTGAGAAAATTTCACGAACACGTGACAGAGACATATTGGACGTGTGTGAAGTTGCTCCGTCCTGTTGGAACCATGTTCTTTGGTTATAGCCAGGAAAGTTTTGCAGTTCAGGTACCAAGAAGTTGTCTAACATCTCCACATAACGCTCTGAATTCACTGTAACTGCACGCCCCCTTTCGTCTTCAAAAAAGTAAGGGCCGATAATTCCTCGCGCCGACATCGCAGCCCATACGGTCACTTTAGGCGAATGTAGGGGGTTTCTGATGTTTGCGTTTCGGATTCGTTGTACTCCAGTAGCGGCAGTTCTGCTTATTTACGTGGCCATTAAGATGAAAATGAGCTTCATCCGAAAACAAAATGTTGGTAAACGTTAAAAATCGCTCAATCACCTGATTTACGAAATTAAGCCTCTGGCTAGCATCTTGGGGCTTTAATTCTTACACCAATTGAATTTTGTAGGGGTGCAGCTTTAGGTCTTTGTGCGTAATGCGATGTAATGATGATCTATGCACATTTAAAGCACTTGCGCGCTTCCGAATTGAAAGGTTCGGGTCGTCACGAACAGACTGATTAACATTCTCCACGTTTTCTACCGTTCTTGATGACCTAGGTCGCCTGGATTTTGATTTATCCAGCGTTGTACCAGTCTCTTCAAACTTTTTAACCCAATGTCGAATGAGAGGAATGCTTGGCGCATCATTTAAGTGGCGTTAACCTCGAATACTGCAGAATTTTCTACGCGCTACAGTCGCCGAATCACCGTTTTTGTAAAACTCTCGCACGCATAACGCGCGGTCTGCTCCCGAGAAACGCTCCATAGCGACTTAATTCCCAAGATACAGGCTACCGATTGACATAACACCCGCGCCCCTCGGATACGTTGCGTTCACGCAGTAAGCTAAATAAATATAAAATTTCTTTTGAGACACCTTGTAGTTACTTCGCTTCGCTCGGTTAATATTTCATTTTGCTTCGATCGTCTCTTGAATATAAACATATTAGAAAGCAGACAAAATCGTATATTTACATTACAAACATTTTTGAAAGAGTTTCAAAAAATTAAAAATAAATTCAGAATATATTCGTTAAAAAATATAAACTACGCAGAAAGTGAACTTTTATTCTCATATTTTATTGTGAAACTTTATTTAACTTCAATAGTAAACGTGTAAATATATTTTTAACATAAAAAATCATAAAAATTTAAAAACATAATTGAGTCTCGGTAACTGCTTCGAAAATACAAGCTATACAATGATAGGCCGTTTCAACATTTATTATAAAAATTTAAAAATCTTAATAGAAAATGAATTAAAATTATGTTTTGTTATAATTTCAACTATTATTAGGGATACTGAAAAAGTTTCGATATTTGATATCAATACCGGTATCGTATCGTAAAAAAATATCGATATTTTCACGATGGTAGACAGACAGACCGACAGACATCATGCTAAAAATAGTCAAAACGTTATGTAGGGACCTCAATTCGTGGAGATCCATCGAAATCTCGAAACGTCAAAATAGGTATGATCACAATACTTTCCTTATATATGTTGGCGGTCGGTAAAAATTACGATATTGTTTTAACAAAAAAAAAAAAAAGAAACGATACGATATTGGGTCAAATGTACTGATATTAATAAAGTATCAGAAGATTAGTATCGATATTAAAATCGCGATATCGAATGAAAAATATCGATACTGGTATCGTAACAATAGTATCGAAACAGCCCTAACTATAACTCTTTTAATTTGAATCAATTTTGATTTTGGTTTATTAAAAAAGAACCACATTTTTATTATGTTTTCGTTTATAAAGCATTAAATTTTGAAATTCTGGCATGCCGTTTTAACATTTTATGCATAAATAAATATATTTCAAAATTTTACAAGCATAACAAAAATAGTCAACAGAATAAAAATCCGCTGGATACCAGCTTTTTACGTATCCATCATGCAGCAATACCAAGCACATTGATCTACGTGTTTTTACCCAAATATTGGATTCCAATATGTGAAGCAACCAGATCACAATCCATCTTCATTTCTCAAAGTTAAGTACTGTTTAAAACAGTTCTGTCACTATTCGATCAATGTTTATCGCCACCTTGCACATAAAAAAGTAACTAAACACTTATTACGTATGTTAGTACACAATGCGATGACAGGTGGTTTAAGTATTAGCCTTTTAAAATGTTCTAAGTGGATGGTAAAGATATTTTGTTCCGCGCCATATGCAACTTGTCCATGCATGCTATTCTGTCATGGTTAAGTCACCAATCCTCTACCACAGATCACTATACGACAGCAATCCAATACCGTAAATCAACTATTTTATCGGCTTTAAAGTTAACTTTTTATTATAGATAATTACAAATTTGTAAAGCTTTAGTATTACCTTTAGTAGATCTACCCTTTAAATTGTAGGCATTTTTAAATCGCATTTTTAGGGTTTTGTAGGTATGACCAAAAAACCCTTATACCGTCATTTTGTCGTCTGTCTGTCTGTCTGTTCGGTTAAAATTGTAGCCAAACGGCTAAACCTAGAGAGTTGAAATTTGGCATGCTTATACAACTCTTTGACCCGCACATAGGAAAAATACTAAAACATCTAAAAAACATACCCCCCTAAAAATATAAACAAATATGTGCTCATCGAAAACAAAAATATTTTTTTTAAATTCTGAGTACGGTATCAAATGAAAGCCCTTAGTACGTGGATTAACGATCAAATTTTTATTTTTGCAAAATAAATTATTTTGATGCGATTTTTGCCAAAATTGTGCAAAAAAAATTTTGTCCCACACCCTGTAGCCCAGATGGTTTAAACTAAAAATCTAAAAAAATTCCAAGTAATGTATATTGGTGTGAACCGAAATAGTACAACAGGAATTTTTGATCAGATTATCTTTTCGGAAAATAACGCATTTTTTGTGGTTTTTGGTTCACAAAGTACAAAAGTTATACCAATGTAAGACACTCATATGCAAAGCGTCCGATGGCGCAACGGGTTAGAGCGCTGGTGTCGGAAGCTAAAATTCTCTGGAAAACGAAGGGTTTCGAGTTCGAGTACGGACGGAGGAGTTTTATTTTTTGTTTTTTTTTTTTGCATTTTTATTATGTTGAAATTATTTTGTCAAAATTCTAGTTATATTTTGACAAATGTTGTATTTAATTTTTAAGAGCGTAAATTTAATAACCAGTCTTATTATATGATTAACAGACGATAAATTATTTTAAAAATATCGTTCATTTTGCCGTGATTACTATAAAGTAAAATTTGTCCTACACACTCGGCATACCGCCTTCACTTATTATATACCTGCGAAACCCTGAAATGTGTGAATATTCACACTTCACATCAATTTTTTTATGACAATTCTTTAGTGAGAATATAAGGGGGTTGCTCTATGTTATAGAAGTAAATGTACTTTTGTTTAAACTGAACATCGGGTGTATTCTGTAAGAAATGCGTTAAAAGTAGCGTCAGGTTAATAATTTTATTTTATTATTATTATTATATTATTTATTTTACATCGGCCTTTATTTCTGCAACGAGGCTAATCGCCGATGCCAGGGGACGAGCTCTTACACCTGGATGAGGGGTGAATGATTGTGAAATGATATTAATGTAAACATATTATTCTCGCCCGAATAATATCACCAACAAAGTAGGCTCGAACCACAGACCGGACAATCGTACTAGGTTTCCACCAGTACAAACCGCACGACTAAGTGCGCTCGGCCACCACGTTGGCTAATAATTTTATTTTAACTCCATGTCTAACGTCATTATCCAAAAATGCTATTCTGTAAGAGCATTTGTTAAGGTAAGCGTTAATACAATATTTGTTAACGCCAGGCGCTAACTCACCCAGTAGAGAGGCTAATATTAACTACACGCGCATGCGCTGTTACGTTGAATTTTAACAGGAGTATTTATTTAGTCAAATGCCAAGAAAATCTTAACCTAATATTTCGGTGTTGAATTAAATATTCAGTGGTGAAATTTATTTTAAAAATGGAACAGAAATGTTTGGTCCGGTGATACTCATTATAACTGGTTTCCACAGTGCATTAAATAAAAATATAACTTTATTCAACTTTTATTTAGTCAATTTATATACTACAATGTATTATAACAGTTTATCTATTTTTTTAATAATATGTGAATTATATGTTCATTCTATTTTTAAAAAGGTGTTCGGTGATATTAATTATTAAATTTGATTTATTACGCTATTTCTACCCTGGAATAACACTGTTGTGATCGTCATTATCAATCTCATCAATTGTTTCTTCAAATAATACACCATTAAAATGTACTGCGATATTTTGAAACACAGCGGAGGCATAAGTGAAGTTTTGTAGCTTTCAGAGGATTAAAATTTTAAGTTCTGTGTCTCAACAAAAACCAAAACTGCTCTCTAATACTCCATTTACTTCCTTTCTACTTATACAATTACTTGAACTTGCGTCTGGGTTACTTGTATAACAAAAATTATGAAGCGTCATTATTATCTCTACTGTAAAGAATTCACTTTAAAAAGTAATAGAAAGTTGATTAATATTCCTACCGTCTTGTGTTTTATTATTTTTTTTAAATAACATGACATTTACTTAAATAGGTTCAGCCATTTTTGCAAACTTAACACTAGCGTTAACTTTTAAAGCCACCGTTTCGGTAGGCGCTTATTGTAGAATGTTAACTGGCTATTTTAACACCGCCGCGCTATAATATTAGCACATATATGTTTAGAGAATAGCATTTCGGGTTAAAAATGGTGTTAAAAAAATTAACGTCAGTTTCTGACGCTAAGATTTTAACATCATGCTTAGAGAATTGACCCGAATGTTAGTCAGACTGATTGTGAGTATTTAATTATTTCTTTAAAAACAGATAGAAAAAAAATCACAAATTTAAAAAGAAAAACACTTTCTAAAGCCTGTAGTACACGATGCAATTACTCGTTTTGAATCTCGTACGATTTGTCGTAAGATAATTATTGCATAGAAAATTCAGCGCAGGCGTAAAAGTGAATCGGCGTATATCGAACCGGCGTAAATCGAATTCTACCTGTATTTTTATTGCGTATATTTTGAATTTCTGAACTTCAGTCGACTCAGTGTTAACTTATTTCAACAAAAATTGATCTAATGCCATTAAATTTGTTTTGGATCTATTCCTACATTGTATGTGGCCAATCAGATCGCGACTTGGCAACAATATTGGCCAGGGCCAAGGTCAAACATTTTTATCTCCTTAAAAAAATTTAAATTAACTCATTTCCTATAATTGACAGCGCGAAACATCTGTCGAAATATTTATTTTTTAAAAAAATAATATTGAAAACGAATCTTTAAATACAAGCTCACCAATTAATTTGAAACAATAGTTAAAAAAATTCACCTGCCTAACAGGTGGGGATAATGGAGGTTAGGTTATGTGAAAAATCTGCGCAAGAAATCAAGTTAATAAACGACAGATGGCGGGCAGATCGCTGATAATATAAATACATATAAAAAACAAGATCCTGCTTTTATACAAAAACAACATATAGATGTACAGCAGTGTATATCTTGATTAAACTTTACTAACGCGGGCCATATTCTGTCCTACAGGAAAAAATTAAAATTCAAAATAATTGATGAGCAAAAAAATTTAAGTGAAGTGTGAATTTTCACACATTTCAGGGTTTTGCAGGTATTTAATAGGTGTAAGAAGCCATCATAATACTGGGTGTCTAGGTATATTTATCACATCAATATCAACAGTTTTTTTGATAACTTTTATTCGTTATTTGAGAACTAAGAGCTTCCATTTAATTTTTTTAAACAATTTAAATAATTTGCCAAATATCCCAGCGTTTTTTTCTGCATTTGCTTCGTATTCAAGTCTTCATTAGATTAATAAGAAATATTTTACAGTGTAAAGTGTAGTGTGGTGTGGTTTGAATAACTCAGTTCGCAACTATTAAAAAGTATATTATTTTTTAAATATTTTAAATTCCAAAAAAAAATACACGCACTATCTTAGCTATATCTTAGCAGGTTAGCCCCGTTCAACGCGGGGGATACGTTCTGGACATGATCGCGTTAAGCGGGATTTTTGAAAAAAACATTGTAAACCTCGAAAAACACTTTATTTATTAAATAAACATTAAGAATAACAAAAAGGCGTACATTAAATAATTAATAATTTATTTATTTTGTTCCACGTTGCAAAACGGAATCTAGATTCCCTTGTTTGGCCTCTCTACGTTTATTGCGCCAAATTTGCCGATAACTGTCAAGTAATGCATTACAGCCACGTTTAACAGCACTCACCCGCTCGTAATCTTCGTCGTTCTCTTCTAACAACTCCATGCATTGATTGTGAAGAGAAAGGGTCTTTTCGATGGTTTTAACAGTTAAATTTCGCACGGGAACAGGTTCATCATTTTCTAGGGACGTATGGCAGTCCATTTCCTGCAGCTCTTCATCAGTCAAAGGTTCACCGTGTGATTTTAACAAAGTCTGAATATCATCATCATAAAAATCTTCGATGCCTTCGGAAATTGCTATATGACTAATACCTACGATGATATTTTCAACATAATTTTCATGTATGCAGTGAACTTCAGCAATTTCACTGAACAACTTTTTCCAAACACCCTTCACACACGACTGGGTGACTTCATTCCACGCTTTGTCGATGTGTCTGATAGCTTAAAAATCTTAAATTGTCGGTCGCATTATAACGAATCCGCACTAGCCGGGGTCGCAATGTACGGGGGTTACCTGTAAATACAAAAAATCCATAACATTATTGAAACCATGAATTAAAAAAATATTTTTTTTCAAAAACACCAAAACTGCCATATTTTTCAAAAACACTATCTGATCAAAAATTCCTCTCGTACGTTTCCGATTCAGATCAATATACATTACCTATAATTTTTTCAGATTTTTAGTTGAACCCTTTTTGGTAAAAGGATGCAGGACAAGAACTTTTGCACATTTTTGGCTTAATTCGTGTTAAAAGAAACTAATTTCAAAAAACTATCTTCAGTTCCGTAATCTACGTCTTAAGAGCTTTCTTTTGATATCACACAATAATTTTTTTTAATATATTTTTTTTTATCGACACAAAAAAATCGAAATTTTTCGAAAAATTTATCTGATCTAAAATTTCTCTTGGACTATTTCGGTTCCCATCAATATTCATTACGGAGATTTTTTTTAAAGATTTTTAGATTAATCTCGTTGGAAGATATGGTGGGATATCGTGGCTTGTTGATCCACGTATTAAGAGGTTTCATTTGGTATGCCACTCAAAATTTAAAAAAAAATATTTATTTTTTTATTAAATACATATTTATCTCTGGATGTGTTTTTTTGAACTCTCAGTATTTTTCCTATAAGTGGGTCATAGAGTTGTATAAGCATGCCAAATTTCAACTTTCTATGTTAAGCCGTTTGGCTACAATTTCTACCGTACAGACAGACACATGAGTGACGTTATAAGGGTTTTTTGGTGGTCCTACCTACAAAACCCTAAAAAATCAACCTGATCAATAGTGTCCTAAAAGAAAGAGAGAAAAATATAATTAATAGTCGGTGACTTTTTTTTGTTTATTTTATTTATTTTTTATTTGTGTTTGGTCAATGATTTAATGAATCTTGTTGTGAAAATTTTACTTTTCATCTCACTTTCTTCTGCCGAATATTTTGGCAGAGGCAGTAACTTGGGTAAAAAATAGAACATTATAAATAGCTAAACTAGAAATGTCACGGGCAGCCAACAGGCACGTATTAAGGGGGATAGAATATACAACACCTACATACTGAACTCAAAACAAAAACATCCATCTCGTTCGATATCAGGGATACGAGAAACAATTTTTGTTATATATTAGGTCGTCAAGGATGAAATTTGTACAAAAAAGGCAAAGTTGGTTAATAACTTACAAATATAAGGAATTATTTTATTCATCAAAGTATGCATGAAGTTCCAACTCCAATTCCTGTAGTTTTACCAAAATCATTTGTGTAGTGTGTGGTCTAGCGTTATCATGCAATAAGATAGTAGTCGATCTGTTGACCAATCTAGGCTGTTTTTCTTTTAAGTTTTTGCATCATTTCGTCCAGTTGGTTGCAGTATATTTCTACTGTGATCGATGAGCCAGGTTATATTTATTTATTTTTGTTTTTTCGGTTTTTAAGTTACCTGTACGAAATTTGGCGAACCAAATTTTTTTTTTTTTTTTTTTCGTTGAGTCGCTTATATGCCATTCATTTTTCTTTGGACGAGGTTACGTTCAATTACAAGAAAAATTAGTTCCTTAAAAGATTCTTTTAAGTCTTGGGGGGGGGGGGGGTCGAGCCGTGGTCAGAATTCGACGGTCACGACATATTCGTTTTTAAAGGATCTTTAAGAGTCTACAGACCTATACTCAGAATCTTTTGGATCAACCAAGTCAGCATCAGATATTTGGTAGCGGTACATACGCTCATATATTGCATAAGATTTTAGAATCATTCTGTATAGTGTACACTTTCCTTTGGCACCAAGTAACTATTTTCCATTTAGTCTATTATATTTTTCCGGTGTAGCGGGCACGGAGTGTACACGTGGCGCACTCAAGCGTGCGACGAGTAAAACACATACCCTTCACCTTGGCGGCCATGACACTTGCGTTCTTACCGGAAATCAACAACAACATTGCATGGTTTCCTGATTACGTCTTCCTCCCGCGCTATTTTAAATACAAATTGTTTTATTTTATTCTAAATAGTATTCTCACGCTGAGCAAGTTCGTTACACTGTACAATTAAATGTATAAACTTTGTAATTTATGCAGTTTTTCTTTTTATAATAGGGGAATTTTAGTTAAAAAACTCATGTTGAACTATTTTAAACATGTGAGGTTAGAAAACACTACAACTTTAAGTTATATCTCTTCTTCTTTACTATGAATATAATTGTTTCTCGTTCATATACGAGGTTAGGTCAATAAGGTTCCTGTCGCTCCTATGTGCAGCATAGGGCCTCAATAAACTTCCGTCATTTGGATCTGTCTTGCGCTAGATGTTTTAGCTCCCTCCATGTTTTGCTGCTTTCGCTGGCTTCCTTCATGGTTAGTCTACGCCAAGTGTCCGTTGGTCTGTCACATCTACGGCTCCCTTGTGGGTTCCAATCAAGAGCCTTTTTACTGATGGTCAAAGGGTTGTTCCTTAAGGTATGGGCTATCCATCGCCACTTCCGCTATTTTATCAAGATGTCTCTGGGGTTTGGTAGGTTTTCTCCCAAAGGCGAGCGTTGGTGATAACGAAAGGCTCAACTTAGGTCAATAAATCCTTACAAAACAAAAGAAAAAAACATTAATTGGCATCGATACATCTTTATTTTTCAACATATATTGCAATTTTGTGGCAAATCTATAAGCTATAGACGATCGAATCTAAGTAGTTGTTTTATTTGTTGTTATGGGCAGTTTCTTATAGATTTTGTCTGTTAGCTTACAGATTTGCCACAAAATTGCAGCATTAGTCTCCTTTTAGCTCGATACTCTTCGCCCAGCGTTTCTCCAACTTTTTCAAACCATCTAAAAAGTAAGATTCCGGAAGGCCCTCAAAATAGGCATCTGCTTCGGCGATGATCTCCTCGTTCGAGGTGAATCTTTTTCCGCCGAGCCATTTCTTCATGTTTGGAAACAGGAAAAAGTTGCTGGGGCCAAATCTGATGAATACGGTAGATGCAGCAACAATTCGAAGCATAATTCATCCATTTTCGCCATCGAAACTGAACAAGTGTGCACCCTTGCATTGTCTTAATGGATGAGCACTTTCTTCTTTGTCAAATGTGGGCGTTTTTTGTTGATTTCTTCGCTCAAATGGTCCAATAACAATAATACTCTTCATTTATCGTTCGTCCTTTTTCCAAGTAGTCAATATGGAGGATTTCGTGTGCATCCCAATAAACATCTTCGCCTTTAGAGTCGGATCGCTTCCAGAAACCCACTGTTTCGACTGTTTTTCTCTGGAGTGTAGTGGTGGATCCACGTTTCATCAACGATTACACAACTGTTATAGACCAACTGATTAAACCGGGCAGTATTCACAATGCCCTGACATGAAGAATGCCCAAAACAATCGGGTAAGATAATAAATATGTATGTATGATATTTTATCACATTGTTTGGTCATTATAAATAGTGCTACAATATTGCTGGGCACTTTAATAACGTTGAAGGCTATTAGTTTCCGATAAGCATTTCAATTGAGGCTGAGGAGAGTAAGTGATACGAATAGTCGTTTCAATGATCGCCCGAATGAATTATTGTTTTCAAACGATCAGAATACACAAATTTTTACAAAATCGTTGTATTTGGAGATGATACAAAAGGTGAAATCAACTAAAAGTAAACTGACAAACAAGATACCAGATGATTATCAGCGTTTACGAAGATTCGATGTTAAAAATAAACGAAAGTTACGCTCCCAGAAACCCACTGTTTTGACTATTGCGCTTCTGAAATTCGTTAGGATTGTGACGGAAAAGCGCTAAACCAGCCATTGAATAGACCACTTGATGGTGTTTATTTTCCACTGTGAGCAAACACGGCACTCATCTTGCCGATATCTTTTTCATATCCAATTTTTCGTGCAAAATTGAAACCACTGAGCAATATGATATGCCTGTGGCCTCCACAAGTTCGCGTGTCTATTTGCATCGTCGTACATTTTTCGGAGGTATTTTCACAAATTTAATCATTTTTAAGGTGTGTACGATACAAGCGAATAACAACCTGTTGTTGAGATGCAATGCCAGTCGTGCCTTTATGGCTTCTTGGAAGAATGATACAGCCATAGGAATTTCACGAAATAAACAAACAATTTTGTGTTACAAAAATCATAAATATTTTTTGTGAGAAGAATAATATTTTGAAAGAGTAAAATTGGTAAAATACGAATCCTTCCAACCGCAAAAAAATTGCTGTGTACGTTTTTATATATATATATATATATAAAATAATTTTTGAAGGTCTATTCCCCTGCGCCTGGAGCGATAGCACGTTGACGCTATTTTGTAGACAAGGCTTTCCAAATAATTTCCGATAATATGGACATAGCTTAATCTTAACGGTAACAAAAAATTGATGTGAAGTATAATTTTTCACACATTTCAGGGTTTTGTAGGTATTTATTAAGTGATAACTTAATCATAAATTTCGATAACTTTTGAATAATGCAAATGTTTCAATCTACCTAATTCTCTAATTAATCATTCTATGGCTACCTAATTCTCTAATCAATCATTGAAATAATTACACTAGTAAACAAAAATGAACTTATTTTTTGTGACTTGGGCAAAGCATAGTGTATCCCACTTAAAATTTGATCTAAAAGACGAAAATGACCAGATTTTTTCTATCACCCATAATTATTATTGCTATGAAGTATTGTTGGTTTTTAACCAAATATAGCGATAGACGTATTGTTATTAATTTTAACTTACCTCAAAATGTTGTTTTTGGTGTTTTACGTTGATATTTTGTTTCTGAGATATACAAGGTGTCTCAAAAGAAATTTTATATTTAGTGGATCGATTAAAAAAAAAGTAAGCCCTATATAGAAAAAATGTTTATTAATTATTAAAATACACTTTTTGGGGATTTATTTCTAAAAAAAATAATATCGTCTAAATTTAGACCCTCGCGTTCTCGGCACTCATTTAATCGAACTGTAAAATTACTTATGACGTCTCGGCAGGTGGACTCAGGGATGGCTGCCATTTCGTGACGGATATTTTCTTTCAAATGCGCCAGTGAAGTCGGTTTACTGGCGTAAACTTTAGATTTAAGATAACCCCATAGGAAAAAGTCCATAGGGGTTAAATCTGGAATGCGTGGAGGCCAATTTATGTCACCTCTCCGGGAGAAATCGCTCAATCACCTGATTTACGAAATTAAGCCTCTGACTGGCATCTTGGGGCTTTAATTCTTGCACCAATTGAATTTTGTAGGGGTGCAGCTTTAGGTCTTTGTGCATAATGCGATGTAACGATGATCTATGCACATTTATAGCACTTGCGCGCTTCCGAATTGAAAGGTTCGGGTCGTCATGAACAGACTGATTAACATTCTCCACGTTTTCTACCGTTCTTGATGACCTAGGTCGCCCGGATTTTGATTTATCCAGCGTTGTACCAGTCTCTTCAAACTTTTTAACCCAATGTCGAATGAGAGGAATGCTTGGAGCATCATTTAAGTGGCGAAAACCTCGAATACTGCAGAATTTTCTACGCGCTACAGTCGCCGAATCACCGTTTTTGTAAAACTCTCGCACGCATAACGCGCGGTCTGCTCCCGAGAAACGCTCCATAGCGACTAAATTCCCAAGAGCCAGGCTACCGATTGTCATAACCCCCGCGCCCCTCGGATACTTTGCGTTCACGCAGTAAGCTAAATAAATATAAAATTTCTTTAGAGACACCTTGTACCTTATTAATATCCAGCAGTAATCAGCAAGCAAATTTGGACTCCATTTACCCTGATACTGCTTTTCCATGGTGGAAATGTCTTGGTGGAACCGTTTCCCATGTTTATCACTTACTGCACACAAATCTTGTAGAGAAGAAATGTAGATTGGAGTCCAGAAAGTGAATATTTAAAAACATCCTACATCCCATTTCTTTTTAGGCATCAAGTAGTTCATTTACGATATATCTGTAATTTTTTGCTCTCGCATTTCCAAGAAAATTTGAAACAACTGTGTCCGCCCCTCGATTAAGAACCACTGGTATAGACAGACACATGAGTGACGGTATAAGGATTTTTTGGTTATACTTATAAAACCCTGAAAAAGATTATCCTATATTATATTTTGGGGTTCTCACAAACATTCTCACCTAGGTCCTCGGAAAGTTTAAAGCAGTCACTGGGTAGAACTGATGTTTGGACGGGCGGAAGATCGATAAACATCCATTTTTTGTTAATTTCCGTGAATGCTCGTTCATATCCAGGTTATTACCGTTCGTATTTGCATTTATTGATGTTTATTGTTCTTGTTAATTCGTTACCTGTGTACGTGGTTTTATAACACAACTGACAAAGTCCTGACATCCAAGGAATTCTAATAGTGCGTTTCCAACTGATTAAAAATCGGCCTTCAAACGCCATATGCTCCTAGAGAACATAGCTAAAATATCTATTAGGAAGTAACGCTTGAGTAAATTTAAATTGTTAAAAGTATCAAATTTTCTTATCACGTTTCTGTTATGCAATATTTTTTTAACCCGGATGACTGAGTATTAGATAAAAAAAATTAAAAGGTTTCAAATTTTGTTCACTTAGGTTTTTTAACGCATCCTTTATAAGAAAACATATAGGTATTGAGAAGACTGGCTGGAGTACGCTAACTGGTGGCCAAATTATTGTACTTAATACTGCAGCACAGTTTGAACTTATCTAATATACAGTGGATATACAGGGTGTTTGTTTGAAACGGGGCACCTCGAATAACTCCTTTATTTTAAGAGATACAAAAAATTCTTCAAAATAAAAGTTAAACTAGACAAAAAGGCCCATCTAAAGGTTACTATAAGAATTCTGAGGCACTTCCGGTTTCACCGGAAATTATGTCAACTTTTGATCTAGCATAGGGAATCGATAATTGTATATTTTTTTCCTAAAAGTACATTAAATTAGCTTTACAATGACACCAAAAAATCATATTTTTATGTTAACCATTTCAAAATGGCGACCATTTATTTACAAAATAATAATCAACATAAGTTTTACAAAGTTGAACGTAGCAAGCTTTGAAAACAATAAAAAAAGAAACAAAATATCTCTAAAATAAACTATTTGACTATTTAGAAAAAATAAATCTATTACTTTTTACAATTATTTTACAAAAAAAAAAATACAAATGTTCGATTAAACCACCATTATTGTCCACACATTTTCTCATTCTTAATAAAAACTCTTCCATCGCCCTTATAAGAGTACACTCTTGGATATCCCGGATTGCACTTTTAACCCTTTCTTCTAAATCTTCTATCGTCGTTGGTGTTGTACCAACTTACCAACTTACTACCAATTAATACAATTTTTTTTCAAACAAAAATAAGCAAAATAAACTATTAAACTCTTGTTATTTATAAAACATTTAATTGAAAAATTAAAATTTAAGTTATTTCATGTTATTTCATATAATAACTAGTTATAACAGTTTATTTTAGAGATATTTTGTTTCTTTTTTTATTGTTTTCAAAGCTTGCTACGTTCAACTTTGTAAAACTTATGTTGATTATTATTTTGTAAATAAATGGTCGCCATTTTGAAATGGTTAACATAAAAATATGACTGTTTGGTGTCATTGTAAAGCTAATTTAATGTACTTTTAGGAAAAAAATATAAAATTATCGATTCCCTATGCTAGATCAAAAGTTGATATCATTTCCGGTGAAACCGGAAGTGCCTCAGAATTCTTATAGTAACTTTTAGATGGGCCTTTTTGTCTAGTTTAACTTTTATTCTGAAGAATTTTTTGTATCTCTTAAAGTAAAGGAGTTATTCGAGGTGCCCCGTTTCAAACAAACATCCTGTATACGGCGATTTGGTTAAAAATTGTGAACTTTTTACTTTTTTTAAATAAAAATTTTAACACTAAAATTTTAACCAAAAATAAAAACGTATTGTGCTTAAATAGATCCCTGCGCCATCCAGGACACTTATATAGTAATAATTAATAATTACAAACTTGGATTCGTTGTTTTATTTTTCTAAATAGCGATTTGCCAAATTTTTTAGTGTTTTTACACTAGCCAGATGGAGCTAGTGAACATATGTGATTCTCGTTAGTAAATTATTATAATCTATACTTTCTGTGTGGTCACTATAATAGCTATGTCCTTGGCTCAAAAATGACCAATGGAATTAGTTCTTTGGGTCAGAAATTTGGCAAACACCTGTCTCTTAATACGCAAAAAATAGCAAATGTTTTACGGCTCACATTAAATAAAGAAGTAGAAAAAATATAATTTATATAAATCCATTTAAAATTCTAAAATTAAAATAGTAATAGAAATAGTCTTCCATATAAATGTATGTCCAGGTTAAATCAAAATTGAGTTTGAATTTTTGTAATATGTTCTGAAAAACGAATTAGAACGAACAAAAATAAACTGAAACGAATACGAGAAAGCAATTAAACAAGCATTATTGCAAGCAGATTAAGTATATTATACCAAACTAAAACATTTTATTATTTTAGAAATTACAAGCGATGTTCTACGGTCTGAAGAAAAGTTCACGATCTGATATATTAATATATATGAATGTTGGTAGTATATAGTATATAAAATTATTGTTCAGTTGTGTTGCTTCACCTGCCTTATAAACAACCGTGAAATATCATATCGATTGGTAACGTAATTCGTTCTAAAATAATTCCTCTGTCCGAAAATATGGTATACATTACTTAAGAAAATGTGGGATTAACGAAAGTAATATTATCTTGATCTTTTTTTGCTTTTATTTCTTAATAAGTGGTCGCTAGGCAACTAATAAACAAATGCCGCGCAAATAGTTCTGCATATGTCAAAAGTAATTCACAGAAAGAAACCGCATATTTTAGACAAATTAAAGTGGCACCCGCTGTTCTAACGAAATGGCGAATTTTGATCAAAATTTTGTTCCAAATCAACTTAAATCACAGCCCCTAATTAGTCCAGATTTTAATGTATTAGATCTTGGCTATTTCAATTCTATACAATCCTTACAACATACAGCTTCACCGAATACAATCGACGAACTGATTGAATGCGTACAAAATGCATTTAATGCAATAAACATATAAACCCTTGATAATGTTTTTCTGACATTACAAACTTGTCTAGACGCAACCATGATAGCAAACAATTCTTATAAGAATTCGCACATTAATAAGACAAAACTTAATCGTAAGGGACGATAGAGAGAGTAAAATTTCGTTCGTAATTCACGGTGCTACTGGGTCAAACAAAGTTGTATTGCATCATATTCTGTTTAAGACAGGTTCATAATGAAATCGAAGTGGTTGTGCATGTATTGGACACACCTATACACAGTTACACACATCCATACTTACGCACACACACGCATATACATACGCACATACTAACACACATTTTAAAACGAAATCTGCATTTGTGATATGACGCATTCTTTAACTTGTGTTCATAATTCTTAAAAATGATTACTAACGAAAATTTACTGCCCTAATTACTTGTTTTTGTTTGTCAGTCAAATGTTTATTATAGTTTAGCAATTGTATTACACACTTATAAACAAATTTTATTTTATTTATTTCGTAATCGTATTTAATAAATTAGGTAACTATAGTTTTTAAGCCCATATTGGTCTCATACAGTATTGTACCATATTTTCGACATTGCTTTCATACTATTATATTTTATATGAAAGCCAAAAATAATTTCGGAACAGCATATGTATAGAAAAATCTGTACGTGGTAGAAGCAAAAAATATTCATCAATAAGATGATATATGTTTTTTTTTCTATATACTTTTTTTATTGGTATAATTTCCATTATTTGTGAAAATTGTGAATAAAAAAAGCACAACTCAAAAACGGTTAGAGGCAGCGATCTGTTAGCATTTTTGGATTCTCCATAGTTTATTTAGCCTAGAAATAGTTTAGGGGTTTTAATCGTTCAACGCGTTTTGAAACTACGAATATTTTTTTAATGACATGATTTACATTATTTGCTAAAAATGTAAATTTAAAAAAAATCATAACTCAAAAACGGGTAGAGATAGCGATCTGCGGTTGAAATTTTTGGATTAACCGTAGTTTATTTAGTCTAGAAAAAAATTGGGGCTTTAATCGTTCAATGCGTTTTGAGATTATGATAATTTTTTTAATGACATAATTTACATTATTTGTGAAAATTGTGAATTAAAAAAAAGCACAACTCAAAAACGGTTAGAGATAGCGATCTGCGGTTGAAATTTTTGGATTATCCGTAGTTTATTTAGTTTATAAAAAAATTGGGGCTTTAATCGTGTTGTGCGTTTTGAGATTATGACAAATTTTTAAATGGCATAATTTACATTATTTGTGAAAAATGTGAATTAAAAAAAACACAACCTAAAAAACGGTTAGGGAAAACGACCTGTAATTAGAATGTTTGGATTCCTCCTAATTTATTTAGTCTAGAAAAAATTTGAGGCCTTATTCGTTTTGCGTATTTTAAATGACAAATTTTAATATGAACTGATTTATTGAAATTTTCATTTTCGCATGGACGAATCTCAAAAACGAAATACGATAAAGATCTGCGGTTAAAATTTTAGAAATCCTGAGGTTCTAATTGACTTGTAAACAAATTTTGAAACAAAAAAAATTTGGAAATTTTACAGTTTTTTTTAAATTTTTTGAAAAATTGATAAATCCTAACTAAAAATTGCTTAAGGTATGAAATCTGCGGTTTGAATTTTTAAAATTCTCTTACATTGTTTAATCTAAATAAAAATTTGGGCTGTAATAAACCAGTTATTAAGTTTTGTACAGTCAGTAATCCAAAACCCTCGTAAATGGCCAAAATTCGAAAAATTCGTAAGGGGTAGTCCTTAAAAAAATCATGATTTTCAAGCAAATATTTTTGTCTCTGATTTTTTTGAAAATTAGTACAAATAAGTATTTTTGGTCATAGATCAAGAAAATTTGATCCAAGTTTAGGCAAAATTTTCGGAATTATAGGCAAAAAACTGATTCAAATTGGCTCTAACTCAAAAACTAGTAAAGCATGAATTTTTTAAATATTTTTTTCATAATTCTAACCCAAAAAAAAACTAACTCCAAAAAATTTTTGACCAAAATTTATAAGTTTTAGGAGATTTTTTAAAAATGTTGGAAAATTGGTATTCTTATTCATTTTTAGCCTTAAATCACAAATATATGGTCACTTTTGAGTCTAAATTTTGACCTTTGTGGCAAAACAGTAAAAAAAAGATAGTCCACAAAAATGCTCTGCTACTTGCTAATTTGTAGTCGGATAAACATTAATTGCTTTCTTTTTTGTTACAGGTATGTGATCCTAAATATCATCTCATGTTTCTAACGAATATTGGTGAGTTTTGAATAACAAATATAATTTTATTATTTAATCAAATCTGAAAAACTTAAAAGCAAATCAGATTTTTAAAAGTATTGTAGAAAGGTAGAATTTGATTTCAATAGGTGCTTTATTGACATCATTATAGTATCACAGGGAGGCCTGACTCAAAAAATTTCCCTAGGGAATAAAGTGATACTTTATATGCCAAAAACTAGATACATAAAGTCGGTTTTACACCCGGGTATTACGTCTCGGGCATTACTTACATTCTAGGGATTAAACAGTCACTTTTCTCCCTAGATTCATAAATAACTATTAATTCTTTAGTATCATTAGAAATTATAGCAAGCTAATACAAATCTTGTTTTATTAAGTGTCTTTTTAAGTATCTTATATACCAACACTAGATTTTTCTGTTAGCTGAACTTTTCGTCTGAATTATATTCGTAAAAATTTGACCCAAAATTTTAAGGGTAATTAGTAAAGTAAATTGGTACCAGACGAAATTTTGTTAATTACATATATATGTGCTAAAAATGCGTTATATTTGTATACTTTTTTGCATTACAATGCTAATTTGATGTTACCACAATGTTTTGTACGGAAATATTGACAAATTCAGTAGAAACTAGTGACAAGTTGGTCAGCCTATTCCTGTTCAATATTTCGTTGTAATTTCTAACACACTTTTGCCAATTTCCACAACAAACATGTGCCATTTTTACGTATTACAGGCGATTAAAAACGATTCACACCAAATTTTTTTTTTTTTTTATTGGTTGGTTATATTTTCACGTAATTTGGCTTGATCACAGGACGAGAGAAGGCTTCCAACATAGGCTACTTAAAATTTTCATTCTGTGGAGGGTTTACGAGAGGACGATTTTTTGTTGTACACAATTTTTCAATTGGATAAATATTTGGAGAGTTAAGGAGGACAGAAATCCACAGAGTTTTACTGAAATTTGTGATTTTGACCCGGAATCGAAGGTCAAATTGCCTTGGTCTGTTGACGATCATCTTCTTCATTCCACCAAAAGGAAATGCCGTTTGCAATGATCTCCCAATTGACGATTCCGCTTCTGTCCCACCATACGAACCACATTGCCTTCTTACTGTGGGCACCTTTTGCTATTCCTTTCGGTGTATCATCCGGAAATACACAAACTTTCTTTCTTTTGACGTTTTTGAAGAGCAACCATGTTTCATCACCAGTGACAAGAATCTTCAAAAATGACTGCTCGTTTCTCTGCAGCAATTCGGTGAAAATTCGAACTCGATCGGCTTTGTTGTTGTTGGAGAGTTCGCAAGGCACCCATCCAGGCAATTTCCACACTTTTCCAAGCTTTTTTAGGCGACAGACGATCGTGGATTGCTCGACATTAAAGTCTTCGGACAGTAGCCGGGTTGTCATGCTATCGTAGGGTGACCAGATTTCAGTGAAGGGAAACCGGGACACAGGAAAAAAAAAGAAGGTCTTTGTTTCCTCCCAGATCCAAGTGAAGAGCAAAAAAAAAGGTCCTCACCTCCCCAAATTTAAAATGAAGAGCAAAAAAAAAAAGTGAGAATCGCCTGTAATACGTAAAAATGACACATGTTTCACAAAGGTCCTCACCTCCCAAATTCAAAGTGAAGAGCAAAAAAAAAAGAAACGTCTTCACCTCCCCAGAATTCAAAGTAAAGAGCAAAAAGAGTCCTCACCTCAAAAACCGGGACAATCGGGCGTCCCAAGAATATTTTTCGGGACACCGGGACAATTGACCTAAAACCGGGACGGATGGTCACCCTATGCTATCGTCCTCTTCCACGGCTGACAAAAGTGCCTGATCGTCGAAATCCGATTGCCGTCCTCTTCCTTCATCATCCTTAAGACTTGTGTCACCCGATTTGAACTGGTGGAACCATCTTTCAACTTGTTTTTGACTGATCCTTTGCCGAAAAGCTCGTTGAGATCTCGAAATAACTGTGCCGGTTTTTATCCTTACTCGAAGTGGTAGAGCATTAGGTCTGTTCGTTTGTCTGCTTAGATCATATTAGAGCAAGTCTAACAACATTTTAGGCGTTCGTAGAATAGTTGATATAATAGTGTTCGTTTGTCCAGAGCATCTTACGCTAGATCACATCGAGCAAGATAAACTTGCTCGATCTCAAGAGGTGGAGCAAGTAGAGTAGAGCAGGAAATATAATCTCTAAATAAAGAAGTTTTTTAACAAGTGTTATTATAACCATACAAAATTCTTATCATTAAAGGTTCTTACACAATATTCTGAATAATTACTACATTTTAGATGGATCTGATTAGTGAACAAATAATCAATAAATACAAAAAATACACTGGTCTTCTTTTTAGATAGTATTACCTACTAAATTGCAGTAGGAAATGTTTAGGTGGAGAACAACGCATTAACAAAAATAAACGACAATATTTTTTCTTTGGCAAATAGCCATTCGTTTGTGAAGATCGGACAGCACGGATCAAACTTGCTCTTGCAGTCACATGATCATGATCTAACTGCTCGACTTAAGCAATCTAGATGACACAAACGAACATACCTATTATATGACGAACATGAATATGATTTTTCACACGTATATTTTTCACCTAAAAACAGAAGACTGTTTTTATATATTTTCAACACTAAATAAAAACTCAAAAATAATCGTCGTTAATTTTGCATCAGCCAATAATTTTAGTAAAATTAAATATAGCGGAAATGAATAATCAAGATTGAAAATTTGGTCTCAAAATCGTTGTAATCGCTCTTAAACTGCAATATTTTTTCTTAAATTTGACTTGACTTCTCCTGGGAGGAGGGCCTGTTAAATACCCATAGCCTAGGGCCTTTGCAATTCATAAGACGGTCCCGAGACTTCGACTTATTCCCAGCTAATAAAACTTATATGGGACATCGTTATCGGTCTCTGGAAGAGCTTAATGCTGCCTTTACCCGAGCCATTCGACACTAGAACAGTGATGATGTCTTGGATGGAATAGTAAAGCTTCCCAAACGTTGGGACTCGGAGAATCATACCCTTTTTCACACTAGATCTTTAAGACGAGTGAACTTAAAGTTCACCGATGTTTAACATCGGTATGCTTTCACACTTGATGTTTAAATCTCTGGTGCTGTCATCAGCTACAGTAATTTTGTCCTTAAGTTACCGTCATGAAATTACCAGTTTTGAACTGTCTGCGCAGACGCACATTTTGAATTATAAACAATTATGGATATTTCATTTCATTCTACAATAAAGACACTACAATAAAGAATTTATTACACCTGTATTAACATGTAAGTCGATACATTTTATCTCAATTATTGTAGCTCTGTATTTTATTAAACACATTATTAAAATAAATAATTTTATTATAACAATAAGTATAAACTTCTTATAACGTCGATATAATACAGTATTCTTGTTTATGATAATATAAAATGTTGACAGCACAAATTCAAGGAGTATTTTTTTGTAATAGAAATTAAGTTGGCAATGCGGACGATGTTTAAGACGCAGATCTGTCTTAAACATCGCTTGTATTTAGACGAGGCCATACGGTTTCACATTAGCGTTTAAGATACATTGACTTTAACATCCGATCTTAAAGTTCTAGTGTGAAAAGGGTATTGGATGGAATAGTAAAGCTTCCCAAACGTTGGGACTCGGAGAATCAGGAAGATTATATTGAAGGATTGTAAAGAAATACTGTAATAAAAATAAAACATATGAAATGACCCTCGTATTACAAAAACGGTGCGATGTACGGGTTATACGGCTAGTAAGCAATAAACTCTATATGTTTTTCACTCTTATAATTCTATTCATTTAATTCTAGTTTTGCGGAATGTTTCATATCCTTTCCAAGTTCAAGGTCTTGTTGATTTAATTAAAATTCTATGTTTGAATTTTCATATAACATAATAATTTAGGGAACATTGTCCTTATTCTGTCAGTCAATTATGGTACCTTTTTGACCTTAATTTTCCTTTATTTTCTTCATTTTCACTGTTTTTCGCTGTCGGTTGATAATGAAAGTAATGATGTTTTGATGTTAGGCGTTGATGTGTGAAGACGCAGCTCGGTACGGTGAGGTAACAACATTCATCGGCACGGATAGACATGGGCGTGCTCGTTTTCTAGGTGCCCCAGTTATTATATTAAATCATATTGATTGGATGCCCTAATTTAAACAGAAGAAAGTTATGCTTTTTATTTACACTTTTTTAAATTGTTATTTATACTTTTTAAGTATGCGAATTATATTCGTGTGAAATCAAGGACAACGAAATTTCGCGGGATATAGCGAATTGGGAACTTTACATTGCTCCGCGCAAACTTCATATTAGTATAACTTGAGATTGCTGAGTTATACTCGGGAGTTAGGGGGGATCATCCTACAGTTAAACTTTTGAAATATCTCTCTTTATTGACTAAACAGCAAAAAAGTATATAACAAAAATTGTTTATAATAAGAAAACAAATCTTTTTTGTTGTATATACGACGGATGTTTCCTAAATTCTGGGAATTGTGCTATAATTAAATTACGCAGAACTTATAGGCAATGTTATTGGTGCCAGACAAGTCTTGACATGTTTATGCAACTATCTAGTGCAATATTGTTCAGTGTGATTTAGGTGTTCGACTGATATAGATGCGTTTTCATAGCACTGTTTTTGTAACCATGGAAGACGCAGCAAAATCTCAAAGAGCAATAATTTTCTTTTTGTGGAAAGAAGGTGTGAAAACATCAGAAATTATTCAGCGTCTGCAAGGAGTATTTGGTGAGTCTGCAGAATCCAAAAGTACTGTTTATCGGTGGATCGATAATTTTGAAATCGTAGAACATCACTAGAAGACGATCCACGCAGTGGGCGCCCAAGCACGTCAGTAAATGAAAGAAACATTACTGCCGTCGAAGACCTACTGAAAGAGGACAGGCGAATGACTATTTGTCAAATTAGTGTGCGCCTAGGGATAGGTACACGACAAGTTCATGACATCTTGCATAATTGTTTGGGCGTTAGCAAGGTTTCGCCGCGCTGGGTGCCAAGGCTGTTAGGACCAGAACAGAAACTCAATAGGTCTGATACTTGTCGTCAACTTCAAGAGCTGTTAGCCCGTTACGGTAATACATTATTCAGTTAAATGGAGATTATGTTGAAAAACTTCACTGTAATATTGACGAAAATTAACAAAATAATAAAAATTATAGCTAAATTAACTAGTACTTAACTAGTACTTAACTAGTACTTTGGAAACATCCCTCGTACTTTTCGACTGAATGGATATTTGAATGGTACCCCTTACGATTTTTTGCCAGTTTCAAGGGTTTTGTTTAATGATACATGCTTTTAATATAAGTTTGGTTATTAAGGCCCCAATTTTTTTCTAGACTAAAATGGACATGAGGAACTCAAAAATTTAAACCAGAGGTCCCTATCTTTTACCGTTATTGAGATATAATTTTTTGAAAAATAAAATTTTATTACAAAAATTTTAAAATTTTACAAGAAATTTTTTTGTTTAGGATATGATTTAAAATGTGCCTTTACCATATTTCAGATCTTTTTAAGTTTTTGAAATATATATACAAAAATTTTTTTTTCTTTGAAAAAAAAAAGTTTTCCTTATATAGTCCAAAATATGGCCGTTAGGTAATTTTGGGGTGAGGATTAATAAAAAAATATTTTAAAAAATCAAGAGGCCTTAGTTTTTGAGTTATAGTCAATTTTGTACTTTTTTCCGATTTACTCAAAAACAGTTGGCCAAAATCCAAAATGAACCTTATTTTTGTGTCCTACGGCCCAAAGTGTATCAGTTTTGAGCAAAAACCGAAATATTTTTTTTTGTAAAAATTCGCGTATTTTTTCAAAGGGATACCCCTTACGATTTTTTCGATTTTTTGCCATTTTCAAGGGTTTTGTTTAATAATACATGCTTTTAGTATAAGTTTGGTTATTAAGGCCCCAATTTTTTTCTAGACTAAAATGGACATGAGGAACTCAAAAATCTAAACCAGAGGTCCCTATCTTTTACCGTTATTGAGATATAATTTTTTGAAAAATTAAATTTTATTACAAAAATTTCAAAATTTTACAATTTTTTTTTTGTTTAGTATGTTTTAAAATGTGTCTTTTCCATATTTCAGACCTTAGAACTTCAAAAATTCCAACCGCAGGTCCCTATCTTTTTTAGTTTTTGAAATATAAATACATATTTTTTTTATTTATTTTTTTTTGTTTGAAAAAAAAAAAGTTTTCCTAATACAGTCCAAAATATAGCCGTTAGGTAATTTTGGGATGAAGATTAATAAAAAAATATTTAAAAAAACAAGAGGCCTTAGTTTTTGAGTTATAGCCAATTTTGTACTTTTTTCCGATTTACTCAAAAACAGTTTGCCAAAATCCAAAATGAACCTTATTTTTGTGATCTACGGCCCAAAGTGTATCAATTTTGAGCAAAATCCGAAATATTTTTTTTTTTGTAAAAATGTGTAAGTTAGTTCAAACTAGGATTATAATAAACAAAATATTTAACTCGCCAATATGGGCGGTTTAATATTTAACCTTCGATTTTAACTCGAGTTTTAACAGTGACGTTTCTGAAAACCAACTATTCAACACTTAACCCTTTACCGCATAGTGTGCCATATATGGCACATTCCGATTTTTATTTTCTATTTTATTTTTAAAACTGAAAGAACGTTACTTCATGAATGTTCTTATATGCCACATACACAGCAATGGATCCTGCATTATCTCAAGTAATGGGCTGCATTAGATTTGAGGATATCAAGCGGAAATTACACTTCAACGATAACTCTGAATTTATTGAGAAAGTACAACTAGAAGATACGACATTTTCTTTCAAAAATTCGAGGGCAACTGCTTTTAATCCCTATGGTTCACATCCCGTGGTTTTGTGAAGCCTTGGGCAAGACAAACTAAGGCCCTTCAAAAGTATCCAGTGATTTAAATAGAATATGTGAAAAGAAAGTATTCCTCTCTATTTAATACAGTTTTGATATATATGTGGGGAGAGCTATCTATAAACGAAGTATCCCACTTATTACAAAAATATACATTACAAAAACCGTACAAAGTACGGGTACTCCAGCTAGTTAATTTAATATTGTTATAGAAGTCTATTGTGTTCATATTCATCATGGCTACCTGGCACCTTCCAGAACTTTACCCTGACTATTAATATTCTTGAGCAAATGTTTTTGAATGTTGTAATAAATATATCTTTATCATTTCGCCATCTGAATTCTTATGCAAAATATTAAGTTTTGGTACGACTATGTTGTTGACATTGAAAAAAATCCCCACTACATTTTATGCATGATGAAACGCGCGTAAACACGTCACGAATAGCTCAAACATAGTGAATTGTAACTTAATATATATTTTTTTTATTATTATTAACGTAACTTAAGGATCGGACATAAGAGTGAGTTTTAGTGTTGTATCTTTAGTCCATTAGTGATTTCTTAGAAATAGCTTTCTGATAATGGTTCAGAATACTTGAATAACTCTGAGGTTATGTCATTCTTACTGTTTAAATCCAGGTTTTTCCAACTCCTAATATTGACAACTAATTAAAGAAATTGGCATCAGCAATCTAAACTATAGACTCTACAGAAAAAACACATAACACACTTGGTTGAAGTTCCACAAATTTAATTTATTAAATACTTAATATACAAGGGGCGGTTTATTTATTTATTTATTTAATTTTGTTTATTTATTTAATTTTGGCCACACAACAGGCACAAGCCCAATAAAAGTGTGGCACTAAAGTAATTTACATACAAAGTTATTTACACAGTATCAAAAGAAGAAAAAAAAAAAAAACAGAATTAAGTTATCAGTAGACTAATTTTAACATATATAATACAGAATATTATTTAAGTTTTAGTTAAAATTTTGTAGTATACTAATGATATTTTTCTTAAAGGTAATAAAACTGGTGGAAAAAATATCAGGAAAGTTATCATATTCAGTTAAACCATTTACATGTAAAGAAATGCGATTAATTGGTGAATTATAGGCAGAATTAGTTTTACTAAAAGGCAAAGATAAATGTTCACTAATTCTAGTATTGTAAATTGGGATTTTGAAGTTAAATTTAATTAGAAGATCTGGACAATCAATAATACTGTTGAAAATTTTAAAACAAAAACTTAAATCATGCAGAATTCTTCTGTTTTCTAAAGATAACAGATTGAGTTCCACATTTTGAAATCTAAAATTTAATATTTTTAAAAGCGGTATTTTTTTGGGGTTGATAAAGTAATCGGCCTAGACCAGGGGTCGGCAACCTTTCAGTGACAAAGAGCCAAATCTATATTGAAAACAAAAACAATAACATGGAAGAGCCGCTAAAAAATGTATGCTATATTTAAGAAAAAAAAAACGTAAAAATTGTTATTAATATATAATTTATAAATAAATTAATATTTACTTATACATTTAGTTTGTGATACCTATTGCACTTGCCAGTATATTACAATATAATAATTTTATTACTGGGACGATTGCTACTTGCATAGTGTTCGATAAGACTTCCATATTTGATAAATATTCGGTAATCTTTAACTTAAGGCAGCACTCAAGTTTTAGTCAGTAAGATTACTTCTTAACTGACTATTAATTTCATATGTGAAAAGACTCACAGTAATGTGTGGATCTGAAAATTGTCAGTAGTCCAGAAGCATAATTTTTTAAATGATTGAACGATTCTGGAAGACGATTCCAAGCTTCGAAAACAATTTTATATACATCTTGAAGATTGCGAATTTCGGTCCACTTATGCTGGATAAAATGAACTTTTCTGTTTCTGAACTTTCCAGTTCAGATTTAAGTTTTAAGAATATATTATTCCATAAATCTTTGGATTTCAAATCCAATAATTGAAGTTCAAATTGTACCTGATTAATCAATGGGAATGGTGATAAATGTAATTGCTGCATATCTGCTTCAATTGATTTTGTCAAAAGAATAGCTTTATATTTTCTAAACTCTTTAAATCTTTCTCCAAAAGCTTCTTGCATGTTAACAATAGTTTGTGCAAAAAAAATTGCATTAATAACGTTGTTATTGTCCTTATATTTTTGAAAATTAATATAATGTAAAAATGTTTCTGCACGTATCAGAAATTACTTCTTCTAAAAGGGAATATGCAGCAACTCGGGGAATTACCGGACGTGAATTGCACCGTAAAACATCCTGAACAATACAAAACCTGTATAGTACAGGCAGAAAGTTGAAAATTAAAAAATAGATTATATTAAAATAAAAACCAGCCAATTTTCAAAGAGCCACAATATTTTCTAAAAGAGCCGCATGCGGCTCCGGTTTTGGCCACAGTTTTTCGGGATGCGCACGGTATCGTTCACATCGACTACCTGGAAAAGGGCAAAACGATTACGGGCGTATATTATGCAGAGTTGTTGGGCAGATATGAAGCGAAAGCGGCCTCATTTCGAATAAGGAGATCATCGCCGAAACAGAGGCCTATTTTGAATGCTTCGAGAAATCATTTTATTCAGAGGGCATTAAAAAATTGGAGAATCGTTGGACGAAGTGTATAGGGGAAAAATTTTAAGATCGTAGCGCCACGCGGATTTTTTTGAAACCATTCTAAATCAGATACCACTTGACATTTACTAGTAAATAATAGCGAAAAGTGTATCAAAAAACGACAAAAAATAAATAATTGTTTGGGATTTTCTGATTTTGTGAAGTGACATTACTTGTAAACATCTAAAATACTACATTTTGTGATCTGGTTTTAAGTTATGGCGGTTTTCCATTGTCGATTATTTTAACTATATTGGGGGAAATAATAATTCCCGTGTTGTTTACCAAGGGGTAGAAATCTACAATGCTGGGCATATAATATTGTGTGGAGTCACTGAAAAAAAACAGAGTTCATAAAGATTTATGCATTATGCCTACAAACTTGTGCATTACAAACCCACACACAATAACAGGAATTTTCAAGATATGCGATAATAAATACAAAATTGAAAATATTTTTTGTAGTCACTATCATTAAAATGTAATGAGCAAACTTTGTGATATAAGGGCTCACTTTTTTTCCAATTTTTAAATTGTTTATCTAAACATCGCGTCGATTCCTAACCTCTTGCTTTCCCAATTTTGTTTCGAACCGTACGGTGTCTGATATTAGTGGAAACAAATGAAACGATATTTCCGGGTTTCTTCTTTTCAATGAATTGCACATAGGCACACAACAATATGTATTATACATTTTTCAATGATTATAATAAAACTTTAAAAACAAACTTCATACAAAACCAATACACAAAACGAAATGTTATCTGATGTACACAAGTTCTTGAAACGCTCACCAGATGGTAGGGTGCTTAGCTGCAAATCCCTATAGTTCTAAAAGGAGGCTATGTTGAGAAATAAATTGATTTTTGCCGAAAAAGTTGTATTTTCTTGCCCAGGCCATTACTTTTCAACCCCCCTCGTATATATTTCGGCTTGTTAGGCCATCATCAGAAAGAACTCTTCAATATTAGTCTCATTAGTACTCGCGTGGTCTTTAGTTGTGGAATTTTGGTATATTTTTTTGCTTTAATATAATTTTGTTGGTTTTCATTAAACTATTTTTCCTTAAAATTGTTGCTAGTTAGCAGCAATCTTAATTATAATTCTATTTTAGTATTAATCTAAAATTGAAATGTGTAATAAAAATGTAAATTTGAACTCTGGTAAAATGCGGAGGAGTTAGCAACCAAAGTTTAAAGATTCAAATCGCGGAAACATGTTAAAATTTTAAATAAAATTCAACAAGTTCGCTATCTTTTTCCACCAGCTAAAATAAAAAATCTTTTTGATCACACATGGAGAATGTAATTTAGGAAAAAAAGACAAGGTTGCCAACTTTCAGTAGTACAGGTTATTGTATTATATCAAGGTTTATTTAGCAAAAATATTAGGTGTACAAAATTGATTAGGCGCCTTTACTTTTTAATTAATTATAACTGTTAAAAATTAATAAACTAGGGTCATTTGAAAAACCTGATAATGAAAAACTGCTGTTTTTTTTAAATTAGGTACCTCCTTTCATTTTTGCTCATATTCCAGAACTTCACACACTTTAAACAGCGTTGTCCTAGTGCAATCATCCCATTCCAAAAGTGCGATTCCTTTACCCCAACGGTTTTTAGCCGGGGGGTCCCGAAAAGATCTTAGGGGGCCCCGAAATTAGAAGAAAAATTTAATTTTTACCCGTTTTTGTTTATAAAATTATAATAAATTTTATTTATTAAGATCATTTAAAATATTATTTCAAAAATTTTCTTGGGGGTCCCGAAAAGACCTTAGGGGCCCCGAAATTATAAGAAAAATTTAATTTTTACCAGTTTTTGTTTTTAAAATTACAATAAACTTAAATTATTAAGATCATTTAAAATATTATTTCAAAAATTTACTTGGGGGGTCCCGAAAAGCCCTTAGGGGCCCCCGAAATTATAATAAAAATTTAATTTTTACCAGTTTTTGTTTTTAAAATTACAATAAACTTTAATTATTAAGATGTTTTAAAATATTATTTCAAAATTTTTTTTGGGGGGTCCAGGAAATATTTTAGGCTAGTTTGAGAGTTCCGAGTATAAAAAGGTTAAGAACCCCTGCTCTAGCTCTTCAAAATAGCCATTTACCGCTGTAGCTTATTTGAGGAAACCGCTTGCCACGAACGAAGATTTTGAAGTTTGGAAACAGAAAGTTTGTTTAGAGTGAATAAGTTGGGTGGGGTAGCAAATTGTACTTCAATTCGGTAATTTTTTATATTGGAACGACATTTATATTAGGACGTACGTTATCCTGACAAAAAATCCTTTTTTCTGTTAAACTTGGTATTTTTCACGAAATTTTTGGAACACACGCCAATATTAGGGCTACCTTTTAAGTTTTTACAAAAACTAAGAAAGACTTTTTTTGAACAAACTGTTTTATTGCTTTTCAAAACATTCGCCTTTAAGATTTATACACTTTTGCATGCGTTCAAACCAATTCTCGAAACAATTTTTCAACTCTGGTATCTCAAAAACATGGTTTTCGAAGGCTTCAATAGCTTCTTGAGGTGATAAAAATCGCTGTCCACGCATGTTTGACATAGGGGAACAAAAAAAAGTCGGGGATAAATCAGGTGAATACGGACAATGAGACTTTAATTCGATGTTTTCTCCTTCAAATAATCAATTGTTTGACGTGCTGTGTGGGAGGTTGCATTGTCATGATGAAGAATGATTCGACGTTTTTTGTTGTTTTTCCTGATTTTGTCCATGACTTCCAACAAATTGTATACCATTTAGCATTAACTGTTCTCCGATCCTCTACTCTAAAGGAATGGTTGCGACATGTCCAGTACAACCGAAGAAACAAGCTATCATTTTCTTGGGAGTGCTTCGTGAATGAACAACTTTTGTGGGTTTCATCTTGGAAAACCCAAACAGTGGATTGTTGCTTAGTTTCCGGTTCATATAAAAAATCCAAGTCACCTGTAACGATGTTGTATACGGATTTTGCAGTGCCTAGGTTGAATTTTTTTAACATTCTTTTACACCAATTAATACGAGCTTTTTTTGAGTTTCGGTCAAATTATGCGGAATCCATCGGGAACAGATCTTTTCACAGCTAAATGTTCATGCAATATCTAATGTATTGTAGTCTGCGATATGCCAAAGGATGCCTCAATCTCACAGTAAGTCACATGGCGATCTTCTTCAATCATTTTGCGTACAGCATCGATGTTTTTTTGAATCACAACCGATTTTGGTCAACCTTCACGAGATTCATCATTGACGGACGCACGACCACGACGAAATTCTGCAAACCAATTGTAAAGAGTCTTTTCTGATGGTGCTTCATTACCAAAAGTTGAACGAAGTGAATCTATGCATTGTTGTTGAGTTAGGCCTTTACTAAAATCGTAAAAAATCCAACGAAAACCTTCACGAGTAATATCCATTTTGACAAACTTGTTTTTTTAAACGCTACTGTTAAAAAACTACTCGGTCAATTTATAAGCTGCCACTGATTTCACAATAACTTTTCTAATAAAGTAATGACACATTTCAATATTACCATCTAGTGGTCGTTTATAAAAACAGAAAAAGTAACCCTCGTATTAGACACTGTATAGTCGTGTTTCAGCTGAGGAAAAATGTTTCCGAAACCGCGGATGATTTGTACAGATTCGGGAGAAAGTGCTGCAATGCATAAAAATTGTGTAGTCTATCCAATGACGTCGCAAGTCAATGCTGGTTAAAGCAAGTCGCTTGGTTTCTTTGCTCTGATACATGGATTTGTGTTTTAACTTGCTATACCAGTAAAACAAAAAATGTTGCTTTTTCAGACTCATTTAAAACAGGATCATATCTAATTTTTATAAGAATGCAACGTTGCCAGTTTGATGCAAGTGTGTTGCCATTATAAATAATAACACACACATTCATAAGTTTTGTTTGATGGGAGATGCTGGCCTCTACAAGGTCAAACAAAGGTTGAGAACTGGCTGTGCATGAGCGCACTTCTTAATGTTTTTACTAACAAGTTAATGTGCATAGAAAATAGAAACATCCTTCAACCTGACAATGCAGAAATTATCAAACTTTGGCTTGCTAGTCACCAGGCCTCTAAATATCCCTCTTCACTTCAACCTTTGTCTGAGTAAAAAGATTCTGTGGCACAGACATATACGAAGACACATCTGAACGAGGTGGATGACGATGATGATATAATTTGGTGTATCAAAATTATAAAGATATTAGTTCTGTAGAGCTATTTCTAACGATTTATTATCATCAGACGCAAGTGCAGAGTTGGTTGGAGTGCGTGGAAATAACTTGCGGTTGCGTCTGACGATAAAAAAACTGTTAGAAAGGGCTATATGAACAGATCTAATATCACTCCTTCTTTTTCAAGTTTCTTCTCCCCGACGAAGTTTGGTTAACAGCATGGCAATTTCAATTTTAGACATGGCTCTTCGGAATATGCTTACAGTTTCTAGGTTGAACTATCTGAGATTCTTTAACCACTATGTTTCTTCTTTCCACTATTCTTGATCCTTGAATTTTCCTTGCATTATCAGTTGGAGAACCTGGTATTTCTCGTCACTCATTACGTGTCCAAGTTATTCAAAATTCCTTTTTATTATGGTTCACAGCTTGGGGAACTTTTTTTGCACGGTCCACTCAAAATATTTATATATCGAATACGTATCCCGCGAAATCCAGGCAGAATATGGTGATGCGGATATTTTAGCTGTGGTTAAAACCTAATGACTCAGATAGTTGGGAAATAATCAACGCATGTCCTACTATAATATGGTTAAGAAGATTTTCCAGTTCACACCTACTGGAAATAGACCAAAAGGCAGACCTAAAAATCGTTAAGTGGACAGCGTGGAGCAAGATTTGAAGAGGGCAAAGACAGGGGATGGATAGCCAAAGCGGTAAACACTGCAGAATGGAGGAAGTTAATGCAGAAAGACACAATTATAGACCTGCGATGATGATAATAATAATGACCTAAAATGTTTTATCCGTACACATCTCAAAACCAGAAACTCGACGGCATGTATCCTATGTCATGAAATATCCAGAAAGTTTAGTTATTAACAATATGAAAGCCGATACAGTTCAACAAAAACGGTGTTTATTGTTAATAGATATATTTTTTCTACATAGTCATCATTTAGATTGATACATTTAAACCTTGTCATGCGTTTTTGGGTACTTTTGTCTTAAAAACAGCCGCATGTGATTTCAACCAGTTTGTCACTGTATTTTTACTTCGTCGTTATTTTCCAGCCATCATGAAAGTACTTTAGATGGAGGAATAAATGATTATCGCTTGGCGAAAAGTCCAAACTGTGGTGGATGAAGAAAAATATCCCAGTGAAATTCTTCAAGTTGAGCTTGAATCAAAGCAGCAACGTGCTAGCAAGCGTTGTTGTGTATGCATCATTTTCTCACCAGCGTTTTATATATTACATTTAATCCAATATGACGATGAATTTCAGTTTGCTGAACATTTTGTTTGTTAAGAAAACGAATTACTGAGGGATTTCATTTTAAAAACGCACTAAATGTACTTCCATTTGCTTTTCCTGTATTCTCGTTTTTCTCAATGGTGTACCGTCTGCTTTTCCTATATTCCCTTCTTTATCTACGGTATAATTATGGCTATATTGGTCTTCTCTTTAGTCTTCTGAATTCCAATCCAATATTCTCCATACATTGTTGTGGTTCTTGTTGTTTGCTCTGTGTGTTTGACCCAATGTATACCAACTAATGCATCTTATTTTGCACTAAGTTTTCTTTTCTAAACGAAACTGTCTAGAAGCACCAAGAATTTCGTGTGGGTCGTTTAAAAATTAGTCTTGGGTCGTATGTTGAACAGTATTGCCATGGGTTAGGCTATGAACACGTAGAAGGATTGTTACCGGCGCCTAAATGCTTGCTAACATGCTCCGATCAGCAAGAATATGTGTATCGCCCTACTTTCATATTTACCTGGACACGTAGACCGCTTGTTGGTACTTGTCGGCGCCTGCAGCATACGCTGATAATTAAATAGGAATCTTTGCAACATTATTTACCAGATTACAAGAAGCTGGCAGTCACTTTTTCTAATATTTTGTTGATTTAATTTGTAGCAAACCACTTATATTTAATAGGTATTAATAAAATATCTTTGATGTCGCGAATTTCCGACATTTACAATTAATTATCGGCAGAATGGATTTTATTATTATTTTATGGATTTGTTGTACATCTTTGATTTGGAACATTCTTTCTACGTGTCTATTAAACAGCGTCAACAATCAGTAGGAGAAGCCGGGGCATACCTTAAGGAATATCGTAAAAAATTTCGAAATACTTTTATTCGTAAGATGGTTTATTGTTTAATTATTACAGACAGTAAACTTATACGACGATATTAAAAAAGCTTCCTGTGGCCATTTTGTCCGGTGTCGGGGTAGAATGAGCACGGGCGGGGTATAATGGGCAATCAGCTAAAATCTGGCGCAGAATGAACACACGTGAGTGCAATCCTCATCGTTATCATCTTCTCCAGTGCCAGAACAATGTGCGCACTTGCCACATGCTCTGTACTGGAGCAATCAACGTCTGGATATGTGTGAAAAATATATCAACACAGCAAAAAACACGTTTCACAAATTTACAAAATGTAAACGCCAGCTCTCAGTCATACAACCACTCTCGGGAGACACCAGGGAAGTACTGAACGTGATTGGAATGCACCCAAACATGGCGGCATGCTTTAACAGCCAAAAAGTTATGCCCCGGCTTCTCCTAATCGCTTATTGACGTCTGTTACTCTGCGTAAGAAACATCTTTCTACGTGCTCGGACCTTTACATATTTTGTCATTTGTTCCTTCAATTTCGCTGGTTACCTAAGTAGCAAAACTGTGTCGTACAGTGAAAATTTGAGATTGATATGAAGAAAGTAAAAATGTGTATTAGATATATCGTGTTGTACGGCTTTGTTTAAGAAGGTATGGTATTGTAAGCGAGAGGTATGTGGTGGTATGATGGTATGTTTAGTTTGCACGGCACTGTTCCGAGTAACTAGCAATTGTTGTAGTTCACCTTGGTTTAGCCGTGCCGAACAGGGAAAGAGTAAAAAAGCGAGCGAAGCTCTACGCTCGACATTGCCGGATAATTGCAGAGTTGCGACATACAGAGGAGGTGGACTCTCAGGGTCGCCGCTCAAGAGGATAACCATCGCTGGAGGATGCGCAACGCTCATGTTTCAACAGCGGTAACCAAACAACCACATTAGACAAAACAAACAAATACATAGTTTAGCTAAATTAAACACATTTGAATTACTTTCATTTCATTTAAGGGCTGTAGATAATATTGATGGCTTTTGTTTAAAGTTTTAAGTTGAAACGCACTTAACATCCAAAGGCTGACTGAAAATTTATGGACTTGCGAAGAGTAAACGGACTGCACACTTTCCTAAAATTTCCTAAAACTTAAGAAAAGAAAGGATGGAAATAAAAATTAAAAATGTGTTTTAACAATATGTTTTATGATTGACTCGCCTTCGAATCGACACTGCACACACAACTCGTGTTTAAGTTCTTACTTAAACACGTCTTCTTAGACGAGCTAATCAGAAAGCCAAATTTTTTACATCACGGGCGTTACAACTTTGAAACATCAGTGTACGAGCCTGACTCGGTACAAAGCAGAGATCATAAAAAAATCAATTTGTACATAATATTATTTAATGCGTAGTTGGATCGCCATTAACTTGCTTGACAAATGACAGCGCAGATCGTTTAATAAACTTCCAGTTTAAGTGGGCTGCATTGAATTTGAAATTAGTATAGCGCGCAAAATATATAGAGAACAGAACGTCGCCCGCTGGCTGTTTATTAGACCCCTGTCCTAAGGCATCCATGGATTTAATTTCGTAGCTCCTTGATCAAAACTGACAATTTACGAAATAAAATACGTATAATCGAGCACTGGTTTCTCGTCACTGGATAACTATTTATTTAAATTTGATCATCTGTCTTGTAAAGAAACTAATTTTAAAAAACTTTCGTCTTTGCACTTTTGTTCTAAAATTAAATCGATTTAGGCCCGGTCTTTCCACCTTCAGATAAAGTTCCAGGCAACTATCTGACAGATAAGGTTATTTGTAACTTCATCTGCTGAGTAAATGTCGTCATCCCTTCTTTCTATACAAATGTATCTATCGGATAGTTATCTAACGGATAATGAGACTGACGTATTGGATTCACTGATTGGTATTGACATTTATTCAGCAGATGAAGTTACAAATAACCTTATCTGTCAGATAGTTACCTGGAACTTTATCTGAAGGTGGAAAGACCGGGCCTTAGTCAATTTATTTTTAGTTGCATAAATTGACAATTGTATTGGTAGAGCTTGCTATCGTCATTATACCATTTCCTGCAGCGTCTTAAAAAATATCGTTCGATATCACCACCAACCCAATCACTTAGCGTGGATGTTAAAGTTGTTGGTGTATTAATTGGTGTTCTCAGTAGTCTACAAGAGACTATTCTGTTTGCTTCCATAGCTACTGAGGTCGAAATGTGCTTAATCAATCATGATTTCGCCAGATCATCGGCAATCTTCTGTTCCAACTTATTGGCGTACATACAACGCCCATAAATGGTCTCAGGATTGAAGTTCCTCCTTCAACTGAATTTTATATTTGTACGATATTTTTCATTGCCCATGGTTAACATCCAGGCTTTGATCTATCAGTCACACTCTTCAAATTATTTCATCCGTATCAAAATGTTCTCGGAAGGGAGATGATTGCCACCAAAAAATTTTCTACATTTTCTTAACCAAAGACGACAATTTGATAATATATTTTCATAATAACGAGTTGCTGAACTGTGTAGCACTCCCCTATAAAAAATGCAAAAAGTACCGTAAAATTCCAGCTGATGGAAACAATCTGAACCAATATGGCAATAGAAACTCATATTCCATTATAGAAACCGATAGGATTTCGAAAAAATGAACAGTATTATTAGGTTTTTAAACATATCTTTCTTTGTTTTTTTTTAATTAAAATAAAATGTTGAGGTGGTCTGATTGAAGGTTATGTCTATTTAAGCACTCCTACTCATGTGAAAATACACCATTACAATAAAGAACTTCACGGAGAAAAAATAACATAACATTGCATAATAATGGTGTTATCTGTTCTTCTATGCATAACATATTACACTTCAATTATATACTGGGTTATCCAACTGACACGCAACCAAATTTTAGATATTATTAGATAAGCATATTCAAATTTTATGCAGAAATATGCTTTGTGATTACTTGTTCTATTATTCCATATTTCGTATCGAAATATATAACCTTTGCCTCACCATAAATACTGTCAAAATTTTCTATAAAATTCCATAAGATGTTTAAAAATATTTTAATTTTATTTTCTCCGATCTTCCTCCTTCTTGCCCCCAGTTCTCTCGCCCATCTTTCTCCCTTGCTTTCTCAGTTCCTTTATCTCTTCCTCCCAGACTGCTCCTTGCAACTCTTAGCTAAATGCTCCAAGGTTTCCTCTTCTTCCTTGCATATTCTGCTAAGCCTGTCTTTTGGCTTTTCCCAGTACCTATTGTTCCTCTCTTCGTTGCCGCATCTTAGACAAGCTATCCTCATGGCTCTACCCCCTGATCTTCCTCTTTTCCCCTTCAAGTATCTCGGTATTCACTCTTATCTCTTTATATCTTTTCACACTCTGCGAATTGTAAGATGCATATACGTATTATATACTAAAAGAAAATTAAAATATCTATATTTATATTTATAAACGTTATTTTAAATGTACTTTATATTTTTGTCATGTAAATAACAAAATTATATATGATTTTTGATAAATAAATAAATAATAATAATAATAAAAATTTAATAATGGTTGAAATAAAAAAAATTTCACTATTTTTATTTAATAACTACTGACTAGTTTCGGCTTTCGCCATTTTCAAAGCAATCATTGATAAATTCATTTGTCGACATTAAATTATAAAATATCTATAAGCATCTTACAGAATTTCACTGAGTACTTTGCAACAGTATTTCTGGTAAGACTGTTTTTAGGGTTTTGTAGGTATGACCAAAAAACCCTTATACCGGCATTTTGTCGTCTGTCTGTCTGTCTGTCTGTCTGTTCGGTAAAAATTGTAGCCAAACGGCTAAACCTAGAGAGTTGAAATTTGGCATGCTTATACAACTCTTTGACCCGCACATAGGAAAAATACTAAAACATCTAAAAAACATAACCCCCCTAAAAATATAAACAAATATGTGCTCATCGAAAACAAAAATATTGTTTTTAAATTCTGAGTAGGGTATCAAATGAAAGCCCTTAGTACGTGGATTAACGATCAAATTTTTATTTTTGCAAAATAAATTATTTTGATGCGATTTTTGCCGAAAATGTGCAAAAAAAATTTTGTCCCACACCCTGTAGCCCAGATGGTTTAAACTAAAAATCTAAAAAAAAAAAAGTAATGTATATTGGTGTGAACCGAAATAGTACAACAGGAATTTTTGATCAGATTATGTTTTTGGAAAATAACGCATTTTTTGTGGTTTTTGGTTCACAAAGTACAAAAGTTATACCAATGGAAGACACTCACATGCATAGCGTGCAATGGCTACATGCGTTAGAGCGCTCTTAAACTGGCTGGAAATGAAGGGTTTCGAGTTCGAGTACGGGGAGTGAATTTTATTTTTTCTGTTTTTTTTTGCATTTTTATTATGTTGAAATTATTTTGTCAAAATTCTAGTTATATTTTGACAAATGTTGTATTTAATTTTTATGAGCGTAAATTTAATAACCAGTCTTATTATATGATTAACAGACGATAAATTATTTTAAAAATATCGTTCATTTTGCCGTGATTACTACAAAGTAAAATTTGTCCTACACACTCAGCATACCGCCTTCACTTATTATATACCTGCGAAACCCTGAAATGTGTGAATATTCACACTTCACATCAATTTTTTATTTAAAATATCCTTATATCTTATTAACATGTTCCTAACAAGTCAATTAATTTAATATTATTTTTACTATTTATAAATTTCTAATTAATTCGTAACTCTTTATGTATTAGTTACAAATGCAATGATTTCTTTAGGTAAGCATTACTGGAAGTTAGCAACACGAGAATATAGTTAAATAGCCGCATTTTAGAACGTTGCATTAGATTTAGTGCTGAGAACGAAGACTCGATAACCGGTTCAGTGGGGAACAAGCACTCTTGCCCGCGGCCATTTCTTATCCGAGGAGAAAACACGGTTAAGACAGTGACATCAACTTAACAGCCACTATTCCACTTACTTACTGCCTACTGCTACATCAGTTTTTAATACAAATCTACTAAAACTTATATTTTTGCTTCTGACAGATGTAGCAGTATAAAAGTATTTTATTATGTACGTGGGCTGCCTTTTAAGTTTTTACAAAAACTAAAAAATCAGCTGTGGCCACCACAGGACCGACTGCCATCACAAAGTACGCGATATTGGCCTTTGAGAGCCTGAGATACGCTATATTGGCCTCTTACAATAAAATATCTTATTTTTTAACTTGTGTATTTTTCACGTTATTACTGTTACTATTTGCTCCAACTGCCAGTTACAAACACAAAAGAGACAAAATAAGGTATTTATTTCACAAAGTAGATAAATATACATTCATCACTTATCACTTAAAAATGTTCTTTTGTACGATTTTCTAGCATGGAGTTTACTAGAACAGTCTTTCTGAAGACTCCAATAGTAGTAGGCCATCATGTGGCTATCTTATCTTCCTTGATATCTATCTTCCATAGTTTTAAGTCCTGATGGAATCTTTCCCCCGGTTCTTCACTAAAATCACATAGGTTTTCTGGTAAGTGGTCATAATACAATCGAGAATATTAAAGTTGGAAAGCATATTTTCCACTAATTCTCTGCATTATGATTCCCAAGAAAATTTTGTACTACTTGAATAAATGAACACCAAGAATTAGATTCAATCTCGTTCATTGATGCGGTTGGATTGGATTGTGGATCTTCAGTAGGTTGCCTTTTCTGACGACCATCAAATATTCTGGCTTTCAGTTTTTCAGAGTTAATCCCAGGAAATTTACGTGTCAAGTAGCCTACACAAAGTCCATCTCGATTTGAAGCCTTCAAAAATTGCTACATAAGCCCAAACTTGATATGCAAGGGTGGAAATTTTCTCTCCCGCAACCAAAGTTTCGTTGACGTTTTGTTTTTCTTGAATTATGACATTTCTTAATGAAAATCATTCAATTTCTGGTAACCCAGTGCTGATCCTTAGCTCTGCTGTCCCAAAGACATAAAAAACAAGGATATTTTGTATATCCACTTTGCTGTCGAAGAAGGAAGTTTACCGTTTTTAGATAAAAAACTAAAATCTATTAGTCTGTATCTCAAAAACTAGAGCTGCTACGAAAAAGAGTCAGGTATTTTTGGAATCAGCACATCAAATATATCCAAAATCAGTTACTTTTCCGGCATCAAGATAAAAAAATTATTTTGTTGGGCAGTGTTATACTTGTATTATACTTAGATTGTATAAAAATTAGCATCGTTCACCTTTCTTTTACCTGCATATTGAGAGCGTTTTGGTAAAGCCGAGGTATTTACTTTTCGCGACATACTTTTGCAAAGCATGATTCACTGGCCCTCTTAACCAAGTACCGTTAAAACCAGATTCACGGCCATTAAAATCGAAGAAAAAGATCATATTTTTTTCTTTTTACTCGACCAAAATTCATCCATCAACAGTATTATAACAATTTATCATTGTCTTAAAAAGTTTTATCAATATTTATTGATATGAATTGTCGCAATATTTTATGCAAATTTTAAAAGCTCTTTCTTGTAGCATTTTTATTATGTGATTTATTTACTAGTTTATTAGCAAAGGTTTTAGTCTTAATTGGCTTTGTATATTACCAAAGTGGTTTTTGATACCATTTTATAGGATCTCAAATGGAATTTTCTAAATTATGATTAGTAATCTGCTTAAATTTAATTGGTTCAAAATTCAAGCTGCTAATTCAACTTATTTTTCATTCGTCTTTATCTTAAATACTCATTTTTAAAAATACCAAATCGTCTCTACCAAAATATACGCCCAATAAGGTTATTTTGAAAGTTAGAATTATTAGTTATCTGAGTGGCTGGAGCACTCAAATGCGGATGTAAGTCTCTACATGGAAGCATGTGCGTTATTCTTATTTATCGAAATTTATGATTTTTAATATGTACCTACATCTTGTTATCAGTTACTACTCGTGTATACCTACAAGACCATGAAAAATGTGAAAATTCACACTTCACATCAATGTTTTCATAATGCCAAAGCTTTTTCACACATTTGGGACAATATATCAAAAAATGTTAAGACTGGTCAAAATGGTGTAATATTTTTAAAACTAATTAAATTCACTGTAGGAATCCATATACTTTGAAAAATCTTAAAAACCTTCGAAAAGACAATTTTTTCACGTTTTTGCTACAAATTTTGCTTAATATCTCGAGAATTGTTAACAAACCAACTAAAGTGTATTATAGGTTGTACCCCCTAAATCCCCAAATCCCCCCCCCCCCCCCCATCTAACTGAAAAAATGCATAGAAATAAAGGATATGTTTTCTTATTATAAACTATTTTTGTTATATAGGATTTTGCTGTTGTCAATAATAAGGGAGATATATGTAGATTTTAGTTTTAGGGTATCGCCCGTAACTCCCTAAATATTCATCTAATTGAAAACATGTATTGAACATAGATTTGCTTTTTTACTATAAACAATTTTTGTATATATTTTTCTTATAAAAATTGTAATAAAAATATTTTTTATATAAAAAATATATATATATGAAGTTTTAAGGCATAAAAAAGGCTTCAGTCTGCGGAAAGATTTAATGAACACATTCGTGCCTAATTAGGTTCAAAGTTCTCAGTATTTATGTTTTCAATGAATTTACTTCCATATTTTAACATTTCGACCTTTAATTAATAAAAAAAGAAAAATCAGGAACCCTGAGAGTCCTATTTTACAATAAACGTTATCATGAACATACTATTTTTATCGGTGCAGCCGTTCTTTAGTTTTGAGGTAACATACATACACAAACAAACTAATTTATGTATTATAAGAGATACGAAGGAGCTCAAATTATGAAAGTATTTTACTCTAAAAATAGAATATTAAATTGGAAAAACAATTGAACATCAAATAAACGAGTTATTTCAATAAAATACATTTGGAAGATCTTGTATTTTTGGACTATTGCATAGTAAATGAATTTTCCCTCAATTAATCAGGCGCTATGGGTCTAAACTCAATATTAAAAAAGTTATTAAGACTTGATTAAATAACTATATCCCAAGTAAAACATATATAATTCCAATGTTTCATATCCACCTATTTTGTAAAATGAATTATATGTTAAAAGTCAAGTTTAAATAATTTTTTTGATTAATTTTTATATATTTATTATTAGAAAGTAATTTAACGTCCAAATTTTGAATATAGGTAGAAGTGGAAAATAATTTCACTCAGCTTTTTGGACAAGAAGCGTTTATTTTAACAAAACACAACGTTTCGCCAACAACATTGTTGGCTTCTTCAGGTGCTATAACAATAACATCATGATAGAAAACAATATTGTGCAATTAATAACAAAATTTACCTATGTTAGTTAAACGTAGTCATAACAGACTGTACATCAATCATCTCCAAGGATGGTGAAATTGCAGAATACATAGATATTATGTGTACTTGAAGGTAACAAACCATAGGAAAAACCAGGAGTAAATTTAAATTAAATTTAGAAATATAGTGATCCAAAAATTAGAAACTATTGTTTGAATTTAACAGTGCAACTGAGACAAATAAACCACATAAGGTAAATTTTGTTATTAATTGCACAATATTGTTTTCTATCATGATGTTATTGTTATAGCACCTGAAGAAGCCAACAATGTTGTTGGCGAAACGTTGTGTTTTGTTAAAATAAACGCTTCTTGTCCAAAAAGCTGAGTGAAATTATTTTCCACTTCTACCTATATTTATTATTATTTTTAATTTATTTATTACTACTATTATTTTTAAGTTAATAAGTCTTCATTTTTAACATTTATTTCTTAATTAATGCAAAAAAGTGCTGTAGTTTGCCTGAGAGCAAAAGTGAAACTTAACTTTTAAGAGGATGTATGAATATCCAATGCAAAGAGACTTCAACACTGCGTCAAGACAGAAACCCGAGAAACCGCTTTCCTGAATTCCGTAGGCAATTATTTTACCACAGAGGCACGGTTGCTGAACTAGTCTTGTTATATATTATTATCTTATCTTTCTATAATATTTTCCCATGTTTCTCTATGTTTTTCTTGTGGAGAACATCTAATTTTAAAAATTGTGTAGAATATGCGATTTTCTGAGCTAATATAAAATTTTAATTAGTCTTAATTGTGTGAAAATACATGAAGCAGGTTATTAAAACTATTATGTTTTGATTGTAAACAGCAATTAAGAGAGAAATTAAAACTGTAATAGACTATCTTTTCCCTTACATCGAGAAAATACAACAGGAATTTGGAAATTTTAAAATTATACAAAACACAAATACACTAGATTTTAGGTACTCGTAATTTTGAAATAAATAAAAATATTTTTACAAATTAAAATTATTATTATTGAGTGATTCAAGAGCTTTCTATGTTAATAAAATTGGAGGTTATATTGTTTTTACCGACCGCCAACATATAATGGGTGTTTTTTTTAGAGGTATAGAACTTTAAATTGCAATAAAACAACGATGGATTATTCGATTGACATGAATTTTTTTTTATTCGAAAGATAATCTTGTGGCATTACATTTTAAATATGATTTCTGGCATATGACCGCCACGGCTGGCTCGGATGTAGTCCAATCTGGACGTCCAATTTTCGATGACTTTTTCCAACATTTGTGGCCGTATATCGGCAATAACACGGCGAATGTTGTCTTCCAAATGGTCAAGCGTTTGTGGCTTATCCGCATAGACCAATGACTTTACATAGCCCCACAGAAAGTAGTCCAGCGGTGTTAAATCACAAGATCTTGGAGGCCAATTCACAGGTCCAAAACGTGAAATTAGGCGGTCACCAAACGTGTCTTTCAATAAATCGATTGTGGCACGAGCTGTGTGACATGTTGCGCCGTCTTGTTGGTATGATTTAATGTAATGCCACAAGATTATCTTTCGAATAAAAAAAAATTCATGTCAATCGAATAATCCATCGTTGTTTTATTGCAATTTAAAGTTCTATACCTCTAAAAAAAACACCCGTTATAAGGGAGGTATTGTGATCATACCGATTTTGATATTTCGAGATTTCGATGGATCTCCACGAATTGAGGTGCCTACATAACGTTTTGACTATTTTTAGCATGATGTCTGTCCATTGGCGCACCCAGGGGAGGGGCATGAGTGCCCTGGGCCCCCCTAAAAAGGACGGAAATAAAAATAAAAACACAAACACACTAGAAAATTTTAAAAATGGAGATGCGGTTTTTTTTTTTAGATTGTCACTTGTATTTTAGAAGTGAGGACCTTTTTTTAGGTCATCATTTTGTATTTCCCAAGCAAGGACATTTTTTTTAGGTCTTCATTTGTATTTTAGAAATCTAAACCTTTTTCGTTTTAGGTCATCACTTTGTATTTCCGAAGCGAAGACTTTTTTTTCTAGATCACTTGAAATTTAGAATTATATTTTATCTAAATTTTATCTTCAGCCCCACCCCCAACACAAATTCCTGGGTGTGCCATTGTGTCTGTCTGTCTGTCTGTCTATCTATCTGTCCGTCTGCCTGTCGGTCCGTGTACACGTGCAGAGCAAATTTCGCTAAAAGGATTGTTATGAAACTTCATATTTAAGCTCTTGACATCAATGGCACGAGTTGATCAACTTTTGGTAAAAATCGGTTAACTAAAAATGGGAGTTCACTCGTGTCGGTGTTAAGATTTTTGCGAATATTTCACAACAGAGAAATATTTCGAAAACATTTATTTAACAAAAAGTTGCTATAAAAGCAATAACTAACAACTTTTATTTGATTTTTTTTTTTTTTTTATAAAGCATCATAAATTGAACAAGTACTTTGTGATGGCGGTTGGTTTTGTGGTGGCCACAGCTGATTTTTTATTTTTTCGGCACTGCGATTTACATGATGGTCTATTAGATCGAAAATGGCTTATAAATTTGCTGTCTAAAAAAAGTTGTCGTTAATACATTTTAATGAAAAAATTTTTCTTACATTAAAAATTATTTTAAACACTGCGGATGAATTCAACTCAAAATTATGACAAAATAAAATGCCAAAAATTATTTTCGTACATTAAAAACGATTGTTAAAACAATTCGGGTATATTTAACTCGAAATTAACACAAAACTCAATGTCAAAAATAATTTTCTTGCATCGAAAACGATTTTTAAACAATGCGGGTGAATTTACCGCAAATTTAAGACAAAACTCAATGTCAAAAATTATTTTCTTGCATTAAAAGCTATTGTTAAAATAATGTGGGTAAATTTAACTCAAAATTAACACAAAACTCAATGTCAAAAATCATTTTCTTGCATCGAAAACGATTTTTAAACAATACGGGTGAATTTATTTACCTGAAAATAAAGACAAAATTCAATGCCAAAAATTATTTTTTTACTTTAAAAACGATTGTTAAAACAATGCGGGTAAATTTAACTCAAAATTAACACAAAACTCAATGTCAAAAATCATTTTCTTGCATCGAAAACGATTGTAAAAACAATGCGGGTGAATTACCCTCGAAATTAACCCAAAACTCGATTTATTCACTGGCTTTTACTGTTCAGTGTTTTGATATTGCAATGTTTGCGATATGAATTCATTGCTGATTGGTGAGACTGTCGGATGTGATGGTCGGTGAGAGGGATACATTTCCGTAACACCCTTCTGTCACTCCTCGATCGACAAACGTGCCCAAAAAGTGTTTCACTTAAATTAACGTTTATATTGTTAATATTTTCCGTGTTAAAAATCCTGAATACGTATCTGTAATTATTTATAATTACCAAAACGAAGTCAACTTTCAATGATTACGTAACATGAATGAAATATGCTTTTATACTTTCAACCAATCAAATAATTATATTTTTAAATCATAATATCAATCAAATATGGCGCAAACTTGTTTTTAAATATACAATTTTTATTTGTATTAACCTGGAGCATTAATAACAATAATTCTAAATATGACACACTTAGGAAACGTTCAGATAGTTATGTACGAGCCCAATAGTGGTATTAATTTCAATTAAATGATACTAATTCTAAATATTTTGAACGTGGATTGCCAGTTTTTCAAAGAACCTGCGTATAGTTACGATGTGTACCATCTATGGTAACATTTGCAGAAAACAATGTGTTTCCCCCTGCACGCCTCAACTATTAAAAACAGTGGCGTATCAACTACTCTTTTATATTACCATTTGAAAGCTTATACGGGGGCTACCTAATAAGTTTTTACAAAAACTAAGAAAGAAATTTTTTTTTTTGGAACAAACTGTTTTATTGCTTTTAAAATATTCGCCTTTAAAATTTATACACTTTTGCATGCGTTCAAACCAATTCTCGAAACATTTTTTCCACTCTGAAGTTGGTATCTCAAAAACATGGATTTCGAAGGCTTCAACAACTTCTTGAAGTGATGAAAATCGCTGTCCAGGAATTTTTTGTTTGACATTGGGGAACAAAAAAAAATCGTTAGGGGATAAATCAGGTGAATACGGACAATAAGACATTATTCGATGTTTTTCTTCTTTAAATAATCAATAGGAGATACGCATAGAATTTATATTTTCTTAAAAGTACATATTTTTGATACGTTAATATTAGTTATGTTACCTAACAAAACAAAAATCACATTTTAATTAATATTTCAGCGAAATTTTTTAATTAAAATATTATAAATTTGAAATAAAGCCGACTACAGCGCGAAGGTTGCCGACTAAATACGACTGAGCATGACGTCAGACTCTAGACATCCCAGACTACCTACACAAGCCTAGTGTAGGTAGTACGTGTGTATTAGAGATGGCAACGATTAATCGTATATTGAAATAATCGATTATTTTGTTTCAATTAATCGATTAATCATACAATATTTTTTAATAAATATTGCTTTATTTTTTAGTAAATAAAGTTTTGATTAATTTATTATTAATCGATAATTTTATTTTATTTTCAAGAAATTACTTAGTTGTATTGTTGAAACACTGGTCGGTAAGATGACTTTACTCTCTTCTTTTCAATAAGCAAAAACTTATTTTAACAATGAATTATTTGTATTAAAATTTAAGTACTTAATATGCAATATTAATATTATATAGTATTCGTTCAAACGGGCATTATTTATTGTTACAGCCTGTTTGTAAAAAGAAAAATTTGTTTATGCAGACATTGTATTACCTTCTATTACTTATGTTTTCCTAATAAAACGGTCAAATGATTTTATATCAGCCTTTAAAATACAACATTTAGGCCCGGTTTTTCCACCTTCAGATAAAGTTTCAGGTAACTATCTGACAGATAAGATTATTTGTAACTTCATCTGCTGAGTAAATGTCATCCCTTCTTTCTATACAAATGTATCTATCGGATAGTTATCTAACCGATAATGAGACTGACGTATTGGATTCACTGACTGGTATTGACATTTATTCAGCAGATGAATTTACAAATAACCTTATCTGTCAGATAGTTACCTGGAACTTTAACTGAAGGTGGAAAGACCGGGCCTAAGACTATTTTTTTTTTGTCGGCGAATGTTTCTTATTTCATAATCAATTAATCGATTATTTTTTACATTTATGATTTTTTTAAGCCTTCAAATTAAAAAAAAAAAATGCAAAACTGTTTTTTATGTTTATATGCAACATGAGGAATATAATAAAAAATAAAAAATAAATCATGCCTATCCCCTATTGTCGTGGTAGACGAGAAGTCCGTATACTTAAGCCTGGAACAGAATGCAAAGCGCGCTACGCCGTCAGCGCGCCGTCATTTGCGCGGCGTTGCGTTAGCGCCGTTGAGAATTTTCGCCTGCACACAATGCAATAATTTTTAACGCCGTCAAGTGTCACGTGACAACCTATATCTGTGTCTATACATGCGCTTTCTTTTATTAAAAGTATAATGGATGATGAAGACTTGTGTGTGATGTTATTTATGTTGTATGCCAGTTATTTATACATACAAACACTTTACCATTCAGTAAAAACTGAGGTTAGGGTTCTGCGTCAACGTTCAACGGCGTCAAAAGTTGGAAGTTGACGAACATTCAGTATCAACGGCGTTCGAACGCCGTAGGACGTTGTCAATTCTGTGCACTTGCGTACGACAGCTTAGTTTTAACTTTCCTCTGACAGATAGCGGCGTCCGAATGCCGTCAACGCGCCGTAGAACTCGTTGCATTCTGTTCCCCACTTTAATGTCTGTATACGAAATGTCGTAGACGCAAAGTCTGTAGACGAGTTGTCGTGGAACCATTTTAATCCCATACGCAATTCATAGAGATTGTATTGTTGGCTGTTTATTGTTGTCCCATAAGCTGTGTGTGTGCGTACGCCTATGTTCGGTGGTACTGCGCCATCATCAGCGAGTCACGGACAGCAGTAAGAGTCAAGGCCGCTCACTGCCCCCCAGTTGTCTCTTTCTACATCGTGTACTAGCCAACTAGAATAACTACAGCCGGCCGATATTACGTCACCATCACACACCGCAACACTGTTTGCATATAACATTGATCCACATACGTTAATTATACCATTTAACTTCATAAACCACCTATAGATGTCACTGAAATATAACACTGACGTTACAGTGACGTCATATGGCGCTACATTTAAACGCCAATTTAATAATTAATACATTTTAGCAACAGATCAAATGCAATTTGGAAGATTACTATTTTATACCAAAGGTGTGTTTTTAGAGAACAAAATTATGCCCTTACTTCCTACGGTTCTTTTATATAATTTTTTTCTGTAATGTATGAGTGTAAATGATTAGTGACATATTTCAACTTTATAGGTATTAATCCCTACAGTCCCCTTAATAATATTTTTATTAAATACTGCGTTGAACAGAAAATAATTGTTTTTTCCTTCTAAACACATTTTTACCGCCCGCCAACATATATAAGGAAGGTATTCGCGACTGAAACTAACGTTGGCGGAGCTGCGTACAACAGTTGATGGCGGACGAGAAGCGTATATATAAGTTTTTTCTTAATATTTATCTGTTCAAACAATATTTCGGCAAAAAAGCACTGTATTTAAGTCACTATATTTTAAAATACTTCTTAATTCACATAAACTGCAGCACAACACGCTACAAATATTATCCAAATATACGCTTCTGTTTAATTTAGCCAGTCATCTGGTGGTGACTTTATATGGTCTCACTGTTATATGCAGTCGCGAATTGTGATCATACCGATTTTGACATTTCGAGATTTCGATGGATCTCCACGAATTGAGGTCCCTACATAACATTATGACTATTTTTAGCATGATGTCTGTTGGTCTGTCTGTTTGTCTATCTGTCTGTCGGTCCGTGTACACGTGCAGAGCAAATTCAACTAAATGGATTTTTATGAAATTTCCTTTTAAGCTTTTGACATCAATGGCACGAGTTGATCAACTTTTGGTAAAAATCGGTTAACTAGAAATGGGAGTTTACTTGTGTCGGTTTTAAGATTTTTAGGAATATTTCGAAAAAAATTGTTTAACAATTTTTGTCAAATAAATTTTTCCTGTCATACAAGGTGTCTCAAAAGAAATTTTATATTTAGTGGATCGATTAAAAAAAAGTAAGCCGTATATAGAAAAAATGTTTATTAATTATTAAAATACACTTTTTGGGGATTTATTTCTTAAAAATAATATCGTCTAAATGTAGACCCTCGCGTTCTCGGCACTCATTTAATCGAACAGTAAAATTACTTATGACGTCTCGGCAGGTGGACTCAGGGATGGCTGCCATTTCGTGACGGATATTTTCTTTCAAATGCGCCAGTGAAGTCGGTTTATTGGCGTAAACTTTAGATTTAAGATAACCCCATAGGAAAAAGTCCATAGGGGTTAAATCTGGACTGCGTGGAGGCCAATTTATGTCACCTCTCCGGGAGATCAATTTGCCTGAGAAAATTTCACGAACACGTGGCAGAGACATATTGGACGTGTGTGAAGTTGCTCCGTCCTGTTGGAACCATGTTCTTTGGTTATAGCCAGGAAAGTTTTGCAGTTTAGGTACCAAGAAGTTGTCTAACATCTCCACATAACGCTCTGAATTCACTGTAACTGCACGCCTCCTTTCGTCTTCAAAAAAGTAAGAGCCGATAATTCCTCGCGCCGACATCGCAGCCCATACGGTCACTTTAGGCGAATGTAGGGGTTTCTTATGTTTGCGTTTCGGATTCGTTGCACTCCAGTAGCGGCAGTTCTGCTTATTTACGTGGCCATTAAGATGAAAATGAGCTTCATCCGAAAACAAAATGTTGGTAAACGTTAAAAATCGCTCAATCACCTGATTTACGAAATCAAGCCTCTGACTGGCATCTTGGGGCTTTAATTCTTGCACCAATTGAATTTTGTAGGGGTGCAGCTTTAGGTCTTTGTGCATAATGCGATGTAATGATGATCTATGCACATTTAAAGCACTTGCGCGCTTCCGAATTGAAAGGTTCGGGTCGTCACGAACAGACTGATTAACATTCTCCACGTTTTCTACCGTTCTTGATGACCTAGGTCGCCCGGATTTTGATTTATCTAGCGTTGTACCAGTCTCTTCAAACTTTTTAACCCAATGTCGAATGAGAGGAATGCTTGGCGCATCATTTAAGTGGCGAAAACCTCGAATACTGCAGAATTTTCTACGCGCTACAGTCGCCGAATCACCGTTTTTGTAAAACTCTCGCACGCATAACGCGCGGTCTGCTCCCGAGAAACGCTCCATAGTGATTGAATTCCCAAGAGCCAGGCTACCGATTGACATAACCCCCGCGCCCCTCGGATACGTTGCGATCACGCAGTAAGCTAAATAAATATAAAATTTCTTTTGAGACACCTTGTATAAGGTCAATTATAAGGGAAATATTTTTAATTTTTAATTTTAGGATATGCCCCCTTAACTCCCCAAATATTCATCTAAATGAAAAAATATATAGAGATAAAAGATTTGTTTTTTTAATATGAACAATTTTTGTCTTATAAGTTTTTGCTGTCAAGTCAATAATAAGGGAGGTATTTCAAGATTTAGTTTTAGAGTAACCTTCCGTAACTCCGTAACTACATCAATTGGAAACTATCCTTTAAGTCAGGCAGAACAAGTGTAATAAAAGCAGCAAAATATCAAATGTAATTTGCCGCTTACATTTGATAATTTGCCAGTTTTAATGATGGCGGAATAAGTCAGGCTTCTTGTCCTGTTATTTATAAGATTTTTTTTAGCATTTATTTTTGGCGAACATTCTAACCTTTTTAGCGAATAAAAACAAACCTTGTGTATTTATATCATTGACATTGAGACAATTATGTACATAAATCGTCTGGAAATGAATGCACTCGCAAGGATATGTTACCTTGAGCAGAAATCTTAAACAATTCAAGTGTTAAACCACAAACTATTTTTCATTTTATCCAGAAATAATATTTAATTCCAATTTAGGGTTTTTTAGATCTACGATGTGGAAATTAATTAGAATTAGCATTTAAATTACCATGATAATCGTAAAAATTGATGTGAAGTGTGAATATTCACACATTTCAGGGTTTCGCAGGTATATAATAAGTGAAGGCGGTATGCTGAGTGTGTAGGACAAATTTTACTTTGTAGTAATCACGGCAAAATGAACGATATTTTTAAAATAATTTATCATCTGTTAATCATATAATAAGACTGGTTATTAAATTTACGCTCATAAAAATTAAATACAACATTTGTCAAAATATAACTAGAATTTTGACAAAATAATTTCAACATAATAAAAATGCAAAAAAAAAAAAACAGAAAAAATAAAATTCACTCCGTACTCGAACTCGAAACCCTTCGTTTTCCAGCCAGTTTAAGAGCGCTCTAACGCATGTAGCCATCGAACGCTATGCATGTGAGTGTCTTACATTGGTATAACTTTTGTACTTTGTGAACCAAAAACCACAAAAAATGCGTTATTTTCCAAAAACATAATCTGATCAAAAATTCCTGTTGTACTATTTCGGTTCACACCAATATACATTACTTAGAATTTTTTTAGATTTTAGTTTAAACCATCTGGGCTACAGGGTGAGGGACAACATTTTTTTTGCACATTTTTGGCAAAAATCGCATCAAAATAATTTATTTTGCAAAAATAAAAATTTGATCGTTAATCCACTTACTAAGGGCTTTCATTTGATACCCTACTCAGAATTTAAAAAAAATATTTTTGTTTTCGATGAGCACATATTTGTTTATATTTTTAGGGGGGTATGTTTTTTAGATGTTTTAGTATTTTTCCTATGTGCGGGTCAAAGAGTTGTATAAGCATGCCAAATTTCAACTCTCTAGGTTTAGCCGTTTGGCTACAATTTTTACCGAACAGACAGACAGACAGACAGACAGACGACAAAATGACGGTATAAGGCTTTTTTGGTCATACCTACAAAACCCTAAAAATGCTCAAATTAGTTACACTGTGAATAAAAATAATCTCTTAGGACACCTACAACTTCTGCCCAACGTTGTAGTAGGTATTATATGCCCTTTTGTCCTGTCTCTCTGTTTGTCTGTCTGTCTGTAAGTGCGCTGATTCAATTTTCATGCGTTTTTTTTTTTATATCTGTATCTATATCTTCTGGTCAGCATTTTGGTTGTGGTTTATGAACCCCCTCTCAAATATTTCCTGACCCCCCTCCACAGATTGTAATAGCTAGCATTACCACTGCTTCAGTGTCAGACTCGGTACACAATTTATACAATAATCAAAATTAAAAGAATTTTTATAATCGATTCAGTAATTTCAATGTTACAATTTATACTGGGAAAGTAATTTTGGGTCCGTTTGAATCTCTCTCCCATACTTACGTGTCTGTCGACACGGTTGTAGATGAGCAAGATGCCATTCACTATCCAGTCGAATTTCTGAAATTTCTTAATCCATCAGGATTATATCCGCACGTTCTTACTTTAAACATAAGTGCACCAATAATGTGCCATAAACGTGAAATTAAAAAAAAAAAAATGCTTATAAATATAAATCTGCCAAAATTATACCATGAGTTCAAAATGAAATTACGTAAGGGTTGGCTAAGGAAAATAAAAGTAATGCCAACAGCAAGCTTTAGAATTAATTAACTGTCATTACTGTTGTTGTTGTCATAAGTTTATATTGTTATATAAAGCTTGCAGTAGACATTATTTTATTTTTCCGTAGCCAACCCTTATATAATTTCTTTTTGAACCCATGGAACAGTTTAAGTTTATATTTTTTTCGACAAAATTGTTTATAGTTCAGAACCTTCGTAAAAAAAATACTGCACTGGAACTCCACTTGGTAAACGTATTTTTTACGAAAATAAAAGCATTATTACTCACAGCACCTACTTACGAACCGCTGCATATTCATGATGTCGGCAAAAATATACCCCCATGTACAATAATTATAAGAAATTTTTACAAGAAGTTTAGCTACACAAAAAGGTTTATTTATTTATTTGTTTATTTATTTATTTCTTTATTTATTTGTTTATTTACTTATTTATTAATTTATTTATTGTTTCAGGAAGGGAAGATCTGTCTCCACCAAGTAGTTTGAACGGTTACAGCGCGGACAGTTGCGATGCGAAGAAGAAGAAGGGTCCAACACCGCGACAACAGGAAGAATTATGCCTGGTGTGCGGTGACCGTGCTTCTGGTTACCATTACAACGCTCTCACATGCGAAGGATGCAAAGGTAAACACTACATCAACACAACTAATTAGTTTCACTTACCTATGTACACATCAGACATAAAAATTACCACTAAACGCGTTAAAGTATGCTTCACTCATGGGTATTATTATGTGAAGTAAAAATTCTAAAATTCTTACTCTGTTACAAACGTATTGAGACCCCGTACTACACTACCTCGTTTAACATTGTTTCGTTATTAAGTTGCCTAATGCCAGTTACGGAACCTCTCAGTAAAATTAGCTAAACCAGTGTTTCTCAACCTTTTTACTCTTGGAACCCTTTCAATAATATTCATGTGTCAGAGAACACTACCTATAAATTTAACATACGAGGTGTTTTTTATTCGAATAGAATTGCAATTCAATATTGTCTCCCTCAAAATAAATTCCTTAGGAAGTCACACAGCGCTGGAGATGGTTCTACCAATCCTCATAGCAGTGCTGGAACTCGGATACTGGAATTGCTATCAGCTGGCCGGTTACGGACGTTTCGAGTGTCCCAAAATGACGTTTCTTGAGGTGATTTTTCAATCTTGGGAAGAGGAAAAAGTCACAAGGACTCAAGTCAGGCGAATAAGGAGACCACAGGAATGTTTTTCCTGGCCAGAAACTCGTTTATTGAAATTGCTGTGTGACAAGGCGCATTGTCATCCCCAATTCATTGGTCAAAATCTGATGAACGGTAGTGTGACTCAAATTCAACTCTTCCCCGATCATTCTGACAGTCAACCGACGATATGAACGCACAAGATTCCGGATTCTGTCGACAATTTCATCGGTTCTTGAAGATGAAGGCCTTCCATTGCGTGATTCATCTTCAATCAACTCTCTTCCTTCTGAAAATGCCTTAAACCGCCAAAAAACCTGGGTCCTTGACAAAACACTGTCTCCGTAGGCCTGCTGAAATTTTGCTAAAGTTTTCGTTGCACTGTGCCCAAGTCTGAAGCAAAACCTGATAGCACACCGTTGCTCGAAATGAATGTCACTCATTTTTAGAACGCACTAGAAAAAACTGTTTCACGAAAAAAATCGCTACGGACAACAAAATTACTCTAGCGAGTTCAAACTCGTACTGAAGGCGCATCAATTGTTCACCTGCCGCCCCTCCAAGTCCCGCGTCCTAAATGTTGCCAGATCAAACGCTATGTTGCCAGTCCGGTTACTTAATTTATACACCTCGTACTTTTAAAAATTATAAAACAGGTTGAAGACTATTATAATACACAAGAATTTTCCAATGTCGTGCATGTAAAATTACTCTCTTATTAATGACTTAACTGCAAAAACTTATATTACAAATATTGTTAAGAATAAGAAGACAAATCTTTTACCTAAATGCATTTTTTTGATTGGATAAATATTTGGAGAGTTATGGCGGAAAAGCCCCAAAAATTAAAATTTTTAATTACTCCCTTATTATTGACTTAACAGCAAAAATTTATATATCAAATATTGTTAAGAATAAGAAGACAAATCTTTTATCTAAATGCATTTTTTGATTGGATAAATATTTGGAGAGTTATAGCGGAAAATACCCAAAAATAAAAAATTTAAATTACTCCCTTATTATTGACTTAACTGCAAAAACTTATATTACAAATATTGTTAAAAATAATAAGGCAAATCTTTTATCTAAATGATTTTTTTTATTGGATAAATATTTGGAGACTTATGACGAAAAAAAAACCAAAAATTAAAAATTTTAAAAATTAATATCTCTTTTATTATAAAACTTTTACTAAGGTGTTTTAAGGATTGTCGCCTTCTTTTGACCTGATCACCTATTAAAAAAGAAATAAAAAGACAGTAAACACCCTGTATATTAAAAATTGTGCTCCAGAGTTCGTCGTGAGGTGCATATATTAAATAATCTTCTAAATAAAATGTCAAAATCTACATTTGTATGTAGCACGCACGTCTATGCATTTAGTATAGTTCACCATTATTAGTAAGCGGCCGAAAAACTATTGCAATGAAGCGGCCAAGACAATTAATATTAATCACCCGGTATTTTTATATAGCTCTCGCTGTTGATTCTTATACTTTATGTTTATTTTACAGGTTTCTTTCGACGTAGTATAACGAAGAACGCAGTTTACCAGTGCAAGTATGGAAATAATTGTGAAATTGACATGTATATGCGACGCAAGTGTCAAGAATGTAGACTTAAAAAATGTCTTAGTGTTGGTATGCGACCTGAGTGTGTAGTACCGGAAGTACAGTGCGCCGTCAAACGGAAAGAGAAGAAAGCGCAGAAAGAAAAAGACAAACCAAATTCGACAACAAATGGATCTCCAGAAGTCATTAAGATCGATGCTGATCCCTCCAAGGTATTTTTCTTACCGAAGCCAACAAATTTAGTGAGTTTTTTAAAAAACAAGGGTCTATTCTATAACTCACTATAAGGTATATAAGGGCTGTAAACTTATACTTCCTTTATAAGTTTCGATTCTCTAACAAATCACAAGTTATAACATATCAAATCAATGCTATCGAAACCCTATTTAATTTTGGAATCAACTAGAAGAATCAAAAATTCCTTGGCACATTTAATTTAATTTTTAGAGAGTTACAGAAAGTTAGAAAATCGAAGCTGTAGTCTTATAAAGAGGAACAGAATCACCCCATTTTAGATATTAATAAAATTAATTTACGTAATATTTTATTACAGATTTTGATATTTCAAAATTTCAATGGATGTCCACGAATTAAGATCTCTACATAACTATATTTAGCATGTCTGTCCGTCTGTCTGTCTGTTTGTCAGTGCATGGATACGTGTAGAACGTATTTGGCTAAACGGATTTTTCTGAAAATTTATATTTAAGCTTTTAACATCAATGCCACTAATTGGTAAACTTTTGGTAAAAATTGATCAACTTGAAGTGGATGTTTACTCGTGTCATTTTTAAGTTTTGTATGAATATTTCGTAACAGAGAAATGTTTAGAAAAAAAATATATATTTGAAGAAAGTTTCTATATAGTATGAGGGTAAGCGGAGGTCTCCCTTCGCCACTGGTTTTTAATCATATCTACAAAATAATAAAATTAATTTACCCTATTTACACTTTATCAGGATAATTTTACCATCTTTTTTTTCATATAGTTGACGCTGTGATTTTTTTATGGTTGCTTGGACGGTTCTTGAAATATAAGGTGGGTTCAGGAAGAAAGCTCGGAGTGTTCCAAGTCACTCTGTTTAACTCCAGAACGTTCGAGAAAAGGTCTAAACGTGTTTCCTCCGAGTTTGCTTCCCGAACTCACTCATAAGTACCACATAGAGTCCAGACGTCAAAATATAAAAATAAATGTGGCAAAATGTTTTCTTATGTTTTGATATTTTAATATATGTAATTTTATTTTTTTTTCAGTTGGAATCTGATAAGATTAGTCCTTTGAATGGTGTAAAACCCATCAGCCCAGAACAAGAAGAATTAATTCATCGGCTTGTCTATTTCCAAAATGAATATGAACACCCTTCTGAGGATGAACTCAAAAGAATTATCGTAAGTAAAATTATGATTATCCAATTTTTCTCAGCAATTCAATAACTTTCAAATACACTCATACCTCGCTTTACGGCCTAGATACGTTCCGGAAAAGTTGGCCGCAAAGCGAAAAGCCGTATAACGAATCAATTCCGAATTCTCAAAACCGAGATCATTTGCTAGGTTCAATATGGTTTGTCGAAGTTCAGAAATAGAATCAACTTAAGGATCATTAGTTTTTATTCTTTCTGGCCATATTTTTTTCACATTTATTATTTTTTTGGCCGTTTAACGAAACATTTTGGGCCGTATATCGAAAAAGTGCCATAATTAAAGAAGGCCGTTATAGCGAAAAGCCGTATAAAGAGCGGCCGTATAGCGAGGTATGAATGTATTATTATGTGATGTCGAAGCCTCGACATTAACAAAAAAAAATCGAGAGAAATAATTATTTAATTGTATTTGAAAGAGGACTTAGTATTGTACATTTCACAATGAAATTTTATGAGTTAATATATTTTGAGGTATAGATATTTTTCGAGCTGCTGTGTCCGAAGTAACTTGGCATGGTTGTGGCACTTCAAGAAGGAAAAGAACACTATCTGACATTTTGTTTTTGTTTGTTTTCAGAATCAGCCAACAGATGGCGAAGACCAGGGCGACATTAGATTTAGGCATATAACAGAAATAACCATTCTGACAGTACAACTAATAGTAGAATTCGCCAAACGGTTACCTGGCTTTGATAAGCTGCTCAGGGAAGATCAAATTGCACTCCTAAAAGTAAGTAACTGTTAAAGTAGACCTGGATCTTTACTCTGTCCTGGGGATCTATTCTGTAACTTCTCGACAGTCACATGAACAGTATCATGTCAGCTATGTATACTGAACTGTCTCCGTAGTCTGTCCTCTGTGATGTTGTTTTGTATTCGGTATTATTGAAAATAAGTTGGTCCATTTTAAAATTTTGACATGTTCTGATAGTAAAGAAAGACTTATAATAGGGGGATATTTTGAATAGAAATGTCAAAAGTCTTACAAAATATTAATAATAATTCCGGAAATATATCGAATTCCTTCAAGAATATTGACTGTAAGATAACATCGTCACTGGGATCAATGGAGAGGATTGTAGATACCATTGGAGCAATTGTGCAAATCAGCTCATTTAGTTTAATTACATTTTATTAGAAGTATTATATGTTTAATATAAATAAGTTAAATAACACAGAAACAATTATAAAAAATAAATGATATTCTCATTAAATTACCGATCTGTCTTGTCTTCTTCACTTTAAGTACATCTAAAAATTTTACGTAAAAAGCAATAAAAATACATATTTCCACGTATAAAATACATTTTAAATCACACGTGCCTACAAATATATTCAAACGTATGTAAACAACAAGTACAAATGTAAAAAACAATATCACTTTTTAAGGTCTCCTCTCAAAAGCGACACAACACTGTTAAAAGTGCACTATCGATGAGTTACAGAATACCAACACGTGGTGTTGAAACGATTCAACGATTATCGAAAAGCTTACAGAATAGACCTCCTGAACAATCTCTCTACAACAGTGGTTCTCATCCTTTTCAACTGTCGTCACCCCTTAAAATATCAAAATGTGTTCTATAAACATATACATACATGGTAATCAAGAAGTTTAACAAAACTCTCACTCCCACTCTAGCAGGAGATTTCCTCAGCCCTAGAAGGAACTTTCTGCACCCAGGGATCCGTTCATCCCTGGTTAAGAACTGCTCTATGATAATCGAGAAGTAACCCGGACAAACATTTTGTTTGTTCAAAAGTATCGACCAATAAAAGATTTATTTTTCTCTTTGTTTGTTTTGATTATACAGTGTTTATTTGATGATGTTGTTTTTATTTATTAATTTGTGTTGTTTGTAGGCTTGTTCAAGTGAAGTAATGATGTTTCGTATGGCGCGACGTTACGACGTTCAATCCGATTCGATTCTGTTCGCCAATAATCAACCGTACTCCCGTGATAGTTACAGCCTAGCCGGTATGGGCGAGACTATCGAAGACCTGCTACATTTCTGCAGGCAGATGTACTCCATGAAGGTGGACAATGCTGAGTATGCCCTACTCACAGCTATCGTCATTTTCTCAGGTAAACTAATTATTTTCATTGAAGTTTCAATAAGCGTAACTCTATTTTATATAAGGTGCGTTCTGTATAAGCTAATAATGCATAATATCTGCATAACAAGAAACATTCGGCATAAGCTTTCTGTGTGCTCTTTGCCGCACGAAGATCATTCGGCAAATATCGTGCTGTGCAGTTTGTGCTGCACACTCGTCCCAAGTGTAGAGAGTGTGGCAATCTTTGCAATAGTGTTTTTCGTGGTAAAAGTTATTTTTTTCTACAAAACAAATTGAGTGAAAACAATCAAGATATCATTGTTTATGCCTGCAGCATTTGCAAAATAAATAGTACAGACATCATGATCATTAATTCATTCTCTAAAGGAACTGGTTCTTGTCCTTTATAATAATGTTTTGTTTTATAGTATTTCCAAAATTAAATGGCCGCTCTTGTTGAGCAACTTAACAATGCGTTAATGGGTTTATGGCAGTAACCCTAAGACTCGTTGCTGTAATCAGAATATAAGAGGTATTAAGAGAATTTTAAATTTAAATTGAATAAATGTAACACTAGTTCAACTGAAGTTTCTTAAAAACCATTAAAGATATTTTCCAAATTTATAATACTATTGTTTCTAAAATTTAGGGGTTGTTATACTTGTTTATTAGTTAATTTTCAACGTTCATAGCGTGCATACATTAACAACATGGCTCCTCGGCGACCATTTGATTATAAATAAATTCCGTAGTGATTTGTGGAAAAGCTGTGTAGAACGTGTAAAAACATTTTAATCAATTTTTTTTTATAAATCTACCAAATAAATCTTCAATAATTATTAATTTAAATGACAGTGGCAGTGACACAAACTCTGATAGTGATATAAACAATGATAATAGTGCTAATGATTAATATTTTAATAATTTTAAATTATCATAAATTGACAAGTTCAAAAACAAAATGATTTTTGTGCAAATTTGAAGTATTTAATATAGACTATAAAGACTTTAAAACAAAACGATTTTTAAACATGCCTATATTTATAATTCAAATATAGCCAGTCCTAATCCTCATAAAAATGTGAAGGAATGTCATGTGAGTATATACAGATCATTCTAAATTGCATATAAGAAAACGCGTTTATTTAAAATAATTATTACGGTCCTGGCAACTATCGTTAACAGAACCTTAAACTCAGCTGGTATAATGGCTATACTCTCAGTCATTATTGGGATAAGTGAGAGTGGTCAATTTCTTTTGGAAAGACTTTAAAAGCGTGCATTTTCTGCAAAAGACTCTCAAAATTTTTTGTATACAAGCGGAAATATACTTTAAATTGATTTGCAGTCATGTTAAGAACAGTACTTTCTGCATATTTAAACACTTTTGCCAAAACATTTTCTTCTTCATCTGAATTGTTTTCCTCATCAAATAAAATTTGTTTTATAATGGGTGTTTTTTTTAGAGGTATAGAACTTTAAATTGCAATAAAACAACGATGGATTATTCGATTGACATGAATTTTTTTTTATTCGAAAGATAATCTTGTGGCATTACATTTTAAATATGATTTCTGGCATATGACCGCCACGGCTGGCTCGGATGTAGTCCAATCTGGACGTCCAATTTTCGATGACTTTTTCCAACATTTGTGGCCGTATATCGGCAATAACACGGCGAATGTTGTCTTCCAAATGGTCAAGCGTTTGTGGCTTATCCGCATAGACCAATGACTTTACATAGCCCCACAGAAAGTAGTCCAGCGGTGTTAAATCACAAGATCGTGGAGGCCAATTCACAGGTCCAAAACGTGAAATTAGGTGGTCACCAAACGTGTCTTTCAATAAATCGATTGTGGCACGAGCTGTGTGACATGTTGCGCCGTCTTGTTGGTATGATTTAATGTAATGCCACAAGATTATCTTTCGAATAAAAAAAAATTCATGTCAATCGAATAATCCATCGTTGTTTTATTGCAATTTAAAGTTCTATACCTCTAAAAAAAACACCCGTTATTACTTAAAACATATAATTCATTTGTTTACAAAAAAAGAATAGCGAGAATAACCGCACAATCTTAACAATGCGTTCGTCTTTGACTTTCTTGAACAGTGTACACATTGGTCACGTGACAATAACTTGCACGCCACAGAGTTAACACTACACAGTTATGCCGAACTCACCTTAAATGATTTGATTCATTAAAATTAATTATGGATTTTTTTGGTTTTAGAACGACCGTCGTTAATAGAAGGGTGGAAAGTGGAGAAGATCCAAGAAATCTATCTAGAGGCGCTGCGAGCCTACGTAGACAACAGGCGGCGACCTAAACCAGGCACCGTATTCGCAAAATTATTATCAGTACTAACCGAACTCCGTACGCTTGGTAATCAGAATTCAGAGATGTGCTTCTCCTTCAAATTAAAAAACAAAAAACTACCGCCATTCCTCGCCGAGATCTGGGACGTCGATATGAAGACGTAGTTTTAATCAGAAGATGGCTTGGTTTGAATGCAGGTGGAATTCAACCAGCGCGCAGAATAAGACACAATATGCGTGTCAGACGATATTTCACATTATTATTGGTTGTGAAGAGCGTAAACCAGACATGCTTCTTTTGAGAGAGATATAGAAGACTTGTCCGTACACGCAGAGGTTTTACATCGGAGGTCATCTTCCACGATAAACCACCAAAACCCAGGGCTGTGAACCATATACATTGTAAATGCGCGTATATGTACATGTATAATTTTTTTTTTTTTTCTAATCGTGAATGTTGAGAAGGCATCTAAGAAAGGAATTGATGAAAGATGTTATTAATGTTGAAACTAAGAGAATATATTAATTATTGTATTGTAAATAGTTCTTTTTTTTTGTGGAGAAAATCAAACGATACGTAGATTGGAGTAAGGGAGGGATGAACAAAGCGTTCTGATGAGTTCTCCCTGTCGGCAATTCTGTGCAACATACTTTAAGACTGGACGTAGTAGTGGACTGAAGAAACAGGTGCCTTTCAATAAAGAGATGACAGGGGAGCAATTTACGAGAGCTGCCTTGCCTGTTGGCGCGATTGACTGATGTGGGACGGTGCAACAGAGAGGCGATTTAAAACGAAGAAGTGATAACAATAAATATATAGTTGCTGAAAACGAAACAAAGAAGCAGCCGTCCGATTTTTAATTTTACTCGATGAAATGAATTATATTAAAAAATAAGTAAGTTTAGGAGATTTCTTTACGATTATAGAATGTAGTGAATTTTAGGCAGCGCGCTGGGATGTGTACAGCAGAAAAGCCACTTGCGGACTATCAAATTTGTGACATCTATTCACATCTATGTACAGTAAAATACACGTAACATTGTAAACCGTTCATCGATTCATCATCATTACGATCACATCCATCATGCTCCTACATATATAACTATCATGTTTTAATGTAAATCAGTGTTTTAAAACGATTACAATACGATACTGAAATGTATTCATGTACGACCAACAAAGATCTCTTCGGACAAGCCTCGTAAAACTCTATCTACAAAAAAATTAATATAAAAATTCAAAACTTTTTGTGGAATCGAACTCCCAATCTTCGGATTTCGTGTCCAAATCCCAAAACCAATGAGCCAGGAAAGATATTAATTGAATTGACATAAATTAATATCTTGTTCATTTTTTCATACCTGCGTGGCTTACTGTTTATGAAATTTGTATGCGATATCTGTAGTTTCGAAGTTCGATTCTTCAAGAAGGTTTGAATTTTGATATTAATTTCTACGTATTGGCTTAACAACTTTTCAGTTATCTGAATGATCTCTTTACTTTTAAAAAAATACTCTAAATGAAAATGGTTTCTTTTGAAATAGTCAATACAAATACTTTTTCCACTTCTAGAAGCACTCCTTGTCGGCAAATTTAAGAGCAGCATTTTTAGATCAGTTTTCAAATTTTCTTTTATCATTTCAATCATTTAAAAATGCTGAACATTTGGTTGTTTTGAAAACAAAAAAAGAACAAAATACAGTAGGTGGCCAAATTATTAGGGACAGTGCAGATTTTCTGTAATTTTCAAATGAATTTAATGAGGAAATAAGTGGTTTTGGGTCTCGTATTTATTTTTATTCATTAGAGTGCTTTATTTAGAATATAAAACGACATAATTGCTTATTCATAATCATTTATTTTTGTATAAAAAGTGTTAATTTAACAAATTAAGTAAAATCTTAATATTTTGTAATGCCACCCTTTTCTGCGATTGCGGCTTCCAGGCGTTTGGGCATGCTTTCTATGCAGACTTTTGCGTTGTGTTGGAGATTGGGGTTGTGATGCCACTCTCTGATAAGGGTTTCTATAAATTGCCGCTTGGTGGTTATGATTTCTTTGGCGATCTCCCGCTTTTAAAAATAATAATGATACCAGCAACAAGAATTTAGAAGAAAAATGATTTGAAAACAATTTATCTTCTCACAAAATGCATTTAAACTTGAAAATTACAGGGGGGGTGTGCTGTCCCTAATAATTTGGCCACCTACTGTATATTGAACTTCGCTAAAGCACTTTGATTTTTAAGCAGGCTGCTGTAGATTTATGTCAGTCAAAAAATATAATTTTAAAATTTTATAATTCCTCCTTTAGTGGTTTTAATTCGTCTTAGCTAGGATGGCCAGAAAGTCTCTTTTAAAAAGAACTTGAATCCGTTCCTTAGACTTGCTCGCAGTGCGCTCGGCGTAGATACAAGAATTGTTTGCAGTTGAAAATGTGTTTACAGCAATGTCTTTGCATAGACTAATTCGAAAGGAACCAATTTAATTATTTATTTAGTTTTATATGTCGAAATAAATAAAACTTTAGTAAAAATTCTTGTTGTGGCTTCATTGTAAAACGAATTCTTAAAATTCGTAATCGGGGCAACTGTGGGTACAAATCGCGGACACCACGGAGTTTTCATCCAAAACCAACAGCTTAAGGATGGATATATTCATTTGACTTTCATATATTGTTTCAAAAGCACGGTGCAGTATAGATAGAGGCACTGTTTATATTATCGACATAGACGCCTTACAGGTCTATTGTGGACAAATCTGTAAGCTACAGACGATCGTATCTAAGGAATTGTTTTATGTGTTGTTATGGACAGTTTCTTACAAATTCTGTCTGTAAGCCTATAAAGTTGCTCAGAATTGCACCATTAGTAACAAATACTGACCGGGTGGTTGATTTTAATCAGTGCACAAAGTTACAGAAGAATCAATGGTTTCTTTGCGGCAATTCTGTAGCAAATCTGTAAGCTACAGACGATCGTATCTAAGGAGTTGTTTTATGTGTTGTTATGAACAGTTTCTTATAGATTTTGCCTGTAAGCTTACAGGTTTGCTACAGAATTGCGCCATTCATCAGTTTTAAATGCACTACTTGTATCATTGTAGTACTAAAATGTATTTAAAAAATATCAAAACTACATGATTTTTCATAACATTTAAATTAAATTAAGCTGTTGTTTTGGAGTGCATTTTTTAGTTTTATTTGTTTCAACTTATATTACAAATTTTACGAAGCAGCTAGCAATGAAATGGAATATACGAGCGTATTTTGTTAAGTAGGAGCAATTAATTTATTTCTTAAATTACAAGATACACTTAAATTAGTGTCATTTGTCAATTTAGACACCTAGCTTGTTAAGAGCAAGTCCATATGCTTTCAAATACTGCAAAAAAAAATCTTGCGCGCAAAACAACTGATGCACCGCATCTTTAATGCGTCCTTAAAAGCATGAGCATATTGTCAATGGCGAACGTTATTACGAAATGCTTAAAGAGAAGTTAAAGCTTGCTATTCACACTAACCGAATGGCAGTGCGTCGAAAGATGTCATTTTGCATCACGTTAACGCACGATCTAATACGGTAAAAACGATGGACATCATTAATAAGCTGTAAACTAAGTTACTTTCTCATTCTCCAAACGCTACAGACTTGGTCCCGCTTTCCACTTTTTGGCTCAGTTAACCGTTTCGCTTCGAGTATCGTTTCCATACATCTAAAATTGAGTTTTTTTATGTTTATTCAAAGTTCTGCAGTGTTACATTTGATAATTGAATTTTAGATTTGAAAACTTTATAATAATGTTAAAGACACTTCTAATTTTATATATCAGATAAACAATAGTGTCTTGAAAGATATTTGGTATAATGCCAATTCATTTGGAACCAACTAACTAGAAACGTAAATATTATAAGCCTTGTATTTTTCTGGAGCAGTCAGAACCCATAGCTAATTTGTATTTGTAAAAATAATCATGCATGCAACTGATGACATAATTTTTACCGACCGTCAACATATATAAGGGAGGTATTGTGATCATACCGATTTTGACATTTCGATGGATCTTCACGAATTAAGGTCCCTACATAACGTTTTGGCTATTTTTAGCATGATGTCTGTCTGTCTGTCTGTTTGTCGGTCTGTCTGTCGGTCCGTCTGTCGATCCGTGTACACCTGCAGTGCAAATTCGACTAAGAGGATTTTTATGAAACTTCATATTTAAGCTTTTGACATCAATGGCACGAGTTTATCAACTTTTGGTAAAAATCAGTTAACTAGAAATGGGAGTTTACTCGTGTCGGTTTTAAGATTTTTGCGAATATTTCACAACAGAGAAATATTTCGTAAAAATTTATTTAACAAAAGTTGCTATAAAAGCAATAATTAATATCTCATTTGAGGCATTTTTTGATAAAGCAGCATGAATTAAACAAGTACATTGCGATGGCGGTCGGTTCTGTGGTGGCCACAGCTGATTTTTTTAATAATTGTGTGCAGACTTTGTCGTGTCCGTAAATGGATATTTGTGGAAGAGGATATACGGTTTGTGGACATAAATAATGCAATTAGATCTAACTGACCAATTTAGAAATAATTTATTTCTTCATCAGAGCTACACAAAAATATAGAATTTGAAGTACAATATGCTGATATAAAGTGATTTACCTTAGACGATGAAATTAAAGATACAAAGCATCAGTGGATTTGCGCACAACTAAAGAATTTTTTTGCGGAATTAGAAAGTTTGTGGACTGGTGTGCAACTTGTTTTCATAAGCTAGGTGTGTATGTTGAAAAGTGACTTGAATTTAATTTTTGAATCGCTCTTGTAATGTAAGAAATAAAATAAACTGCCCTTACTTAATAAAATCCCTTCGTATTGAATAGGTTTACGAGGTGCTTGTCCGAATGTATTTTAATGAAGTGTCGTACAAGTCACGTTTTTGTGAATCACAGCGTAATATCCTGCCTTTTCGAAAGTGAACTTGTGTTTAATCAATGTCGTATTATACAATTGTAAGTTTCTTGAATGTTGACTAGCCGATATTGTAGTCGCCCAATCCGGTTAGTATCATTAAAAAATCGTTTTTATACTGAAAAATAGTTTCTTGCAAATAGTGTACCTTTGCTGCTAGTATATTGTATATTTTTCATATTCATCAATGTAGATAAAACATATTTTTCATATCATATGGAGGACAGACATATTTTCATTTAACGAACAACTAAAAAAAAAAATAATAAATACATAATTTTGCGCCATCTATTGCCTTAAATCCGGGACTAGCACACGACTTTCAGTTTGGTGCCTAATAGCGTCTCGAACCGCTTACCTTTGTTTTCCATCTACGACTAAAAATGACTTACAACGCGCTTTTAAAAATAATACACTTAAAACTAAACCTAAATTTAATACACATTTACGTATTTCGTTCGGAATTAAGATAAATCTATAATAGAAGATCGCCTATAACGTCCCGAATATTTATTTGATAAAGAATGACTCTTTTGTTTAATACATTAACTAGTAGATCTATGAACTGCATTCAATAAACACGTTATTTAACCCATCCCACTACTGTGCTGTATTGTCAACTGACAATAACTGAAGCGCCTCTAGTGAGATTTTGAGAAACTGACAGGTGGAGGATAGTCGAGTTTGTTTACTGTTGTTTTCATAGCGAGTTTTTAAAAAATGTCTTTAAAATTGCAAGAAAAAATTAAATGCAACGTGAATTGTGGTGTTTATCTTTGAAATGCAAAAGTAGGTCTTGAAAGAGACCTAAGTTTTCATCGTGTTCCGAAACGTGGCAAAAAAGCCTTATTACCTTCAATTATAACCCTAGAGGTTACTTGGGCACTGAGAAAACGGAAAATTTCATTTAACGCAACCCTCATATTGAATAATAAATTAATTTCAATAAATATCACATGAGGATACCATTGAACCTGTCAAAAATATCCTATCTGTGTCAGCCATGATGTACAATGCAGTGGCGCCTCTATCGGTAGTGTCAGATGCCAATATTCGTTCACTATTGCATTTCTGGTTTCCAATTATCCGACATTAATGAATATCGGGATATCGAATACAGAATATTCAAAATATTCGGATATATCCGGATAACAAATAAGAAATTAAAGGTAATAGATTGAATACAATATTCATGGCGTTTTATAACTCATTTATTTAATTTAATTTAAGTATTTTAATTATATACATTAATAATTCACAAAATAATAAAAGAAAATTATGTAATTAAATTTATTTCATTTTTAAAAATGCGTATTTTAAAAAAATAATTGCATTGAAAGTTTCAAAATTCAAGCGAGTTGTAATTTTTGTCCTAGTCAGGACTGCAATTGAAAAATCGCGCTCTGTTGCAGTAGATGTTGGTTTTATTGTAAGAAGTGCATTAAATAATATATTTAAATTATCTGTCTTTGTTTTTGTGTTTGTTAAAATCATGAAATATTTTTTCAACAATGTAATAATAACGTTGTTCTACTCTTCTAAAAATAGAATGATTAACTAAATGAAAGGTTTAATTCATATACATATTTCGTCATGTGATTTAAAGGAACTCTTTTGAAATTTTTGAACAAGGCGAAAAGGTATAAAAAAAAGTACCAGGTAAATTGAAAAAATTGTTGAAAATAAAAATTTTTTGTTCAAAAAATATCCGGATTATCGGATATTCAATGAATATTATCCGGATTATCGAATAGTCCAAATTGGTCGGATAATCCGAATATCCGGATTGGAACCTTATATCTGACTAATAGTACATCACTATCATTTTTAGGGTTTTGTAGGTATGACCAAAAAACCCTTATACCGTCATTTTGTCGTCTGTCTGTTCGGTAAAAATTGTAACCAAACGGCTAAACCTAGAGAGTTGAAATTTGGCATGCTTATACAACTCTTTGACCCGCACTTAGGAAAAATACTAAAACATCTAAAAAACATATCCCCATAAAAATATAAACAAATATGTGCTCATCTAAAAAAAATATATATTTTTTAAAAATTCTGAGTAGGGTATCAAATGAAAGCCTTTAGTACGTGGATCAAAATTTTATTTTTGCAAAATAAATTATTTTGAAGCGATTTTTGCCAAAATTGTGCAAAAAAAATTTTATCCCGCACTCTGTAGCCCAGATGGTTCAAACTAAAAATCTGAAAAAATTCTGAGTAATATACATTGGTGTGAACCGGAATAGTACAACAGGAATTTTTGATCAGATTATGTTTTCGGAAAATAACGCATTTTTTGTGTTTTTTTGTTGACGACGTAAATATTTAATATGTTATGTAAGACAGTAAACCAGTATAACTTCATGGTGTAGTGACTAGACATCTCGCTTCCTAAGTTGCAAACTACAGTTCGCTTCCTGTCACAATTTTATTTTTTCTGTTTTATTTTTGAATTTTTATATTGTTTAAATTATTTTGCCAAAATTCTAGTTATATTTTGGCAAATGTTGCATTTAATTTTTAAGAGCGTAAATTTAATAAACAGTGGGAAGTGTTGAAATTATAATTTAATTCTATGTTTCAATGTATAGGAAATCAGAGTGGTACTTATGACTTAAAACAACCAATGGAAGCCATAGGCGCAATTTCCAAAACCTTAATGAACCTTGCTATATAAAAAAAAATACTACACATATTTAGAAACCTAAATAATGGTATTAGGCATTCGAATTAAAATTAACAAAAACATATTTTAACATAAAATTTGTTTTGGCTTCCCAAATAATCATCATTCACTTACTAAATACCTGCGAAACCCTGAAATGTGTGAAAATTCACACTTCACATCAATTTTTTAACTCCTCTTTTCCAAATTTTGTTAGTAATTTAACGTCGCTGAAATAGGTGGAAATTTGTGAAGTTGTTGTAGAGCTACTGGTTTAGAAAGGTTCATTAAACTGTCACCAGATAGACAGATCAATTCTGTAAAAACTTACTGTGTAAGTAACGTTACTACAAGATAAAATATTATAAAAAGTATAATGACTTTCATTCATAATAGTAACTGACCTTGCCAATAGGGACAATTTTAGTTACTATTATCATAGTAACTGAGTTACAGAATTGGTCTGAATGTCTGTTATCTCGCGTATATGCGCACAGTTGAAATTCGCTAATATATTCATAATAATTAAGAGTCATTCTTTCTTCCCAAATTTTAAATATCAGTGCGTCTGTAAGTCATTTTTAGTGATGTTAGTACCCAAAAACCCTCAACCCAACCCGTTCACAAGCAATGACTGTATGTCAGTGAATAATATAGTCGCGGATGTTACACTGCCATCTATGTAACCACACCCCGTACTAAGTCCTGTCTCTCTATTCCATGACACCATTCATCAAATCATACGTGCGTGTTCATTCATATAAATATTAAAAAAAAACATACATCTACCTGTTAAAAATGCTATACTCTGTATCATTGTAATTGTCTTTACCTCAATCTAACTTTCTTAAAAATACTTAAAAATAAAATGGCGAAGAATCTCTTGTCAACAACACAAAAACACTTCTAAATAAGTCTCTGTTTTAGAAAGAGAGACGTTAGCACAAAGTGTAAATGTCTACACATCACTGCCAAAACAATTTTTCCAATTTTTAATAACGAATCTAATAAAATTCGGTTTGTGAAATAATGTTTAAAAAATAATTAATACACAAACAGCGACTATATTGTACTGCCAATGCAATACTATGAATATTGTAGATTTTTGAATGTTTTCATAAATGTAACATAAGTCACTTTGACCAGAGATCCTTCGACATTTGACCTATCATAATGCTAATATTAAATAAAAAAATGGTTAGCTTACTGCATTGATGAACTGGTTCTAGCAAGCAACCCAACAAACAAAAGATACAAGTTGAAATCAAAGTACAAGGACTCAAATCTCAATCAGACGACTCGAGTTGGCATAATATAATAATAACTAGGGGCTTTAGCCCGGTTACACCGGCCTTTACCCCTATATAAAGCCGGGGGCTACACCCCAGACCTGTGATTATGCACAAAATTACAACAGGTACATAACTATTTTATAGAGATCATTTGGAGTACTCTGAAAGGCACATCCTCGGTTGAGAAACACTGTTATTGAGAACTGACACGCTCGGATACGCATTCTGGTGGTCAAATATTGTACTACGCGACTGTAGTACTGTTTGAAATTATTACATATGTTCTAGTGTTGATTTTTAACCTGTTCGCTGTTAGCATATTGACAGCTGAATACTTGACGACAGCCATATTGCCTTGAAGTACAGCGCCGCCAACGGTAATGTCACTTCTCAATAGTATATAATTCTCAGGAATTTCTAATCTCGCTAATATAATCAGGCTTTCAATCTTTCATCAATCATTTAAACTTAATAATACGAAGTAATCACCCTAAATTTTAAATTGGTAGTTAGTTGTTTCGTTGTTCAAGAGAGGCGCTGATGAATGACGTTTACATCGGCTTATGATAAATTTAAAGTTTTTTTTAAGTCCTAAAATTGCCTTTTTACTGCAAAAAAACATCTGAAGACCTTCATGATATGATGAAAAAACACTTTTATCCTATCATATATAAAGAAATAATATATTAAAATTACATTTGGGTATTTAATACAAGAATAAACACTTTCTGTAAATATAAAAAACAATTAAAATTACGGGATTAATAATTATCGAATGTTTTTATATCTTCTCTAATTCTTCTATCTATTCTTCTAATACATTGTACTTTATACTTTCGTTAATATCTTTAATTACATATACTTTCCAGAATTAAACAGATTTATCTTTAAAATGAAAACGTATTTGTACGTTTCTACAGATAGGATTAACATTTAAAATGTTGGAACGACCTTTAAAATATATTTTCATAACTTAAAACTGATTACCACTTATTAGTTCTTTTCCGTTTAGTAACATTTTTAATTGTAAGGCAGTTTAAAGGTCAGCAAAAATGTGAAAATATGTTAAAATCTTAAAAAATGGGTAACCTTTAGCCACTCTTATGTATTTTTTACACATTTCAGAAATTATATTGACAAAATTCAGATATTTTAATTCAGTTTTGGTCTGAATTCATCTTCTAAATTGTTAATTTTAACACAAGTATTTAATAGGTAAAAAGGTAAATTGTCCGTGCTGTTAGTTTGTGAACGATCAACGGCACGGTTCGGGGAAAAATGCACGATTTTTACTAATAAAAATCAGTTAATATTCTCGAAATAAAATTAAGCTTAAGCACTAAAAAATATCCGGATAAGACTGTGGTTCATTTTCCTCTCTCCGCGTTACCGGAAAAATTTAGTTACATCAGAATACGAATAGAACATACATACCAACACCAAAATATATTATATGATAATTTATTGAGATTATTTGTATATACAAAAAATAGAGAAACTTGTTAAGTTGTTACATTTTACAAAAATTTGAATGTTTTAGACTCAATTATGCTATAAATGGCTCTCTTAAAATGTTTTTAACGTCGAAAAATGTGCAAAAAATGTTTTTTTGTAAATATCTCCGTTGTATTGCAAAAACCGAAAAAAATATATTTATACTGAATTAAAGGTAAATAAATTCTCTATAATTTAGCTTTCATAAGTTCTTTTGTGGGATGAATGGTTTCGCCGCTAGAGCGCCGCAAAATTGGTCAATTTTTCGAAGTCATGGAAAATATACTTTTCGATTCAACTACAAGGAAAAATGTTAAGTCAATTTATGGTTAATGAAGAGACGCTTTTAAGGAACACGTTGATCTTAAAATTACTCTAAAGGCTTTTACAGATCTATTTAATAACTGAATATTTGTTTATACAATTTGTCTCCTCAATCAGCAGAAAGCAATTGCCAGGCCCGAGGAAAAGATCCGGACCCGGGGAAATGATACTTACCAGGTTCACAAATAAAAGAATATATTGGCGCCCAACCCAGGCCCTAAGAACCACTGACCCGGGGAATTTAAGCCCCGCTCCACCCTTTCTCGTTGGCCTGTCTTCAACAACTACGCAAATCAACTTACCACTCTTTTCCTTATTACCACATCAATATGTAGCTATCGATAAATATTTTTATCGATCAAAAAATCATTTCTGTGAAAAGAAGTATCTGTAAATAATAACAAATACTTCTGAGACATAATTGAGGTAACAAACTAGAAGTAAAACAAAGTTTAAAACTTTTTTTGGAGCCACTTTCCATAATTTTTGAATATTGTGCATAATAGTTTTTAAAACTCGGTTCACCATTATAAGTGTTTATTGGTAATAGGATAAAAAGTCCTTGTTTTGTGATTTCAACTTGTATCAACTGAAAAATGAAATGAATGTTACATATTCGCGTATTGAATGAATTACCACTGATAGAGAATGGTTTAGATTCAATTTTAGTCAATTGAATTCAATTTTATTGAATGCAATGGCAATGAAACTTTATATTATAAATCATAAATACAAGCTGGTTATATTGAGATTGTTAAGGCTACTGGTGAGCTAATAGCCAAAAATAATGTTTGTACTGTTTTTAATTGTTCTCATTTAGGCTGCTAGTGCGCTAATAGCCTAAATGTAAATTTTGTTTCAGACATCAAGCTATTGGTGTGCTAATAGCCCTTAATATTGTTTTAAGATAAATTTCTGCATAAGGCTACTTGTGAGCTAATAGCCTGAAATATCCTCTTGTTATAAGATTGTCCCTATTAGGCTACAAGCGAACTGGTAGCCTACTTGTTAAAATCAGAATGTTTATTAGGCTGCTGTAGAGTTAATAACCTAAAACGTTGCTACTAAAAGTTTGTTTTCCATTAGGCTACTGATGAGCTGTTAGCTGAAAATGTTACCCGTGGTTTAAGTAGTTATCTAGGCTATTGGTGACCTAATAGCCTAAAATATTACATAATTTTTTTAAAGATGAATGTGTTAGGCTACTGATGATCTAATAGTCTAATAACTGCCGATAATTCTAAGATCAAATTGTTTTATATTAGACTATTGGTGAGCTAGTAGCTTAAAATATTATTGGTATTAATTTAAAGATGTAGATACAGTGAATTTATTTTATCCTGCAACGTTGAAATTATTATCATACATGGTTTCCCTAGTAACGACAAATTATTTTGACAGCAATGTTTTTTTTGTTTAATTTAATGCCTCTTTGCTGCTGTGGCAATTAGCTAAACAGCAATGTAAAATCGCCTATGTTACAAATTTTAAAAAAAAACGCAATTTTACATTGCTGTCAGATTTCAATTACCATAGTAACGATAATACCTGTATTGCAGGATAAAAGAAATTCATTGTATCTATTAGACTACTGATGAACGATTACAATTATTACTACATTACATACTACATTAGACTACGGGTGACCTAATAGCCTAATTTATCGAATTAATGTAGTTATATATTACGCTACTGACAAACTAATAGTCTAATAAGCTGCCCATAACTTTAAGATTATTCTACATTAGACTATTGGTGAGATAGTAGCCTAAAATATTACTGGTATTTGAAAGATCTTAGGCTACTGGTGTGATAATAGCCTGATAAGCTGCTATTACTGAGGTTATGATCAAATTAATGTATAATAGACTACTGGGTAGCCAATAGCCTGAATTAAAGTTTTAAAAGATATGTTTAGGCTACTGGTGTGTTAGTAGCTTTTTGTGTTTTAAGATTATTTTGTATAGTTCAATATGATCCTATTGTTTTATAATAGTCTAGTGTTGAGCTTGTAGCCTCGAAAATTGACTTCTGTTGAATCTAAACTTGTTTTTCATTCGGTGAAGAAAAAGTATCGGTGCTCATAGTTCTCAAAAAAACCGTGCGCAATCGCATTGGTGCGCAGTTGTACCTACGACATACGCATGCGCGTTACGCATGCTCACACCGGTCAAACACTCCTCCACCCCCAGATAAGCATATCCCTCCCCATTAGAAATGCAAGTATACACCAGGGTTGTATAAAATTGCTAATTTTAGTTTTATTTTAAATTCCTATTGATTGAGTGATTTGTTATAAGAAATATTAAGTATAAAGGAGAGTGCAATATGTACAAATAATACTAATTTTACTTTTTTTTATATATATACATTATGAACTGTATAAACAAGATTAATTAATTAATGTTTGAATTAACTACAGTATGTAGTTTGTTTTAATTTTTTTTTTATACATAGAGGCCTGAACAGTGCTGTTTAAAGGCACATTTTTTTAAGGGTGCGTCTCTCTGAGGGGCCCACCTCAGTATTATTAAGGTTAAGGACCTCATATTTGTAAAACTGTATATCCGCCAACCAGTTGCGTCATCAACCCCCGATCCACACAAGACACCTTTAAAATCCCCCCCAACCCCCTTAATTCTGGTAACCCAAGCAGAACAAACAGTACAATGAAGAGTGCTGTTGCCGACGCAGTACAACAATATTACCTGTATGATGTCTATATTACAAAAGGTTACAGTTGACAGTCGAACTGTTTATATAAAATGAAACAAAAATTGTTTGTTGAGTTTTAGGAAAAATGCAATGAGAATGTATGAATATATTTTGTGCAGTAAACAGTAACACAATAGTATATGTGTGTTTTATTTATTTTTTCCCTAATCCTATTACAGTAAGCGCAATATTAGAAGATACACCTATACGCGAACAGGAATCCTCTCGTGAACACTACCCAAGATGAAAAAAATGGCTTGTATTGTTTAAGTGATAGAAGTAATCTCGCACGACGCATGACCATTTGAAACACTCCTATTCTATCAATGCGACTGCATGCAGATCACGTGGGTTGTCTTCTAATATCGCGCCACCTCTACCTTAACAATTTGTTTGGATTAACGTGCTACACTGGGTATGTTTTGCTGTGCCAATTCTGGTTTCGATTTAATCAGAATACGCGTTTTGCTGAGGCGCAGACAAAGTGGTGGCACGGGCCTTCCCCCCATCGGGCCAGCAGATTACGCAGCGCTGCTCAGGGAGTTTAAGATAAAATTTGTTAACCGCAACAGTAATTTATTTTTAAATTAAACAATATTGGCTTTTTTATTTCACGTAAACATTTTTTAAGATTGACCATAGGCGCCCGCAAGGGGGGGCAAGATGGGTCAGTTTAAAAATTTGATTGACGTGCACAGGTTGGTTTCATTGATGTACACATTTAGAAATTTGATTGACGTACAACGGTTGGTTATACGGATGTACCTACACATTTAAAAATTAGATTGACGTACCACGGCTGGTTACACGGATGTACACATAAAAATTAGATTGACGTGCCATGGTTGTTTACACGGATGTACACATTTAAAAATTATATTGACGAACCACGGTTGGCTGCATGGATGTACACATTTAAAAGTTTGATTGACGTACCACGGTTGGTTACATAGATGTACACATTTAAAAATTAGATTGACGTGCAACGGTTAGTTACATGGATGTACACATTTAAAAATTAGATTGACGTGCAACGGTTGGTTACATGGATGTATACATTAAAAAATTAGATTGACGTGCCACGGTTGGTTACATGGATGTACACATTTAAAAATTAGATTGACGTGCCATGGTTGGTTACACGGATGAACACATTTAAAAATTAGATTGACGTGCCACGGTTGGTTACACGGATGTACACATATAAAAATTAGATTGACGTACCACGGTTGGTTACATGGATGTACTAATTTAAAAATTAGATTGACGTGCAACGGTTGGTTACATGGATGTACACATTTAAAAATTAGATTGACGTGCAACGGTTGGTTACACGGATGTACACATTTAAAAATTAGATTGACGTACCACGGTTGGTTGCATGGATGTACACACTTAATAATTTGATTGACGTGCCATGGTTGGTTACATGGATGTACACATTTAAAAATTTGATTGACGTGCAACGGTTGGTTACACGGATGTACACATTTAAAAATTAGATTGACGTGCAATGGTTGGTTACATGGATGTACACATTTAAAAATTAGATTGACGTGCCACGGTTGGTTACATGGATGTACAATTTAAAAATTAGATTGACGTGCAACGGTTGGTTACATGGATGTACACATTTAAAAATTAGATTGACGTGCAACGGTTGGTTACACGGATGTACACATTTAAAAATTAGATTGACGTACCACGGTTGGTTGCATGGATGTACACATTTAAAAGTTTGATTGACGTACCACGGTTGGTTACATAGATGTACACATTTAAAAATTAGATTGACGTGCAACGGTTAGTTACATGGATGTACACATTTAAAAATTAGATTGACGTGCAACGGTTGGTTACATGGATGTATACATTAAAAAATTAGATTGACGTGCCACGGTTGGTTACATGGATGTACACATTTAAAAATTAGATTGACGTGCCATGGTTGGTTACACGGATGAACACATTTAAAAATTAGATTGACGTGCCACGGTTGGTTACACGGATGTACACATATAAAAATTAGATTGACGTACCACGGTTGGTTACGTGGATGTACTAATTTAAAAATTAGATTGACGTGCAACGGTTGGTTACATGGATGTACACATTTAAAAATTAGATTGACGTGCAACGGTTGGTTACACGGATGTACACATTTAAAAATTAGATTGACGTACCACGGTTGGTTGCATGGATGTACACACTTAATAATTTGATTGACGTGCCATGGTTGGTTACATGGATGTACACATTTAAAAATTTGATTGACGTGCAATGGTTGGTTACACGGATGTACACATTTAAAAATTAGATTGACGTGCAATGGTTGGTTACATGGATGTACACATTTAAAAATTAGATTGACGTGCCACGGTTGGTTACATGGATGTACAATTTAAAAATTAGATTGACGTGCAACGGTTGGTTACATGGATGTACACATTTAAAAATTAGATTGACGTGCAACGGTTGGTTACACGGATGTACACATTTAAAAATTAGATTGACGTACCACGGTTGGTTGCATGGATGTACACACTTAATAATTTGATTGACGTGCCATGGTTTGTTACATGGATGTACACATTTAAAAATTTGATAGACGTGCAACGGTTGGTTACACGGATGTACACATTTAAAAATTAGATTGACGTGCAATGGTTGGTTACATGGATGTACACATTTAAAAATTAGATTGACGTGCCACGGTTGGTTACATGAATGTACACATTTAAAAATTAGATTGACGTGCCACGGCTGGTTACACGGATGTACACATATAAAAATTAGATTGACGTGCCATGGTTGGTTACACGGATGTACACATTTAAAAATTATATTGACGTGCCACGGTTGGTTACATGGATGTACACATTTAAAAATTAGATTGACGTGCCACGGTTGGTTTAATGGATGAACACATTTAAAAATTTGATTGACGTGCCACGGTTGGTTACACGGATGTTCACATTTTAATCGTGTACATCCCTGTAACCAACCGTGGCACGTCAATCTAATTTTTAAATTAGTACATCCATGTAACCAACCGTTGCACGTCAATCTAATTTTTAAATGTGTACATCCATGTAACCAACCGTGGCACGTCAATCTTATTTTTAAATGTGTACATCCATGTAACCAACCGTTGCACGTCAATCTAATTTTTAAATTAGTACATCCATGTAACCAACCGTTGCACGTCAATCTAATTTTTAAATGTGTACATCCATGTAACCAACCGTTGCACGTCAATGTAATTTTTAAATGTGTACATCCATTTAACCAACCGTTGCACGTCAATCTTATTTTTTAAATAAGTGCATCCGTGTAACCAAACGTTGCACGTCAATCTAATTTTTAAATGTGTACATCCGTGTAACCAGCCGTTGCACGTCAATCTAATTTTTAAATGTGTACATCCATGTAACCAGCCGTTGCACGTCAATCTAATTTTTAAATGTGTACATCCATGTAACCAACCGTTGCACGTCAATGTAATTTTTAAATGTGTTCATCCATTTAACCAACCGTTGCACGTCAATCTAATTTTTTAAATAAGTACATCCGTGTAACCAACCGTTGCACGTCAATCTAATTTTTAAATGTGTACATCCATGCAACCAACCGTGGTACGTCAATCTAATTTTTAAATGTGTACATCCGTGTAACCAGCCGTTGCACGTCAATCTAATTTTTAAATGTGTACATCCATGTAACCAGCCGTTGCACGTCAATCTAATTTTTAAATGTGTGCATCCATGCAACCAACCGTGGTACGTCAATCTAATTTTTAAATGTGTACATCCGTGTAACCAGCCGTTGCACGTCAATCTAATTTTTAAATGTGTACATCCGTGTAACCAGCCGTTGCACGTCAATCTAATTTTTAAATGTGTACATCCGTGTAACCAGCCGTGGCACGTCAATCTTATTTTTAAATGTGTACATCCATGTAACCAACCGTTGCAAGTCAATCTAATTTTTAAATTAGTACATCCATGTAACCAACCGTTGCACGTCAATCTAATTTTTAAATTAGTACATCCATGTAACCAACCGTGGCACGTCAATCTAATTTTTAAATGTGTACATCCATGTAACCAACCGTGGCACGTCAATCTAATTTTTAAATGTGTACATCCATGTAACCAACCGTGGCACGTCAATCTAATTTTTAAATGTGTACATCCATGCAACCAACCTTGTCACGTCAATCAAATTATTAAGTGTGTACATCCATGCAATCAGCCGTTGCACGTCAATCTAATTTTTAAATGTGTACATCCATGTAACCAACCGTTGCACGTCAATGTAATTTTTAAATGTGTACATCCATTTAACCAACCGTTGCACGTCAATCTAATTTTTAAATGTGTACATCCATGTAACCAACCGTTGCACGTCAATCAAATTTTTAAATGTGTACATCCGTGTAACCAGCCGTTGCACGTCAATGTAATTTTTAAATGTGTACATCCATGTAACCAACCCTTGCACGTCAATCTAGTTTTTAAATGTGTACATCTATGTAACCAACCGTTGCACGTCAATCTAATTTTTAAATTGAATATGATTGAATATGCAATGGAAAATTTAACATGGGAAAGCTCTATGTTGCAACTCGAAAAAGGACATACGGCATAGATAGATAGATGGGGGGGGGGGCAACTTCAGTTTTGTCCGGGGCGCTGCTAATACTAGGGGCGGCCCTGTCTATAGGAATGAGAACTAATATTTAATAATAAAAGACATTTTTAAAGACAATATTTATTATAATAAGGAATAATTTATTTTTACAGAAAAACTCACATTGAATTCAATACATGATAAATGAAAAATATGTGAAAATACACTGCGTTTGCAGAAAGATGGAATCTATTCACTAAATTTTCAAATAGTTATTCTTTTAAATATTATAATCAAGTTATAAGATATGTTTTATAAGTACATATTTTCTGTCAGGATAATAAAACGCATCTTGTGTTTCATATAAAATTCACATCTGTTAAGTCTTGTGCTAACATCAACAGATTATTTAAGATTACATTCTTACCAACCTAAACAACATAAAATAATCTACTAGATATATCACTAGCATCGTTTCGATTTAGTGTATTACAACCATGAACCAGCATGCCATTGCAGTATATTGAGTCTGATTTTAAGAATGCGACAGTGCGTCATCAGTTAGTTTATTACATTTTTTGGCGCACAGCATCTGTGGCTATTAGCGTCATCACACAATTACAGATTTCATTCTTACATTTTTTTTTAAATTAAGTTTTATAATGTTTCATTAGAATAAATTATGACATACTAGTAGGCACTTTCCTTTTACCACTTTACTTAAGAAATCTAATTCCCTTTTCACACTAGAACTTTAAGATCGGATGTTAAAGTGAATGTATCTTTAAACGCTAATGTGAAACCGTATGGCCTCATCTAAATACAAGCGATGTTTAAGACAGAGATCTGCGTCTTAAACATCGTCCGCATTGCCAAGTTAATTTCTATTATAAAAAAATTCTCCTTGAATTTGTGCTGTCAACATTTTATAATATCATAAACAAGAATACTGTATTATATCGACGTTATAAGAAGTTTATACTTATTGTTAAAATAAAATTATTTATTTTAATAATGTGTTTAATAAAATACAGAGCTACAATAATTGAGATAAAATGTATCGACTTAAATGTTAATAGGGGAAGTATTTTAAGATCGCAGCGCTATTTCGGCAAACTTGGAACCTTCAAAATAGACATTCGTTACATATAAACAACGTGAATTTTACTTATGGAAAATGTTTACTGGTGGTTTTTGTAATTTTGCTACAATATTAATACTTGTTTTTATGCAATTATATTTTTATGCAAACATTTTTTATAAAAAAAAGCGCGACACAATGTCTATTTCTGTAGTTCCTAAAATCCCACCAGATGTCATATCGCTTAGCAATTTTTCCCTATACAGGTGTAATATATTCTTTATTGTAGAATGAAATGAAATATCCATATTTGTTTATAATAATTCAAAATGTGCGTCTGCGCAGACAGTTCTAAACTGGTAATTTCATGACGGTAACTTAAGGACAAAATTACTGTAGCTGATGACAGCACCAGAGATTTAAAGATCAAGTGTGAAAGCATACCAATGTTAAACATCGGTGAACTTTAAGTTCACTCGTCTTAAAGTTCTAGTGTGAAAAGGGTATAAGCTAAGCTAAGTTAATCTAAGTTTTAAGAGCGTTCCATTTATAAGACGCTGGCTAAGATAAACTAAGTTTTTTCCTCCCCCCTTTCCCTTGCTAAGACATTTGACTAACTTCTTAGCTTAGCCAAGCATTTTAACTTGTAAAAGGAAAGCAGCTATTGAATTACAATATAAAAATTAAAAAATCATTTAAATTATAGTTGCTTTTGGAATTTTTATTAAGGTATGTCTTAAATCACTACTTAAAATTTACACTCATAACTTCTAAATTATAGAATGTAAAGAAATATCGAACAACTAGAATTATAAATAATAGTATATTGTGCAACTAGCGCGGAATGCCATATATTCCGCACGAGAATGAAGTTTGCAAACGAGTGAAGCAAATCATTCGAGTGTGGAATGTGTATTCTGTGCGTGTTGTTCACTATGCTTTTCCTCTGATTACCATTTTTCAGTAAATAAATAATCAAGAAAATACAATATAAATATGGATAACTGCCATTAATGCGCGCGCAGTAATTTTCTAAAAACTGCACATGCGCATTGCTGCGAATTTATTCTTTCCCGCACATGCGCATTGAGGAGCATCTATCATTTCCGCATCGCCTGCACGCGCATGAGGGCATCATGCGAAATCAAGCTAATTTCCCGTCAACTTACTCTATCTCCGAAAGACTGATAGTAATAAAATTTATCATTTGTAAAAAGTTATTGTATTATCACACAGAATCGGTAAAACAAAAGCGACAAAATATGAATAGTTAGAAACGAAATATTGTTAAAAACAACCGAGTGTGCCGCACATATTATATGGGAATACGAACTAGGGTTAAACACAATAGACCATAAAAATTTGACCCTAAAATTTTGAGGAAAAATATGGTCACAGGGATGTGTTTAATGATATGATAAATATGGTCACAGACGTGCGTTTAATAAAATGATAAATAGTAATATAGAAATACACAAAACCAATTTAAACGTGTTTAAAATGTGCACGCCACTGATAACTGCCTGACAAAATGATTTATTACTATCAGCCTTTTTGAGATAGAGTATAATTCCGCTCAAATGTCGTGTGTTCAATTGACTTATGTTCATCTGTCGCTATGATAATATGTCACAGTGTTCTTTTGTCGTGTATTAAAATGTGTCTATGTTCATCTGTCGCCTGTTAATGTGTCCATCTTAAAGTGTCGCATGTTAATCTGTCGTTAATTTCGAACGTTATCGATTTTTTTCAACAGCAATATTTATCTGACTGACTAAAACTAGATAGCTATAGCTGGGTCTTGAGGTGAGCGCATCTCAAGTACGGATGTAAGTCTGTAGATGGAAACAAGTGCATTATTCTTTCAAAAGTTAATGACATTTATTATTTTTAATATGTACCCATAATTTGTTATCCTTTATGCCGGGTTTACATTGGTAGAGTAACAGAGCTAGTAACTAGCGCAAGTACTACGCGCTTTACTATACTATCTTATTTTCAGGATAGTAGGTGTTCATACGCAATTGATATACATATCTTATTTTCTGGATAGTAAGTATCAAAACACATTTGACATCTTCACTGTGATTTTGTAGTGAAATTATCTTTTTGCAAAAAAAAGTTTATGAATGTGGATATACATCGTCGCCGGCGTGATGCCATTAAAAAATGGTATTTTGAATTACATCATTTCTTGTGGAGGAAATAATTGATTGTCTTATTAAAGTAATCGGTACAGAATATAAGCCTAAACGAAAATGGGTTAGAAATGGATTGATAGAAGAACTACACATGGCGCATCAGTCCTTCTATTTCGTGAATTAGCCGTGGAAGATCAAAAAGAATACAGACTGTGTTTAAGAATGATACCAGATGATTTTAATAGGCTATTAAATTTAATTAGTCCATTAATACAACGAACTGATACACTAATAAGGGATGCGATTCCAGCAAAAATAAAATTGGAATTAACGCTTTATTTCCTAGCCACAGGAAATAGTTATTGTAGTCTACAACATCTTTTTCGTGTATCAAAGGCAGTTATTTCACAGATGATTTCAAAAATCATCAATTAATAAATCAATATTACGCAATTTATGTAAATAAATTGTAACTTACCTGATATTGTTTTTTTTCTATTTGTTACCGCTTGCCGCCAATTTGAAATGAATCAATTTTGCGTAGTGGGGGAAAAGACAGTAGCTAGTAAATACGTCGAGGAGCTAGCTGCTATCCTAGCCCAACTACTAGAAGCTAGTACTCTACTAGTCACATTGTCAACTGTTTACACAGGGATAGTAACTAGTTCCTAGTTACTTGCGCTAGTTACTAGCTCTTTTACTCTACCAATATAAACCCGACATTACACAAATTCCTGAAATGTGTAGAAAATCACATTTAAATTTTTATGAGATGTGTAGATTGCAATTCGGTATAAAATTTGGTGTATAAATTGTAACTAATTTTATTTCAGATTATAAGTTTTGTTTAAAGAAATTGTAATACTGTTTTGCTCTTAACATAGTTTTGAAAGAATATTATAATTTTTAACAAAGACAGTATCCCTCCATTTCACCACTAAAAGAAATTGATCATTTACTAACACAACGTTTACTCAAATTTATAATTTTAGTTTAAACAACGTTCTCACACTTTAAAACTTTCCAGTGGCGTAGCTATAAATCTGTAAGCTCCAGTGCAAGTTTAAAATTATTCCTCAACCTATATTTCTATAATTTATCTAATAGCTCCATTTGCATTCGAGCCCTTGTGCGTACTCTCCATATTCAAAACATCATAACTACGCCACTGTAACTTTCATCCACGAAAATCGATAAAATGTAATCTTAAATAATCTGCTCGCCTTGTTTTAAGGCTTTAAATAAAATGTGTGTGTTATTAAAGTCTACCACACACTGCACTTGTTTATAGGATTCATAGGTGAACCGAGAGGACAGCCATACGCCTGCGCAAAGTCCCATGAGTTGGACAGAGGGCCCAATACTCGGATCGGCCCTGGAGAATGAACGGATGACCTAATTTTAGTTAGAGCGTCTTCGGGTCGCATTGATCCGCACCAGATTTGGGCGTAGTTCAAAAAGAACAGTTGATCGTGTGTAAGATTTAGACCTGGGAGATCTGGTTCTGCTCCATATTCGGCTACCCATTTCCTGTAAGCCTGAAATAAAAATATAATTAAAACAAGACACTCACAAAGGCTAAATTACATTTTGTGTAAGAACTAGCTCGGCTTCGGTCGGGGACAATTCGTTAATATTGACCTCGCTATTAGTTGACCAGGCAGAAAATAATACTTTAAACATATGAAAGAACCGATTTTAAAAAGTCTTTTAATTCTGATTAGTGTATAAATCGTGTATCAAATTTCTACCGATAAAATATATGTTGATAATTTCAAGTAAATATGTCAATTATAAACCGAAACCAGTAACCTCCCATAAAAAAAAAATAATAATAAAAAAATTACTAAAAAAAAAAAATAATTTAAAAGAAGCTTTAGGTAAATCTTCAAAAATACATCAAATTATGTCCTATACAAATTTTTGTCCAAGGTTTGGTTTACTAGTTACGAATTTTTTTCAATTTTAAAGTTTAATAACTTCCGTTTCCGGTTTCGGATTTTAATAAAAAACAATAGGGTTCTTCCCAATTATTAGAAGAATTTTTTAGTACCAGAACGAACTCTTTAAGTTAAACCGTTTTTGAGTTATCGTGTATACACACAGACACACACACATACGGACGGCACTTCGAAAATAGGTTTTTTGGATTCCCTGGACCATGAAACGTGGTCATCAGTCAAAATCTCGACATCGAAAATTTTCGCGATAACAATACTTGCCCCTTATATATTAAGGTCGGGCAAGTAAAAATATATTTGGATTAACTCGCGCACAAATATCAATACAAGGGCTACCCTTTAAGTTTTTACAAAAAGTAAAAAAGATTTTTTTTTTACAAACCTTTTTTATTGCATTTCAAAATATTCGCCTTTAAGATTTATACACTTTTGCATGCGTTCAAACCAATTCTCGAAACATTTTTTCCACTCTGAAGTTGGTATCTCAAAAACATGGTTTTCGAAGACTTCAAAGCTTCTAGAGGTGATGAAAATCACTGTCCACGCATTTTTGTTTGACATTGGGGAACAAAATAAAGTCGTTAGGGGATAAATCAGGTGAATACGGGCAATGAGACATTAATTCGATATTCTTCTCCTTCAAATAATCAATTGTTTGACGTGCTGTGTGGGAGCTTGCATTGTCCAAAGAAGAATGATGCGACGTTTTTGGTTGTTTTTCCTGATTTTGTTGGTGACTTCTGGCAAACAAATTGTTGTATACCATTCAGCATTAACTGTTCTTCAATCCTCTAAAGGCATGGTTGTGACATGTCCAGTACAACCGAAGAAAAAAGCAATCATTTTCTTGGAAGTGCTTCGTGAACGAACAACTTTTGTTGGTTTCGGTTCATCTTGGAACACCTTTGGTTTCAGTAGATTGTTGCTTAGTTTCCGGTTCATATGAATAAATCCAAGTTTCGTCACCTATAACGATGTTGTATACGGATTTTGCTGTGCCTAGGTTGATTCTTTTTAGCATTCCTTTACACCAATCAACACGATCCTTTTTTTGAGCTTTGGTCAAATTATGCGGAATCCATCGGGAACAGATCTTTTTCACAGCTAAATTTCCAAGAAAAATCGATTGTATTACAGTTTGCGATATACCAAAGGATGCTTCTATCTCACGGTAAGTCACATGCCGATCTTCTTCAATTATTTTGCACACAGCATCAACGACGTTCACGAGATTCATCACTGACGGACGCACAACCACGACGAAATTCTGAAAACCAATTGTAAACAGTCTTTTCTGATGGTGCTTCATTACCAAAAGTTGAACGAAGCGAATCTATGCATTATTGTTGAGTTAGGCCTTTACTAAAATCGTAAAAAATCATCCAACGAAAACCTTCACTAGTAATATCCATTTATTCTACTACTCGGTCAATTTATAAACAGCTACTGATTTCACAATAACAAATGTCAAATTTTACGAATCTAGTAATGACACATTTCAATATTGCCTAGTGGTCGTTTGTAAAAACATAAAAGGTAACCCTCGTATATACTACTACTTCAAATAGATATAAAATCTATTTTAAATAAGATTTTAAACTTTTTTAAATACGATAGAAACTAACAAACGAAGAGATTGCGCGGTCAATGACTACTAAAGAAGTTATAGATTAAAGTTTTTATATATTTTAAGTAGTTTACCCTGAATGACTGTTTGAGTCCTCCATTGTCGGCAATGTTCTCTCCTTGAGTCATGCGTCCATTAACGTACAGCCCAACTTCATCAATCTTGTACTTGGAATATTGGTCTATGATACACTGGGCCCTTTCCCGGAAAGCCCTTATTGTAGCATTGTTCCACCATTGCATCATATTGCCATCTTTATCGAACTGACGACCTAGCAATTATCAAATTACAAATTAGAACACATATTTTGTACCAATAATAAATAGCATAACATCACAAAGCAGATTGAATTCCTTGAGTATAGGGGAAAAATTTTAAGATCGTAGCGCCACGCGGATTTTTTTGAAACCATTCTAAATCAGATACCACTTGACATTTACAATAAATAATAGCGAAAAGTGTATCAAAAAACGACAAAAAATAAATAATTGTTTGGGATTTTCTGATTTTGTGAAGTGACATTACTTGTAAACATCTAAAATACTACATTTTGTGATCTGGTTTTAAGTTATGGCGGTTTTCCATTGTCGATTATTTTAACTATATTGGGGGAAATAATAATTCCCGTGTTGTTTACCAAGGGGTAGAAATCTACAATGCTGGGCATATAATATTGTGTGGAGTCACTGAAAAAAACAGAGAGTTCATAAAGATTTATGCATTATGCCTACAAACTTGTGCATTATAAACCCACACACAATACGGGAATTTTCAAGATATGCGATAATAAATACAAAATTGAAAATATTTTTTGTAGTCACTATCATTAAAATGTAATGAGCAAACTTTGATACAAGGGTTCACTTTTTTTCCAATTTTTAAATTGTTTATCTAAACATCGCGTCGATTCCTAACCTCTTGCTTTCCCAATTTTGTTTCGAACCATACGGTGTCTGATATTAGTGGAAACAAATGAAACGATATTTCCGGGTTTCTTCTTTTCAATGAATTGCACATAGGCACACAACAATATGTATTATACATTTTTCAATGATTATAATAAAACTTTAAAAACAAACTTCATACAAAACCAATACACAAAACGAAATGTTATCTGATGTACACAAGTTCATGAAACGCTCACCAGATGGTAGGTTGCTTAGCTGCAAATCTCTATAATTGAACATACCTTTGTCATCGAAGCCGTGCGTTATTTCGTGACCAATAACAACACCGATTCCACCGTAGTTGAGCGATTTCGGAAAGTGTTGACTGTAGAACAAAGGTTGTAATATCCCAGCGGGAAACACTGTAAAATACAATGCATAATAATTAATAAAATAGTATAATGCATAATAATAAGTGTAGAACAAAGTGTATAAATAGGAAGAAAGAACATGGTCCAAATATTAGTTAATTTGGAGATATTACTGTTAGCTAGTTAGCTATAAGTTTGCAGACACCTTTATTTTGGACGTTTGCCATTGCTGATAGTACTAGGCTAGAATAGTACAATATAATGAGTATTAGTATCAAAAAGATATAATACTTCAAGAGTAATATAAATATATAGTGATTCATCACTTCTCGTGATCGCTGAAGACGGAAACAGATTGTTGAGCAGTTTCCGAAACATCCGAATTTTTTATATTACTCTTGAAGTATTATATCTTTTTGATACTAATACTCATTATATTGTACTATTCTAGCCTAGTACTATCAGCAATGGCAAACGTCCAAAATAAAGGTGTCTGCATTAATATTGGACCATTGCAAAATAATTTCAAAGATATAAGCTATAAGTTTGTATTTAAAGATTTCAAATGACTGTAAAAAATTCGAAAATACTAATCATAGTCTAAAGCAGGGATTCCCAACCTTTTTAGGGTTTTGTGGGTATGACCAAAAAACCCTTATACCGTCATTTTGTTGTCTGTCTGTCTGTCTGTCTGTCTGTCTGTCTGTCTGTCTGTCTGTCTGTCTGTCTGTCTGTCTGTCTGTCTGTCTGTCTGTCTGTCTGTCTGTCTGTCTTTCTGTCTGTCTGTCTGTCTGTCTGTTTGTCTGTCTGTCTGTTCGGTAAAAATTGTAGCCAAACGGCTAAACCTAGAGAGTGGAAATTTGGCATGATTGTACAACTTTTTGACCCGCAAATAGGAAAAATACTAAAACATCTAAAAAACGTATCCCCCTAAAAATATAAACAAATATGTGCTCAACGAAAAATAAAATATTTTTTTTAAATTCTGAGTAGGGTATCAAATGAAAGCCCTTAGTACGTGGATTAACGATCAAAATTTTATTTTTGCAAAATAAATTATTTTGACGCGATTTTAGTCAAAATTGTGCAAAAAAATTTTTGTCCCACACCCTGTAGCCCAGATGGTTTAAACTAAAAATCTGAAAAAATTCTAAGTAATGTATATTGGTGTGAACCGGAATAGTACAACAGGAATTTTTGATCAGATTATGTTTTCGAAAAATAATGCATTTTTTGTGTATTTAACCAAAATATGTTAAATATTTAATTCGCTATGTAACCAAGTTGATACGTCAGCGCTCATAGCAATGTGCGTTTAGTCATTGGTTTTCTAATTTGTCAAGCAGGTAACTTGCAAACTAGAGTTCGAATCCTGTCAATTTTAATTTTTTCTGCAGTTTTCTTTTATTAAATTATTTTGTCAAAATTCTAGTTATATTTTGGTAAATGTTGCATTTAATTTTTAAAAGCGTAAATTTAATAACCAGTGGGAAGTGTTGAAATTATAATTTAATTCTGTTTGATGTATACGAAATCAGATGGCGGGGCTAATGATTTAAGCAACCAATAGAAGCCATAGGCGCAATTTTCAAAATCTTAATGTACTTGCTATGTAAAAAAAAATACTGCACATATTTAGAAACTTAAATAATGGTATTAGGCATTAGAATTAAAATTCATAAAAAAATATTTTAACATAAAATTTGTTTTGGCATCCCAAAATAATCATCATTCAGTTATTAAATACCTGCAAAACCCTGAAATGTGTGAAAATTCACACTTCACATCAATTTTTTCTACTTAATTTTTTTTATTATAATGCATAAATATGTAGCGCCATATATCAAGTTGAAGTTGTAAGGACAATCCAGTTACTATCACAACAAATATAAATATATATATATATATATTATTAAACAATTTTTCAATTTTACTGAAATGTGTAACTAATTATAATATATATTTTTTTAAATTTAATGCTATGATTGTGGTTGATGCTTTTCCATAATACTTTTTATGTTAGGTGTAAAATTACTTAATAATAATCGTAAATCACCGCGTTCTGTAATATTTAATTGATTTCTAGTTTTTATTAATAAATTGTTAACATGACTAAATCCTGCCTCAACCAAGTAAGAACTAGGAAAAGCTAAAAATAATGGTTCGGTGATATGAATTAATTTGACGTATTTTTTGCGAATGTTTACAATTCCAAAATTTACATAACCACTTGCTTGAAAATTGATTTTATCTTCCTAATTCTCCTTCAATTCAATCAATTCTTCTTGTAGCAAAAAATCAATATTGCTTGTGTCGCTTTCAAATGGATTTATAATCCAAGACGGGATATCTAAACTTTCCAAATCTGATAGACCCCTGGAATACTATAGACCCTTTTTAAACTTCCATAGACCCCCAAGGGGTTCATCTGGACGCCGTTGGGAATCCCTGGTCTAAAGCGATGGTTCCCAAAATATTTGTCCACGACCCAAAAATTAAAAACCTATTGTCTTGGTGACTCATTGGAACAGGGATTTAGAGAAACATATTTTAAATATATTTTACTTTTCTTAAAATATATAAGGGTAAATATTTATTTTAAATCCTGCTTTATCTCCTTTTTGTTCGTGAAGGAACTTCAACTTTTCACAATAGAGATAACAGTTTATTTATTCAAGAGAAGATACAGTAACCATTTCTCAAAATGTCTTCTTTGTAAAGAGTTACAATGATAATACTTATCACTAAATATGTCACGTTAAAATATGGAAAATATTCCAAAAGGAATGAAATAAAGGACTATAAATTTGAGTTGAAAGAAGCCAATATAGCGCAGAGATACTCTTCTTCGTGTCCCAAAGGTCCCTGGTTCAAATCCAGGTTAATACTTTTGTATTCGATATAGTAATACCCGGTAAAAAATATTGCACGAATTTTTTGAATACACCTCGTACATATAAATAAATCGCTAAAACGTTTCAGTTAACTGAATGATCTCTTTATATTTACAGTTCTATAACAATTAAAAATATCTTATTAGATAGAATGCAGTTCGCAACAGGCTGTAACAATAAATAATGCCGGTTTGAACGAAGACTACTTAATATCGCAAATTAAGTACGTGTTAACACAAATATCTCATTGTTCAAATAAAATTTTGCCATTAATTACCAATCTTAGAAATTTCTAAACTCCTTTAAGTCTTTTATTGTGCATTAAAATTAAAATGTGGCCAGAAGACGTTGTACGAGCTGCGCCATTATATGAAGATGGCCGCAGTATTGGAATTATACTGTACTCATCAAAGAATATTACTGGTATTTTGGATATAGCTAAAAGCTCTATTAATTACACTATAAAGCGTCAACAGCGAACTGGTTTCTACATAAAAAAAAATCAGCTGTGGCCACCACAGGACCGACCGCCATCACAAAGTACTTGTATAAAATACATTCTAGCAGCAGAGTAGACTATGAAACTTGGCCTAATATTTTCTAACAGAGATATTATTTATCATGGCCATGGAAACGTTACATGTAAATATTAAAAAATAGAAAAAATTTTGAAAAATTTTTCACATTTGTTTCGTTTTATCAAAAAAAAGTCTCAAATAAAAGTTGTTAGTTATTGCTTTTGTAGCAACTTTTGTTAAATAATTTTTTTCGAAATATTTTTCTGTTATGAAATATTCGCAAAAATCTTAAAATCGACACGAGTAAACTCCCATTTTTAGTCAACCGATTTTTACCAAAAGTTGATCAACTTGTGCCATTGATGTCAAAAGCTTAAATATGAAGTTTCATGAAAATTATTTTAGCCGAATTTGCTCTGCACGGTGTACACATGCAGAGCAAATTCGGAGCGGACGGACAGACAGACAGACAATATTATTATTATTATATTATTTATTTCTGCAACGAGGCTAATCGCCGATGCCAGGGGGCGAGCTCCTACACCTGGATGAAGGGTGAATGATTGTGAAAATGGGAGTAATGTAAACATATTATTCTCGCCCGAATAATATCACCAACGAAGGAGGCTCGAACCATCGACCGGACAGTCGTACTGGGTTTCCGCCAGTACAAACCGCACGACTTAGTGCGCTCGGCCACTCCGTTGGCAGACAGACAGACAGACGGACCGACAGACATCATGCTAAAAATAGTCAAAACGTTATGTAGGGACCTCAATTCGTGGAGATCCATCGAAATCTCGAAATGTCAAAATCGATATGATCACAATACCTCCCTTATACCCTTTTCACATCAGATGTCTACCGACCAGTGTTTCAACAATACACGTAAGTAATTTCTTGTAAATAAAATAAAGATATAGATTAATAATAAATTAATCGTTTAATAATTAATTAATCAAAACTAAAAATATCATATGATTAATCGATTAACTGAAACAAAATAATCGATTATTTCAATCATTTGATTAATCGTTGCCATTTTTATTCTGCTCTTAATTAAAAGACATTTCTCTTTGCAGACTTACCAATGTCATTTTTATTTGGATTATAGAATGCGTTGACAACTGCTGGTTCTGTGGACCACTTATCCTTGTCCACTGGTTGTCGCAGTTTCTGCAGATTCTGAGCGGCATCATATTTCAGCACGTTCAGTATATTAATCAAAAATTCATCTTCTGTTATGTTCAGCTGCAAATATAATAGCATCATTAGTTACATTTTCTCTCAGCTTAAAAACCATACTTTCTCTCACTTTTTCTCGCCATTTCATTCGCTCACTCTCTCACACGCTAATTTAAAGTTTATTCTTTTCAAATATCTAATAAAATATTAATTAATCTAATTTTGATGTTGAATATGTAAAATTTATTCAACACAAGCTTTCCAACAATACAGTTCAGAATATAAAAGCGATGAACAGAACTTGAATGCTCAATTTCTGGGACATTTTTTGCTTTAATCGCGTTAAAATTAACAATATTTGGAAAATCACTTCTCTGTTAACGTTAAGACCGTGCAAAAGAAAATCAAGAAATTAATTATATAGGAATAATGATTAATATACGTATTGATATAGTATGTGATAGTGTTTACAAAAATTATAAAATTATACAAATAATAAAAATACGAATAATTTATGTATATATAAAAAAATATAGGTAATGCACGATGTAAGAGGATTACGTCACAAAGTGACTACAAAATTTAAAAAATTAAATAACTAAAAATTTTCATTCATATTAGGTCTTCAAGGATGAAATTTGTAGAAAAAAAAGGCAAAGTTGGTTGATAACTTGCAAATATAAGGAATTATATTATTCATCAAAGTATGCACCCATATTGTCTATACACTTTTGCCATTTAAGCGTCAGGTTGTTCAGGCCGGTGGTTTAAAACCCTGGTGGACGAGAGTCAATGAATTCCTGGAAGGCCAGTTTTACAGCATTGTCGGAATTAAACTGTTTTCCTATTAAAAAGTTGTCCAAATTGCGGAAGAAGTGCTAGTCAGTGGGGGCTAGGTCTGGTGAGTATGGAGGATGATGAAGAAGTTCCAACTCCAATTGCTGTAGTTTTGCCACAGTCATTTGTGCAGTGTGTGGTCTAGCGTTATCATGCAATAAGATAGGAGTCGATCTGTTGACCAATCTAGGCTGTTTTTCTTTAAATTTTTGCATCATTTCGTCCAGTTGGTTGCAGTATATTTCTGCTGTGATCGATGAGTCAGTTTTTTTTTATTATTATTTTTTTTTTTTGTTTTTTTGGTTTTTAATGAATTTGTGCGAAATTTGGCGAACCAATTTGATATTGTCTGCTGCGTCGTAACACTAGAGCCAAAGATGCTAAATTTGAGATGCCGTAGTTCCACGTAAGAAGTCATATGTACTTCATAATAGTGCGAATTTCCGACCGTTCCATTTTCAACACAATTAATTTTTTCAAAAAGTTTTTGATATTTTTTAGAGCATACAATGATTTCTTTAAACAGGCGAGATGTGTAATTTTCCAACAAAAAAAAATAGAACGGTAAAATATTAAGCCAATGTCAAATAATAAGCGGTTAAAGTTGGCAATATTATTAACTAAGAATTTCTAGGTGTAATCATTTTATTAACTGGAGTCAAGGATAGTGGTAAAGTACTGAATTCTGGGTTCTGATTAATGTAAAACTGGAACGCAGTTCTAGTTTTCTTGTACATTTCTAGACCAATGTTATACTAATATTTTATTTTTACACTATATATATTATTTATATACTTATTTTTATCAAATATTCAAACCAAACACTCGGAGTTATATGGTGGAGAACAAAAACGACTTGCATATTTTTAGTCTGGCGTTACACTTAGAGTGTACATCACAAAATTAAATCGATATCTTTAATGTAAATATTTGAGAAATCATTACTGAAATTAAAGAATGAAAAACATCAATTTGTTAAATTTATTTTTGTAATTTGATATCTTGTAAACATATTGCCATTTACTCGATAATCAAATGTAGAGTAGAATAAATAAACAGGATACATGTTTTCCATCTTTTCCATATTATTATATGGTGCCAAATACTATACAATGAGTGGCTAAAAATTTACTTTACAATTTATTCCAGCATAAAATTTTTCTGGCATCATTCAACAATCAAAGAAACTAAATCAGAAACGTCCAAATTTATTTAACCGAAAAGGAATCAATTTTCATCATAACAATGCACGTATTCACTCAGCAAAAATAACTAATGAAAAAAATCAAGACTTAAACTGGGATATTATTCCAAGAAATTATTCTGGAAAATCACCTGATCAGTTATTTTAATTTAAAACAAGAAAACTTCTATAGAGAAGGTATCAAAAAATTAGTACAACGTTCGAAAACCGTAAAAATATTGATGGAAATTATATATTAATGGAAATTATAAAAAAATATTTTGTATTTATTATTGAAATTATTTGAAATGAAAGCTGTAATTTAATTTTTGGCCACCCTGTTGTACATAATTCCTTGCTGTTATTTCATACAAATCTCATTATTTTTAACAAAAAGTTTGCAACAAAAAATAAATCTAGGATAATAATGTTAATCCTTTAAAACTGGTATTAAATGAAGTAGTTCATTTATAATGTAGATGGCAATGTCAGCCAGTCCCTTTGTCCTTTTAATAAACAGGATAAAACAAACCCTTATATTTGTATTTTTTTCTTCTTTGTTCTTTTGGAATTAATTTAGTTAAATCTGAGAGAATTGAAATTTTATACACAAAATTTGCAGAGAAAAACAAATATTGTAGATATATAAGGCAGTGGTTCTTAACAAGGGTTTCTTGAAATACTCCGACCAGCGAGAATAAATAACGGAGATAAGGAGATATGGAGAAAAAATGCGTTCAGAGCTCTTAAATTAGTCGACTATAGGCTATGATTTGTGCACTGCTGATCTTCACTAACAAGTTTGTCATATGGTAACGCGAGCAACTTTCACAGCTCTAAATTTATTATTATTATTATTATTATTATTATTATTTATTTAAAAGAACTGAAGCTAATGGCATGTCAAGTTCTTATAGAAAAATTACAATATTTCACATTGTTGTGATACAGGAAAGTTGAAAGAAACAAAACAATTTGATAAACAATTAAAATCAAACAATAACAAATATAAAAAGTGCACAAAAACAGAAAATTTCAGTTTATGGGGATAGTAGCAACTGCCTGTAAAGGTCCAGTCTATTTTTAAAATTGTTCACACTTGGGGCAGACACTACACTTCCAGGTAGATTGTTCCAGTCATAAAACACTCGGTTTGAAAGAAACTTGGCCCGAACGTTCTTACGGAACTTTTCATGACATAACTTTAACGAATGTCCACGTAAACGAGAGTCTACATTAAGTACAAACAAACCAGTAAGATCAGCATCAAAATTCCGATGGAGTACACGGTAGGTAGTTATAAGATCACCACGACTTCTGCGATTTTCCAGTTTGGGCAAATTAAGTCTTCGAAGTCTCTCATCATAGGGAAGTCTGTTGAAACCAACTGGTAAGCGCGTAGCACGTCTCTGGACTCTTTCCATAATGTCAATATCTTTTCTAAGACTTGGTGACTAAACAGAAACGGCGAATTCTAGATGTGGGCGAATATATGTGGTGAAATTTTTGCGTACTAATACAGGAGACGGCCTAGCAAATGCTCTAGAGATTAGGTACAACACACTATTTGCTTTCTTAACACACTTGATCACATGTGATAAACCAAATTTAATACTTTATACGTTGCCGATTGTTGATAGTTTTCCAAACTTATAGTTAGTGAGTTGTTTTAATGAGACAGACATATAAAACATACATTGGTTATCTCATTCTACATCCAACGCGGGTGGATGCCTCCCAGTGCCGCCTCCCAGTGGGCGCTGCAACCTTTCATGGGGGCGATAGTGAGTCCAGAGACAAATGGGGGGGGGGTTAAGGCAGTCAAAGGGGGCGCCGTACCTTTTAAGAAATTAATAATAATCCTTTTATAATACCGTTTTCATTAATAAGAATTTTATCTATCTATCTAAATTTGGCCTTTTTAATATTTACTCTGTGATTCCTAATGGATAGATTTTAAAGTACCACTGTTCTAGATCAATACAGGACACAAAATTTAAATAGAGATAATTGGTTTATTTTAAATAATTTTTGAGCTGACAGGTACTCACCGTGATATATTCACTGACGAGTTCGTCACTGTTGGTGATTAGTTCTGGATAACCAATTCTCTCGTTCATAGCATCGGCTTTTTCTTTCGCCACGGCTCGAGTTTCATCATCCATCCAGTGATTTTCTGCCAGGAGTTCGTTAAAAGCTGCTCGAATGGTATGGATCATTGTTAAGGCAGTTTCCTAAACAAAAATAAGACCATCAAGGTTTTTAGGGTTTTGTAGGTATGACTAAAAAACCCTTATACCGTCATTTTGTCGTCTGTCTGTCTGTCTGTCTGTCTGTCTGTCTGTCTGTCTGTCTGTCTGTCTGTCTGTCTGTTCGGTAAAAATTGTAGCCAAACTGCTAAACCTAGAGAGTTGAAATTTGGCATGCTTATACAACTTTTTGATCCGCACATAGGAAAAATACTAAAACATCTAAAAAACATACCCCCCCTAAAAATATAAACAAATATGTGCTCATCGAAAACAAAAATATTTTTTTTAAATTCTGAGTAGGGTATCAAATGAAAGCCCTTAGTACGTGGATTAACGATCAAATTTTCATTTTTGCAAAATAAATTATTTTGATGCGATTTTTGCCAAAAATGTGCAAAAAAAAATTTGTCCCACACCCTGTAGCCCAGATGGTTTAAACTAAAAATCTAAAAAAATTCTAAGTAATGTATATTGGTGTGAACCGAAATAGTACAACAGGAATTTTTGATCAGATTATGTTTTTGGAAAATAACGCATTTTTTGTGGTTTTTGGTTCACAAAGTACAAAAGTTATACCAATGTAAGACACTCACATGCATGGCGTGCGATGGCTACATGCGTTAGAGCACTCTTAAACTGGCTGAAAAACGAAGGGTTTCGAGTTCGAGTACACGGAGTGAATTTTATTTTTTCTGTTTTTTTTTTTTGGCATTTTTATTATGTTGAAATTATTTTGTCAAAATTCTAGTTATATTTTGACAAATGTTGTATTTAATTTTTATGAGCGTAAATTTAATAACCAGTCTTATTATATGATTAACAGACGATAAATTATTTTAAAAATATCGTTCATATTGCCGTGATTACTACAAAATAAAATTTGTCCTACACACTCAGCATACCGCCTTCACTTATTATATACCTGCGAAACCCTGAAATGTGTGAATATTCACACTTCACATCAATTTTTATATAATACGAATGTTTTTATCATACAAAGATCTATCTAATGGTTTTAAAAAATATGTATAATACTATTATTTTTTAAAATATAATATTGTGCTCTAGCCGTTGTCCCTCTTGGTCCCCTACAACTTTGTTAGCTTTTTTTTTTATCTTTAATAATAATGTGCTGCTTTGCTTTAAATTTTTTTGCAAATTTTGAAAAACGCATCGCGTACTACTTGAATCAGGATACGTTACTGCTATCAGCATAAACAGATGCTAATACTTATGCTGGTCATGTTATTCTGAACACAACTTGTTCACTTTAACTGCGCTGTAAATTGTTAAGGTAAAAAAATATCATAAAAATACTATTCTATAACCTCTTTATTAACATTCTTGATTATAGATTAACATTATCGCTGCTATATTTCAGATCCTTTGTTCAGAATAGGACTAGAAAAATCGTTCTTAATTTTTTTTTGCAAATATTTGTATACAAATTCCTATTTTGCATGTTTTATAAATCCGTTTTTCTGTACAGAAGTGAAGTTAAAAATTTGATTTATTTGCAATATTCGCGAGACAAAACGTGTCGAGAATAAACAAAAGAATATTAAGAATGATGATGAAATATATGGACAGCGCTGGATTTGCTTATAACTAAATAAGATATAAACTCACATGGACGAAAGCTGAACATAATCTAAAAAAATTGATGAAATAAATCACACTTTATAGGACTTAGTAGCTACAGTTTTAGTAGCTAGGATTTTTTAATGAAGAGAATGACGTCACAAGTTATAATAATAATAATAATAATAATAATAATAATAATAATAATAATAATAATGTTTTATTGGTGCTAATACAATTACAAAGATTGTTTACACAATGCCTATTATGTTTAAAATACATGTGAAACGTACGAGGTTGTAAATTAAGTAAATGGACTGATTTAATTTTTTTTTTTTATTCGAATAGAATTACAATTCAATATTGTCTCTCTCAAAATAACTTCCTTGGGAAGCCACATTGCGCTGGAGACGGTTCTTCCAATCCTCATAGCAGTGCTGGAACTCGGATACTGGAATAGCTTTCAGCTGGTCGCTTACGAACGTTTGAATGTTTTCGAGTGTCCCAAAATGACGTACCTTGAGGTGAATTTTCAATCAATCTTTTCAAAAGTCACAAGGATTCAAGTCAGACCAAAAACTCGTTTATTGAAATGGCTGTGTGACAAGGCACATTGTCTCATCCCCAATTGGTCAAAATATGATGAACGGTAGTGTGAGTCAAATTCAACTCTTCCCCGATCATTCTGACTGTCAACCGACGATCTGAACGCACAAGATCCTGGATTCTGTCGACATTTTCATCGGTTCTTAAAGATGAAGGCCTTCCGCTGCGTGATTCATATTTAATCAACTCTCTTCATTCTGAAAATGCCTTAAACCACCAAAAAACCTGGGTCTTTGACAAAACACTGTCTCCGTAGAACTGCTGAAGTTTTGCAAAAGTTTCCGTTGCACTGTGCCCAAGTCTGAAGCAAAACCTGATAGCACACCGTTGCTCGAAATGAATGTCACTCATTTTTATAACGCACTAGAAAAATCTGTTTCACGAAAAGAATCGCTACGGACAGCAAAATTACTCTAGCGAGTTCAAACTCTTACTGAAGGCGTATCAGATGTTACCCTGCCGCCCCTCCAAGTCCCGCGTCCCAAATGTTGCCAGATCAAACGTTATGTTGCCAGTACCAGATCAAACGCTATGTTGCCCACCTCATACATATTTGAAGTACATTAAATTACAGCAGGAAAATATAATGCAGAATTCTCGTTTACAAGCGGACGAAGTTTGTAGTGGAGGGCTTTTATTCGTAAAAAGGTGTAAACTTTCGTTCAGTCTGAGATAAGTACAACATTTTACAAACAACTGGTTCCAATGCAACTGGAATGTTTAATGCCGCATTCAGAGCTCTTAAATCAATAGCTTATGCACTGTAGATTATAGACTGTTCACTGTCACCAGAAGTTTGTCATATGGTAAGACGTGAAACCGTTCAGACCTCCAAATTTAATACGCTGTTTGTTGTGAATTGTGCATAATTTTCTAAACTTATAGCTAGTGAGATGTTTTAATGAGACAGACATATAAACACATTGGCTATCGCATTCTATCAGTGACACCGTAGTTATCGTATGCCTTTACATAACCTAACATAATGTCATCATTAACAAATCTTGCTCAAAATTACAAAGACGAACAGTAAATATGATCAATTTAGGTAATTAGGTAGTTAAAATCTAAGACAACAGAATTATAAGAACGATAATACATATAAAACGTTTTACGAAGCTAAATAGTTGGTTTCAAAATTCACAGATGGCGGACTATTCGTAACATATTAATTCCTAACTTGCTATGAACGGTACGTGCAACGTTAAAAAGAATGCATAGAAACATAACTTACAGCTAACAAAGCATAGTCTACAACCTCTTAATTTAAAGAGCTCTGAATGCGGCTTTATTCTAAATAAACCGTTCGTTACCGTGTGTTTCGAAGTGGGGAGATTCGATCTCACACCCCTGTATACATCCGGAGGCAACTTTCTTACCGAGATTTTTGTTAAGAATATAAAATATTTCTTAGTAGTAACAATTTGACCCTTTTCAGAATAACATTGTGTTGTATAAAACGATTTCTCCTGAAGGAATATGTAAGTAACGACTTATTTCCAGACCGAGTTCCCGCGGGATAAATAACAAAGGATTTTAAATTGCAAAAAAATTCAAAAGAAAAAGATTCTGTATTACAAAACTTTTCATATTTTTCCTACAAATAAAACTACCTTCGTACATAACTCACACAAATATAACACAACTGAAAATATTGATATTAAATGTGAATTTTTACATATTTCAGGCTTTTGTGGGTATTTTACGGAAATTTTAGAACTAAGAGCCTTCATTTAATAGCTTATATAAATTAAATCAAAATTGATGTGAAGTGTGAATTTTCACACATTTTAGGCTTTTGTACATACGAGGGTTACCTTTTATGTTTTTACAAAAGACCGCTAGATGGCAATATTGAAATGTGTCATTACTATATTAGTAATATTTGACCGAGTAGTTTGTTGACAGTGAAAAAATGGATATTACTCGTGAAGGTTTTCGTTGGAAGATTTTTACGATTTTAGTAAAGGCCTAACTCAACAACAATGCATAGATTCGCTTCGTTCAACTTTTGGTAATGAAGCACCATCAGAAAAGACTGTTTACAATTGGTTTGCAGAATTTCGTCGTGGTTGTGCGTCCGTCAGTAATGAATCACGTGAAGGTCGTCCAAAATCGGTTGTGAAAAAAACATCGATTCTAAAAAGATCGGCATGTAACTTACTGTGAGATAGAGCCATCCTTTGGCATATCACAGACTGCAATTCGATTTTGCATGAACATTTAGCTTTGAAAAAGATCTGTTCCCGATGGATTCCGCATAATTTGACCGAAGCTCAAAAAAAGGCTCGTGTTGATTGGTGTAAGGGATTGCTAACACTACAGAGCGGAAAAAATGTTTCGAGAATTGGTTTGAACGCATGCAAAAATGTATAAATCTTAAAGCGAATATTTTGAAAAGCAATAAAACAGTTTGTCCCGAAAAAAAAGGAGGAATTTATTTTAATACTTTAAATAATTGTCAAATAACAATTAATTACAAAAAATAAACTTAAATGTGTAGTATTATTTAATTTATATTGACCAATCGGAAAATACTTTCTGCGCTAGCGCGGAAAGTATTTTTCGATTGGGTTGCCTTGGATACAAAACACTCCCCAGCAAACACCAATTTTCCACTTTGCTATGGCAACAAAAAACGATAGCTTTCTGATAGGTGAGTAGAAAAATCTGATTCCGCTTAAACCAAAGAATCATTCTATGTCATTGGTTGAAAAAGGTTGAAAAACTGAATAGTTAATGTTAAATTATTCATAAAACTGCCATGAGGGGTGTTACTATTGGCGCGAAATTCAAACCAGATATATAAATACGTAGTAAAATTATGAAATTGTTTAAGTTTTGAGCTCAGTGTGAGCGTATATTCTCTCCCTGTCACAGCTGACTGTTCCTTCCACCCTATATAGCAATTTCCAGCTCATCGCTTCAAATTTTCCACACCGTTAACACGACCAACTATCTCACATTTATAAAAAGAAAACCTAAAATAACATACACACTATAAGTACCATAATTATTATTATATTCAATACGACACAAATAACATTTTTCAAAATGATATTAAGAATTTTAAATAAATAGACACTGCATTATATTACGTTAAGGAATTGTTTTTATGCTTATCAGATAGCTATGAAGTTTTAAAAATAATGTTTCTCTTTCACAGTTAGTAATCATGAGCCAAATTGATATGAAAGACAGTTTCTACATTTGGAAACTAAGACTTTAAAGAACTGTTAGTTATCAAACGGTATAACTATATGGAGTTCCACAAGGTCCCTTCCATGCCAATATAAGAAGCAAGAAGTTTTCAGCAGTTCAATAAATTCTTCTGTTAGTCATTCTTGCTGTCTGTAAATTCAGTCAAAACTTATATTTAGTCATGGGATTACGAATAATAGAATTCTATTCTATAGATGACAAAAAAAAATAAAATAGTTGTTAACAGCTAACAGAATCGCGTTATTTGCCATGATAAAATGGAATTCTATTTATCAAAATACCACTACAGATGTAAATGCTTGTAGGTAATGAAAATATCCAAAACTCCTTTGACCTTTTGATTAAGATTATTAAAGTAAAGGTTGTCTCGTAACTTTTGACCATTCAGAGCGTGAGAGGGAATATGTCACACGTATGCGTAATTCAAACTAGCATACAAAATTAATATAGATGTTGCACGTTTTTAAATATTTTTATTGACTATTTTCATAATAGATATTTATTTCAAGACAGTTCTACTGAATAAATTATAAATAAAAACCTAAGGAAATTTTATACTGATCTATATAAAATTTAAGGTGATGGGTATTTGTATTATAGTTAATAAATAACAATAAAGTTGAATGCAAATATAATTTTAGGTATATTTAAATAAAAATAGGAAAACAAATTGCTATAATAATATAGTAATTAATAAAATTGGAGGTTATATCTGTTTTTAAAAACGGCTGGACGTATTTTAATGAAATTTGGTACAATAGAGTAGAACCAGGATCAAATATAGGTATGGTATCTCAAAATTTTCTTTTTTAGGGGGTGTTTCTGGGTTAAAACAGGTACTAAAAAACTTGAAATATTTCCTTTATAAACAGAACTATCTTAACAGAAAAAACTATACAATAAAAATTGTTTATAAGAAAACAAATCTTATTTGTTCTATGCATTTTTTCAATTTGATTAATATTAGGGTAGTTACGGGGAGACACCCTAAAACTAAAATGTTGATATACGGAGTGATTATTTAATGGCGAGACGACGTCACTGGAAGTTTTAATAATTTGCCGTTTCATACACATCGTAGCAGGCGATTAAGCGCGCATGCGCATAATCTTTTTTTTTTCATAATCAAATTTTCTTCAAGGTTATTATAGTCATAGTATTCTGCTAGGAGGCACGTAAAATTCGGTGACGTCGTCTCGCCATTAAATAATCACTCTATACTTTAATAACCTTGGATATTTACCACCTTTTTCATTTATTTTTTATCATTATTTGGCTTTGGCATCCATTTAGTTTATTAACCAGTTTATAAACAATTTAGTTTTTTATCAAATTCCTTATGAAAGACGATTTAATTTTAATTTTAATGGATGTAGTGACAAAAACGACTACAAATATCTATACCTCAATCGGGATTCAAACCCATGACCTTTATATTTTCCAAATTAATATATTAGTAGATTGTAAGAACGTCTAAAGTAAAGAAAAGAGCCATAAATAATACGATTAGTGCGTAATGACCCCATTATTATTATTGGAAGTTTATTTAGCGAAAGGGCTCAGAATAATTGGTAGATTATTCTCCATTTAAGTTTAACGATCCACGTACTCTCTAGCACTTTGACACTCAAGCACTCAGTTCTAATAAAGGAGATTACGAACTAAATTGCATTCTACCAAGTGTTAAGAAAATACTTCACAATTGTCTCATTATCAATCATACATTTAAATTCATTTTACTTAAATAGTATTTAATATCAGGCAGTAACGAGGATAATAAGTGCCAGTGGCAAGTGCCGAACTTGCGCCCTCTCGTATATTTTGGCGCTCGTTCTATTTCGAAAGATTAAGCGAGCAAAAGGTACCTATCGATCAATATCGAAAATTTGTCTTCACCAAGACAAATTTATCAATCTGTCTTTTTAAGATTGTGTAGGGCCAAAAAACCGTTCCAACATCAGTCATGTGTCTGTCTGTCTTCAGTAGAACCTGAAGCCAAATGGCTAGACCTAGAAAGTTGAAATTCGGAATGCTTGTACAACTTTTTCCCCATATATAGGAAAACTATTGAGAGTTCAAAAAAACACATCGCGGGAAACATTAACAAATATGTATTAAACAAAATACTAAATACTCCCTGACGCGCAGTTAAAATATCACTCGCGCACATAATGCAAGTAATTGTTGTTTTTGGACTTAAATACCTATTGTTAATTACAACATTACAATTTGTAATGTATATATATATATATGTGTGTTAATTAAAAACTAAAATGTATAAATTTCAAAATTATTTCCTCCTGTAAAATTCTGCCCACAAGAATTTTATAGCTGCTCAGTCAAATTTTTTAGCGCCCAGTACCCATTCCGGCTTAGAGGGAACATTGCTCTTAATGCGTGGATAACAACACATTTTTATGTTTGAAAAAATATTTTTTTTATAAGAGTATGGCCAAAAATGAGGCTAAATACTTTTGTCCCCATCCTTATTTCACAGAAGAGTTGATCCAAACATCTGAAAAAAATTCTTAATAATGTACATTGATGTGGCTTTCAACAGGAAGATTAGATTTTAGAAAAATATCGTTTTTTTAAATTTATTTGTTTTAGAAGAATATACATTTTTAGGGTTTTGTAGGTATGACCAAAAAACCCTTATACCGTCATTTTGTCGTCTGTCTGTCTGTCTGTCTGTCTGTCTGTCTGTCTGTCTGTCTGTCTGTCTGTCTGTCTGTCTGTTCGGTCAAAATTGTAGCCAAACGGCTAAACCTAGAGAGTTGAAATTTGGCATGCTTATACAACTCGTTGACCCGCACATAGGAAAAATACTAAAACATCTAAAAAACATATCCCTCTAAAAATATAAACAAATATGTGCTCATCGAAAAAAAAAATATTTTTTTTAAATTCTGAGTAGGGTATCAAATGAAAGCCCTTAGTACGTGGATTAACGATCAAAATTTTATTTTTGCAAAATAAATTATTTTGATGCGATTTTTGCCAAAATTGTGCAAAAAATTTTTTGTCCCACACCCTGTAGCCCAGATGGTTTAAACTAAAAATCTGAAAAAATTCTAAGTAATGTACATTGGTGTGAACCGGAATAGTACAACAGGAATTTTTGATCAGATTATGTTTTCGGAAAATAACGCATTTTTTGTGTTTTTAACTAAAATATGTTAACTATTTAATACGTTGTGTAACATATCACAACAGTAACTCTCGTGGCGTGGTTGGATTTGTCGTGCGCTTAATAATATAAGTTAACTTGCAAACTAGGGTTCGAATCCTGTTGATTTTATTTTTTATTTTTTTTTTGCATTTTTATTTTGTTTAAATTATTTTGTTAAAATTCTATTTATATTTGGTAAATAGTGCATTTAATTTTTAAAAGCGTAAATTTAATAACCAGTGCAAAGTGTTGAAATTATAATGTAATTCTATGTTTGACGAAATCAAAGGGCGGGACTTATGATGTAAGCAACCAATGGAAGCCATAGGTGCAATTTTCAAAATCTTAATGAACTTTGCTATATAAAAAAAATACTGCATATATTTAGAAACTCAAATAATGGTATTAGGCATTCGAATTAAAATTCGTAAAAAAATATTTTGACATAAAATTTGTTTTGGCATCCCAAATAATCATCGTTCAGTTACTAAATACCTGCAAAACCCAGAAATGTGTGAAAATTCACACTTCACATCAATTTTTTAAATTTATTATGTGACAGCTCTTAAGGCGAAGATTAAAGAACGAAAAGTTAAAAATGATTTATTTTTAAAGATTTTTGCCAATAGAATTTTAAAAAACCTTTGTCCCACACCCTGTAACCCAGAAGGATTAATCTAAAATTCTGAAAAAGATTAATAACACACATTTATAGGAGCCGGAATAGCTTAACAGGAATTTTTGATATGATTATTTTTTCGAAAGTCGATTGTTTTGCAGTACAGTTATAACATTATTTAATTGTGTAATAGATTTTATATGTTTAGTTATTTATTTATATTAAATTTGTTTAATTAATTTTAGATAAAGAATATGTTACAATGTGTTTACATTCATTATGATCGTTACTAAATACCAATAACTGCCAATTTAATAATAATTGTTTATATTACAATTTTGTTTATAAACTAAATGCGTATCTTTTTAAATTTTAAAGTATATATTTTAGCTTTCATTTATATTTTTTAACTAAAAAAAATGTTATGTTGACAAACAGAATTACATAAAACCATATACGAATCATATTCAGTTTATTTGACATTTATTTTGCATGATTTTAGTTGTGTCAGCTTTCGTGCTATTATCCTGACACCCTGGTTATCCTGCAAAAGTTCAAAGCGTGGATTTACACAGGAATTTTAATAGGATCAGTCAGGATGCAGCAGTAGCAGGTACTTTCCATTCTGAAAGGGGTGGACGAACAGATTTAACCAGATTTAAACTCACTACGAATTTTACCACTTACAAAATTAACACTAGAACACGGTAATAAAACCGAAAAAGGACTTAATAATAAAGAAGATTAGAAAACACAAATTAGCCAGTTGTAGAGGATACAAGTTTTTAAGAACAAATTTACATATAGTTCATGTTCTGTATTAAATCAGGCCCATAACTAGGGCGTGGCGAAAGGGGGCGCTCGCCACGGGCGCAACTGTGAGTAGGGCGTAAAATTTGTTTGGATTTCTTTGTTTTGACGTAGAATAGATCTTTGCCAGCAGCTGGTATAAGAATCGTTCTCGGCAATCGAGCCTAACGAAATTAGGATAGATTTCAAGCGCTTACTGCTACGCGTACAAATAGTCAAGGTAGTGCAATTTTTGTTGTTTGACAATATATATTTTTAATTCATTGCTAATAATGTTATAGTTTCTTTTTTATTTATATCATCATAAAGTACTTGTATAAAATACATTCTAGCAGCAGAGTAGAAATAACTTGGCCTAATATTTTCTAACAGAGATATTATTTATCATGACCATGGAAAAGTTACATTTAAGTATGAAAAATTCAGAAAAATTTTTCGAAATTTTTCGTTTTATCAAAAAACGTCTCAAATAAAACTTATTAGTTATTGCATTTATAGCAACTTTTGTTAAATACATTTTTCTCGACCGTCAACATATATAAGGGAGGTATTGTGATCATACCGATTTTGACATTTCGAGATTTCGATGGATCTCCACGAATTGAGGTCCCTACATAACGTTTTTACTATATTTAGCATGATGTCTGTCGGTCTGTCTGTCCGTCCGTCTGTCTGTCTGTCAGTCCGTCTGTCTGTCTGTCTGTCTGTCTGTCCGTGTGTCCGTCTGTTTGTCTGTCCGTCTGTCCGTCTGTGTACACGTGTAGAGCAAATTTGGCTAAAAGGATTTTTATGAAACTTCATATTTAAGCTTCTGCCATTAATGGCACGAGTTGATCAACTTTTGGTAAAAATCGGTTGACTAAAAATGGGAGTTTACTCGTCTCGATTTTAAGATTTTTGTGAATATTTAACAGAAAAATATTTCGAAAAAAATTATTGAACAAAAGTTGCTATAAAAGCAATAACTAATAACTTTTATTTGAGACGTTTTTTGATAAAACGAAAAAATTCGAATAATTTCTGTAAAATTTGTCTCAATTTTTTCATACTTATATGTAACGTTTCCATGGTCATGATAAATAATAACACTGTTAGAAAATATTAGGCCAAGTTATTTCTACTCTGCTGCTAGAATGTATTTTATATAAGTACTTTACGATGGCGGTCGGTCCTGTGGTGGTCACAGCTGATTTTTTCGAAATATTTTTCTGTTGCTAAATATTCGCAAAAATCTTAAAATCGACATGAGTAAACTCCCATTTCTAGTCAACCGATTTTTATCAAAAGTTGATCAACTCGTGCCATTGATGGCAGAAGCTTAAATATGAAGTTTCATAAAAATCCTTTTAGCCGAATTTGCTCTGCATGTGTACACAGACAGACAGACGGACGGACTGACAGACGGACAGACGGACGGACAGACAGACCGACAGACATCATGCTAAAAATAGTCAAAACGTTATGTAGGGACCTCAATTCGTGGAGATCCATCGAAATCTCGAAATATCAAAATCGGTATGATCACAATACCTCCATTATATATGTTGGCGGTCGGTAAAAAATTGATGGCCTTAGTATGATTATTACAAAATAAGGAATATGTTCTTCTAAATTATAGTAGAACATACATTTCTAATACAAATAAAAGCATTTAAAAATGTATCGATTGGAACTGAACCGAAAACCGAAAAAAAAGTTTTTTTGCCGGAACGAAAACCGGAACCGAACTGACATATATATATATATTTTTTTAATTAAACCGGAACAAAAAAAATAACAGTTCGAAGCCCTGGAAAATATCAAGATTGGTATTTTTTCTTTTTGTACCGATAACAATTATTTTAATAAATTACCCTACGCCACTGTACAGTCAGAAACTATTGTCCGCCATTTTGGAATACCATCCTGGTTTGTTCATTTAGCATGTAAGCCTCCTTCCTTTAGTCTTTTTAATCAATGTTTAATAAAAATGTTTAATAAACAATTTACGAAGTAACGTAACAAAAGCGCGTTATAACGGACCAGTATTGGGGTAGCGTTAAACAAAGATTTACAGTATATTAAATTGACATTTCAGTTTCAATTAGGTTCTTTCATATAAGATTGATGTGACAGTCCTGTCAAGCATTCCAATTAGAGCGAGTGAAGGGGTCTATTATACTCCATTGAGCTTTACCGCTTGAAAGCTTGAAAAGGCTTTGAATTCTCACAAAATATTCGATCGAATAACATACTTTATTTGAACCTGGATATCAGTTCAAGTGAATAGTGCTTTAGTTCATAAAACCACCAAGATATGGCGCACCAATAAAATTATATCTATGCCAGAGTAATCATTATTGAAATAGTGTTTATAAATTCAGGCCAGAACCGATTTGGTTGCACACTTTGTTTATGTAGTTACTCAGTATTTAGTCACCATGTATAGTGTAACTAGAAATTATATATAAAATGGTTTTAATGAAATTTGGACGTACCTTGCTCTCGTGATTGAAGTTATCGCGTATGAAAAGGGCTCCGACCGCCATTCCCAGTTTCTTATTGGTCCATTCGACACACTGAGACCATCTGTTTCTTTCACTGAGGATTCCCAGCAGGATCTTCCGGAATTCTACTCGTTCTCTCTGGTAGTCGTCGATCATGTGAGGCATTATTGACATCACTAAACGCCACATCACGTAGTTATGTATAATTCTGTAAAAGAAATACAAAAATTATTCAATTTAAGGTAGCATTTCGCTGGAACTGCCCACCGTGGAGGTTGGCAGTTAGTTTTGTTAGAAACATGTTATTTTTGGGAGGGTAAACACTGCGATTTTTTGGAAGATGGGTTTAGATACGAATGTGATTCAAACATAAACAGTAATTTTGCTAGTGTACTTAGCAAGCAGTTCCGAGCTGAATGGTGGAGTGGAACCAGCCTGGTTAGCTCCTCCACTCTGTTCTGCCCTCAGTACAGCCATGAGTGAACAATGCTGTCAGCTGTCAATATGCTAACAGCGAACAAGTTATTTTAAGCACAGTACATTTTTATTTTATGAAAATGCGAGTAAATGTTTGCGAATTTTTTTAATTTTTACGCGCTACACTTTTATTGAGGGTGTATAACAGAAGGTGGGCATCAAATTACAGTATTTTAAGTTTAATATCAGTAGATGTATTGAAGTGTAATTTGTAGTTGAGAAGGTGTTAAATGCCGGGTATTTAATTTTATGTGGTACATTTGAGTGTCGGTCATCTGAATTTACAATATATGGATTATGTTTGTAAACAAGTGCATTATGTTCATTCAGTGGCGAACCAGGGGTGGGGGGGGGCGTGGACCCCTAAGAAGGATGGAAATACCAAATTTTTTAATTTTTTTGCATTATAATCTTAGGTAAATATATAGATATGGGTTTAAAAGTAGAGATGAGGACCTGTTTTTTTGCTCATCACTTGTATTTTACAAGTGAAGACCCCTTTTTTTTGTCATTACTTGTATTTCAGAAGCGAGGAGCTTTTTTTTATATCTTCACTTTTTTTTTCTCTACCCCCCCCCCCCAAACAAAATTCCTGGGTGCGAAATAAAATAAGTTTTAGTTGGACAGAAGCAGCTAATAGTATTAATAATAAATAATAATAATAAGTCTTTATTTCCATATGAATTTTTACAAATTATCTGGAATTTGTCTATATACATAAGTATACAATTAGAAATAAACATTAAACATTAAAAGAATGAAAATACATGCATACATACATACATACATACATACATGTGCACATACACATGCACATATAAGTATATACATATACATACATACAGCTACATAAATATATAAAAAATTTACAAGCAAATACACCATCACATGTTATTTCAACAGACAAGCTTAGATAAATTTAAATTAAGGTAAATTAAAGTCGGGCAATGAGTTTGGTATATTTGAATAAAATTCCTTTACACTATAGGGCCCCATTCTTGAAATTATATTATTAATGTTATTTTTGAAGTGCTTTTTATTTTTACAATTTTTTAGTTCTTCAGGAAGACTATTAAATAATTTAGCCCCTTGGATTAACGGCGATTTGCTAGAGAAGGTTAAATGGTGGGCTGGAATATGGAGGTTATAGTATCGGGTGTTATAATTATGAGAGTTAGTTGAATTTAGAGCATCTTTGTTATCAAATATATGTAATAAGATTTGAAATACATATATACCAGGAACTGTCAGAATTTTATGCGTTTTAAAGAAGTTACGGCAAGAGTCCAACGGATGAAGTTTGAACATTGTACGAATGATACGTTTTTGAGTAATGAAAACATCGCTGGCCTTACTGCCAGCCCCCCAATGTATGATACCATATGTCAAACGTGAAAGAACATGAGCATTGTAAAAGAGACGGAGATGAACACAATCTAGGACATACCTGAGCACTCTCACTTGATAGCATACAGCATTCAGTTTAGAGACCAATGAAGCACAGTGACTCTTCCAATTTAAATGTTCGTCCATTTCAAAACCCAAAAGTTTTATATTCTTAAACTCACTTATTATCTGCTCATTACATATTAATGGATCATTAATATTTTGTGGGTTTCTATAATTTAAATTGAAACAGACAATTCCAGTTTTGCTATTATTAGCTATTATTATTAATATATTAGTGCAGTTTAGTTTTTCTGCGACAAATGTAATGAACAAACTCGCATAGTATCAGTTACTTTTTAACTCAAAATATATTCCCATGCCTTCCTCTTGTCCATAACCAAATCTTTTCCAATCTGGACTTAATATTAACTTTCCCTCCATTTTTCTTAAGAAAAGAAAAAAACTAAGATGCCTATCTTTGTCCTGTCTTGAATGATAACCAAAAACACTACAATTTGTTCTACTTTTACAGTTTTTCACAACTTCTATCGACATTCTAACAAACAATCAACACTAAAACATATGTAATAAGTTCAAACAGTACTACAGGCGCCTAGTACACTATTTGACCACCAGACTGCGTATCCGAGCGTGTCAGTTCTCAATCACTTACTAAATACCTACAAAACCTTGAAATGTTTGAAAATTCACCCTTAACATCAATTTTTTTAATATACCTAATATTTTGTGACCCCCTCTTAACTAACTTTTAATGTAATTTTTAAAATAATCGTAAAAATTATTGGTGTTATAATTTAACTAGGTTATAAAACTTTTTTATTCATGTTAATGGTGAATTTTATTGGGGTAATCATATTGAAGATGTGGTAGAACTGGGAATAGAGATGTCAGAACTTTGATGTATAGACAAAGTTGGCAGCCCTGACATAAATTCCCTAAGGGTTAACCTTAAAAGCTCTCCTCTTTCCTATTGAACTTTACTATCCAGTAAGTTAAACTGAAGTGGATTTTCAAAAACATTTTTGCTCTTCAAAATATAAAAAAGTTATTCAAAAATACAGACCCGCATTTTAAATCCATTTAAACAGTGTTTAAGTTCTGATAACTGATTTTAAGTAACGTTTAATAGCCGATTATGAAGTTAAAGATTGCGTAAAAATGATTTTTTACGCAATCTCTTTTACGGCTTGATAAAGCCAAAAACAATTTTTAAAATTGGTTCAAAACAGCATAAATCAATTTATACGAAATTATATTTTGATGAACTAAGATTATGGGCACAGCATGACTAGAAATGTACGTGATAGAAACTAAAAAATGCTTTTTTGGCTATTAGTGGGCAGTGGGCAGTAAGGCAAAAAATGTAAAAAACCCAATAGGTTTGCAGATCTCTGAAATTAACGAGTCTTTCGGTCTGTATTATTTTAATAATACAGACTATATAAATGTTAATATAAATTGTTCTTTAATTTTAAGAACTGTTGCGATACTATTTTTGTATTTCTTACCTTTTATCAGTTTTTTCTAAGATCTTTCCCATCTCCACGAAGTAAGGGAGAGCATATGAAACGACTGGTTCATGGATGGTAATGTCCGCATCCAGAAAAGCTGAAAGGTACTCCAACCAGTTGACCTGGGGCACCTCCCTCTGCAGTTGCGCCAAGGAAAGTTTTCGATATATGGCGCTAGTATCATGACGGTCCGCTTCCGGCAGGGAAGCCTGGAACGAAAAAAAAAAATGAACTCACATTTCAGGGTTTCAACATAAATGGTATTTTATATATAAATGTCTGTAATACGATCCTGTTACGTCATAATAAAGTTAGTTTATTAGAAAGATTAGAAGCAAAGTTAGAACACGCACAGTGCTAAGTGCTGTGCTCTGAACCCATAACTTTGTTACAGTAAATTTCACGCAAATTCTAACCTAACCTTATTACACCGTTTGTAATAGAACATGATGAAGTTATAGTTAAATATGGTTTATTAATTTTACTATAGTACAGCCCTGCTTTTACATCGAGCGCACAAGTTTGCCTGAGAAATATTTCCAACCAAAATTTCCCTAGACTTCGAATATTACATATTTGTGTTTACCACCGGAATTAGTTAATACATAAACTGAATATTTGTATATGGGGTTTATATTAATTGAAATTAATAGGGGATAGGCATGATTTTTTTTTATTTTTTTATTATATTCCTCTTGTTGTATATAAACATAAAAACCAGTTTTTAATTTTTTTTTTTTTAATTTGAAGGCTTTAAAAAATCAAAAATGTATGTAGCGCGCGAAAACGACGTGTGACGTCATAATCCTTTCTAACTGACGCATGAGGCTACTAGCCAATCCAGCGAACGGTTGTTTATGCAGCGAACATAGTCTGTTGTGAATTATTTGTTTGTGTAACTTTTATAGGTTATGTAAAGGAGAGTGATTTTAATTAAAATAAAGTTTAATTCTATAAAAACAATTTATACATGTTTACCGAATTAAATTTTATATTAAAATATGGAAGATCCAGGGCCCCAGTACTTCGAAACATTATCGAAAATATTGTTCAGTACCGATGTGCACAATTAGTTCAACTAGAAATCCAAAAAAACTATTTATATCATTACCTAATGGCGAAAAACAACAGAAAAGGCGAAATTTGTGGCTGAAAACTATGAGGCGAAATAAAACCGATATTTCAGAAAAAAGTAAACTTTATGTTGTGTGCATAAATGCATCAATGTTGGGTAAATTATCACTCTGAGCCCTAACAAAATCTTTATCTGCCATTTTAATAGTAAATACGTGAAAAATTGTTTAAAAACAAATACAAAACTCTCGAACAATACAATACACACACGTGTGAAGATTATGTTGTAGCTGTCTGTATCTGTGATGTGAAAACCCTATCGTTTGACGTCATACTCAGTCGTTTCTACTCGGCAACCTTCGCCCCGTGCTCGGAATATTTCAAATTTACAATATTTTAATTAAAAAATTTGGCTATAATGTTAATTAAAATGTGATTTTTGTTTTGTTAGGTGACATAACTAACATTAACATATCAAAATAATGTAGTTTTAAGGAAATACAAATTTTATGCGTATCCCCTATTGATAAGATTCAGCCAAATTGAAAGTTTCGTATTTCGTTTCCATTTGAATAATTTTCGCGAGGTCTAGCGTGCAAATGTGTGGCTTACATGTTACTATTATAACGAATTCTACGCCATTGCTCCGAAATAATTTTCTCATCCACGGCATAATAAGAATCTCTTCCATAAGCTCTTCCTAGAATTCAACGGTACACAAAGCTCTTCCCAAAATTTCGCGACACACCACATGCAAAAATATATATAAAAAATCAGCTGTGGCCACCACAGGACCGATCGCCATCACAAAGTACTTGCATAAAATACATTCTAGCAGTAGAGTAGAAATAATTTGGCCTAATATTTTTTTCTTAACAGAGATATTATTTATCATGAGCATGAAAACGTTACATATAAGTATGAAAAATAGATTGAAAAAATTTTGAAAAATCTTTTTACCAAAAGTTGATCAACTTGTCCCATTGATGTCAGAAGCTTAAATATGAAGTTTCATAAAAATCCTTTTAGCCTAATTTGCTCTGCACGTGTACACAGACAGACGGACGGACGGACAGACAGACAGACAGACCGACAGACATCATGCTAAAAATAGTCAAAACATTATGTAGGGACCTCAATTCGTGGAGATCCATCGAAATCTCGAAATAATATCCCCACAATAAAATTTTTTACTAAAAAAAAAATGTTTTTTCATTAACACAAAAACCGTAATATTTTCCAAAAACGAAATCATGTAAAAAATTCCTCTCGTACGTTTCTAAGCGTCAACCCCCCCCCCCGAAATAATAGACGCGCAATTTTTTTTTTACTTATCAGTTTAAAAAAATACCATTTTTTTCTGCTCATCAGTTTAAAAAATAATCTTAAATAAAATGTATTTTATTTTTCACTCCAATAAACATTATCTGGACCGAAATAAACCGATATTTTTTTTCGGTTCAGCTCCGGTTTTTGTTCCGACAAAAATAACGGTTTTTTTCGGTTTTCAGATTCAGTTCCGGTTCGAAGCCCTGATATTCAGGTTTTTTTTTATAAAAGGAAGAGTATAGAAGAGTAAGAGTATAGAGGATATTACTTAAAAAAGAGTATAATACTCTAAAAAAGAGTACGTCTGGTCAGCCTACCGTACAGACAGACAGACTCATGAGTGACGTTATAACGGTTTTTTTGTGGTCATACCTACAAAACTCTAAAAATGAGGTGGGTGCCATAAAACTTTTTGCACAGAGGCGCCTTACATATCAGCGGCTTCCCCCGTCTCTCAACAGTCTTGGTTTTACCTACGAAATCCTCAGAATTAAAGAATTCTGTGCTAACTTTTCTGAGAATCCTTGTAGATTTAAGTTAAACTATACTATCTATCCCCTTTAAGAATATATAAAATCCAACTCACATTCGCTAGCTGCCTCTCAAATTCTACAACGAGACGAAGATCTTCTTTGGCGGTGGGCTTGTCTGCCCCGAGTAAGACGGCGACATTCGTCATGTACTTGTGGTAAGCCTCCATGTCGCCCTCGCTGCTGGACTTGAGGTAGTAGTCACGGCTCGGTAATGCCAGTTGCATTTGGTCCAGCTGCAAACAAACTAAATTGTACTACAAGAATTATGGCTCACGCTACTACTTGACATTTGGACACTTTCACATTATATATATGTAACTTTTGTTAATTAGGTTGTACGAATTTGGGTTAGATAGACAGTGGATTAACCAGAAACAGGCCCAGCTAAAGGTGGACCCAGAAAAAATGATATAGGCCCGGTCTTTCCACCTTCAGATAAAGTCCCAGGTAACTATCTGACAGATAAGGTTATTTTTAACTTCATCTGCTGAGTAAATGTCATCCCTTCTTTCTATACAAATGTATCTATCGGATAGTTATCTAACCGATAATGAGACTGACGTATTGGATTCACTGACTGGTATTGACATTTACTCAGCAGATGAAGTTACAAATAACCTTATCTGTCAGATAGTTACCTGGGACTTTATCTGAAGGTGGAAAGACCGGGCCTTAATATTTACGTCTAACATCTATGTCCGTGATTTTCAAGTGCTATAGACCAGAGGAGTCAAACTCATTTCACCCTGGGCCATTTTTCTAGCAAGTCAAATTCACGCGGGCCGCACAATATGTATTTATATTAATTTCTGTGTTCATTCTGTTTTTCATGTTTCACCATTTTTATGAATATTTATTTGAAGGCAGTAAAGAAATAACATTTAAATAATATCAATTAAATTTTGCCAAAATATTTTCTTTATCGAACAATAAAAGAAAAAGGGGTCGAAATCAGCGTACTGGTTATAGAAAATACCATATTATTTTTGAAGATCGGCAAAAAACAATTATCCTGTATAACTATAATCAGATTATTGTGTTTCCGGGCCTGCAAATATTGTATTATCGGGACCCGGACCGTCTCCGAACGTCCCAGATTACCCTTACCGAGGCCCGCAATGTTCCAGTGTTACAAGGACTTTTAATGCAAACTTGAAACGAGTAAATGCACATGAACTAAAAAATGTATACAAACATTTGATAGCAAATATAAAATAAACATATACAAAAAAAAAAGAGAACAATAAAGCATAAAGGTTTGGAATAAAACACTTATAAATGCAGACTCAATAGTGCATTTAAAGAAACATATTAGGCGTCAGCGTATAGGCAACCAATTCAACATCAATGTACTTCTGGTGGACGAAATAACTTGTATTTGAAAAAAACAATAGTTGTGGAAGAATAATAAAGTTTATTAAACGATAATTACATTAAAAAAAGTTTAAAAACTCTTATTTTATGGAATATAATTTAAGAGCATTTAATTTATCAAAATAGTTTTATACATGGTTTTACCAATAGACGTACGCTGAATACGACCTGTCAACTGGTATACGTGTAACCAGGGCTATATTGGAGGGTATACGGCGTATACCCTGTGGTCTGATCTTAACGAATAGCGTATACCCTGTGCTTATTGAAAAATCAAAACATGCGAAGATATTAAATTTTCAAATACTTAAATATTTTAAATTGTTAATATTTGTTTTCAATTTTTTTATCTTTAACCAAGAGCTGAACATTTAATAAAAAAATCATACGAATTATAGAGAGTTTCAAAGAAAATCCTGGCCAAAAATCACAACTAACTTTAATAGCAAACGCGGAATTAACATTTAAAAATATCCCTTTGGTTCGCAATACCAAAATTATACCGATTAATAAAAACCAGTTTATTCAAAGTATTATTGATAGGATGAAATCAAGAATTTGTTCTGATTCAAATACTGAAAATGTACAATTTCTTAAGGATATTTCTGCTTTAAATCCAATTAATATAAACACGGATAATATACGTTATGGAGAATCAGAAGTAACGAGAATTTGTAGACGATTTAATATCGATGAGCTAGAAGCCCTTATAGGATTAAGAGACTTTATAGAAAATACAGAATCTATGCCGGAGAAATTAAAACCTCTTTTAACAGCAGTATCAACTTTACCTTGTTCGACAGCCGAGTGTGAACGCGGTTTCAGCTTAATGAATAATATCATAACTGACCTGCGAGCGTCTCTGCTTATTTCAAATGTGTCGAATCTAATGTTCATTAATGCTAATGGACCTCCAGTTGAAAAGTTTCAACCAAAAAAATATGTACGATCTTGGTTAGTAAACCACCGCTCAGCAACAGAGGCGCAGTCGAAAGTGTGTTCGAGTGAGACTAGTGCTGATTCATCTCGCCAAGCCCTTTGGGATATATTTCAAGAAATATAACAGTAAGTTATAACACTATGTTCTACGTTTTAATTCAAATTAAATTTTGGACATTTTTTAACCACCCTCCCCCCGTTTATAGCGTGTACCTGCTGATTTTCACGATGAATGGACCGTATACCTTCTGCTGATTTTACCAATACAGCACTGCGTGTAACGTCTAACAGCTGACAACCCAACACTTATTCGGCAGAGAAGGTCAATTTCACGAAAACTAACGACATGACACGAAGCACGAACAAAAAATTCCCATACACATGCCACAGAAAACAAACGTACATAAATTGCCCTTCATATATTAGATTGGATATTTTCTTATTGATGGGTCGCCTAAAATCGTTCGGTGGGACACATTAATCCCACGGGCCGCCTGTTGTCTACACCTGATCTATTATACTCTGTATACCAAACTATAGTTTTGAAATCTAGACTGTAAAATTAGTTTCAAAGCAGACGGTCCCCTTAATAAATTTATTAAAATATTCAGGAAAGTGTAATGGAAATAAATAAGGTGATAAAATAATCTCATGAAAAATTCATTAGAATTCAAAGTTTACGAGGAAAATCTTTTATCACACTTTGTTTAAAAGCTTTTCAAACGACCTTGAACGATTAATACACGGATAATAAACATACTATTTTATAATACTAGTCATTTCAATTTAATTTTCGCGCCAGTACTGCGTTTCTATTTCATTATTGTTTAACATTTCATATAAAATTACAATTTTTAGGTTATGTAAAGTAAGATAGCTAATGTGTTTATATGTCTGTCTCATTAAATCAACGCACTAACTACAAAGTTTGGAAAACTATAAGCTCAACGCATAGTGCATTAAATTTTGAGCTGTGAACGGTCTCTTGCGTTACTATATGACAAACTTGTTAGTGACAATCAACACAATTCACACAACTCATAGCGTATAGTCTATACTAGCGTCTGCGAATCAACGCAGTTACGTCACACGACGTAACAAACGACTATATTGTTTGGAACAATGCAATTGTTTGTTATGTCATGTGACGTAACTGCGTTGATTCACCGACGCTAGTATATTAACTTTAGAGCGGAATTATAATCACTAGAGTTATACTGAAAAAACTGTTTTTTTTTTCGTTCTCACCCCTCAGAACTATCCCATTAAATAAAAATTCTAAAATGAAAAATAGCCTATAACCTGCCTCGGATTCACCTTAAGCTGTGTTGAAAATTTCGTGAAAATCGGTCCAGTCATATTGGCGTGATGGCAGTACAGACAGACAAACTTTCACATTTATTTAGATGTTAAAAAATTCTCACGTTATTCTCACTCGCTTTTCGCTACCTTTTGAACGGCCATGTAGAAATATTGTTGTAATACTTTACTTGAATTAATAAGAACTAAGTTATGTTATTGTTACTATTTAGATGACCGATTTACTAAAAAATTATGAAGATTCATTTCCACACTAGTGTAGTTATGGACTCCATATCCTCATAATATATCATAAAACGAACTCCATTATCTAACTGAACGGAGTTAAATAAGTGTCCTCTTTCCTAACGGCTGTTAATAAAACAGTTTCGCGCCTAAACAGTGCTTCAGTAACAATCTGAGAACCTTTAAAAGCCAGTGTCAAATTTAATAATGTTACTTTATTAAAGAAATTTTGTATAAAATATATTTATTGATTTTTTTCCAAATGAAAATGTTCTAATTTACATTTTTCGCGTAAAAATTCATTTTAACTTTATCCTGAATATGTAATTTATATATCTTGTTATATTAGATTGTATAATCTTGACAAAATTTAAATATTTAAATTAAAAAATTAAAGAACAAAATGGAGTAGTGAATTATAGAACGACAAGAGGAAACCTTTAAAAATGCATGGAGCTTTCTTAAGACAACTGATTTGCTGATAAAAATTTCAACAAAGAAAAAATTAGCTAGGCAGAAACTTGATTTATTTTAAATAGAGTTCTCTAACCAGTTCCTTGGAAGGTAATGCACTAAAACAACGCAAGGGCGAGGTGACGAAGAACAGACTCAGGTGGCTTATTAAGAGTGGTGGCAAATTTTGCAAGTAAATATTAAGGGAGGAAGGTAATATTTACCAGTCGAGGAGGTTTTTTCGCCTGAGCGATGGTAATAAAGTCCGAGACTGGTAAATATTTACCTCCCGAATAAGGGATAGACATGATTTTTTTAATTTTTTTTATTATATTCCTCTTGTTCCATATAAACATAAAAAACAGTTTTGCATTTTTTTTTTTAATTTGAAGGCTTAAAAAAATCTTAAATGTATGTAGCGCGCGAAAACGACGTGTGACGTCATACCCCTTCTAAGTGACGCAGTACACTACTAGCCTACCCAGTGTACTGCGTACAGCCTACCCCGTGTATAACGTGCAGCCTGCACAGTCGTGAACTTATATGCATGTATAACTTTTATAGGTTATGTAAAGTTAGAGTGATTTTAATAAAATAAAGTTTAATTCTATAAAAACAATTTATACATGTTTACCGAATTAAATTTTATATTAAAATATATAAAATATGGAAGATCCAGGCCCCAGTACTTCGAAACATAGTCGAAATTATTGTTTAATACCGATGTGCACAAATAGTTCAAATAGAAATCCAAAAAAACAATTTATATCATTACCTGATGGCGAAAAACAACAGAAAAGGCGAAATTTGTGGATGAAAGCTATGAGGCGAAATAAAACCGATAATTCAGAAAAAAGTAAACTTTATGTTTGTATATGTTTTTTCATATATTCCATGAGCATAAATGGATCAATGTTGGGTAAATTATCACTCTGAGCCCTAACAAAATCTTTATCTGCCATTTTAATAATAAATGCGTGAAAAATTGTTTAAAAACAAATACAAAACTCTCGAACAATGCAATATACACACGTAAAGATTATGTTGTAACTGTATCTGTGACGTCAAACCCCAGTCGTTTGACGTCATACTCAGTCGTATTTACTCGGCAACCTTCGCGCCGTGGTCGGCTTATTTCAAATTTACAAAATTTAATTAACAAATTTGGCTATAATATTAATTAAAATGTGATTTTTGCTTTGTTAGGTGACATAACTAACATTAACATATCAAAAAAATGTAGTTTTAAGGAAATATAAATTTTATGCGTATCCCCTATTGTTTATAATATTTTTTCCACTCTCAAAGTTAATTTTAATTGCATAGTTTCTTTTTGGTTAATTTATTTTAGATATTTGAATAAAATATCAGTACATATGTCTGTGGCCGGTTGCTATGGTTTTCATCAAACAAGGCGTGAATATTAAAAGCGTTGTGTCAAAAGTTTGTAAAATTAATTTGAACAAAAGTGAGAGAGAAATAGGAATTGATGAGGCTGCAAACGCCGTTTACAATTGGGGCTCTGCACAACTGGGGCGATGGACAATTCGGGCCGTTCACAATTGGAGCTTTTAACAACTGGGACCATAACTATAATAGTATTTTTTTGTTTAAAATAAAAAATAATTATTTTACAAGTTGGCATAAATTAAATTGCGAGTTCTTTTGAAAAAAAAAAAATTTTTAATGGTTTGATTAAGTACATTTTGGTGGGAATTAAAATAAATAAAAAAAAAATGTATTTTAAGGGTTGGCTTTAGGAAACGTTCATTTGAATAAAAAGAAATTGTATTTTAAGGGTTAGATTAAGTAAAATTTGGTGCTCTTTTGACTATATATTCCCCGCACTCATTAAATTCTGAACTAATAGAAAATGTTTATGTACACGTGCATTCGAAGATAATATTCTAATAAAATTTTACGATCGGCAAGAATCTCAAAGCAGCAAATATTATGAAGATTATGTATTTGAAAATTTAGTCACATTAGAGACATGATAGGTATTATCAATTTTTAATTTTTATTATGTTTATCTAGAAAATTTTGCCCGTTTTATATAAACGAGATATATAAAATACCTATGTACAAAAAAATACCATCATACATAAAAAAAAAAACTAGGAAAATCAAATAGTCAAACAAAAAATAACTGATGTTCTCGTAGTTGACGCATATTAATTAAATTTAGTTACAAAATATTTACTTCTAAAATAAAGTACATTTTTTATTTATTTATTCAAAAGAACACTTAAATGTACTTAAGCCAACCCTTAAAATACATTTTTACTTGCCCGACCTTAATATATAAGGGGCAAGTATTGTAATCGCGAAAATATTCGATGTCGAGATTTTGACTGATGACCACGTTTCATGGTCCAGGGAATCCAAAAAACCTATTTTCGAAGTGCCGTCCGTATGTGTGTGTCTGTGTGTGTGTGTGTGTATGTGTGTGTGTCTGTGTGTGTGTCTGTGTGTATACACGATAACTCAAAAACGGTTTAACTTAAAGAGTTCGTTCTGGTACTAAAAAATTCTCCTAATAATTGGGAAGATCCCTATTGTTTTTTATTAAAATCCGAAACCGGAAACGGAAGTTATTAAACTTTAAAATTTAAAAAAATTCGTAACTAGTAAACCAAACCTTGGACAAAAAATTGTACAGGACATAATTTGATGTATTTTTGAAGATTTACCTAAATCTTCTCTAAATTTTTTTTTTTTTTTATGTATTTTTTTTTATTATTATTTTTTTTATGGGAGGGTCTAGCGGAGGTGTCCCTTCGCCACTGGTTTATTTATGTAGTCAAAAGAGCACTAAATTTTACTTAATCTAACCCTTAAAATACAATTTCTTTTTAATCAAATGAACACGAAAATTTACTTAAGCCAACCCCTAAAATACAATTTTTTTATTTATTCGAATTCCCACCAAAATTTACTTAATCAAACCATTATTATTTTAAGAACACGCAACTTAATTTATGCCAACTTGTAAAATATATATTTTTTTTTAAACAAAAGAAAACTCTAGCTCTTATAGTTATGGCCCCAGTTGTCAAAAGCCCCAATTGTGAACGGCCCGAATTGTCCATCGCCCCAGTTGTTAATGGCCCCAGTTGTGAAAAGCCCCAATTGTGTACGGCCCGAATTGTCCATCGCCCCAGATGTTAATGGCCCCAGTTGTGAAAAGCCCCAATTGTGAACGGCCCGAATTGTCTTACGGCCCCAGTTGTCTGGTTACCGAAAAAAAATTAAATAATAGCAATATTTTCGATTAAGGCCCGGTCTTTCCACCTTCAGATAAAGTTCCAGGTAACTATCTGACAGATAAGGTTATTTGTAACTTCATCTGCTGAATAAATGTCAATACCAGTCAGTGAATCCAATACGTCAGTCTCATTATCCGTTAGATAACTATCCGATAGATACATTTGTATAGAAAGAAGGTATGACATTTACTCAGCAGATGAAGTTACAAATAACCTTATCTGTCAGATAGTTACCTGGAACTTTATCTGAAGGTGGAAAAACCGGGCCTTAATGTTTTGAAGACCTATTTTTAAAATTTTGCGTAGATCGTCGTATCGAGCCATCAATCTGCCTTCAAGAACACAAAGTACATTTTTGTTTCTGCATAACGTACACCACTGTCCATCTATGACACACAGACAACCTCTCTATAAGAATAGAACACCATATTTGGTTTCAAATTTAACTTTCAATTGTCACGGTCTTCACACCAAATGTTTTGTGCTAAATATATTTGAGGTATTTATAATTTGGAAGTCGCTAATCTTGAAAAGAACCTGTTCTATGCCTTTATATTAATTGTTCGCCATGACTTGCCTTCCTAAATTGGTTAATCAACCAACTAAAAATTTATTACACTACAGTGAATGGTTCAGTGTTTAATTTTGAATTACGTAATATTTTATTCAATTTCGTGCCTAGGTCAAGGGGCTAAATCGAAATATCAAAATTTTATTAGTTAAAATTAATATATAACCTAAACCCGGCAACAAAGACTAGCATAGACCAAGTTATATAAAAAGAAAAATAAATAAAAGTTCCCGAATAGGGACACGCATTTTGAAGTTTTTGAACAATTGAATATTTAAGGCTCGGTCGTTCCACCCTCAGGTAAACCTCTAGGTCAGAGTTTCCCAACAATTTTTCATGGCAGACCGGCAAGCGAACTAGAAAAAATTTCCGGACCGGCAAGTTTGGAAAGTAATGTGTATCGCAAAATTATTACAAGTGATGAGCAAAAAAAAGTCTTCTTTACTTCCCAAATATAAGTGATGAGCAAAAAAAGGTCTTCTTCACTTCCAAAATATAAGTGATGAGCAAAAAACAAAAAGATCTTCATCTCCAAAATGTACGCGATGAGCAAAAAAAAGGTCCTCCCCTCTAAACTAAAAACCCGAAGATTTTGTAACAAAATCCCGCGGACCGACGGTTGGGAAACGCTGCTCTAGGTAACTACGAGGTGTGTAAATTAAGTAACCGGACTGATTTATTTATTTATTTATTTTTTTTATTCAAATAGAAATACAATTCAATATTGTCTCCCTCAAAATAGCCACACAGCGCTGGAGACGGTTCTTCCAATCATCATAGCAGTGCTGGAACTCGGATACTGAAATAGCTTTCAGCTGGTCGGTTACAGACGTTTGAATGTTTTCGAGTGTCCCAAAATGACATCCCTTGAAGGGATTTTTCAATCTGGGGAAGAGGGAAAAGTTATAGGGACTCAAGTCAGGCGAATAAGGAGGCTGAGGAGCCACAGGAATGTTTTTACTGGCCAAAAACTCGTTTATTGAAATTGCTGTGTGACAAGGCACATTTTCATCCCCAATTCATTGGTCAAAATCTGATGAACGGTAGCGTGAGTCAAATTCAACTATTTCCTGATCATTCTGACTGCCAACCATGTCTGAACGCACAAGATCCCGAATTCTGTGGACATTTTCATCGGTTCTTGAAGATGAAGGCCTTCCGCTGCGTGATTCATCTTCAATCAACTCTGAAAATGCCTTAAACCACCAAAAAACCTGGGTCCTTTACAAAACACTATCTCCGTAGACCTGCTGAAGTTTTTCAAAAGTTTCCGTTGAACTATGCCCAAGTCGGAAGCAAAACCTGATAGCACACCGTTGCTCAAAATGAATGTCACTCTTTTTTAGAACGCACTAGAAAAAACTGTTTCACGAAAAAAATCGCTACGGACAACAAAATTACTCTAGTGATATTCATTTCAAGCAACGGTGTGCTATCAGGTTTTGCTTCAGACTTAGGCTCAGTGCAAAGGAAACTTTTGCAAAACTTCAGGCCTACGGAGACAGTGTTTTGTCAAGAACACAGGTTTTTTGGTGGTTTAAGGATTTTTCAGAAGGAAGAGAGTTGATTGAAGATGAATCACGCAGTGGAAGGCCTTCATCTTCAAGAACCGATGAAAATGTCGACAGAATTCGGGATCTTGTGCGTTCAGATCATCGGTTGTCAGACAGAATGATCGGGGAAGAGTTGAATTAAATTCACACTACCGTTCATCAGATTTTATGAATTGGGGATGAAAATGCGATTTCTCACACAGCAATTTCAATAAACGAGTTTTTGGCCAATAAAAACATTCCTGTGGCTCCTCAGCCTCCTTATTTGCCTGACTTGAGTCCTTGTGACTTTTTCCTCTTTCCAATATTGAAAAATCACCTCAAAGGACGTCATTTTGGTACGTTCGAAAACATTCAAACGTCCGTAATCGACCAGCTGAAAACTATTCCAGTATCCGAGTTCCAGCACTGCTATAAGGATTGGAAGAACCGTCTCCAGCGCTGTGTGGCTTCCCAAGAAAATTATCTTGAGAGAGACAATATTGAATTGTTATTCTATTCGAATAAAAAAAAAATAAAAAATCAGTCCGGTTACTTAATTTACACACATCGTATGAGATTAAAAAATATATATATTCATGTTATTACATTGACCCCAGTGGCGTAGCTAGAGTTGCGTGGGCCCTAGTGCAAGAAATGGGCCCCAGAAAATATTATCGTTCTTAAATAGTTTTTAATTAATTTTAAAATCGAAAACGATCTTTCAGAACTGGCAACAGTCGCAGGAATTGTTAAAATTAAAATACAAGCTGTGTGTATATCAGAAAACGTAGACGACAAAGCAATATCACTTATGGATGTAATTTTCTTAATTTTTGAAGCCATACTTCTTCGGAATGATTTTAATTGATGAGAAAATGAGTCAATCATCAATTTTATACCTTTCTCAAATAAAGTTTCTTCTGAAAATGTGTCTAAATTTGACAGAATAAGAACATTGAAAAAATCTATTAAACTTTCCATTTTTTTTTTTTTTTACATACATACTCGGGCGCCTTTTCACTTTGGGCCCCTTTCGGCTTCAGGCTCTGGTACGGTAGTACCATTGTAGTTACGCCAAAAAATCTATTAAAATTTCCATTTTTCTTTTACATGCTCTTTGTAGTTATGCCACTGATTGACCCTTTATTTATTTCTCGCATGGTCTATGCTAGATTTGCTATACAGCCAGATTTTCCGTGATTTTTATATAAAAAATATTCATACTTTGAATGTAGAATCTACTTTGACATCATGACGTTATTCAAAAAGTCACATACCGAATTCACTACTTCTTACTTTGTCCGCACCTGGATGATGTTCGCCGATGAATTTTTGTCATCAGGTCCTACCCACTGCTCGATAAGGACCCCCTCGTTGTATTCTCCGCGCAGCCGTCCTAGGAGGGTCTCCACACTGAACGCTGGTGGAGTCCAGTTGGATTTGGTGACGGGCCAGCCGCCTAACGAGTCCAATACAGCTCGAAGTGGAGCATCCCCCAACTTACGGATCTGAGCTGAGACATAAAAAATAAGAACACTTGAATAATTCGGGTTAATAATGGGCTAAACATCTGGGTTGGGAAAAGAATGAGGTGAGTGCAGCAGTCGAAAAACTAGGAGGAGCGTCAAACTATACCAACAAAATGTTATATTGTTAATATGCCATAACCAAAAAATTGATGTGAAGTGTGAATTTTCACACATTTCAGGGTTTCGAAGGTATTTAGTAAGTGAATGATGATTATTTGGGATGCCAAAACAAATTTTATGTTAAAATATTTTTTTTGTTAATTTTAATTGTAATAATGTTAATGCCTTATACCATTATTTAGGTTTCTAAATATGTGCAGTATTTTTTTTATATATATATAGCAAGGTTCATTAAGATTTTGACAGGCAAACAGTATGAGGGTACAGACAGTATCAGACAAAATGACGGTATAATGGTTTTTTGGTCATACCTACAAAACCCTAAAAAATTGATGTGAAGTGTGAATTTTCACACATTTCAGGGTTCGCAGGTATTTAGTATCTGAATAATGATTATTTGGGATGCCAAAACCAATTTTATGTTAAAATATTATTTTTAATTCGTTTGCCTAATACTATTATTTGGGTTTCTAAATATTTACAGTATTTTTTTTTTATATATAGCAAGGTTCCTTAATATTTTGAAAATTACGCCTACGGCTTCCATTGGTTGTTTAAGTCATAAACCCGCCCCTCTGATTTCGTATACATTCAAACATAGAATTAAATTATAATTTCAACACTTCCCACTGGTTATTAAATTTACGCTTTTAAAAATTAAATGCAACATTTCCCAAAATATAACTAGAATTTAGACAAAATAATTTAAACAAAATAAAAATGCAAAAAAAAAACAGAAAAAATAAAAATTGACGGGAATCGAACAATAGTTTGCAACATACGAAGCGAGAACGTTACCACTGGACTACGGACGTTCACTCGTTGTTTGTGTTAAATAGCGGATTAAATATTTTACATTATTTAGTTAAAAACACAAAAAATATTCGTGTTTTTCCGAAAACATAATCTGACCAAAAATTTCTGTTGGACTATTCCGGTTCACATAAATGTACATTACTTAGAATTTTTTCAGATTTTTAGTTTAAACCATCTTGGCTATAGGGTGTGGGACAATTTTTTTGCCCAATTTTGGCAAAAAAAAAATTATTTTGCAAAAATAAAATTTTGATCATTAATCCACGTACTAAGGGCTTTCATTTGATATCCTACACAGAATTAATTTTTTTTTTTTTTTTTTTTCGTTGAGCAGATATTTGTTTATATTTTTAGAGGGATATGTTCTAGTATTTTTCCTATGTGCGGGTCAAAGAGTTGTATAAGCATGCCAAATCTCAACTTTCTAGGTTTAGCTGTTATAATTTTTACCGATTTTGACAGACAGACAGGCAAACAGTATGAGGGTACAGACAGTATCAGACAAAATGACGGTATAAGGGTTTTTTGGTCATACCTACAAAACCCTAAAAAATGAAATCTAATGAAGACTTGAACACGACAAAAGTGCGGAAAAACACGCTGAGATTTTTGGCAAAATATTTAAATTTTGTTTAAAAAAATTAAATGCAAGTTCTAAGTACACAAAAAATAAATAAAAATGATTATCAAAAAACTGTTGATTTTGTTGTGATTATAGAAAAAATATTGTCCTAGACATCCATCATTCTGTTGGCATCTTCCACTTATTAAATACCTACAAAACCCTGGAATTTATCAAAATTCACATCAATTTTTTGTTACTGTTAAGATTAAGCGATGTCCGTATTATCGGGATTAGAATTAACGAGGTTCTACTGTACAGTGATTTCTTTGCGTAAACAATGAATCCTGCACTTAAAAAAAAATCACTGAACATAGCTTTCCCAAATTTTTTATTTAAATCTACACCACTGGTAAATTGTATCTGTAACCTTCTAAAAAGCTCTGCATATCCAAGCTTTCACACTGTAAACACGGTTAAAATTGTCACTGTTTTTTTTTTTTTTTTCGTCAGCATGCACTATATTTCCACTTAACCGTGACAACTTCAGCGCGAGCTTTTTATGTTAGCATTCCTGATGCCTCGTGATGGCTATATTTTATTAACAATAATGCCTGAGTGACAATGAATAAATAATTTACAGTGTTACCAACTCGATATATATGTCACTGGCACATTTAAAAATTTATAGAATTTTATACAACATTGGAATGGTGTAGCAATAATTACGGAACAAAAATTTAGATACAGTTGAAATGTTTAAATAATAAATTATAAGGGTTCATGAACTTTAGGGCAAAATAACGTAACGAAATTACAGAAGCTACCAAGGGGTCTATTCTGTATGTTTTTCGACAATCGTTTTACGGTATCCTGTTGAAAGTCCCGATTTTCAACACCTCGTGTTGGTATTCTGTAACACATTGATAGTGCACTTTTAGCAGTGTTGTGTCACTCTTGAGAGGAGCCCTAGGAACGTGTCCTCTTTGAAAAGTGATATTGCTTTTTGACATTTTTACTTGTTGTTTACATACGTTTGAATATATTTGTAGGTTAGTATGATTTAAAATGTGTTTTTTATATGGAAATATATATATTTTTTGTTTTCCATGTGCTGACAAAAAAAAAATTTTTTTGCAAAAAAAATTTTGTCCCACACCCTGTAGCCCAGATGGTTTAAACTAAAAATCTGAAAAAAATCTAAGTAATGTACATTGGTGTGAAGCAGAACAGTACAACAGGAATTTTTGATTAGATAATGTTTTCGGAAAATAACGCATTTTTTATATTTTTTTGGTTGACGATTTACAAAATTTATAGTTATGTAACACACTAGACTAGAGGACGTAATGGTTAGCATGCTCGCTAGCTACCCAGAATTCTAGGGTTCGCTCCCGAGCAGAGGAGACAATTTTTTTTTGTTTTTTTTTTTTTTTTCATTTTTATTTTCTTTAAATTATTTTGTCAAAATTCTAGTTATATTTTGGCAAATATTGCATAATTTTTAGGAGCGTAAATTTAATAACCAGTTGGAATGTTGGAATTATATTTTCATTCTATGTGTCATGTATACGAAACCAAAGGGGCGAAGCATATGACAACCAATGGAAGCCACAGGCGCAATTTTCAAAATCTTAATGAACCTTGCTTTATAAAAAAATACTGCACATATTTATAAACCTAAATAATGGTATTAGGTATTCGAATTAAAATTAACAAAAAAATATTTTAACAAAATTTGTTTTTAAAGCTCATAGATTAACAGACGATAAATTATTTTAAAAATATCGTTCATTTTGCCGTGATTACTATAAAGTAAAATTTGTCCTACACACTCAGCATGCCGCCTTCACTTATTATATACCTGCGAAACCCTGAAATGTGTGAAAATTCACACTTAACATCAATTTTTTTAAACATATGTTTAGTCTTTTAGTCCTTTCAAAAGTTTGAATTCAGTATTGCTTGACATTAAATGGAAAAAGTATCACAGAATATTGAATTAATATTTGTACCGTGTTTTCACCAATCATCGTATTTTACAGCTGGCAATCTCTCCAGGAAAGAAGAGGATAGTGTTATTGGGAGAACCCATTCGAAAATATGTAAAAGTCCATTTACTTTGTACTGCATTCTAACGTTTGAACGGACTATAGCATGATCTGTTCTCAGACGGTTCTATCTGAACCAACTTTTCCTTGTTTCTGTTTTTTTTACAAACTGTGAGTAGTTTTCTTGACAAGATTGGCAAGATTTTTTTGCCAGGACATCGTCCATTCTGTTACGGGGTCAAAATCTAAGTCAATTTCCCTATGGTCTAGCTAGATTGGGTGGTAGGATTTGAGATGAGAAGTGAACCGTCTTCCAAGCTCTTGTAGAATGGGAAATTGCTGAGGCACTTCTGATCATATATATTTCTTCACATTCGAGCTGCAACTGTTCGTCTTCTGATCTCGGCAGGTAAATGTTGCAAAGAATTGGTAGCCAATATTTAGGACTAGATTTTAATGTGCCAGAAATTATCCGCATTGTCTCGTTGCGCTGCGATAGCCCTATAGAAATCTGATAAACCTGATAAAATCAGTTGACCTGATAGTTTACAGACCTGTTAGAAAGCTAACAGATTTCATAGAAAGCTGATTTTATCAGGTCTATCAGCTTTCTAACAGATCTATCAACTATCAAGTTGGTTGATTTTATCAAATTTATCAGTTCTCTACTCATTTCCCTGCAGTTAACATATGTGAGAATGTTCCTTAAATCTTTGCCGACACCGCCACAAAAAATTCCCACGGTCTGTAGAATTTTCCCAAGTTCAAATTTTGCAATGCGTAGTAATACAAAATTATAAATTTGAGAGCCTTAAAGTACAGCACTGTGTTAGCAAAAGGCGCAAATAACCACCGTTAATATGCGTCAAAATTTTTAATAATAATAACTAACTATCTTGGTAAAATAAAATTATATATTTACGAGATATTCACGATACTATGAAGGGCAAACCGTTGTGCACGTGCGTGTTTTCCGGGTAATAGTATAAGCTCCCGGAACACTTCCGGAGTTCTCCAGGCGGTTGTTTATAAAGCCGTTACCGCAGCAAGGAAGCACGAATGTCAATAAACTAGCGTAGCTTTGCTACATCTTTGCGGATTCAAATAATACTAAATATATTTCAAATTTATAAAAATATGTTTAGGGACGGTCTTTCCACCTTCCGATAAAGTGGCTGGTAACGTTATCTGACAGATAAAAACAATAAAGCGTCTTTCCACCTTCGGATAAAGTTATTCCTACGAATAAACTATGCTATCTGGTAGATAAGTTATTCGGTAGTCAAAGTAACGAATAAGTAACAAATAAGATCTGTCACTGTCAAAGAGTTAGAAATTAAATGATTTCTTGGAACAATAAATTGCAAAATGGACTAGAAAAAATATAATTTGTTTGAATTTTATTATTTATAGAAATAATGCCTTAACTCCAAAATAATAGTGCACCAGTCCACGGTGAGAAAAAATATGAAACAAGTATTTTGTGCAATATCCAGCTTATGTCTGATTTCATTTGTATGCCTTGAACGGAAAATTAAATACACAAATTTCAACGAGTATTTTACGAAATTGCCCGCTATCCACGAGTGGTTGCAACCTGGGATGAAATGTTAGTGAAACTGCTTTCTTCTGTGAAAAAAAGACTGAAATAAACGGTGTCGAGAAGGATATTTTATATTAAACGTTAGCCGGGATCCACGCCGTACAATACAATGTTTAATAATTCTAATATTCGCTTCGAATTTGAGCAATAAGATTATAATTGGTATAGTAGCAACTGCAGTATTACGCAACTTTATCGTTACAAGAGTGGATATGAAGAACCACCCACAAAAGATCAGTACTGTGTCGATGACGTATCTGAAGAAACTGATTATTCAGAAAAAATGAAAATGAAATAATACTCCGTGATTTAATTTCTTATTTTCAAATTTATTATAACTTATTTTGTATTTACATCAATCATAATAAAATTAAAAAATTAAATAAACGTAGAACAATTATTATTAACATCTACTATCTATTTTTCATTCCCCCAATTTTATTACATGCTTACGACATTAATAATTGCTAAAATCTTGTATAAAGCATACATAAATTTAATTTGGTTAATGACAATAACAAAAAAAAAACGGCTCGACAGCTGTCAGTTTACCAATTTATTTATTTATTTCCATAGAGAAACAAAAAAAAAATCTTTCTCAACGCCTATTTCAATTACACATTCAGTGTTACCAATCTGAGCATTCAATATGTCAGTCTCATTATCCGTCAGATAACTATCTGACAGATAAATTTGAATTGAAAGACGGGATGACATTTATCTAACAGATAAATTATTAGATAACTTTATCTATCAGATAGTTACCAAGAAGTTTATCAGAAAGTGGAAAGACCGGCCCTTAGTGTGATATTTCACACATTTCAGGATTTCCCAGATATTTAATAAATGAAAGAACAAATGATTTAGGTAAAACTAAAGTCACTAGATTATACAAAGTAGCGCAACGGCGGCCATACTGGGGCTAAAAATGTCGCCAACACAAATGTTTTTCAGTGATTCCAATAGTAAAAAAATAAGAAACTAGTTCTACCAAAATTTTTATTTTAAACATTGTAATCACGTTTTTTTTTTAATCAAAGATGCACTATAACAAAATTGTCGTTCAATTTCAATTATTTTTTTTATTTTTATTAAATAAAATGGATATAATATATAAATTTAAATGAAACTTAACCTTAAATATTCCAACCGTGACAAAGGAGGTTATTAAATTAGAGCGAGAAAGAGAGATGTGACATCGCAGACGCAAACTTAAGAACGTAAAAATTGCTGCTTTAGTTTGCTTAATAGGGGAAGCAATGTTGCCAATTAAACCCTGGGGTCTGTCGGCTTCTTCAAAGGCTTGCGCTACTTTGTATAATCCAGTGAAAAGATTTTTTTTTTTGTTATTTTAATATTAATATTTGTACATGAATCTACGCTTTAAAACATTTAATGTTATATCCCACATTATATTTTTAAATAATTCTGTAATAGTTATTTGTGTATCATGGCCAAAAAATTTTGATTACTTTCTGTACGATCCGCATATAATTTAATTTAATATGAACTTACGAATATCCATGCATGTGTTGTAAAACAACTTCGCTTTAACAGTAGCGGAATTGTCATACGTGTTGATGGGTTCCTCGAGAACCCCCTTGAGGATGACCTGGAGTTGGTCAGCCAACACTTCAAACGTGCTTATCGAACTCCTGTCCTCCGGGATAACGTGCTTCTTGTTCCATGTCCCGCAGGCGAATTGAAAGAAATCCACACAAGGATCCGCCGTGTGGTCCATTGCGGATAATAACGATGACGCTGGAACAAAATTGGATTGAAAATAAAATTGAACTGTTAATAATTTAGTGATACAAAATTAGATTAAATGTTAAAGAATATACTCTTTCGAATATATAGAATGGGCAAACGATTTATGAACAGTATGTTTCCGCTACTATTTTGATTACAATCGGAATTTTACAATAGGGGATAGGCATTTTTTTTTGTTTTATTAAATTCCTCTTGTTGCATATAACATAAATAACAATGCAAAAATGTATTGATTTTCACGGAGAATATTTTGAAAAAGAAAAGCCACTTTTGTTGATAATTAGTTGTTTTTGATCACAAATCCCGAAATATATAAACCCTCGTATTTCGATTTTTTTATCTCTGATTGCATGTTCTATAGACCTAAGTAGATGAAGATCGGAAGGCGCGAGATCGGGTGAATACGGTGGATGTGGAATAATTATCCAGTTTAAGTCCTGAATTTTTTCGCGGGTTATTTTTTCTGAGTGATAGCGTACATTGTCATGATGAAAAATGATTTCTTTTCGGTTAAATAAATTTGGACCTTTTTCCTTTAGTTTCTCATTTAGTTTCAACAATTAGGAGATAATGCGCTTTTCACTCGAGAACTGTTGATGCGATTTCCATGCGATTTTTTTCTATCTGTGGCTACATCATCTGGTCAGGTTTTTTACAGTTTTATTAAACCTCGGTTTAGTAGTTGCAAAGTTATAATGATAATTATGCGCGGGGATTAAACGAAATCCATGTTTTCCGTTCATATTTAACGAATTTTCTCGAAATTATCAGCAATAAAATAGGTTTCGTTAACGGCAAGGTAGATACTCGATTTATAAACTAGAGTTTAGTAGAGAATTGAAAGAATTTTTAAAATCGGTTCAGTAGTTTCAACAATTTTTACCGGGAAAGTAATTTTTAGTACTTCACTTATGTACATGCCTGTCGATACGGTTTTATATGAGCAAGATGTCATTCACTATCCAGTAAAATTCCTGAATTTTCTTAACCTATCAGGATTACCTCCTCAAGCTTTTGCTTTGAAAGTAGGTGCACCAATAAAGTTGATCAGGAGCATAAACCCGCCAAAATTATTTATTGGAACATGATTACAGATAAATAGTTTAAGAGACTATGTAGTAGAGGTAATCATTATTATTGGTCGCAAATAAGTAATCCAACCCCTGTCAGTAAGACACGTACTGATTGATTGCCAACTTTTTCAACCCGCACGGACCATGCACAGAATAACACAAGACTTAAAAGAAGCCCTAAAACAAGACCCGATTACTACCAGAAATATACTGGACTACCTAAACAACATGAATTTTTACAATAAAATATAATATATTCAACCAAAAATGTATAATATTTAATTCATATTATGTTAAATGTAAAATCATATCAAATGTTAAATAATATGTACAATTATTGCACAGACACTATTAGCCATAGATGCTGATGTGTCTATAAACAAATAAAATTTAAAAAAAAAGAGATAAGTAATCCTATTCAGTTTAATCCTGGCCTTTCACATTTTTATAGTGTTGTCTGCTGTCCGGTAAACTAATTACGAGTAAGTATGTTGAACCAAAAAAATGTAAGTCAATAATAACAAAATTTCCCAGAGCAGAGCCGGGCGGGGCAGCTAGTGTAATAATAAGACTTTAAAATCATCTTGTAAATATTTCAGCTACAGAGGAAAAATCGCAATAAAATCCATGTTTGTAAAACTTTAGTATCATTCTGTATTTTATTATCGATATAAACTTATCTCGAAATACCTTGATTATTTGGCAGTGTCTTATATTACTGATTAACTAAAAATCAATAGTCAATATCTAATCAGAGTTTAAATTCTTAGTCATGCGTGTCAAAGTCACAAAAAATATTTCAGTATAATGCGTCAAGTTATCGGAAAATGATTAGAAATTTAAAAAAATTACATATAAATAAATTTTACAAATCATTTTATACTAGTCTTGATTGTAAAATAGTGAAGTGAAGAAAGAGTTCGGTGCTTCCGAAAGAGAAATTATAGAAGAACCAAAGGTAGAAGCAAAAACAGAAGATTTAAATACCACAGAAAAGATGGATAACCACAGTGCTTCAAAAGAAGAAACTGTAAGAATTAATAAAACAGTTAAAATAGAAACTGAAGACAAAACAAACACTAATGAAGTAACAAATGAAGACCTATCTTCCTTAGAATCAAATAAATACAGCAGATCTTTCAAGGAGAAAACTGAAAAATGTATGGAGGAAACTAAAGATGAAGCATACATTGATGAAGCAATTGGATGTACTACAGAAAAGAAGATATATCATAGTGCTTCAGGAGACGAAACTGTAAGCACTAATGAATTTATTGCAGAAAATGAAGATAAAAAAACAAAAGAGGCAACAACTAAGAATTTAAATTGCATAGAAAATAAAGACAGGGCTTCCGAAGAAGAAATTGTAAGCAGTAATGAATTTAAAGAAGAAATTATAGATAAACCAATAAAAAAGGAAATAATTGAAGATCTTTTAGAAAATAAGGAAGACTGCAGTGCTTCCAAAGATAAATCTGTACGTAGTAATGTCAGCAGTAATGAATGTATAGCAGAAATTGAAGATAAATCTACAAAAGAAGCAACAACTGAAGATCTATGTCTGCAAGAAAAGAAGAACTACAGTGCTCCCAATAAGAAAATTATAAGTAGTAATGCATTTAAAGAAGAAATTGAAGATACAACACCCAATGAAGTAACAACTAAAAACCAAAATTCCACAGAAATGAAGAAAAACAGTGCTTTAAACAATAACATTGAAAATTTGGTAGAACAAATTGAAGATAAAACACCAAATGAAGCAATAGAAAATCTACCTCATACAGAAAACAAGAAGGAAAATACAAAAAGTAACAAAAACTGTAATGATAAAAAATTGCTAATTACTAATGAAGTATTCATAAATTCTTCAAAAATTATAAAAGATGATAATACAAAGGAAGAAATAGAACACATAAATGAAGAAAAACTCCTAGAATCATCAGAAAAGAAGATAGATATTGCCCCCAATAAAGAATATGAAGAAATCCAGAAAGACACAACCAATGATGCAACCATAAAGACAGATTTTGAAGATAAAACCGAAAGTGCTTCAAATACAGTAATAGATTTAGATAAGATTTTTTTTACAAATACAACACAGAGGAAAAGTGTAGAAATAATCAACGAAATGGGAGTGATAGCAGCAAAAACCAATGAAAACTTGGAATACGAAAACGAACAACACTTCAAAAAAGAAACCGACGAATATACAACAAACGATTTAGACGAAGTATTCGATGAAAATTACGATGCAGAACTTATTATTCCTTGCATAAACAAAGGTTGTAACTACGTAGATTACATCAGCAATCACAAAAAACATTACGAATGGCTTTGTAGATACACAGAAAAATATTGTGAGAAATGCGATAGGTTCATTATAAACATGAACAGAATGGAACACTGTTATTTCCATCATATAAGCTTTCCAAGACAACATAACACTTTATTAATAAATAAATGTGAGGTTATGAAAAAATATCAAACCTTTCTTTCTGTTTATGGGATAAATTTCTTGTGCTTTTGGGTAACTTATAAATGTGAATCACAATGTTTCAGTCAAAATATCGTTAAATTTGATTGTAATATTGTTAGTGATGTTTCTTTGAATAAAATTGGAAATTTTAAATTTGAAATCCAATTGTTTAATGAAGATAGTATTACTCCGATTACAACTGGGCATTTGAATGAGATTCATAGTACTTATGATTTAAATTTTTCTGGATATGTTCCAAATTGCACTGATGTTTATAGGATTAGAATAGCAGTTCTAAAAATAACTGATAGCGTATCTGCAGATGTAGATAATGAATTATCTTAATTTTTACTGATAAGTAATATATTTGTGAAAGTGTATTATATTTTTAATAAATAAATATATATATTAATTATAGCTTATTAGATCGTTGTTTGGATTTTGTAGGTCCCACCCTTATACTTATAGGCTATTCTAAAGGTTTAAGCGGAACTATCTGTAATTTTCATATTCCTAAGTTGTCATGAGTCCTCTTTTTAAGGTCTGAAGTGGGTTCTTGCTAAACAAAATGATCAAAAGCCTCACTTAATCGGTAAAAGTTACTAAAATTCAAAATCTAGTTCTGCTTAAAACAAAGAAACAGGAGTACAGTGATATATATTTATTATTATTTTTATTTTTTAGTAAACCAAAATTCTGGATACGGTTGATAAAAATAAAAAAACAGTTTGTATTTATTATTTTGTAAATAAAAGCTCTAGAATAAAATTATTTATTTATTAAACATTTTTTTTTTTTTTTGATTAACTGTTTTATTGCTTTTCAAAATATTCGGCTTTAGGATTTATACACTTTTGCATACGTTCAAACCAATACTCGAAATAGACCGGGAGCTCATAACAGTTTTTGGTCTCCGATTTCATACAGCATGCCTTTTGGAGGAGAGAATATTTACCCTGTGACAACAAAAAAGGGATGGTACTAAACCCCTGCACGCTTTCCGGTCATAGGGAAAATTGCATTTACAATTAAACATAAAATTTTTGTGCTTTTCTCTGATTTAATATTGCTTGCCCTTTTGTCAAAAGAAAGTTATAACAAATTTAAAGTCTTTTAAATATATGCATGCGATTCGGAGGGTCCCAAAGGTCTCAAACGGTCATGTGATCTTGTAATAAATAAATATGATTTTCCGCGTTTTCATACAGCATGCCTATAATTAAAAGACTTTAAATTTGTTATAACTTTCTTTTGACAAAATGGCAAGCAATATTAAATCAGAGAAAAACACAAAAAATTTGTGCAAGTGGAAATGCAATTTTCCCTATGACCGGAAAGCGTGCAGGGGTTTAGTACCATCCCTTTTTTGTTGTCACAGGGTAAATATTCTGTCCTCCAAAAGGCATGCTGTATGAAATCGGAGACCAAAAATGTCATGAGCTCCCGGTCTAAAACATTTTTTCCACTCTGAAGTTGGTATCTCAAAAACATGGTTTTCGAAGGCTTCAACAGTTCTTGAGGTGATGAAAATTGTTGTTCACGCATTTTTTGTTTGACATTGGGGAACAAAAAAAGTCGTTAGGGGATAAATCAGGTGAATACGGGCGATGAGACATTAATTCGATGTTTTTCTCCTTCAAATAATCAATTGTTTGACGCGCTGTGTGGGAGCTTGCATTGTCATGATGAAGAATAATGCGACGTTTTTGGTTACTTTTCCTGATTTTGTCGATGACTTCTGGCGAACAAATTGTATACCATTCTGCATTAATTGTTCTCCGATCCTCTAAAGTCTAAAGCAGTGCTTCTTAAACTTTTTGATGTCGCGGCTCCCCTGAAACTCAAATCAATAACCCAGGGCCCCCCTAATTTTTGTTTTTGGAACCAAGATTAGTTAAAATATATACAAACATATAGTTTTTTACGCTCAGATCATTCAATAATCTATGTATAATGAAGAATAATATTTATGTAGCATTAAAGTTAAAGCTACTCATCCTTTTTAAATAATAAAATAATTAAGTGTTATATTTGCGGCTCTTCGCGGCCCCCTTGTGGGAACACCACGGCCCCCTAGGGGGCCGCGGCCCACCAATTTAAGAAGCACCGGTCTAAAGCATTCCCTTACATCAATCAACACGAGCTTTTTTTGAGATTCGGTCAAATTATGTGGAATCCATCAGGAACAGATTTTTTTCACTGCTAAATGTTCATGCAAAATCGAATGTATTGCAGTCTGCGATATGCCAAAGGATACCTATATCTCACGGTAAGTCACATGCCGATCGTCTTCAAACATTTTGCGCACAGCATCGATGTTTTTTTGAATCACAACCGATTTTGGTCGAGCTTCACTAAATTCATCACTGACGGACACACAAACACGACAAAATTCTGCAAATCAATTGTAAACAGTTTTTTCTGATGGTGCTTCATTACCAAAAGTTGAACGAAGCGAATCTATACATTGTTGTTGAGTTAGGCTTCTACTAAAATCGTAAAAAACCATCCAACGAAAACCTTCACGAGTAACATCATTTTTTTCACAAACTTGTTTTTTGTAACGCTCACTGTCAACAAACTACTCGTTCAATTTATAAGCTGCAACTGATTTCACAATAACAAATGTCAAATTTTATGAATATAGTAGTGACACATTTAAATATTGCCATCTAGTGGTTGTTTGTTAAAACATAAAAGGTAACCCTCGTATCTCACATTATACTTTTTACGTCAATACTACGTAAAAACTCCGTAGTGCTTTGGAGAAAAGAAAGATGTACAATAGTCTTTAGATTGTTTCGAAAAATTTCAGGAAATATTAAACGTTTCAGTAAAAGACAAGATCAAATTGGTTTTAAAATTGCTTTGTTTGACACACTGATATGAATATATCATATGTAGATTTATCACTGTCGGCTTTAATCTGTGATGTTAAAGCAGCCAATGTTTGTTAACAAGCCCTTGCCCCCCCCCCATCAACCTCACGACACCACCCCTTTCATTATACACAATAATTACATTACATCACAGATTTTATTACAGATAAGTTTTTTATTTAAGAGAAAGCTTTTACTGTTTTAAAAAACAAAGCACTACGCCACATCTTTAATAAAATCTAAATTAATGGTGAATGGAGATGCCAAAATGAAAATATTCCAGCACTATACTCAAATCCGGGTGTCACACAAGAAAGGAAAATAGTTATATTTATATACACACAAGAAAACTTATTGAGAAGTGACATTACCGTTGGCGGCGCTGTTTTTCAAGGCAATATGGCTGAATTGTCTAGTATTCAGCTGTGAATATGCTAACAGGGAACAGGTTAATTTAAGCACAGTACATTTTTATTTTATGAAAATGTATCTATCGACATTCTAACAAAAAATCAACACTAGAAAATATGTAATAATTTCAAAAAGTACTACAGTCGCGTAATATAATATTTGACCTCCAGACTGCGTATCAGAGCGTGTTAGTTCTCAATAGTTCTTAGATTTTCGTTCATATTGTCTGTCTCATTATGTGATACGTAACTAACAGGGACAGTTCAATTTTAGGGTTTTGTAGGTATGACCAAAAAACCATTATACCGTCATTTTGTCTTCTGTCTGTCTGTCTGTCTGTTCGGTAAAAATTGTAGCCAAACGGCTAAACCTAGAGAGTTGAAATTTGGCATGCTTATACAACTCTTTGACCCGCACATAGGAAAATAACTAAAACATCTAAAAAACATATTCCCCTAAAAATATAAGCAAATAACTGCTCATCGAAAAAAAATATATATATATTTTTTAATTCTGAGTAGAGTACCAAATGAAAGCCCTTAGTACGTGGATTAATGATCAAAATTTTATTTATGCAAAATTAATTATTTTGACACGATTTTTGCCAAAATTGTGCAAAAAAAATTGTCCCACACCCTGTATCCCAAATGGTTTAAAGTAAAAATCTGAAAAAATTCTAAGTAATGTACATTTGTGTGAACCGAAATAGTACAACAGGAATTTTTGATCAGATTATGTTTTCGGAAAATAACGCATTTTTTGTGTTTTTTGCTTGACCACGTAAAATATTTAATAACTTATCTAACACACAGAACCAGTATGCTTTGATAGTGTAATGGCTAGCATGCGTTCTAATTTGCAAACTAAAATTCGCTCCGCTCTCCAGGCAATTTTATTTTTTCTGTTTTTTTTGCATTTTTATTTTGTTTAAATTACTTTTTCAAAATTCTAGTTATATTTGGGCAAATGTTGCATTTAATTTTTAAAAGTGTAAATTTAATAACCAGTGGAAATTGTTGAAATTGAATACACGAAATCAGAGGGGCGGGGTTATGACTTAAAACAACCAATGGAAGCCATAGGCACAATTTTCAAAATCTTAATGAACTTTGCTATATACATGAAAAAAAAAATACTGCACATATTTAGAAACCTAAATAATGGTATTAGGCATTCGAATTAAAATTAACAAAAAAATATTTTAACATAAAATATGTTTTGGCATCCCAAATAATCATCATTCACTTACTAAATACCTGCGAAACACTTAAATGAGTGAAAATTCACACTTCACAACAATTTTTTTACTAAACCTCAAGTTTTCAATTCAATGCATATTATATTAAAAATGCATTTACACATATTTGATATAATTTAGGTCGTATGAAATTAATCAGCGATAAATAACAATTTCCATTAAATTAAAATTTAATTTTTATTTATTATTATTTGCGGTAAAATTTATGACCTGTATAAAAATTCGATTAAAATTTATTCGTTTTCAATTTGCAGTTTAGTGAATTCACTGTTGTCGAAAAGGCATTTGCATTATGTCAAACACATTAATATATTACAATTAATGGAATCAACTGATGAATGATAAATAAAATTATACACAAATCAGTAGCGTACCATTACATTAAAGTTTGCATATGGAAATTATTATTTTTTATGGTGTCAAAAATTTGCTGGTCCCATAAGATGACAAATCTTTTTTGTTCTATTACTTTTTACCGACCGCCAACATATATAAGGAAGGTATTGTGAACATACCGATTTTGACATTTCGAGATTTCGATGGATCTCCACGAATTGAGGTCCCTACATAACGTTTTGACTATTTTTAGCATGATGTCTGTTGGTCTGTCTGTCTGGATTTTTATGAAACTTCATATTTAAGCTTTCGATATCAATGGTACGAGTTGATCAACTTTTGGTAAAAATCGGTTAACTAGAAATGGGAGTTTACTCGTGTCGGTTTTAAAATTTTTGCGAATATTACACAACAGAGAAAAAAAATTCAAAATTCCATGATTTTTTTAAATAATTTTAATATTAAAAAGACGATCCCCTTATAATGGTTTTGTACGCTACTGGTCATAATTTATAGCAATATGAGAACACAAGTCTATCTGTCACAATCTGATAACGACGGCGTTCTTCACGAACAATTTGCAATAATTCAAAAACTGAAAACAAATAAATCAACTACTATACATTTATTTACATTCTAAACATGAATTAGAATTTTTTAACAAGTAGGAATGTTACCTCACAACGTATAATTCTACTTAAAAAAAATTATGTGAAGTGTAAATTTTCATACATTTCAGGGTTTTGTAGGTATTTAATAAGTGTAAGAAGCCAACAGAATGCTGAATGTCTAAGAATGTTTTTTTGATAAATTGTTTTTGATAATCATTTTTATTCGGTATTTGAATACCAAGAACTTTCACTTAATTGTTTAAATTAAATTTAAATAATTTACGAAAATTGCATCAGAAAAATTAAACTAAAAAACCCCAGTGATTTCTTCTGCATTTGCATAAGATGCTCAAAGGGCCGCTTATGGTCCGCTTTCATCTTTTCAAAATTCTAAACCATAATATTTTCATTAATATTTAAATTATTTAAAAAAATGGTCCCCCTCAAATATTTCCTGCCCAACACCACTCTAATACCCTTTTCACACTAGATCTTTAAGACGAGTGAACTTAAAGTTCACCGATGTTTAAGATCGGTATGCTTTCACACTTGATGTTTAAATCTCTGGTGCTGTCATCAGCTACAGTAATTTTGTCCTTAAGTTACCGTCATGAAATTACCAGTTTTGAACTGTCTGCGCAGACGCACATTTTGAATTATTATAAACAAATATGGATATTTCATTTCATTCTACAATAAAGACACTACAATAAAGAATATATTACACCTGTATTAACATGTAAGTCGATACATTTTATCTCAATTATTGTAGCTCTGTATTTTATTAAACACATTATTAAAATAAATAATTTTATAATAACAATAAGTATAAACTTCTTATAACGTCGATATAATACAGTATTCTTGTTTATGATAATATAAAATGTTGACAGCACAAATTCAAGGAGTATTTTTTTATAATAGAAATTAAGTTGGCAATGCGGACGAAGTTTAAGACGCAGATCTCTATCCTAAACATCGCTTGTATTTAACCGAGGCCATACGGTTTCACATTAGCGTTTAAAGATACATTCACTTTAACATCCGATCTTAAAGATCTAGTGTGAAAAGGGTATTAGTTTATCTTTATAAAAGTGAAAACAATATAGCTGTATAACGCTTTTAATGGTTAAATAAGCCCAATAATAAATAATAATAATAGTAGTTCATTATATTTGAATTTATTATAATTGAACTAACATTTCTTTTTGTTTTGCAAACTTCGTTTCGAAAGTTTCGAAATAACTTGAAACATAAAAGCTACAAAGTTGTAAAACTTAACTCGATCAAAGTTTCATTACAAAAGTTAACTTCAAACTTTAACTAAAATATTTATATGTGAAAAACATCGTATTAACAGTTGTTTTACAACATCAATATGTCAAATATGATACCAACAGTTAATAAATAAATTAAATATAATAAATTCCATATGTTTTAAGTTTCTCCCTTCGTCCGAAAATATGGCATACATTTACAATTTTAATTAATTAGAATGATTTTATTTATAAAATAGTTAAAAATATCTATTAAAATAAAGAATAATGCAAAAAGTTTTAATTTAACAAGGACGTAGCTGTCCCCACAGCTTGTATGGAACATGATAATGTTCTTTGTAATCGTCCCTTACGTTGAAGTTTTGCCTTATTAATGTGCGGAATCTTATAGGAATTCCCTCTATTTGCTAATATGGTTACTTCTAGATAAGTTTGCAATGTTAGAAAAACATTATCAAGGATTTGTATTTTTAATGCATTAAATGCATTTTGTACGCATTCAATCAGTTCGTCGATTGCATTCGGTGAAGCTGTATGTTGTAAGGATTATATAGAATTGAAAAAAATCAAGATCCAATACATTCAAATCTGGACCATTGGCGGTTGTGATTTGTCGATTTGAAATTTCTTCTTTAAGGGAGATATTTTAAGTTTTTAAAATTTTTAACTCCGAAACAGCGTTCTAGAATAAAAATTTTGACATATTGCGAAGTTCAAACATCAATCTTGTACCTGAATGTTATGAAGCACATACATTACTTTAAACAATATAGCAATAGATAAAGGCATTGCAGTGGCTGCAGCATTTCAGATATGCTAGATAGAAATTTGTAAATTACTAAGCTCAATCAGTGAAGAAAAACGGTTCTCAGTTCGTAGGTTTTTAAATTAAAAAATAAGCTGTGGTCACCACAGGACTGACCGCCATCACAAAGTACTTGCATAAAATACATTCTAGCAGCAGACTAGAAATAACTTGGCCTAATATTTTCTAACAGAGATATTATTTATCATGACCATGGAAACGTTACATATAAGTATGAATAAAACTCCTTTTTGTCTAATTTGCTCTGCACGTGTACACAGACAGACGGACGGACAGACATACAGACGGACAGACGGACAGACGAACAGACGGACAGACGCACAGACGGACAGACGAACAGACGGACAGACGCACAGACGGACAGACGGACAGACGGACAGACGGACAGACGGACAGACAGACCGACAGACATCTTGATAAAAATAGTCAAAACGTTATGTAGGGACCTCAATTCATGGAGATCCATCGAAATCTCGAAATATCAAAATCGGTATGATCACAATACCCCCCTTATATGTATATGTTGGCGGTCGGTAAAAAACAATTTTACCGTAATAAATAGAACATTTTTAGGGTTTTGTAGGTATGACCAAAAAACCCTTATACCGTCATTTTGTCGTCTGTCGGTCTGTCTGTCTGTCTGTCTGTCTGTCTGTCTGTCTGTCGGTAAAAATTGTAGCCAAACGGCTAAACCTAGAGAGTTGAAATTTGGCATGCTTATACAACTCTTTGACCCGCACATAGGAAAAATACTAAAACATCTAAAAAACATACCCCCCTAAAAATATAAACAAATATGTGCTCATCGAAAACAAAATTTTTTTTTTTAAATTCTTAGTAGGGTATCAAATGAAAGCCCTTAGTACGTGGATTAACGATCAAATTTTTATTTTTGCAAAATAAATTATTTTGATGCGATTTTTGCCAAAAATGTGCAAAAAAAATTTTGTCCCACAGCCTGTAGCCCAGATGGTTTAAACTAAAAATCTAAAAAAATTCTAAGTAATGAATATTGGTGTGAACCGAAATAGTACAACAGGAATTTTTGATCAGATTATGTTTTTGGAAAATAACACATATTTTGTGGTTTTTGGTTCACAAAGTACAAAAGTTATACCAATGTAAGACACTCACATGCATGGCGTGCGATGGCTACATGCGTTAGAGCACTCTTAAACTGGCTGGAAAACGAAGGGTTTCGAGTTCGAGTACGGAGTGAATTTTATTTTTTCTGTTTTTTTTTGCATTTTTATTATGTTGAAATTATTTTGTCAAAATTCTAGTTATATTTTGACAAATGTTGTATTTAATTTTTATGAGCGTAAATTTAATAACAAGTCTTATTATATGATTAACAGACGATAAATTATTTTAAAAATATCGTTCATTTTGCCGTGATTACTACAAAGTAAAATTTGTCCTACACACTCAGCATACCGCCTTCACTTATTATATACCTGCGAAACCCTGAAATGTGTGAATATTGACACTTCACATCAATTTTTAAAAAGATAGAATTATGCACACGGAACCTTTTTAACTAAAATCTAATTTTTCTCAAAATAATAGATATAACCCTTTTATTTTAAGGTCGCAATATATTATAGCCTATATTCGAATTCTGGTTTTACTTTATCCTCCTACCAAATTACGTGAAAATATGTCCAGCTGTTTTTGCGTGAATCTCGGACAGACAGACAGACATACATATAGACAGACAGACAGACAAAATTTGATTTTTTAGCGGATATTGACATAATTATCTAAAACGTGTAGAAACCAAATATGAGGAAGAAAAAATAATAAAACAGATACTCAGATCAATTCTGTAAAAAGTTACTGTGTAATAACGTTACTACAAGATAAAATATTATAAAAAGTATAATGACTTTCATTCATGATAGTAACTGACCTTGCTCATAGTGACATATTTAGTTACTATTATCATAGTAACTGAGTTACAGAATTGGTCTGATAGCCTCCAATTTTATTAATATTGATATTTCCAATTTATTTAGCCCTATGCAGATGAATTAGTGGATAATTTTCTGGAAACAAAAAAATGGAGCTATTAGTGCGTAATCATAAAAGAGATTTTAATCTGCGAGTTAACACATCACGCCATCCTCATATAACGGTCGTAAGCGAAATTACATTGAGTAAATGGGAAATTGCTCGCATAGGCTTTTAAATTCAAATAGATTTACATCGCTTCTCCATGCATATACAGCTAATGGCAAGGGTGGAATTGTGTACCTTTCAATTTTTGTTAATGTTCTAATTACCACACTCAGGAAGAACAAAATAAAAATACAGCTCGTTGCAAATCAACTTGCATTGTAATTTATAAAATCGTAAAAAGTTTAAATATAATTCACGGTCTACACGCTACGAATTGTACGTTTTACTTGATCAGTTAAGACGTATCATGAAAAATGTATCATGTGGAGAGGAAAACGGACGTTTTAATCCACATTCAGAGCTCTTTAAATTAAGAGGTTGTAGACTGTGCTTTGTTAGCTGTAAGTTATGTTTCTATGCATTCTTTTTAACGTTGCACGTACCGTTCATAGCAAATTAGAAATTAATATGCAGAGCCGCAGTAAGGGGGGGCGGAGGGGGCGACGACCCCTAGCGCAGAAAAGGGCGCCACATTGCGAAGGTGAGGACCTTTTCTTTTTTTTTTTTGCTCATCACTTGGATTTTGGGAGGTGAGGACCTTTTTTTTGCTCATCAGTTGGATTTTGGGCAGTGAGGACCACCTTTTTTGCCACGGGCGCCAAAACACAGTTTTGCCCCTAGCGCAAGTTTTCCTTACTGCAGCTCTGTTAATATGTTACGAATAATCCGCCATCTGTGAATTTTGAATCCAACTATTTAGCTTCGTAAAATATTTTATATGTATTATCGTTCTTATAATTCTGTTGTCTTAAGTGGGTTTTACACAATTCAATTAATTGATCAATTAATTGAAAAAGTTGACATAGAATTAATTGATGTGTGTAAAGTGTACAAATTTCGTCAATTAATTGATCAATTAATTGGCAAAAAAATTGATCAATTTATTTTGAAAATAGAACAAGTTCTATTTTTCATCAATTTTTCATCAATTTTTTAGAGAATTCTAGGTATATTACCGACCGCCAACATATATACCTAAGGGAGGTATTGTGATCATACCGATTTTGACATTTCGAGATTTCCATGGATCTCCACGAATTGAGGTCCCTACATAACGTTTTGACTATTTTTAGCATGATTTCTGTCGGTCTGTCTGTCCGTCTGTCTGTCCGTCTGTCCGTCTGTCTGTCTGTCCGTCTGTGTACACGTGCAGAGCAAATTCGGCTGAAAGGATTTTTATGAAACTTCATATTTAAGCTTCTGCCATCATTGGCACGAGTTGATCAACTTTTGGTAAAAATCGGTTGACTAAAAATGGGAGTTTACTCGTGTCGATTTTAAGATTTTTATGAATATTTCACAACAGAAAAATATTTCGAAAAAATTTATTAAACAAAAGTTGCTATAAAAGTAATAATTAATAAATCATTAATAACTTTTATTTGAAACGTTTTTTGATAAAACGAAAAATTTCGAATAATTTTTGTAAAATTTTTTGTAAATTCGGTCCTGTAGTGGCCACAGCTGATTTTTTTTTTTATCTGTTAAGATATTGCCAACTATTTAGTTGTAACATAACCTCCAAATATATATTTTGTGTTTCGTTTCCAAATTTGACATAACCTCGAACGTTCTAATTTACCATCATCTAAGTTATTTTGCCGACCGGCGTAGCGTAGTGGTAACACATGTGCTCTGCGTTGCGAAGGTCTCGGGTTCGAATCCCGTTCAGGCATGGACATTTTCTCAAACAAAAAATTGTCCTGGCTAATTGCCAAAGTAGCAAAGGCCATGAAATTAAAAAAAAAAAAAAAAGTTATTTCATTTGTTTTTGTTTACAGATCGTAACTTTGTGAAGATTTTTTCAATATTTTCATTCTGATAAATACGTCAACATATTTTACAGTTGGTAATGTAAAAGTTTTCAAAAAAATTAATAAATAAATTGATGTGTGTAAAGTGGTGCTTTTGTTTCCAAGGTTACCAATAAATTTTTCAATTAATTAACAAAAAACTTGATCAATTAATTGAACTGTGTAAAACCAACTTTAGATTTTAACTACCTAATTACCTAAATTGATCATATTTACTGTCCGTCTTTGTAATTTTGAGCAAGATTTGTTAACGATGACATTATATTAGGTTATATAAAGGCATTCGATAACTACAGTGTCATTGATAGAAAGCGATAGCCAATGTGTTTATATGTCTGTCTCATTAAAACATCTCACTAGCTATAAGTTTAGAAAATGATGCACAATCCACAACAAACAGCGTATTAAATTTGGAGGTCTGAACGGTTTCACGTCTTACCATATGACAAACTTTCTGGTGACAGTGAACAGTCCATAAGCTACAGTGCATAAGCTATTGATTTAAGAGCTCTGAATGGGGCTTTACTAAACTGAATAAAGTCCCGTCATAAAACATGATGAGCTACAGCTGCTTTGTCCTCTAGGGACCTCTTTAAGGATTAACGGAGGACACCGAGCATCTCCACAAGCGGAGTGATAGGATATTGCCCCATATGAGTACTGCGGATTGCTTACATCAATGTTTTCCCGGCAAGAATTGCAAGTAAAAATGTATTTGTCTTCTTTGAGGGTTACTTAAACCAAAGCAAAGGCTGCCACTGCCTCGTATATTGAATTCTATCACCTGTTTAACCGCAAACTTTGAATAGTGTTGAATGAAAGCATGCATTACGCGATTAGTAGATGCATAGAATGTTTTGGAGTGTTAATAGATAGTAGTTTTGGTCGGTAAAGTGAACTCGTTGGATGGACAATGAATGGTTTTGAAGGCGAGTGGCGTAGTGTCCGCTGTTATCGAGTTACATGAGCGACAGCAGCCAGCCTGAATGTGATATGATAATGGAATATGACCCGAAAAGGGCATAACACGTTGGGATTGCAACACAGGTGGTCGCGGCATAGCTCTCTTACTCGCCACAACACAATCCAACAGCGGCGTACACAATAATACATTTGAGTAAGGTGAACATACATCCCGTTTTGAACGGGACAGTACCGTTTTAAGCTTAGGTGTCCCCAGCAGTTCACTAAGAACAGGCTCTTGTTCTGTTTTCAATGATAGTACACTTTATCGGCTTATTTAATGAAATAAACACTAACTACAAGAGTATTCTCGATGATATTATGTAGATGCGGTTCTACATTATACTTTTTTGCGAAGCACTACAGATTTTTTGCGTAGTTCTGGCGTAAATAGTATAATGTGAAACACTTACCACTTGAATTAACTTCCTTCCAACTTTCGATGCTACCAGTGGCGGCTCGTAATTTGAAATTGCGGGGGTGCTGCAGCTTCCGAAATTTACAAACACATCATAAATGCGTGTTTTATATAATTTCGAAGTTATCGTCAAAGAAAATGAAATTTGAAAGAAAAAATATTGTTTATTATCCATAAATTTATATTTTGGTATATTCCAAAATCACTTAAAACTAAAATCCATTCCTCTCGTCTTATTTCTAGCGAAAAGGTCAATAACATTTTCTTTGATGTCTGAGCGACTGTTGAGTAATTTTTTCTCAGTTGAAATCATTGCAAGTGCATTTAACCTATCCTGATTCATTACTACACTACAAACTTAGCAAAGGAACTGCTTGATGCACAGTGCCGCATCACGTATGTCACTGCGAGTGTAAATGCTTGCGCGCGCATCAATATACGTCATATTGCTGTATGATATGACACTGTGAAAAACATAGTTCAGCTAGCGTTCTTCGCTCTTCTTAGTGCTGAAACTTGCAGAGGCGCTTCGCGTGCTGCTTATAAGATGTATTTTTATTTATTTTTTTATACAAAATAAAGAGTATAAACAATTGTTGATGTTAAATTTAATTATTACAAGCAAATATGAATAAATTAATAAATATATTTATATATCGAGAAAAATAGGGGGTAGTGTAGCATCCGCCCTTGGATTTCCCTAAATGCAGCCTGTTCCTCCACTATCGTCGACAAATACATGCTAATTAGACGCAACACCTTGAATTTATTTACCCGTTCTTATAATTTATTAAAAAGTTCAAAATAATATTTTCAAAACAAAAATTCTCAACTCCTCTCAAGAAAAAAATCGTTTAATGAGTTACAGGTATTCCCCGACTTCGACATGATTCCCAACTTGTTATGAAATTGTAACAAGTCATGAATTACATTCCTTAATTTATGAAATGCTAATTAAAATTTTAAATAATTTAAAATGTTTTGTGCTCTATGATTTTATACTTAGCTATTGTATCAATCCAATTTTTTAGTAAATTTTGAAAATTGAATAACTTTAAATCTAAGGGCGCTTCAAATTTCTTAATCACCATTTTCGTCATCAGTAGGTCATATTTATTACTAAACAAAAAGTTCAAATTTGTTGAGTAGCTATTATTATTTACTTCTTATATTATCATTTAAATATGTACTTTGTACTGTATTATTGGAATTACTATATTACTTTGATTTTATGTTTATAATGATTGCTAATAAATGTTTATAATAAATAAATAAGTAAGATTCAAAACAGCATATCGCTAATTATTCCATTCAATTTTTATTTATAATTTGCATTAAAAACTACATTAGGTAGGTATTGCATTATTTAAAAAGTAAAATAGTATACCTACATTTAAGAAATATAGAAATATAGTCATAGACCTTAAAATTAAAAAAAGACAGCCTATTGTGGCGTTTTGCCTTGGGGTTCCAAAGAAATAGCATTTAAACTGCAGGGTTCCGCAGATGTAAAAAGGTTGTAGACCACTGACTTAGACCATTACATTTCCTCCACTTTTTAGTTTAGCCTAAACAAATCTTAAAAGAGTGTTAGAGATATACAGAAACCCTATTGCAGTTCCTTTGTTACTCAAAACCCATTATATGAATTAGGTTTTTAAGAATGTGCTCCCATTAAATGGGAAATACCTCCGTCACTGTATGTGGCATAGTTGCTGTAGAATCTTGTGGAGGTATATTACCGCACTGACACTTTCATGATTAATTGAATTCCGCGCAAATTGCTTGCCTGCCCGACACTAGATACATGGAATATTTCAATTTAAGTTTCCGCAAAGTGATGCCTCTGTCGACGGCCTCTAAGCGCTCCCTCTAACCCTTCCTAATTAGTTTATGCTACCATGTTTCATCAGTAATTACACGTAATATTTAAAAATCTCCATCGCGCTCACGTACCTAATATCAAACAAACGGGAATATATTTCCGAAACGTAAGATAATCAAAATACATCTAAACTGAGATAATGGGCCGTATGAATAAAAATAAGCATAATCTTTTACTTGCAAATTATCTAGCAAATCCTCGAAACAATATGAATAAAACTGCAAGCAAAACCGTCTACTTATGAGTAAGAAGCAAATGCTTTTTTGTTGATCTTTTGCTCAAGACAGAAGTAAATGGTTATGAAAAATTGATGTGAAGTGTGAATTTTCACACATTGCAGGGTTTCGCAGGTATATAATAAGTGAAGGCGGCATGCTGAGTGTGTAGGACAAATTTTGCTTTGTAGTAACCACGGCAAAATGAACGATCTTTTTAAAATAATTTATCGTCTGTTAATCTCAGCTTTAAAAACAAATTTTATGTTAAAATATTTTTTTGTTAATTTTAATTCGAATACCTAATATCATTATTTAGGTTTCTAAATAAGTGCAGTATTTTTTTTATATAACAAGGTTCATTAAGATTTTGAAAATTGGGCCTATGGCTTTCATTGGTTGTCTTAAATCATACGCTCCGCCCCTCTGGTTTCGTATAAATGACACAGAATGAAAATATAATTCTAATTGGTTATTAAATTTACGCTCTTGAAAATTAAATTCAAAATGTGCTAAAATATAACTAGAATTTTAACAAATTAATTTAAACATAATAAATATGAAAAAAAAAAACAAAAAATAAAACAAGCCAGGACTCCACAAGCCAGGAACGAACCTGTGTAGTGAATAACGATCCTGTGTGGTTGTCGAGCAACTGAGCCAGTAGGCCACCAAACGCTTATCAACTTAGTGTGTTATAAGAGTATAACATGTATGCATCGTCAACCAAAAAACACAAAAAATGCGTTATTTTCCGAAAACATAATCTGATCAAAAATTCCTGTTGTACTATTCCGGTTCACACCATTATACATTACTTAGAATTTTTTCACATTTTTAGTTTAAACCATCTGGGCTACAGGGTGTGGGACAAACATTTTTTTGCACAATTTTGGTAAAAATCGCCTCAAAATAATTTATTTTGCAAAAATTAAATTTTGATCGTTAATCCACGTACTAAGGGCTTTCATTTGATACCCTACTCAGAATTTTAAAAAAATATATTTTTTTTCGATGAGCACATTTTTGTTTATATTTTTAGGGGGATATGTTTTTTAGATGTTTTAGTATTTTTCCTATGTGCGGGTCAAAAAGTTGTACAAGCATGCCAATTTTCAATTCTCTAGGTTTAGCCGTTTGGCTACAATTTTTACCGAACAGACAGACAGACAGACAGACAGACAGACGACAAAATGACGGTATAAGGGTTTTTTGGTCATACCTACAAAACCCTAAAAACGGAAGAACCGAACTTCTGCCGGTCGTCTGCACGTCTCGGTTCGATGATATATCCGCATAAGAAGAGTGCTCACACGAAAACTCCTCACACGGAATTATGCTCACATAGAAAATTCCCCACACCGATAACAATAACGCACAGTGATAAATGCTCACACGAAAATTGCTTGCACTGAAAAATATTTTAGCAAGTGTTTGAATATGCAGAGAGTACTGTTCCAGACATGACTACAAATCAATTTAAAGTACATTTCCGTTTGCTACAGAAAATTTTTGAGTCTTTTGCAGAAAAAGCACGCTAGTAAAATAAAACATTATTATAAAGGAAGTGAGAGTTTTTTTTTTTAATTTTTCCTCTATTCTTTAAAATACCTAATTAAAATGTAAAAAATAGCATATCTAAAAACTATTAAAACCCTGTAATTATAGAGGTTATACGTATAAGTGGTACTCTAGTCAATAAGAAACATATACTGTATTTTAAATTTTTTTTATATAAATAAAAATTATTATTATTATTATTATAAAGGAAAAGAACCAGTTCCTTTAGAGAACGAATTAATGATCATGATGTCTGTACTATTTATTTGGCAAATGCTGCAGGGATAAATAATGATATCTTGATTGTTTTCACTCATTTTGTTGTGTAGAAAAAATAATATATTTTTTCCGCGATTGCACTATTGCACAGATTGCCACACGCTCTAAACTTGGGAGGAGTGTGCAGCAAAAACTACACTGCACGATATTTGCCGAACGATCTTCGTGTGGCACGGAGTACACGGAAACCTTATGCCGAACGTTTCTTGTGTAAATTATGCAGAATGTGTAGATTATTAGCTTATGCCTAACGCACCTAGACTAGACCCCGAGGGCGATTAAAAAACCGCAACCGCTCAACGGTTATCACTCGTAGGGTGCATTTGTGTGGAAGTGATGATTCTAAAGCCTCGTTTATAATAAATCCATAATATAAGCACATCGTATGTGCATAAAGACAAATCAACGGGGTGTCACTGTTCTGTTCATAATAATATGATCTGCAGGACGCAGAAAGCAGTGTCACTCCGCATTGTGCATCTGGCGTAATTTCCGCGTCTACATATCGCCAGAATTTGGGGTGCTGCCGTTTGTATTTAGCTCCACTAATATCTAGTATGATGTGGCTCAAAACGTACTGAAGTTTGAAATTAGTGGACTCTTATATGGATAGACTGGATATAACATATAGATGAGTCAATTAAAAATAAACACAAATTAATGAAGACTTATTTTTTTTCTGTACAACCCCCCCCCCCCCCTTTAAAATATACTTGTCCCCTCGATCCGGTAGTTTCCGAAAAGAAGTTTTTAGTGACGACGCAGCCAATTTTGTGTCGCATCCATCATTTCCTCATTAGATTAAAATTGTTTGCCTTCCAAGAACTAATGTTTAAAATCCCAGCAATTCCTTTCATAGTTATTCGCCTATTGCTCTGAATGAGCTGGTTAATTTTTTAATGTTCCTAGCATTCACAGTAGACAATGAACTGGCAGCATGTGGTAATTTTGATACGCGTCCAATCCTGGAAGGATTTGCACCAGACAAAGACTATTCTGAGTGATAAACACAGATATTCGCCTATTGCTCCGGATGAGCTGGCTTATTTTTTTAATGTTCCTAGGATTCGCAACAAACGCTAGACGGGTAGTATTCTGCAAGTTGGACGCCGTCCATCCTGGAAAGGTTTGTAACAATCAAAAACTTATCTGAGTGATAAATATTCTTCTTGAAACTGTTTTTGAAGTATCTGATTAATCCAAGTCACTTTTAAATCTTTATTGAATAGAAATTTAATAATTACACGTTGTGCAACCAAATTTGAAACATCGTTGGATGCCATCGTTAATAAAATTGACAGTATTGATACAGTCAAGTTGTTATTATTTATGGCAATAGCTAACATGCGTACTATGATGAATATAAAACCTTTTTGTAGTAGCTCTCCAGTTACGTTCAGAAAAAAATAAATAAAATGCAACTCAATTTTGAAGCTCGTATATACAAACGTATCAATGTTTTATGAAGTTATGAACGCATAGTTATGTGTATATCTCCTGTATATTATTCCCACGTGAATCCTAAATCAATATACTGCGCATTAACATGACAGCCACATGAAAATTGAATAAGGGAACTGTTTATTCTTTTATGACAGCTATAAATGTCGCTTAAGACCTCGATCCACTTTTATAAGACGTTATGGTTACCCTATGGTGACTTGAAGTTTTATACATTTTGAAAGTACACTTTTACGACTCTTACAATTGTGAAGCCAAGTTAAAAAGAAGCTTTACTCTTTTATTTATTTTTTCTTCTGTTTTAATAACGAAATGGGGGTGGGATTAACTACTGTGTTCATGTATTATGTTCAGATATAATTTATTTATAATTTCAAAAAACGTCTGAGCTTTTCAAATTTGGTTGAATGTTACAGTCCGGTTCGCAATAGTAATAGGAAACAATTTGTTATTTTTAATAATAAATCTTCGAAGTCGCTAAATGTTGAACGAGGTGTTCCACAAGGATCCATTTTAGGACCACTTCTATTTCTAATCTACGTACACGATTTCTCAAATTGCATTGAAAATGATTCTGCTTTATATGCAGATGATACCACCATAATCTCTCATTCATTATCATTAAATTTAATAAATGAAAATAATATAATCATTAAAAAAGCAAATAACTGGTTTCTTTCGAACAAATTATCCCTCAATAATTCGAAAACTCAAAACCTTTTAATTAGTTGTAAAAACCATTTTTCAAATCCTTCTGTTGCTTTTCTAGGTGTTTATGTTGACCCTGCACTTAAGTGGGATCAGCACGTAAAGATTCTTGGCAAAAAAATCTGCAAAACTATATTTATTTTTCGCAATCTGGTTAATACTGTCTCAAAAGAAATAATGTTAATATCATATTATGTCCTATTTCAGTCACATATTTCTTATGCCCTTCTAGCTTGGGGATATTTTGCTTCAGCTAATAGAATTTTTCCCTTCAACGACGTGCTATTCGAATTTAACAAAAATTATGATGACTATATAGTTGATTGTAAGAATGCATTTAAAGAATTAGTAATAATGACAGACAGACCAATTCTGTAACTCTGTTACTATGATAATAGTAACTAAATATGTCTCTATGAGCAAGGTCAGTTACTATAATGAATGAAAGTCATTATATTTTTTGTAATATTTTATCTTGAGTAACGTTACTACACAGTAATTTTTTACAGAATTGATCTGATTACCTTCTCTCTATATTTATCAGTGTGTATTGTATTCCTATAAAAATAGAAATGTATGGCCAACTGGCGACAAAATTCACTCGCATGCTACTAGAAATAAAGACCATATATATCCAAAATTTTTACATTTAACTAAATCACGCAATGCCTCTAATTATTTACAGCATAAAATGTTTTTAATATTCTACCAGAGGAATATTAAGTCCTGCGTTTTCTGAATTTCAAAAAAACTGTAAAAGAATTTTTAATTAGAAAACCATTCTACTCGACTGATGAATTTTTGAATGTTAAATTTTAAATTTATTTATGTCTAGGTATATATTAAGACCATATATTATTGTACTGCCATAATAATAATTGCCTTTTTTCTTGCTCCATATTAACATGTATTTGTACTTTCAGAGCCGCAGTAAGGAAAACTTGCGCTAGGGGCAGAGCCGTGTTTTGGCGCCCTTGGCAAATATAAGGTTCTCATCTCTCAAAATTCAAGTGATGAACAAAAAAAAAGGTCCTCACCTCCCAAAATTCAAGTGACGAGCAAAAAAAAAGGTGCTCACCTCCTAAAATCGAAGTGACGAGCAGAAAAAGGTCCTCACCTCTCAAAATCTAAGTGATGAGCAAAAAAAAAGGTCCTCACCTTCCAAAATCCAAGTGATGAGCAAAAAAAAACGTCCTCACCTCCCAAAATCCAAGTGACGAGCAGAAAAAGGTCCTCACTTCTCAAAATCTAAGTGATGAGCAAAAAAAAGGTCCTCACCTCCCAAAATCCAAGTGACGAGCAAAAAAAAAGGTGCTCACCTCCCAAAATCCAAGTGACGAGCAGAAAAAGGTCCTCATTTCTCAAAATCTAAGTGATGAGCAAAAAAAAAGGTCCTCACCTCCCAAAATCCAAGTGATGAGCAAAAAAAAGTCCACACCTCTCAAAATCCAAATGACGAGCAAAAAAAAAAACCGTCCTCGGTCCTCGCTTTCGCAATGACGCCCCTTAGTCAAGGCCGTCAGCGCCCATCTCCTTAGTGCGCCCAGGGCCGTCGCCCCCTCTGTCCCTCCCCCTTACTGCGGCTCTGTGTACTTTGTATTGTATTGCTTGTATGACCGAATAAAACAATGTTTTATTTTGTATTATGGTTAATAAATAAATTATTATTATAAATAAATGAATTATTATTATTTTTTTCCCTGATACTTTTTCCATTTTATTGATTACTTTTACCGCATTTCCAAGTATCAACAAAAGAATACAAAATTACGCATAATATTTTGGGTTCATTGACATATTTGATACATTTACAGTATTTGACAACACCGTTCCCATTTTCCATAAGAGTGATACTGCATTCTAACATTTGAACGGATTATACATAAACACCAACTCAATAAAAGGATTCGGCACGGTCCTGAGTCAAAGAAAAAACTATTTTATCTTAAATCAGCATTCTATCGGAGTATTTATTCTAAAATGGTCTGTATCTCTTTTCATTTGAAATTTGTTAACAGTTGATCACATATTACAAAACTTGTAATCATTCATCTTGTTTTTTTTTTGCTGTTCTGACGTTGCATCAATCAAGTGCTTTGAAAAATAAAACTTTTTGCAAAAGAACCTTGCATATTACATCACGAACCATTTCGAAATGTTAAGAAATAATTTTTACGTCATTTTTAAAATCCTATTTAATATCTACGAAACTCACAACAGACCTGTAGTGATTTTTTAATATTTATTTCATTAAATTAATTCTACGCATTTTTTATATACATTGGCATATCTAAATATTTGTAAATTTCATTATGATTTTGGCAAAAAATAATCTATATTAATAATTTAGAGATGTGTAAATTAAGTAACCGGACTGGCAACATAACGTTTCATCTGGCAATATTTGGGACGCCGGATTTAGAGGGGCGGCAGGTGAACATTTGATATGCCTTCAGTACGAGTTTGAACTCGCTAGAGTAATTTTGTTGTCAGTAGCGATTTTTTTCGTGAAACTGTTTTTTCTAGTGCGTTCTAAAAATGAGTGACATTCATTTCGAGCAACGGTGTGCTATCAGGTTTTGCTTCAGACTTGGCCACAGTGCAACGGAAACTTTTGCAAAACTTCAGCAGGCCTACGGAGACAGTTTGGTCAAGGACCCAGGTTTTTTGGTGGTTTAAGGCATTTTCAGAGTTGATTGAAGATGAATCACGCAGGGGAAGGCCTTCATCTTTAAAAACCGATGAAAATGTCGACAGAATCCGGGATCTTGTGCGTTCAGATCGTCGGTTGACAGTCAGATTGATCAGCGAAGAGTTGAATTTGACTCACACTACCGTTCATCAGATTTTGACTAATGAATTGGGGATGACAATACGCCTTGTCACACAGCAATTTCAATAAAAGAGTTTTTGGCCAGTAAAAACATTCCTGTGGCTCTTAGAAGAACCATCTCCAGCGCTGTGTGGCTTCCCAAGGAAGTTATTTTGAGGGAGACAATATTAAATTATAATTATATTCGAATAAAAAAAAATTAAAAATCAGTCCGGTTACTTAATTTACACACCTCGTATTTGTCTTGTAGCACAGACACTCTTGTAGCCAGCTACGACACTAAAGGGTGGCGTTTGAAACTGTTTAATATTTTATAATTACTTACTTATGGAATAAGATACTATTTATTTAACTTATGCAAGCTACAAGCTATTTAAATAAAAATTATTATTATTATTATTATTAATAATATTCTCTGATTGCTATTCTTTGAAATGCAGATACTGAATTTCATTAATTAAATATATCATTCTACAAGTCTATTACTGTGTTTTTTCTTAAGTTCAAATTGTTTCGATGCAACTGACAACTGATTAAGGTAGTAGTAAACTAATAGCGCTACTGTGAGCAAAGTTGGAATTAATTAATCAAGACATTAATTTTGAATTAGTTTACCAAGGAAATCTAACTTTAATAGCAAAGTTTGAGAAGGGAAAACTAAATATTTACAAATGTCAATAAACTGGAACAGGGATAAATTAAAATATTAAGTAGAGAGGTACAACGAACGAGGCAAAATCTGGATGCTACAATGAACGCGGAAGAATACTATCGGCCGTCTTAGCACGTGCGTGAGAATAACGTGTCGTTATGCTTTCCACGTGTATAAGAATTTTTATAGTCTTATTATTGAAAATTTTATTATAGTTTTCACTAGGCAATGATAGTTTATCTTTTTCACGTGTATTAGAATAAGTTTGTTCATAGTTTAGACCCGTGTTTCTCAACCAGGGTGCCGTAGGTATATGATAGGGGTACCCTTCGTAGGATTATTAAAGATATAATATGGAAAAAAATAAATAGGTTGGGTTGAATTTTACATTATATTAATAAAATTGGGGACTATATGTATTTTCAGAGCCGCAGTAAGGGGGGGGGAAGGAATGGGCGACGCCCCCTAGCGCACTAAGGAAAAGGGCGCTGACGGGCTTGTTAAGGGCCCGCCATTGCGAAGAAGATGAGGACCTTTTTTTTTGCTCGTCACTTGTATTTTGAGAGGTGAAGACCTATTTTTGCTCATCACTTAAATTTTGAAAGGTAGGAACCTTATTTTTATTTACCAAGGGCGCCAAAACACGGTTCTGCCCCTAGCGCAAGTTTACCTTACTTCGGCTCTGTGTGTTTTTTAGATTTTCAGCCTTATACCCTTTTCACACTAGAACTTTAAGACGAGGGAACTTAAAGATCACCGATGTTTAACATCGGTTTGCTTTCACACTTGATGTTTAAATCTCTGGTGCTGTCATCAGCTACAGTAATTTTGTCCTTCAGTTACCGTCATGAAATTACCAGTTTTGAACTGTCTGCGCAGACGCACATTTTGAATTATTATAAACAAATATGGATATTTCATTTCATTCTACAATAAAGACACTACAATAAAGAATATATTACACCTGTATTAACATGTAAGTCGATACATTTTATCTCAATTATTGTAGCTCTGTATTTTATTAAACATATTATTAAAATAAATAATTTTATTATAACAATAAGTATAAACTTCTTATAACGTCGATATAATACAGTATTCTTGTTTATGATAATATAAAATGTTGACAGCACAAATTCAAGGAGTATTTTTTTATAATAGAAATTAAGTTGGCAATGCGGACGAAGTTTAAGACGCAGATCTCTGTCTTAAACATCGCTTGTATTTAGACGAGGCCATACGGTTTCACATTAGCGTTTAAAGATACATTCACTTTAACATCCGATCTTAAAGTTCTAGTGTGAAAAGGGTATTAGATATATTTGATTTCTACATGTTTCAGGTGATTATAAGACAATATCCAAAAAAAAAATCAATATTTGCCTCAGTGTCTGTCTGTCAGTTCGAGATTCACACAAAAAGGGCTTTAGTTTTCCAAATTGAGATAAATAAATATTCTGAAAATCTCACTGAGCTTAAAAATAATTTTGAAATAAGATTTTCTGATTTTCGTAAAATACAGTAATTGCTTCATTCATCTTAAATCCATTTGTTGATACTAATATTTCTGAAATATCGGAACAGATTGCAAATATGATAAATAAATATACTACTGATTTAGAAATACAAATAATTAATTTTCAATCTGATCTACAACTAAAAACAAGAATATCACGAACAGATTTTTGGACACTCGTAGATGAGAAAAAATATCCATTCTTAAAAGAAACTTTTCAAATGTTAAACTCCTGCTTTGGTTAGGGTGACCATTTTCTTGGAGAAGGCAATGCGGGACGGAGCAAAAAAAAGGTCGTCACTTCCGAAATATAAATGAAGAGCAAACAAAAAATTTATGTGAAGTGTGAATTTTCACACATTGCAGGGTTTTGCAGGTATATAATAAGTGAAGGCGGCATGCTGAGTGTGTAGGACAAATTTTGCTTTGTAGTAACCACGGCAAAATGAACGATCTTTTTAAAATAATTTATGTCTGTTAATCTCAGAGCTTTAAAAACAAATTTTATGTTAAAATATTTTTTTGTTAATTTTAATTCGAATACCTAATATCATTATTTAGGTTTCTAAATAAGTGCAGTATTTTTTTTATGTAACAAGGTTCATTAAGATTATGAAAATTGCGCCTATGGCTTTCATTGGTTGTCTTAAATCATACGCTCCGCCCCTCTGGTTTCGTATAAATGACACATAGAATGAAAATATAATTTCAATTGGTTATTAAATTTACGCTCTTGAAAATTAAATTCAAAATTTGCTAAAATATAACTAGAATTTTAACAAATTAATTTAAACAAAATAAAAATTAAAAAAAAAAACAAAAAAAAATTGACTCCACAAGCCAGGAACGAACCTGTGTGGTGTATAACAAATCTGTGTAGTTGGCGCGCAACAGAGCCTCTAGACCACCACACGCTTAACAACTCAGCGTGTGGTGGTCTAAAACACAAAAAATGCGTTATTTTCCGAAAACATAATCTGATCAAAAATTCCTGTTGTACTATTCCGGTTCACACCAATGTACATTACTTATAATTTTTTCAGATTTTTAGTTTAAACCATCTGGGCTACAGGGTGTGGGACAAAATTTTTTTTGCACAATTTTGGCAAAAATAGCGTCAAAATAATTTATTTTGCAAAACTAAAATTTTGATCGTTAATCCACGTACTAAGGGCTTTAATTTAATACCCTACTCAGAATTTAAAAAAAAAATTTTTTTTTTAGATGAGCACGTATTTGTTTATATTTTTAGGGGGATATGTTTTTTAGATGTTTTAGTATTTTTCATATGTGCGGGTCAAAGAGTTGTATAAGCATGCCAAATTTCAACTCTCTAGGTTTAGCCGTTTGGCTACAATTTTTACCGAACAGACAGACAGACAGACAGACAGACAGACAGACAGACAGACGACAAAATGACGGTATAAGAGTTTTTTGGTCATACCTACAAAACCCTAAAAAAAGGTCCTTACCTCCCAAATATAAGTAAAGAGCAAAAAAAAAGGTCTTCACCTCCCAAATATAAGTACAGAGCAAAATTCGGCCCTGGGGACACCAAATCAAAATGCGGGACGAATGGTCACCCTAGCTATGGATCAACTTTGCGAAAGTGGTTTTTCAACAATGAACTTGTTAAAAAGTTCAGATCTAGGATAACTAATGAACATCTGAATGACTGCATGAATTTATTAATTCCCATATTTAATTTGTAATCTTCTTAATTAATAAAGTATTTTTATTAACATAATATTACAAATTTTTATTATTTGTGCATTATCCACCTCAGAGGTAAATTGTATTAAGTCGGGTTGATCGACTTGATACAGTTTTAAAGCAACGTATATTGAAACTGGCTAGAGCTATAGTTCCAAATTATTTTCCACTCGACAGACTATAAAGTATTGAGTCACTTGGCACTAAAATGTCATTTTTGATAAAAATGTGACTTGATACAGTTTACCTCTAAGGTGCTGATATAGGTTTAAAATTTAAATATTAATAGCAAAATATATATGTGGATCGCCTAAAATTTTTAAATTTCAAAATGGCTCGGGCCAAGTTAAAGGTTGGGCACCACTGTGTTAGGGTGTTAGAAATGAGTGAATGCGCAGAGTTTAGATTTAGAGAGATTTATTTTTATTTATGTTTTTGGCTGCCTATAGAATTTTTTTACCAATATTATTATAGACATCGATAGATTTCGTGTAGACGAAATGAATGACACCTCGCAGTACATACTATCATGTCAGGATCCCGAGTTATACTAATTTTACATTATTTAAATTATACATTATGCGCTTGACGCAATAATGACGTCATCTGACCTTAAACGCTATTTAGTGGGAAACCTGGTGAACACTTTTTTCGGACACGGATTTTTACCGAGAAACCCAGTACTAGAATGAAAGAATAGACGTATTCTACGTCATAAATTCAGGCTGCACATCTGTACCATATTGTAATTATAAATAAAATAATATAAATTAACTTACCGGTTCGTACACATTCTTCTGTTAGACATACTTTTCTTGTAGCTGTAACAAAAAATAATGTTAGTAATTTCACAACAATCTAGCTTTTCAAGGTAAATAAAACTAAGATATCCTTATACCAACACTAGAGCCATAATTAGGTAGAGGAACCAGGGGCACCGGCCCGGGATCTAGATCAAAGGGGAACCATAAAAAGGTCGGCAAAAAAAAACATAATTTCAAAAAACCGATCATACTAATTACTGAAAAATTACGGAATCCTTTATTTACTACATTAAAATGACAACCAAATAGACAGCAATTTGTGTTCTGACACATCGTAAGTCAAAATAATATAAAAAATCAGCTGTGGACAGCACAGGACCGACCGGCATCACAAAGTACTTGTTTAATTTATGCTACTTTATCAAAAAATGTCTCAAATAAAAGTTGTTAGTTATTGCTTTTATAGCAACTTTTGTTATTATTTTTTTTTTTTTTGATAAGGGACCTTGCTTAAGTTATTTCATGTTTAACGTTTGGTATGTGAAAATTTAAAATTCCAACAGTGGAACCATGGAAACGAATGACTCAAAAATATTTTGTTTTACATATTTTAGTAACAATACATTCTAGCAGCAGAGTAGAAATAACTTATAAATAAATATTTTCTGACAGAGATATTATTTATCATGACCATGGAAACGTTACATGTAAGTATGAAAAAATAGATACAAACTTTTCAAAAATTTTTCGTTTTATCAAAAAATATCTCAAATAAAAGTTGTTAGTTATTGCTTTTATAGCAACTTTTGTTAAATAATTTTTTTCTAAATAATTTTCTGTTATAAAATATTAGCAAAAATTTTAAAATCGACACGAGTAAACGGCCATTTCTAGTCAACCGATTTTTACCAAAAGTTGAACAACTCGTGCTATTGATGTCAAAAGCTTAAATATGAAGTTTCATAAAAATCCTTTTAGCCGAGTTTGCTCTGTACGACGGACAAATAGACAGACAGACTGACAGTCAGACGGACTGACGGGCAGACGAAATCATGCTAAAAATAGTCAAAACCTTATGTAGGGACCTCAATTCGTGGAGATCCATCGAAATCTCGAAATATCAAAATCGGTATGATCACAATACCTCCCTTATATATGTTGGCGGTCGGTAAAAAATAAATAAGAAATTTGTTTTAATAATGACACAAAAAATCAAAATATAAAGAAAATGATATTAACCTTGTCCAAAAAATGTTTATTGTAAGTATGATTTACAAAGCTTAAACAAAACGGCCAATAAGAACTATTCAAACGATGATAGTAAATAGATTGCAAAATATAGTTCCGCCTAAACGTTTCGAATAGCCTATACATAAGAATCTAGAATATATAATATACAAAACACAAAAAACATGTTTTGACCAAGAAGAAGATATCGCCCAGTATAACAGACAAGTAAATTCCAATGCCTTTTGGATACAAATTCATGCTATGATGATTCTATCTATTACCGTATATTTCGGCGTATAACGCGCACTTTTAACATTGAAAGTTTTGTCAAATTTGTTGGGTGCGCGTTATACGCCGGGTATAAAACTTACCCGTTCGAAGATTAGAATGGTAATAGTGTAAATAGGGTATAAATAGGATTCCTGTTATATAATCAATACATAATATAAATACTAATCAACTAAACTATCTAAATTTATATGGTACATATTTATTTATATTATTTATATACATAACAAAAAAATTACCTTAATTATTAATTTAAATAATCTTTATTATGACATAAAAAGTTCATCAAATTCGTCTTCGCTAATATTATCAGGTATATCATCAAATTCAGATGTACTTTCATCATTAGTTTATACATACGGATGTTATGAAGGAATATTGGCATAAAAGTGTTTCCAGGAAAGCAGATTATAAGGGTGCGCGGTATACGAGGAATACATGCAAAAATTAAAATAAATCTATTCAGATTTGAGGTGCCCGTTATACGCCGGAATATACGGTATCTCTATGCTTCATATCAAACCAAAGTGGCTGAAATACACCTTTCACCTATCTTTCGCCCAGTCTGTTTTTGTCACCTGTTAAAAAAGCCCCAATGAAATGCTATCAAAATTGGTGCACCATCGTCTTAAATAATTCAAAGCCTTTATTGAAAATACAATCTCATATGCGAGTACTAAAGAGATGCGTTGGAGTATGTAAATTTTGCCCCTATTGTACAATAGCATGCGCGTTTAAACTCTTATAGTTATGAAAGCTAAGATAAAAGCTCTTGAAAGCTTTGAGTGCGTCTTCTTTAAAAGCTCTTCGCCCTAAGTTATTTTCTTTGGTAAATTGTTAACGTTGAATATTAGCTAGCTTTGTTGGAAAAACAGTTAAAAAGACGCGTTTTAAATTGTTTCTTGAACAATTTCCGTTTTCGAAAAATCAAGATAATTAAACAATTTTTATGTTAATTTATGGATTAGACATTTTTTTGAATATGAAATTTTGCTAAGAAATGCTGCAATAGATATAATAAACCAGTGGCGAAGGGAAACCTCCGCTAGACTTGCCCTCCCATAAAAAATATATTTAAAAAAAATGTAAATTAAAAAAAATAATTAAATATTTAGATAAATCTTCAAAAATACATCAAATTATGTTTTATACAAATTTTTGTCCAAGGCTTGCTTTACTAGTTACGAATTAATTATCATGACCATGGAAACGTTACATATAAGTATGAAAAAATTGAGACTTGGAAAAATTTTAAATAATTTTAAAAATTTTTTTCGAAATTTTTCGTTTTATCAAAAAACGTCTCAAATAAAAGTTATTAGTTATTGCATTTATAGTAACTTTTGTTCAATCAATTTTTTCGAAATATTTTTCTGTTGCTAAATATTCGCAAAAATCTTAAAATCGACACGAGTAAACTCCCATTTCTAGTCAACCGATTTTCATAAAAAACAATAGGGTTCTTCCTATTTAATAGGAGAATTTTTTAGTACCAGAACGAACTCTTTAAGTTAAACCGTTTTTGAGTTATCGTGTATACACACAGACAGACAGACAGACAGACACACACACACACACACACACACACACACACACACACACACACACACACACATACGGACGGCACTTCGAAATAGGTTTTTTGGATTCCCTGGACCATGAAACGTGGTCATCCGTCAAAATCTCGACATCGAAAATTTTCGCGATTACAATACTTGCCCCTTATATATTAAGGTCGGGCAAGTAAAAAAGATAAAGCGATGTATGTGTTGTTCTTTGTCTAAAGGCTTTTTTCCGGTAATACGGGGAGCGGAAAGTTAAACGACATCTGATCCGGAAGGATTTACCATCTTGCTTAGCGGTATTTGTATCATTTTGGGGGGGTCTAGATTATCTTTAATTAAAGAAATACGTGCATTTTTTAAACGCATTCATCGTTTGGCCTTCTAATAATCATCATTCACTGACGAAATACCTACAACACCCTTAAATGTGTGGAAATTCACACTTCACATTAATTTTTTTACCGACCGCCAACATATATAAGGGAGGTATTGTGATCATACCAATTTTGACGTTTCGAGATTTCGATCTACACGAATTGAGGTCCCTACATAACGTTCTGACTATTTTTAGCATGATGTCTGTCGGTCTGTCTGTCCGTCTGTCTGTCTGTCTGTCTGTCCGTCCGTCTATCCGTCTGTCTGTCTGTCTGTCTGTGTACACGTGCAGAGCAAATTCGGCTGAAAGGATTTTTATGAAACTTCATATTTAAGTTTCTGCCATCAATGGCACAATTTGATCAACTTTTGGTAAAAATCGGTTGACTAAAAATGGGAGTTTACTCGTGTCAATTTTAAGATTTTTGCGAATATTTCACAACAGAAAAATATTTCGAAAAAATTTATTTGACAAAAGTTGCTATAAATACAATAACTAATAACTTTTATTTGAGACGTTTTTTGAGAAAACGAAAAATTTCAAAAAAAAATTGTAAATATTATTTAAAATCTATTTATTCCTACTTATATGTAACGTTTCCATGGTTATGATAACTAATATCTCTGTTAGAAAATATTAGGCCAAGTTATTTCTACTGTGCTTCTAGAATAGGGCTGCCATAATTGTCGGACTACCGACCGGGACACCCCCCCCCCCCAAAAAAAACAACTTAAAAAAAACTTTTATCGACAATAATACCTTTATTATAAAAAATTGCACAATATTTTTAAAAAAATTTAAATTTTAAAGACAAAAAAAAAATAATTAAAGTAGAGATTGATAATAGGTATTCCAAGAGCAAAACGTTGGGATCAATGGTGAATCATTTTGGAACACTCAGTTCGACTGGAAAAATTTGATGTTTTTTTTGTGGATGCGTCTTTATCAAATCTAAAATAATATAATATAAATTAATGGGCGATTCAATTTAATAAAACCAAATAGAACCTTACATTCCAATCTTCTTTTGCCTTTACTCTCCCCTTCCCCGACTTCGGTGGCTTCTTTATCATCTTCTTTGCCCAATCATACTTCTCCGATGTTTTCGTTTTTTGGAGCAGTTCTTTTTCCCCTTTTATATAATTATAGAATTCAATGCATGACATTTTATAATTTAAAACACATTGAATTATGCGTTTCACAGTGTCAATAGAAAGCGAATTGCGCTCAATTTATATATAGTATGTATATATATATGTACAATATTATCGAAAAATAATTTTTTAATATGCATAAATTTTAAATCGACCGGGACAAATGACTCTCGGACCGGGACACTGGGACACAAACCTCAAAACCGGGACATGTCCCGGTGTACCGGGACGTATGGCAGCCCTATACTAGAATCAAGAGATATTCGACTGAAATATTCGTAAACAAGTAGTTTGTGGTGGCCACAGCTGATTTTTTATTTTACAGTGTACTTAACAATGACTTGCATTACAAAATTAACAAAAATTTCTAGAAATACCTTTGCAATCATTCCAGTTTTGATCTCCATGCAGTCCAAACACCAAAGTCCACACTATGCCACATTTTTACCACTTACACCTTGCACTTTTACCACTTAATAATAACTAAACACGCCAGAAAAAATGCAATGCCTCTTGTAAAAATCACGTATCTACAAATCAAGATGGCTATCACTGATAAAGCTCATTAGGGAATATAGTCATTAAAAATTAATGAATAAGATAAGTAACAGAATTGTTTAAAAATATTATTAATGGGAATAAACACATTTATTCCCATTTATTTTGGGATTTTTTCGAATATTTCACAACAGACAAATATTTCGAGCAAAATTATTGAACAAAAATTGCTATAAAAGCAATAACTAACTTTTATTTGAGACATTTTTTGATAAAACGAAAAAATTTTGTAAAATTTTTCGAAATTTTTTCATAATTATATGTAACGTTTCCATGGTCATAATAAATAATATCTCTGTTAGAAAATATTAGGCCAAGTTATTTCTACTCTGCTGCTAAAATGTATTTTATACAAGTACTTTATGATGGCGGTCGATCCTGTGGTGGCCACAGCTGATTTATTTACCTATAAGTAAGCGCATGACAAATCATAAAAAAAATGTTTTGCTTTAATTAAAAATATTCGGTATACATTACTTAAAAAAATCAGCTGTGGCCACCACAGGACCGACCGCCATCACAAAGTACTTGTTTAATTTATGCTGCTTTATCAAAAAATGTCTCAAATATAAGTTGTTAGTTATTGCTTTTATAGCAACTTTTGTTAAATAAATTTATTCGAAATATTTCTCTGTTGTGAAATATTCGCAAAAATCTTAAAACCAACACGAGTAAACTCCCATTTCTAGTTTACCGATTTTTACCAAAAGTTGATCAACTCGTGCCAATGATGTCAAAAACTTTAATATGAAGTTTCATAAAAATCCTTATTGCTGAATTTGCTCTGCACGTGTACAGACAAACAGACAGAAAGACAGACAGACAGATAGACAGACCGACAGACATCATGCTAAAAATAGTCAAAACGTTATGTAGGGACCTCAATTCGTGGAGATCCATCGAAATCTCGAAATGTCAAAATCGGTATGATCACAATACCTCCCTTATAATGGGTGTTTTTTTTAGAGGTATAGAACTTTAAATTGCAATAAAACAACGATGGATTATTCGATTGACATGAATTTTTTTTTATTCGAAAGATAATCTTGTGGCATTACATTTTAAATATGATTTCTGGCATATGACCGCCACGGCTGGCTCGGATGTAGTCCAATCTGGACGTCCAATTTTCGATGACTTTTTCCAACATTTGTGGCCGTATATCGGCAATAACACGGCGAATGTTGTCTTCCAAATGGTCAAGCGTTTGTGGCTTATCCGCATAGACCAATGACTTTACATAGCCCCACAGAAAGTAGTCCAGCGGTGTTAAATCACAAGATCTTGGAGGCCAATTCACAGGTCCAAAACGTGAAATTAGGCGGTCACCAAACGTGTCTTTCAATAAATCGATTGTGGCACGAGCTGTGTGACATGTTGCGCCGTCTTGTTGGTATGATTTAATGTAATGCCACAAGAGTATCTTTCGAATAAAAAAAAATTCATGTCAATCGAATAATCCATCGTTGTTTTATTGCAATTTAAAGTTCTATACCTCTAAAAAAAACACCCGTTATATGTTGGCGGTCGGTACAAAAATTAATGTGAAGTGTGAATTTCCACACATTTAAGGGTTTTGTAGGTATTTCGTCAGTTAATGATGATTATTAGAAGGCCAAACGATGAATGCCTGTCACTACATAACACAATAGGCACGACTAGAAGGTTGCAGTTAGATTTTTTCTACCGTGTATTAATTACACTAGAACTCCTCTAATTTGGTGGTCATATATCTCTAATAATACCATAATATATATTTTAACGCATTTTTTTTTTTTATATTTGCAATAATATCATTCAAATCCAGACCTGGCAACACTGCGTGCGATCTTTTGTCACACAAAAGCATAACGCCTACAGAGACATTGTTTATATTGCGACTATATGAAAAACAAACAAATTCTCTACTACAAATGGAATCCCAGCAACCGGTCAGTTATTTATTTATTTTCCTAGTCGATATTTGCAAAATAAATTTACGTACCTCTTCTCTAACCATAACAAAATGTATCCATTAATATACAAATATATTTTTTTAATTTTAGCTAAATATTAAACGAAAATCTTAATACTTTGCAAAATTTAGTCAAAATGAAATATATTTCAAAAATCAATTACCGTTCCTTAATCTACACATAAAGAGCTTCCATTTAATATCCCCACAATAAAATTTAAATTAAAAGAAAATGTTTTCAATAACACAAAAACTGTAATATTTTCCAAAAACGAAATCGGATAAAAAATTCCTGTCGTACGTTTCCGGTTCATAACAAGGTACATTGCTCAGAATTTTTTCAGATTTTTATTTTAACCCCTTAGGGTTAAAGGGTGCGGGACACTTATTTTTTAGTACTTTTTAAAAAAATCGCATTAAAATTTAGAAAAAACAAAAACTACTTCCCGTTTTTTTATCTACGTCTTAAGAGCTTTCTTTTGATACCACACAATAATTTTTTTCACAAAAAATCAATATTTTGCGAAAAATCAATTTGATCAAAATTTCCTGTTGAACTATTCCGGTTCCCATCAATGTACATTATTGATATTTATTTCAGATTTTTAGTTCAACTCTGGCAGATAGGCTAGGGGACAAAAGTTTTTTGACACATTTTTGGCAAAAATCCAATAAAAAAAAAGATTTTTCAAAAATATAAATTTGTTGATTGCATTAAGAGGTTTCATTTGGCATTATCTAAAAATTTTAAAAAAATATTTATTTTTCATTAAATACATATTTGTTTATATTTATCCCGCGCTGTATTTTTTTGAACTCTATAGTTTTCCTATATGTGGGTCAAAAAGTTGTACAAGTATGCCAAATTTCAACTTTCTATGTTCAGCTGTTTGGCTATAATTTCTACCGTACATACAGACAGACACATGAGTGACGTTATAAGGTTTTTTTGGTGGTCATACCTACAAAACCCTAAAAATTACATATTATTTTTGTGTTACACCTATTATTAAGTTATTGAGCCATAACATTTTTTTTACAATTAAAAATATTTTATTCGATAGATAAAAATTCAGTGCAAAATTTGATATATAGATTGTTACTAATTTTATTTTAGAATTTTAGTTTTGTATAAGAAGTTTATAATGTCTGGGGGTTATATTTTATTTGTTTATTTTATTTATTTTTATTTTCGACTATATCTGTCCAACAGAATTAACCAATAAATGGACAGGTACAATTGAAGAAAACATATAAATGTGATAAACACAGCAATAATTAGTAGTATATATAAAAATAAATATACAAAAATTGATGTGAAGTGTGAATATTCACACATTTCAGGGTTTCGCAGGTATATAATAAGTGAAGGCGGTATGCTGAGTGTGTAGGACAAATTTTACTTTGTAGTAATCACGGCAAAATGAACGATATTTTTAAAATAATTTATCGTCTGTTAATCATATAATAAGACTGGTTATTAAATTTACGCTCATAAAAATTAAATACAACATTTGTCAAAATATAACTAGAACTTTGACAAAATAATTTCAACATAATAAAAATGCAAAAAAAAAAAACAGAAAAAATAAAATTCACCCCGTACTCGAACTCGAAACCCTTCGTTTTCCAGCCAGTTTAAGAGCGCTCTAACGCATGTAGCCATCGCACGCTATGCATGTGAGTGTCTTACATTGGTATAACTTTTGTACTTTGTGAACCAAAAACCACAAAAAATGCGTTATTTTCTAAAAACATAATCTGATCAAAAATTCCTGTTGTACTATTTCGGTTCACACCAATATACATTACTTAGAATTTTTTTAGATTTTTAGTTTAAACCATCTGGGCTACAGGGTGTGGGACAAAATTTTTTTTGCACATTTTTGGCATAAATCGCATCAAAATAATTTATTTTGCAAAAATTAAAATTTGATCGTCAATCCACGTACTAAAGGCTTTCATTTGATACCCTACTCAGAATTTAAAAAAAATATTTTTGTTTTCGATGAGCACATATTTGTTTATATTTTTAGGGGGGTATGTTTTTTAGATGTTTTAGTATTTTTCCTATGTGCGGGTCAAAGAATTGTATAAGCATGCCAAATTTCAACTCTCTAGGTTTAGCCGTTTGGCTACAATTTTTACCGAACAGACAGACAGACAGACAGACAGACAGACAGACAGACAGACAGACAGACAGACAGACGACAAAATGACGGTATAAGGGTTTTTTGGTCATACCTACAAAACCCTAAAAATGATAATGTAATAAATAAAATTATCTTAAAGTAACAAAATATATTAATAAAAGAAATAATATACAAACATTAGATTTAAGGATAATTTTACATGACAAATTCAAAAAAAGATTTATACGTAGTGTTAAGACATACAAACAAACCTGAAACCACGTTTACGCATGATAACAGACCATAAGTGAGTAGTACGCCATCATCGTGGCTATTCGGCTGTAGAGTAAATATTCGGCAAAAACTTATGCCGAATAATAAAAATTTGAAAATATAAAAGAGGCGATTATTTGATATTTGGTTATATTTAGGCACAATTGTTACTTCAAAAATTGTAAAAATTACTAGTTCTAGATAGTTAAAAATTTGGTAAATCTGCTTACCTATGTTAGAGAGGTCACAGGTATTACTGGTGAGTAGAAGAAGAAGACTGATAGCGCTTGTGAAGAAGAGGACAAAAACGCTGAAGATGAGACACCTCTCCCACCTCACGGGCCAACTCCTGGGCGCCCCATGATGAAGCATTGTCCTAGGTGCACCGCCACTACCGAGATGTACAACTGTAGTAGCGACACCTTCCCCAAGTAAGGCTCCACCAGCTTCCCCATTCCCATTTTCAGTTCGAGTCCTTGGTAAATAACCGTTATCCTGGTTACCCTTCCAATTATTACTAACAACCACTAACTCTTTACCGTCAGACATGATTTTAAAATTAAACTTTATTATTTACACGTTAAATTCATCATGCTTGGCATGATGGTAGTTTTATTTATTGGGTCAAATATCGATTCGATATTTTAACATCTTAATACACAGTTTTAACACAATGTACGTGGATATTGCGAGATTCTCGCTATTTAGCAAGGCTCGCTTCTTTCTGTACGGACACAAGAACGAATGATGCCGGCACCTCATCTCCACCGACTATAACTGAATCTCCCCACCATATACTTCGGGCCAGGCATTATAGGAGTTCGCGCAACCCCTAAACGCAACCACCAGGGGTATCACATACACGACAATACCAATATTTTGTCCAAAATTTCCGCTTCGTACGGTTCGACAACAAACGATCATATTCTCAGATGGAACTATCATTATCGTAGATTTGTTTATAAGAAGTTGGTTGGTTACAATTTTTGGCGCACAGCAACAATAGATATTTACAGGGTCGGCGTACGGCGGATTCAAAGCAGTAGCCGGAGTCCGGCTTCGGAGTTTTCTAGATTTGATTTTTATTGTAATCACTTCGTTCCGACGTCCTTTTTTATTGACCTATTATATCACCAGAGCTAGGAATATTTGAAATAAAGTATTTGAAAAGGTATTTCAATTACTTTCTGGAATATTACTTTCTAAATATTGTATTTCAAATACTTCAAAAAAATGCTCTTGGTATTTGGATTTGCAAATACTTTTCCGTGGTATTTGTATTTGATATTTGTTGTATAAAAACGTCAGTATTTCAAATATTTTCCTAATAAATATTTCAAATATTTTCTATTATTTCAAATATTTCCATAATATTTCAGACATTTCCCTTGTATTTCAAATCTCCCCTAGTATTTCAAATATTTCCCTACTATTACAAATATTTCCCTAGTTTTCAAATATTTCCTTAGTATTTCAAATATTTTTCTTAGTACAGAGGTCGGCAAACCGCGGAACGCGAGCCGCATGTGGCTCTTTGGGGTTGTTCGTGTGGCTCTTCAAATTAAGTTAATAAGGAATAAAATTTAGAAAATATTCACGCAAAAGTTCATTTTATTTTCATGAATTTTTATGCAGCGTATCGGTAATACCAATGACTAAAATAAAACATATTTATTCACTACACATTAAATGATGCTAAAAAAATCAGCTGTGGCCACCACAGGACCGACCGCCATCATAAATTACTTATATAAAATACATTCTAGCAGCAGAGTAGAAATAACTTGGCCTAATATTTTCTAACAGAGATAATATTTATCATGGCCATGGAAACGTTACATATAAGTATGAAAAAATTGAGATAATTTCGAAAAAATTTCGAAATATTTTACAAAAATTATTAAAAATTTTTCGTTTTATCCAAAAACGTCTCAAATAAAAGTTATTAATTATTGCTTTTATAGCAACTTTTGTTCAATAAATTTTTTCGAAATATTTTTCTGTTGTGAAATATTCACAAAAATCTTAAAATCGACACGAGTAAACTCCCATTTTCAGTCAACCGATTTTTACCAAAAGTTGATCAACTCGTGCCATTGATGGCAGAAGCTTAAATATGAAGTTTCATAAAAATCCTTTCAGCCGAATTTGCTCTGCACGTGTACACAGACAGACGGACAGACGGACAGACGGACAGACGAACAGACGGACAGACAGACAGACGGACGGACGGACAGACAGACCGATAGACATCATGCTAAAAATAGTCAAAACGTCACAATACCTCCCTTATATATGTTGGCGGTCGGTAAAAAGTCATGTATTAAAACAAAATTATGCTCCTTAATATGTTTCCAGATGCCATAAAGGGTGAATTTGGCTCTTTAGCCTCTAAAGTTTGCCGACCCCTGTTCTAGTACATATTCAAAATATTTCCATAATATTTCAAATATTTCCCTAGTACATATTTCAAATATTTCCTTAGTATTTCAAATAATTCCTTAGTATTTCAAATATTTCCCTAGTATTTCAAATCTCCCCTAGTATTTCAAATACTTTTTATCGGTGTTGACTAATAGTCTTTGTTATTTCAAATACTTTGATCGATATTTGATTTTGTATTAGAAATACTTTTATTAAGTATTTGGTACGCTCTGCTTATCACTGCGATTCGTATTCCTTTTATTGCTCATCACTTAAATTTTGGAGGTGAGAACCTTGTTTTTATTTGCCAAGGGCGCCAAAACACGGCTTTGCCACTAGCGCAAGTTTTCCTTACTGCGGCTCTGAGTGTTTCTTCTAACCATTCAATCAGCCATCTACCAAATTTCACAGTCCAGATATGATATAAATAAACTATATATAACCAATACACCAAATCTTTCCATTTAAAAAAAGTAATAAGTTCACTATTTTTAACCAAATCATCGTGTAAAACTTCATTTATTCAGATAGTGTTATTTTTATGAAATATTACTTTTTCAATGTTAAAATTAGTACTACTTTAACACTATTTATTTCCTAACACTATTTATTTCCTAACACTATAATTTAACCAGTATGTAAGTGTAAACTTTACACTAAATTTAACCAAAAAAGAAGTGTAAATAATTAACACGAAAAGCGAGGGACTTCATAGTGCACTAAAAGTTCATTTTTTAGTGTACCATGAAGTTCCTTTTACACTACGTTTTTAGAATGTACCCCACTACAAAACATACATGTCGTTTTCTTGTGTACTCCGGTACACCTCCGCTCTTCTCGTTCACATTCAAAGGCGTTATACGACTGCCATAAGGGACTAATTCTGTCTATTTTTAGTATTATTGTGATTGTACAAATTTTTGATCACTGAAATAATCAGTTAACCAGCATCCGAGTGCCATAAATAGTCAAGTAGGAAGAACAGTCGATTGGCGTAAATAACAAAATAAGTTATCCAGAAATGATCGATCAGGATCATTGAATAAAAAGACTAAAGGAAGGAGTATTACATGCTATTTGGAAAGACCGAAATGGTCTTTCAAAATGGCGGACAATTGTTTCCGGCTGTACATTGGCGTAGGGGCATTTATTAAAATAATTATTATCAGTACAAAAATACAAAATACCAGTCTTGATCTGCGTTAAGAAAAACATTTTTTTTTGTATGTGTTATTAAAATTACTAAAACTATTGCGACCGGCGTAGCGTAGTAGTAACACAAGTAATCTGCGTTGCGAAGGTCTCGGGTTCGAATCCCGTTCAGGCATGGAAATTTTCTCAAATAAAAAATTGTCCTGGCTAATTGCCACAGTAGCAAAGGACATTAAATTTAAAAAAAAAAAAAAACTATTGCGTAGAAAAAATCATTTGCGGCCACTACAGAACCGATCACACCAGAGCCGCAGGGGGGGGGCGGAGGGGGGGATACTCCCAGCGCACTAAGGAAAAGGGCGCTGACGAGCTTGACTAAGGGGCGCCACATTGCGAAGGTGAGGACCTTTTTTTTTGCTCATCACTTGGATTTTGGGAGGTGAGGACCTTTTTGTTTTGCTCATCACTTGGATTTTGGGAGGTGAGGACCTTTTTGTTTTGCTCATCACTTGGATTTTGGGAAGTGAAGACCTTTTTTTTGCTCATCATTTGGATTTTGGGAGGTGAGCTTATTTTTGCAAGGGCGCCAACGGTTTTGCCCCTAGCGCAAATTTTCTTTACTGCGGCTCTGGATCACACCATCACCACAAAGCATTTAAACAAAAATACTTTCTAACAGAAATTAGTATTGAAAAAGATAATTACGTGCTATATTACGTTTACATCTCATGACGTATGAAAAGTTATAAAAATTTATTAAGTCGCATCAAAAAATGTTTCAAATAAAAGTTGTTAGTTATTATCTGTACAGCAACTTTTGGTTAATACATTTTTTCTAAATATTTCTCTGTTTCGAAATATTCATGAAATACATAAAAGTGACATTAGTAAACTATACATTTCGATGGACGGATCTGTACCAAAAGTTGAACAAATTGAGATATTTATGTTCGAAACTTAAAGCTCTACGTGTCCACAGACCGACATCACGTTAAATAAAGTTGATTCGTGTTACAAAAAAATAACGGAATATGGCATGCCAGATGGCAAGCAAAAAGAGAACAAGTAGCTGAACGTGAAAAAAATATTCCTTGCCTTTATTGTAATGAAATATATGCAAATAAATCCCAAGAAGAATGGATAATGTGTATCCAATGCAGTCAGTGGATGCATGAGGATTGCACTGACAATGAAAAAGGATGCAATACCTATATTTGTGAACTTTGTCGTTAATTTTTCTGAAATGACTTACTTACCCCGTAGGGTGGGGCAAGCGAGTAATTTGCAGCGTTATAAGTAATTTCATATTTTTTGTTAAAGATTATATTAATTGTTTTATGTTTATTGTAAAGACCAAAGATTAAACTTTATTTTGCTTCAAGTGTTTTTGCTTAATCTTTAAAACTGTATTTTTTATGAAAATAATGTTTGAAACAATGTTTTCCCTTAAGATGTCTCACTTGCCCCACTCTCCCCTAATCATTATTATGATAAGTAACAGCAATAAGTGTGTGTGCCAAATCTAAATAATTTGAAGGAACACTATGTTGTTCTTATTTTATCCATTATTGTTTTTCATTTTCATCTGTTAAAAAACTAAATATTTGCAATTAATAATTTGGCTATAAAGGTTACAATTTGAAGAAAAACAATGCACCATTATGCATTCTAACACAAAATATTAATGATTACTTATGGCCGGTTGCTAAAGTAAGAATTATCCCTAACTCAAGTTAAAATCATTTGTTTTTGTATGTTGTAGCATACAAAAACAAATGATTTTAACTTGAGTTAGAGAAAACTCTTACGTTAGGAACCCACCATTAGTGTTAATCAAATAAATAATAAAGATATTTCGATTTTCATATTATTTAAAATCGTAACCTATAAATATATCTTCGAATCCTTACTAATATGTTTATGAAAACATTATTCTATGATATAAAGTATCTGGACTGTATATATTAATATATACTTATCAAAAAACTATTTTTTGCTCCAAAATTGAAAATATTCATAAAATTAAGGTAACATGTATTTTAAACCAGCCAAAAACTTCCAAAGGAAACCGCTGTCAGATGGCAGCGCATGTATGTGACGTCACACTAATATGGTCTATTGCGTAAGACCTCACGCTTGTTAGGGCCCCGCGCTTGTTAAGGTTTCGCGATCGCACATTATGTAATACAAAACGCTCATGTGCACAGGGCCCTGTGAAATTGGCAGTCGGCTCTGCTTAGCGACCCATTGAAATGTTATCAACATATCATATATAGTTTTGACAGAGAAGTATTGGACAAGTAGAATATTTGGATATCTCTTTACCTCTCCGCGAGTGTTCGGCGCTACTGTTTTGGTCACGGAGGCCAGAATCGATCCCCTGACTAGAGTAAAGTAACTACAGAGTAGAGCTACTGTCACTGGAGCTCGCTACCTTATATCCGCATTCCAGCAGTACTCGGACACACTAATACCTAAAAAACAACGCTCACACCGTCAACTAATCCAGTAGCTCTCCACCGGTCTTCCGTGGCACACTATTAATCTTTTGCACTCCAAGCAATAAGGCTGTATATTGGTACTTACCTCCAAGAAATTTTTCATAGATTTTAGAAGTAAGCAATGCCCAGGAAAATATTTTTATTGGTTATACGATTTTTATTGAAACTTTTGTTAATTAAACATAAATAAAAAAATACATCATTTTTGGCCACTCATTATCATGTTATTTTCTTTGGTTTTTCGTTCTTTCGTTTCATGAACTGCTACAAATGATATCAAGTACTGTGTTGTCGGTAAAACATACAGTTAAAAAAAAACAAAAACTAGTTTTAAAAATAATGATCAAAAACTAACATTTATTTCAAATAAGTTTCAAAGTTATACGTACCGCATTACAGTGGTGTTATGTGGGTTGCATTATATTTTACCCAGTTAAATTTTAAATTTCATCAACTGTGAATTAAAATTTACAGTCGCATTTCCGTGTCTACATCCTTTTTTTGTATTTTAGAATTTTCCATGGGGAGTTTTCTATAATATGGTATTTTGTAAAAACCAAAGAAAAGTTGTAGGTGTATCATTTATTGCTGAGGCTATGTTTGCTATGCATGGTAAAAATAGTCTCTATAGGCAACATAATGGTGCGTCCATACTATGCCAGTTGGCAAAGCCGCATAAGTGTGAAAGTTCGTTGGCTTATAACAACAACCGCGCGACATGCCTGTTTCAATCTAACTGATGCCGGTCTGGATCAAAGAAAGCCGCGCCAACACTAGGTGGGTTCGGGAAGCAGGGTCGGAGTGCTCCGAGTCTCTCTGTTTAACTCCAAAGGCTTAACGCGTTTCCTCGAACGGTCTGGAGTTAAACAGAGTGACTCGGAACAATCCGAGCGTGCTTCTCGAACTTGCATTACACTTATATTTTTGTAGTATTCAGAATACCAACAACACTTTTCGCCCGGAGACACAAACTATCAGTATATTTGCCGGAACAAGTATTAAATACCAACTGCCTGCATAAAAACATCTCGTTACCAAGTAAACTCGGTTAGATTGTTACAATTTTCCAAGTTTTTCTAGACATGTAGATTTATCAGTGATTTCCATGGATATGACTTACTAGAACTTTCCAGATTAGTCCACGAATACCATCATAGGTGTCCCAAGATGGAAAACAAAATATTTTAGTCACAGAACATAACTGTTGCAAATTGCATCGTGCTATGAGCGATGGTGGGCACTAATTTTAACAATGTTTTATTCAAGTTGGTTAAAAAACCATAATCTCTTGCCGAAAAAAAACGGACGTGCGCGTTAAATCTAACCCAACGCATCATTATAAAATTACAGGATCTTCTGTCATTAATTTATTCAATAAAATCAACAATTTTTTGTCATTATTAAATCAATTAAATTCAATTTCTAAGATTTTTATTTACTTAACATTTAAATAAAATAAAATTAATGATCAAAATGATAAATTGATTTCAGACGCTGTAATTTTATAATTCAAAAGAATAAATTTTATCATAAAAGATTCGCAATTATTAAACAAATAATATTTTTAATAATTTTACACGTGTCATTAGATTACGTAAGTATTTCGTAGTATTATTTAAATAAATAAAAAATAGAAGGTTATTTGAAAACAAATGTGAAAATTAAAATAATTATAGTAATTTTCAAAGTATTGTAACATGACTTTTGGGCTGTAAATATAGGCATGCTGAGTTAATAATGATAAGGGCGGTCAGAGTAATAAAGAGAGGTAAATTTGTAGGGACGTGTTCAGTCTGTCTTTAAAAATAAACAACCAATTGAGAAACAATTTGACTCATACAAAAACATTATTGAAATTTGTCAAAATAAATAATTTAATACGTAATAAAAATAAATTTTAAGTAAATACAGTATGATTTAAAAACATTTTTTGATTATAATACGTATGTATCTTTTTACTTCGATGTTTAATCAGTTATACAACCCGCATTACTTACGCGTACTGCTGTTTGCAGATAAAGTAAACAACTTTTTATCTCTTAATTTTCAAAAAGGATAATCAACTAAAATGTTATTAAATCTAATGTACTACCGATTTTATCTATATTTGAGTGACACCACGTAACAGATAGTACGTGAGATACAAAAGACGGCCTCTAAATTCCGTACACAAGGTAAAAATGATGTCATTGAAGATGATTAATTGAAAAGAAATGTGAACAAATTGTTCTTAATAATAGATTTGGGTTGTATTTAACAATACAGAATGGAATAGTTCATTTTAGAACAAGATTATTTGATATATTTTTAGTGACAATCCTTGATAGAGTATTTTTGACGTAATTTTTCTGTTTACTTTATTATAACTCGATTATGTCATCTTTAAAATATGTTTGCACTCTTTATAGGGTGTAGAATCGTAAATTTTACCAGAATCAATACAATGATTTCATATCGTGACATCCTGCGCTTCTGTTCATAGAGATAGATATGCAGATCAAAATTATAGTGTTATCAACTTAATCTTATTTTATCAAAATACGGGAGCAAACTCAGGTGCTCTATTAGTATGAGAAGCAGCTAATTTTCAAAATGACAGCTGCCTTATCACCGTTATATCATTTGTGTTCAAAAAATTTAAATCAAGTGTTCAAAAGTGTATATACAAGAAATTTTTGCGTGTTAAGTACAAAAAATCACACAATATCAAGGAAATTGAACTGTCAGAAGGGTTTTTTGAGTAAATATGAAGAGAAAAGAAGTTTTTGGACAAATGAGAGGTTATGTGGAACACCAGGGGCTGCTGCTGCTAAAACTACGGTGACAGGGGCTCAAGGGTTGTCCAAACAACAAGCTGAAGAATTAACATTAAGATTAACAAGTGAAGAACGATTATTACTGCTATCTGCTCTTCAGGAATATCAATCTAAGATTATTAAAGATGAATACTTGGGTACGTAACAAATTAATCTTTATTTCAAAGCTTTAAACAACAAATTAAGAACTGTTATAGTATATAAATTTTATTATAAATGAATTATTTCAAATATTTTTTAGTTCAAATCCCTATAATTTTTATTAAAACTAAACTAAAACAGTTCTTAATATTTTTCTTTGTGTTTCTAACAAGTATTACTATAGCGTTGTAATTTGAGCAGGTCAGTTAGCAGCTAGTCGTTGGAGAAGTAAGTTTGGAAGACCTAGTAGATTACCTTCTTTAGGTGATGTAGATCCAACTGGAACTTACTGCCCGGTACCTGAGGATTGGCTTAAACGTAAAGTTGGTAGGAAAAATATATGATTACGATTAATTTTAAAATGTAACATACAGTTCTCCATAATTATGGGGAACACTGCGATATTAACAGGTGCTAACATCATTTTTAACAAGATTTTAATTGTTTATTTTTATTTTTCATGCGTCCGATGTACCTTTTCAAGTAAGAATATATTGTTGTAAATTAATTTGATGAAAATTGTACAAAATTTTATCTATCTAATCTCTTTGATTAGAAATTTTTGGTAGCTTTAAATCCTGGCTTAAATCAGAGATTTTCTTTACTTTAATTGATCTTCAAATCACTTATTCTTTCATCCACACAGTAAGTTCGATATTTTGCTGTAACTATTTTCTCTTTATATCTATTTCTTCAAAATCTACAGTCTAATTAGAAACACTATTTTCTTCTGTGTTCTCAAATATGCATGGAAAACTGCATGTCTTATTAGTTTGATTGGAAAGTAATAATTTTTAATTCTCTGTATTATAGTTTTAACACATTAGGCGCAAAATAGTCATTATTATTGTGCGCCAAAAACTGTTTAACACATGGTATGCAAAGGGTTTTCTTGGGTCGATTATTGCATGTGAAAATCGAGTATTACCTGAAAGAAGTCTGTATTTTTTTACTTGGAACAATAATAGATACACATATATTTGGCAATGTTGTAAAAAAATATATATAAAACCATTAAGAAAAAAAAGCATCTACTCTTTTTTGTAAATTTAATTAAGATGATCTTACACTGTAAACACAAGAAAAACACTGTATTTGTAAATAATTCATAAAGGATTACAAATTTAGAAAAAATAATACAATGGAATCAACTAATAATATACGAGGGATGTTTCCTAAATTCTGGGAATTGTGCTATAATTAAATTACGCAGAACTTATAGGCAATGTTATTGGTGCCAGACAAGTCTTGACATGTTTATGCAAGTATCTAGTGCAATATTGTTCAGTCTGATTTAGGTGTTCGAATGATATAGACGCGTTTTCATAGCACTGTTTTTGTAACCATGGAAGACGTAGCAAAATCTCAAAGAGCAATAATTTTCTTTTTGTGGAAAGAAGGTGTGAAAACATCAGAAATTATTCAGTGTCTGCAAGGAGTATTTGGTGAGTCTGCAGAATCCAAAAGTACTGTTTATCGGTGGATCGATCGTTTTAAAACCGGTAGAACATCACTAGAAGACGATCCACGCAGTGGGCGCCCAAGCACGTCGGTAAATGAAAGAAATATTACTGCCGTCGAAGACCTACTGAAAGAGGACAGGCGAATGACTATTCGTCAAATTAGTGTGCGCCTAGGGATAGGTACACGACAAGTTCATGACATCTTGCATGATTGTTTGGGCGTTAGCAAGGTGTCGCCGCGCTGGGTGCCAAGGCTGTTGGGACCAGAACAGAAACTCAATAGGTCTGATACTTGTCGTCAACTTCAAGAGCTGTTAAAAAATTAGTTTATCGTTGGGATAAATGTATTCAGTTAAATGGAGATTATGTTGAAAAACTACATTGTAATATTGACGAAAATGAACAAAATAATAAAAATTATAGCTAAATTCCCAGAACTTTGGAAACATCCCTCGTATGATCTTTATGTACGTTTTTATTAGATTTTGATCGATTGAATAGCATGAGTAAAATTTGTCTAAATATTAAATCTATATTAATAAAATTTGAGGCTATTGGTGCAATTTCTTTGGAAAATCTATGCTACAGATGATCGTATTTAAGAAGTTGTTTTTTGTATTGTTATGGACAGTTGCTTATAGATTCTGTCTGTAAGCCTACAGAAAGATATGTAATCTTAAGCCAGCGGTTTCCAAACTTATTTTGTCGCCTTATTTTTATAGCTTTTCTCGGGAAACCCGTTATTTTCGCGGTACCCACTTTGAAAACACTGCCTTAGCCTATTCATGCTACCCTTGATTAATTTTGGGACTGATAGCACTGATTGGCCCGTGACTAATAATTAACTGACTGATATAAATTTAATTTCCTCGCTACAAACTTAAAACGCGCGTTTTCAAATTTGCATTCAATGTCTTAATTAAAAATTGCGCATTATTTAACAACCACACAACGAAATGTTTACAAAATGTTTAAAATATTACTACCACAGTAAAAATCAACTTTCCCATCAAACTAATGTTTGTACAACGAAAAACTCATGTAAATATGATTATTTGGAGAATGGAAAAGAATAATTACGCGCATATGCCACAGGTTTATGGTCAAATAAAACGGCATAGTCCGCTTACCGATCGGTATCCTGGTAATACCTATACGAATTTTTTATCTTCTGGCCCATTCTCTTAGGGCCGGTTTCTGAAAGCTTAGTTAACTATGACTAAATAGTTAGAAAATGGTTGCTATGGTTACTTATTGGATTGTTATATTGTAACAGAGTTTAGTTAAATGGTTAAACTCCACTAAGCTTTTAGCAACCCGTCCTGAATGACCAAATTATATTTTTTGTTGTACAAAATATGTGTCTGAATGTGTTGGGTTATGTATTATTATTTTATTATAAAAGCAAAAATACTTAATACAATTAGACTCCGGATAGCACTAAAAAGTTTAACGCTGTTTTTTAAAACCTGCTTATGCTTATTAATTTCTTCAGTAAAATTGCTGCAACAATCTAAATTAATAACAAATTAGTAAAAATAATTTGAGATCTAAAAGTAAATGGGCAGTAATGGAGAATGCCGTATCTAGGGTGTGGTAAGTGAGGCATTTGCTTCAAGTGGAAATTGAAAGGGCCAATCGACGGATCAGGCATCTTTTAGTTAGTCTGGGTAGCTGATCACTCAAGTTGTTAAAGGTGAAGGTTTACACATGTTAAGTAAAAAGCTGCTTTAAAATTAACTCTTAAGATTTATTGTAGATAATATTAACAAATTTAAATAAAATAAGTTTAAGTTTAAACGAAAAATAAATATACAGAGGATATCGCGTATAAGGACATCTGATATAATGACATATCGGTTTTTGCGATGAAATTTCAAAGTCCCGGCCAGAAACATATCTTTTTATTTATTTATTCATTGGAACATAAACAGGACGAGCCCAGTAAAATGTTCGCAAGTTAATTACAAAAAAATAAAATAAATACATCACATTATAAGTTTGAGGTAACACATAAATTATACAATAAAAATAATAATAATTACAAAGTAATATATGATAGAATTTAGTTTTGTAGCTTTAATTTGATAGATTTAACAAAAGTATTAATGTTAACATTATATATTTCGATATCAGAAAAGAGATTGTTGTAAGTGGAACAGAGACAGACAATGGGAGAATTTTGGTAAGAGTAAGTATTAGCAAACGGAATACTAAGTAGAGATAAAGCACGCGTGTTATACGTTTAAACATGTATGTTAAATAAGATAGAAAGATTTTCACAAATTAATACGTTATTAAGGATTTTGAACAAAATTTTCATGTCCGATAAAGTGCGACGGTCCTTTAAAGTTAAGAAATTAAATTCTTTACAATGATGATAATAGTTGTTTTGAGGATTGCAAGAATTTGTTTTAAATGACAGATATTTAACGAATTTATTTTGTATTTTTTCTAATTGATTAATATAAGTTTCATAAGAAGGATTCCAAATGACAGATGCAAGTTGAACATTACTTAAGACGTAGGCGAAATACAATGACTTTAAAGCAGTTATTGATTTGAAATGTTTAGTTGATCTTATTACAAAACCTAGCATCTTAAAAGACTTAGCTGTAATCTTGCTTACATGTTCGCTGAAGGTTAAATTTGAGTCGAATAAAACTCCCAAATCTCTTACAACGTCGGTTCTAGAAATAACAGTACCTTTGAAATTATAATTGTTTATTAAAATATTTTTGTTCCTGGTAAAAGTAATTGAAGAACATTTTTCGAGGTTGAGAAATAATTTATTCTTGTTACAATATGTAAAAAGACTATCTACATCAGCCTGAAGAAGTTCAACATCTGATGCTGATGTAATATCACGAAATATTTTCATATCATCCGCAAATAAAAGAAAGTTTGAATTTTTGATTGATAGATGGATGTCATTAATGAAAATAAGGAAGAGCAGTGGTCTTAAGTGTGATCCTTGGGGAACGCCTGAAGTTATCTTTACATAACTAGAAGTAAAACCGTTAACACAGACAATAGACCGGTTTATACAGGAGACTTACCGCTTATTATATCGGATATTACGACGAAATTGATATAACGACGAAAAATGGGTTGAAATTTGGGTCAAATTATCTTTCATAACGACGGATCACCACTGCCTACCGCGAAAACGCTGGAGAAGTACCGAATTGGCTAGGGGAATTGCCGAGTTATGAAATGGCAAGGCGAAACGCGACAGATAAAATTCGAAATTGAGGAATATGACGGAAGATGAAATTTTAGCTGGGTTAGATCCGAATTTGGAGAAATAAACAACGACGAAGTGGAAATGGAAGGAACAACCGAGTTCCAAACACTTACTATAAAGGATTCATTTCCAGCTGTTGAAATAATTCAGTATTTTTTCACGTTTAATCACAATTTAAAAGACGCTAAAACAGATTTTGCATTGCTACAATGGATAAAATTATTGAAAAAACTTTTTAGAAAACCAAAAATGCAACACTAAAATATACGTAATAAGTTCAAACTATACTGCAGTATTTAGTACAATAATTTGGCCTCCAGTTGGCGTATTCAAGCGTGTCACTTCTCAGTTGTTATTTCGATTCACATTTTAAATTATATGAAAGTATGTTACCCAGGGTCTAACTGTATTATATTTATTTTTTCTTTCTAATTTCTTAATATTTATTTGATAAATTAATATAAAATATAATAACATAAAAATAATAAACCGTTTGAATATATTTCGTTAGTTATAAATCAACAATAGACCATATTAGTGTGTCGTCACATACATGTGCTGCCATCTGAGAGCTGAGTCCTTTTGAAGTTTAAAATACATGGGACATTACTTTTGTTACCTTAATTTTACAAATATTTTGAATTTTGGAGCATAAAATATGTATTTTTGATAAATATATACTAATATATACAGTCCAGACACTTTATATTATAGAATAATGATTTTATAAATATATAAATAAGGATTCGAAGATATATTTATAGGTTAAGTTTTTAAATAATATGAAAATCGGAATATCTTTAGTATTTATTTAATTAACACTAAGTAATCATTAATATTTTGTTTTAGAAGGAATATTGGTGTATTGTTTTGCTCCAAATTGTAACAATTACAGTCTGTTTCAAACGCTTAGGCGGAACTAGATTTTGCAATTTAGTTACTTTCATCGCTTAAATCGTGCTTTTCGGCCGTTTTGTTTAAGCTTTGTAAATCATACTTATAATAAACATTTTTTGGTTAAGATTAATATCATTTTAAAATGTCATTTTCTTTATATTTTGATTTTTTGTGTCATTCTTAATACAAATTTCCCATTTAATTATTTTTTTGTCATTAAAATATATATAAAAAATAATTTAATTTTGACATTCCAACCTGAAAAATGAAATAACCCAAGAAAGGTCCCTTGTCGTGACAACCTAAAAGAACGAAATTCCCATTTAGTTCCGCCTAAGCGTTTGAAACAGACTGTACATCTACATTATTACAGTCTGTTCCAAACGGTTAAGCGGAACTAAATTTTGCAATCTAGTTACTTTCATCGTTTAAATCGTGCTTTTCGACCGTTTTGTTTAAGCTTTGTAAATCATACTTACAATACACATTTTTTGTTAAGGTTAATATTTTAAATTGTCATTTTCTTTATATTTTGATTTTTTGTGTCATTCTTAATACAAATATCCCATTTATTAATTTTTTTGTCATTAAAATATATTAAAAAAATAATTTAATTTTGACATAGGTAATTCGTTTCCATGGTTTCATTGTTGTAATTTTAAATTTTGACATTGCAACGTGAAAAATGAAATAACCCAAGCAAGATCCCTTGTCGTGACAACCTAAAAGAACGAAATTCCCATTTAGTTCCGCCTAAGCGTTTGAAACAGACTGTAATTGCAAATTTTTTCGTTTTTTGACAGATGAAAATGAAAAACAATAATGGAAAATTAAAAACAACATATTATTCCTTTAAACCATTTAGATATGGCAAACACACTAATTGCTATGTTACTTGCCATAATAACGATTATTAACGTAAATTTTTCAAAATTAACCCGCAAAATAATATTGTTCTGCAAAAATTACGACATATTAAATTCTAATGTATAAAATAAGAATTTTAATAAATAAATATTGACTTGTAGTTTTGATGTGAAGCACTCTCTTACTTTGAAAACTTAATGTATATTTCCAAAATACAATTTAACAAAAAAACAACATGCTTAATTCAAATAAAAGGAATCCAACCGCGAGACGGCAGCACTGAATCCCATTTTGTGACGTAGTTACTAATATGGTCTATTGCTATCTGACCGGCAATTTTTCATGTTCCAAAATTATCATTTGGTAATAATTATGTTAAAATCTGTACATGTGTGTTTGTTTTATGATAAGTGAACTACAAAGATTTGCACTAAATGTTCCTTTATCTGATACATGATCCAATTTAAGTGGTTTTTAACGTTTAATGAAATGATAAATGTCTTTTTGCATGAATCATATTTTTATTTGTCCAATTACATAACTTATTTCTTTTTTTGTTATTTTTTAGCACAATCAGTTACGCCTCCCACCACCAAAGAATTAGCAGGCAGTAAGTATTTAATGTGATAAATTTAAACAAGTTAATTTAAATATTTTTTAAAACATCATAAACCAAAATTTGTTTTTAATAGTACGTCTTATGGTGAGTTTAGTCAACACTTAGCGATAGCTTTAGTCTTACTCCTATATATTAATTTTATCCTTAAAAGATAAACTATCATATCGCTACGAGCAAATTCATACAACACATTTCTTTAATTTTAGTCCTATGGTTCTGGCCTTGAAAGATAACTAAATTCTAACTTTCCTACGGCTGGGAGTAAATCACGTTAAAACGCTCCATGCGCGTGCGCGCACCCCGATTTAAATTCTAAAAGCACCCATCGTGGCCAACATAAGGCCATAAATAGCAGCAACACTTCTAGACTTATTTCGGTACATGTTTACACACAATGTTATATTTGTCAATAACCAAAAATTTTAATTTTTTGACATTTAGAAAAATGGTACTATGCGCGTGCGTTAAACTCGACGTCTCATTGGTTACTTGTTAAAAGTTAAAACTCGTTAAAACATTGTATAAACCCGTACTCATTCAAGACGATTAAAGCCAAGACTAAAACTAAGAGTAAAATTCAAATTAACGCAACATCTATCGCTAAGTGTTGACTAAACCCACCATTATTCGTTCGGCAAGTTAATCTTCGTTCAGCATAAGAAAAACACAGGACATTATAAATTACGTCATCAATTCTGCGCGAGAAAACAGTTGATCACATTGACGTACATTAGGGTTTTAAATAATTGTTGTGGAAACCAAACACACAAAATCATGTATTTCAAATACATTTTTACTCATTTTAGTACACGGTATAGGGATTTGCAGCTAAGCACCCTACCATCTGGTGAGCGTTTCATGAACTTGTGTACATCAGATAACATTTCGTTTTCTGTATTGGTTTTGTATGAAGTTTGTTTTTAAAGTTTTATTATAATCATTGAAAAATGTATAATACATATTGTTGTGTGCCTATGTGCAATTCATTGCAAAGAAGAAACCCGGAAATATCGTTTCATTTGTTTCCACTAATATCAGACACCGTACGGTTCGAAACAAAATTGGGAAAGCAAGAGGTTAGGAATCGACGCGATGTTTAGATAAACAATTTAAAAATTGGAAAAAAAAGTGAGCCCTTTTATCAAAGTTTGCTCATTACATTTTAATGATAGTGACTACAAAAAATATTTTCAATTTTGTATTTATTATCGCATATCTTGAAAATTCTTGTTATTGTGTGTGGGTTTGTAATGCACAAGTTTGTAGGCATAATACATAAATCTTTATGAATTCTCTGTTTTTTTCAGTGACTCCACACAATATTATATGCCCAGCATTGTAGATTTCTACCCCTTGGTAAACAACACGGGAATTATTATTTCCCCCAATATAGTTAAAATAATCGACAATGGAAAACCGCCATAACTTAAAACCAGATCACAAAATATAGTATTTTAGATGTTTACAAGTAATGTCACTTCACAAAATCAGAAAATCCCAAACAATTATTTATTTTTTGTCGTTTTTTGATACACTTTTCGCTATTATTTACTAGTAAATGTCAAGTGGTATCTGATTTAGAATGGTTTCAAAAAAATCCGCGTGGCGCTACGATCTTAAAATTTTTCCCCTATACCTTGAAACGTACGAGAAATAAATAATAATAACGGAAATAAACCAACAACATCGTACAATATGCGTAGTCAAAAACAAATCAAAGTAAGTGACGCCACTGAAATGTGTTTAACTGTTGATAACGTAATGGACGAAATTTGGTGTCTGCACATGGGTGCCGCTAACATCCACCTGTGTTTTTCTTATGTTGAATGAAGTCTAACGCGCATCCTTTTCTTCACTTATAAATACATATAAAGCCGCATCCAGACCAAGAACGCAGAACTGCGTAAGTTTGCTCGTAACTATTGAAAACTGGAATGTAGACAAAGGCAAATGAAACTTTTACAAATTTTTACCGATTTTGAGATTTCGATAGATCTCCACGAATTGAGGTCCCTACATAACGTTTTGACTATTTTTAGCATGATGCCTGTAGGTCTGTCTGTATGTCTGTCTGTCTGCCTGTCGGTCTGTGTAAAATCCACAGAATTTTTTGAAATTTGAAATAATGGTGTACAGCAGTTTAGGCTATTAGTGCCCAAAGAACATACAAACTTACTTAGAGCTGTTAAAAATATTGAGACGTAAAAACATTCCAAAAATTCACAATACTTACAAAAAAATTTAAATCCACAGAATTTTTGTAAATTTAAGAACTTGGTGTGTAGCATTTTCTGCTATTAGCGCCCAAGGAACATACATACTTAGAGCTATTAAAAATTTTCAATCGAAAAAATAAAAAATAAAATTTACCTGTACAATACTTACAAAAAATTTAAAATCCACAGAATTTTTTGAATTTTGAGAAAATGGTGTGCAGCATCTTTGGCTATTAACTCCCAAGGGATGTCGAGTCAGTATAGGATGTCCCTTCTTAACCCTTCAATAGACACTCAACTTGTTTCATCACTATTGCACTTTTTCAAATTTTACTTTTTATAAAACTGGTAAAAATGTGTACACACAGCATTTACGGCTACTAGCGCTTAAGGTAGTGATTAATTTAAGGGTATTTTATACAAAAAATGCACTGGTCAACATGTGTTCTTACTTTCGTTTCATAAACGACTGTGAACGAGAAATATTTGGAAAGATTAGTGACCTAGTGTCGACCAAAATTATCCAATAAAGGATTAAGTAAAGAAATTAATCCTCTTAATTAGTTTCGCTAATGAGAATTTTAATGTGAATTTTTTTGCGTAGTTCTGTATTGCGTAAAGAATAAATGGTCCACGACAGTGCACAGCATTTTTAAATATAAAATTTAAAAATGTTTTTTAAAATTTATTACAGGGCTTCGAATCGTTATTTTTTTCGTTTCGGTTTTCTTTCCGATTCAATTAAAAATATATATATATCAGTTCGGTTCCGGTTTTCGTTCCGGCAAAAATAACGTTTTTTTTTTTCGTTTTTCGGTTCAGTTCCGAGTGATAAATTTTTAAATGCTTTTATTTGTATTAGAAATTTATTTTCTACTATAATTTAGAAGAACATTTAATTCTTTATTTTGTAATAATCATACCAAGGCCGCTGCCAGGGGTGGTTCTGGGCGTTCCCCCCTCCCCTGAAATAATAGAATCGCAATTCTTTTTTACTTGTCAGAAAAATTACGATTTTTTTCTGCTCATCAGTTTAAAAAATAATGTTAAATAAAATGTAATTTATATTCACTCACATAACCATTATCTGAACCGAAATAAATCGATATTTTTTTCGGTTCAGTTCCGGTTTTCGTTCAGACAAAAATAACGTTTTTTTTCGGTTTTCGGTTCAGTTCCGGTTCGAAGCCCTGATATCGTTCAGTTCCGGTTCGAAAACTGATTTATAGTATACATATTTTGAAAAACATTAACTTCATAAAGAGTTCCAAAAATATCATTTATATTCCGACTTATCATGTTAAAAACGCGTATTTCTCTGCCAACTACAGATGCATGAATGATTACTATTGGCTCCCCACTCTTACGACCATGCCCTCTCGTTTCTAACGTTATAATATACTTCATTCTAAGCATACAGCTTAGTTGTGGTGGACTCCTGCGGAACATTAACTTAAATTTGCTATTCGTTTCTAAGATGAACAGTTATTATTATTAAATGTCTGTAAATGCCGACTTTAATTTGATACAAAATATATATCTTTCTTGTCAATCCTCCGGTTTCGATATTTTACTTGAGTATGAATGCGCGATGCTCTCTTTATTAGTTTCTTCTGAGTTAAAAAGGGAGCGCCGAAAAACGAGCCCTACTGTACTAGATTTTTAAGTTTATTGTGAGACATACACAGTTGACTAATATATAATATTTTTTGCAGTTTGTTTTGCCAATTCCATCCCTTTCATTGGATTCGGATTTTTAGATAATTTTATTATGATCATCGCTGTAAGTATCAAAACTACAGAAATAATATAAATCTGTTGAAAATCAGTTTTATATTTCGTATAAAAATATTTTTAAAAATATTAATCTACTAATATTTTTTTAAGGGCGACTATATAGATGTAACACTTGGTTCATACCTCTGTTTATCAACAATGGCAGCAGCAGCTTTGGGAAATACATTCTCCGATGTAATGGGAATCGGATCAGCCTACTACGTTGAACGTTTGGCTAACTACATCGGTTACCAACCTCCCAAACTAACACCAATACAACTGGACATGCCAGTTTCACGTCAATTTGCAAATTTAGGTCGAGTTATAGGTGTTACGGTAGGATGTCTCTTAGGGATGTTTCCGTTACTATTTATACCTTACGAAGATAAAAACAAAATCAAAGGATCTGTAGATTAAATTAGTGACGAGAGATTACTTTCGTAGCACGATTTTAAATTATACAATTATTGGTCATGTGATATTTATTTATCTATTTTATATTTAATTCTTATTAAAATTTTAGAATTTTTAAATCAGTATTTTAGCTAACGTTTCGTCTTTTACGGCAGTGCTTCGCAACCGTTTGTCACCTGCAACTAATGAAAGCTCTTTCCAGAGATTGATATTGCACATCAAATTTAAAAATAAATCCCATGGCTATCTAGGTGATTTTTTTCTTGATCATATTGTATTTTTCAATTAAGTATTGTCTATCATAAATAAATTATTTGTGATTTTTCCTTTCTTGCACACATTGCGCAGCCGTTTTGTGGAATACTGGTTGTGGAGCACTGTCTTGCGGCAAAATTAGGGCCATCGTATTGGCGAATAAGGCTCAAAATCTAGAAATCATTTTCTAGTTTCACTGAGAGAATATTTTTCTCTTAAAAGCCAGATTTGGGTAGGAACGATTTTGCATTAGGGGCCAAACGGGCCTGGCCCCTATGATATAATAAAAAATATATATGATTATGGTTTCATTGATATATAAATCCCGAATGCTGGATATCTGGGATATTTTACTCAAATTTGTAACTATTGCGAAAAAATAAAAAAAGTCGTCCCTTAATCTACGATTTAAGGCCTTTTATTTGATATACTGGTACGTGTTAAAAATAAAATATAAGAAAAATTATATATGTTGTGATTTTATATATATTAAAATATCTAAATATTGGATTATACACTAATTATTTTGACACAATATAATTTAAATAATCAGTACTAGTTACTACACTTATACCATAGCTGCTCTTTGGTATATCGCCGTGTAGTTCCAAACTAGGTATTCATTGAATAATGTATCATTGCGTAACTGAAATAGCTTGGCTTAAAGGCGCAGTTATATATTTTAGCGTGTGACTTCTAGTTTAACAATTATTCTAATTGATTCTACTCCAAAGTAATGCACTTAGCTGGTGTCAGGGTAGATAGAATCGTATTCTTAACACCAATTAATTTTAAAAAATCGATAATTACTTAAATGTGTATATTTTTCGAAATTGAATTTATATCTTATGTACGTCAATGTGTTCAGCTGTTTTCTTGCGCAGAATTGATGACGTAATTTATGATACCCTGTGTTGTTTTTAAGTTGAATGAAGTCTATGTTGAAAACTACCGAGTACAAACCATTCAAAAAACACCAGGATCCTGTGTGTTACCCTGTATAAGTATTTTTTTATAATTATTGTAATAATCTGAATTTTTCATCGAAATCATTTATCATGAAGAAATATATTGTTGATTTCCAACTGGTAGTAATACTGGGAACCGAAACCGGATTTCGAAGTACTTGGTTCCGATTTTTCGGTTACTCTGTTACGGTTTTTCATGTATGTAATCTTCGAGTAACTCGATTTCAAATACTCAATTTCGGATACTGGATTTAGACTTTTTTCTCCTCTCTTGAAATACAAAACCGTTATCCTTTTTTTTCCGAAACCGGACAAACCCAAAGCTCTTTTTTTTGTACGGTGCCGGTTCCTTTAAGATCAATTTCTGACAGCACAATAGAATTATCGTAGCGGTAAATTATGCATTATTTTGAATTGGGGCTAATTTTATCAGTCCCAAATGAATTCAGTGTATTGCTACAAATTTTGCAAATCTTATTATCGGCTTATATATATTATTGACTGATTTTGGCAGTCTCTGCCAACTACCGCAAGTCTGTTAATAAGTATTATATTAATAGGGCGTTTAAATAGTTTTTTGGAGAAATTAATAAAGAACGAATTAAAAAACTTATGGGCCTAAGAAATAAAAGCCTAAAATAGCAGTGTTTGCGTATTCTGCTTTAATAGGGATCCCAATAAAAAATAAATAAAAATAGGTAAGATGTGTTCGGGGGAACTAGGGTGTACGTGAATATATACGCGTGGTCCTTCTGTACTATACTGCGTTTAATTTTCGATTTTTGCGTCTCATGCACTTTTTGTAAACCCTGCACCTTTCTTTATCCAAGGATCCGATCTATTCAATTTTGATTATTGGATCGATTTCTGTTTATAGTTTTGACGCATATATCGCGAAATTTTATTTTTGAAGTACAAATTTTCAGAATAATGCACATATAACTTTTTAAACCCGATTGCACAAATTCAATCTAGTCCGATTGGATTGAAATTGTATTTTTAGATATGAAACGAACAATTTAAAGTTAATTTAACGAAAATCCGCCCTCGCGTTCGCACGTTAGGGGCCTCTGAAGTTGACTAAATCTAAATAAATCTTACATCTATTCTTAATCCATTGACACCATTAACTTTCACCTACGTCGTATACTTTTTGAGATATAAACGTTTAAAGTCTAACCTATTTTCGTGACGGTCAGAATTTTGAAAACTTCATACCACTGGCCGATTTTAAAGACGTATTCACGACAAAATAATCCGGAACACAACTAAATTTGTTGGAGGTTCGGGACAGTAGTCATAAAACCGGGATTGTCCTGGATACTGGGACAAATGGGATCCCTATGCTTTTAACCTATCCTACTGACGTAGCACATGGCCAATAACTTGTTATTGTAGTTCTAATTTCTGTTCATAGATGTCTCATTATTTAAAATAACTAATTATTATTAATTTATTAACTTATATATAGTATAGTTTTATTATGCTAGATATTAATGTTGTTTTTTACTTGAATGATTTTATAATTGTTATAAAATATGTTTTTAACTTTATAGTCTAAGAATAAACCTTATGTATATTAGCGTCCAATAGACTGTATCATTAGTAGGGGATTTTGTTCAAAGAGGTGGCAAAAGATAGCATACAACATCGAATAACTCCAGTGATATCAGTCTTCTTTTGTTCACCTTTTTTTTATTCCTTATGTTCAATTTTTTCTAAGTCTTCTCTCTTTCTGTCTTCCCCTCCCTGGTTTCCATGATTAAACTTGTTTCGACAACTTTTCATCTCCCATTCTGCTAAGATTATCTGCTCAAGGTTATGTAAACTTTGTGTCAAACGTCCATGCTCGCGAGCGTTTAGAAAAATTCGGCGAATTCCTTTGTGTTCGTAACAAAAACGAACACAGAGCGGATCAGGTCGAATGCTTTGCGAATCGTTCGGTTTATGCGCGTAATCCCGTCCAAACTAGACAAAAATGTTACACGACATGTTACCTTATGCGATACATTACAGGATCGGTTCGCTACTTAAACCGGTTCCAGACTCAGCTTGATATAACTGCTACTCTTGTTCATTTCTATCACTTTAAATATTTTTGCACATAATTTGATTCGTTTTAAAAAGCAGAAAAACGATTTTTATATTATGCTATATTTAAATTGCAGTGATGGGCGCTTACACGTAAACTTGAATTGTTTACGTGTAAACTTATGTAAACAATTGGTAAACTTGTCAACAATGTAAACTATGTAAACTGTCAAATAATGAGGTTAGTTTTAGTTATTTAAAATGAATAATAGAGAGTCAATGAACAAGTTTATTCAGTTCAAAACAATAAATTTATTAAAAAAATGGTGAGAAAAAACCGAAGGAATAGTTCTGAAGAACTAGGTTTTGTTTTAATTAAAGAAAATGAAAGAAAATATAGGGCGTTATGCAAAATTTGCAATAAATCTTTTGGTTATTAAAAAATATTGGCTGATTTTCTTAAAGGTGAAATTTAATGTATTTTGTTATTAAAAAAATTAGACTGAATTTTTTAAAGAAAAAAGTTTTTTATTTTTCATATTCATATTCACTAATTTGTATGTAAAACCTGTATAATGATGCAAATTCGATTTTTATTAATATGTATATTGGCTTGTCCTAATTTTATATACTTACTTTTTCATTTAAAATCGTTTTGATTAAAATTTTATTATATATAAAAATGTATTGAAAATGAGGTTCTGTAATTCAAAACAAATGCGCATGTCTCAATCATTGTTTACAAGAGTTTTTGTGTTTACTTTACATCAATTGTTTACGCGTCAACAATGAGGTAACTTACATCATGTAACTTACGCGCCCATCACTGTTAAATTGTGAAATATTGGTTTGCTTATATTTTATTGTACCACCGTCAGTCGGATTCAAGATTATTAAAGTATAAAGTTGCCTCGTAACTTGTGGTGGGGGTAAATAGAGAGGCTACGCGTCATCCGTATCCTAGGGAGTAATTTAAATTTTTGGGGTTAAAAATTAAAAATTTAAATTACTCCCTTATTATTGACTTAACAGCAAAAACTTATATTACAAATATTGTTAAGAATAAGAAGACAAATCTTTTATATAAATGATTTTTTTTTATTGGATTAATATTTGGAGAGTTATGGCACTGATCGATATATGTACAAGATTTTCTCCATAATCTTTACCATTTTGTTCTCTTTCTTCTTTATTACTTGCTCTGTCCACTGTAAATATATTTAAATAGTTTTATTTTTTGTGTATGTACTAATAATACTGTCTGTTGGATTGAAATAACTACGAAATCCTTGCGTCCAAAAACTATCTGATACCACACAGAATTTAGATGTGTACTGCACAACCTAAGACCTGAACTGATTGTATTTTAACATTTTTCATAAGTGTTAAATGTAAGTTATATCAGAAACCTTCCAGTAGTTATATGTGGTCAATAAACAAAATTAGAAAGAAACTTTTTAAAACTTTTTTCTACATCTAAAACCTATAATTACCTTCTTTCCCGTTCAAAAATGATTTTATTCTTATGAATCTTTTGAAAAAAAAGTATAAGTTCAGAGATAAACCATTGGCAGCGGGATATTGTCATCTGACACTACCGATAGAGGCGCCACTGCATTGTACATTATGGCTGACGCAGATCAAGTTTATTAAAGTAAAGGTTGTCTCGTAACGTTTTGACCAATCAGAGCGTGAGAGGGAATACGTCATAATACGGATTAGTTCAAACTAGAATACAGAATTAATATAAATGCTGATAATTTTATACTGATTTATATAAAATTTAAGGTGATGGGCATTTGTATTATAGTTAATAAATAACAATAAAATCGAATTCAAATATAATTTTACGAATATTCAAATAAAAATAGAAAAACAAATTGCTATAATAATATAGTAATTAATAAAATTGGAGGTTTTATCAGTTTTTAAAAACGGCTGGACGTATTTTAACGATATTTGGTACAATAAAGTAGAACCAGGATCAAATATAGGCATGATATCTCAAAAAAAAATTTCTTAGGGAGTGTTTCTGGGTAAAAACTGATATTAAACAACTTAAAATATTTCATTTATAAACAGAACTATCTTAACAGAAAAACTATACAATAAAAATTGTTTATAAGAAAACGAATCTTATTTGTTCTATGCATTTATTCAATTTGATGAATATTAGGGTAGTTTCAGGGGGACACCCTAAAACTAAAATATTGAAATATTTCACTTATTATTCTCTTCACATCAAAAATGAATGTAAGAAAATTTATTTAGAACAAAGAAACATTCCATTCAAAGGAAAAACACATTAACACTAGTAGAAAATCAAAAAATTAAACGATATTTTTATATTTATATACAAAATTAAAACTTCACGTGTATATAACATATACAATAAACAAATGCTGAGTACCGTTAGCATAGAGATACCCCCACCAGTTCAAGTTATGAGACAACCTTTACTTTAATAATCTTGGACGCAGATAGTATATTTTTGACAGGTTCAATGGTATCTTCATGTGATATTTATTGAAATTAATTTATTATTTAATATGAGAGTTGCGTTAAATGAAATTTTCCGTTTTCTCAGTGCCCAAGTAACCTCTAGGGTTATAATTGAAGGTAATAAGGCTTTTTTGCCACGTTTCGGAACACGATGAAAACTTAGGTCTCTATCACGACCTACTTTTTCATTGCAAAGATAAACACAACAATTCACGTTGTATTTAATTTTTCTTGCAATTTTAAACACATTTTTTAAAAACTCGCTATGAAAACAACAGTAAACAAACTCGACTATCCTCCACCTGTCAGTTTCTCAAAATCTCACTAGAGGCGCTTCAGTTATTGTCAGTTGACAATAACGCTGTTTGACAGGGACCTATTTTATTAAGATTCTAATTTAAGTTTTTATGGTTTGAAAGGTTATATACAACACCAAATCATTAAATATAACAAAATATTATTAAAATTATACATTATTCGGTGCCTTATTACATTACAAATAAAAATGATAGATTAATAAACACAAATAACACGAAAACTTCAAACATACAAAAGCCAGAATTTTACCAGAACGACGCTTGTGTGAACGATGGTTGTCTATGACGACGCCTACGAAATAGTTAGTTGGAGATTTCGCCGGTAGAGTATAAAATTTAAGCTATAGTCCGTTCAAAGGTGAGTATGCAGTACAGGACACATGGAGTTCTTTTTAATACTCTCTAATGGATTTACACAATGACGCTATCGTTTTCTTGCTTGTCGACGTTGCCAGCTCTAAAACGCGCTGATCTGTGAAGACGCAGTATTCTACAAAAGGTCATTTGTTTTTGTTGAGTGTTATTTTGAGTTTTTTATTTATTTTTTTTTATGTGAAATTGGCTTTTAGATTTCTCCATTGCCAGCTGCGATTATTTAGTTGTGTTTCTTTTTGCTTAATCTATTCTAACCGAAATAATGATTATGCTTTGAGGATTAGACAAGAGAGGGAGGTGGGCGGTACAAGGGTTTTTGCCAGTGAGGCCCGTCACGGCAGGACTTTGGTAACACTTAGATGGGGGGCCATGGGGGGTTTAACAATAGAGTTGTGTGTATTATTTAATGAGTATGATATCCTAATTCGACAATTCATATTTAAACAGAATTAACAATTTACTGGCGTAAAATAACACATTGATATATTAATAATATTCAATCATAGATTAATATTAGTCGACTCTAAATATATGGCTATGGCTTTATAGATTTGTACGTTGGTAGGTAGAGATATTTGTTCTGAGACTAAGATTCTAATTAAGTCGTTTTGTTCGGATTCATATTTTTTACATGAGAATATCATGTGGTTTGGGTTGTGGTTGGTTTTGGGTCAGCCGGTGTATTACATATGCCACAATCACCGTTTTCAATTAATTTAATGCGTTAATTTTGAGTTTTATAAGAGTTGATTTTTGTAAATCATACGAGTTTTTCATATTATTATAATTGACACTTCTACAACATTTGGCAACTCATTTGCCATAAGAGCAATACTGCATTCTCACCTTTGAACGGACTATAGCAACAAAGCCATACGTATCGAGAAATTTTATCAAGAATAAAAAATAAGCTAGACTTAGGTATGTCTGTTCTTATTTCCTCTTACTTTGTTAGATTTCGACTTACGTTTAATGTTCTGTTTCTTTCTAACAAATTGTATGTGTATGACATATGTAAAATCATCATTTGATTTATCTCTTCATACATTTGTCCATTATGGGAAATCTTTCGCTAGACGAACTTTACAAAGGTAAGTATCCTGTAGACCTGAAAGCGAGGAAAACCAACTAATTGCTTTTAAAATTGTAGCTCATGCTATACAAACATTTTTCTTACATTCCACAGAATATCGGGTAATTTGAATGTAGAGCATTCTGATTGGGCATAGGATTACTCTATTCCCATTGGTTATTTTGAAATTAGAGAATTCTAACTAATCACAGGTACATTATATTTCTATTGGTCGTTTTGAATTTAGAAGATTCTGATTGGTTATAGGATTTTTCTATTCCTATTGGGCGATTTGAATTTAGTGTATTTTGATTCGTTATATGATTACTCTATTCCTATTGGTTGATTTGAATTTAAAGCATTCTTATTGGGTAACCGGTAAAGCGGTTTCTATTGGCTGATTTGAATTTTGTGTATTCTAATTGAAGACAGTTTGTTTTAGCTTAGAACCTCAACCAAATTAAATTGTGTTGTCTGTAAAAATAAATTTTTTAAAAAATGATACCGTAGATAAGTTTTTTTTTTTAATTGATAATTTTTAAAGTAATATAATATATAATTTATTGAACAAAATACATTGTTTTCAAGTCTACATTGAGCATTAATAAACACTGATCGGATAAAAAAATCCTATTGTTGTATAAATTGTGTCCGTCCATTCTTCATGCCAAGATCTTTCAATCTGTTCTTGAAGTCTAAGTTTTGTAGCTTTATGTATTTTGTCTTCTAAATCCAATTTCTTCTTATTTGCAATAGACATATCTAATAATTTATCATGAGCAAAATTTTTAAAATAATTATTAGGTAAAGTAAATGTTTCATATTCATTAACTTTCGAAATATCATTTAACCAATTCATTAACGAATTATTCCACCAATCAAAACCGATTTGTTCACCGTCTACTTTTTCTTCACATATTGTGTCGTTACATGATAAAAGAGAAACGAGAAGAATACTTGTATTTAATACAGATACTGTCGAGGTTAGAATTTTCTGTGGGTAGTTTGTTGTATCGTTCTCGATTGGTAAAGCTTCAGGAATAGATATGTTTTCAGGTAGGTATGTTACTTCTTGTTTTTCTTGAATCGGAAGTAGATTTGTTTGCACTTGTTGTCTAGAGTAATAGAGGGAGGTTCCAGGTATACGACTGGTGAGTAATACTGAGCCAACAAGAGTTAAAATACCTGAATAAAGAAAATTAATACATTAGATTAACAAAAAATGTAGATATTGCAGTTTGACAATATAGCGGTTTGTATATATTGCAGTAAACGAAAACGATATTAACTGATTTAAAAAAAAAAATTGACGTGAAATGTAAATTTGCACACATTTCAGGGTTTTGTAGGCATTTAGTCAGTGAATGATGATTATTAGAAGGCCAAACGATGAATGCCTGTCACTACATAACACAATCACAAGTGTTGGTTTTAAATCTTTAAATCAATAGGCACGACAAGAAGGTTGCAGTTAGATTTTTTCTACCGTGTAACATATATCTCTTATAATACCATAATATATATTTTAACGCATTTTTTTTTTTTTTTTTTTGTATAATTGCAAAAATATTCAAATTCAGACCTGATAATACTGCGAGCGATCTTTTGTCACGCAAGAGCATAACACCTACAGAGACATTGTTTATATTGCGACTATATGTAAAACTAATAGATTCTCTACTAGAAATGTAATCCCAGCAACCGGTCAGTTAATTATTTATTTTCCTAATCGATATTTGCAAAATAAATTTATGTACCTCTTCTCTACCCATAACAAAATGTATCCATGTATATACAAATATATTTTTTTAATTTTAGCTGAGATATTAAACGAAATTCTTAATACCTGGCAAAATTTAGTCAAAAGGAAATGTATTTCAAAAATCAATTACCGTTCCTTAATCTGCACTTAAGGAGCTTCTATTTAATATCCCCACAATAAAATTTAAATTATTTTTTCAATAACAAAAACTGTAATATTTTCCAAAAACGAAATCGGATAAAATATTCCTCTTGTACGTTTCCGGCTCATATCAATATACACTGCTTAGAGTTTTTTCAGATTTTTAATATAACCCCTTAGGGTTTAAAGGTGCGGGACACTGATTTTTTAGTACTTTTTTGGAATAATCGTATTAAAATAAAAAATAAAATAAAAAACTACTTCCCGTTCCTTTATCTACGTCTTAAGAGCTTTCTGTCGATACCAAAAAATTTTGTGTTATGACACAAAAACCAATATTTTGCGAAAAACCAATATGATCAAAATTTCCTGTTGAACTATTCCAGTTCCCATCAATACACATTATTGAGATTTTTTTCAGATTTTTAGTTCAACTCCTCTAGGAGATAGTGTGTGGGACAAAAGTTTTTTGCCAATATATTGACAAAAACCCCATAAAAAAAAAGATTTTTCTAAAATAAAAATTTGTTTGTGCATCCACGCATTAAGAGGTTTCATTTGATACCCCACTCAAAATTTAAAAAAAAAATACTTTTTTTTCCATTAAATACATATTTGTTTATATTTATCCCGCGCTGTATTTTTTTTAACTCTATAGTTTTCCTATATGTGGGTCAAAAAGTTGTACAAGTATGCCAAATTTCAACTTTCTATGTTCAGCCGTTTGGCTACAATTTCTACCGTACAGACAGACACATGAGTGACGTTAAAAGGGTTTTTTGGTGGTTATACCTACAAAACTCTAAAAATTATAATTCCTTACCTGCTGCGTACGTTGCAGCAAGCACTGCTGAGAACGTAACAATGCTATTAATAATATTTGCAACATCTTGTTTATCGATTAAATTATTCAATTCCGTATATGTAAACCATCCTCTTTTTAAACCTTCTCGTAATGCTATTTCTTGTTCCAACTGTTTTAAACGATCCCAAAACGTTGACTCGTACACAAAAACATTCCAATCCTAAAAAAATAACAAATTGTTAACGATAAAAAATTGATAAATAAAGAATCCGCAACTGTGGGACATATACTTACTATTGCATTTAAAAATCCTTTTTCTAATTGACACAATTCTGTAACAGAAATATCACCCGATCGAGCCCATTCACAAGTAAAAACTTCATCTTCTTCGCCATCATCATGCAAATATTTACTAGAAATCATCTAAAAAAAATTCCGTTGAAATTAAATCATATAAATATTGTAATTTCAATAATCTTACCAGTGATATTAAAAACAGTTTTGAGGGTTCGACACATCTTAAATAATCAATATTGCATTTTTTGAGTCGTTCCAAATATAAAAGAGCAAGAACTAAAGAACAGGGTGACACGCAAGCATTACGAGAAATTTTTGCCACATCTTCACAATATAACAGATTTAACGATTGGCCTTGTTGAAATTCGGAGAAGAGATCGGAAGCTAATTCTACAAACAAAATTATTAGTATATTTTACAGTTCATTTAGAGTTGATGCAAAGCAATATATCGTGACAAGAGAAAAGAATTGCCGAAGGGTATTACATTTATTCTTAAAGAATCGTGAGTAAAAAACAAATTCAACACTAAAATATACATAAATTTAAACTGTACTGCAGCATTTAATACAATAATATGGCCACAGTATTTTACTTTACAATTACAAAAATGCTTCACAGTAAAAATGTATGTATAATTAAATGTTATTTGCAGGATACTTCAATGAAAACTAACGATTACTATTTAACAAAATAAGGTTTTACAACTTCGAGTCAATTCCAAACGAATTGATATATTTTAAACAAAACTTACCTGACACAGGTAAACTCAATCTTTCAGTTTTTGGTAGTTTCGTATAATACAAAGTTTTCGTAATTCTCGATAAAAATCTATCATGTTGTCCCATAGACTAAAAATATTAAAAAATTAGATGTTTCTTAAAAATAAGTATTACACAACAAACCTTAAATGGTCTTTCTTTTTCATCGCCTCTTTTGGAAATCGACATTTTTATTTTAAAACACTTTTTACACTATCATAAATATAGAGAAATTGTATTTTATTTATAAGTCAACACATTAAAACTAACAATTTTGGCAATAATTCCTCAATGACAAATACGAACAAATTTTGCGATGACACATGTGGTGAACGTACATGCGAAGTGGGCTAAAGTGGTCCCAATTTCTAAACTGTTAATTTTAAAAAAGGTTACGCTCTAAAAATCTTTTTAAAATGTAAAATAAACAATTAAACCCAATTATCTGTTAATTAAGATCATTCAGAAGTATTTTCTTAATTTTATAAATTTAAAAATACTGGTTTACTTTAAACTTGTTTGGTACTGTAATAAAACGCTTTGAAACTGTCATGGCGGATTTCTTGTCATCGTAAATATTTTCCAACAAAACTACTGTAGATTGTTACTTTAAGATAAGTTTTAAGCTGTAAATGAAGAGTGTGAAGTGATATTTTGTGAAAAACAATTACAAAATCTACGGAAAATGGCTCAAAGGTTTCCAGGCGCTGTTCCTAATCAAGGACCTACCGGTCCTCCGCAACCGAGATACCCACCTCCGCCCCAAAATCCGACTTTGAGGCAATATTCTGGCCCTAATTACCCGGTAAAATATAATTTACATAAACATAGAACATATAATAATTTTAAAAAGCATTCAAATGATTTGGTTTGCTAAGAATTAGATTTTTGTTGTTATTTATGTGTTATTTGTGTTAGCCTCGGAGTGGTTTCACTCCACCTCCCTCGATGGGACCTGCGAATAGTGGAGGTACAATGATGCAACGTCCAAATCAACAACCGTACTCTCCAATGCGTGGTGGACCCATGCAAAATCCACCCGGTGGAGTCAAACGACCACAAGATGCCCGAGGACCAATGCCGCAGTCGAAAACGTAAGACTAATTTTTTAGTTTAATGTGGGGCACTTGGAAAATGAATACAAAACCCTGAAATATGTGATAAATTAATTATTTTTTGTAATTTTTCAACAGTGATTTTGCCCATTCAACAAGTAAAAAGAAGAAAAAACTCGCCGATAAAATATTACCACAAAAAGTTCGCGATCTTGTCCCAGAAAGTCAAGCTTATATGGATCTCCTAGCGTTTGAGAGAAAACTAGATGCTACAATAATGAGAAAACGTCTCGATATACAAGAAGCTTTAAAACGTCCAATGAAACAAAAACGCAAACTACGTATATTTATTTCAAACACTTTTTACCCAAGTAAAGAACCTGGTGTAGAAGGACCAGATGGTGGACCAGGCCAAGAAGGTTCTGTTGCATCATGGGAGTTACGAGTCGAAGGAAGATTACTAGAAGACTCTAAAAACGATCCTAATAAAGTTAAAAGAAAGTTTTCATCGTTTTTCAAATCGCTTGTAATTGAACTTGATAAAGAATTATACGGACCGGATAATCATTTAGTGGAGTGGCATCGCACTTTAACAACTCAAGAAACTGATGGTTTTCAAGTGAAACGTCCAGGGGATAAAAACGTACGCTGTACCATATTGCTCCTACTCGATTATCAGCCTTTGCAATTTAAATTAGATCCACGATTGGCCCGTTTATTAGGTGTGCATACTCAGACACGTCCGGTAATAATATCCGCTCTTTGGCAATACATAAAAACACACCGTTTACAAGACGCACACGAACGGGAATACATAATTTGTGATAAATATCTCGAACAAATATTCAGTTGTCCAAAAATGAAATTTGCTGAAATCCCACAACGTTTAAATCCACTTTTACACCCACCAGACCCAATTGTTATAAACCATGTGATTTCTGTCGAAGGAGGTGCTGAAAGTAAACAGACAGCTTGTTACGATATTGATGTTGAAGTAGACGATACTTTAAAAACTCAAATGAACAACTTTTTGCTTAGCACAGCAAGTCAGCAAGAAATCCAAGGTTTAGATTCTAAAATACATGAAACTGTTGATACAATCAATCAACTTAAGACTAACCGTGAATTTTTCTTGAGTTTTGCTAAAGATCCACAACAATTTATTCATAAATGGATTATTAGTCAAACTAGAGATTTGAAGACTATGACTGATGTTGTTGGTAACCCTGAAGAGGAACGTAGAGCTGATTTCTTTTATCAACCATGGGCACAGGAAGCTGTTTGCAGATATTTCTATACTAAAGTACAACAGAAAAGAGCTGAATTGGAACAAGCTCTTGGTATTCGAAATACTTAATTTTAGAATTTATGGATCTATTAAATGTTTTTAGTTTAAGTGACCATGTATTACATCTTGTATGAGTAATAAATATAAGTTTTATGATTTTATAATAAAATTTAGATTTTTTGATTGGACTATTAAATTTTTTAGCAGTGTTATTTGATCCGATATTAGGTTTTTTTTTTTATTTATCTGGGTTATCTATATATATAAAATCGTACTTAGTATATAATCAACGCCCAGCCCAAACCCGTGGACCTACAATCATGAAATTCGGGGAGTATATTTCTTCCATGTTATAAGCGCTCACTAAGAAGGAATTTTCCGAAATTCGACCTCTGACTGGGTACAGTGAAATTTTTTATTTGATAGAACCTATAAATATAAAATTCGGGGAGCATATTTCTTCCAAGATGTCTCTTAATAAGAACGAATTTTTCGAAATTCGACCCACAGGGGTGTGAAAAGGGGTAAAATATTTTTCACGAATTCCTCAATATTTTTTAGGCTCATTAAGATCTCGACTAAGTTTTTTTTCCGTGTTTGTTGAGTTATAACATTTCTTTTTGGTATAAAGATGTTTTAATAAAATATTTAAAAAGTGTTATACCATTTTTTTGAATTTTAGACGTAATTGGGTAAATTTTAATTTTTTATTTGATAGAACGTGCCCGGACCTAGAAATATAAAATTCGGGGAGCATATTTCTTCCAAGATGTCTCTTAATAAGAACGAATTTTTCTAAATTCGACCCACAGGGGTGTGAAAAGGGGTAAAATATTTTTCACGAATTCCTCAATATTTTTTAGGCTCAATAAGTTCTCGACTAAGTTTTTTTTTTCGTGTTTGTTGAGTTATAACATTTCTTTTTGGTATAAAGATGTTTTAATAAAATATTTAAAAAGTGTTATACCATTTTTTTGAATTTTAGACGTAATTGGGTAAATTTTAATTTTTTATTTGATAGAACGTGCCCGGACCTAGAAATATAAAATTCGGGGAGCATATTTCTTCCAAGATGTCTCTTAATAAGAACGAATTTTTCGAAATTCGACCCACAGGGGTGTGAAAAGGGGTAAAATATTTTTCACGAATTCCTCAATATTTTTTAGGCTCAATAAGTTCTCGACTAAGTTTTTTTTTCGTGTTTGTTGAGTTATAACATTTCTTTTTGGTATAAAGATGTTTTAATAAAATATTTAAAAAGTGTTATACCATTTTTTTGAATTTTAGCCGTAATTGGGTAAATTTTAATTTTTTATTTGATAGAACGTGCCCGGACCTAGAAATATAAAATTCGGGGAGTATATTTTTTCCAAGACCGAAACTCTTGATAACCGATATTTCGAAATTCGACCCTCAAGGGTGTGAAAAGGGGTAAAATATTTTTCACTAATTTCTCGACATCATTTAGACATGATGATATATGGATATTGTTTTTGCTTATAACATATACCTACGAAAACCTAAAATCGTACGAAGTACGGGTTCCTCACCTGGTTTTAAATAAGCAGCCTAACAAACTGATGTACTGAAATCTGTAGGTTAAAAGAATAAATAAATGCAATAAGTTAAAAAGAAACATTTAATTGATAATCAAAAATTTATTACCAAGCTGCTATATTAGCAAACATACAATACACTGGTTTTATTATCTACAACTAAGTTTCATCGCAGAATTTTTAAGTGCAGTCCAGTACAAAACGATATTAAAAATTGGAAGTAAATATCTACTTGCTGTTTTAAGTAATATATATGTACAGAATGATTTTAAAACCTTGTCATTATGCAATATATGAGTCATCGTACGTACCACTAAAAATATCCTGAACAACCATAACCTAACTGATTATTAACACATGTTTACAAAATATTAGTGTTATGATCTTTGTAATTCCTTAAATTTGTTTAAAAAAAAAAGTATCTTTGGGTATTAATTACTACATCTAAATACACTTGCAGTGGGTATACTAATAATACACCCCCAAGCAGGGGCCAACAGAATCTTCATTCTAAACTGTGACGTCAAGTAAAAAAGATTGTGTATTAAATTCTTTTCTCGTAATTGAAGTAACTGTCTGTGCTTTATGTGTCTCATTTCTTGCAACAAGTTAAAATAATCTCCCTGTTGCCTTCTGTTTCTATGTATATATGGCACGTACCCACCATCGCTTTTCTTCATATCGCAATAAATCTAAATATGCATAAAAAAGAACTAGACGTCTCCTTCGATTTGACGACATATTTAATGAAATTGAATAACCGTTTATTCCAAATACTTGTAGAAACATTTAGGTTAGATACAAATGTTGTCAAAACCGAAAACACGCACTTATCACGCCTCCAACACCACCATGAAATTCGAACTTGTAAATATAAAACCACGCCTCTCACCCCTGACACTACCATGAAAATGATGCATAAAGGTACTTGAAAGTGACGACACTGTTTTAACAACTTTTATTGAAGACGTAAATCCTGATATTATGGATCACCTATAATTTCCCGAGCAGGTCTGACATCTTTCCACGTGATTTTTGTCAGACAGTACATTTTTTTATTAGCTGGCACAACATACCCCGTCTCTCGACGCCCTTGGATACTTTAATAATATTAAGTAGGTGACAGTGTGTTGTATTTACAAAAAATAAATTTTCACATGTAAACGTATTTGAAAATGACGACACTGTTTTAGTATTTTTTATTGAAGACGTAAATCCACTTTTACTGTGGATTACTTATAATTTCTCGCGCAGTTTTGATTATCACGAAATTTTTGTCGGATTCAATTTCTATAAGCTGGCACAAAATTTCAAACGATTTCCCTTAACGTAATAACAAGACTTTAAAAAAATTCTGTACGTGAACACAAATTTAAAAAAATAAACTTAAAAATGAAAAGCTTAATGTATTGCTATTAATCCTGATTCTAATAATTTTTGAATTTTTGCAGCGATATCTGGATTTTTTAGATGATCTTGTAAAGCTTTTGGATCACTCTGCATCTGTTCGAGTATTAAACGCATTGCTGGATCTCGCAGAATCGACTGAACTTCAGGATCAGCCATTGCACGTGCTCTAACCTGCGCTGGATCACTGTTAGTTTGGACTGCACAGTTACGGAAACCAGACAAAGCTTCAGCGTTGTTTGGATCTAATTCTAAAGCACGCTGATATGCAGAAGCGGCTTTAGAACTCTGTTGCATACCCTAAAAAAAATTATAATGTAACAATAATAAAAATTGACATGAAGTGTGAATTTTTTAATATCTTGCGGGTATCTACGAAGGAGATTCAAAATTAATCCACATTTTAATTTTTTCTGAATTGAACTGAAAAGCTACTACAAAGAGGTTTAATATATTCATCATAGTAGGTATGTTAAGTTGGTGTTACACAGTTAATTGCTCAAGTTTTTTTTCAATTAATTGAAAAATGTATTGGTAACCTTAGAAACAAAAGCATCAATTTATTTATCAATTTTTTTGGAAAGTTTTACATTACCAACTGTAAAACATGTTGACATATTTATCAGAATGAATATATTGAAAAAACCATCACAAATTTACGAGCTGTGAACAATAACATAAGAAATAACCTAGATGATGGTAAATTAGAACGTTCGAGGTCCTGTCACATTTGAAAACGAAACACAAACAATATATTTAGAGGTTATGCTACAACTAAACAGTTGGCAATATCTTGGGAGATGGAAAAATATTTGCAATAAAACGGCGAATTGTGTTGCCACTGGTGGCAGTGGAAGGAATTTTTAGCAATAAAACGTACTTTCTGTTAGGTTTAGTTAGCTAAATTTTCATCAAACATTTCACTCATTTCGCCTTTTAACATAAACCCTTTTAGCACTACCTGCCTATATTCGACTCAGGGCGGGCTTACCATTTATAGGTCTACAGGTAATAAGTTACATTTTAGGTTAAATCTGAATACGAATTTAACATTAGCCTAGTATAATTTTTTAGTCAAGGAAAAAAATGGGGTACTAAAGGGATAAAATCACTTCAACATCTTTCAAAAAAATAAATCAAAAATTTCCGTAGAACTATTTTGGTTCAAATACACATATATACATTATTTGTTTAATTTTTTTTTTTAGATTAACCCTGGTTTACATATGATGGTACAAAAAAAGGAGTTTTAATAAAAAAAAGTCGCGTTTAATATAGAAATTTTTTAAAATTAAAACTTGTTTCTGAATCTTCGTTTTAAGAATTTTCATTTGATACCCCGTAATAAATTAAAAACGTTAATCATTAAAATATGAAAAAATAATCTTGAAAAAGAAAGTCCTATTGAACTATTCCGGTTCACATCAAAGAATTTTATCAGATCTGGAATACATTATGATATAATAAGGGCATTTTGTGCAAAATAAGATATAAAATCACTATTTTTTTATAATAAATAATATCGCGATCCTTAATCGATTCAGTAGTTTTTAAATGATACAATGAAAATAAAAAATATTTCTTTTCGATAATTAAAACCTGCATTATATATATATATTATTGTTATATTTACTTACTTGTAAAATTGTTCCTTTACGTATCCATCCTTTAATAAACTTTGGATCAAGTTCAACGCATTTCTCGCAATCTTTCAATCCTAAATCAAACGCTGCTAATTTTGTATAACACGCAGCTCTATTACTGTAAAGTTTAGGATCTTCCGGATTACGTTTAATTGCTTCTGAATAATGTTTGACAGCACTTGCATAATCACCTTTCTTAAACATTTCATTACCTAACTCCTTCTCTTCTTCAGCTTTCTCAGGATCAATATAAGCTTTACGTTCTTCTTCTCTAATCTTTTTTTCGATGTCTGAGAGAAGAGTTTTAATTTCTGGGGTTCTATGTTCAGACATTGATTTCTCATAGAATGTTTTAGCAGAATAACAATCGCCTAATTTTTTATGCGAATTTCCTATACGTGTAAATGCTTTTGCTATTAGTTTAAAATCAGCTCTGTTTTCTCTACCGATTTCTATTCCTTTTTCACACTGTTCTATACATTTTACATATTCCTTTTGCTCGAAATAAACGGCTGCTATATTATTATAGAACGTAATATCTGTTGGATCGTGTGTAAGAGCGTTATTATAGTGTTCTAGTGCTGTATCAAAGTCTTTTTTCTTATACGCTTCGTTACCCAATTCTTTTTCTTTTCTAGCTTCCTTTTTATTCTCTGGAAGTTCTTCTTCTACTTTTGTTTTCGCGGGTTCTGGCTTTGGTTCTTCTTTTCTAGTAGGCGGTGGGGTTGGGGGTGATTCAGTATCCATAGGCTCGTCAAAATTAGCGTCTAATCCAATCATAACACTCAACGCAGCCATTACTCTTGGATCGGTTAATTTTGTAGCCAATGATTGTGGATTTTGTTGTAACTCAGCAAGAATTTTAAGAAATTCAGGATCGTCTAAATATTGTCTTGTTCTTGGGTCATTTCGAAGTTTATTCAAAGCTTCAGCCGCTGCAAACGGGTTTGGAAAACCAGTTGGACCTTTGAATTTTCTCACTTCGTCCAAACCTTGCTGAAGCATTGCATTTCCTGGCTCAATTTTTAACCCTTCTTCATATGCTACAATAGCATCTTCTCTACGACCGAGATAAACTAGAGCCGAACCTTTTCTAGAGTATCCCTTAGCCCAATCTGGTTTAATTTCAATCGTTTTTTCAGCATCAGCTAAAGCTGAATCATATTTTTCTGCTTTAGCATAAGCAGCAGATCTATTTGAATATAAAACATGATTTTTATCATCTAAACCAATTGCTTCAGTGTAATATTTAATAGCATCTTCGTAATTTCCTACATTTAACGCCTCATTTCCCTTACTTTTAAGCTCACTGACCTATGTCAAGTAAAAAAAAACAAATTTTAACACATTTTCCTAACCCATAATCGGCATTTTCAAGCATAAGCAACTCATGCTTTTATTATAATAATACGAAAACAATTTATCACAAAATATACTAAAATGAAATTTGACTTACTTGGTCCATTGTGGAAATTCAACTAAAGAATGATTTAACGAAATTCTAGAACTGATACAAGTAGAATATTCTGGAAACGAAGTCAACAATACGAAATGTGCGTATCGTCAAAACGATTTTACTGCCCCCTATTTCAGGAAATTTATAAACGAACTAAAAATAAGAAACGACATATGAAAGACAGACAAATTATTGAATGAAATAATTGACATCGAATTGAACAAATTTTAAATCGATAATCGTTAAAAGTGTACGAAATGCAGTGATGGGTGCGTAAGTTACATGATGTAAGTTACCTCATTCTTGACGCGTAAACAATTGATGTAAAGTAAACACAAAAACCCTTGTAAACAATGTAAACAATGATTTAGACATGCGCACTTGTTTTGAATTACAGAACCTCATTTTCAATACATTTTTATAAATAATAAAATTTTAATGAAACGATTTTAAATGAAAAAGTAAGTACATATATAAAATTAGGACAAGCCAATATACATATTAATAAAAATCGAATTTGCATCATAATACAGGTGTTACATACAAATTAGTAAATACAGTCTGTTCCAAACGGTTAAGCGGAACTAGATTTTGCAATCTAGTTACTTTCATCGTTTAAATCGTGCCTTTCGGCCGTTTTGTTTAAGCTTTGTAAATTATACTTACAATAAACATTTTTTGGTTAAGGTTAATATCATTTTAAAATGTCATTTTCTTTATATTTTGATTTTTTGTGTCATTCTTAATACAAATTTCCCAATTATTTATTTTTTTGTCATTAAAATATCTAAAAAAAAATTTAATTTTGACATATGTCATTCATTTCCATGGTTTCATTGTTGTAATTTTAAATTTTGACATCCCAACGTGAAAAATGAAATAACCCAAGCAAGGTCCCTTCTCGTGACAACCTAAAAGAACTAAATTCCCATTTAGTTCCGCTTAACCGTTTGGAACAGACTGTATGAATATGAAAGAAAAACTGTTTTCTTTAAAAAATTCCGTCTAATTTTTTTAATAACAAAATACATTAAATTTCACCTTTAAGAAAATCAGCCTATATTTTTTAATAACGAAAAGATTCATTGCAAATGTTGCATAACGCCCTATATTTTCTTTCATTTTCTTTAATTAAAACAAAACCTAGTTCTTCAGAACTATTCCTTCGGTTTCTTCCCACCATTTTTTAAATAAATTTATTGTTTTGAACTGAATATACTTGTTCATTAACTCTCTATATTCGTATTAAATAACTAAAACTAACCTCATTATTTGACAGTTTACAAAGTTTACATTGTTTACATTGTTGACAAGTTTACCAATTGTTTACATAAGTTTACACGTAAACGTAAACAATTAAAGTTTACGTGTAAACGCCCATCACTGACGAAATGTCACAAAGAAATATTCAAGGGCAGATAATTAAATAATCCAAATGAATAAAATTCCTAAAGCATATATCAAATATTACAACACGCCTGGATTGTTATATGATGAATGAATCATAACTATTTTGCTAGACAGAGAAAATGAATTATGCATTGCTCTAAAATATATAATATAAAGCATATTAATCATTTCAAATCATCTTTTCTGGACGTAGAAATAATAGGTGTATGTACTAGGGTGACCAAACGTATATACTCCTTTTTTAGAATATTATACCTACTCTTTTTTAAGTAATATCCTTTATACTCTTACTTTTTATTAAAAAAAAACTAGGAAAAGACTAGATTTGGCGTATCCATGTGAACCAATACTATGATAATATTATAAATGTATTGTCATTATACAACATAAAAACTGAACTTTCCCTGTTAGTTACGTATTACAAAATGAGACAGATATTATGGTCTATTTCAAAGTAGAAAAAAGTAGATAGCGCTGCGAACCGAGTACGATTTACACTGATCAAATACAGTATAGCGGAAAATTTAAAATAAGTCACAACTAGAGCATGGGCGTAGCAACTGGGTTAGCAAGTGATTTTTTTTTTAAATATAAGAAAGGTTTATAAGATATTGAAATAAACAAGGCAGATAATACACTTACGTTATTTATACGACATAATTTCAGTTTAATGGGAAATTTGAAAAAGTTAAAAAAATATTAATTTTTAAAAATTATGTATTTTATATAAAAAGAGATTTGGCTAAAATAGTTTAAATTAAACAATATATCTTCAAAGCTAAAGTTTCTTATTTAAATAATTATTGTAAATAAAAATTAAAAATATGTATATATGAAGGTCTAAACATTATATCAATAACTTCTTCTTCGGGCACAATCAGCTGGGCTGTCTTTTGGCCTCACATTAGTCCTCTATCTTGATCTGTTAATTGTCAAGTGTCAAAAAATATTTATATGTCAGATAACCTAAAAAATTTATAACTGCGTAAAAACAAATTACATGGAGAATTTTCTCCATAAAATCTACGCCAAGAATATAAATAAAAGTCTAAATATGTAAATAATAACAAAATATATGAGAAAAATTAAATAATATAAATAATATATATTTACAATGTACGACACTGAACATCTGTCAACTTGGACTAAAAACAATATTTTTACAGTGTAATAGGGATGACGATCTAAACCAATCCGAAGCAAGGACAAACAGCTCCTATCTTCTTACACACATTTTTCTACTTTGAAATAGACCATAGTATGTACGGCACTGTTGAAAGCTAAACTAAATGTTGTTTCAACCGCTAGATGACTCGGCTCTTTTTGGTTAAAGCGGAACTAGAGTCCATTTATCATAACAATGAGGTGACGTCACAGTTGAAAAACTTCCCTTGTTGCCACTTTGCTAATTTTCAAAAAAGTTAGGTTACATCGAACTACTTCTAAAAAGAAATTGAACATCTATAATTCCTATGGAGAAAAGGAATTAATGTATGATGCCAAGCGGTTCTTTCCAACCGATTTGTTTAATCGGGACTAAACGGAATTTTAATTTTTGCTGTTACGAGCTAACTTTTTAAAGATTGTAACGAAAGTTATTCATTATGTTATGGAACCATACATTGCGGTTATGTTATGGACCTAAAAATATTATTATTAACCAGGCAAGTCGTGAATTTACTCGGGCAAGGCGCAAGTGCACGGTTTGTTTGAGAAACTTCGTACCTTCACCAAGCAGGGGCGGACCAGAACTTTTTTCTATGGGTGCGGACTTATGAGAGGATAAATCTGACGCTCGATTGACACATGTGCGCATGCTTCAAAATGATCTTGAGCGGAGATTAAAAATATAATATTCTGATTTATTGTGGATATATTTAAGATTATCATAAATACATCAATAATAAGACAATAATAATTATCAATTTATTATTTATTTATTTATTTATTTAATAGAACAGCACGTAGCTAATATGAACAATAATACAAAACAAGAAAAAACAAAAGGAACAAATATCACAGTGTTGTCGATAGTCATAAAATTATTGTTAAGCAACAAATAATTCATTCTTAAATTATAATTTGCTTATATAAATACAAAGGAGATAAAATGAATGAAATTACACGTGTGTGTGTGTGTGTGTGTTACTACTCACACAGTTAAGACAAAAAAAAGTTACTTCGGTTTTTTTTCAATAATATTTTTTTCCTCTTGCGTTGTCGGTTTTTTAAAATATGCGACTTCTTAATTTTTTTCCTGGTACTAAATATAGAAATTTGTTTATTAATTTTTTTATTACTTGGTTCAAATTTTGTCGTATCTAGTTGGTGTTTCAGTTTTTTATTTTCTTTGTTAATTTCTAAACATTTTCTATAAGTATAAGCCCAAAGATTGGGCTTCTCATAATAATTTGTGAAAAAATATTCACCAAATATTTCCATGTCATTGTACGAAAGTAAAAAACTATTGCTTTTGGTAACATTTCTATAAATTTTGATTCTTCAAGGGTTATTTCTAAAGTTTTTAAAGTTTGGTGCCCATCACTGCACACCAGGCATTGTAAAACACTTCATTTATATCGGATATAAAAAATTGCAATTTACTAAACCGATTTTTTTGAAAATTTTACGAAAAAAAAAATCATAAACAGTAGTGTCCTGCTTGTTTGTAAACATACATGATGCAGGAAACCCCTCGCCATATTCGTCGATTACCATTAAAGTTTATCTTATGAATACTTTTTAAATGGACATTTAAATTATATTGTTTTGAAAATATTTTATTGCAAATTAATCACATCATAGACATTTTCAATTTATTTAAAAATGTGTGCGCTGCATATTTCCTCGGTTCCTAGGTTTCCTCGTTTCATCCTCGTTTCCCGCCACACTGGAACGCATGCGTATATGTGTCAATCGAGCGTCAGATTTATCCTCTCATTGCGGACTTTGGCCTAGGCAGACTAGGCAACTGTCTAGGGCCCTTATTTTTTTGGAGCCTATAAGACGGTTTTATTATAAATTTTTTCCATTATTTTATGATTTCTTTAACTAGTACGGCCCGCAATGAAAACCTTGCATAGGGCCCGGTTTTTCCTTAGTCCGTCACTGTCACCAAATAGTTCGATTGTGACAAACGTCAAATTTCTAATATTATTGTAAAAAATAATTGTCATATTTTATTTATATTTAAATTGTATTTTAATTATAATTTTATGTATTATCAATGCTGTGTTTAAGTTTAAAAAATAATTAAAACAATTAAGTCAAGGTTATCAATGAAATCGACAATAACGTTATGGTGAGTAGTAAACAGTATTAATTAACAATTTTCCTCTAAAACAATTATTTGTAGTCTTTAAAATTAATGTCGGCCATAATACAGACTTCGAACTCTTCTCAAGTTACCGATCATCAAACAGAAGCTGATAATCTCCTCAAAAAACTTCTCGAATATGTGAAAGATTGTCAAAAGAAGTACGGTGGCAAAACAGAACTTGCTACTGAGTTTGATAATTGTGTCGCTGGTTTATGTAACTCGTTAGAACTTATATTTCAACATGGATTACGGACTAAGCCTCAAGATAGTAACCAGCAAAATTTTACGTTAAAACAAATGTCAGATATTGTTTCTAACAGCCTAAATTTTAATAACGAAACACCTGGTAAGTAAGTAATTAAAATATTTGTTATAAAAATGAACAATATGGTCAAAAATAAACAATAAACACTTATAAAATACGCCCCTTAAGAAGGCGTTTTTTACAATTACAGTCATATATAGTTGATTTACTTATAAAAATTAGTAAAATATACGATTTCGAAGTTACAGATCTTGATTATTTGGGCTTTATTTGTTGTAGCATTTTGGCCGTTTATAAAGCACCATCTTACAAAACATGAACAAGAAAGATATGCTGTTTTAAGACATGTTTGGACTGATTTCGGAAGGGGCAGAGCTTGGATTAGATCAGCGTTAAATGAAAGATCGCTGGAAAGGTAAGGTGCAAATTAAAACAGTAAGATCTCACTTAATACTACCTGACTTAACATTGTTTTATTATGATGTAATTTTGTTAACTATCAATTTCCTTGGCTAATGTATAAACAATCATCTAAATATTTCATTAATAAAGAATGATCCAAATTATAAGAGTTCTGCAACTATGCGAGGTGATATGGAAATATCTTGCTATTGCAAAATATCTCTATTTTAAGTAATGATGAAATGACCCTGTTTAGCGATATTTGGTTTTTGAAATTTTAATATTTTTAATTTTTGTTTTAGATATTTTCATTCATTATTCAGTAATGCTGAGCTCCTTAGTCGATATTATGAAGATTGGGCTTTGTTATGTGATCAGGAAAAAAATTCAATGCTACCCAACATGGCCGCAGGTAAATAAATAGTTAATTTAAATAACTGTCTTTTATTGAATTCATTGTAATTTATTGAATATTTTGTTTCTTTTACAAGTTATTTTCTATCTTTACTTGTCTTTTTTTTTTAATTAAAAATATTAAAAAAATAATGTATTTTTAGGGTTTTGTAGGTATGACCAAAAAACCCTTATACCGTCATTTTGTCGTCTGTCTGTCTGTCTGTCTGTCTGTCTGTCTGTCTGTCTGTCTGTCTGTCTGTCTGTCTGTCTGTCTGTCTGTCTGTTCGGTAAAAATTGTAGCCAAACGGCTAAACCTAGAGAGTTGAAATTTGGCATGCTTATACAACTCTTTGACCCGCACATAGGAAAAATACTAAAACATTTAAAAAACATATCCCCCTAAAAATATAAACAAATATGTGCTCATCGAAAAAAAAAATATTTTTTTTAAATTCTGAGTAGGGTATCAAATGAAAGCCCTTAGTACATGGATTAACGATCAAAATTTTATTTTTGCAAAATAAATTATTTTGACGCTATTTTTGTCAAAATTGTGCAAAAAAATTTTTGTCCCACACCCTGTAGCTCAGATGGTTTAAACTAAAAATCTGAAAAAATTCTAAGTAATGTACATTGGTGTGAACCGGAATAGTACAACAGGAATTTTTGATCAGATTATGTTTTCGGAATATAACGCATTTTTTGTGTTTTTTGGTTGACGATGCATATAGCTTATACTCATGTAACACGCTGAGTTGTTAAGCGTGTGGTGGTCTAGAGGCTATGTTGCGCGCCAACTATACAGATTTGTTATACACGACGCAGGTTCGTTCCTAGCTTGTGGAGTCAATTTTTTTTTTGTTTTTTTTTTTTAATTTTTATTTTGTTTAAATTAATTTGTTAAAATTCTAGTTATATTTTAGCAAATTTTGAATTTAATTTTCAAGAGCGTAAATTTAATAACCAATTGGAATTATATTTTCATTCTATTAGTCATTTATACGAAACCAGAGGGGCGGAGCGTATGATTTAAGACAACCAATGAAAGCCATAGGCGCAATTTTCAAAATCTTAATGAACCTTGTTATATAAAAAAAATACTGCACTTATTTAGAAACCTAAATAATGATATTAGGTATTCGAATTAAAATTAACAAAAAAATATTTTAACATAAAATTTGTTTTTAAAGCTCTGAGATTAACAGACGATAAATTATTTTAAAAAGATCGTTCATTTTGCCGTGGTTACTACAAAGCAAAATTTGTCCTACACACTCAGCATGCCGCCTTCACTTATTATATACCTGCAAAACCCTGCAATGTGTGAAAATTCACACTTCACATCAATTTTTTTAATAGTTGTGAACTGAGTTACTCACACCACACTACACTCTACACTGTAAAATATTTCTTATTAATCTAATGAAGACTTGAATACGAAGCAAATGCATAAAAAAACGCTGGGATATTCGGCGAACTATTTAAATTTTGTTTAAAAAAAATTAAATGGAAGCTATTAGTTCTCAAATAACGCATAAAAGTGTTTATCAAAAAAACTTTTGATTTTGATGTGATACAGTCTGTTCCAAACGGTTAAGCGGAACTAGATTTTGCAATCTAGTTACTTTCATCGTTTAAATCGTGCCTTTCAGCCGTTTTGTTAAAGCTTTGTAAATCATAATTACAATAAACATTTTTCGGTTAAGGTTAATATCATTTTAAAATGTCATTTTCTTTATATTTTAATTTTTTGTGTCATTCTTAATACAAATTTTCCATTTATTTATTTTTTTGTCATTAAAACATCTAAAAAAAAATATTTAATTTTGACATACGTCATTCGTTTCCATGGTTTCGTTGTTAGAATTTTAAATTTTGACATCCCAACTTGAAAAATGAAATAACCCAAGCAAGGTCCCTTCTCGTGACAACCTAAAAGAACCAAATTCCCATTTAGTTCCGCTTAACCGTTTGGAACAGACTGTAAATATACCTATGGTCTATTTCAAAGTAGAAAAAAGTAGATAGCGCTGCGAACCGAGTACGATTTACACTGATCAAATACAGTATAGCGGGAAATTTAAAATAAGTTACAACTAGGGCATGGGCGTAGCAACTGGGTTAGCAAGTGATTTTTTTTTTAAATATAAAAAAGGTTAATAAGATATTAAAATAAACAAGGCAGATTACACTTACGTTATTTATATGACATAAATTCAGTTTAATGGGAAATCTGAAAAAGTTAAAAAAAATATTCATTTTAAAAATTATAAACTATACGTATATAAAAAGAGAGATTTGGCTAAAAGAGTTTAAACAAAGCAATAAAACAAACAATATATCTTCAAAGCTAAAGTTTCTTATTTAAATAATTATTGTAAATAAAAATTAAAAATATATGTAAATATGAAGGTCTAAAAATTATATCAATAACTTCTTCTTTGGGCAAAATCAGCTGGGCTGTCTTTTGGCCTCACATTAGTCCTCTTTCTTGATCTGTTAATTGTCAACTGTCAAAAAATATTTATATGTCAGATAACCTAAAAAATATATAACTGCGTAAAAACAAATTACATGGAGAATTTTCTCCATAAAATCTACGCCAAGAATATAAATAAAAGTCTAAATATGTAAATAATAACAAAATATATGAGAAAAATTAAATAATATAAATAATATATAATTCCAATGTACGACACTGAACATCTGTCAACTTGGATTAAAAACAATATTTTTACAGTGTAATAGGGATGACGATCTAAGCCAATCCGAAGCAAGGACAAACAGCTCCTATCTTCTTACACACATTTTTCTACTTTGAAATAGACCATAGACATCCAGAATAGGGGAAACTTCCAAAGCGCCCTGACATCTGGTGGCAATTTGCGGAAGATACGAAAGTGACATTGTTTTGTTTTGTTCAATGGAGAAATACGTGTTTTTTTGTTGTTTGTGTTTACTTTTGTGAATCATGGAAAAAACAAGCCCATGCATGCATGTTTGCTCGTTGCGTTTTATGGAAAGTGATTTTTTTACGTCTAAGAAAAGACTGAAAAAAAGCATTTATCCCACCCAAAATTTGCCTAAATCATCAGTTGATATATTAAAAGGCCCTTCTACTTTTTCAGGCAGAGATATTAATTTTTACTAATGTATTTACTATATTTTTGTTGTTATTATATTGACAGACAGTTAAAAATAATTAAAAATACAATGAAAAACTAAAAATTTCCTTGAAATTTTATTAGAATATATTATTACATATCTTGTAAATCGTAGATTACCTTTAAATTAAAAAAAAGCTCGGAAAACAGGAAAAATACAACTCGTGTTCATTTTCACCATGTAAACAAATACAGGAGTAACAGTTTAATGTCACTTTCGAGTGTTCCATCTTTGCCGCATATGGCGCTGCGATCTTAAAAAGTTTCCCCTATTATGTTGGCTTCTTACACCTATTAAATACCTGCAAAACCTTGAAATGTGTGAAAATTCACACTTCACATCAATTTTTTTTACCTAAATTTATTTTCTACTTTAATATTTTGCATATTTATTAATTTTCTACCTTCATTTTAGGTTTAGGCTCAATATTATTTGCAGTAAGCATTGATAAACCAGAACTCAACAACGGTGATCCTTCAAAAGTTAAAAATATTAACGAACCTATTATAAATGCTTCAGGTAAGACAATTTTGAGTTTTAATTTAAACATCTATAAATCAAAATTAATAAACGTTTTAGAACCTAACATAATACTCGATAAAAAACCTAAAAAACGAGTTGCTCCGCATGTCATATCATTTGACAATGACGATGAAAATGATTTAACAAGTGATTCAACGAACATTCCTTCTTCTTCCGCAAGTGTAGACAGTATTGAATGTAAAGGTAGTATAGAAAGCGCTGAAATAAATGAACCTGAAAAAATACCTGAAACAATACCAAAATCACGAAAAGTATCAGTTGACAGAAACTCCACTTTAACTCCTGTTCAACACACTGAAGTCGGGGAGTTAAAAATCGTTCCGACTGAACATGATAAATATAACGAATCACCTCTTGACGATACAATAGAGATTTCGATGGATATTGCTGCTGTTTTACAGAGTGTTGAGATTAAGAAGGAAGAACATAATCATTTACAAACTAAAATTGCAGCCCTTACCAAAGAGAATGAAAGTTTAAGGCAACAGTTAAAGAAATATGTTGGCGCTGTGCAAATGTTGAATATTGATAGTAACACTGCGCATAAAGCATTGGCTAATTTAAATATGAATCAAGATGTTACGGAAGAACCAAATTATTTAGTCGAAGCTAAGTTTTACGAAACTAAGTTAGTTCAGGTAATTTTTATTATCGCATAAGAATGTGCATATTGTTGACTTATAAAATATTTATTTATGAATTTCGAGTGTTTTCTTAATAAATTGAAATTTCTTTGAAGATTGTTTTGAAGTGGAATGCTGTTTTAGGTGGCAGAAATGCATGGAGAACTCATGGAATTCAATGAACATTTACAAAAACTTTTGAATCAAAAAGAGTTAACTCTACAGCAAATGAGAAAGGAACTTTTTGAGGCCACTGGAACTTCTTACAATATTAATATGGAAAATGATAATTTTGAGACTGTAGGGTTGACTAGTATATGTGTTCCTTCAGCATTCTTAACAGGTACTTGAACAAATTTAACATTACTCATTTTTAGGGTTTTGTAGGTATGACCAAAAAACCCTTATACCGTCATTTTGTTAACGGTGTTAACGGCTAAACCTAGAGAGTTGAAATTTGGCTTGCTTATACAACTCTTTGACCCGCACATAGGAAAAATACTAAAACATCTAAAAAACATATCCCCCTAAAAATATAAACAAATATGTGCTCATCGAAAAAAATAATATTTTTTTATAATGCTGAGTAGGGTATCAAATGAAAGCCCTTAGTACGTGGATTAACGATCAAATTTTTATTTTTGCAAAATAAATTATTTTGAAGCGATTTTTGGCAAAATTGTGCAAAAAAATTTTTGTCCCACACCCTTTAGCCCAGATGGTTTAAACTGAAAATCTGAAAAAATTCTAAGTAATGTACATTGGTATGAACCGGAATAGTACAACAGGAATTTTTGATCAGATTATGTTTTTGGAAAAAAAAAACGCATTTTTTGTGATTTTTGGCTAATAATGTACACATGTTATAGCTTTGTAACACGCTACACTGGAACGTGTATGCTGGTGTAGTGGTTTTTGACGCTAGTTTTTCACCCAAGTAACTCGATCCGAAAGGGATCGAACCTTGCGAGAAGAGACAATATTATTTTTTGTTTTTTTTTTTTTTAAATTTTATATTGTTTAAATTATTTTTTCAAAATTCTAGTTATATTTTGGCAAATGTTGCATTTAATTTTTAAAAGCGTAAATTTAATAACCAGTGGAAATTGTTTAAATTATAATTTAATTCTGTTTCAATGTACACGAAATCAGAGGGGCGGAACTTATAACAACCAATGGAAGCCATAGGCGCAATTTTCAATATTAATGAACCTTGCTATATATATAAAAAAAAAAATACAGCACATATTTAGAAACCTAAATAATGGTATTAGGCGTTCGAATTAATATTAACAAAAAAAAATATATTTTAATATAAAATTTGTTTTGGCAACTCAAATAATCATCATTCACTTACTAAATACCTGCAAAACCCTGAAATGTGTGAAAGTTCACACTTCACATCAATTTTTAATATGTTATGTACTACACGAAAATCGAGATCTTCTTAAGATGTCGCGATCGACGGGTTGGAGACCACTACTCTAGGATTAAGTACAAACTCTTAATACTTAGATTAACAGACGATAAATGATATTGAGAACTGACACGCTCGGATACGCAGTCTGGTGGTGAAATATTGTACTACGCGACTGTAGTACTGTTTGAAATTATTACATATGTTCTGGTGTTGATTTTTTGTTAGAACGTCCAAATACATTTTCATAAAATAAAAATATACTGTGCTTAAATTAACCTGTTCCCTGTTAGCATATTGACAGCTGAATACTAGACAATTCAGCCATTTTGCCATGAATTACAGCGCCGCCAACGGTAATGTCACTTCTCAATTGAAAATATTGTTCATTTCGTTACAGCAAAAAGTGCCTATTATTCCTGAAATTGTGAAAAATCATATTTTTTCAGGAACAGGATCCGAGTCTCACCATGTTTATCAAGTGTACATCAGAGCTGGTAATGATGACTGGAATGTGTATAGAAGATACGCTCAGTTTTACGCGTTACACTGTGACCTTAAAAAACTAGATCCAATAGTTTCAACATTTGATTTTCCACCAAAGAAAAGTATAGGAAATAAGGTAAGATTTTATTAGAATAGTTTAACAACGCCGCAGAAGTAATTTTTTTAAAAACGTTGGTCTGCAGTTGATTATTTCTGAAAGTCTCTACGAAAAATTTAATATTAAGCTTTTTTTAATTTCCAGGATGCAAATTTTGTAGAAGATAGAAGAAAAAGAATTCAAACATATCTCAGGAAAGTTTTTGCACACTGGCCAGAACTAAGTAACTGCAATAGTCGATATTTGTTGGAACAACACCTTTCGTTCTTTAGGTAAATTTATGATTTTCAGCCTCCATTTAATAAAGTATCAAAATGTAACATTTCAAAATTACTAATAAATTAAATGACGTTACTAATATGGCTGTTTTGACCAAGGTTTCGAACCGTTATTTTTTCGTTCCGGTTTTCATTCCAGTTCAAATAAAAAAAAAATATCAGTTAGGTTTAAGTAAAGTAATTAATCCTCTTAATTAGTTTCGCTAATGAGAATTTTAATGTGGATTTTTTGCGTAGTTCTGTATTGCGTAAACAATAAATGGTCCACGACAGTGCACAGAAATTTAAATATAAAAATTTAAAAATAATTTTTTAAATTTATAATGATTTTGTTAACCACTATTAGCATTATAGGCTATTCTAAACGTTTACGCGGAACTAAATTGCTCTTGCGTAGTTCTGTATTTTAACAATAAATGTATAAACAATAAATGGACCCCGACAGTGCATAGTATTTTTAAATATAAAAATTTAAAAATGTTTTTTAAAATTTATTACAGGGCTTCGAACCGTTATTTTTTTCGTGTCGGTTTTCGTGCCGGTTCCATTAAAAAAATATATATCAGTTCGGTTCCGGTTTTCGTTCCGGCAAAAATAACGGTTTTTTTCGGTTTTCGGTTCAGTTCCGAGTGGTAAATTTTTAAATGCTTTTATTTGTATTAGAAATTTATTTTCTACTATAATTTAGAAGAACATTTTATTCCTTATTTTGTACTAATCATACCAAGACCGCTGCCACGGGGGGGGGGGGGGGTTCTGAGCGTTAACCCCCCCCCCAAATAATAGAAGCGCATTTTTTTTACTTATCAGTTAAAAAAAATACGATGTTTTTCTGCTCTTCAGTTTAAAAAATAATCTTAAATAAAATGTATTTTATATTCTCTCCCATAAAAGAGTCCCATGTGGGACTCTTTGTGTTGTAATGATTGAATGGCGTTAAAGAAACCCAAATCGAGGACTAATTTAAATAAATATCTAATGATACATTTAATTTCATTATTTCAATAATCCATTAAAAAAACTAAAATCGGACATTTATTTTGGAACGGAGGGAGTATAATAATCATAACCAACAAATCTAAAGTCTGATTTACAGCGCAGGGAAACTTTTTAAATGACATTTAAAGTCAGTAATACACTATAAAAATAACCAAAATAACCAGATCTAGTTTGTCCTTAACCCTTTACCGCATAGTGTGCTATATATGGCACATTCCGATTTTTATTTTTTATTTTACTTTTAAAACTGAATCAGAACGTTGCTTCATGGAATGTTAATTTATGCCACATACACAGCAATGTATCCTGCAGTATCTCAAGTAATAGGCTGCAATAGATTTGAGGATATCAAGCGGAATTTGCACTTCAACAATAACTCTGAATTTATTGAGAAAGGATAACTAGAAGATACGACCTTTTCTTTCAATAATTCGAGGGCGACTGCTTTTAATCCCTAATGAAGAACACCTAGCAATTGACGAGCAAATATTAAGGAATCATTTTCTTTTGTAACATAATGTAGAATCAATGTTCCATGTATGGCACAAACCCTAAATTATTATTTTAATTATTTTTTCATAAAAATAATAATTAATATTTTAAATATAATTTTTTATTTAATTTTTCTATCAATAAGAACCAATTCCTAATGCCCATAAATTATTTCAGCCAAAAATAAAAATTCATGCAGTAAAGGGTTAACAAAAGTGAACAGCATATATGTATGGGGTATTCCAAACGTTTAGGCGGAATTAACTGGAATTTTCATTTTTGTAAGTTGTTTTCTTTTATGGTTTGAAGTAAACTTTTGCAAAACAAAATTATCAAAAGCCTCACTTAATCTGTAAAAGAAACTAGAATTGAAAATATAGTTCCGCCTAAACAGTGATGGGCGTTTACACGTAAACTTTAATTGTTTACGTTTACATGTAAACAATTGGTAAACTTGTCAACAATGTAAACAATGTAAACTTTTTAAACTGTCAAATAATGAGGTTAGTTTTAGTTATTTAATACGAATAATATAGGGTTAATGAATAAGTATATTCAGTTCAAAACAATAAATTTATTTAAAAAATGGTGGGAAGAAACCGAAGGAATAGTTCTGAAGAACTAAGTTTTGTTTTAGTTAAAGAAAATGAAAGAAAATATAGGGCGTTATGCAAAATTTGCAATGAATCTTTTCGTTATTAAAAAATATAGGCTGATTTTCTTAAAGGGGAAATTTAATGTATTTTGTTATTAAAAAAAATAGATTAAATTTTTTAAAGAAACAATTTTTTTATTTTTCATGTTCATATTTACTAATTTGTATGTAACACCTGTATAATGATACTTTTTCATTTAAAATCGTTTCATTAAAATTTTATTATTTATAAAAATGTATTGAAAATGAGGTTCTGTAATTCAAAACAAGTGCGCATGTCTAAATCATTGTTTACAATGTTTACATTGTTTACAAGAGTTTTTGTGTTTACTTTACATCATTGTTTACGCGTCAACAATGAGGTAACTTACATCATGTAATTTACGCGCCCATCACTGCGCCTAAACCAAAGAAACAGACTTTATATTGTTCTCGGTTCTCAGTGGCACCTACTGCATTCTTATTTGAAATGGACTTGATGTACAGTTTGTTAGCATATTTTGAAAACAATAACAAAATGGACAGCAAAAATTAATTAGATTTAAAAATTAATTTTGAATTAAATTTTTATCTCCAATTCAGTTTGGGGGAAAAACTATAGACTCCGAAATTCCAGCCTTCCTTAGTTTTTTTTTGGACAATTTTTTAGGGATAAGAATGCGTTTTATACGCCATCAAATTACCGTTTACTAAATGAATGCTGTAAGCTGGTGTGGTACATGTTTAAAATTCTAATGCATCATGTTTTAATTTTAGAGATGAACCAAACCAAGTCAAAGATAAAAATAGCAAAAAGTCAACATCATCTCGCCGGAATAAATATCCAACGAACGATAATCATTATACTGGTCTGTGATATATATTTTATACTGTTTAAAAATTGTTATAGCAATAATTTTATTTAAAATAATGTATTCTATGTGTTATAAGTTCAAAGTATATAATCTTTTAAATAAATTTTATTTTAATGAAACTGTTTTTATTATTTCCTGGAAAATTTTTCATGAATCAATACCTTTTTAGACTAATTTAAATTTGGACATATACGGGAAAATGCACCAAAAGAAGATACATTTAATAAAAAAGGACAGAAAATAAAAGAAATGTCTAGTATTGATACAGTTGTGTAATTTAACAGCGCATGTGTATATTTTAACAACGTTGCCAAGTCTATTTACAATTATGTAAACAAATTACTGAATGTTCTTTAAAAGTACTTTAAACAATGAAATATTTAGTTTTGATACGGTGGTTTTTATAATAGTATTTATGAAGGATTTGTTTTTTTTTTTTCTAGGGTGTTGTTTTAGGTTGTAGGGTAGGTTTGGCAACATAGCTTGCGGGTGTACAGTGTTGTTTCCTGTATTTGACGGCTAGGTACAGAATAGGGCACACGCCTTTTTAAAAATTACAATGAATTTATCCTGAAAATGTGATATTGCAATAATTTTATAATAAAACATTTAATTAATAAAATATTGTTCAATTTTAATTTAAACACCGTTTTTAAAATAGTTTTTTAAAGTGTTTTTTTCTTAAGTCACGTCGTTGATACAATCAGATTAGTTTTAGTGCAATGGCGGATTTCTAGTAGTGTCACTTTGTGGCTAAAGCAGAAAATTATTTTGTATCAAATGTGTGTTATTAGTTTTAATAAGTAATTGTTTTTTTTACGTTGTGTTACTGTAAATATTAATAATAGTTAAAAATGTCCGTTGGAACTCCGGGTAATCCCGGTGAACGTGAAATAGCCGCTGAAGACAGCATTAGAGTTGTCTGCAGATTTAGGCCCTTAAATGATTCAGAAGAGAAGGCTGGGTCTAAGTTTGTTGTGAAATTCCCTTCTGGAGGAGATGAAAATTGTATTTCTATCGCTGTAAGTATCAAAATAATCATAACATGTTTTATTTAGTTGACGTGTTGTATCACGTCTAGTTTCAATCGATTTTTTTAAACGTATCAAGTTGCATCTCGTTAATTTATCACATATTTTCCCATCAATTATGCAATCCTATTGTTTTTACCGTATGTCAAATATTCCATGCGATCTTTAAAATATCGCCCATGAGACAAATTTTAAGAATATATCAAAGACATAAGTTTTTTATGACTAATACATCGCGTAAAACCAATTTAAATGCAGTTATAAGAATTTTATAACTTGGTATCTGTCAAAATATAAGAATAACGTCATTACATTCTGTACTTTTAGAAAATTTTATTTATTCTGGTTCAGCAAGCATGAAATCTAGAAAGTACGTATATTTTCTTATTCTGTGATTAGTAAAATAATCAATATTTTGTGTTTATTTTCGTGTTTTGTGTATATAAACCACAATATAGCCATATTTAAGCCTATTGATGTTGGAAAATCGATAATCTAAGACCAGAATTCCTGTCCGTGACCTAATTCAATGTTTTTTCAAGGATGTTTTGGCAAAGGAATGACAGTTTTGTCCTGGATTTGCATTACTGTATTTTATTACAATGCGCTGTTCTATTTCAATGTAATTTTTGTAACGGATATTCGTGCAAATGTTTAACCACAATATGATACAAATTCAATTTAAATAAGAGTTAATTTAGTTTGCACGAATTTTGTAAATAATTTAACTTGTTTCGTCAACAAAACTGATTATGACAAATTTGTTATAGAGAAACACGAATAACCTGGTTTTCTACTTAAATTTTTTTCAATTTAAAATTTATGAAATAATGTAAATCACATTTTTAATTTGTTTTATGTCATTTCAGTAAAAAGATTATGTTTAAATAAATTTTATTTCAAACGATTGTTAACTGTCAAAAGTTATACGTGATTTTTTTACACTACCTTTATAAATCTTTATACAGGTACAGTTTATTCCAAATATTTAAGCGGAAGTAGATTTTGGAATCTAGTAACTTTTATCGATTGATTCGTACTTTTGGACATATTGTTTAAGCTTTGTAATTTATATAATACTTACTTTGAACATTTTTAGGTTAGGGTTAATTGTCATTATAAAATGTCATTCTTTACATTTTGATTTTTTGAGTTATTATTCGTGCAAATGTCTCATTTCTTAAATTTTTATGTCTTAAAAATGTATTTTATGCTGTTCACTGCTGTAAAAACAAATTTAAGAGGAAATTTTGATGTCAGTAGTTTGATAAAAAAATGTCATTTTCTGAATATGTCATTCCATTTGACATATGTCGTAATGAAAAATGATCATAATTATGTTTTGAGATTGACATTTTTTTAAATGGCATAATTTACATTATTTGTGAAAATTGTGAATTAAAAAAAAACACAACTCAAAAACGGTTAAAGATGGCCACCTGCCATTAGAATTTTTGGATTCCCCGTAGTTTATTTAGTCTAGAAAAAATTTTGGACTTTAATCGCTTAACGCGTTTTGAGATTACGATAATTTTTTTAATTGCATTATTTACATTATTTGTGAAAATTGTGAATTTAAAAAAATCACAACTCAAAAAAGGTTAGAGAGAACGACCTGCGGTTGAAATTTTTGGATTATCCGTAGTTTATTTTGTCTAGAAAAAAATTGGGGCTTTAATCGTTTAATGTGTTTTGAGATTATGACAATTTTTTTAATGGCGTAATTTACTTTATTTGTTAAAATGGTGAATTTAAAAAAATCACAACTCAAAAACTGTTAGAGAAAACGACCTGAGGTTAGAATTTTTGGATTCCTTATAGTTTATTTCGCCTAGAAAAAAATTAAGGCCTTATTCGTTTTGCGTATTTTAAAATTATGATAAATTTTAATATGGCGTGATTTATAGAAATTTTAATCTTCGCATGGACGTTTCTCAAAAACGAAAAGCGATAAAGACCTCCGGTTGAAATTTTTGAAATCTTGAGGTCCTAATTGATTTGCTACCATATTTTCAAACAAAAATATTTTTTGAAAATTTTTCATTTAAAAAAATTTTTTTGGAATATTTTGATAAATCCCAACTTGAAAATGGTTAAGGATAGAAATCTGCAGTTTAAATTTTTAAAATTCTCTTGCCTTGTTTAGTCTAGAAAAAAATTTGGGCTTTAATAAACCGGTTATTAAGTTTTGTATGGGTAGGAATCCAAAACCCTTGAAAATGGCCAAAAATCGATAAAAACGTAAGGGGTAGACCTTAAAAAAATCGTGATTTTGAAGTAAAAAATTTTTTGGCTCTAATTTTATTGAAAATTGGTACAAATATGCATTTTTGGTCAGAGATCAAGAAAATTTGGTCCATTTTGGAGTTTGGGCAAAAGTTTTGGAATTATAGGCAAAAAACTGACCTAAATCAGCTCTAACTCAAAAACTAAGAAAGCATGTTTTTTATTTTTCTTCGAAAATTGGTATACTTATATATTTTAATCTTTAGATCACAAATATATGGTCAGTTTTGAGTTACGGTATAAAATTTTGATATCTTCGGCAAAAAAAGTAAAAAAAAGACAGTCCACAAAAAGGCTCAGAACCGATGAAATGTTAGCCTGCCCCTTTTTTAATCTTTGTAAACTAATACCTACGTCTTATCTATCATCTATATCAGCGGTTCCCAACCTGTGCTCCGCAGAGCCCTTACTGCTCCGCGTGCACTTCTCAGGGGCTCCGCAAGGAAATAAAATAAATAAAAATTGAATAAAATCAAAAGCATTAGAAATAAAAAAACAGAATCAAAATAATAAAACTGGAAATGACATTCTGAAAGAAAATTGGCCAAGTTGTATGTATGTCCAAGTGATTTCTGACTCTAGCCCAGAGGCGAATTAAGGGGTGGGTGGACTGGGCGGCCGCCCTGGGCTCACGAAGCCGGGGGGCCTACCGAAGTTTATATACAAATATTTCCATTCTATTTAAAATAATAGAGGGCCCATTTTAATTTTATCGCCCAGGGCCCCCAAGCAACTTAATTCGCCACTGCTAAACATATTTTCCAGTAATTTGGTATGATGATAGAGTAAAACCAGGATTCGAACTGAGGCTATAGGCATCTCAAAACGTATATTTTAGGGGGTTTCGGAGTTAAAACTGTTTATTAAAAACTTAAAATATTAATATCTCATTTAGGCCCGGTCTTTCCACCTTCAGTTAAAGTTCCAGGTAACTATCTGACAGATAAGGTTATTTGTAACTTCATCTGCTGAATAAATGTCAATACCAGTCAGTGAATCCAATACGTCAGTCTCATTATCCGTTAGATAACTATCCGATAGATACATTTGTATAGAAAGAAGGGATGACATTTACTCAGCAGATGAAGTTACAAATAACCTTATCTGTCAGATAGTTACCTGGGACTTTATCTGAAGGTGGAAAGACCGGGCCTTATTATAAAACTTTTACTAAGATGTTTTAAGGTTTTACGCCTTCTTTTGACCTGTAGTATCACCCGTTTAAAACTAAATAAGAAGACCATAAACACCCTGTATACATTACAAACACCGGAAGAAGTACGGGTATTCCAGCTAGTATAATATATATTTTTTGCTTTGAGTGTAATATTTTTATCGCTCCTGTGGCTTTAACGGCGTACGTAATTGTATTTTCTATTAAAGATACTTGAAAATTATTCAATATCGGAAATTTGATATCATGCAAATAAGATAATGAATATACTTTGTTGGAGAAATAGTCGGAGTGTCGCCCTATGAATTACGGTATGGCGCCTCAAAACTCGTTCTAACCTACATAAAAGTTACTCTTGTTGATATAGAATCAATTCACAAATTGGTAAACACAGGATTGAGTTAGGATTGGTTTTGATTAGAATGTGCCTTTAACGGTAGATATAATCTCCTTATAAGGTTTTTACACAAAACTAACAATTTGAAAAAAAAAAAAAAATTACTACAAAATATTCGGCCAAGTTAGCCGAATATTCGGTTTAGCCGGATATTAACAATTTTTCGGCCGGATAGTTGAAACATACTATTACTAGCTGTCGTACGGATTTTGTTATGTATAATTTTGCTGTAAAGTAAATAAGTAAGATTTTAATAGACCGTATTAGAGTAACTACGTCACAAAATGGGATTCAGTGCTGCCGTCTCGCGGTTGGATTCCTTTTATTTGTTTAGCATGTTGTTTTTTTGTTAAATTGTATTTTGGAAATATAAATTAAGTTTTCAAAGTAAGAGAATGCTTCACATCAAAACTACAAGTCAATATTTATTTGTTAAAATTCTTATTTTATACATTATAATTTAATGTCATTATTTTTGCAGAACAATATTATTTTGCAGGTTAATTTTGAAAATTTTCCGTTAATAATCGTTATTATGGCAAGTAACATAGCAAGAAGTGTGTATGCTATATCTAAATGGTTTAAAGGAATAATATTTTGTTTTTAATTTTCCATTTTCCATCTTTCAAAAAACGAAAAAAATTTCAATTAATAATGTAGCTGTAATGGTTACAATTTGGTCTAGGAGCTCGCCCCCTGGTATCGGCGATTAACCTCGTTGCAGTAATAGGCAATATATATATATATATATTTTTTTTTAACTCAAGTAGAACATAAAATAATCGTTTCTTTATTCAAAACCACTCTTTCATGTTTAATTTTGATGTTAAATAAATAATAAGTGAGATATTTCAAGTTTTTAGTTAAGAGTTACCCCCGTAACTCCCAAAATTAAAAAAGTGAATAGAGCAAACAATTTTTGTTATATACATTTTTGCTGCCAAGTCAATAAGGGAGGTATTTTAAAAGTTTAGCTTTAAAGTGTCCCCCCGCAACTCTCCAAATATTCATTTAATTGAAAAAATGCAAAGAATAAAAAAGATTTGTTTTCTTACTATAAACAATTGTTGGTTAAAATTTTTTTGTCCACCTGATTTCCTAGAGGAGTTGGTCTAAAAATCTGAAAAAAATCTCAATAATGTACATTGGTAGGAACTAGAATAATTCAACCGGAATTTTTGATTAGGTTATTATTTTAAAAATATCATTTTATTAAAAATTTAATGTGTGGCATCAAAAGAAAGCTCTTAAGACGTAGATTAAGAAACGAAAAATAGTTTTTTTTTAAGTTTTATATTTTAACATGATTTTAATAAAAAATGTGCTAAGAAAACTCTTCCCCCGCACCCTGTATCCCAGGGGGGGGGGGTAATTTAAAAATCTAAAAAAATATTAAATAAGAATGCGCATTAATATTAACCGGCAATACAATCGGAATTTTTGATTTAAAAATTATTTCGAAAGTTATCGAATTTTTTGCAACATAGTTCCTACAATATTTATCCGATTGACTGGAGAATTTGGTAGCTATAGCTGGATCTTGATGCGAGCGCATCTCTTAGTTAAGTACACTTGTAAGTCTCTAGATCAGTGTTTCTCAGCAGGTGGTCCGCCGACCACCAGTGGTCTCCAGAAAAAATTTAGTGGTCCGCGAAAGTTTTTATGTGTTTTTTGCAGTTCTTTTTTAATTTTTCATTCCCATTTTTTATGTAAATAATTTATATTTTGTTTATTTTCTGTAAACTGTCTGTGATTTTCTACAAATAAAATAAATGTATTTAGTAGCTCATTAAATATATTTGTTTTCTTGCAAAAAATGAACCAACAATTATTATTAGTAGTCCGCGTTAGAAAATTATATATTATACTGTTCCGCGGTGAGTTTTTGGTTGAGAAACACTGCTCTAGATCAAAATTTATGATTTTTAATATGTATCTGGAATTTGTTATCACTTACTAAATAATACCTTCCAATCCCGCAAATTTGTGAAAATTCACATTTCACATTTTAAACATATTTGAATAAAATCTATAATCATTTGATTGTTTTGAAATCTTTTCTGTTTTCTAGGGGAAAGTGTATTTGTTTGACAAAGTTTTTAAACCCAATGCTTCGCAAGAAAAAGTATACAATGAAGCTGCGAAGAGTATCGTACTTGATGTCCTGGCAGGATACAATGGAACGATATTTGCTTATGGTCAGACTTCCTCGGGTAAAACACATACAATGGAAGGTGTCATAGGTACGTTACAACCCTTTATTATTTTGTACGAATTGATTATATGTATTTTATTTGTGCAGGTGATCCTACGAAACAAGGTATTATACCAAGAATCGTGAATGATATATTTAATCACATCTATGCAATGGAAGAAAATTTAGAATTTCATATCAAAGTATCGTACTTTGAAATTTATATGGACAAAATTAGGGATCTATTAGATGGTAAGTAAAAGCAGTACTGAAAGACAAGACTGAGAAGAATAAAGTTAGAATTAGGTACAGTTTTCTAGAAAAATCGTTTTCCCTCTGTCTTAATTCACTTGTATATTGCAATATGATTTATACAGAATTTGTGTTTTTTTTTTACAGTAGTCGATTTTCAATATGCGATCTCGTATAGAAGCCATTATTTTACATTTTCTTAATCCATAATAAACTTTTCGCAACTAGACTTATTTCTTATTTATCAGACACATCTTTTGCTAACTACCAGGTCTACAAGTATGAAATGCGGATTTTTTTAAAAATAAAACACATTAAACTCAAAAGAACAGTAAAAGTTTATTTGTTCAAAGTAGGCTCCATTAGAAGTTATACATTTTTCCCATCTTTCAGGCAATTTGTGAATACCTCGCCAGTAGAACTCTTCCCCTTTCCCCGCAAACCATTCATCTAGCCATTCTTTCACATTTTCATATGAATAAAAGTGCTGCTCGGCAAGTACGTGACCCATCGATGCGAACAAGTGGTAATCTGAAGGGGCCAAGTCTGGTGAGTAAGCGGTATGGGGTAGCACTTCCCACTTGAGTGCCTCCAATGTGTTGCAAACTGCTTTTGCCTTATGTGATGAAGCGTTATCGTGAAGAAAGATTACCTTATGCTGTCTTCTTTCGTATTCTGGACGTTTTATGAACAGCGAATGGTTCAATTCGATCAGTTGTTGTTGGTAGCGTTGGGTATTAACTGTTTCACCAAGTTTTAAAAATTCATAATAGACCACACCCTTTTGGTCCCACCAAGTACAGAGCATTGTCTTTTTGCCAAAGCGATTCAGTCTTGCAGTTGATGTGGATGGTGAGCCTGGGTTCACCTATGATTTTTTGCGTTTGGGATTTTAAAAATAAATCCATTTTTCATCGCCAGTAATGATACGATGCAAAAAAGACTTCCTTTTGTATCGTGCAAGCAAAATTTCACAAGTGTTTTTGCGTTTTTCATTCTGCCTCTCATTCAATGCATGTGGAACCCATCTGCCGACTTTCTGGATCTTACCCATCTCTCTTAGGCGATTGGAAACAGCTTGTTGACTAACACCTAACTGCTCTGCTAGTTGTTTTTGTGATTGACTATCGTCTTCCTGTAGCAATGTTTCCAATTTTGTATCTTCATATTTTTTTGGAGGTTTTCCATGTTCTTTGTCTGTAAGATCAAAGTCACCACTTTTGAAACGCCGAAACCATCGTTCACACGTATCTTGCGATGGAGCATATTCACCATAAGCTTCTCGAAGCAGTCAGTATGATTCAGTAGCAGTTTTTTTCAAATGAAAACAAAACAGTAGTACTGTCCGCGAATGCTCTTTATTTGGCACAAAATTTGATATTTTTAACACAGTAAAACAAAACTATATGATCACTTTTCAAATTATAACCTATACGCATTTGACACTTAATGATAACTTAACAAAACGCCATATGTGTTGAAACTTTGAACTATACACTCTGTTTGCGCGGCAAGTTTGAGACAAATCCGCATTTCATACTTGTAGACCTGGTATTAGATTAATTTCTCGCTGACCAAACTTAAGTTTTTCATTGACTAATCAACTGTTTTTCTTTTAGTTTCCAAGGTAAATTTAAGCGTACATGAAGATAAAAATCGTGTTCCATTTGTGAAGGGAGCTACCGAGAGATTTGTGTCCAGTCCAGAAGAAGTGTTCGAAGTAATAGAAGAAGGAAAATCAAATAGGCATATAGCAGTTACAAGTAAGTTAATTAAATAATCTATTTGAAAATTTATTGGAAGAGAAATGGACCCAAAACGTATAGTATGGTTTGTTCTAAAGATTTATGAATGATTTTCAGTGATTCCAACAATACAAAAATAAACTAGTACTACCAAAATTTTTATTTTAAACATTGTAATCACGATTTTTTTAATCAAAGATGCACTATTGCCTGCACATTGTGGTACAATTTCAATTATTTTTTTAATTTTTATTAAATAAAATGGATATAATATTTATATAAATTTAAATGAAACTTAACCTTAAATATTCAAACCGCTGACAAAGGAGGTTATTAAATTAGAGCGAGAAAGAGAGATGTGACAGCGCAGACGCAAACTTAAGAACGTAAAAATTGCTGCTTTAGTTTTCTTAATAGGGGAACCAATATTGCCAATCAAACCCTGGGGTCTGTCGGCTTCTTCAAAGGCTTGCGCTACTTTGTATAATCCAGTGACTTTAGTTTGTTCAAGCTTTTTATTATATACTGACTCGTCAAGATCATTCAATCATAAATCTTTTTTTCAGATATGAATGAGCATTCGTCCCGATCACATTCAGTCTTTTTAATTAACGTCAAACAAGAAAACTTAGAAAACCAAAAGAAATTGTCAGGAAAGCTGTACCTAGTAGATTTAGCTGGGTCAGAAAAGGTAAAACACCACATTTATAGACTATTCCAAACGTTTAAGCGGAACTAGATTTTGAAACTTTTCTCGATTGAATCGGGCTTCTGGCAATTTTGTTTAAGCTATTGCAAATCATACTTGCATTTAATTTTCTAGGTTAAGTTGACGCATTATAAAAAATCATTTTCTAAAATCTGTTTCAATTTGTAATACGAAACTAGATCTGGTTACTTTGGTGACTGTTGTGGTGTAAACAGACTTTGGCGTATCCGTGTGAACCAATACTATGATAATATTATAAATGTATTGTCAATATCCAACATAAAAAATGAACTTTTCCTGTTAGTTACGTATTAAAAAATGAGACAGATAATACATATTTTGATTTTTTGTGTAATTAATAAAAATGTCTCATTTCTTAATTTTTTGTGTCTATTATATAAAAAATTTGAAATCGCACTATACATTATATTTGTTATAATAAATGCTAACATGAAGTAACCTAGGCAAGCTTGGTTTTCGTGATAAATTAAGAAAATGAAACTCGTTTAGTTCCGCTTAAACCAAAGAAATGAACTATACTTTCTAGTATAGAAAAATTAATGTAATACTTTAACAGGTATCAAAAACTGGAGCAGAGGGTACTGTATTAGACGAAGCAAAGAATATTAATAAATCACTTTCAGCATTGGGTAATGTTATTAGTGCCTTGGCAGATGGAAACAAAACGCACATTCCTTACAGAGATTCAAAGCTAACGCGTATTTTACAAGAGTCACTTGGTGGTAATGCTAGAACAACGATTGTTATATGTTGTTCGCCAGCAAGTTTTAACGAGTCTGAAACGAAATCTACATTAGAATTTGGAAAAAGAGCTAAGACCGTTAAAAATGTTGTTAGTGTTAATGAAGAACTTACAGCCGAGGAATGGAAGAGACGGTATGAGAAAGAAAAAGAAAAAGTTGCTCGGCTTAAAGGAAAAGTTGAAAAACTTGAAACGGAACTTAACAGGTAAGCTGAAAAAATTGTGCTTTTTACCTATCACATAAGCGGGTCTCGAAAATTTTAACCACGCTTTACAATATTTTGTTATTAGGGTTTTATAGGTATGACCAAAAAAACCCATATACCGTCATTTTGTAGTGTGTCTGTCTGTTCGGTAAAAATTGTAGCCAAACTGCTAAACCTAGACAGTTGAAATTTGGCATACTTATACAACTCTTTGACCCGCACATAGGAAAAATACTAAAACATCTAAAAAACATATCCCCCTAAAAATATAAACAAATATCTGCTCATCGAAAAAAAATATATATATATTTTTACTTGCCCGACCTTAATATATAAGGGGCAAGTATTCTAATCGCGAAAATTTTCGATGTCGAGATTTTGACTGATGACCACGTTTCATGGTCCAGTGAATCCAAAAAACCTATTTTCGAAGTGCCGTCCGTATGTGTGTCTGTGTGTCTGTGTGTGTGTGTGTGTGTGTGTGTGTGTGTGTGTGTGTGTGTGTGTGTGTCTGTGTGTGTGTGTGTGTGTGTGTCTGTGTGTGTGTCTGTGTGGTATACACGATAACTCAAAAACGATTTAACTTAAAGAGTTCGTTCTGGTACTAAAAAATTCTCCTAATAATTGGGAAGAACCCTATTGTTTTTTATTAAAATCCGAAACCGGAAACGGAAGTTATTGAACTTTAAAATTTTAAAAAATTCGTAACTAGTAAACCAAGCCTTGGACAAAAATTTGTATAGGACATAATTTGATGTATTTTTGAAGATTTACCTAAATCTTCTTTTAAATTAAAAAAAAAAAATTATGTATTTTTTTTTATTATTATTTTTTTTATGTGAGGGCAAGTCTAGCGGAGGTCTCCCTTCGCCACTGGTTTTAATTCTGAGTAGGGTATCAAATGAAAGCCCTTAGTACGTGGATTAACAATCAAAATTTTATTTTTGCAAAATAAATTATATTGACGCGATTTTAGTCAAAATTGTGCAAAAAATTTTTTGTCCCACATCCTGTAGCCCAGATGGTTTAAACTAAAAATCTGAAAAAATTCTAAGTAATGTACATTTGTGTGAACCGGAATACTGCAACAGGAATTTTTGATCAGATTATGTTTTCGGAAAATAACTCATTTTTTGTTTTTTTCTTGACCATGTAAAATATTTAATAACATATGTAACTAAGTAAACTAGCATGCTTTTATGGTGTAATGGTTAGCGCTCTAGCGTTCTAATTTGCAAACTAGGTTTCGAACCAATCTCGAGTCAATTTTATTTTTTGTTTTTTTTTTTGCCTTTTTATTTTGTTTAAATTATTTTTTCAAAATTCTAGTTATATTTGGGCAAATGTTGCATTTAATTTTTAAAAGCGAAAATTTAATAACCAGTGGAAATTGTTGAAATTGAATACACGAAATCAGAGGAGTTATGACTTAAAACAACCAATGGAAGCCATAGGCGCAATTTTCAAAATCTTAATGAACCTTGCTATATAAAAAAATATACTGCACATATTTAGAAAGCTAAATAATGTTATTAGACATTCGAATTAAAATTAACAAAACAAATATTTTAACATAAAATTTGTTTTGGCATCCCAAATAATCATCATTCTCTTACTAAATACCTGCGAAACTCTGAAATGTGTGAAAATTCACACCACATCCATTTTTTTTTTTTTTATGTAAAGCCGCATTCAGAGCTCTTAAATCAGTAGCTTATGCACTATAGTTTATGGACTGTTCACTGTCACCAGAAAGTTTGTCATATGGTAAGACGTGAATCCGTTCAGACCTCCAAATTAAATACGCTGTTTGTTGTGGATTGTGCATAATTTTCTGAACTTATAGCTAGTGAGATGTTTTAATGAGACAGACATATAAACACATTGGCTATCGCATTCTATCAGTGACACCGTAGTTATCGAATGCCTTTACATAACCTAACATAATGTCATCATTAACAAATCTTGCTCAAAATTACAAAGACGGACAGTAAATATGATCAGTTTTGGTAATTAGGTAGTTAAAATCTAAGACAACAGAATTATAAGAACGATAATACATATAAAATATTTTACAAAGCTAAATAGTAGGTTTCAAAATTCACAGATGGAGGGCTATTCGCAACGTACTAATTTATAACAGATGTGAACGGTACATGGAACGTTAAAAGAATGCATTAAAATATAAGTCAGAGCGTAACAACGAACAGTCTATAATTTAAAGAGGTCTGAATGCGGCTTTAGCCTACAAAATTATTTAAATCTTGTAAAATATGAAAGTATAAAAAATATAAAATATGTAATGTTAATTCTTGCTCTAGGTGGCGCAATGGTGAAACTGTTAATGAAGAAGAACAAGTTAACTTGGCTGAACCAGCGGAAGCTGCAACACCAGTACTCGCCGAAGAAGTAGTAGTTGAGGAAGTTGTCGTACCAGGTCCCGTACCAGCTACTCCTGCCGGTCTAATGATCGGTTCTCTCAACAACGATGAAAGACGTAAACTTGAAGATGAACGTGAAAGACTTTATCAACAACTCGATGAGAAAGATGATGAGATTAATCAACAGTCACAGCATATCGAGAAATTAAAGGATCAACTTTTGGAACAAGACGAAATGATTGCTTCCGCTAGAAGAGATTATGAAACGTTGCAAGGAGAAATGAACAGGATTCAACAAGAAAATGAAAGTGCAAAGGAGGAAGTTAAAGAAGTACTGCAGGCTTTGGAGGAACTTGCTGTCAATTATGATCAGAAGTCGCAGGAAATCGACTCGAAGAATAAAGAAGTAAGTGATTACATTTATTATGATTTCGTTATTATGCTTTCGTTAAACGTTAAAACTATCTACTAATTTTATCCTCAATGCATAGCCTATTGGGCTCAACAGCGCTATGAAGTGACGCCAAGCGGACTATAACTGAACTAAGCGAAACGAGTAATAGTTTATTGTTTACATCTGGTTTACATGTGTTTTCTCGTGTAGTTTGTATTGCTTTTAAAAGTTAGTGTTGCAGTTTGTTTGTTATATTATATTTTGATAGCAATTATTATTCTTTTTTATATTACTTTATGTTATAATGAGTTATTATAACACAAATTGGTGTGTGTTTGGCTGTCACTCTAGAAAAGGAAGTAACAGAAATATTTACTTCCACTATTTTCCAAATGAGAAACAATTTGTGAACTGTTAATAAATTTGGTGCTGTGGAAGTGATAATAACAAACTAGTATTTATTAAACAAATTAAATAAAAAACAATCACTAAATTATAAAAATCCTTCTCGAACATAATTAAATATCTACCCGGGTAATTTTAATGCAGAATTAGGGCAAGCGGTCTCAAATTCTGTACGCAGCTTTTCTAATACATTTTCACTGAACTTTCAGTGCCTGCTTTTGTTTTTAATCAATTTATTTAGGCAAGGAGTTTCTAACAGAGGTTTCGGTTCATACTGTTGTAAGACAGGTTTCTTAAAAGTAGACCACAGGCATTTTAAATCTGTGCTGGTTAATATTTCCATACTCAATATATTGTTTCTGGAACAAAAAGTAAAACCAACAGAAACCACACAAAAAAAAGATAAATCAAATATTTCACAATCAATCAATGCCCTGATCTTGGCTTCTTTCATTTTGGTTTGTTAACCACCTGGCACAAAATAATAGGATAGCTGAAATGTGTTTGCATGTAGTTCCTGCTTTACATGTGCAGGACATATTTAAAACTTCAACATCATTACTAAATTTTAATTTCCCAGTGACTTCGTGAGGTGGTGTTCTTAAACTGCTTGTTTGTAAACATAACCCACATATGTCGACATGCTCATCATTTTTGTCCAAAATTCCGCACAACATAAGATTTCCGGCGTTTAACAACTCTTCTCCTTCAACTACACACCTAGAAGAAGGTGTTGCACTTAAAAAAATTAAATAATTTAATAAGGATAGCTGTTTATTATCCATTGCAAATCGATGATTTAACATGTAAACAAATATGGACAACTTTCACATTACTCGTTTCAATCAGCTGTTCACAGCGCTCGTAGTGCCGCCATCGGGCATTGTTGTATCCAATAGTTAGAGATGTGAACGCAGCTTTATTATTATTTACTTACGTAAAAGATTTTTAAATGAACCCTTTATAAAGTTTCACAAAAATCTTTATTCGTCATTCCGGAAGCAGTTCAGCATAAACCACTTTCAAAGCTACAATGAATACAAATTATTACAATACAAGCTATTTACAAGGTGTGACACAAAAGAAAATCGTCGGAGTAAGCCGTGGAAGAGAATATGAGGCATGTTGAAGATAATCAAGCAATAAGAAAAACAAACACTTTATTTTTGTAATTTTTGCGAATTTAGCAAGTTTAATAAAAATGTTTTTAATCATTTAGATCAATTTGCTACTCCCAGGACATAAGGTGGTAAGTCCACTTTTTTCAGTATTGTGTTTGGAACAGTTTTTTATCTTAAAAAAGACTTAAAGGAATTTTGCGTATAATATGCCATCTGCAAAAATATAATAAAAAGGTATAATAGTAAATTTTAGAAATTATGTTTCCGAAAACAGGTATAAGTATTAGTATGAGAGCTAGCAACGTTTTCGAGAAAGAATTTTAGGTCGGCTGGTTTTTCGATATTTCCCTTTCTTATTGAAGTTAGGTAGGGATGCGGTACGTCTGGAACCTGGGAGCGGTTGCGTTTACCTGTGCGCATCTCGCCTGTATAGGTAAAAAGTTTTTTGTTCACTACACAGGTTCGTTCCTTGTTAGAGGAGTAAATTTTATCTTACAGACAGACAGACGGCAAAATGACGGTATAAGGTTTTTTTTTGTCATACCTACAAAACCCTAAAAATAGCAGCTGTGACTGTTTATCTCTCTCATAACACTCCCTGTTACAGCTATATCTCTCACGCAACAAACGAATAAGCTGCCACACTCTTCTATCTCACCTATTCTCCCCGGGGACTTAAATTGGTCTGGTTCCTAATTAAACTACGGAATTTCCGTCTGGCAAATTAATATTGTATTCTTTGATTACAGAACTATATCATATTAAAATTACAGCTATACTAAAAAGGTTTGAAAATTATTATTTTTAATTACTTAAGGGGGGGGGGGGAGGCGGTAGGATCTGATAACCACATTTTAAGCATATTTTTGTGAATTTTTTCAAATCTATGGTTAAATTTATTCATTTTCAAACTAAGTACATATATAAAGTATGTTTTGAAGAAGATACAAACAAATTTTGAAGGCAAAATATGGCGAAATGAGCCAGCTGTGGCAAATCTTCTCAGGGGACTCCGGGGAAAAAATTAGATTTTGCGGTGACCAGCATAACTCGTCACTGGATCATCTGAAATCAAAAATCCAAAAAGATTTTGTTAGTTTATGAGTTTGCCGAGGTAATGATGTTGAGTTTTTATTTTTAAAATGATTTTTCAGTTTTTAGCGTTACTTAGAAGACAAAAAAAATTAATTCCCCCTAAAAAAAACCTAAAAATGAGTATATTTGTGATTGTTAAATAAAAAAAAAACCATGGAAAAAAAAATATATCTCAACGTCGTTACCTCGGCAAACTCATAAACTAACAAAATCTTTTTGGATTTTTTATTTCAGATGATCCAGTGACGAGTTATGCTGGTCACCGCAAAATCTAATTTTTTTCCCGGAGTCTGAGAAGATTTGCCACAGCTGGCTCATTTCGCCATATTTTGCCTTCAAAATTTTTTTGTATCTTCTTCAAAACATTTTTATATATGTACTTAGTTTGAAAATGAATAAATTTAACCATAGATTTGAAAAAAAATCACTAAAATATGCTTAAAATGTGGTTATCAGACCCCCCCTTAAATTAGATCTGGCGCAATGTTAGCAACAACAAAACTGTCTGGCAACTATAAATTTATAGTGCTAAAAAGACATAGAAAATTTAAAATAAAAAAATGTCGTTAAATGATTTCAAAATATCCATTACCTGTACAGGCGAGATGCGCACAGGTAAACGCAACCGCTCCCAGGTGCCAGACGTACCGCATCCCTACCTAACTTCAATAAGAAAGGGAAATATCGAAAAACCAACCGACCTAAAATAAACTTTTTTGTGACGTTGCTAGCTCTTATACTACTATTTTTATCACTCTTTTATAATGGATATAATCGAAGTGAACATCAGATCAATTCTGTAAAAAGTTACTGTGTAATAACGTTACTACAACATAAAATATTATAAAAAGTATAATGCCTTTCATTCATGAAAGTAACTGACCTTGCTCATAGTCTCGAATTTAGTTACAATTTCATAGTAACAGATACCCTTTTCACACTAGATCTTTAAGACGAGTGAACTTAAAGTTCACCGATGTTTAAGATCGGTCTGCTTTCACACTTAATGTTTAAATCTCTGGTGCTGTCATCAGCTACAGTAATTTTGTCCTTAAGTTACCGTCATGAAATTACCAGTTTTGAACTGTCTGCGCAGACGCACATTTTGAATTATTATAAACAAATAAGGATATTTCATTTCATTCTACAATAAAGGCACTACAATAAAGAATATATTACACCTGTATTAACATGTAAGTCGATGCATTTTATCTCAATTATTGTAGCTCTGTATTTTATTAAACACATTATTAAAATAAATAATTTTATTATAACAATAAGTATAAACTTCTTATAACGTCGATATAATACAGTATTCTTGTTTATGATAATATAAAATGTTGACAGCACAAATTCAAGGAGTATTTTTTTATAATAGAAATTAAGTTGGTAATGCGGGCGAAGTTTAAGACGCAGATCTCTGTCTTAAACATAGCTTGTATTTAACCGAGGCCATACGGTTTCACATTAGCGTTTAAAGATACATTCACTTTAACATCCGATCTTAAAGATCTAGTGTGAAAAGGGTAAGAGTTACAGAATTGGTCTGCATAAGTTTTGCCTTACCCTGTATACTTTTAATCTCAATTAGTATTTTTAAAACGTACTTGTTACCTTATGTCCTAACAGTAGCGAATTAACAGAAGTATCAGAATCAATATTGATAAAGGCGGTGGCCCCATATCCAATGTTATTTAGTTTATAAGTTTATTATTTTATTTATTCGGGATTTTAACTAACTGACTGAACTTCTGAACTACGATTTTGTTATCTATTGGCAGACATTCAACATTTGGGCTCCCAAATGGGGTTCCCTCACTCACGACATACCTCCGAAATCCTGAAAATTGGAAAAATTCACCCTTCACATCCATTTTTTTGTTACAGGTCGAGTCCTTATCTGAAGAACTGATGCAGAAGCAAGCATCTCTTAACACCACAGCGTCAGAATTACAACAACTTCGAGATATGAGTTCACACCAAAAGAAACGTATCACCGAAATGTTAGCAAATCTTCTCAAAGACCTAAGTGAGATGGGTGTAGCAATCGGTGGTGAAAATACAGACATGAAACTAACAGCTGATGCTTCAAACAGTGGAAAACTTGAAGAAGAATTCACCGTAGCACGTCTATACATCAGCAAAATGAAATCAGAAGTCAAGAATCTTTCACAACGTTGTCAAGGTTTGGAAAGTTCACAACAAGATACGAACAAGAAAGTATCAGAATACGAAAAAGAATTGGGTGAATGTAGATTACTTATTTCACAACATGAGGCTAGAATGAAGAGCTTGCAGGAATCTATGCGAGAAGCAGAAAATAAGAAACGTACTCTTGAAGAGAATGTTGATGCACTTAGAGAAGAATGCGCGAAATTGAAGGCTGCTGAACAAGTTTCTGCTGTTAGTATTGAAGAGAAGAAAGAAGCTACGCAACTTAGACTTGCGCTGGAGGAACAAATGGACCAATTAAGAGATGCACATCAAAAACAAGTTGCTACTCTTCGAGATGAAATTACAGAGAAACAACATCTTATCAATGAGCTTAAAGAGTGAGTAAAGTTTTAATATTAAGAATAGAAAAATTCTTACAACCGAATACAGAAAAGTTAAAATTGTTTGTCTTTTTAGGGTTTTGTAGGTATGACCAAAAAACCCTTATACCGTCATTTTGTCGTCTGTCTGTCTGTCTGTCTGTTCGGTAAAACTTGTACCCAAACGGCTAATCCTAGAGAGTTGAAATTTGGCATGCTTATACAACTCTTTGACCCGCACATAGGAAAAATACTAAAACATCTAAAAAACATACCCCCTTAAAAATATAAACAAATATGTGCTCATCGAAAACAAAAATATTTTTTTTAAATTTTGAGTAGGGTATCAAATGAAAGCCCTTAGTACGTGGATTAATGATCAAATTTTTATTGGTTCACAAAGTACAAAAGTTATACCAATGTAAGACACTCACATGCAAGGCGTGCGATAGCGTGATGGGTTAGAGAACTGGTGTCGTAAGCTAAAATGCTTTGGAAACGAAGGGTTTCGAGTTCGAGTATGGAGTGAATTTTATTTTTTCTGTTTTTTTTTTTTTTTCATTTTTATTATGTTGAAATTATTTTGTCAAAATTCTAGTTATATTTTAACAAATGTTGTATTTAATTTTTAAGAGCGTAAATTTAATAACCAGTCTTATTATATGATTAACAGACGATAAATTATTTAAAAAATATCGTTCATTTTGCCGTGATTACTACAAAGTAAAATTTGTCCTACACACTCAGCATACCGGCATCAGTTATTATATACCTGCGAAACCCTGAAATGTGTGAATATTCACACTTCACATAAATTTTTTAGTATAAAAAATATTCGGGTGCCTAAATGAAAGTAATGAATTTTTAATCCAAGTCGCATGATTTTTAAAAAGAAAAAAGAAAAACGCTTACAGATAAAGACCTGCGGATGGAATTTTATAATTTTAAAATCTTTAGTCTAGAAAAAAAGCTAGAAAGTTTTTTTTTTTTTAGATTCAAATATAATGTACTTTGAAAAATTTATTATAATTGTTATTTTTGTTTCTTTTTTCAGTTTGAACCAGAAATTGACATTGGCACAACAGCAGTTACAAGCAGATTACGAGAAATTGAAGCAAGAAGAAGCTGAAAAATCAAACAAACTTCAGGAACTCATGTCAGTAGACTTATCAGAAAAAATATCTCTAACTAATTGTAACCAGTCCCCATTCCATTTTGATACTAACAAACAAAAAGTAAACAATACCTTTCTTAGAGGCTGTACATGTTCCTCAAATGAGACTAACGAAACAGAGAACGCTTCTAAGAAAGCAAAATGTTTTGAAAATTCTTGGTCCCGCTTTATTCCTGATAGTTATAAGTTTAACGATAAATTATTTGAGAAACAGTTAGATTGTTGGACACCGTCAAATTCACCAAAATATCACAAAAATACACTTAACACAATTACGCGTGATATGACAATATCAAAACCGTTTCCTCATCCGTTATCACTATTTCATCTTCACACGTTACATCTTCATCTGTTTTTATCGTTGACTCTTATTTTAGTAACCAAGTGCCCTCAGTACGTTATCGTTTTATGTAACAGTATGTAAACGCTAACTTTCCCTAGTTTATTTTTTATTTTGCATGTATTTTTATTATCACTACGTCACAGTTTGGTTAAGTTTTGATTCTGTTGGTGTAGACTAAAAAACTTCACATTCTATGGTTGGTATACAGTTCCGGAAGATTGTTACGATGTATATAATAGTTTTAAGACTAACAATTTTTAGGAGCTGGATATTGTACCTAAATATCCAGATTAGGTCTGATATTCAGGTCTAATTTACGCAGTTGAGGAACGTATTGCAAAACTATAAATCGTAATACAGATTACGGAGAGCTCTCGTGGTACTGTGATAAAACAACGGAACACATGAAGGTTCAAATCCTGGTCTTTATTTTCCAGTATTAGTCATGAAGCTGACTCGGTTTTGAATATTCAGTACAGTAAAACTTCGATTTAATGAACTTTGGATTTAACGAATCATTGATCAGTTGTAAAAATTCAATTGATAATACGTTAAAAAAAAATTTGCCTCTTTTTGCCGGTGTATGAACGAAGCTTTAAATTGGTTCTTGCTCGGTGAAAACGACTCGGAGAAAATTTAATTAGACAAGAAGTATAGGCTATTCCTAACGTTTAGGCGGAACTAGATTTTGAAATCTAGTAATTTTTATCTATTAATTCGGACTTTTAGTCATTTTGTTTAAGCTTTGTAAATAATACTCACAATGCAAATTCTACAGTCTATTCCAAACGATTAGGCGGAACTAACCGGAATTTTCATTTTTGTAAGTTGTCATTAGCTATTTTTTACCGACCGTCAACATATATAAGGGAGGTATTGTGATCATACCGATTTTGACATTTCGAGATTTCGCTGGATCTCCACGAATTGAGGTCCATACATACCGTTTTGACTATTTTTAGCATGATGTCTGTCGGTCTGTCTGTCCGTCCGTCTGTCCGTCCGTCTGTCCGTCTGTCCGTCTGTCTGTCTGTCTGTCTGTCTGTCTGTCTGTGTACACGTGCAGAGCAAATTAGGCTAAAAGGATTTTTATGAAACTGCATATTTAAGCTTTTGACATCAATGACACGAGTTGATCAACTTTTGGTAAAAATCGGTTAACTAGAAATGGGAATTTACTCGTGTCGGTTTTGATTTTTGAGAATATTTCACAACAGAGAAATATTTCGAAAAAATTTATTGAACAAAAGTTGCTATAAATGCAATAACTAATAACTTTTATTTGAGACGTTTTTTGATAAAACGAAAAATTTCGAAAAATTTTTTAAATTTTTTGAAAGTTTCAATTTTTTCATACTTATATGTAACGTTTCCATGGTCATAATAAATAATATATCTGTTAGAAAATATTAGGCCAAGTTATTTCTACTCTGCTGCTATTCTGCGGTCGGTCCTGTGGTGGCCACAGCTGATTTTTATATATTGAAATTGGCTTTTCCTGAACAAAATGATCAAAAGCTTCAATCAATCGATAAAAGTAAATATAATTGAAAATCTAGTTCCTCCTAAACCAAAGGAACAGACTATAGATTAAATTGATTGTTATTATAAAATGTCCTTTTCATTGCATTTTAATTTTTTGTCATTCTTAATAAAAATTTCCCATTTATTTATTTTTTTTTGTCTTCAAAATATGGAAGAATGTATTAAAATATTTGACATATATCATTTGTTTCCATGGTTTCACTGTTGGAATTTAAAATTTTCACATACCAAACCTGAAACATTAAATAACCGTTCATGTTAAGAGCTCATGACAACTTACAAATATGAAAATTCCAGTTAGTTCCGCCTAAATGTTTGGAATAGCCTATAATTCATTTATTGGGTTTTGTAAAATATTTCTCAACTCTATTAGTAAATTTATTTGAAGAAAATAGTGTTAAGGCTATATTTCAAGGTTTCTCCAATGTATGCAAACTTATTTAGATCAAAAAAGAATTTAATGCTAGTCAAATGTATATATATTTTTTAAATGGTTCAAAAGGCTTGCAAATTCCAAACGATGTTACTGATATGGTTGCCAATTGATAAAATGGTTCATTGTTTTAGTAAAAATATTTTTAATATAGAAAAAATAGTGAGATTAAATTAATTACCAAAATTAAACAATGCTAATACGGCTGCTAGTTCAGAATCGTTGGAACGGATAGAAATTTTCTGCATAAAATTGTCCCAATCTCTTAGTGAATGGGCGATAAACAGATTGCATACGTTAAAGGATTAATCCTAGCCTTAAGTTCGAAGTCTGATTTACGGAAACATTGGTTTATTGCAAAATTAAAATCTTTCAAAAATAATTTAGTTTCTTGTAACCATCAAGGTCTTTTTGTTTCATAAAAAAAATGCCTGGACTTATAAGTCATGCGGCCTTAAACTACATTTGAAATTTTTGAATTTTTTTCACAATTTTGAATAAATGTATCTCGAAAATGTTAAAATATTTAAACATGAGATTTACTTTTTTTTTCCTTACGGAAAGAAAATATTTAAATATTATTTTATTAATAAAGTTTTATTACTCTTGGGAGTAACTAGGGCAGGGGTCGTTAACCTTTTTTACGTCGCGGACCGATTTAGTAATTTTTACCGACCGCCAACATATATAAGGGAGGTATTATGATCATACCGATTTTGACATTTCGAGATTTCGATGGATATCCACGAATTGAGGTCCCTACATAACGTTTTGACTATTTTTAGCATGATGTCTGTCTGTCTGTCGGTCCGTGTACACGTGCAGAGAAAATTCAGCTAAAAGGACTTTTATGAAACTTCATATTTAAGCTTTTGACATCAATGGCACGATTTTGTAATCTAGTAACTTTTATAGTTTGATTCGAACTTTTGACCGTTTTGGTTAAACTGTAAATCATACTTATAATAAACAGTTTTAGGTTTAAGTTAATATCATTATAAAATGTCATTTTCATTACATTTTTATTTATTTATTTATTTTTTTGTCATTTTTAATACAAATGTCTCATTTCTTAAATTCTTATATTTTCCAAAATTTTTAAAATGTATTATTTATTTTATTTTTCTAATAAATGGCACTTTATAATAAATGTCAACATGAAAAATGAAATAACCTGGCTAAGCTCTGGTTTCGTGACAACTTAAAAATACAAAACCCCCATTTAGTTCCGCCTAAACCAAAGAAATTAGCTATAGTATAGATGGATGAGGATTGAATTTTTGAAATCTTCATACCCTCTATAAATACAAAAAAAATGAGAGCATAAAATTTGAAGACATGTTTGAATAGTGATTTTTTTATGTTAAAAATATAAAATTTTGCATTATTTTCAAAAAATCATTTTGAAAACGGTTACATATAAAGACTTCGTAATTCAGATTTTGACAATGACATATAAGAATGTGATATTTTTTAGTCATTTGTTGCTTTTATTTTTCCCAAAACCAGTCAGTGCAATGCTCGTTAGGGTCCTTGTTGTAGTACGGAAACTGTGTTCTTTATTATTTTTTTAAAAGTCAGTATTGAAATCTAGTTTGGTAGTATATTTTTACATAAGAACATAGCTAATATTTTTGTATAAATTGAGAGGGTTTAAAAACAAAACCTAACCAAACCTGTGTGCGGTGAATAATTGGGTGATAATATAAATATCGCAAGTGCCTGAGTTCATCGTTATATGTGTGCAGCTTGACGAATGAGAGGCGAGAGCAGGCCCGTAAGGATCTCAAAGGACTCGAGGATACTGTCGCTAAGGAATTGCAGACCCTGCACAATCTACGCAAGCTCTTCGTGCAGGATCTTCAGGTAAGATTTCAAATACACTGATTATATAATTTATTTGAAGCATTGAATTTCAAAACTGTCTATAGACAGTTTCAAATCTTGTAATGCAAATTAATTAAAATACATCAACTTAGACAATTATTGCATTTTGAAAAAATATATATGCTTCACTCTACAGGAATATAAGAATGCGTATACGCACCCTTGGCTAATAACAACATCAAATATAAGTAAACATGTAATAAGCAAATTATTTTATTTATGAATGAAATATGAACTTATTTGGAATGAAACATTTCAAAACACTCTGGGCACAGATGTACTTTACATTTTACACATAAAATGGAGTTACTCTTACACAAACTGCATTTTTTTACATTCGTTTCATGCCTCTTATCAGGTGACCAATATTATCAAATCTGTTGACATCTGATAAACTTTTTTTGAAGGACGCCCATAGTTTGAATTTGCTGCTTCTCTATCAGTATCTGCATTACTCTGATACTTCATAAGAGCAACTGCTAGTCGTGACCAATTAAGAAATTTTACTATCATTTGACAACTGGACAACTAATTTTTATTTTCACTTTACTTATTCTGTAAATACATATACTGAACTATGAAAGAACACACAGTAGAAATGAACAATAGGTTAGAGGGCTAAACAAGAGACTTGTCGATGATGAATCACGCCTGTACATTTCACTGATTTGGCCAAAGGTGCGTATACGCACCCCATAAATTTGAATGATGTACACAGCAACATGACAGATAAAATTTATATTTTTTCAAAATAGGATAATTCATAACAATGTTCTCATACGGTTTGACTATATATATATTTTTTATATTACCAACAAGTGTATAGAAAATGCCTGTTTTTATAAATCAGTAAAATCTTCAAAAATTGACCAATTTCAAAATATTTAAAAAAATATACTCTTTAAATAAACTGCGAAATAAAATATTCACGAAGCTATTGTATCCTATTAATGCTTGTAAAATAATTATGCAATAAAAATAAAACAAATGCTACCCTTAAAAAAAAATCTAAAAGGTTGCATATACGAACCTTTGGCCATTAATGGGTTAATTTAAGGGTTTCCTCAACCTGCCTGTGTGTTATGAGACCATTTTGTTTGATTAATTTTTTAACAAGAGATAAATAATTTCCGGAATTACTACTTCCACTGGTCGCCCAGAGCGTGAATCATCTTCTAATTCAAAATTACCATGTTTAAATTTTTTTAACAGGGTTCAATATTCCTTAACACGTTCGCGGACAGTACGGCTATAGCCGTCGAATATTTTTCCTAGCTCAGGTCATGAAGGTCTAAACCGTCCTACTTTTTTATTCAAATATACAAATGACGGCTGGGGCAGGTTTTAATTCCATTTAAGTATATGAAAACTAGTATAAACTGTCCTATCAGGAACATACCAAACACAGTAAATGTCCTATTATAAACAAAAATCTAAAAAAGTGACATTTTGGGTACATCTCATTGTACAAAACTGTCCGCGAACGTGTTAAAGATGGACAAACATGAAATACACCAAATATTTCTTCATTTACTCTTTAGTTGTTAAACTATATTTAAAATCATACGAGATCCAGTTAAATATTTTTTGTTATAACTTTAATTTTTGTTAAAGGCTCGTATCAAGAAAAATGTGTCTGCCGAAGACAACGAAGATGATGGTGGATCCCTCGCCCAGAAACAGAAGATATCATTCCTAGAAAATAATCTAGATCAACTGACCAAAGTCCATAAACAACTAGTACGCGACAATGCTGACCTCCGTTGTGAATTACCGAAACTAGAGAAACGCCTGCGCGCAACAATGGAACGTGTTAAAGCACTAGAAACAGCACTGAAAGACGCCAAAGAAGGAGCGATGCGTGATCGTAAGAGATATCAATATGAGGTGGACCGTATTAAGGAGGCGGTAAGACAGAAGAATTTAGCAAGACGCGGAGGACCGAGTGCACAGATTGCAAAGCCGATAAGAGCCGGGCAACAACATCATTCGATTAATAGTCCGGGTATAAGACCAGGAATTGTTTCTCCACTCGGAAGAATTATTAATGAAGATCAGACGAAACGCAAGCCCGTCGTTGTGGGGGGAAATAGGGGTGAGAATTGAAAGTAAGTATACTTTTTAATATATTTTGAAAATTAGACATTTTAAAACAACGAAAACAAGACACAGCAAAACCCAGCGCGAGCATATTGGTGCTAGTGTTACGTGTATTTGTTGTTCTAAAATGTCAAGAACATTTTTGGAAGTAATTTTATTTGCAAGCAAAAATTTGTGTCAAATTAAAATTGTTTGAAAGATGTTCTTCACGAAATCATATACACAGAAATATTGTTTATATTATAACAAATTAAACAAGTATTTTCAAGATTATTTATAAACTGTCAAACTGGTGTATTCTCTAAGATATGCGTTAAAATTAGCGTCAGGTTAAATTTTTTATTTTAACACCGTGTCTAACGCCTTTATAGAAAAATGCTATTCTGTAAGAGCATTTGTTAAGGTAAGCGCCCACTAAGTTCCCGCGATAAGTACTTAATGCATTTTTCATTTTTAGGGTTTTGTAGGTATGACCAAAAAACCCTTTTATATTAGTGTCGGCGAATCAACGCAGTTACGTCACACGACGTAACAAACGATGGCATTGTTTCAGACAATACAGTCGTTTGTTATGTCGTGTGACGTAACTGCGTTGATTTACCGACGCTAGTATAGCGTCATTTTGTCGTCTGTCTGTCTGTCTTTTCGGTAAAAATTGTAGCCAAACGGCTAAACCTAGAAAGTTGAAATTTGGCATGCTTATACAACTCTTTGACCCGCACATAGGAAAAATACTAAAACATCTAAAAAACATATCCCTCTAAAAATATAAACAAATATGTGCTCATCGAAAAAAAAAAATATATTTTTTTAATTCTGAGTAGGCTATGAAATGAAAGCCCTTGGTACGTGGATTAACGATCAAAATTTTTGCAAAATAAATTAGTTTTATGCGATTTTTGCCAAAATTGTGCAAAATAAATTTTGTCCCATACCCTGTAGCCCAGATGGTTTAAACTAAAAATCTGAAAAAATTCTAAGTAATGTACATTGGTGTGAACCGGAATAGTACAACAGGAATTTTTGATCAGATTATGTTTTCGGAAAATAACGAATTTTTTGTGTTTTTTTTTGTTGACGATGTACAAAAGTTATAGTTATGTAGCACACTATACTAGAAGGCGTATCCAGGTCTAATGGTTAGCTTGCTCGTTTGCTACGCAGCAAACTAGGATTCGCTCCCGGGCAGTAGAGACAATTTTATTTTTTGTTTTTTTTTCCCATTATTATTTTGTTTAAATTATTTTGTCAAAATTCTGGTTATATTTTGGCAAATTTTGCATTTAATTTTTAAGAGCGTAAATTTAATAACCAGCTGGAATTGTTGGAATTATATTTTCATTCTATGTGTCATGTATACGAAACCAGAGGGGCGGAGCATATGACTTAAAACAACCAATGGAAGCCATAGGCGCAATTTTCAAAATCTTAATGAACCTTGCTATATGTAAAAAAAAAAAAAATACTGCATATATTTAGAGACCTAAATAATGGTATTAGGTATCAGAATTAAAATTAACAAAAAAATGTTTTAACATAAAATTTGTTTTTAAAGCTCTTAGATTAACAGACGATAATTATTTTTAAAATATCGTTCATTTTGCCGTGATTACTACAAAGCAAAATTTGTCCTACACACTCAGCATGCAGCCTTCACTTATTATATACCTGCGAAATCCTGCAATATGTGAAAATTCACACTTCACATCAATTTTTAAATGACTTCTCAATTTTTCTATATTAAAATTTTTGTTTCGGTGTTTTTTTAATTGTTAATAAGCGAGGTAATAATAATAATTATAATAATAATAATAATATTTATTAATCCTTTAAATACAGGACTGCATGTAGGATATGTCAGTACATGAATTTATAATTTTATACAGATTTTGATTAGTAAAACAAGTTATGAAATCGATAAAACAATAAAATCATACATTAAATTACCCAAAATCAATGTTTGGCATGACAACACCAGTCCTTACAAAATTTCAAGAATTCATTCATTGAGTATACACAATGCTCTATAAGAAATACCTTAATCTTCCGCTTATATACAGCAAACTGCGTTTCATTTCTGACATGGAATGGCAATTAATTAAATAATTTAATACCAACAGTTTTTGGTGATTTTTTTGTCAGTTCCAGTATGTTTGCTAGAGTTCTGGAACAGTCTTTTCCTCTGGTGTTATATGAATGCTGGTTCAAATGGCGAGCAAAGTATATTTGATTTTTAAATACATAGGCCAGCAACTCTAAGATGTAAAAGATGTCATACATTACTGCAAGCTGGGATGATTCAAAACTTTGGGTAAAATGGGGGGTAGGGGATTGGCACTAATAATACCTGTGGGTAACTTGATTTTGGGCGATATAGTGGACGCCTCAAAAACTTGTAATTATTAACAATATTTCTGTGTTTGATAGATTATAATTATATATTTTTTTATTTATGTCAGCCGTACAATTTTCCAGATGAAAGCTGAGCATCTTTGATAAACAACGCTGTCTCAAGCTACCAGTAAAGTTAAAAATTTGGTGCTTTATTTCATATATAGAATAATACCAATTAAAAAAAAAATAACAAAAAAAAAAATAAAAATAAAATAATGGCTAAATTTTATCTGTATCTCATCACCGATTTAAGTAGGGCTTATGTGGCTTAATCTAGATTAGAAAAGCACTGGAGCATTGGAAAAAAAAGCATGTTTAATTCTGGAGGAATAGGAAGAAATCATGGAAATATTTTATTATTAAAAATATCGGATATAGTTTCGTATTGGAAAGGAAGCTTTATCGCTTGTGAAATGGCCTGTGAATTTTTCTCTGTACGCTGCTAATTGTGAACACGCAATAATATGGATCACGGAATTGTATCATGTATTCGGAAACTGATAATATTTTAGTATTGTGGATTAGTGTTTACGATAGATTTATATAGGTCAAATTTTTTCTATTTGAGCGATATTTCATTTTGCTTACCTTGTTGATTTAATACAACGTAAAACTTTAAATAACTAGTTAACCGATATTGTGAATATTCACTATTTTTATTTAAAAATTACTAATTTCGGCTTTCGCTATTTTAAAGCAATGAGAAATGATTCTAATCTTACAAACTATTTGTTGGTCTTAAATAATTATTGTTAGACCTATGGGAGGTGTATTTGAAAGGCTACGCGCAAATAGCCATCGTTGCTGTGCGCCAAAATTTTAACTGTCTTTGAAAAGTCTGTCATTACATTATGGCTGCAGCGTGTTCTTATGTCATAGATCGGTGATGGCAAAGACCCGCGGGTCAAATAGAGACCCATTTTACGATTTTAAATGACGTACAAAAGAAAATCTTTCCAGTTCTGAAGATTTTAAAGAGAGATTCTAAGAAAACTAAAGTTGGTTTTACACAGTTCAATTAATTAATTGGCAGCCTTGAAAATAAATGGATTTTTTTGAAAACGTGTTGACATATTTATCAAAATGAAAATATTGAAAAAAATCTTCACAAAGTTACGAGCTGTGAACAAAAACAAAAGAAATAACCTAGATTATGGTAAATTAGAACGTTATGGGTTCTGTCACATTTGAAAACGAAACACAAACTATATATTTCTAGGTTATGCTACAACTAAACATTTGGCAATAACTAAAAATATATCTAGAATTTCCTAAAAAGTTGATGAAAAATAGAACTTATTCTATTTTCAAAATAAATTGATCAATTTTTTCATCAATTAATTGTTGAAATTTCAACACTTGACACACTTCAATAAATTGAAGATCAAGTTTTTCAATTAATTGATCAATAAATTGAATCGTGTAAAACCTACTTTAGGTTGAAGAAACAGGTTAGGAAAATCGACAAATCTAACTATATAATTAAGAAGTGTCTGTATGTAGTGTTAGTAACATTGTGACGTCAATTTTTCCTAAGATTCTCGTGATTGGCTAACTGGGGACACCCTGTCTCTTGATTGGCTGACAGGTGACATCGTTATCATCTTCTCCAACGCAAGAACGATGTGCCCACTTGCCACATGCTCTGCACTGGAGCAATCAACGTCTGGATATGTGTGAAAAATATATCAACACGGCAAAAAACACGTTTCAACAATTTTTAAAATGTAAACGCCAGCTTTCAGTCATACAACCACTCTCGGAAGATACTAGCAAAGTACTGAACGTGATTGGAATGCTTTCAAACATGGCGGCATGCTTTAACAGCCAAAAAGAGGGGAGCCTGTTATGCTCCGGCTTCCCCGACATATGAGGTGGGTTCGGGAGGCAAGCTCAGAGTGTTCCGAGTAAGTCTGTTTAACTCCAGAGTGTTCAAGTAAAGGCCTAAACGCGTTTCCTCGAGCGGTCTGGTGTTAAACAGAGTGACTTGGAACATTCCGAGCTTGCTTTCCGAAACCACTTATGGTAACACAACTAGAAATACAAATCTGTTAAATGCAAAGATGGAGCAAGTATCTCTTCTCTTGGTACTAAATGCAAAAGAATTTAAAATAGAGTGATATGTAATTTTAAACGAATCTAGTAAATCGGTTTCTTCGAAATAAACCTGTGACTTACACCATTCTGGCACTTTAACCCCATTATTTAATACTTATAAAATATTGTAATCTTTTCTCATTGCTTTGAAAATGACGTGAGCAGATATTAGTAATTTTTTAAATAAAAAAATTGTGATATTAACATTTTTATTTAACCAGTTATTGAATATTAAACGTTTTCACAGTTAATTTGTCGACGTTAAATTATAATAAAATAATTTTTTTGCGTCGCAATATACGTTTTACGAATCCAGCCACATAATTAAGCTAAACTATAATTTGTTGGGATTTTGGCCGACAGTTGTCGCATGGATCTAATCAAGATTAGTACATATTAGATTAACCAATCCAAAGATTCAAAATGGCGTTTTAAAACATAGTTTCCATTACTTACAACAAGGTGATTTTTTTTTCTCTTCAATTTACAGGATGTTGAAAAAAATTTGATACAACTTTTTTTGTTTGGCAAACTAGGCGTTGAGAACATATTATTATTGTTAAAATCGAATATTAAAGTTTATAAACTAATCAAAGGTTTATTGAATTTATTTATTTTTTTATTTCTCAGTTCTTAAAACTTATTTGCTGTCATTATCTACAAAGGAGAAATGGTACAGAAAGAAAAGAGTTAAATTAAAAACTTTTTATTGAAAGCATTTAAAGAAGTTTAACAGGCGGTTGCTAAAGAACAAGTTAAATTTTTTAACTCGTTAATATATATGTTTTTGTATGTTGTTTTGAATCAAATTAGGTATACCTCGAGTTAAAGCACTTAACTCATTCTATAGCAACTGGCCATTAGAAAATTAAAATATGTATGGCACCTTAAGGATTATCTTAAGGAATATCGCAAAAATGTCGAAAAAGTTTTATTCGTAAGATGATTTATTGTTTAATCATTACAAACAGTTAAAAAACTTAGAAAAATAAAAGTTATGAGGATATAAAAAGGATATAAAGCTTCATTGTGCTCATTTTGCCCCGGTGTCGGGGCAGACTGAGTACGGGTAGAATGAGTACGGGCGGGGTATAATGGGCAATCAGCTAAAATCTAGCGCAGAATGAACACACGTGAGTGCATTCCTTATCGTTATCATCTTCTCCAACACAAAAACCATGTGCTCACTTGCCATATGCTCTGCACTGGAGCAATCAACGTCTGGATATGTATGAAAATAACCATTATTGGACTATGCTCATTCATCCCGTGGCCTCTTCATATATCGGGTGAATTATTTAAGGAGCAACATATTTGTTTCACATATAATATTAATGAAGTGAGTTATTTCAAAAGCAACATAGCCATAAAACAAATGTTTATCGTATCCCTAGAAAAGACAAAATATTATTTTTTAAAATATTTTTTGGACTTAGCTACTAAGGACATTATTTTTGTTTGTATGTAAATATAAACAAACTAATAAAAATTCATTTAATAGAGAATTATTGCAACCTCTGTTCTACTGATCTTTTAATAAAGTTTTCCTTTATTTGACATGTGCGCCTGCGCAGTTGATATATCCTTAATTTCTTTCTTTTATTAAAATACAGGCAACCTATATTTAATTTAAATAACGGCAAAGCATTTTTTATTTAAAGCACCTTAATTTTGACAGGTCTTCTGTCAATGTAACCTCAAAATTAACAAGGGAGTAAATTCGAACAAAAAATTGGTGACTTTTCTTGTGAGTAATGATGCAAGCTAAAGATAAAAAACGTTGACGATTTAAATACGAGGACAATGTTATTCTTCTCCGAGAAATTGTGTCACGAAACCCTTTTGCGAATGGTTGTGCCGTATGCGAGTATGCCGTATGGGAAAAAAATAGTCTGTTGCAGTTAACTCATATAAGAGTTGCAGTTAACTTCTATATTCATTACGATTTCGATCTATCAATTTGGCATATTTGTCAAAATAAAGTATGAAGCAAGAGCACCGTTGCAATAACACTCTTTAAAACATCATGAAAAATTTTAATACAGGATACTTTATTAGAGGTTTCTTTTAATAAAGTCAGCTTTTTTCACTTTGCAATATCTCTCTATTGTTTCTAATTTACTATTTTTTAGCCGTCTAGGAACTTTATCATGTCAAATAACCATTATATCTAATCACCATTGCATATCTGTTGCCATGGATATGAGCTTGCTTTCATAATTTGCTATGTTGCAAATGAAATAACTCACTTCATTAACATTATATGTGAAACATGTATGTTGCTCCTTAAATAATTCACCCAGTATGTGAGCCTCTTCTAAGAAAAAAATCTGGGTACGCGCTTGCTGTATACTCAGATAATACGAGCTGTCTAATCGTCCCGCTGATCAAGTGGCTTGTATATACACCCAATTATTGTTTCACACGATAAATACGTGTAAAAAAAGTTTATGAAAAAATAGGTCTAAATACCAAATGACATACTGTACCGTATGGAAGTCAAAATATTGGAATTTTCTATATATATGGAGTGGGAATCAACTATAATTGATGGGAATTCACTTTATGACTTATTTTAGACCGTGTTAAATCAAAATCGTGTAAAAACTATCGAGTGTATAGTGCTGGAGGTCTAAAAAGATAAAACTTGTTGCCATTGTAAACCTACTCGTTGGTAACATGCGTGAAACGAACATTATCGTTTTTAGTGGACCGATAATTTTATACCAAAATGTAAAATTATCGTGTTTTTGTTATTGACTTATAAGAGCCCTAGTCTCATTGAGTTAAACTATTGCTTACTACCGTACTGTAATGTACACTACCGTGCTAATTACTCGGACACTACGATTTGAAGGAAATACCTGCATCTGTTACAAATTTCACCAGTTCTCCGAATTTGTTTCAGTCAGGTTCAGCTTTTTTTGGATCGACCCTTCTCCAAAAACATCGCATTGAAAATATGAAATTGAGGGTTAAATGCCCAAATTGAATCTGCGCGTCGTGCACAAAACGCATTTACTCTATCTTTTATACAATTTTATTGTTGTATCAAACTTTTTTGATCATCCTGTATCTCTTTTTTGCACTAAGTGCAAAAATACATTGGTTTTATTTATTTGTCACTGTATATGCTCAAGGCATTGTTTTTATGTGATATTTGTTTAAAAAAAAATCCTAATCACTAAAAAAATTGTGTTTTTCTAGCTAATTTTTATTTTGAATTCGGTTTTATTAATTTTTTTTTTTAATTTGGCAATAACGCATGAGGACTGATTTGCCTGGTGTAAATTTTTGAGTTTCTCAATGCAATGTTGTCATATTTAAGCCTGGCACAATAAGAAATTAAGCTGGTTATGAACAGAAATTTTTCAAATTTATTTTGGAACATGTAATAATTTAAAACTAGCACGGACTGTTTTTATCTGGTAATCGGTTGCGGTTTACCCATAGAATACATTGTTTACAATGAGTATGCTCGGATGACCGGTTGTTTTGATGCTGTGGCCATAAAAAAGGTCAAAATCCCTAGTCTGTATTTCAAACAAATTTATTTTGGAACATGTAATAATTTAAAACTAGCACGGACTGTTTTTATCCGGAGGCGGTTTAGCCATAGAACACATTGTTTACAATGAGTATGCGCGGATGACCGGTTGTCTTGTAGCTGTGTTCATAAAAAATGTTAAAATCGCTCGTCCACAATAGCGGTTATTCAAAATAAATAGAACAGACGTGATTTTAAAAAAAAATTGTTAACAGGTTAAATGGAATTTGTATTATGGACAATCCTGGATGAGCTGATGACTGATTATTTTGTCGTTGTTGCCATAAAACACTCAAAAAAACGGTCGTCCGCAATATCTCTTATGCAAACTGAACAGATGTATTTTTTTCCAAACATTATAACAAGTGAAATTGAATTTCAATTATGTACAATCCTTCTGGATATCTTTCCATGCCTGTGAATGGAAATAAATTTCTAGACCAGTGGTTCCCAAACTTTTTCGGCTCCCGGCGCTCTTAATGTATCAGAATTTTTCCGCGGCGCTCCAAGTCAAAACATTGGTCTAACTAACGCAGTTAGAGGAATATTGGGACGATTTCGCGGCGCCCGTGTAGTCCAGCCACGGCGGCGCACTGTTTGGGAATCGCTGTTCTATACAATCCTGATTTTTTTCCATTTCTGTGAATGGAACTTGATTTTTTTTAAATCATTGCAAGTTTCGTCCATTTTTGCAAACGGAATTGATTTTTTTAACAATTCTTGCTTTCAAAATTTTAATCATACAGGAATCCCGCGATATGTACAATTAATTACGCAAAAGTATCGCACAAAAGTTAATAATAAATTTAAAATAGCCCGATTCTTTCCTAAAGAACGGTGTTTCCCAAAATTTGGCACGTGTATCCCTGGCAATTACCCGTAGCAGTAAAATATATCTGGGGGATTTTTCATAACATCGATTTATACGTATTGAAAAGGCGAGCAATCTTGAAATGTGGTAATTGAGGGGGGTTAGAAGTAAAATTATTCAAGTACAATTTTTTCTAAATTTAATCTAAGTACATATTTCGTCAGTTAAACATTATTATTATTAGATAGTAAAACGATTTCAACAGAATTCACTTTACTAACTCTCTCTGTCGAACTTGAAAAAATAAACTGCTATTTCAGTTATTGGTAAAACGATTTGAGTACGCTTGAATCATTTTACTGCAAGATGCTAAGATCAATACTGATGGATACCCATTAAGATGGAGATTCGCTGTTTTACTTATCTTAAAATTAAAAAATTCTAGAGCAATTAACTTTGAAGCTAATTTTCTCGAAACTTTAAATTATGTACTTAAATCCTTTTACTTCTAGCCCCCTCAATTATAATTAGTTCTTTTCGAATTTTCGGGGCATTTATTCCTGGGACTACTCTGTCAATGAATGACGAGTGAGTGTTGATTAACAGTGAGAACCGGCGCATCGTCCTGTTGTCTGAACATAAACAATGTCATCCTTCTCACTAATATAAATATAGTTAATGTTAATTATAATATAATTTGTTACTTTTATAAATTACACTTCTGGCAACATATGCATGTACCAAAATTTTAATAATAAATACTTTTTTATTGTTAAAAAAATATATGCGATCTTTTCTATTGGTGGGAATATTGATAACTGACAATAACTGAAGTGATGTCTAGCGGAATATTTTGGAACTGAACGGAATAGGATTTTGTTGGATGTGGCTCATTTATTTGCATTGTTTGTATGTGTTAAAGTGAAGAAAACTTTAATAAAATGTCTTTAAAATCGCAACAGAAAATTAACTGCAATGTGAATTGTTGTGTATCAAATGGCAAATGTCAAAAATATCCTATTCCGATCGCCATTTTGTAAGCGACAACAGCGCCTCTATAGGTAATGTTTATTCTCAATACAGATGTCGAAAGTTTGAAAAACACTGCTATAGAACAACAGTAAAAAATTTTAAAATAAGTTTTTGTACATAATTTAATGTACGGTAATTAATAAAATAATACAGGCGATATTAATTTTCATTCAGGATTATTTTAAAGAATATGTTTACAATCTTTTACTAAATATTGCAATTAAAGCCGCATTCAGAGCTCTTTAAATTAACACGTTATACAATGTTCGTTGAATGTTATATTTTTATAAATTGCTTTAACGTTCTACGTACCGTTTAGAGCATAGTAGATTACGTGTTAGAAATTAGTAGATTACGAATAGTCCGACATCTGTGTGTTTTTAAACCAACTACATGGTTTCGTAAAATGTTTTCTATCTATTATCGTTTTTATAATTCTGTTCTAGATTTTAACTAACTAAACCTAACCTAATTATCTAAATTGATCATATTTACTGTCCGTCTTTGTAATTTTGAGCAAGATTTGTTAATGATGACATTTTATTAGGTTATATAAAGGCATACAATCAGACCAATTCTGTAACTGTTACTATGATAATAGTAACTAAATTCGTCACTATGAGCAAGGTTAGTTACTATCATGAATGAAAGTCATTATACTTTTTATAATATTTTATGTTGTAGTAACGTTATTACATAGTAACTTTTTACAGAATTGATCTGAAAATCTGCGGTGTCTCTGATAGACTGAGATAGCCAATGTGTTTATATGTCTGTCTCATTAAAACAACTCACAAGGTATAGGGGAAGTATTTTAAGATCGCAGCGCTATTTCGGCATACTTGGAACCTTCAAAATAGACATTCGTTACATATAAACAACGTGAATTTTAATGTTTACTGGTGGCTTTTGTAATTTTGCTACAATATTAATACTTGTTTTTATGCAATTATATTTTTATGCAAACATTTTTTATAAAAAAAAAAAAAAAACGCGATAGAATGTATATTTCTGTAGTTCCTAAAATCCCACCAGATGTCATATCGCTTAGCACGGTTTCCCTATAAGTTTAGAAAATTATCCACAACGAACAACGTATTAAATTTAGATGTCTGAACGGTTTCACGTCTTACCATATGACAAACTTGCTAGTGGCAATCAACAGAGTACTAGCTACCATCTATAAGCTATTGAGAAGTGACATTACCGTTGGCGGCGCTGTAATTCATGGCAAAATGGCTGAATTGTCTAGTATTCAGCTGTCAATATGCTAACAGGGAACAGGTTAATTTAAGCACAGTACATTTTTATTTTATGAAAATGTATCTATCGACGTTCTAACAAAAAATCAACACCAGAGCATATGTAATAATTTCAAACAGTACTACAGTCGCGTAGTACAATATTTAACCGCCAGACTGCGTATCCGAGCGTGTCAGTTCTGAATTGATTTAAGAGCTCTGAATGCGGATTAAGCGTTACTTGTTAAATTAAGAAAGTATGATACTAACATTAGTATTATTCATTCCGATGAAGGTATAATTAAAACAAATGCAAAGTTTCTTCAATTGTATTTAATCTCATTCGACCTAGAATTTTGATATTTTTGTCGTCAATAGTTTATGACATAACTGTCGAAATATTAGTATCGAATGAAGTCAAATAAAATTATTATAACTTCATGAATATTTGTTTAATTTAGTTTATTACGTGATGTTTCATCGTGAAGTTTTGTATATTTGTTTTAATTCTGTTCGTAAACAGCTGATTTGTCTATTGTTGTGCATTCGAAGGCATTATTTATTTATCTTAGATAAACTTACCCGATTTATTTTAATTATGTTCGAATTATTTATTTGCACTTTTTAGTTAATCGTTTCTTTCCAACTAAATATATTTTTTCATTGATACACATGTACATTAAAAACATACTGCAAAACTACTAGCTGATAGTTTTAGGGGAATTTAATGAGAAAAATAAATGCTTAAATTAAGTTGATTTTTTTTTACAAATTGCAATAAATTCAATTGTTAGTTATATATTAGTATTTTATATGTCGTAGGTTTTTACTTTTGAAATTGTTTATGAATATTTTGTTTGAGTGTTACGTTTGGTTAATAACTTAATTTCTTTTTTGTAATTTTTATTTATTTATTAACGTAGCACTTGTAGATAAAATATTCAAATACTGTAATCTACAGCTTTTATTGTATTATAAGTTATTGTTACCTAAAATGTTCTATATAACTCAAATCTTGCAATTAATTTATTTATCTGGTGGACTTAAATATTTAATAAAACAGCTCATTAATTTACCCAAGAATTTATTGTCTCTTTTAAATCCTATTATTATATTAGCGCCCGACCCACAGTTCTAACGGTTTAATGGAGAAAAGAAGACGCGGTTGAGGTACCGGTAAGTAGAATTGACAGGGTTCGATGCCTAGGAAACCTATCTTCAACCTATCTTAGGAAAATAATTTCTTCAGAATCATCATTGGAGTGAAGTATCAATTTTTACATATTTCAGAGTTTCACAGGTATCTACAAGGTATATCAAACAACTCGTCCTACCTATTTTTTAAGGGTTTTGCAGGTATGACCATAGAATCCTTATACCGTCATTTTGTCGTCTGTCTGTCTGTCTGTTCGGTAGAAATTTTAGCCAAACGGCTAAACCTAGAGAGTTGAAATTTGGTATGCTTGTAAAACTCTTTGAGGCGCACATAGGAAAAATACTAAAACATCTAAAAAACATATCCCCTAAAAATATAAACAAATATGTATATGCTCATCGAAAATATATATATATATATATATATATATATATATATATATATATATATATTAAATTCTGAGTAGGGTATCGAATGAAAGCCCTTAGTACGTGGATTAACGATCAAATTCTTATTTTTGCATATAAATTATTTTGATGCGAATTTTGCCAAAATTGTGCAAAAAAAAATTGTCCACACCCTGTAGCCCAGATGGTTTAAATTAAAAAACTGAAAAAAATCTAAGTAATGTACACTGGTGTGAACCGAAATAGTACAACAGGAATTTTTGATTAGATTATGTTTTCGCATTTAATAACGCAATCTAAGTAATGTACATTGGTGTGAACCGGAATAGTACAACAGGAATTTTTGATCAGATTATGTTTTCGGATAACAACGCATTTTTTGTATTTTTTTGTTGACGATGTACAAAAGTTATAGTTATGTAACACACTATACTAGAAGGAGTATCCTGGTCTAATGGTTAGCTTGCTCGCTTTCTACGCATCAAACTAGGTTTCGCTCCCGGCCAGAGAAGACAATTTTATTTTTTGTTTTTTTCCCATTTTTATTTTGTTTAAATTATTTTGTCAAAATTCTAGTTATAATTTGGCAAATGTTGCATTTAATTTTTAAAAGCGTAAATTTAATAACCAGTTCGAATTATATTTTCATTCTATGTGTCATGTATACGAAACCAGAGGAGCGGAGCATATGACTTAAAACAACCAATGGAAGCCATAGGCGCAATTTTCAAAATCAATGAACCTTGCTATATATATATAAAAAAAAAAAATACTGCACATATTTAGAAACCTAAATAATGGTATTAGGTTTTCGAATTCAAATTAACAAAAAAATATATATATATTTTAACATAAAATTTGTTTTTAAAGCTCTTAGATTAACAGACGATAAATTATTTAAAAATATCGTTCATTTTGCCGTGATTACTACAAAGCAAAATTTGTCCTACACACTCAGCATGCCGCCTTCACTTATTATATACTTGCGAAACCCTGCAATGTGTGAAAATTCACACTTCACATAAATTTTTTAATATTTTTTATGGTTTATGAAAAATTTCATTCTCTATAATTGAAAAAAAAGGTCCTCACCTCCTAAATCTAAGTGGAGAGCAAAAAAAAGGTCCTCACCTACCAAATCCAAATGAAGAGCAAAAAAAAAAGGTCCTCGCCTACCAAATCCAAGTGAAGAGCAAAAAATAGGTCCTCACCTACCAAATCAAGTGAAGACAAAAAATTGAATTTAAGCTATAAAAAAAGGAAACCGATCCAAGTGATGACAAAAAATAATCGCAAATGCGCAGCCGTTGCGGTGTCCCCCTATGACCGGCTCTGTCTATTATGCGCTGTGCCTAGAGCCTACAAAAACAGGATTAACAAAAAAATTACAGGAATTAACAAAGAAAATTACAAGGAAGCAAATAAATTTCGGGCGAGGCGGAGAGTGTTATTAGATACAAGAACGCGTAGCAGGCGCGCACCCAAAAACCATTCTAGATGGGGGGGGAGTCACGATCAATTACATGCAAAATGTGTCCCATAACAGCGTGTAATTTGAATATTTAGGGGGGCTTTAACACACCTAGCGCGCCTGAAGTCTGGGACCCACTACTTTAACTCAGCCCTGTTATTAATAAATACAAATAAAAGCAAAAGATTATTTTACCGCTTTAATATTTAAAGGCCATCCAGTGTGTTAGTATCCAACTGTTGCACTAGATGGCAGCACCGAATGTTTTCTATAAATGGAAATGTCTGCAGTGTGTTTTTATGTGCGAAGCAAAGAGGTGTGTCGTGTAGTTTTAGTTGTCATTGGCATGTAATTTTATCAGCAAACTAAAACATATTATTAATCTAAGGTACGTATTATCAGTTTTATTTTATCAGTAAAATATCCGCAAATATAATCACCCCGTGTGCGATAATAAAAAGCTTATCTTTTTTCTACTCTAGTACTATCTATCTCTTTATTCCGGGTACATTTACAGTTCTGGGATGCTGTACTGTTGGGATAAGAAGATTATATTTTGTTTTTTAGTGGACAAATGCACATCTGTCTCCCTTATGCTTATTTATTGTGTGGGTGGAAAATTGAATCATTTCTACAATGCGCAGGACCGTATTTGATTGTTATTTATGTCTGAAAACACTTTCAGTTTCAAATTACATAATTTTAATAAATTGGGACGCTTAAATTTATATTTAAACACAAATTTAAACAAACTTTACGCTTAATTAATGCAAAATTTCATTGCCAGATTTCCCAATTGAAAGTTAGGATGTTATTAATTATAATAATCGAGACATATGCGTATCTTATTTCAAAGAATTAATTTTTAACTCTCGTTTATTTGTTTTTATACAAAATAAACAGTGTATTGTTAAACAAAAGATAAGATTTTTATGGATTTTTGAATCTTAAACCTTATTTCTGATACGTTCTGTAAGTAAACAAATTTAATTTTGAATTTAGTTTAAGAATAACTCTGTTGCGTCAACATGACACATTTCAGATTAAATAAAGTTAGTCATAGTGGTTAAAAATGATCATGTTCATAGAAAAGGATGATCATGTTTTCTTTCGTCAGATAAAAGGATGTGAGGAAGTAAACTTAGGTGTCTTTTGATAAGATAAGAGAACCACATTACAGTGGCGTGCAGTTAAATTAAACTAAGTCATTAAATTAATACGTATTCGGAAAATTGCCTGTTTTCAGTGCCTCGATCAGGGTTGTATTAAACTTTTCGTTAAATTGGTTTTACACAGTTCAATTTATTGATTATTAAATTGATCAATTTTTTGTCAATTTATTGATAACCTTAAAAATAAAAGGATCACTTTACACACAATTTTTTTTGAAAACTTTTACATTACCAACTGTTAAACATATATATCAAAATGAAAATATTGAAAAAATCTTCACAAAATCACGAGCTGTGAACAAAAACAAAAGAAATAACCTAGATCAGCGGTTCTTAACCGGAGGTCCCGATTCCCAGAAGGGTCCCGAAAAGACCTTAGGGGGTCCCGAAATTAAGAGAAAAAATTTTATTTTTACGTTTTTGCTTTTAAAATGACAATAAACTTAATTATTAAGGAACATATTAATAAGAACATTTAAAATATTATTTCAGAATATTCTTGGGGGGGTCCAGAAAATATTTTAGGCTAGTTGGGGGGGTCCCGAGTATAAAAAGGTTAAGAACCGCTGACCTAAATCATGATGAATTAGAACGTTTGCAGTTCTGTCACATTTGAAAACGAAACACATAACCTATGCATTTCTTGGTTATGCAATTTACGAAATTTTGAATTCATTTAATATCTTTTTTTTTTTTTATTTGTGTATGGACTAATTTTATGTTGGGGAGAGTCTATGGTCATTTTCCGTCGGTTTTTTTGAATTTATTCAAACACGGTAAACTGTAGCTTGTAATGGAGATTATTTTTAAGATCTACAACTCAAAATACATAAGTATGCACATTTTGAAGTAAATCAGAGAGAAAAAATTTTTACTCAAAAATCGAAAAAATCGTAAGGGAAATATCTATTACGAAAATAGTCAATAAAAATATTTAAAAACGTGCAACATCTATATTAATTCTGTATGCTAGTTTGAACTACACATACGTGTGACGTATTCCCTCTCACGCTCTTATTGGTCAGAAGTTACGAGAGAACCTTTAATTAAATAATCTTGGCTCATGACAACTTGAGAAAATTAAAATTTCATTTGGTTCCTCTTAAAGGTTTGGATTAGCCTGTATCTTTGTCCTTTCTTAACTAATTGCCAAAAATATTACTTTAATAGTTTTTCACAACCTCTGTCGACATTGGAACAAAAATTCAACACTAAAATATACGTAATAAGTTCAAACTGTACTGCAGTATTTTCTACAATAATTTTGCCACCAGTTGGCGCATTTATGGTAATTCTCTACGGCACATCCCTGATTTAAAGCGTCCAGTTTTTAATTTACGGCTAAAATAGTTTAAAAATAGTACATTTAATTTAATTATCTACCGAAGTGATTAATTAAAAACCCTGTACTTGAACTCTTTAAGATAAAAACCAATATAGATGCCGCGACTGTGTCGCCGATACCAGACTTATTTATGAAACAGCCAGGCGCCGTAACTCATTCTTATTCACCGAAGGTCTTTCTGTGGGTGATTCAGTATGATTTGAACACTCTAAATTAATTAAAATAAATTAAGATGTTATAGAATTAATAAATATGTTTGTAGAATGATTGGATTGTTGAAATTATTTCTTAGATTTCATGAAACAAGTTTTATGAATTGACCTTATAAAGTAGACAGGTCTAATACAATGCACCGCTGTGTCTAATGCAGTGGCGTGCGTTGCGAATAAATGGGGGTAAAGATCATGATTATTAAAGTAAAGGTTGTCTCGTTACTTTTGACCGATCAGAGCGTGAGAGGGAATACGTCACACGTATGCGTAGTTCAAACTAGCAAATTGATGAAATAACAATTTCACAAAAAAAAATATATATATATTCAAAATGTGAACTACGGCTATTTTGGACATCAGGATTATAAAAATTCCTACATATTATAGTTTTTCAAAATTTTAAAATTTTATCGAAAATGCTATTGAGACTAGAGATGAGAATTTCGGCTCAGTTTGTGGAACCGGATCAGTGGGGGTCATTCAGTTTGCTGAGCCGGTTCATTGATCCGGCTCATTGATCCGACTCAGTGATTCGGGTAAGTAAACGTGTCGCCGAGAAACAGTTCGGTCAGTTGTCAGTTTTCTCACCGTTCAACAAGGTTGTTGGTTTGTAATATGTAGGTAGAACGTCGCTCAGCCGGCTCTTGCTTTATATGAATAGACAGCGGAAAGCGGAATTGTTTGGTCGAGTGGAATAAATGCGATAAAAACGTCGGAGTATTTGCCGTTTTATTACCTTTATTCTTGTTAATATTCTTAGTATGAATTCAAAACGTAAATTTTGACTTATTGACAAATTCTCTCTCTCTCTCTCTCTGTCTCTGTCTCTCTCTCTCTCTGTCTGTATCTCTCTCTCTCTCCCTCTCCCTCTCCCCCTCTCTCTCCCTCTCTCTCTGTCTCTCTCTGTCTTCCTCATTATTTTATTATAAAGAAATAATGAAGTTAAATAAATAAAAATCTATAGAAGTGAAATATCTAACATTTTTACCTGGTTGATAGTAAACAAAAAATTCATTTTTATTGCCCCTATAAATCGGACATCTGGGATTTGGGCAATATTTTTAATATTTTTAATATTTTTATATAGTATGGTTGTAAGAAAGTACAGAGACTAAGCCTATTAGTTTCAAATAGCCCTACAAATTGATGACAAAATACACTTTATGATAATACATTACAAGCCGAGTTCTCGCGAAGTTCAACATGACATCGATCCAGATCCGGATCATTCCGGTCATTGCTCACAATCGCCCGATCAATCTATCCTTGAAACTTGAAACTATGCAGTGAGTCGGCTCATTTCAATTTGGTGAACCATGTCACTTTGGTCAGTGTACTGAGCCGGCTCAGTGAGCCGGTTCGTTCATGAACGATCCATCTCTAATACAGACAGGTCCAGCAAAAAACTACAAAAATTTGCCCACTAGTTTTTGCGGGACGTTCGAACAAAATTTCCGTTAAATTTTTATGTATATAAATACATAACTCAATATTATTTATTTTTATAAGTTTAGTTAAGATAAATTATATATACAATTTATGAATTATAAATAATAACAGTCAAATTTCTTATTAATCATTTAAAATGGAATACGACTATTTTCGTCTGAATTGTGAAGTTCGCCGGGATGTATCTTGGTCATAAGTAGTTAATCATTTTTAGGGTTTTGTAGGTATGACCAAAAAACCCTTATACCGTCATTTTGTCGTCTGTCTGTCTGTCTGTCTGTTCGGTAAAAATTGTAGCCAAACGGCTAAACCTAGAGAGTTGAAATTTGGCATGCTTATACAACTCTTTGACCCGCACATAGGAAAAATACTAAAACATCTAAAAAACATATACCCCTAAAAATATAAACAAATATGTGCTCATCGAAAAAAAAAAAAATATTTTTTTTAAATTCTGAGTAGGGTGTGAAAAGAAAGCCCTTGGTACGTGGATTAACGATCAAATTTTTAGTTTTGCAAAATAAATTATTTTGAAGCGATTTTTGCCAAAATTGTGCAAAAAAAATTTGTCCCACACCCTGTAGCCCAGATGGTTTAAACTAAAAATCTGAAAAAAATCTAAGTAATGTACATTGGTGTGAACCGGAATAGTACAACAGGAATTTTTGATCAGATTATGTTTTTGGAAAAAAAGCATTTTTTGTGTTTTTTTGCTAATAATATTGAAAACTTATAGTTATATAACACGCTAAACAGTAACGTGTATCTTGGTGCAGTGGCTAAGATACTGGCATTCTGCCCAAGAAAATGAGTTCGAATCCTACGAGAGGAGACAATATTATTTTTTATTTTTTTTTTTGCATTTTTATATTGTTTAAATTATTTTTTCAAAATTCTAGTTATATTTTGGCAATTGTTGCATTTAATTTTTAAAAGCGTAAATTTAATAACCAGTGGAAATTGTTGAAATTATAATTTAATTCTATATTTGAATGTACACGAAATCAAAGGGGAGGAGCTATGACTAAAAACAACCAATGGAAGCCATAGGCGCAATTTTCAAAATCTTAATGAACCTTGATATATAAAAAAAATACTGCACATCTTTAGAAACCTAAATAATGGTAATAGGCATTCGAATTAAAATTCATAAAAAAATATTTTGACATAAAATTTGTTTTGGCATCCCAAATAATCATCATTCACTTACTAAATACCTGCAAAACCCTGAAATGTGTGAAAATTCACACTTCACATCAATTTTTTATTTTAATTATGTATTTATTTTGCAGGTATGGCGACGACAGTATTATTAGTGGCAATAATTTTCATTGCCGCAGTTTCTGCACAACAGGCTGAAAAATTAGTACAAAATCCTTGTGTCACAAAAACAACTTGCCATGAATGCATTCAAACACCGACTTGTGCCTGGTGCTTCCAGCCGGTAAGTACATAAAATATTCGCAGATTGCAGCATCAGATTAGACATAATTAGATCAAGATTGCTATAATTTATTTCTTGAGCTTCGTTCAGAATTGTATTTTGAAATCTAGAGACTTTTAAAGATTTAACGAAACTTTGACATTTGTTTTTAACATAGTAAATCGGGCTTTATAAGACAACTAGCAGATATACCCAGCGGTGCTCGGGAGCAAAATAATAATTTATCAAAAATATTTTAATTCAAAAAAATAAATGTTTGCTGCACAATAAAAAAATTCAAATTATGTCAATGATGGGTTAAATACCAACGTGTTACCTTCGATTTTAGCTATTTAATTTAAGAACGATAATTTATCAAAATAGTTTTTTGTAGGGTTTTAACAATATGCGATATTTCATCAATTGGTACGTGTAACGTGTAAACAGCACTCATTCAGCAGTAACAATATTTTTACTTTAGTTTCATTGTTGCTTAGGCGGAAATTATATTGCGCATGTCAAAAACAAATATGAGAACTGATAAGCAAAAGATCTAGTGTAATAAAACACAATATTGAAGTAAAATTTCAATGTTAGTATGTAATATAATCAATACAATAATATACAAATAACAAATAATGAAAACACAATTTAAAATTTACTTTAACTAAGCACAACTTGAATTTTTGAACCAGCAGTATTGTTAACCCGCCGGCACCTCTCTCTACCGCCTAACGATCAGACTGACCTGAGTAGCGTCAACCAATACATGCATCAGATAAATTTATTTGTTATGATGTTCTTTCTGTGATTACTTCTGATCTATAAACGATAGGTGCATGGGTCAAAGGGCTTTTTTTCGTTAGTAAATACTCTTGCCATTTAAGTAATTTTTTGTCGTAAATCTTTAAAGGGAACGACGATATTTCACAGTAAATTGAGCGTTATAATTTTCGCGGAAAATGAAAACTAATAAATGATAATTGTGAGTTATCTATTGACCTGCGATAAATGCTCTCGGGAACTTTTTTGTAGTAATATTATACCTTCTAACGGGTGTATTCTGTAAGAAATTAATTTAATATTAATATCAGCGTCAGGTTAATTTTTTTATTTTAACACCATGTCTAACGCCTTTACCCAAAAGTGCTATTCTGTAAGAGCATTTGTTAAGGTAAGCGTTAATACAATATTTGTTAACGCGAGGCGCTAACTCACCCTGTAGAGAGGATAATATTAACTGCACGCGCATGCGCTGTTACGTTGAATTTTAACAGGAGTATTTATTTAGTCAAATGCCAAGAGAATCTTAACCTAATATTTCGGTGTTCAATTAAATATTCAGTGGCGAAATTTATTTTAAAAATGGAACAGAAATGTTTGGTCCTGTGATACTCATTATAACTGGTTTCCACAGTGTATTAAATAATAATATAACTTTATTCAATTTTTGTTTAGTCAATTTATATACTACATTGTATTATGAGTTTATCTATTTTTTTAATAATATGTGAATTATATGTTCATTCTATTTTTAAAAAGGTGTTCGGTGATATTAATTATTAAATTTGATTTATTACGCTATTTCTACCCTGGAATAACACTGTTGTGATCGTCATTATCAATCTCATAAATTGTTTCGTCAAATAAACCATTAAAATGTACTGCGATATTTTGAAACACGGCGGAGGCATAAGTGAAGTTTTGTAGCTTTCAGAGGATTATAATTTTAAGTTCTGTGTCTCAACAAAAACCAAAACTGCTCTCCAATACTCCATTTACTTCCTTTCTATACAATTACTTGAACTTGTGTCTGGGTTACTTGTATAACAAAAATTGTGAAGCGTCATCTCTACTGTAAAGAATTCACTTTAAAAAGTAATAGAATGTTGATTAACATTCCTACCGTTTTGTGTTTTATTCATTTTTTTTTTAAATAACATGACATTTACTTAAATAGGATCAGCCATTTTTGCAAACTAAACACTAGCGTTAACTTTTAAAGCCACCGTTTCGGTAGGCGCTTATTGTAGAACGTTAACTGGCTATTTTAACGCCGCCGCGCTATAATATTAACGCATATATGTTTAGCGAATAGCATTTAGGTTAAAAATGGTGTTAAAAAAATTAACGTCAGTTTCTGACGCTAAGATTTTAACATCATGCTTAGAAAATAGACCCGAAAGTCTGTCATATATATTTTCGATTTATCTCTAATGATTTTAATGTTCCGCACGGAAGATTTTTTTCGATTTATTTCCATCTGTAGGTCCTAAAAGAAGGTATATCATTTAAAAACCGATTATTTTTTGCACCATTAGTTCCGCAGGGTCCTAAGGTGTAACTGTGCAAAAATTGATCTAAATCGGTTAAACCGCCTAGGAATGTATAGCGAACAAACAAGCAAACAATTTTCCTGTTTAACATACATAGAGATTTTTTTTTATTATAGTTATTTAATTTCTCTTTCAGGATTTCGGGGACCAAAAAAGATGTTTCCAACCCGCTTCTTTACCACCAAACAGTATCAATTCTGTCTGCAAAGAAGAATACGTTTGGTATCCAGATAATGTTCAACAAATTACTCTGCAGAGAGAGCTAACGAAAGCACATGCAGCTGGTAGTAGTTCAGCTTCAGGAGGCTGGAGTCAGTCGAGTTCTTCTAGTTCTTCATCAAGCAGCTCATCATCTTCTTCATCAAGTAGCTCTTGGTCTTCATCAGGCTCAAGTTCTGGATCAGCATATGAATCAGATATTGTTCAAGTCAGCCCACAAAGAGTGAATCTAAAATTAAGGATAAGTAAGTTATAAGTATTGAATAAAATAGGGTGACCATTTTCTTAAGAAGGCAATGCGGGACGGAACCAAAAAAAAGGTCCTCATCTCCCAAATCCAAGTGAAGAGCAAAAAAAGGTCCTCACCTCCCAAATCCAAGCGAAGAGCAAAAAAAAGTCCTCACCTCCAAAATGACTTTTGCGGGATGTATCTTAATGCGGGACAAAATGTTAAAATGCGGGATAGTCCCGCAAAATGGGGGACGAATGTCCACCCTAGAATAAAAATACTAAAGGAAGGAGTATTACATGCTATTTGGAAAGACCAAGATGGTCTTTCAAAATGGAAGACAATAGTTTCTGGCTATACAGTGGCGTAGGGCAATTTATTAAAATAAGTATTATCGGTACAAAAAGAAAAAATACCAATTTTGATATTTTCAAAAGAAGCTAAAGATAGGAGATACAGAGAATCAATAAAACCAGGGCTTCGAACCGGAACTGAACCGAAAATCGAAAAAAACCGTTATTTTTGTCGGAACGAAAACCGAAAAAACCGTTATTTTTGTCGGAACGAAAACCGAAAAAACCGTTATTTTTGTCGGAACGAAAACCGAAAAAACCGTTATTTTTGTCGGAACGAAAACCGGAGCTGAACCTAAAAAAAATATCGGTTTATTTCGGTTCAGATAATGTTTATGGGAGTGAACCAAAATATAAAATACATTTTATAGAAGATTATTTTTTAAACTGATGAGCAGAAAAAAACTGATGAGCGAAAAAAATTTTGACAGTACGCCATTGTCCATAAGTAACGTGTATGTTGAGATTTATCAAAATTATGCGTTTTTGCTCGGCTGCAAACAGTATAGCTAACTATTTTGACAAGATACCAAATTCAGGTTAAATGCCATCAGACCGCCATCACAAAGTACTTGTATAAAATACATTCTAGCAGCAAAATAGAAATAACTTGGACCAATATTTTCTAACAGAGATATTATTTATCATGACCATGGAAACGTTACATATGAGTTTAAAAAAAGATACTTAAATTTTTTTTTTTTTCAAAAATGTTTCTTTTTATCAAAAAATGTCTCAAATAAAAGTTGTTAGTTATTGCTTTTATAGCAACTTTTGTCAAATAAATTTTTTCGAAATATTTTTCTGTTATGAAATATTCGCAAAAATCTTAAAATCGACACGAGTAAACTCTCATTTCTAGTCAACCGATTTTTACCAAAAGTTGATCAACTCTTGCCATTGATGTCAAAAGCTTAAATATCAAGTTTCATAAAAATCCTTTTAGTCGAATTTGCTCTGCACGTGTATACAGACCGACGGACGGACGGACAGACAGACACACAGACAGACAGACATACCGACAGATATCATGCCAAAAATAGTCAAAACGTTATGTAAGGACCTCAATTCGTTGAGATACATCGAAATGTCAAAATCGGTATGATCACAATACCTCCTTTATATATGTTGGCGGTCAGTAAAAAAAAAAACTGTTTTAACGCTGTCTTTTATTTATGATTTGTAAATTATGAATATACTTTAAATTATCAAAATAAATTTTTATATAATCCGTCTCAATTTGTAATACGAAATTAGATCTGGTTACTTTGGTGACTGTTGTGGTGTAAACAGACTTTGGCGTATCCGTGTGAACCAATATCTTGATAATATTATAAATATTTTGTCAATATACAACATAAAAAATGAACTTTTCTTGTTAGTTACGTATTACAAAATAAGACAGATAATAATAACCTTTTAATATGAAAACAACAAAATATTGGCAGCCATTGTGGTCTTTGGAATGACGTAATTCCCGTCGGAAAAAATGTATGTAAAAATTCATATAGCCTTCTACCTTTAGTCTTTTTATTCAATGGTTATAAGGGTTTTTTGATGACCATACCTACAAAACCCTAAAAATGGAAACATAGGTTTTAATCAAATTTATTTATTTTTTCCAGAGGATACATATCGTCTTCAAATGCACTATACACAAGCGGTAGACTACCCAGTAGATCTCTACTACCTTATGGATCTCAGTAAATCTATGGAAGACGATAAAGACAAACTTTCCAGTCTTGGAAATTTGTTAGCAGACTCCATGCGTAACATTACCTCAAACTTCCGTTTAGGTTTCGGTAGCTTTGTCGATAAAGTCGTAATGCCTTACGTTAGCACAGTACCAAAAAAGTAAGTAATAAGCTTTTATGTTTGAGTGTGTTTTTAAAATTGCGAGTGATTTAGGTTACAGAACCCATGCGACAAGTGTGAACCTCCGTATGGTTTTCGAAATCATATGACTTTGAGCACTAACACATCTGAGTTTTCAGTAAGTTCTAACTTTTTATTTAACTTCACGATATCACATTCCATCCTGTCATCTTTTTCCATCCCGCTGCGGAATATGTTGCATGAATTATAACGGAGAATGGGGTATATTGCTAACGCATGTTCAGGGCTTTTTTGTAGCATGTACAGAGTTGGTTTTGTTTTAACTCTGTTACTTTTCAATTACGAAGTATGGGAAGTGGCGACTTGTGACTTCTAATGGAAGGGCTACTACCAAAAGGGTAACTAAGATTTTTTCTTCGAGCGGCAACAGTATTAAGATGAACTTCAAATACATACACGCCAAAAACTTTTTTTGGTGCCAGACAAGTCTTGACATGTTTATGCAACTATCTAGTGCAATATTGTTCAGTCTGATTTAGGTGTTCGACTGATATAGACGCGTTTTCATAGCACTGTTTTTGTAACCATGGAAGAAGCTGCAAAAAGCAATAATTTTTGTAGAAAGAAGGTGTGAAAACATCAGAAATTATTCAGCGTCTGCAAGGAGTATTTGGTGAGTCTGCAGAATCCAAAAGTACTGTTTATCGGTGAATCGATCGTTTTAAAATCGGTAGAACATCACTAGAAGACGATCCACGCAGTGGGCGCCCAAGCACGTCGGTAAATGAAAGAAACAATACTGCCGTCGAAGACCTACTGAAAGAGGACAGGCGAATGACTATTCGTCAAATTAGTGTGCGCCTAGGGATAGGTACACGACAAGTTCATGACATCTTGCATGATTGTTTGGGCGTTAGCAAGGTTTCGCCGCGCTGGGTGCCAAGGCTGTTGGAATAAGTGGATTGAGGAGACACCGAAAAAGTTCTTTGAGGACGGCTTAAAAAAAATAGTTTATCGTTGGGATAAATGTATTCAGTTAAATGGAGATTATGTTGAAAAACTACATTGTAATATTGACGAAAATTAACAAAATAATAAAAATTATAGCTAAATTCCCAGAACTTTGGAAACATCCCTCGTACTTATATGTTAATACAGGTGTAATATATTCTTTATTGTAGAAGGGAAACAAATATCCATATGTATTTAAAATAATTCAAAATGTGCGTCTGCGCAGACAGTAGAAAACTGGTAACTTCATGACGCCAACTTAATAAAATATAGAATAAAATTAATATAGCAGATGGCAGCACAGGCGATTTAAACATCTAGTGTGAATGCAAACCGATCTTAAACATCAGTGGACTTTAAGTTCGCCTATCTTAAAGTTCTAGTGTGAAAAGGGTATTGAGAAGTGACATTACCGTTGGCGGCGCTGTATTCCAAGGCAATATGGCTGTTGTGTCTAGTATTCAGCTGTCAATATGCTAACAGCGAACAGGTTAATTTAAACACAGTACATTTTTATTTTATGAAAATTTATCTATCGACATTCTAACAAAAAATCAACATTAGAACATATGTAATAATTTCAAACAGTACTACAGTCGCGTAGTACAATATTTGACCACCAGACTGCGTATCCGAGCGTGTCAGTTCTCAATTAGTAATGCTTAAATTAGATATTTACAGCCCTTATGAACCACCGTCCATGTCATATGACGACCACATTGGATTGCATGTAGAATGTGCATGTTTTTTTTTGTCTTGTTTTTTTATTTCTATATCTTGTAGCACGTTTTAGGCACTTTGGCTTTTACTAACAATAGTTTGGGTTTGGGTTCTATTTTAAGCCTTTAAAGTACCTAATTTTACAAAAAATAAATAATTAAGGATTCAACAAATTTATAGATAACTATAGCCGATAATGAAATCTTTATTATTTTGTAATATCAATTATTTTAAAATTGTCATCACATTAAATGTTTGTTTTTTTGAAATAATCTGTCTATTAATTCATTTTTTAATTCATCACAAACTTTGCTTTTCATAAAAAATGAATGAATGATTATTGAGGGTCAGTTTATTTTATTTCTATTCTACGAACTCGAATATGATTTTGTGTATTGATTTATTTTCGATATCAAGGTACGAATAAAGGTTTTTTTTTTTTTCAATCTACGATAAACTGTATATTGAATGTTAATGCATGTCGGTGTCAGTTAAGTGTAATGTTTATAGTTTAATCGAGCCATGTAGCGGATGTGCTGCTCCTTATGGATTCCAGAACGTCATGAGCCTTTCTCAAAACACAGGGAGATTCGCTGTAAGTCTTTAAAACGCTTTGTCATGCCAAGAATGTCAAGGGTGCTCTCCTTACCAAATCCCAATTCATATCCTACCAACGTGTGTTTTAAGTTATATATTTTAATAGTAGTAAAATTGGAAATTAAATTTAAATTTTCGCAAATTATTAAAATTTAGTTCAAAAAAATAAAATCTCTTATCGCTCAAATTAACGAATAAATGTGATTTTCAGAAGTATTGATTTTGATGCGATTATTGAAAAAAATATTGTAGTCATCAGCATATTATTTACTTCTTATAAAAAATTACTATATTGTATCCAGTTATATGATTTTTTAAATAAATAAAATGATTAATACCTTTAAAGGGTTAAATACCTACAAAACGCAGAAATGTGTGAAAATTCACACTTCACATCAATTTTCATTAATATTTAATAAGTTTTGGAATATTTAAAATTTATGATTTCACCATTAATTTTTTTTAACTTAACCGACTTTGTATTTCTTATAGTTTATGAGATGATAAAACCAAAAAAATAGATAGGTACAGTTAGTGGCACCAAGGTATTGTTTGGGGGGGGGGGGGCGGAAGACAAAATAATTTAAATTATGAATTAGGTTCTCACTTCTAGATTTCAAGTGATGATCTAAAAAAAGTCTTCGTTTCGGAAATACAAGTGATAATCAAAAAAAAAGGTCCTCATCTCTATTTTTAAATACATATATCAGGTCGTCAAAGATGGAATTTGTAGAAAAAAGGCAAAGTTGGTTGATAACTTAGAAATATAAGGAATTATTTTATTCATCAAAGTATGCACCCATATTGTCTATACACTTTTGCCATTTAAGCGGCAGGTTTGTCAGGCCGGTGGTATAAAACCCTGGCGGACGAAAGTCAATGAATTGCTGGAAGGCCAGTTTTACAGCATTGTCGGAATTAAACTATTTTCCTATTAAAAAGTTGTCCAAATTACGGAAGAAGTGGTAGTCAGTGGGGGCTAGGTCTGGTGAGTATGGAGGATGTTGAAGAAGTTCCAACTCCAATTCCTGTAGTTTTGCCACAGTCATTTGTGCAGTGTGTGGTCTAGCGTTATCATGCAATAAGATAGGAGTCGATCTGTTGACCAATCTAGGCTGTTTTTCTTTAAGTTTTTGCATCATTTCGTCCAGTTGGTTGCAGTATATTTCTGCTGTGATCGATGAGCCAAGTTTTTTTTTTTTTTTGTATGGATTTTAAGTTACCTGTACCAAATTTGGCGCACCAATTTGATATTGTCTGCTGCGTAGTAACGCTAGAGCCAAATACACTATTAATGTTTTGCGCGGTCTGCGATGCCGTAGTTCCACGTAAGAATTCATATTTCATAATAGTGCGAATTTCCGACCATTCTATTTTCAACAAAATTAATTTAAAAAAACAGTTTTTGATATTTTTAAGAGCATACAATGATTTTTTAAACAGGGAAGACGTGTAACTTTCCAACAAAAAAAAAAAAAAAACAGCTGTAAAATATTAAGCCAATGTCAAATAATAAGCTGTTAAAGTTGGCAATATTATTAACTACTAAGTTCATCTTTGACGACCTAATATTTACGCAAGACAATGGTGATAAAAAAACATTTTTTCCCCTCTTTCTTGGGGAGGCCCAAGCCCCTCGGCCCCCCGTAGATAGTAATACAGCTACCATCTGTGAATGCATCTTATTTTTAATCAGTGATGTTTTTTATAACAGCATCGTAACTACTAAAATATTTAACTTTTTTTCCAAATCCGATACCTAACTTATGTTTTTGCTAACAAAGTATTTTTGTATTTCTGTTTAATTTTAAGAACTTAATATTTTTTTTATTAGCAAATGGTAAAAGAGGCTTCGGTTTCTGGTAATTTGGATGCTCCAGAGGGTGGATTCGATGCTATTATGCAAGCTGTTGTCTGTAATAATCAAATTGGATGGAGGAAAAAAGCTCGTAAACTTTTGGTGTTCTCAACTGATGCTGGATTTCACTACGCTGGAGATGGCAAGGTACAGTACACATAAATATAACTTAGGGTGACCATTTTCTTAAGAAGGCAATGCGGGACGGAGCAAAAAAAAAAGGTCCTCATCTCCCAAAATCCAAGTGAAGAGCAAAAAAAAAAGGTCTGCTCCTCCCAAATCCAAGTGAAGAGCAAAAAAAGGTCCACACGTCCCAAATCCAAAATTCGGGACAATGTGGGACAAAATGTTAAAATGCGGGACTTTTGCGGGAAGCATCTTAATACGGGACGAATGCTCACCCTAATATAACTTACATAGCGCACTACAATTTTAAATAATTCAAAGTTTAAAAATATTCGAATTATTTAAAAACTAGTGTGTAACTACCGTGTTTAATTTTATTGTTTTCTAAGATCGAATTTACGTTATAACTTTTTTTTAATGTTGCAGTTAGGTGGTATTGTGAAGCCAAATGACGGCGAATGCCATTTAGATAACAAGGGACTGTACACTCATTCTAAAATACAAGATTACCCAAGTATCTCCCAGATTAATTTGAAAGTAAAGGAAAACTCTATAAATGTTATTTTCGCTGTAACTGAAGAGCAAATTGGAGTTTACAAACAACTACAAGGACATATCGAAGGAGCGTTTAGTGGAAAACTTTCTGCTGATTCTTCAAATGTTGTCGATTTAGTCAAAGAACAGTATCAGGTAAGACAATATTAATCGCAAAAATATCGGCTGCTCAGTAAAAGTATTTCAAATAACAAATATCGATCAAATTATTTGAAATATTAAATTCTTTTAAGCAGTATTTGAAATAATATGTTTCAAATACTTTAAATGTTTTCTTTTTCTTCTATCATTACATCCGACTTATAAAATTAAAGAAATTTAAACAATATTTAACAGGCCAAATAATTAAAATAAAATAGAATAACAAGTAAGATTAAAACAACATATGAGCCGTTGATTTTGAAAGTGAGCTCAATGCATGTAATTTTATTATACGATAAGTATTATCGGCGTTATTTGAAAAAAGTCGTGGTTTTGGTGTACCTCAATGGACTGGTCTCACTTTCAAAGGCTCATTGCTGAAAATGTTAATTTCTCCTAATGAAATTGAATTGAAAAGAAAATTTTATTTAATTATTTATTTTATTTCAATATAATTTTATTCTTTGTTGGAAAAATAACAATAAAAAAAAAATAAAAATTTAATTTTATAGGAAAAAAATTGAAAAAATATGAAAAAATATTCAATTATAAGTTGTATACATATAAATTATATTTTGTTAGTTTAGACTTTTAAACTTTTTAAAGTATTCATGATGAATGGGTGGTATATAAAGTAATAAATCCATCATATATTTTTCTTTAGTAATAGCCCTAGTTTTTTCATATAAAGATGGTAATATTATTTTTTGAAATTACACGGACTACCGCGCTTTGTTGATAAATCAAGAGTTTTAAATTGTGAATCTTTTTCTATTGACGTTTTATAAAACATTTTATATGGCGCATTTCTCAAAAATCGTATCCAGGAAATATTCAACCAGTTAACTATTTCTCCATCAGTATTTTTCCTTCATCTTAAAATTGCCTCCTCGACAGGTTTGGTAGATTAAAAGTCTTCACTTTTCATTTCATGTACTAAAAAGGGATTATGCTTGCGACATTTTTGTATCATTTTATAATAATCCTGGGGTATTAATCGGGTTTCGGTTCGAGAGAATTTATTCGAATGGACTTGTCTCACTTTCAAAATCAATTCATTTGAAATACTGTTGACCATATAAACTAACAATAACAAATTTGTACTGATATTGAGTCGATATTTATTGTAAATGATTAAAAACATGAAGTTAATCTCAATTTGTAATAAGACGTAACATTAACTCATATTTTTCACAAAATGGACTTATTTAGGTGAATAACAAATTATTGATAAACTTTTTTCTTTGGCCATTTTAAGACTTCTGATACGAAAACTTAAATTTCACTTATCATATTAGTATATATGCATTGACTAGTAATTGTATACATTTACTGAATTAACACATTTACCGTGACACATGCATCATGATTTATTTTCTTTTATTTTCAGCAAATTTCATCTTTTGTTGAAATGAGAGACAATGCTTCCAGTAATTACATTAAATTAAATTATTTTTCGAAATGTTTAAATCCGGATGGTACTAAGAAACAAACTAACAAGTGCGAAGATATTAAGGTAAATATTTAATACTATGTTCATGTACCCTGTGATGATTTTGTTCATTTTTATTTATAATTATTTTGAAGGTTGGAGACGTTGTTAGTTTCACTATTGAGATTGAAGTAACATCTTGCCCGAAAGACCCGAGAGAATGGAAACAGACATTCGAGATTTACCCAGTAGGTTTAAATGAAAGTTTAGTCGTTGATTTGGAAATGCTGTGTGATTGCCCCTGTGAACGAGCAGGACATAAAGTGAGTATTCAAATCAAAGTTTACAAGTTTTTGTTTTGTGTGCTTTATTATTTTTAAAGATGAAGCAATGGAGTATATTGTCTGTTTATTATACACAGATGTTACAGTCTGTTCCAAACGGTTAAGCGGAACTAAATGGAAATTTAGTTCTTTTAGGTTGTCACGACAAGGGACCTTGCTTGGGTTATTTCATTTTTCACGTTGGGATGTCAAAATTTAAAATTCCAACAATGAAACCATGGAAACGAATGACATATGTCAAAATTAAATATTTTTTTTTAGATATTTTAATGACAAAAAAATAAATAAATGGGAAATTTGTATTAAGAATGACACAAAAAATCAAAATATAAAGAAAATGACATTTTAATGATATTAACCTTAACCAAAAAATGTTTATTGTAAGTATGATTTACAAAGCTAAAACAAAACGGCCGAAATACACGATTTAAACGATGAAAGTAACTAGATTGCAAAATCTAGTTCCGCCTAACCGTTTGGAACAGACTGTAGCATAATAAACAGAACAGTGATATTCAATTTATTCGTCGTGCATGGAGTATGCGATGCGTTTATGTTATGTATCTATAATTCGTGTAAAAAATTCAAACACCACATAATTTTTATTTATTTATTATATGTATATATTTTTTAGGGTTTTATTCAAAATGCCGAGCAATGCAAATATGCTGGTACCTATAAATGTGGAATATGCGAGTGTGACCCCACATACTTCGGTAGAAATTGTGAATGTTCAGCCACTGCTGGTGCCGATGCCGATCTGACCCAGGGATGCAGAGCAGCCAACGCTACTGAAGACTGTAACGGCAAAGGAACGTGCGTATGCGGACAATGCGAATGTCATGTACGCGAAAATGAAGACGAGGTAAGAATTTATTTATTTATTCATTTATCATTGGCCATCGGCCTAAAACGCCATCTTAGCCAGCACATTTGATATTTAAAATGATTATCTGTTTATTTAGGGGTAATAGGACGAGTCGAAACGTCACACTGACCAGGTGGCTTTCATATTTATGACCTGCGGTTTAGAAACAGAGAACTTATCTTCTCTGCCCCTATGCGCCTATCTCGGCGTTTGGGAACGTATTATTTATTTATTATTATTTATTACATTTGATAGTACATATGACGAGGTAACATTCAAAACATAATTTGTCACAGTAATGCAGTTTTGATATAATTACAAAAACATTATAATTCTGTTTGGAACAAGTTGAGAACCTAATTTTTCAACCTTATTATTGTCATCTGATACTACCGATAGAGGCGCCACTGCATTGTATATCATGGCTGACGCAGATAGGATGTTTTTGACAGGTTTAATGGTATCTTCATGTGATATTTATTGAAATTAATTTATTATTCAATATGAAGGTTGCGTTAAATGAAATTTTCCGTTTTCTCAGTGCCCAAGTAACCTCTAGGGTTATAATTGAAGGTAATAAGGCTTTTTTTGCCACGTTTCGGAACACGATGAAAACTTAGGTCTCTATCACGACTTACTTTTGCATTGCAAAGATAAACACAACAATTCACGTTGCATTTAATTTTTTCTTGCAATTTTAAAGACATTTTTTAAAAACTCGCTATGAAAACAGCAGTAAACAAACTCGACTATCCTCCACCTGTCAGTTTCTCAAAATCTCACTAGAGGCGCTTCGCTAGACAATTAAGGTCTTGGACATTGAATTCAAATATGTCATTAAATTTTTAAAGAGCACAAATATGTAAAATCGATTTTTTAAATTTGGACAATTCATGTTTTACATGAACTTTTGAACAAATGATGGTTTAAATGGACAAAACAAGGATTGTTCGCGCCACTAGTGCGAACTTTTCATATTTAAGTGGGGGATTTATTAGTCCAACATTATAATTCAATCAGTAACAATCTATCTTTCGAACCGACCGTGTTTCGGGTTAATATTTGTTCTAAGCTCTGACTGTCCGCGAATGCCGTTACAGATTACATGCATTGTTGCAGTTCACGAATGTATGTTACATATACATTCGTCTCGTGTCTTAGTATTTTAGTCGTTCATTTCGGTCACCGCATCATCTGAGCTCTTGATCTAGTGTTTTTTTAGGCAGAGGTAGAAATAGTTTGTCCTACCTCAATTCGTGTGTCTTAGTATATATCGCGAATACAGTGTGAACTTATTAAGTATATCGAATGTGGCTGGTGTCCAAACTCTCTATTTCAGACCTAGTGTACTAGTTTCAACTACTAGGTAAGCCCATTAATCTGTATATGGACTGATTATTTTGAAAGTGGTGTAAGTCCATTTTCTCTTGTTTCGAGAAAATTAAAGGTTAGCATATCTGTTAATTAAAAAATTTAGGCAAATTATATGAGGTCTGGCAATGTTTCTACTGTTTTATCAATATTGAATTTGATTATATAAATTTGTTTTAGGTGAATTAGACTATAATAATATGTATTTATAGGCTGTAAATGGACTTACACCACTTTCAAAATTAGACAATTGTAAAAATCGTTTAATTTCAATTTTGAAAAATGAAATATCACTTAAAATATACTTCATTTTAATACCAATTTTGTTTATAAATACGCAGGACATGACATAAAATAGTAGTATTTTTAATTTTAGACGTTAATTACATCGTCAAAATTACAAGATCTTGATAGTATTTACTTATGCTCTGCATGTGGCAGTGTTTCGAAATATGCATGATGCACCAGAGGTATATAAGGTAATAACTGCTTGATGTCTTTATATTTTTCATAAGTAATAGGCCTGGCATTTTGGTACAAAGGCGTCAGGGCGATTTTCCCAAATTTTAGCGGTCTTCCAGGACGTGTAGGTAATAAATTTACAGTTTGAAATTCTTTGTCCTTCATCGATGTTTTATATAAAATAGTGTATGGTGCAGTTCTAAAAAACCTCATCCAACATATTTGCAACCAATTTACCTGTTCTCCATTAGTATTTTTTCTTATCTGTTTTTTAATCGCATTTTGAAGATTTTTTATTGAAAAGAAATTCTCTCGTTTCATTTCATGTAAAATGAATTTGTCATGTTTTCTACATTGTGTTATTACATCATAATAATCTTGTGGTGTATAAAACGTAATATAAAACAATTGTAAAATAACAGACTACTGATCGGCAACCATCTGCGAAGCCACCTACCTCTGTCAATTGGACTTACACCACTTTCATAATCGATGATAATGCAATTTCATTTACCGACCGATTTTAATTTGTACAAAACATGGGAATTTTTTAAGAAATTCAACACGGACTAGTTATACATAAAAAATTTACATTAAATTAAGCATGAATTACGTGATATCTCATTTTTTTTCAAAAATGGACTTACACCACTTTCAAAATAAACGGTCCATATATCCAATCCCGCGACACAACCACCGCGAACGGGTCCTAGAGCAGGAACCTAATTAATGTATCCATCTGGGAACATCGCCGGGTTCCTCATTTTACAAGGATAATATTTGATTTGAGTGAATGTTTATTAACAAAAATCCATGTGAACCAATACTATGATAATATTATAAATGTATTGTAAATACACAACATATAAAAAGAACTTGCCTTGTTAGATACATATTACAAATTGAAACATAATACAAAAAACTTTTATTTATTTATTTATTTAATGTAGATAATATCGGGATCGTTTTGCGAGTGCGACAACTTCTCATGTGATCGCCACAGAGGTGTCCTATGCTCCGGTCCAGATCATGGAGTCTGTGTTTGCGGCCAATGCCAATGTTTCAGTCCATGGAGTGGTTCTGCCTGTAATTGCCGTGCTACTAACGACACCTGTTATCCACCAAATGGAGGAGAGATCTGTTCTGGAAACGGAAATTGTGTTTGCGGAAACTGCGAATGTAAAACAACAGAAGAAGGAAGATTTTCAGGAAAATATTGTGAGAAATGCCCGGTAAGTTTTAAAACCTATTTGACTTTATATTTTAATTTTCTAACATATAATAATGAACTGCACGAGAGGTATTTGATAAGTCAGTGACTTCCAAATAAAATAATTTTTTTTTACCAAATTTCAACATAGTCTCCTTTTAGCTCGATGCATTTTGTCCGACGAAATTCCAACTTCTTTAAGGCCCGGTCTTTCCACCTTCAGATAAAGTTCCAGGTAACTATCTGACAGATAAGGTTTTTTGTAACTTCATCTGCTGAATAAATGGCAATACCAGTCAGTGAATCCAATACGTCAGTCTCATTATACGTTAGATAACTATCCGATAGATACATTTGTATAGAAAGAAGGGATGACATTTACTCAGCAGATGAAGTTACAAATAACCTTATCTGTCAGATAGTTACCTGGAACTTTATCTGAAGGTGGAAAAACCGGGCCTAAGCCGTCTAAAATATAGGTTTTATTGCAAAATAGACCTGTGTAGCAGCAATGATCTCTTATCAAAGTCACTGTTTCAAACCCCCGCAAACATCTCTCCTAATAAATATGTTTTTTACAGACTTGCCCAGGTCGTTGTCTAGAATTTAAAGAATGTGTCCAATGCCAAATGTACCAGACAGGACCTTTAACCCCGGAAGAATGTGCCGAGAATTGTACTTTTGTACCAATTGCCGTAGAACAAGTAGAAGGTATGAAAAAAAAACGCCATTTTGATATTTATATTTAATTATTATTTATTCGGCAGCTGACGAAGAAAAGAACGAAAACCTATGTCCGTATTTCGACGAAGACGACTGCAGATTCGCCTATGTCTATTGGTATGACGAAAATAACAGAGTCATGATCAAAGCCCAACAAGAACGAGAATGTCCACCAAAGGTAAGACTTATTTAAAAAAATGTAACCTTTATTTTAAAAACAGTAATAGATAAAGCAACGTTCTTATAATTTCAATTAACGGCACACCGAAAAAGGTGCTAATCAAAGATGGACGCGTGAGTGATTTTTGTGTTTCGTTCATGTTCGTTCATGAGAAAAAAAATTATCGCACGTTGGATGATTAAAATTTTACGTCACGCACGCTCACGGATCACGTCATGATTGTTTCTGTAACGGGTCACGTCGTTATTTACATTCACGAAGTCTCAAAATGTTCAACAAGATTTGTGCTCTTATTATAAACAATTTTTGTAATACACGTTCTTGTTGTAAAGTCAATAATAAGGAAGATATATGTAGATGGTAGTTTTAGGTTGTCCCTCCCGTAACTCTCCAAATATTCATCTAATTGAAAAAATGCATTGAACAAAAAATATTTATTTTCTTACTATTAGGTCGTCAAGATGAAATTTGTAGAAAAAAAAGGCAAAGTTGGTTGATAACTTACAAATATAAGGAATTATTTTATTCATCAAAGTATGCACCCATATTGTCTATACACTTTTGTCATTTAAGCGGCATGTTGTTCAGGTCGGTGGTATAAAAACCTGGCGGACGAGAGTCAATGAATTTCTGGAAGGCCAGTTTTACAGCCTTGTCGGAATTAAACTGTTTTCCTATTAAAAAGTTGTCCAAATTGCGGAAGAAGTGATAGTCAGTGGGGACTAAGTCTGGTGAGTATGGAGGATGATGAAAAAGTTCCAACTCCAATTTGTGTAATTTTGCCACAGTCATTTGTGCAGTGTGTGGTCTAGCGTTATCATGCAATAAGATAGGAGTCGATCTGTTGACCAATCTAGGCTGTTTTTTCTTTAAGTTTTTGCATCATTTCGTCCAGTTGGTTGCATTATATTTCTGCTGTGATCAATGAGATAGTTTTTTTTGTTTTTGTTTGGTTTTTAAGTTACCTGTACCAGTGATGGGCGCGTAAGTTACATGATGTAAGTTACCTCATTGTTGACGCGTAAACAATTGATGTAAAGTAAACACAAAAACTCTTGTAAACAATTTAAACAACGTAAACCAATGTAAACAATAATTTAAACATGCGCACTTACTTTGAATTACAGAAACCCATTATCGAAACATTTTTATAAATAATAACATTTTAATAAAACAATTTTAAAAGAAAAAGTAACTATGTAAAATTAGAACAAGCCAATATAAATATTAATAAAAATCGAATATGTATCATTATATAGGTGTCATACGAAAGATAATTTTTTTTTAAGAAAATCGATTACATTTTTTTATAACAATAAATTAAATTTCAATTTAAAGATAACTAGCCTATATTTTTTAATAACAAAAAGATTTATTACAAATTTTGCATAACACGCCCTATATTTATTTCATTTTCTTTAATTAAAACAACTCCTAGTTCTTCATAGATATTCCTTCGGTTTCTTCCCACTATTTTTTAAATAAATTTATTGTTTTGAACTGAATTTACTTGTTCATTAGCTCTCTCTTATTGGTATTAAATAACTAAAACTAACCTCATTATTTGACAGTTTACATTGTTTACATTGTTGACAAGTTTACCAATTGTTTACACAAATTTACACGTAAACGTAAACAATTAAAGTTTACGTGTAAACGCCCATCACTGCCTGTACGAAATTTGGCGAACCAATTTGATATTGTCTGCTACGTAGTAACACTAGACCCAAATACACTGTTAATGTTTAGCGCGGTCTGCGATGCCGTAGTTCCCCGTAAGAACTCATACTTCACAATAGGGCGAATTTCCGGTCGTTACATTTTCAACAAAAATTTTTTTTTTTTAATTTTTGATATTTTTTAGAGCATACAATGATTTCTTTAAACAGGCGAGATGTGTAACTTTCCAACAAAAAAAAAAAACAGAACGGTAAAATATTAAGCCAATGTCAAATAATAAGCTGTTAAAGTTGGCAATATTATTAACTACAAATTTCATCCTTAACGATCTGATGCATATAGATTTCGGTCAGTATGCGATTTGCGAACCGCCGGGTTACCCCTTTCGGCTTACATATAAGCATAATAAGTGCCCCCCCCCCCCGAACCATGAGTATTGTTTAAGCTAATGCACCAATGTGCCATTAGTTTAAGAACCAAACGACCGAGACCCAAATTATCAAAAAAACAATATGATAATTTTTCATCTATTACAAAATTTAATCGCCATGACCCCGAAAAAATTTCATCTTATCGGCTAATGACGCGTAACTTGCCCACAATCAGTCATTGGCAAGGTATTTGTTTTTGTTTACAATGTTATCATAATTTTGCTATCAACGACGATAGTTTCGCCTATTTAGTAAATATGTTTACAAAGAATTAGCTAAGTAATACTAAATTTCTTTCTAATAACAAAAACTGCAAATTACGTTATCTGTTTATTTAAAATTTCATAAAATACTAAAAATACAAATATTGGTTTTATAAAATTCCATTTATGCTATTGGACTGATGAATGAATGTTTACATTTTTTGTTGCAGGTGTTTATTTTGGGCATAGTTTTGGGCGTTATAGCAGCTGTAGTTCTTATGGGACTTGCCATTTTATTACTTTGGAAACTGTTGACAACAATACATGATCGTAGAGAATTCGCCAAGTTCGAGAAGGAAAGAATGATGGCAAAATGGGATACTGTAAGTATAGTTATTTTACACTTCGCTGTTATTTGCTTATAATTCCTTGGATACGAGATATTTAAACATATTCATAACAACTGGGCGTACGGATCCATAATGCCAACTCATTACCTCATTACGCCCTCACTTTTTTTCTGTTTTAATAAAAAATATAAATATTTATTTGGTCCATAGCGAAGTAGGAGAGTAAATTTCAGACTAAAATAAAGAAATCAATAACCTTACGTATCCAAATACGTGAAAAATATTAAATTTACCAATTCTTGAAAATACGCCAACAGTACAGTCTCATTTACGGCCAGCACCTTATTTTTTGTTTGCCATAGTCTAAAGCAGTGGTTCCCAACCTTTTTTGTGGTGAGCATCCATTTGAATGTGAAAATAAGCTCCCGCACTCCCATAAAAAAAGTGTTCTGATTTTTTCAGTTGAGTCATATTTATATGTCAAATTGATCAAAATAAAAAGTGAAGAGCAAAAAAAAAAGGAAATCGCATGAATATTTCTTTAAAATTGATCAAATTAATTGATGTAGCATTCAGCGGTTCTTAACCTTAATAAAATTAGAAAGAAAATATACTTATTGAAAAGTAATTTTTTATTATTATTTATTACAAAAAAAAAAAAAATAATACAGGGAAGAAATATATAATGATTCTTATTCTGCCCAAAAACGATAAATAATACAATAATAGTTTACAATAATACAATAATACAAATAATACAATCATAGAATAATACAAATAATACAAAAAAATATGTATTTTTATATAAATTTTATAAATTTCTATAAATCGTCCCGCACCCCTCGTCGGCATTCCGGTTGGGAACCACTGGTCTATATTTTCATATTCTTTTTCATATTTATGATTTGATTTAGTTCAACAAACTTTTTGTTGCTTTTTGTGCATTTATGTTGATATATTCGGGCAATTCTTGCATATTTATTTTAATTTTAATATTAATTCTAACAATTAAACAAAATCATTGGTTTTTTTTTCTATAAATGCATGTTTATTGTCAATGGCTACCAGATCTGTTAATTTTGGCTTTTTACCGACCGCCAACATATATAAGGGAGGTATTGTAATCATACCGATTTTGACATTTCGAGATTTCGATGGATCTCCACGATTTGAGGTCCCTACATAACGTTTCGACTATTTTTAGCATGATGTCTGTCTGTCTGTCTGTCTGCCTGTCCGTCCGTCCGTCTGTCTGTGTACACATGCAGAGCAAATTTGGCTAAAAGGATTTTTATGAAACTTCATATTTAAGCTTCTGACATCAATGGCACGAGTTGATCAACTTTTGGTAAAAATCAGTCGACTAGAAATGGGAGTTACTAGTGTCGATTTTAAGATTTTTGCGAATATTGAACAACAGAAAAATATTTCGAAAAAATTTATTTAACAAAAGTTGCTATAAAAGCAATAACTAACACATTTTTTTGAGACATTTTTTGATAAAACAAAAAAATTTTGAAACAAGTATCTATTTTTTCATACTTATATGTAACGTTTCCATGGTCATGATAAATAATATGTTTGTTAGAAAATATTAGGCCAAGTTATTTCTACTCTGCTGCTAGAATGTATTTTATACAAGTACTTTTTGATGGCGGTCGGTCCTGTGGTGGACACAGCTGATTTTTATTTTATATGAAGATACGTATAAATATCTGTTAATTTTTACTTTTTATTTTTAGTCTCTAGTTTTAACCTAATCTTATCTTTAATAGAATTTATTAACCATTTTATATTTTACAGGGTGAAAATCCGATCTACAAACAGGCAACTTCAACATTCAAAAATCCAACTTATGCTGGAAAGGGTTAGATTTATATAAAAAAAATAGTTTTCAAATTTGGTGATCAGAGTTTTAAAAAATATTTTGATTTTTAGACTAATTTATTTAACAAAATTATTTTTATTTTGAATTATAAAAGTAACAAAATATTTTATTTAACAAACGTAAGTGATTTTTGTAAAAATTTTACAAAAATATTGACTTAAGTAGAATTTTGGTGCAGATTTTGATTTTATAAATAGGCAGGGGCCTTAAATATTGGCCTTATTGTATATTAAATAAATGCCATATTATTAATTCCAGTTTAAACCTGGAAAAAATTATTTTAGTCTGATCAGTTGCACTAAAATGTATGTTTACATATAAAGAGAATTTTTATAGGATGTTATAGAGGTTATAGGTTTACAGGATGTAAGGTAGAGTATGTTCATCTAACGAATAGGACAAAGGAATGGTTTTTAATTGAATTATTTTCTACCTTAAATAACCTATTTGAAAAGAAACGAAATGAACAAATTATAAAATAGCTATGATTTTCTACATTTACAGGAAACAGTCTGTTTCGGATAGCTACCTGGGTTGCCAGATTATTATTTTACCAAATCGGGATTTTTAGCAAATAAATATAAAAAATTCGGGATTAAAACTCAAAAAGCGGGACAACCTAATAAAATGTACAGTTCAAAATTTTTCAAAATGTTTACAAACAAACTGTCTCCCAAAATAGTAGTGACGAGCAAAAAAAAAGGTCTTCACTCCCAAAATAGAACTGATGAGCAAAAAAAAAAGGTCTTCACTCCCAAAATAGAACTGATGAGCAAAAAAAAAGGTACTCACTCCCAAAATAGAAGTGGTGACCAAAAAAAAAGAAAAAAGGGTCCTCACTCCCAAAATAGAAAGTGAGGAGCCAAATATTTTTTTTTTGATTAATTCCGGATTTTAGCAGTCCCGCGCGGGACTATCTATTTTTGTTCAAAAAGCGGGACGTCCCGCGAAATTTGGTACGTCTGGCAACCCTGCTAGCTACATACAGAGACGTGTAGAAGGATACGTATACGCTATGATACTGGAGCGCTGCCCAATCCAGTTGTCGCGGTACTTTCCCGATCAGATCGGGGAATCCCAGGCGTAAAAGTGAATCGGCGTAAATCGAACCCAAGATTATTAAAGTATAAGGTAGTCTCATAACTTGTGGTGAGGGAAAATAGAGAGGTTACTCGTCATCCGTATGCTAACGGGACGTCAGTCTTTGTTTATCGTATATGTTATATGCACGGGAAGTTTGATTTTTTGCTATAAATATAAAAATATCGTTTAATTTTTTGATTTTCTACATGTTTTAATTTCTTTTTTCTTCGAAAGTAATGTTTCTTCATTCTAAATACATTTTCTTACATTAATTTTAAATGTGAAGAAAATAATAAGTGAAATATTTCAATATTTTAGTCTTAGGGTCCCCCCCCGTAACTACCTTAATATTTATCAAATTAAAAAATGCATAGAACATATAAGATTTGTTTTCTTATAAACAATTTTTCTTGTAGAGTTTTTTCTGTTAGGAGTCTAGTTCTGTTTATAAAGAAAATATTTAAAGTTTTTTAGTACCATTTTAACCAAAACCTATATTTGAATTACTATATTATAGCAATTTGTTTTTCTGTTTTTATTTAAATATACCTAAAATTATATTTGTAATCGATTTTATTGTTATTTATTGTTCTATAATAGAAGTACCCATCACCTTATATTTTATATAGATCAATATAAAATTTCCTTAGGTTTTTATTTATAATTTATTCAGTAGAACAGTCTTGAAATAAATATCTATTATGAAAATAGTAAATAAAAATATTTAAAAACGTGCAACATGTATATTAATTCTGTATGCTCACGCTCTGATTGGTCAGAAGTTACAAGACAACCTTTACTTTAATAATCTTACATAGAACCGGCGTAGGTATATGGAGTTCTACCTGTAAAAGAAGAAACTATTGATTTGCGACATGGTAATCAATTTTGATTAGAATAAAGACGGTGATCAGTCACGTGACAATCGATTAATTCGAAACGCTGTATATTAACCCTTTATTTAAGTGTTTCTTAACCTAAAACTTACCGCGGACTGGTATTATTTTGGATATTACTTCAAAATATATTTGATCACAATATTACCCCCTAGATCTGAAAATGAGGGAAAACGAAGGACTTACTTTTAAAATTGTGGCATATACCAAGTGGACAATTTATTCTGCGGAAATTCGAATAAAAATTAGGATAACGCAGTTCGGAGTAAATCTAGATGGGGAGTGAGGAAAAATTTTTGCCGCGACCAACTTTTTTTTTTTCAGAACTTGAAAAAGTCTGAAAATATTGACTAAAATCTGACGATATTGAAGAAATATGTTAGAATCATAGCTATTTGACAAAATATATTTGTAATTTTGGCTGTATATGAACAAATTTAATTATGTATTTAGTGCAACTGATTGATGAAACGAGCTATTTTTAAAGATTTACTTAATAATGTAATATAACGTAAGCTGCCTTTTGTAACAGTAATTTAATAGTAGGTTCTAAGTTTTATTATAATTTACAAAGATTTATTAATTTAGTTTTGTGAATGTGCCTTATAGTTATAGTTATATTTCATTCACATTATTTCATGTATTTTTAACATTTTAAGTTATTTTCACATCTTTAGATGCACTGTCATATTTAATATTTACAAATAGATCATATATCAACTACATACTCAATTTGTTTCTTATTTATTTATCTACATTCTTTTTTACAGGAATATTGGGTTTTTTTCAAGTGTTTTTGAGATTTCGCGAGTATAAAACAAAATGAGACATAATATAACCAAGAAAGTGGTGTGATGTCATCGATTCGTAACCGGTTCTTTTTTTTATAAGTGTTCAAAGTGTCCTCCATTTTGATTTACACTTTCGCATCCTTACCCTTGAGCTGTAGCTCGGTGTATATGGGATGCCGTCTGCTTTTTAAAATTTCAGTGCATTAAACGAGATTAAGAGCATACCCCTTTTTTAGGATTTTGTAGGTATGACCACCAAAAAACCCTATAACATCACTCATGTGTCTGTACGGTAGAAATCGTAGTCAAACGGCTTAACATAGAAAGTTTAATTTGGCATGCTTATACAAGGTGTCTCAAAAGAAATTTTATATTTAGTGGATCGATTAAAAACAAAGTAAGCCGTATATAGAAAAAATGTTTATTAATTATTAAAATACACTTTTTGGGGATTTATTTCTTAAAAATAATATCGTCTAAATGTAGACCCTCGCGTTCTCGGCACTCATTTAATCGAACAGTAAAATTACTTATGACGTCTCGGCAGGTGGACTCAGGGATGGCTGCCATTTCGTGACGGATATTTTCTTTCAAATACGCCAGTGAAGTCGGTTTATTGGCGTAAACTTTAGATTTAAGATAACCCCATAGGAAAAAGTCCATAGGGGTTAAATCTGGACTGCGTGGAGGCCAATTTATGTGACCTCTCCGGGAGATCAATTTGCCTGAGAAAATTTCACGAACACGGGGCTTGGGGCTTTAATTCTTGCGCCAATTGAATTTTGTAGGGGTGCAGCTTTAGGTCTTTGTGCATAATGCGATGTAATGATGATCTATGCACATTTAAAGCACTTGCGCGCTTCCGAATTGAAAGGTTCGGGTCGTCACGAACAGACTGATTAACATTCTCCACGTTTTCTACCGTTCTTGATGACCTAGGTCGCCCGGATTTTGATTTATCCAGCGTTGTACCAGTCTCTTCAAACTTTTTAACCCAAAGTCGAATGAGAGGAATGCTTGGCGGATCATTTAAGTGGCGAAAACCTCGAATACTGCAGAATTTTCTACGCGCTACAGTCGCCGAATCACCGTTCTTGTAAAACTCTCGCACGCATAACGCGCGGTCTGCTCCCGAGAAACGCTCCATAGCGACTGAATTCTCAAGAGCCAGGCTACCGATTGACAAAACCCCCGCGCCCCTCGGATACGTTGCGTTCACGCAGTAAGCTAAATAAATATAAAATTTCTTTTGAGACACCTTGTATAACCGAGAAAGTGGTGTGATGTAATCGATTCGTAACCGGTTCTTTTTTTTTATAAGTGTTCAATTCAAAGTGTCCTCCATTTTGATTTACACTTTCGCATCCTTACCCTTGAGCTGTAGCTCGATGCATACGGGATGTCGTCTGCTTTTTAAAATTTCAGTGCATTAAACGAGATTGAGAGCATACCCCTTTTTTAGGATTTTGTAGGTATGGCCACCAAAAAAACCCTATTAAGAAGTGACATTACCGTTGGCGGCACTGTAATACAAGGCAATATGGCTGAATTGTCTAATATTCAGCTGTGAATATGCTAACAGGGAACAGGTTAATTTAAGCACAGTACATTTTTATTTTATGAAAATGTATCTATCGACTTTCTAACAAAAAATCAACACTAGAACATATGTAATAATTTCAAAGAGTACTACAGTCGCGTAGTACAATATTTGACCACCAGACTGCGTATCCGAGCGTGTCAGTTCTCAATGCTGTTGTTTTCATAGCGAGTTTTTAAAAAATGTCTTTAAAATTGCAAGAAAAAATTAAATGCAACGTGTATTGTTGTGTTTATCTTTGCAATGCAAAAGTAGATCGTGAAAGAGACCTAAGTTTTCATCGTGTTCCGATACGTGGCAGAAAAGCCTTATTACCTTCAATTATAACCCTAGAGGTTACTTGGGCACTAAGAAAACGAAAATTTTCATTTAACACAACCCTCATATTGAATAATAAATTAATTTCAATAAAATCACATGAAGATACCGTTGAACCTGTCAAATATATCCTATCTGCGTCAGCCATGATGTACAATGCAGTGGCGCCTCTATCGGTAGTGTCAGATGCCAATTTTGGTACCTAAACACCTACTATTTTTACAGCCGTTCAAATGCTACGAAAAACGAATGAGAATATATATTTTTTGACATTCCATATAAATTTAATTTGTAAACGTCAGAATTTCAATTGTTTTCTGAATTTTGTTTATAGTAAAAATAAAATATTTAAAATGACAATTTATAATTACAGTCTGTTAATTCCAAACGGTTAAGCGGAACTAGATTTTGCAATCTAGTTACTTTCATCGTTTAAATCATGCCTTTCGGCCGTTTTGTTTAAGCTTTGTAAATCATACTTATAATAAACATTTTTTGGTTAAGGTTAATATCATTTTAAAATGTCATTTTCTTTATATTTTGATTTTTTGTGTCATTCTTAATACAAATTTCCCATTTATTTATTTTTTTGTCATTAAAATAAAAAAAAAATATTTAATTTTGACATATGTCATTCGTTTCCATGGTTTCATTGTTGGAATTTTAAATTTTGACATCCCAACGTGAAAAATGAAATAACCCAAGCAAGGTCCCTTCTCGTGACAACCTAAAAGAACTAAATTCCCATTTAGTTCCGCTTAACCGTTTGGAACAGACTGTAAACTATTATATCAGCTCGGTATCATGGTATAAAAATAAAGTAACGATCAAAGTACCTGAAATACAGATACAAGATACTTAAATTTATATCTAGATACAGATACATATTTCAAAAAGTATCTAATTTGGATCTAGATACTTGAAAAAGTATCTAGATACTTGTAACTAGATACATTACAATACTGTATATGTACAGTATAGCTTTTACTGGTTTTATGATTACAGCACTTGCTAATACACATATGAAACAAGATTTTCAATTAGATAACTTTTGCGAAAAATATCGATTACAAAATGGTCACAATCTGGAAGAGTCGTCCATCAACTAATGGTAAGACCTCGTTAAAGATGGAGAGAGCAGCTGACAGAAGATGTAGTAAGTATATAAGGTACCTGGAAAGACCTGTCATTAACGAAATCAAAAATTAACCCGGCTGAAGTTTCTAAATACTTCCAAAGTATTTCAAATACTGACGTTTTCAGACAACAAATATCAAATATAATTACCACGGAGAAAATTTTTGCAAAAACAAATGCCAAGAAAATTTTTTTAATTTCCAGAATGTAATTGACAAAAATAATCAAATACTTTATTTCCAATATTCCCAGCTCTGATTACAGTGCTCAAGTAGATATTTAATATGATAGAGAATCTATTTTACTTAATTTAAAACAGAAAGTAAAAAAAATCAGATTTGTAATACTCCTTGAATTATAATGTCAATAATATTTTCATTCAAATTAAAAACATATTTCCTAACTATGATCACGACAAAATAGTACAATATCGGAAAATTGCCAATTACAAATTAGAAATAAACATATATTCTTTAATTACATTGTTCCGAAATATTTGTTTTTGAAACACGTACGTTTTATCAAAATATTATTTATTCATGCTATTTTCGTTTCTTACTAAACACACGTGCTGTGAAAATTCGGGCAAAACGCAATATCTTTTTAAAAGAAAAAACGCAATATAAATTTGGATCTTGTACAAATCTTCAAATATATTTACGTCTTTAAAAGACAGAAAAGCGTAATATAAAATTCAATATTGTTTACCATTTATTAAAAAAAATTATGATAATAAACAAGTTAAAAAAAAGGGAAAGTAGATTTGCAAGTTGGAAAATTATGATGTAATTGTAATTACATGGGTACTTAGTGTTCATGCTGTATGGTTAAATAGTTAATGTAATAAAATGCATAATTATTAGCAAAAAAAATTAAAATCAGCATTTTAATTTAGCACGTGTTGAGGTCACTTGACGCCGTAATTACCCGATTATGTCCGAATGGATTCAAACATCGCAATTTGCTTTTGGACGTCATTCGATTTAGTGAAAACATTGTTATAAAACCATGTTTTAAACAATATTCAACAAAATAACAAAAGTAATATCGTGTCAATAAATTAACAGTTATATTAAATAAACATTGTCAATTGCACAAACGAGTGTTAGTTAGTTGGTTACATTTTTTTTTCGAATGGACATTAAAAGTGACAGGTGAATTTAAGAACAAAGGTATTAAAAATATTTGAAACGTAAGAATGGCGATCTACTTAGATTCAGTACGACAGTTTTTTACAAGTTTTTTTAAAAAAGAAAAACATGAAGAGGAACGTGTTACTAAGTTTGAAGCTTATATTAACGTTTTATATAATGTGCTAATTTGGGAAGATATTACCTTGAGTTCGATTGCTCTCATTGTGATGCACTTATTGTTTTGGTATGTTAATTTACTTATGTTATGAAACAATACTAAGTCACATTGTTATTTCAGGGTTATATTACAATTCGAGTTAAGATTATATGGTGTTTTTTTCTTGACATTACTTATTTTCTTCGTATTAGATGCTAGTTTTGAAAATATCATTACACGAACTGAAAAACCAATACCTGTTAAAAATATCAGAGAAGGCGTTCGATTTGCAAATACTGCTATTCATTATTTGTCAGTGTTGCGTAAGGAACATCCAGGAACGGTAAGCAATCTCGTTATAGGGACTGAGAATGGAACGAAAACTAAAAAAATTGTATTAAGCAAAATTTTGTAAAAAATCAAGAACGGCATTTAGTTTTTTCATTTAAGAAAGAAAACGAAATTAATAATATTAAATACCGGTTTATCTTGATGTTTTTCAGTTTAAAATCTGATTAATAGATAAATACGATAAGGAAGTAAATAAAGATTTTTTTTTTTTTATTGTCGAATACCCATTTTATATTTTTATCAGGCAATACTTAATTAAAGGGACGGTTCTGGATTAAAAAATTTCCTTACACTTTATTTATTTTCAAAAAATCAAATTATTGAATTATTATGATTTAAAAATTAGTTATTTAACAGCATACCATATGTTAAGTTAAAAATAAATATTTATCTTATTAATATGTTTTCATCAGACAATACTAAATTAACGGGCAAGTTGTGTATTAAAAAATTCCTTGAGTTTTATTTATTTTAAAAAAAAATCAAATTATTGAATTATGATTTAAATTATAAAAGTTGTTTAACAGCAGACATATGTTAAGTTAAACATAAATATTTGTTTTGTGAAAACCTTTTTATCAGACAATAAATTAAAAGGCAAGTTGTGAATTGATAAATTTCCATGTGCTTTATTTATTTTCTAAATGTAAAAGTTATTATGATTTTATTAATTATTAATGGTATTCTTTTCGTTCTCAGTTCCTGCTTTAAATGTCAACTTGTAGTTTTTAATTATTATTTTATTTTAGTTCTGTATTGGGATGTGTATCAGCTTTTTATTACTGAGCATCATTGGCCGAACTGTCTCTGGATTACTGTTATCATATTTTGGACTTTTAACAGTGATTTTAACACCTGCTGTTATTAGAAGTCTTCCACCGCATGTTACGGAAGGATTTAAACATGCGTTTCTTATAATTAGCTCGGATGAAGGTCAGTGAATGTATATATAAACTTGCATGTTTTCATTCATAATACTGCAAAAATATTGGCATTGGTTAACTGTAACACATGAGTAAATAGGTCAATTTTTTTACTAAAACTTTTTTCTTTATTTAGAAATATTAAATAATTAACAAAGTTTTTGAATTATTAATGTTTTAAAGTACTGTTGAAATATATTGTAAAGGATTTTCTGTATATACTTTTGCAAAAAAGTATTTGGACCACATAATTTGTTAAAAAAATTGTTGTGATGTGTGAATTTTCACACATTTCAGGGTTTTGTAGGTATTTAATATGTGTATATAGCCAACAGAATACTGGATGTAGGAAAAATACTAAAACATCTAAAAAACATATCCCTCTAAAAATATAAACAAATACAGTCTGTTCCAAACGGTTAAGCGGAACTAAATGGGAATTTCTTTTAGGTTGTCACCAGAAGGGACCTTGCTTGGGTTATTTCATTTTTCACGTTGGAATGTCAAAATATAAAATTCCAACAATGAAACCATGGAAACGAATGACATATGTCAAAATTAAATATTTTTTTTAAATATTTTAATGACAAAAAAACAAATAAATGTGAAATTTGTATTAAGAATGACACAAAAAATCAAAATATAAAGAAAATGACATTTTAAAATGATACTAACCTTAACCAAAAAATGTTTATTGTAAGTATGATTTACAAAGTTTAAACAAAACGGCCGAAAGGCACGATTTAAACGATGAAAGTAACTAGATTGCAAAATCTAGTTCCGCTAAACCGTTCGGAACAGACAGTACATGCCCTTCAAAAAAAAATATATATATTTTTTAAATTCTGAGTAGGGTGTCAAATGAAAGTACTTAGTATGGGGATTAACGATTTTCATCGATTGTACATCAGATTATGTTCTCGGAAAACAACGCATTTTTGTGTTTTTTTGTTGATGATGTACAAAAGTTATAGTTATGTAACACACTATATTAGAAGGCGTATCCTGGTCTAATGGTTAACTTGTTCGCTTGCAAGCAAACTAGGGTTCGTTCCCGGGCAGAGGGGACAAATTTATTTTTTGTTTTTTTTTCCATTGTTATTTTGTCAAAATTCTAGTTATCTTTTGGCAAATGTTGCATTTAATTATTAAGAGCGTAAATTTAATAACCAGTTGGAATTGTTGGAATTATATTTTCATTCTATGTGTCATGTATAAGAAACCAGAGAGGCGGAGCATATGACAAAACAACTAATGGAAGCCATAGGCGCAATTTTCAAAATCTTAATGAACCTTGCTATATAAAAAAAAATTCTGCACATATTTAGAAACCTAAATAATGGTATTAAGTATTCGAATTAAAAATATTTTAACATAAAATTTGTTTTTAAAGCTCTTAGATTAACAGATGATAAATTATTTTAAAAATATCGTTCATTTTGCCGTGATTACTACAAAGCAAAATTTGTCCTACACCTGCGAAACCCTGAAATGTGTGAAAATTCATACTTCACATCATTTTTTTTTAGGGCGTCACTTGCCTTATATTACAGTGTATAAGTATTGTATAGCAATAAAAATTTGCCTGTTGATCCATGCTCTAAGTGGTTTCATTCAATATGCCATTCAAATTATAAAATATAATTTTTTTTTTTATTAAATACATATTTGTTTATATACATCTCGGGATGTTTTTTTGGACTCTCAGTATTTTTCCTATATGTGGGTCAAAGAGTTGTATAACCACGCCAAATTTCAACTTTCTACGTTGAGCTGTTTAGCTACAATTTCTACCGTACAGACAGACAGACATATGAGTGACGTTATTTTTTGGTGGTCATACCTACAAAATACTAAAAAATAATGAATAAAATAATATAAATCTATTTTTCTTAATAAACATTAATAACACTCAGATTCTAGCTTTGTTCCATTTAAACCATTATTTATCCACTAAATTCATTCAAAACGTGTTCCGATTTCCAAATTTAAATATTCGATTTTTCGTATTTTTGATCATTTAAATTTTTACGACGTACTTAAAATTAATTTTTAGGACCATAAAATTAAGTGGGTTGTAAAATTAGATTTCTAACTTATTGCAACTAAATTATAATGTTTTTTTACAGTTATCTCAAAATTACATTACAAACGTTTAATATGTATTTAACAAACTTTGTATGTTACGTCATCATATATTAAGTTAATATAAATTTTTTGATTGATTCTTTTTTTAGGTGTCGTAGATGAAACCGAATTATTGCCAACAGCCCATGACGAGGACGGAATGGATGACGGGGAAAGTACTAAAACAGACCAAACTGCTGGTAAATATTCAAGAATAAATAGTATATAATGTAATAAATTAAAAAAGTCGCTTTCAGGTCATTTATAAACTATCACAGTAGTGTATTAGTTATTTCATTACATCTTTACGTATTGAAAAGATAAAATATTTGAAATAATTTTTGGTGTTTTCTGAGCTAATTCGCAACAATGAACAACTTATATAAGCTGTTCACTTTTGTAAGAACACACTAGATCTGGTTATTTTGGTTACTTTTATGGTGTGTTACTGACTTTAAATGTCAATTAAAAATATTCCTTTGCTGTAAAACCGACTTTAGGTTGATAAGGTTATGATCATTATAATTAATACAATGTTCCGTAACTACACACCTAACTACCGCGGTCGCGGTTACGGTAAAGTCGTGGTAAGTTGTGGTTACCCAGTGGTTACCTGAAAACGCGTTTAATACCCTTTTCACACTAGATCTTTAAGATCGGATGTTTAAGTGAATGGATCTTTAAACGCTAATGTGAAACCGTACGGCCTCGTCTAAACACGACCGATGTTTAAGACAGAGATCTGCGTCTTAAACTTTGCCCGCATTGCCAACTTAATTCCCATTATAAAAAAATACTTCTTGAATTTGTGCTTCTCTTCTTTTATCTATGTTCAGCTGTTATCATTTTATATATCGAGGTTATGAGAAGATTATTTGCGTTATTATTTAAATAAATATAAAAAATAAACTTCTCCTAACCTCGATATACAAATTCTGACAGAATAAATTCAAACGATATGAAATTATGTTGGCAATATATACTAGCTTTACATGGAGATTTCTTCTTCAAATTAAACATCAAGTGTGAAAGCAAACCGATATTAAACATCGTTGAAGTTTAAGTTCAATCGTCTTAAAGATGTAGTGTGAAAAGGGTATTAGTTACGGAATGGTAGTCACACCTCAGTGGATAAAACAGACAACTAAACTGTCATTTTATGGACGTTATAGGTTATAGATATTCTCTTACAAACATATTAATAAAAATATTTGTTTTATTAGTACTTGTTTACAATGGCACATTATATAAGAACATATATGATTTTTCCCGATATTATTTTTCACGACATCGATCAATATTACTAAAAATCAGTTACTTACACTCATTCTTACTGTTTTAATTATAGACTATAGTAAAATAATATTATAATTTACACTTGTATTACAAAGAAACGATTAATTCCCTCCACTTAACTCTCCCCTTATTGTAATTGTTCTGAAATTCCCGCCTTTTGTAGTTTACATTAGATCTGAAGTTTGTAGTGGGAGGAAATAACCACACTAACCGCGATATTTCCGCGGTTAGTTTGGTTACAAAAAAGTAACCAAAATTTTCAGTAACCGCGTTCCGAAACCTAACAATTTTCCTGAAAAGGTTAATGTCGTACACTTTCGGAACGGGAAACTTCAACCGCGGTTACTTTCGTCGAGTAATGGAACATTGTATAAGATTTTTCATTATGACATATGTCAAATGGATCGATATTTTAAAAAAGTGACATTTTTTAATACCAATATGACATACAGCGGCAAAGGTGTGAACTATTGAAAACAAAATTCCCTCTTAGTTTGTTCTTACAAAGTGAACAGCATATAAAAACATAAAAAAAAGCAAACGCTTCACAAAGACACTTATAAACAAAATTTCAGTAGTTCAACTTTTCATCAACAGACGGCAAAAGTAAAATTTTACAATAGTAAATTTTATAAAATGATTGCCTGAGCAATTATACTTGTGATATCCCTCTTTGGTCTGTTATCGTTCGTGATAACAGATCCTAGGTATGTGAATTCTTTGACATAATGTTAAAAGCAGTCCTATTAACATAATTTCGTTTAGCGACCTAGATTAGCGTTATTCAAGGTCTTGTTATTGAAATAATTTTTCAAAACAAATTATAGATAATATTTAACGTAAACAATTTTGATATGAATGCTTTAATGAAATTGTCCTTGTTTAGAATCTTGTGCAAATTCATTCATAAGTGGAGTAACTTCAATGCCATCTTATCTCGAAGCAGAAGGCAGCGTAGATGGATTAGAAGAAGAAGAATTTGAATTATCCCGTAACATGCGAGGAGTAACCCCATCCAATCTATCCGATTCATCAGACAGTGATATAAAAGATATCAAGTTCGAAACAACACATTTTAAAGGTGACAGTTCTTCAGACGAAGATAATAATTATGTACAAGGTCTCACGTTTACAGAAGTCGATGTAGTTGATAAAAAACAGATGTCACTAACACAGCAATTAGGATCTGATTTATTAAGTAATTTAGGTGCAATGGGGAGTAGTTTAGTTAGTAGTGTTTTTAAAAAGGAAGATACTAAAATAACTGTCAGAAAAAGTGATAGCGATAGTGATTTTGAGATTATTAATAGCGATGAATTTCAAAGCGAGACATAGAACTTTTTTTAACGTGATAACTAATTTATGTTTGTGATTGTTTTTTTTTTTGTATATTTTATTGTTTTTATTTATGTGTCAAATGTATATACTTAATCAATCTAGTGTTTTATCTCAGTGATTTAAATAAAATAAATTAACTAATTTATTATTTTAAACCATCCATTCCCTCTCCTGATACATTTATTTAGAAAATTAAATTTGGGGAAAATACAGGATAACTGGACCCGTCAGCATGGAGATTTAACATGTAAAATATTATTTATATGATTTTGATTGAAATATCAAATAGTTTTAAAAATTATTTGAAATAATGCGATTCAAATACTTTAAATGTTTCTCAAATACAGACGATTCCACTTAATTGGGCCACCGCTTAGTTGGGGCAGCCGCTTATTTGGGACAAATCTCAAAGAACAGAAACCAATCCAAGGAACCAACAGTAAATTTACATGTTTAATTGCGACAACATTCCGCTTAATTGGGACAGTAAATTTAAGATCACAGTACATATTATGTTACACATATTCGCAAGAAAAAATATGTACAAAGAATTTAATATTACAGCGTTATTTTATGCAGGAAGGAAATGAAGGGAGCCCTACATCCGCACTGAATACCTGTGCTGATTTTGTAGAAGTGAAATGTTACAAAAACAAAAGACAGACTACACTAGACGCATTTTTGCATTGAATTAAATTGTATGTACCTATTTATTATTTTATTTTGGAATTTATTATTATTTTTTCTTAAAAGTTTATATTTTTTGGTTATATGTAATTTATAGTTTTGTCCAAGAGTTTATAAAGTAAAATTATTGAAAGAAAAATACGCATTGTTTAATTTTATGTGAAATTCGCTTAATTGGGGTAGCCGCTTAATTGGGCCAAAGTGCCTACGTCCCGATGTGTCCCAATTAAGCGGAATCGACTATACTAGGAAATATTTTAAATAATGGGGAAATATATGAAATACTAGGGAAATATTTGAAATTTTACGAAATATTAGGAAAATATTTTAAATACTAGGAAATATTTGAAATACAATTGGAAATATTGAAATGCTAGGAAAATATTTGAAATCAGGGCTTCGAACCGTTATGTTTTTCGTTTCGGTTTTCGTTCCGGTTCAATTAAAAAATTATATATCGGTTCGGTTCCGGTTTTCGATCCGGCAAAAATAACGGTTTTTTTCGGTTCAGTTCCGGTTCGAAGCCCTGCTTTATACTAAGGATCAATGGAACTGAATATACGCGATTGCAACCCCAACCCTGGCAATATGCAATCGTGTGGCCAAGCATCCACAGATCCCTCATTTTAGGTTCCTAGGCAGCACTTTATGCTAAGGATCAATGGAGCTGAATACACACATTTGCATCCCCAACCCTGGCAATATGCAATCGTGGATATTTTGTGTTTTTTAAGGTGTTTCCCAGCATCCATAGATCCCTCTTTTTAGGTTCTTAGGGAGCATGTCATACTAAGCAACTTATACAGAAATTTGGGCTATTAGCGCCCGAATGACGTATAGATTTACTTAATTGTATTAAAAATATTTAATTGAAAAATATTCCAAAAAAATATAGAAATATATATTATTGAAAAATAATTTTAAATTTTAATTAAGTTACGTTGTCAATTACAAAAAAGCCGACCGGCGTAGCGTAGTGGTAACACATATGCTCTGCGTTGCTAAGGTCTCGGGTTCGAATCCCGTTCAGGCATGGTATTTTTCAAAAAATAATTGTTCTGGCTAATTGCCAAAGAAGTAATGGCCATAAAAATAAAAAAAAAAAACAAAATAAAATCTGAGGTACAGATTCAAAAAAATATCAAAAAATTTTTCTGAGAAATTTCTTGACAAAAAATGTGCCAAAAAAAATCACTTAATAATATACTTACAAAACCTGGCGTAAAAAAAATACATATTTTTCAGTAACTGGTAAAAATGGTGTACAGCAGTTTAGGCTATTATCGCCCAAGAGACGTATAGATTCACTATTGTGTTAAAAATATTGAATCGAAAAATATTCCAAAAAAATATAGAAATATTTTTTAAAAATTTTGAATTAAGTATATAATAAAATCTGAGGTACAGATTTAAAAAAAATATCAAAAAACCCATTTTTTTGAGAAATTTCTTGACAAAAAAATGTGCCAAAAAAAATCACTTATATACTAACAAATTTTGGCGTAAAAAGAACGCATTAATATTTCTGTAACTGGAAAAATGGTGTAGAACAATATTTAAAATCCAGATTTTTAAAAAATTTGAAAAAAGGTGTGCTGCATCTTTGTCTAGTAGCTCCCAAAGAACATACAAACTTACTTAGAGCTATTAAAAATATTGAATGGAAAAAAACATTCAAAAAATTTACCTTCACAATACTTACAAAACATTTAAAATTCACAGAATTTTTGAAATTTGAAAAAATGGTGTACAGCACTTTAGGCTATTCGCGCCCAAAGAACATATACATACTTACAGCTGGTAAAAATATTGAAACGTAAAAACATTCCAAAAATTTACTTACACAATACTTACAAAAAAATTAAAATCAACATAATTTTTTGAAATTTGTAAAAATAGTCTTCAGCATCTTTAGCTATTAGCACCCAAAGAACATAAAACTTAAAGCTATTAAAAATATTGAATCGAAAAAACATTTTCAAAACCATTTTCCTGCACAATATTTACAAAAATCCACAGAACTTTTTGAAAATTGAAATAATGGTGTACAGCAGTTTAGGCTATTAGCGCCCAAAGAACATACAAACTTACCTAGAGCTGTTAAAAATATTGAGACGTAAAAACATTCCAAAAATTCACAATACTTACAAAAAAATTAAAATACACAGAATTTTTGTAAATTTAAGAAAATGGTGTGTAGCATTTTCGGTTATTAGCGCCCAAGGAACATACATACTTCGAGCTATTAAAAATATTCAATCGAAAAAACATAAAATTTACCTGTACAATACTTACAAAAAACTTAAAATCCACAGAATTTTTTGAATTTTGAGAAAATGGTGTGCAGCATCTTTGGCTATTAGCTCCCAAGGGATGTCGAGTCAGTATAGTACGTCCCTTCTTAACCCTTTAATTGACACTCAACTTGTTTCATCACTATTGCACTTTTTCAAATTTTACTTTTTATAAAACTGGTAAAAATTTGTACACACAGCATTTATGGCTACTAGCGCTTAAGGTAGTTATTAATTTAAGGCTATTTTATACAAAAAATGCACTGGTCAACATGTGTTGTAACGTTCTAAGTTTCATAAACGATTGTGAACGAGTAATATTTGGAAAGATTAGTGACCTAGTGTCGACCAAAATTATCTGGATTAAGTAAAGAAATTAATCCTCTTAATTAGTTTCGCTAATGAGAATTTTAATGTGGATTTTTTTGCGTAGTTCTGTATTGCGTAAACAATAAATGGTCCACGACAGTGCACAGCAATTTAAATATAAAAAAATTAAAAATAATTTTTAAAATTTATAATAATTTTGTTAACCAGTATTAGCATTATAGGCTATTCTAAACGTTTACGCGGAACTAAATTGCTTTTGCGTAGTTCTGTATTTTAACAATAAATGTATAAACAATAAATGGACCCCGACAATGCACAGCATTTATAAATATAAAAATTTAAAAATGTTTTTTAAAATTTATTACAGGGCTTTGAACCGTTATTTTTTTCGTTTCGGTTTTCGTTCCGGTTCAATTAAAAATATATATATCAGTTCGGTTCCGGCAAAAATAACGTTTTTTTTTTCGGTTTTCGGTTCAGTTCCGAGTAATACATTTTTAAATGCTTTTATTTGTATTAGAAATTTATTTTCTACTATAATTTAGAAGAACATTTTATTCTTTATTTTGTTATTTAATAATCATACCAAGGCCGCTGCCAGGGGGGGGCTCTGGGCGTTCCCCCCTCCCCTGAAATAATAGAATCGCAATTTATTTTTTACTTGTCAGAAAAATTACGATTTTTTTCTGCTCATCAGTTTAAAAAATAATCTTAAATAAAATGTAATTTATATTCGCTCACATAACCATTATCTGAACCGAAATAAATCGATATTTTTTTTTGGTTCAGTTCCGGTTTTCGTTCCGACAAAAATAACGGTTTTTTTCGGTCCAGTTCCGGTTCGAAGCCCTGTTTGAAATAATAGGAAAATCTTGAAATACTAGGCATATTTGAAATAATAGGGAAATATTTTAAATAGGTACTAAGAAATATTTGAAACAATAAACGAATATTTGAAATAGGGAAATATTGAAACACTAAGCATATTTGCTATTAAATACTAAGTTATAAAAATTAGTAAATATTTGAAATACTAGGGAAATATTTTAAATACTAGAGAAATATTTGAAATAATAGGGAAATATTTTAAATACTAGGGAAATATTTTAAATACTAAAGAAATATTTGAAATAATAGTGAAATATTTTAAATACTAGGGAAATATTTAAAATATTATTATATTATAAATTTATTATTATATTATAAATTTATTATTATATAAATTTATTATTATATTATAAATATTATTATATACAAACAACAAAATCAATAATCAAGTGTAATTTTATTTAAAATTTAACAAAATTTTAACAAGTTATTTAAAAATAAATATACAAAATTTTAATATCTCAAAAAAAAAAACAACATTAATCTGATGTAGGTACAATGTTTATTCGTTGTGGTAATACTTTCTCAAATGCTTCTTTAAAGGTCATACCTTCGCTGACTCGGAGTAAAATCTCAAAAACTGCAAAAAATATAAATTAAACACATCTGACACACATATATGTACATAGCATAGAAGTGTAAAAATAGTATATTATGCAACAAGCATGGAATGATGGTCGTTTCATACGAGAAATGACTATTCCAAGTTTCATACTATGCTTTTTCCACGACTATAACTTTATTACTTATTTAATTTTTATTCCGATCCCTTTAAAAACTAACAATAATTAGACATATAGTTTGAACATATTTATTACGTTGGTTAGCAACGGTCATGTGCGTGTCACACGGAATTTAAATTCAGTTAAAATAACAATACTTGCGTCAACTGATTAACTGACCAAGACCAACTCTATCAAAAAATATATATGCAACTTTTGATAACTTTAACTATATTATTTTATTTTCATCCGGTTTCCTTTATAAACTAACAATAATTAGACATATGGTTTCAAGCTATTTATTACGTTGCCTACCAACGGTTTTGTACGTGTGATACGGAATGCAAATTCAGTTAAAATAATAATACTTGCATCAACTGATTAACTTACTGACCAAGAACAACTCTATCAAAAAATATATTTGCAAAATTCGACAACTTTAACTATATTATTTAATTTTAATCCGGTTTCCTTTATAAACTACAGTCTGTTTCAAACGCTTAGGCGGAACTAAATGGGAATTTCGTTCTTTTAGGTTGTCACGACAAGGGACCTTGCTTGGGTTATTTAATTTTTTCACGTTGGAATGTCAAAATTCAATATTACAACAATGAAACCATGGAAACGAATGACCTATGTCAAAATTAAATTATTTTTTTATATATTTTAATGACAAAAAAATAAATAAATGGGAAATTTCTATTAAGAATGACACAAAAAATCAAAATATAAAGAAAATGACATTTTAAAATGATATTAACCTTAACCAAAAAATGTTTATTGTAAGTATGATTTACAAAGCTTAAACTAAACGGCCGAAAAGCACGATTTAAGCGATGAAAGTAACTAAATTGCAAAATCTAGTTCCGCCTAAGCGTTTGAAACAGACTGTAACAATAATTAGACATATGGTTTCAACCTATTTATTACGTTGCCTAGCAACGGTCGGCCATTGCTGCTTTAACCTGTTACGTAATGAGCTCATTATGTAACAGATCAGCGGTGTGTAATAAAAAGGAGTGAGGAACGTGCTACATTTACTAATTACTGACACGCCTGTAATGAACGTATATCTATAGGAAAAAATTGCTAAGCGATATGACATCTGGTGGGATTTTAGCAATTAAAGAAATAGACATTCTATCGCGCTTTTTTTTATAAAAAATGTTTGCATAAAAATATAATTGCATAAAAACAAAGTATTAATATTGTAGCAAAATTACAAAAACCACCAGTAAACATTAAAATTCACGTTGTTTATATGTAACAAATGTCTATTTTGAAGGTTCCAAGTTTGCCGAAATAGCGCTGCGATCTTAAAATACTTCCCCTATATAGTTGTGGAAAAAGCCTTTTATAAAATACATACCTTGGTTTATGGTAAATACTTTTCTTCGTTTGCATTCAAAAAATTCACTAAGAGGCAGTTGTCCATGACTTATGCCTTGTTCTACAGCTTTCTTATAACATATACCCTGGAATTAGAAAAATAAACATGTAAATTTACTATTATTTACAATCCCGGTCTGAGAACGAAAACAATACCGTTTGAAACGAAAAATACTGTTTACATTCTCGCCTATTATATTCCCCTGACACAGGTTTTAACCAAAATAAAAATCCCGTTTTACTACATATTATAAACAATTAGAAAATTAAACTGTGTTTATAATAAATATAATTTACTAACATTAGTCCTTCGTCATTAGTGTGACAACCCGAGGGGAGCCTAAACTCGAGTGTAATGTAATCATAGCGACAAAATAATTATTTTTTTTATAACTAACCTTATGAGCATTATGGTCAACTAATCCACCAATGATATAAATTTTGTCTTGTTCTAATTCCTTAATTATATTATCACTTTCGCTAGACAGGTACACTAGTTTTTCTTTCGGGAATATATCAATATAATTCTCGGAATGAAAATGACAATCCCAGTTTTCGTAACCCGAATGTTTTGACATTTCTTCTTTTGCCAAACCTTCGAAATTTGTTAAATGTAGTTGCATTGGTGTTTTAGACCTCCTATTTTCAGTGTAAACCCTTAATATTTGTTTAATTACTTTACCTAAATCCTAAAAAATACAGCGTTAGTAATTGTTAAATTTTTTTACGCTTATTTATTACCTTTGGAATCATTAGATCGTCAAAGCTTAAATCTATTATAATTCCTGTTTTACAAGGACTCGTACTCATTTTACACATTTTTAACTGTTTCCGACTCGGTCCTAAATCAACGTTATTAAGCCTAGCTTCGATTTTCCTTTGTTTTGCACGTTCTTTTTCTTTTTTTCGTTTGTCTTTTTTATTCGCTTCCCAACTTAACATTTTCTTATACTTTTTAAGCATAGATTTTGATAATTCTTTGGGATCTTTACTGAAGAATGCAGCAGCTGGTTCTCGTAAAGGCTCTAAATCATTGTTATGTTCTTGTTTGTTCGAGTCAGAGTTTGATTCTTCGAAGTCATTTTGAGTTTCTATGTTTGCTTTTTTACTTAAATGACTTTCACTGTCGTTGTCTTCTGTTTGTTTTCGTTTTTCAGTCATAACTGAATCAGAACAATCTGTATTTTCTGATGACATATCGTGCAACATAACCTAAAAAATATACAATGCTGTCGCTCTCACAAATTTTCACTAATATTTGTCCATTACGGTGGACCAAATCAAATACTGTTTTTGCAAAATTGTTTTTCAAAATTACAAATCAGTTAAAATTTAAAAATATCAATTTTTTTAGCTTAGCTTAACTTGTAGGTATTAAAATTTGAATCAAAATTAATGTGAAGAATGTATTTTTACGTATTTCAGGCTTTCGTAGATATTTTTTTGCTTTAATGCGTCCACTAATCTCATATTAAGAACTTTCTTTTAATGCTTTATATTAAATTAAAAAATAAATATTTTCAAATATACAAAAAATCATTGCCTTTCGGCAAGTCCGGTGTAATACATGGGTGACCGGGCAATCACCCACTCGCAGCAATATTATAAAACAACACCCAAATAAATAAAAATTGTGAAAGTTTTTATTATATATATATATATATATATTTTTAATTTTAAAAAATCATAACTTAAGAACATTACAATATAATCACCTGCGGTTTGAATTTTTGAAATCTAAAAACGTTTTTCTACCTAGATAAAAAATAGGGCCCTCCTTAGTTAACGCCTTTTTGCTCCGTGTAGATTTGAAAATTGCAAAATTCTTTGTTTAACATTTTTTTTTTAATTTAAAAAAAATCCTAACTTTATAACAATAAAATATAGAGAACTGCGGTTTGAATTTTTCAAATCTTTGTAGGGTTTAGTTTAGAAAAAAATTGGGGCCTTAACTACCCAACTTTTACGATAAATACGAATTGTCAAACAAATCCTTTGAAAATGGTCAATAAATGAAAAAATTGTATGGAATAATCTTACGATTTTTTCGATTTTTTACCATTTTCAAGGATTTAGCTTCACCAGTTGTATAAATTCAGAAAATTGGGTGTTTAGGGCCTTATTACCGACCTCCAACAGACAGACAGACGGACGGACAGATCAACAGATATCATGCTAAAAATAGTCAAAACGTTATGTACGGACCTCGCAATTCGTAGAGATCCATCGAAATGTCAAAATCGGTATGATCACAATACCTCCCATATGTTGGCTGTCGGTAAAAATTGATAAAACTATTATTGATATTATTGTTGATGATTTAATCTAATTAGACATTATAATACATTTAATTTCATTTGATTTCTTATTTGTTACTGCCTTTAATTTTCTTATCTCTTTAAATTCTGTTTTTAATAGAACAGATGTAGATATGAAAGAAAAAAGTAATTTTTTAAGTCTTCTTTTCAAGTGTAAAGAATATGCCGGAAATTATTTATCAAGTACTAAAAAAAAAAAAGATTCGCGGTGTTTTTTTTACAACAAGTGCTGCCTCTTGTGTTGGCTCCAGTAAGTTAATGGCGACGTCAAGTCGGTTGCTGCCAAAGCGAAGCCGTTGATCTTGAAATTCATTTATTTTTATAATAACTTATGTTAAAAATTGAGAAAAATCAAAAAACATAATTTTTGTACTTCATCTGTTTCATTTTAGGGGTAAGTATTACTATTGATATACATATATAATCAGTGTAATTTCGATTATGTTGGCTATGTTTATGTACAATCGTAATTTTTGTTTGTTCTTTTGTATATTATGAGTTAATAAGTGAAAATTTTAAGTAAAAATTAGGTTTTAAATTAATTTAAGTTAGTAAATAATGGTTTGGAGTAATTGAAAGTAGTGCTTTGTATTTATAATACCTTTTTATTGGTTCAAATTGCTCTGAATTACATCAATACAGTGAGTCATACAACCTGCAAGTTTCCTAGTTGATTCATTCTCACAGATCAATTTATTGCACTCTTTACGTTAATAAGGTTATATTTGTCTGTATTGAATTCTTTTGATAAATAGAAATTGTTTTTAGGTACAAAATGGAAACAGATGAACCAGAATCATCGAGTGGACCTATGTCCTCACTGAATAGTTTGTTTTCATTTACAAGTCCCGCTGTTAAAAAGTTACTTGGATGGAAACAAGGTGATGAGGAAGAAAAATGGGCAGAAAAAGCCGTAGACAGTCTCGTAAAGAAATTAAAGAAGAGGAAAGGTGCAGTGGAAGAGTTAGAACGTGCTTTATCCTGTCCAGGTACCCCAAGCAAGTGCGTAACAATTCCACGATCTCTAGATGGACGTCTACAAGTATCCCACCGTAAAGGTTTACCCCATGTAATATATTGTCGTGTATGGCGTTGGCCAGATCTTCAAAGTCATCACGAATTAAAACCATTAGAACTTTGTCAATATCCATTTTCAGCAAAACAAAAAGAAGTATGTATCAATCCTTATCATTATAAACGTGTTGAAAGCCCTGTTTTGCCACCTGTTTTAGTTCCACGTCATTCAGAATTTGCGCCTGGTCATTCCTTACTTCCGTTCCAACAAATAGCAGAACCTAATATGCCACATAACGTTAGTTATTCATCGACAGGATTTAATTCTGGACACCTCAGTCCTAATTCTCCAATGAGTTCTGTTTCAAGCCCTGGTTCAGTTAATTCTAACCCGCAAAGTCCTTATAATACACTTGCGGAAACACCTCCACCTGCGTATAGCCCACCCGAGGATAGTCAACAGTCGAATAATAATCCTGATACAGTAATAGACTCTGCGATGGGTGAAGTTGCGCCTGTTAGTTATCAAGAACCTCCGTACTGGGCTAGTATTGCGTATTATGAATTAAATTGTCGTGTTGGGGAAGTTTTTCATTGTAATACACATTCCGTTATTGTTGACGGGTTTACAAACCCAAGCAACAACTCTGATAGATTCTGTCTCGGACAGTTGAGTAATGTTAATCGTAATTCAACGATAGAGAACACACGGAGACATATAGGTAAAGGCGTACACTTATATTATGTTTGCGGGGAAGTTTATGCGGAATGTCTTTCTGATTCCGCTATATTTGTTCAATCCCGTAACTGTAATCACCATCATGGATTTCATCCGTCGACTGTTTGTAAAATCCCACCTGGTTGTTCGTTGAAAATCTTTAATAACCAAGAATTCGCTCAGTTATTATCGCAGAGTGTTAATCATGGTTTTGAAGCAGTTTATGAATTAACTAAAATGTGTACTATTCGTATGAGTTTTGTAAAAGGATGGGGTGCGGAATATCATCGTCAAGATGTTACAAGTACTCCTTGTTGGATTGAGATACATTTACATGGACCTTTACAATGGCTTGATAAAGTTCTAACGCAAATGGGTTCACCGCATAATGCTATTAGTTCTGTGTCGTAAATGTGTACTTTTCTTGGTGATGTGTAACGTGCGAATATTATTCATTATTAAATAGAATTAAGACAGGATCAAGTTTAGAATTCAGTTTCATATTACAGACAATAGAATCAAATAGAATAGAATTTTGCAGTTATGCAGATTAATTGGTACCTAAACATTAATTATATTGTATACAGCAAATAAGTTTTTTTCTACGGCTATTAAGAAACAGGCCTACTTACCTAACTCATTTCAATTAGGTAATGAACTTCCTAAACACACAAGTCTCATTTTGAATCATTTTTTTTGTTTTTGTTTTGATTTATAAACACTTGTTTCTTATTTATAATGACCATCTACTATTTATACAGCCCTTAAAATGTTATGAAAAACAAGTATTTAATTTGTCAATATCAAAAAATAATGTTATTCTCATTCGTTTTTAGGGTTTTGTGGGTATGACAACATTAAAAAACCCATTTAACGTCCCTCATGTGTCTGTCTATACGGTAGAAATTGTAGCCAAACGGCTGAAAGTTGAAATTTAGCATGTACAACTCTTTCACCCACATATAGGAAAAACAGAATTCAATGAAACACATCGTGAGATATATACAGTACGTTCATTAATACTTGAGCGTTATGTAATACTTGGCAGTTATGTAATGCACGCCAATGAGTTGATAATAAATATTAAGTTAGCAACAGATTTTCGATGTTTCTCGGGTGAGTTCGGGCCAACGAAGTAATCTGACTGGTTCTTTGTTAAATTGGGATTTTCAGCTGTGAATTAGAATACAGTTTTGATATTTTAAAACCCATTTACCATTATGTAACGCTCAAGAATTAATGTATAATAATCTCACTGTAATAATAATAATAATATTTATTAGTGAATTTATTAGAATACATTACAAAAAATGTTTACATAAGTCAAATTTTTTAAAAAGTACAAATTTAAAATAGACATTACAAAAACAACATATTAAAATGAAAATATATAAAAAAAGTATAAACAAATATGTATTTAATGAAAAAAATAGATTATTTATTTATTAGGTCGTCAAGGATGAAATTTGTAGAAAAAAGGCAAAGTTGGTTGATAACTTACAAATATAAGGAATTATTTTATTCATCAAAGTATGCACCCATATTGTCTAAACACTTGTGCCATTTAAGCGGCAGATTGTTCAGGCCGGTGGTATAAAACCCTGGCGGACGAGAGTCAATGAATTCCTGGAAGGCCAGTTTTACAGCATTGTCGTAATTAAACTGTTTTCCTATTAAAAAGTTGTCCAAATTCCGGAAGAAGTGGTAGTCAGTGGGGGCTAGGTCTGGTGAGTATGGAGGATGATGAAGAAGTTCCAACTCCAATTCCTGTAGTTTTGCCACAGTTATTTGTGCAGTGTGTGGTCTAGCGTTATCATGCACTAAGATAGGAGTCGATCTGTTGACCAATCTAGACTGTTTTTCTTTAAGTTTTTGCATCATTTCGTCCAGTTGGTTGTAGTATATTTCTGCTGTGATCGATGAGCCAGTTTTTTTGTTTTTAAGTTACCTGTACGAAATTTGGCGAACCAATTTGATATTCAGATCAATTCTGTAAAAAGTTACTGTGTAATAATGTTACTACAACATAAAATATTATAAAAAGTATAATGGCTTTCATTCATGATAGTACTGACCTTGCTCATAGTGACGAATTTAGTTACAATTATCATAGTAACAGAGTTACAGAATTGGTCTGATTGTCTGCTGCGTAGTAACACTAGACCCAAATACACTATTAAAGTTTCGCGCGGTCTGCGATGCCGTAGTTCCACGTAAGAACTTATACTTCATAATAGTGCAAATTTCCGACCGTTCCATTTTCAACAAAATTAATTTTTAAAAAAGTTTTTGATATTTTTTAGAGCATACAATGATTTCTTTAAACAGGCGAGATGTGTAACTTTCCAACTACAAAAAACAGAACGGTAAAATATTAAGCCAATGTCAAATAATAAGCTGTTAAAGTTGGCAATATTATTTACTACAAATTTCAACCTTAACGACCTGATATTTTACATCGACCTATTTCTGCAACGAGGCTAATCGCCGATATAGACCTTTTTTTTGTAGACCCGACTTGCAGAGTAGGTTGAGAAATCGGCCAAACCATTGTCGTACAACGAAAAATCATTAGACGTTCAGCCAGTTGAACGCGTTTGACGTTATTGACAACCCTGTTATAGATAGGGTGACCATTTTCTTAAGAAGGCAATCCGGGACGGAGCAAAAAAAAGGTCCTCATCTCCCAAAATCCAAGTGAAGATCAAAAAAAAGGTCTTCACCTCCCAAACCCAAGTGAAGAACAAAAAAAATAGTCCTCACCTCCCAAATCCAAGTGAAGAGCAAAAAAAAGGTCTTCACCTCCCAAATCCAAGTGAAGAGCAAAAAAAAAGGTCTTCACCTCCCAAATCCAAGTGAAGAGCAAAAAAAAGGTCCTCACCTCCCAAATCCAAATGCGGGACAAAATGTTAAAATGTGGGACTTTTGCGGGACGCATCTTAATGCGGGACAAAATGTTAAAATGCGGGACGAATGGTCACCCTAGTTATAGACTTGTGTGCCGAACTAAGAGTTTCTTAGTTATTTCTACCAAACCCTAAAAATATCTGTTTATACTGGGCTAATATAGTGGATTGTAGCGTCGTTGTGACTTTCAAATAGTGCCGGAAGTCAAGTAATAATTTCTCTGTCCTAGGCAATAATTTTTTTGTGTATCTCTTACTCTGCATAACTACTCATAATTTTTTTTAAAACCTATCTTACTGAATTTGAATACGTAATTTTAAGTATTCATTTTAATTTTAGTTATAAATTATATTTTAAAGAATTGTATATATCATGAATATTTTTAAAAATCTTTGAAATTATTTATATGTTGTGCCATAATTATAGAAAAAAATATATGATCTCGATTTTTTTGACGGGCATGACTTATACAAAATTATAGAAAATAATTTTTTAACAAGACAGTAATATTATATATCTTATTGTATGTTAAAGATATTAGTGATTATTAGGTAAATTTGCCGGTAAGCTTAGGGGAATTTGGTGAATTATTCAAATTGTTAAATTTGGTGGTTTAGATTAATTCAAACTGAGAAGGTATATGTATATCTTGGTCAGTTTGGTAAAATTGGATATAACATTTGGCTTATTTAAGCTGTTTAAGATACAATTTGGTACTATACTCCATTCCTTGAGTCAGTGCAGCGCTAAAAGACAATTTAACGTTTTTTATAGCATTAATCGGCCTGTCACTAGGTAACGCACTGCATTAACTCGGTGAATAGAGTATAGGGAAGTATTTTATAGACCAATAAAAAAATGTTTCGGGAAGTTTGGCAAAATGGGTTAAATAAGTAAAATTTTGGACGAATTTTGTTATTTGCTGAAATATGTAATAACAGAACAATTTTTGAAAAAAATAAAATAAATTAAGCTTGGTTATTTTGGAAAAATTAGTTAAATATGTACAAAATTTTGGGCGAATTTTATAAATATGAGCTTTTTGTTGAAAAAATTAATCACATCAGAATTTTTCATAAACAAAAGAAAAAAAAAAGCCCGGTTAGTTTGACTTAATTATGCAAACGAGAACAAAATTTGGGGCGAACTTGGTCATTTTAATTTGTTTTTAGAAAATTTTAGTACCAGAAATTTTGACGAATTTGGTTTATTTAATTTGTTCTCGGTAAATTTTAATACCAGAATTTTTTTTATTGGCAAGAAAAGGTCCTGGTTAGTTTGGTAAAATTCGGTAAATATAGATAATTTTGGGTAAATGTGGTTTATTTAAATTTGCATTGTAAAATATAATATCAGGATTGTTTTTTGTATAAAAATGAGTAATTATAAAACTGGTCAATTTGATAAAATTGGGTAAATATGGATAAAATTTGGATAGAATTTATTTATTATAAATTGATTTATTAAAACATAACCTGGTAATAGATTTTTTGTGAAAAAAAGGCTTGGTCAATTTGACAATATTTTGTAAATATGGAAAAAAGTCGGGAGAATTCTTTTAATTTATTTCTATAATCCATTCGCGATGTTTCCTCATCCGAGTATGCATTATTAGGGTGACAGTTTTGTTGGTAGCCCAAAAAATGTGAATTTATTTTATTTTAAAATATCACTCCTGTGGCATTTTCGAAACATGTCAATATTTTACTAATGAATGCATAAACATAATTTTATTTAAAATCATGCAAGTTAACAAAAGAATATCATGGCCTATTCAGATAAGGAAACATCGTGAATGGATTGTATATAAAAAATTTCAGGTAATAGATTTTTTTGTGGTCAAATAATAATAATAATCCTTCGTCAGGTTGTGAAATTAAGTAAATATGGACAAATTCCGATGTAATAAATTTTCTTGGTGTACAAAAAAAAAAAAAATTATTATAATCCTTGGTCAGTTTATTGAAATTAGGTAAATATGGATACAATTTTGAACAAATTTGGTTAATATACGTTGTTCTGAGAACAATTTAGTACAAAATTTTTCTTCATATATAAAAAAAATCTGGGTCAGTTCGGTAAATTAGGTAAATATATGTTAAATTTTAGGTAAATTTGATCAAATTTTAATTCAAATTTGTCTAATTACCTCTGAATCTTTGCTCTTAAATCATAAACCACCTAAAAACACTATTATGAGAGCCGTTTTTGGTTATTTTGGCTAATATTACCCATACTTACCGGCAAATATACTTATTGTTAATTATAAAGTGATGTACTGTGACGTGGATATTTTTACGAAAAAAATTTACAGTGATATTGCAGATTATTTTATAAATTTAGTTTTATATAATTTCTGATTTGATTGTAAAAATGTTAAATTAGTTTTAAAAATTTGAAGAATGCTTTTTTGCTTCTGTTTTCTGTGGCAATACAGCACCAGCAATATCGAAGGCAATTTAATTATTTGTTAAATTTTATTTTTTAGTAATTTGATTATTTGAGATTTGTAAACGATGCAAATTTTATACATATGAATTTTTGTTTTAATACATGTGTTTTAAAGTGAACTGTGTTTTTTTTCCCTTCAACTATTCAGTTTCCTTTTCCCTTTGTAGCTCTCTTTCTCTAAATCAATAGCTTATGCACTGTAGCTTATGGACTGTTCACTGTCACCAGCAAGTTTGTCATATGATAAGACGTGAAACTGTTCAGACCCCCAAATTTAATACGCTGTTTGTTGTGGATTGTGCATAATTTTCTAAACTTATAGCTAGTGAGATGTTTTAATGAGACAGACATATAAACACATTGGCTATCGCATTCTATCAGTGACACCGTAGTTATCGAATGCCTTTACATAACCTAACATAATGTCATCATTAACAAATCTTGCTCAAAATTACAAAGACGGACAATATGATCAATTTAGGTAGTTAAAATCTAAGACAACAGAATTATAAGAACGATAATACATATAAAATATTTTACGAAGCTAAATAGTTGGTTTCTAAATTCACAGATGGAGGGCTATTCGTTACGTACTAATTTATAACAAATGTGAACGGTACATGGAACGTTAAAAGAATGCATTAAAGCATAAGACAGAGCGACACAACGAATAGTTTATAACTTATTAATTTAAAGAGGTCTGAATGCGACTTTATCCTCACAAATCTTCCATCTTGCTATGGTAAATGGCAAGTGTTTTTAAGTACCTTTTATACATTAATTCGCTAGATTTTTTGTTAGTTGGTGTATCAATTTTTTGCTGTGTTTCCTATTGAGAACTGACACGCTCGAATACGCAGTCTGGTGGTCAAATATTGTACTAGGCGCTCTAGTACTTTTTGAACTTATTACATATGTTCTAGTGTTGAATTTTTGTTAGAATGGCGATAGAAGTTGTGAAAAACTATAAAAGTAGAACAAAGTGTAGTGTTTTTGGCTGTCATTCAAGACAGGATTAAGATAGGCATCTTAGTTTTTTTCTTTTCTTAAGAAAAATGGAGGGAAAGTTAATATTAAGTTCAGATTGGGAAAAGATTTGGTTATGGACAGGAGGATGGCATGGGAATATATTTTGAGTTAAAAACTGATACTATGCGAGTTTGTTCATTACATTTGTCGCAGAAAAACAAAACTGCACTAATATATTTGCATTTTCATATTTAACTTTTAGCTGCTCCTGTCCAACTAAAACTTATTTTATTTCATGAAGCAATGAACATAATGCACTTGTTTGCAAAGAGAATCCATATATTGTAAATTCAGATGAACGACACTCAGATGTACCACATGAAATTATGTGCCCGGCATTTAACATCTGCTCAACTACAAATTACACTTCAATAAATCTACTGAAATTAAACTTTAAATACTGTAATTTGATGCCTACCTTCTGTTATACACTTCGATACATGTGTAGCGCTTAAAAATTTAAAAAAATCACAAATATTTACTCGCTTTTTCATAAAATAAAAATGTACTGTGCTTAAATTAACCTGTTCGCTATTAGCATATTGACGGCTGAATACCATAGAAAAAAGTTCTTTCTCAATACTAGACACGACAGCCATATTGCCTTGGAGCACAGCGCCGCCATCGGTAATGTCACTTCTCAATTACCAGAAGAATAAATTTTTAGTTTCCATCATTTTTTTTTAAATGTTCTTTTCAGACATAATGATAAATGTTCTTTATAAATAAAATTGGTTTATGTAAAGTTGTGGATAAAAACATTCCATCATTCGTTCCTTTTGTGTTGGTTAGAATTACTTAGGTAAACCAAGTCACTTAACTTTCCTGTAAGCTAAGTAAAGTATTTTTTGAGCGACCATATCAAAAACAGTTCTTTTTAATCATCTAATACCGGCCATAAAGTAAATCTTTTTCGGCCTAGGTCGATTCACTTATTTTTTTGTCCGCTGGATGCTAGAGCCATCTATGTGTCATTTCTTAAGTTACAAGATCTCCATGGTTACATTGAAACAATTGACAGTCGAACATTTATAATTGCAATAATTGTTCAGTAACCATAAATTATCCATTGTAAATAAATAAATATAACTTTTCTAAGAAAAATTCAAATATATTGTTTAATTAATGTATGTTGCATTATTAAATAAATAAATAAATAAATTCATTTTTTTAAATACAAATTATATACAATAAATAATTCTAATTTATAATAAATAAAAAAATTCAATCACAGATAATGCTTAACCCTTTACCGCATAGTGTGCCATATATGGCACATTCCGATTTTTATTTTTTATTTTACTTTGAAAACTGAATCAGAACGTTACTTCATGAATGTTCATATATGCCACATACACAGCAATGGATCCTGCAGTATCTCAAGTAATGGGCTAAAATAGATTTGAGGATATCAAGCGGAATTTGCACTTCAACGATAACTCTGAATTTATTAAGAAAGGACAACTAGAAGATGCGACCTTTTCTTTCAAAAATTCGAGGGCACCTGCTTTTAATCCCTAACGAAGGACACCTAGCAATTGACGAGCAAATAATACGGAATCATTTTCTTTTGTAACATAATGTAGAATCTTAATGTTCCATGTATGGCACAAACCCTAAATTATTATTTTAATTATTATTTTTTCATAAAAATAATTAATATTTTAAACATATTTTTTTAATTAATTTTTCTGTCAATAAGAACTAATTCCTAATGTCCATGAATTATTTTAGCCAAAAATAAAAATTCATGCAGTAAATGGTTAAATTATTAAAAGGAACATTATTAAATTCACAGTATTTTTTTAAATTAATTCAAAATTTATTTATTAAAATTACTCAGTAGAAAACTTTTTATATTTTTCCGAAGTATGGATCTTTTTGAGTAGGTCTTTTTTGCTTTGAAGAATTTTATAAAATTCCGCACAGATTTCTTCTTAATTTACTTAAATCAGTAATATCGCTTTTAATGTGTCTACATCAAGTTGAGTCTTGTCACTTGTCCAAAAGCTATTCATCAAGGAAAATACCTTTTCGGTATATTCTTTTTTAGTTAAGTTAAAAATAATGTTAGCTGAAATATATTAAAAATACATATTGAAAATAAATACCTTTTCTAAAATTCGGGACAAAAAAAAAACAAATTCGGGACAGACATTGTCTCTGAAAAAATTCGGGACGCAAGGCGGAAATTTGGGATTGTCCCGGCCAATTCGGGACGTATGGTCACCTTACAGAAAAGTTTTTTTATTTACGCAGCGCCCCCAGCTAAAATTTCACCAGCCGCCATTGCGTTGCATACAATTTTAACCTCGAGAACGCCTTGTTAGCTAACGATATGGTTAACTCAATATATTCAATACTTTACTATTAATACGTAAATATTGAATATATGGTTAACTCGTGTTCTTTTTTAACGAGTACTGATTAAGCTGGTATTAAATAGAGTTCTGAGTGACAGAAAATATCTGACACTAATCACAGTATAAAACTGAAGAAAGATGTATAGAAGAACGCAAAATTACACAAACAAAGAGAGAGAGCTCTTGATTAATATTGCGGGCAAGTAAGTTAATACATTCATTTATTTATAAATATACATTAGTTGCAAATAGATGCTTCTAAACAATATATTCAAACCTCGGTAAAAGATACATAACCTATATTTCAAAACATTTTTACCAGATTTCTTAAGATTGTGTGGAACTAGATTTTTAAATCTAGTGACTTTTAATAATTTATTGGGACTTTGAGATTGTTTTAAACATAGTAAATGGAAATTTTATAAGAAATATTAAGGAAACATTATCTTGGCAATTATATAAACGAAATAAAATATATTTATAATTATGAGAATACAAACTAAATATATTTAAAATTTAAACTTATTTAGGCAGATTAGCCAACATTATAGGCTATTCCAAACATTTAGGCGGAACTAGATTTTGCAATATAGTTACTTTCATCGTTTGAATCGTGCTTTTTGGTCGATTTGTTTAAGCTTTGTAAATCATACTTATAATAAAATTTTTTTGTTTAATGTTAATATCATTTTAAAATGCCATTTTATTTATATTTTGATTTTCTGTGTCATTCTTAATACAAATTTCCCATTTATTTACTTTTTTTTGTCATTAAAATATGTAAAAAGTATTTTATTTTTGACATAAGTAATTCGTTTCCATTGTTTCACAGTTGGAATTTTAATTTTTCACATTCCAACGTGAAAAATTAAATAATCCAAGCAAGGTCCTTTCTTTTGACAACCTAAAAGAACGAAATTCCCATTTAGCTCCGCCTAAATGTTTGGAATAGCCTGTATTTCAAATAGTTCCTAATATTTCAAATATTTCCCTAGTATTTGAAATATTTCCTTAGTAAATATTTTCTAATATTTCAAATATTTTCTAATATTTCAAATATTTCCCTAGTATTTCAAATATTTCCCTATTATTTCAAATATTTCCCTAGTACATATTTCCCTAGTATTTCAAATATTTCCCTATTATTTCAATTATTTCCCTAGTACATATTTCAAATATTTCCTAGTATTTCAAATATTTCCCTAGAATTTTCATATTTCCCTATTATTTCAAATATTCCATAGTACTTCAAATATTTCCGTAGTATTTCAAATACTTTTTAAAAATAATTGATATTTCAAATACTTTGATCGGTATTTGAAATTTTTTGAGTATTTGGCATAGCTCTGGTTGTCAGGAGCTCACTTTCTAACGATTGAATTGAACTTTTGCTAAGCATTACCAAAAGTTTCATTCGATCGTTGAAACTGACTAGGTTTGAAAATCTAGTTCCGCTCGAAGCTAAAAAATTAATTATATTATGCTTTCATAGATTTCTTCAAAAATATTCCTAATTAATTTTCAGATATTACGACATAATTGAAAATAAGGCCAGCAATTTAAACGTGTTGAAGGCAAAGCAAGAAGCGTGGACTGAGATTACGAATGAATTTAACGAATATTCTGAAACTTGCCGAGACAGCAGAAGTATTAAAACTCTTTACTTTAATTTAAAAAAGACTGGCAGAAAAATCATAACAGGAGATGACGTACGTAAATTTAAAACAATAAATAAAGTATTTGTTTTGACAAAATAGTAAATTATGTTCATATTTTTCTTTTTGTAGAACAAACCATTTATGTTGACTCAACCTCCAGAATCCGAACATGTAGATAATGTTCTTCTGGTACCCGAACATGAACATTTTCAGGTTCTGGAACCCAATCATGACACTATTTTTCTGGAAGCCAAACATGAAGATACTGTTATTCTGGAACCTGAACATGAAGATACGGTTCTTGAGGAACCCGAAACTTTAACAAACTCAAATTTCATCGAATCGTGTCAATCAAAACCAAAGTCGCATCTGATAAAAAGGAAAGTAAAACAAAATTATAAACAAATGTATTTAAAAAAAATTTATGAAACAGCATGTTTTGAATTAAGATCAAAACAAATTTTACATAATCTAGATGTTAGGATAAAAAAAAGACAATTAGAAAAATTATATGAAAATAAAGACTTATAAAAAAAAATTTGAAATTGTATTTTTGATTGATATATTTTTGTTTAAGTTTTATCGGTAAGTAAATATCACACGAATACACTTGAATTTTAGAACTTAGGAGCTTTTTTAAGTCATCGCTTTAAAAAAAGACAATTAGAAAAATTATATGAAAATAAAGACTTATAAAAAAAAATTTGAAATTGTATTTTTGATTGATATATTTTTGTTTAAGTTTTATCGGTAAGTAAATATCACACGAATACACTTGAATTTTAGAACTTAGGAGCTTTTTTAAGTCATCGCTTTAAAAAAAGACAATTAGAAAAATTATATGAAAATAAAGACATAAAAAAAAAATTGAACTTGTAGTCTTGATCGATATATTGTTTTTCGATTGATATAAGTTTTATCGGTAAGTAAATGTCATATGAATACACTTGAATTTTAGAACTTAGGAGCTTTTTTTAGTCATCAATTTAAAAAAAGACAATTAGAAAACTTATATGAAAATAAAGACTTATAAAAAAAAATTTCAAATTGTATTTTTGATCGATATATTTTTGTTCGATTGATATAAGTTTTATCGGTAAGTAAATGTCATACGAATACACTTGAATTTTAGAACTTTTTTAGGTCAGCACTTGTATTTTGGAAATAAGGACCTGGTTTTTAGGGTTTTGTAGGTATAACCACCAAAAAATCCTTATAACATCACTCATATGTCTGTTTGTACGATAGAAATTGTAGCCAAACGGCTTAACATAAAATGTTGAAATTTGGCATGCTTATACAACTCTTTGACCCACATATAGGAAAAATATTGAAAGTTCAAAAAAAATCCCAAAATAAATATAAACAAATATGTATTTAATAAAAAAATATATATATTTTTTAAATTTTGAGTGGCATACCAAATGAAACCTCTTAATGCGTGGATCAACAAACAAATTTTATTTTTGGGTTTTGTAGGTATGACCAAATAACTCTTATACCGTCATTTTGTCGTCTGTCTGTCTGTCTGTTTGGTAAAAATTGTAGACAAACGGCTGAGAGTTGAAATTTGGCATGCTTATATAACTCTTTGACTAGCACATAGGAAAAATACTAAAACTTCTAAAAAACATATCCCCCTAAAAATATAAACAAAAAAATGCTCATAATTGTTTGTAAATTTGTAAAATAATTTGTTTTTACAATTCTGTGTAGGGTATCAAATGAAAGCCCTTGGTACGTGGATTAACGATCAAAATTTTATTTTTGCAAAATAAATTATTTTGAGGCGATTTTTGCCAAAATTGTGCAAAAAAAAAATTTTTGTTTCACACCCTGTAGCCCAGATGGTTTAGACTAAAATTCTGAAAAAATTCTAAGTAATGTACATTGGTGTAAACCGGAATAGTACAACAGGAATTTTTGATCAGATTATGTTTTCGGAAAATAACGCATTTTTTGTGTTTTTAACTAAAATATGTAAAATATTTAATCCGCTATTTAATACAATCGAGTGAACGTCCGTAGTTCAGTGGTAACGTTCTCGCTTCGTAAGTTGCAAACCACTGTTCGATTACTTAATTTTTATTTTCTTTAAATTATTTTGCCGAAAATCTAGTTATATTTTGGCAAATGTTGTATTTAATTTTTAAAAGCGTAAATTTAATAACCAGTGGGAAGTGTTGAAATTATAATTTAATTCTATGTTTGAATATATACGAAATCAGAGGGGCGGAGTTTATAAAACAACCAATGGAAGCCATAGGCAATTTTCAAAATATTAATGAACCTTGCTATATAAAAAAATACTGCAAATATTTAGAAACCCAAATAATGGTATTAGGCATTAAAATTAAAATTAATAAAAAAATATTTTAAAATAAAATTTGTTTTGCCATCCCAAATAATCATCATTCACTTACTAAATACCTGCGAAACCCTGAAATGTGTGAAAATTCACACTTCACATACATTTTTTTGTCCCGTGTTGGTTCTTCAAAAAGTTGGTCACCCTAAAGGTAGGTAAAACATTTTTGGAAATATTTTTGGCAATAATTTCAAATAAGTTTTTTATAAATTAGTTTTCGTAATCCTAATATATAAGCTTAATACTTTTTTCGTAATTTCATTCTTAAAATATTAATTATCAATGATTTTACGAAGTTTTCCGATTTTTCTGATTTCCTTCCCAATCGAGTACGTTCGGTTATAGTCGGTTTTGCCGCGACTACACAGTTGTACCGTATTGATCTCAAACATATATTTCTGAGCGCAAGTAGAGAATGGTATATTCCATTTTAACTCTGTTTTTTAAAGAATTTGTGTACGTCTGTTTGACGGTATTGTGTTTTTAGATTGTGTTGTGTATGACATAGTGGTTAATTGTGACTTACTGGATATTTAAAATTCGCTGACTACTTAATGATTTTACACAATGTCGAAGGTATGTTTTTATATTTAAAGTATTGTTATGTTATGTCATATCAACGAATATATTGCATAATTTTTATGTCAACTTATGTCAAAATCATTTAACAAATTTATAATTTGATTAAAATAATTTGACAACTAAAAACATTGCTCTTTAAACAAAATATATTACGTGTTCGAATAAAGCGCGTATTATACTACGTAAAATCGTGCGTGTATGATTATTTTAAAGCTCTACATTTATTCAATTTTAATAAAAACAATATTTTTAAATCTGTCTTTGTTGTATTTCATATATTTTATCGCAATTTTGAAACTAAACTACTTGTAGTATTCACAATTCAAATTTTCTTGATTAAAAAATTTGTCTATGAAGCGAAATATGGACAATTATTGTTGGTGGAAGCGATATTGTTTTTTTGAAAAAAATATATCTCGAAAACTGTAAAAGATGGACATTTCCGGTTTGAATTTTTGGACTCTCCATATCTTTTTTGGTTTAGAAAAAAATTGGGGTTTTATTTTGATTTTTATGAAGCAAAATATAATAATTTTTTGCTGATGGTATCGGTCTAGTGATATTAAAAAAATTATATCTCAAAAATGGTAATAGACAGTCCCTTGTGGTTACCATTTTTGGATTCCTCAAGTCTTTTTTGGTTACGGAATAAATTAGGGTCTTATTTTGATTTTTATGAAGCGTTATATAGTTTTTTTGAGGATGGTAGCGGTCTTGTTTTATTCAAAAATGGTAATAGTTAGGAACTTACGGTTGGAATTTTTGGATTTCTCAAGTCTTTTTTTGGTTCAGGAAAAATTTGAGGTCTTATTTTGGTTTTTATGAAGCGAAATATGGACTTTTTTAGTTGGTGGTACCGGTCTTGTGTCATTCAAATATATAAATCTCAAAAAGGGTAGTAGATAAAGGTTTGTGGTTTGAATTTTTGGCTTCCACAAATCTTTTTTTGTTCAGGAAAAATTTGGGGTCTTATTTTGATTTTTGTGAAGCGAAATATAGACTTTTTAAAGGGTGGTAGCGGTATTCTGGTACTCAAAAAATTATATTTCAAAAACGGTAATATATAGGCACTTGCGGTGGGAATTTTTGGATTCTCCAAGTCTTTTTTGATTCAGGAATAATTTTGGGACTTATTTTGATATTTATAAACCGAAGTATGGACCTTTTTAGATGGTAGTAGCGATCTTGTAGCATTCAAAAATAAAAATCTCAAAAAGAGTAATAGATAAGGACGGTTGGAATTTTTCAATTCCCCAAGTCTTTTTTGGTCCAGAAAAAAATTGGGGTCTTATTTTGAGTTTTACGAAACGAAATATATACTTTTTATAATGGTGGTACCGGTCTTGTGGCTTTCAAAAATAAAAATCTCAAAAAGGGTAATAGATAAGAGCTTGCAGTTTAAATTTTTGGATTCCCAAAGTCTTTTTTAGTTCAGAAAAAAATTGGAGTCTTATTTTGATTTTTAGAAAGCGAAATATGGACTTTTTTGAAAATGGTAGTGGTCTTGTGGCATTCAAAAATTTATATCTAAAAAACGGTAATATATAGGGATATGCAGTTTGGATTTTTGGATGCCCCAAGTCTTGTTTAATTCAGATAAATAAAGGGAATTTAATTTGATTTTTATGAAGCGAAATATGTACTTTTTTAGATGTTGGTAGCGATCTTGTAGTATTCAAAAATTTATTTCTCAAAAATGGTAATAAATAGAGACTTCCGGGTTAAATTTTTGAATCCCCCATCTTTTGTTTGACTTGGAAAAAAATTGGGATTTTATTCTAATTTTTATGAAGCAAGATATGGATATGTTTAGCTGGTGGTATCGGTATTGCATTTTTGAATATTTTTCTGGAAAACGGTAATACATAGACAATTGAGAATTTTTTGATTTCTCATATCTTTTTCTTATTAAAAATTTTTGTTATAAATTATTAAAAAATTTTCATCCGTTTTCTGGTTGTTTTAAAAAAGAACTTCCAAAATTTTGCAGTGACATGTTTAAAAAAACTACCCAGTTCATGCAAGTTTTGGCATATAGACAATTTTGTTGTAAGTGGCATTTTTTACAGTTTTTTCATAGTTGAATTTTTATATTTTTATGATTTTAAAGCAGAAATTCTTAAACTGGGGGTAATGTAAAAATTTTTTGAAATCACAAATTATGAAAAGGCCATGATACAATTTTTATTATGTTTATTTCTTATCTATAGTAGCGCTTCTCAACCGGTGGTAGGCGTTGAGAACCTATTATTTATTTGATATTTTAGTTGGACACTTAAAATCGAATTATATAAGGGTTACTATTGGTGGATTCTGGGTTAGTTAAAATTTTAGGGTAGCAAATAATACCTGTTCGCTGGAACTAGGGTCACTTTCTAAGTAAAGAATACCCTATTTGTGACACGTGTAACACAAGCTTGTGTTGTGCGGTATTGTATTATTTTTCTGTACTACTAGCTGAAATGCCCGTTGTCTCACCCAAGCTTAATCTCTCCCTTTGGGTCTCACACAGCTATCACACACTGTCTGCGTTACGTGAGCAATGTTCTAATCATGCGAATCTCAGGCAGAGCGCCTCAATGTTTTTTAGTTTGGTCATAAAGTTAAAAAGTCATAGATTTTAAGGCATAAAAAAGAGATTTCAACCTGGGGAAAGATTTTCTGTAGATGTTGGTGCAAAGCATACTTTCGTAGGATAAATAATTACAGAGTTGTAAGCATTTATGTTTTTACCGACCGCCAACATATACCATGAGTTCAAAAAGTAATTACATAAGGGTTGGCTATGGAAAAATAAAATAATGTCTACTGCAATCTTTTGAATTAATTTACTGTCATCACCGTTGTTTTTGTCATAAGTTATTTGTTGTTATATAAATCTTGAAAAAAAAAAAAAAAAATCAGGGACCCTGGGAATCATAAAAATAGGCATATTTTACCATAATCGATAATATGAATACGCTGGTGTATTTTTTTTAAATCAGTGCATCCGTTTTTTTTTTAGTTTTGAGGGAACATGCATACATACATACAAATACACACACGAATTAATTTATATATTTGTACAGATAATAGGACACTGTTGGTGGATTCATTATTTTCTTAAAATTTTTATTTATTTTACATTGGCCTATTTCTGCAACGAGCCGATGCCAGGAGGCGAGCTCCTACACCTGGATAAGGGGTGAATGATTGTGAAAATGGGAGTAATGTTAACATATTAATAATATCACTAACGGGGACTTGAACCAGCCACCTCACCATTCAGACTGTTTTTACCAGTCAGAACTGCGTGATTTTTAATGATGTTTAATCAGTTAAAATATTTAATGACTATTAGCGAAGAACCTGGTGTCACCTTCAGGTTAAAAAATCCCTTAGTTTTAAGGCGCCCGTCCTAGTTGCTCTGGTCCCCAGTAGAATTGCTTGGGGAAAAATGTATTTTGAATTTAGGTTATTGTATTTTCATGTGTAAACATGATAAAAAAAATGATTTCAAATATTTATTGCCCCCAATATTACTCAAAAATGTCCTGTCCCGCCCCAGATTTTAAGAGCTAGCGCCGCCACTGCCCCACCTTGAAAAAAATTGAAGTGAAGTGTGATTTTTACACATTTTCACAGGTTTTGCAGGTATTTAATAGGTGTAAGAAGCCAATATAATCCTGGATGTCTAGGAATATTTATCACATCAAAATCAACAGTTTTTTGATAATCACTTTTATTCGTTATTTGAGAACTAAGAGCTTTCATTTAATTTTTTTAAAGAATATTTAAATAATTTGCCAAATATGCCAACGTTTTTTCCTGCATTTGCTTCGTATTCAAGTCTTCATTAGATTAATAAGAAATATTTTACAGTGTAGAGTGTAGTGTGGTATGGTGTGAGTAACTCAGTTCGCAACTATTAAAACAATATATTATTTTTTTAAATATTTTTAATTCCAAAAAATACACGCATTTTATTAGCTATAAATACAAAAAATCCATAACATTATTAGCCATAATTTAACCATGAATTAAAAAAATAATTATTTTTTTCTAAAACACGATCTGATAAAAAAATCCTCTCGCACATTACCGGCTCAGATCAATATACATTACCTAAAATTTTTTTAAAAACATTTTTGAGTAAATTCGTGTTAAAAGAAACGAATTTCAAAAAACTATCTATTATTCCGTAATCTACGTCTTAAGAGGTTTTTTGATACCACACAATAAAAAAATATATATTTTTTTATCAACGACACAAAAAATTGAATTTTTTCGAAAAATTTATCTGATCAAAAATTCCTGTTGAACTATTTAGTTTCCCATCAATATTCATGGAGATTTTTTTTAGATTTTTAGATCAATACCTTTGGGAGGTAGGGTGGGGGACAAAGGTTTTTTGACACATTTTTGGCAAAAACCAAAAAAAAAAAAATGATTTTTCAAAAATAAAAATTTGTTTGTTGATCCACGCATGAAAAGGTTTCATTTGGTACGCCATTCAAAATTATAAAAAAATATGTATTTTTTGAACTCTTTATAGTTTTCCTCTATGTGGGTCAAAAAGTTGTACAAGTATGCCAAATTTCAACTTTCTTGGTTCAGCCGTTTGGCTACAATTTCTACCGTACAGACAGACAGACGTTATAAGGGTTTTTTGGTGGTCATCTACCAAACCCTAAAAATACCATAATTCAACGATATTTATAAATTGGTTATTCAGATCAATTCTGTAAAAATTTACAGTGTAGTAACGTTACTACAATATAAAATATTATAAAAGTATAATTACTTTCATTCATGATAGTAACTGACCTTGCTCATAGTGACGATTTTAGTTACTATGATCATAGTAACTGAGTTACAGAATTGGTCTGTATATCACCAAACTTTTATCCATTACTTCAAATTGTTAAGTTGGCAGTGATAAGTAACAAAAGACAGAAGGAATGCCTATTTCTGTCGCTTTTTACTTCAGAAGGTAGTTTTTTTTTTAATTAGTATTTATTGGTCTTAGTTGCAGAAGGTAGTTTTAAAACTTTGAATGACGTCAGAAGTTTGAAAGATCAGAAGCAAATTGCAGAAAAAGTGCGACCTGCTAAAAAGTGATTAATTTAAAACGTGAGATACATTTGAAAGAAAGTCCCCCTCTACACTGAGTCCCTAAGCTTGCGTATGTGTAATCTAATAGTTTTAATTTGTCAAAATATTTGTACGAATGTTTCTAAGAAGGATGTTAACTATTTGGGTTATTAACAAAAGAAAACGCGTTTTTTTATATTTCCTGTGTAATTTACTAGGCATAAAGTGATGTTTACTTTTTTATAATGGATTTTTATCGCCTCATAACAGAGTGGGTACTTCAGTACTTCATATGAACATTTGTTTATAGACAATAAAAAGCTTTCTAATCTCAACTCACAAACCTATTTGAAAAATATCATTTAGATAACACAGATGTCTATTTAATATTTTGATAATTTTGATTGAATTTGGTCTTTTTATCAGACGATTACATCATTTTAATTATTAAAACGAAATCACGGAAATGTTGTACCGTTTTTACAAACAAAAAATAACAGAACTAACGTTTAGATTTAGCTAGGCTGACCTGTTTTCTGCTTATAAATATATCTTTGCTGTTACATGACATGGAAAACGAAAAGACATCCACATAATCATAAAATCATTTGGAAAAAAATGATGTGCAGTGTGCATTTTAACATATTTCAGGGTTTCGTAGGTTTTTAGTTAGTGACAATTGTGGGTACATATTAAAAAATATAAAATTTGATAACTTTTGAAAAAGTGATTACACTAAAAAAAAAAAAGAGTGTTAAAGGGACTTCATGGTATGTTAAAGGGACTTCATGGTATAGTAAAGGAGACTTTAGTTGACAGATGACGGTTAATTAAAGCATATGGTTCAATGGGAGAGAACTAAAGCAATAAATTTTCCATTTTTGAATAGAGCCATATCATTTGTTCACAGACAGAGCTAGAAAAAGAGAAAGAGATACAATTTGTTTCACTGAACAGACCTGTCTTCAAAAACTGAGCCCAGAGATGAATGCTCGCGCGTGTATACAAAAGAATATACATACGTTGAAGTTACCATATTATAATATAACAAAAAAAGACAAAAAACTATGAACGTACGTACTACTACTACTACCTCTACTACTACCACTACTACCTCTACTACTACCACTACTACCTCTACTACTACCACTACTACAACGAACGTACTAGTAAGAAGCAGAAATACGTTCTTGACATCTTACATAAAACTGTGTGAAATAGATATATATTTCTTTATCGGTTCTCAATCGATCAATCTGTTAAGTAAATTCTCCTTTACTATACACTAAAAAATTGATTAAATTGAATTTTCACATATTGCAGGGTTTCACAGGTATATAATAAGTGAAGGCGACATGCTGAGTGTGTAGGACAAATTTTGCTTTGTAGTAATCACGGCAAAATGAACGATATTTTTAAAATAGTTTATCACCTGTTAATCTAAGAGCTTTAAAAAGAAATTTTATGTTAAAATATTTTTTTGTTAATTTTAATTCGAATGCCTAATACCATTATTTAGGTTTCTAAATATGTCCAGTTTTTTTAAATTTTTTTATATAGCATTAAGATTTTGAAAATTGCGCCTATTGCTTCCATTGGTTGTTTTAAGTCATATGCTCTGATTTTGTATACCTGAAACGTAGAATTATTATAATTTCAACATTTCCCACTAGTTATTAAATTCACGCTTTTAAAAATTAAATGCAACATTTGCCAAAATATAACTAGAATTTTGGCAAAAAAAAAACAAAAAAAAATGTCTCCAACCCGGAAGTGAACTCTAGTTTGCAGCTTAGGAAGCGAGAAAGCTAACCATTAGATTATGAACGCTTACTGGTTTACTGTGTTACATAACGTATTAAATATTTTACATCGTAAACCAAAAAATACAAAAAAAGCGTTATTTTCCGAAAACTGATCAAATATTCCTGTTGTACTATTCCGGTTCACACCAATGTTCATTACTTAGAATTTTTTCAGACTTTTAGATTACGCCCTCTGGCTTACAGGGGTGGGACAGAAAAAATTTGCACATTTTTAGCAAAAATCGAAATAATTTATTTTGCAAAAATAAAATTTTGATCGTTAATCCACGTACTAAGGGCTTTCATTTGATACCCTGCTCAGAATTAAAAAAAATATATATTTTTTTTTCGATGAGCCCATATTTGTGTATATTTTTAGGGTGATATGTTTTTTAAATATTTTAGTATTTTTCCTATGTGCGGGTTGTATAATGAGAGATGTATAAGCATGCCAAATTTCAACTCTCTAGGTTTAGCTGTTTGGCTACAATTTTTACCGAACAGACAGACAGACGACAAAATGTCGGTGTAAAGGTTTTTGGTCATACCTACAAAACCCTAAAAAGAAAGACAGATCGCAGTGATGACAAAAAAGGAGGCGTGATTTTTGCGGCTCAACTATTTCTTGCGCCCTTACCAACTCTGCGCCCGAGGCGAGTGCCTCGCTCGCACACCCTAGATCCGACCCTGGATCTTAATACAAATGTCTCATTTCTCAAATTTTTACGTCTTTCAATAAATTAAAAATATTATATATATTTTTTATAATAAATGTCACTTAATGGTAAATGCCAACATAAAATATGAAATAACCTAGACAAGCTCTATTTTCGTGACAAATTAAAAACACAACTCCCGTTTAGTTCCGGTTAAATCAACGAAATGAAGTATAATTCCACTTAAATCAAACAAATAGACTATCAGACCAATTCTGTAACTCAGTTACTATGATTTTAGTAACTAAATTTGTCACTATGAGCAAGGCCAGTTACTATCATGAATGAAAGTCATTATACTTATTATAATATTTTATCTTGTAGCAACGTTACTACACAGTATTTTTTTACAGAATTGATCTGATTATGTTTATTTATTTTTTAAAATATGTCAGACAATCAATGAAAATAATTATGCGGATGTGGATCAGATGCGGTTTTGATAATATGGAGATGCAGATAACAGATATGCGGATGCGGATATCGAAAAACTTAACCGCGCAAGGCTCTCTACGTGTGGACGGTTATAAGCGTTTCTTGCTTATACCTACGAAATCCTAAACAGATGTTTATGTACTTCCAAAGGCGCGCACCCAACTGGTGTAATGGACTTGCCCCCCCCCTCCCTAATACTAAAAAACAAGCTTTTAAAGGGCACATTTTTCTTGTAATTGAACGCGACCCCGTCCCAAAAAAAGGTTTGCTTCAAAGCTACTCTTCGAATTTTTTATTTCTGACCCCCTCCCAAGAAAAATCCTAGGTGTGCGCCTGTTCGAAACAATATTTCAATAAACAAATATTTCTTAATTATATAATAATTACTAATGATTATTTTTAAACATTTTCCAAATATATTTATTTATATCTTTGTTATTTTGGTGAGAATTTTTTTCCATATTAGCATAAATAATTAAATTAGCATAATGCCATTTAAAGTTTACTTTTTACAGTAGTCTATTAGCATATTTTTTTATCTAAATACTATACGAATACAAGGTAAATATAAAATTAAATACAATACCTTTATATCTATACTATCTTTGAATTTTTATTTTCTTTAGTTGTTTTTTAAATATGTAGTTAAGTAAGATGATAGCACGATTCTTTTTTAATTTTTTTTGTTTTTATTTTTTCAGTTTTCTTCTGTCAGCGTCTGAGTCTATTCGACCAGTTTATAATTAGGTATTTTGTTGTTTTAAAAATAATTTTTAACCTATATTATTTTTCAAGCATTAACATAACTGAATATGTATGCTTTATTCTTTTACTAAATAACAAATACTTTATTTCACTGACATTTTAATGGTTTAAACTTTATAATTCAAACATAAATTTTTGAAGACGTGTGCCGTTGGTTTGTGATAAAATTAATTACAAATTTACGGGATTTAAAGCATGGCTACAAAAAGGCCTGTGTAGGATTGTAACAAGCTTGTACCCCAGGCTATTTTTTAAAGACCTTTTATGAAAAGGGTCGTGATTAAAACTTCTGGACTAAAGATAATGCCCATGCATGATATAGTATTTATTAGGTGGAGGTGGTTCACAATAACTATGAAATAACGTCATACTTGGTTAATTTACTTGCCAATGTCAGAATATAATATAACTATCATGTAAGAATTACTCACTCGTTACATTGTATTCTCTATTACGGCTAGAAAGTAAAGAATTTTTATTTACAAGTGTTTAAAGTGTCTTCCGTTTTGATTTAAAACACTTTTTCTCCTAATTGAGCTATCTGTAGCTCGGAGCAAGGTCTACACGTTAAATTTTGAAAGGTCTAAATTTTTCCTGTTATAGATGTTGTAATTAGCATTGACAACTTCAAAAAAAAGAGTACATTTACATGAGTGCAAGAAGCTTAAGTAACAAAAACAATATTCAAGTGTTACAAAGCAAAAATAAAATAAAATCCAATTTATTTTACAATTAACTTGACACTTACAAAATTTTATGAACGTATGTATGTATACATATTTAAATTTTAACAAAAAATTTGTCATTTTGGTTTGTTTTTGTGATATTTGGCTTTCTAAAAAGTTTTTTTCAATTTTTACCGACCGCCAACATATATAAGGGAGGTATTGTGATCATACCAATTTTGACATTTCGAGATTTCAATGGATTTCCACGAACAGATATCTGTCGGTCTGTCTGTCCGTCCGTCTGTCTGTCTGTCTGTCTGTCCGTCCGTCCGTCTGTCTGTCTGTCTGTGTACACGTGCAGAGCAAATTCGGCTGAAAGGATTTTTATGAAACTTCATATTTAAGCTTCTGCTATCAATGGCACGAGTTGATCAACTTTTGGTAAAAATCGGTTGACTAAAAATGGGAGTTTACTCATGTCGATTTTAAGATTTTTGCGAATATTTCACAACAGAAAAATATTTCGAAAAAAATTATTGAACAAAAGTTGCTTTAAAAGTAATAACTGACAACTTTTATTTAAGACATTTTTTGATAAAACGAAAAAAAAATTGAAAAAGTTTTCCAAATTTTTCCCTAATAGTTTTAGGTCATTACGGACCAAACATTAATTTTTTCTAGACAAAACATGGTGTGAGAATTCCAAAAATTCAAACCTCAAGTCTCTATTTCTTACCTTTTATGAAATATGAATTTTTTAAAATTCCAAAAAAAATCCAAATTTTCCCTAATAGTTTTAGGTCATTACGGACCAAACATTATATTTTTCTAGACAAAACAAGGTGTGAGAATTCCAAAAATTCAAACCTCAAGTCTCTATTTCTTACCTTTTTTGAGATATGAATTTTTAAAATTACAAAAAGTCGGTCTGTCTGTCTGTCTGTCGGTCGGTCCGTGTACACGTGCAGAGTAAAATCGGCTAAAAGGATTTTTATGAAACTTCATATTTAAGCTTTTGACATCAATGGCACGAGTTGATCAACATTTGATAAAAATCGGTTAACTAGAAATGGGAGTTTACTCATGCCGGTTTTAAGATTTTTGCGAATATTTCACAACAGAGAAATATTTCGAAAAAGTTTATTTAACAACTTTTATTTCAGATATTTTTTGATAAAGCAGCAAGTAATTAAACAAGTATTTTGTTTCCACCACAGGACCGACCGCCATGGTCCTGTGGTGGCCACAGCTGATTTTTTTTCCAAATGTAGCAATGCAAAATCTATTTTAGCCCCTTTTAATTTATGATTAAACGTGATAAAATGCTGAATTGTTTCAACTGCTAAAAATGCATCCTTTATAGTAGGTGTTTGAAACTCGGTTGTTTCTTCTATTTCTACTTCTTCGTTGTTTATTTTTATCTCGAAATTCGGATCTGACCCAGCTAAAATTTCATCTTCCGTCATATCCTCCTCCGTTTCGAGTTCTTCATCAATATTTGAAAAATTTACATTAATGCTTTTCGTTTCGCCATATCAACTCGTAGTTAACCACTGAATGAATATGTTTATCTGTCGCGTTTTGCCTTGCCTTATTATACTCGGTAGTTCCCCTAGCCCAGCGTTTCTCAACTGGAGGGCCGCGGCCCACTAGGGGGCTGTGAAATAAAATGATAGAAAACCTATGGGGTTCACGAAACGGGAGATCGCCAAAGAAATCATCATCACCAAGCGAAAATTGATAGAAACCCTTATCAGAGAGAGGCACCACAACCCCAATCTCCGGCACAAAGCAAAAGTCTGCATAGAAAGCATGCTCCCCCCCCCCCAAAGTGGTCTGGCCGCCAGTTGCCCCCCCCCAGAATAGTTGAAAAAATGTATTTTAGAAGTGACGACCTTTTTTTTAGGTCATCACTTGTATTTGGCTCCACAAATTTTACTAAATAATTTCCTGCCCCCCCCCATATTTTAAGAGCTAACGCCGCCACTGCCCCGACGCCTGGAAGCCATAATCGCAGCAAATACAAAATATTAAAATTTTACTTAATTCATTAAGTTAACACTTTTTATACAAAAATAAATGGTTATGAATAAGCAATTATGTCGTTTTATATTCTAAATAAAGCACTTTAATGTAGAGTGACCATTTTCTTAAGAAGGCAATGCGGGACAAAGTAAAAAAAAAGGTCCTCACCTCCCAAATCCAAGTGAAACGCAAAAAAAAGGTCCTCATCTCCACAAATACAAGTCAAGATACGAAAAGTTAGAATGCGGGACGTGTCTTAATGCGGAACGTGTCTTAATGCGGGACGTGTCTTAATGCGGGACGTGTCTTAATGCGGGACACCCGATCAAAACGCGGGACAGTCCCGCAGAAAGCGGGACGAATGGCCACCCTACACTAATGAATAAAAATAACTACGAGACCCAAAGCCAACTTATTTGCTCATTAAATTCATTTCAACTTGAAAATTATAGAAAATTTGTACTGTCCCTAATAATTTGGCCACCTGTAAATTTATTGTTTTATGTAAGTTTTTCCACAAATGAAATGTGTGATTAACAGTGAGGCGCCTAAAATGAAATAGACCACTTAATATGTCTGTAGATAGTATCTAATCTAGCACGTCTCTCACTGTAATGTCTAATTAGTAGCTCAAATAGGATTCTCACCTTGAACCGTGCTTGTGTGTCGTACAACGTACAAACATGAAGCTTGTGTCGGTCGCGGTTCAGCGGATACGCACCGGGCACCGGGTATTCATGGTTTTAATTTCACACTGCGGTCAATTTCACAGGTTTCACTATTACTATTGTATTGGCAAGTGTCCAAGTTGACTCACTAAAGATCAGTAGCCAGTTCAAAATATAGCAACACTACTATTTAACGGGAGTGTTGACCACAAATTACAAACTAAAAAAAAGGACCCTTAAAAAATACGAGGTGTGTAAATTAAGTAACCCGAATAATTTAATTTTTTTTTTTATTCGAGTAGAATTACAATTCATTATTGTCTCCCTCAAAATAACTTCATTGGGAAGCTACACTGCGCTGAAGACGGTTCTTCCAATCCTCATAGCAGTGCTGGAACTCTTCTTCTTCTGATTTGTTGGATTTGGTGAGGTCACCATTCCGGCAGTGCCTAGCTTTTTATTCATTTATAAATTTAAATTGGTTTCCTTGAGGAAACCAATAATTTTATTGCAAACTGTTGGGGAGGGGTTGGTTAGGATAGTTTTAATAGAAATAGGAATGGGAAGAAGTTTTGATAAATGCAGGTAAAGTAAAGAAGACTTGTTATAGTGGATATGGCAATTAAAAATCATATGGTCTACGGTACCAAGTTCTCCGCAGTCACATAGAGCTGTATCTAGTACATGTATTCTGTGGAGGTGTACAAAGGAAAGACAATGATTAAAACGCATCCGGCAAATTGTGGAGATAATTATTTTATTAAGGTGAAGATTATGAAACCAGTGTTTAATAGAGATGGAAGGTTGAATAGAGTGATGGAAAGAGCCTTTATGTTGGGAAGTGGTGTTCCACTCTTGTTGCCATATTGATAGTAAAGATTTTTGTATAAGTGGCAAGTTATCTTTATATGGCACATAATTAACATGCAGCTCTCCTGGCTGGCTTGCACCGCTTCTTTCAAGTTGATCAGCAATTTCATTTCCCTTAATACCAGTATGACTCGATATTCATGCTAGATGTACCTCAATGCTAGACAAATTTAGTGTGGTAATGGAACTCGGATACTGGAGTAGCTTTTAGCTGGTCGATTACGGATGTTTGAATGTTTTCAAGTGTCCCAAAATGACGTCCCTTGAGGTGATTTTTCAATCTTAGGAAGAAGAAAAAGTCACAAAGACTCAAGTCAGGCGAATAAGGAGACTGAGGAGCCACAGGAATGTTTTACTGGCCAAAAACTCGTTTATTGAAATTGTGTGACAAGCAGATTTTTCTCATCCCCAATTCATTGGTCAAAATCTGATGAACGGTAGTTTGAGTCAAATTCAACTCTTCCCCGATCATTCTGACTGTTAACCGACGATCTGAACGCACAAGATCCCGGATTCTATCGACATTTTTATCAGTTCTTGAAAATGAAGGCCTTTCGTTGCGTGATTCATCTTCAATCAACTTTCCTTCTGAAAATGCCTTAAACCACCAAAAAACCTGGGTCCTTAACAAAACACTGTCTCCGTAGGCCTGCTGAAGTTTTGCAAAAGTTTCTGTTGCATTGTGCCCAAGTCTGAAACAAAACCTGATAGCACACCGTTGCTCGAAATGAATGTCACTTATTTTTAGAACGCACTAGAAAAAATTGTTTCACGATAAAAATCGCTACGGACAACAAACTTACTCTAGCGAGTTCAAACTCGTACTGAAGGCGTATCACATGTTCACCTGCCACCCTTCCAAGTCAAAAAACAATGGAGAGTTCAAAAAAATACAGCGCGGGATAAATATAAACAAATATCTATATAATAAAAAAATAAATATTTTGTCCCCCACCCTATCTTTCAAATGGATTGATCTAAAAATCTAAAAAAAAATCTCCGTAATGACCATTGATGGGAACCGAAATAGTTCAACAGGAATTTTTGATCAGATACATTTTTCGAAAAATGTCAATGTTTTTGTGACGTTGATAAAAAATAATGTTTTTTTAAAATTTATTGTGTGGTATCAAAAGAAAGCTTTTAAGACGTAGATTAAGGAACGATAGATAGTTTTTTTAAATTCGAATTTAGTCAAAAATGTGCAAAAGTTCTTGTCCCGTACCATTTTACCAAAAAGGGTTAAACAAAAAATCTGAAAAAATTATAGGTAATGTTTCCGGTTCAGATCAATATCTGAACCGGAAACGTACGAGAGGAATTTTTGATCAGATTGTGTTTTTGAAAAATATGGCAGTGTTTGTGTTTTTGAAAAAATTAATTATTTTTTTAATTCATGGTTAAATTATGGCTAATAATGTTATGGATTTATAGCTAAGATAGTGCGTGTATTTTTTTGGAATTAAAAATATTAAAAAAATAATATATTTTTTTAATAGTTGCGAACTGAGTTACTCACACCACACCACACTACACTCTACACTGTAAAATATTTCTTATTAATCTAATAAAGACTTGAATACGAAGCAAATGCAGAAAAAACGCTGCGATATTTGGCAAATTATTTAAATTTTGTTTAAAAAAATTAAATGTAAGGTCTTAGTTCTCAAATAACGAATAAAAGTGATTATCAAAAAAAACTGTTTGTTTTGATGTGATAAATATACCTAGACACCCAGTATTATGTAGGCTTCTTACACTTACCTACAAAACCGTGAAATTTACATGTTATATAATTTTTTTAAGAAGTGTTTTGATACCAGCGTTAGATCTCCTTTTTTGAGGATGGTCAAGGAATCTTCCATTATTTTCAGAAATGATGTTATTACATGCAAGCAATGTTTCTAAAATAGCTATTATCTATGACAAATTTGCATGACAATCTTCAATCTGGCTAAGTTTGATTATCTACCCTAGTAAATGCGAGGTTTAGCGGAAATCAGCTTTGCCCCTCCCATGTAAAACATACTTCCGGTCTCGACTTCGTCACTAGACCGTACTATTGGAAAATGTTGCAATATCCGCGCTGAAAAAAATAGAAAATCAATGAAAATTTTAGATAATTTTTAAATTAAATTTAAAGAAAATAAATTATGGAAGTATTTCGCTCTACTTATCCTAGTTTCTTAGCACATATCAGTTTCTTACAGTAGAGAAAACACTGAAGATAAGGAAAACGTGTTTTTTCTTCCTTGAAGCGTGGCCCTTACGTCATTTATGTTAGAAATCTTCAACCGTGAAGAATACATTACATTGCCATTCCATGATTTCACACTTGCTAAATTGCTTATAAGAAATATACGAGTAATATAAAAACGAAATAACACTTCACTCAATTAATCTCCGGTCTGATATATATATATGGCAACACTGTTGACAGACCCATATGATTTCTGGATAGTACCAACCTTCAAACGATACGTGTGAAAATTTCATGACATTCTGACAATTAGTTTAGAGGTTACAGTGGTTTTAGTGACTCCAGTTTTGTAATTTTCAAAAGAATGGATAAAAAAAGATTTCGTGTGTTGATTAAACATTGTTTTTTGATGGGAAAAAATACTGTTGAACCTAAATAGTGGATTGATAAGCGTTATAGAGACTCTGCACCAGGCAAATCAACTATTACTGATTGGTATGCTGAATTATTATTATTTTTTTTTAATTTTATGAGCGTTGGAATGAATGTATCACTTTTGAAGGAGAGTATGTAGATGAATAAAGTCGAATATATAAAAAAAAAAAAAAAATGTTTTTCTTAGTTAGACTGGAGACTTGTTGAGCGACGTGGTACATTCTATCCTGCTAGGATCACTTTTGAGGGTTTCATAGGTATGACCCAAAAACTAAGAAAAAAAAAAATATTCGCCTTTAAGATTTATACACTTTTGTATGCGTTCAAACCAATTCTCGAAACATTTTTTCCACTCTGAAGTTGGTATCAACAGCTTCTAGAGGTGATGAAAATCACTGTCCACACATTTTTTGTTTGACATTGGGGAACAAAAAAGTCGTTAGGGGATAAATCAGGTGAATACGGGCAATGAGACATTAATTCCATGTTTTTTTCCATTAAATAATCAATTGTTTGAAGTGCTGTGTGGGAGCTTGCATTGTCATGATAAAGAATGATGCGAAGTTTTTGGTTGTTTTTCCTGATTTTGTCGATGACTTCTGGCAAACAAATTATTGTATACCATTCAGCATTAACTGTTCTCCGATCCTCTAAAGCAGCGGTTCTTTTTATACTCGGAACCCCCCAACTAACCTAAAATATTTTCTGGGGTCCCAAGAATTTTTTTTAAATAGTATTTGAAATGTTCTTAATAATCTATTGTTTAATAATTAAGGTAATTGTAATTTTAAAAGCAAAAACTGGTGAAAATATTTTTTTTTCTTTTAATTTCTGGACCCCCCGGTTAAGAACCGCTGCTCTAAAGGAATGGTTGCGACATCCAGTACAACCGGAGAAACAAGCGATCATTTTCTTGGTGCTTCGTGAGCGAACAACTTTTGTGGGTTTCGGTTCATCTTGGAAGACCCAAACAGTGGATTGTTGCTTAGTTTCCAATTCATATGAATAAATCCAAATTTCGTCACCTGTAATCCTGCTGAATCCATCGGGAACATATTTTTTTCAAAGCTAAATGTTCATGCAAAATCGAATATATTGCAGTCTGCGATATGCCAAAGGATGCCTCTATCTCACGGTAAGTCACATGCCGATCTTCTTCAATCATTTTGCGCACAACATGGAAGTTTTTTTGAAACACAACCGATTTTGGTCGACCTTGACGAGATTCATCACTGACGGACGCACGACCACGACGAAATTTTGCAAACCAATTGTAAACATTCTTTTCTGATGGTGCTACATTACCAAAAGTTGAACGAAGCGAATCTATGTATTGTTGTTAAGTTAGGCCTTTACTAAAATCGTAAAAAATCATCCAACGAAAACCTTCACGAGTAATATCCATTTTTTTATAAACTTATTTTTTTTTAAACGCTCACTATCAATAAAATACTCGGTCTATTTATAAGCTGGCACTGATTTCACAATAACAAATGTCAAATTTTGCGAATATAGTAATGACATATTTCAATATTGCCATCTAGTGGTCATTTGTAAAAACATAAAAGCTAACCCTCGTATCTGTTTTTACATGTCAAATATATGTATTTAGTCAATTCAACAAACACCCTGTAGCAACATAGATAAATTTAAAAATAAAAAATTGATAAATTGAATTTTTACACATTTCAAGGTTTAGAATTCTATGTAAGCAACTGCATTCTTAACTAATTTTTTCATTAAAATCCCATACTATAGTTTTATTAACTGGGAAGTAAATATTAAAAGTCAAATTCCAAAACAGGTTTAAAAACTATTGCATAAATAATATAGCATCAAATATTGGTGATAAAAAATTGATTTATAAAAAAACACTTTCTCGTCACGATTAGCTATTTCTGTCTCTGTCTTCCTTTCTCTTTTACATACACCTGAACCAGGTATACTATATCTAGTATATGATTGGTAAAGAGCAGATCTTATAACATACTTGCGTAATATCACGCAAAATAATTACTACAACAATTTTTAATTTGAAAGCGATTTTTGGTGAATTCTATCACATATTTGTGAAAAAATTTATGTGAAGTGTGAATTTTTACACATTTCAGGATTTTGTAGGCATTTATTAAGTGTAATAAGTCAACAGAATGGTGGATGTCTAAAGCCTCTAGTACACGATGCAATTTCTCGATTTGAACCTCGTACGATTTGTCGTACGATAATTATTGCATGGAGAATTTTGTTCAGAATTATCGGATGTAAAATTATTGTAGTATACCATCCAATATTTATCGCTTTGAATTTGTACCAATTGATGCACACTACGTCTATTTTTGTAAGTAGACAGAATTCAAATAATTGTACTTAACCTAGAATTGACAGATAGTTTACCAATTTTTGAAGACTGATAATATTAATCTTTGTCCCAAATCATTAAATCTCCTGGATTCGCAAAGCCGTACTGATTTCTGTTCTAATTTATTGCATTTGAAATTGAAGGAAATTACTGTTTTATTTATTTTTTGTTATTATTATTTTTGTCTATAAAACTACGATTTTTCTTTATCAAAAATATTATTGTAGTCATTATTATCGTTATAAAATAGTTTAAAGAAAATAAAAACATTATATTAATGATGATTTCGTTGAATTTGTTTTATGCATAACACCCAACTTGAATAAATAAATGAGAAGTATAGAAATTGTAATCAAGAGTAGTTTGTGGACAAGAAATATTTTAAAAAAATCTACAAATATTACAACAAAAAAAAATGTTTAATAATTCCCCCGGTACGTTTTTCTCGGATTGGAATGTTTAATGGTCACCTGAGATAAATATTTTGGATAATAAGATATTGAAAAATGTTTATTTTTTGTTTTTTTTTCATTTTTATTTTCTTTAAATTATTTTGTCAAAATTCTAGTTATATTTTGGCAAATGTTGCATTTATTTTTAAGAACGTAAATTTAATAACCAATTGGAATTGTTGGAATTATATTTTCATTCTGTGTCATGTATACGAAACCAGAGGCCGGAGCATATCACTTAAAACAACCAATGGAAGCCATAGGCGCAATTTTCAAAATCATAATGAACCTTACTATATATATATATATAAAAAAATACTACACATATTTAGAAACCTAAAATAATGGTATTAGGTATTCGAATTAAAATTAACAAAAAAATATTTTAAAATAAAATTTGTTTTTAAAGCTCTTAGATTAACAGACGATAAATTATTTTAAAAATATCGTTCATTTTGCCGTAATTACTACAAAGCAAAATTTGTCCTACACACTCAGCATGCCGCCTTCACTTCACCAAAATGGCAGTTGATATAAGTTTAAAAGTAAATTTTTATCACCCAATACTTAAAAAACGGTATATAACGTGAATAAACCGCAGAAAATAAATTATAGACCGACCTAGTTCTATTCAAATTACTGGCCATTACAACCACATCAGAATCAAATCAGAAACAGTTACAAAAAAAACTTAAGAATGTGAATAAAGAAACTAGCAAATGATGGTAATATTAGCAGTGTAGTTTGTGATTTGATGTCACGCTAGTGTACGCCAAGGAGACGTCATATAACCAATACTCAGACATGATATTGTCAACAATCAAAATAAAGGAATTGATTCGTTTAACGACCGTGACAAGACTATTCAAGGATTCCAAATTAAATGCTCCATTACATTTAAATGATTTAGACATGCTGCTTAAATTTTAGAATATTAGTAGATGAGGTAGTCGTTGATTTATTACGTCAGGGTTTCCCAAACTGTGCTCCGCGGTGCGTCTACTAGTGCTCCGCGAGCAGATTATACAGAAAAGTAAATAAAATAAATCTGACCAGATCTGAAAATAGTGTTGAAACAAACGTTTCACTCAGAAATGATACGCACCTGAAGATAACAAAAGCCAGTACAATCATATTTTATTGCCCCAATAAATGTTAATAAAGACACTCGAATCTCAAGAGTTCAACTGGTCATTGAAACGTTTCAATTATGAAATACAAATATACAGCTGAGTGACTGTTCTATTACAGGGCTTATATATTACAAGAGCGGCATATAATACAGTACAAATTCCTTAAAATTTGCCAAATAATAGATAATAGATGTTGTGACGTTTCATGCAATGGGAATATGAATTATCTACATTCTATATGTTTCTTATAATTCAAACAGCAAGTCAGTAAGTCATAGAGGTGCAGTGTTATATATTTGTTTTTGCTGCGATTATTTTTCGATGGATCGCTGGCTAAAGTAAGAATTGTTAAAAAAAGCTGCCAAAGTCTCCGTCTCAGAACGTCCAGTAGACGACAAGTGTGTTCAGATATTATAAAGATAGTATTTCAATAGTTTTTTCTTACGCTTAAGACTTGGATTAAGTTTTTACCAACCGCAACATACATATACATGGGAGGTATTGTGATCGTACCGATTTTGACATTTTTAAATTTCTATGGATGCCCACGGATTGAGGTTTCTACATAATGTTTTTACTATTTTTAGCATGATGTCTGTCGGTCTGTCTGTATGTCTGTCTGTCGGTCCTTAGACACCTGTAAAACGAATTTGGCTAAACGGATTTTTATGAAGCTTCATTTTTAAGCTTCTCACACCAATGGCATCAGTCAGTCCTGTGGTGGCCAAAGCTGATTTAAAAAAAAAAAATATGTTATTTTTGCTTTATTTTTACTATAGTAATAATACTTAATAATACTTATTAAGTATTTATTTTGTCATTCGTATATGTAATGTTTCCACGGTTATGGTAAATAATTTCTGTGTTCGAGAGTATTTTGTGATTGCGTTCGGTCTTGTGGTGGCCACAGCTGATATTTTATTAATATTTTTGCTTTTAACTAACTAAGTATTCTTACATTTTGCTCAGTTTATAATCCGTACCAGATAATTTTTCAAGATCGGCTTAAAACAATTATCCTGTATCGATCAACTGAGAAATTTATTTCCAGAACATGTCACACGTCAAGATCCCCTAAAATATATATAAATATATAGCCAGTGGTGTACGCATAAGGGGCAATTAGGAGGATAAATCCTCTCTCCCCGAAAATACGATTATTAAATTATAATTACTCCATTTAAAGATTGCTCGCATTCTCAATACATATAAATTCCGATGTTGTGAAAAATCCCCCCCCCCCCCCTTTCCGAAATATTTTTCTGCGTATGCCACTGTATATAGCAGTGATGGCGAACCTATGACACGCCAAGACATTTTGGGTGACACGCATCGTTTACGGACGGGCTTCAAGTGTTTGTCGACTTGAGGTCCAAGCATGAGAATCTGGAAAGAAATCGGTTGGAGAATGAAAAAAAGTGCCACTATGAACAGGAAATTTGGAGCGCTTGGTACCGATTACCAGACGCTTTTAGCACTTTGAAAAATCTAGCGACGGATTTATTCAAAATTTTTCCATCTACGTACTTTTGTGAGACCTTATTTTACACGTTAAATAATATTAAAACCAATAAAAGAAACCGACTGATAGATGCAGTTAGTAGCGCTTGCTTGGGCTTGAAGTGCACGAAATACTAACCTTCAATTGAAGATTTAGCAAATGCAAATCAGCAACAAAAAAGTCACTAATGAAGAGAATTATTTGTTTTAGCTTTTTTAACAAATAAATATATCAAAAATGTATCTATTTTTTTATTCGGGCCGCAAATATTACAAAATTATGGATATTGAGTTGATTGGTTACATTTTTTGGCGCACAGCAACAAAGGCTATTTGCGCCTTTCTAGATGTGACACGGCACCCGAGTCAAGCTATTTTTTTTTCTTCGAATTTTGACACACCAGGTTCAAAAGGTTCGCCATCACTGGTATATAGCAACGATAGTGCTCCGAGACGAATTATTCTTGTGAAAAGTGCTCCGCGGCTCAAAAAATTTGGGAAACTCTGTGCTAATGCTTTAAAACTTACATAAAGAGAAAACATAGGCTTTACAATAAATATCGAGAAGACTAAACTTATGACAAACTTAGATATTATATATGTTTTTATTCAAAATCCCCTCGTGCGCAAGAGCCTCGTGCGGTTCTGAAGCCGCCGGTTCTCGACCCCTGATCTACACACGATTCTTTTATCGCGTTTTTTTGAATTAATAATTAATGTAACTCTGCTATATTAAACTAGAGAATGCATGTGGTTTAAACACGGCTATAAATAATTAAAAAGTAATAGATTTATTTTACCTTGGAGGTATTTTTGTTGTTCAGAGTTTTTGTCGTGATATCATCGTCTTACCTTTCCGAATAACCTTCAATTACAATAATACAATTCCATCATCTAGACAAATTTTTATTCGTAAAAATTCCTTTTGTTATTTTTTTATTTCCTTATACAGAAATGATAAATTGCAATGTCGAGTAATCCTTAATAACCTTGAATTAGCGAAAAATAGATTTTTTGTTACTATAGGATTTTAAAATAATAATTCCTAATGATTTTATTTAAATCGATTCCTATGACATCACATTTTTTTTGAGTAGTCGATCGTTTTAACGATAAGTTGAACACCCACAGCTTATAAATTTTTCATAAAAAACTAACAATATTAAATAAAATGAATAACAATATATGCAACAAAATTTTCAACTAATTTGTAATTATTTAATAGATATTTTTAATTGTATTTTTAAAAGCTTCTGAGAACTATGGTGTATGATCTCCACTTAACCTGAAAGTTAGTGCGCCCATATGAGCGCTCTGAACAGTATCCAAGATCCAGATCCAGTGCATCCTCTTGTACTAAAGATCCGGTTGCTACTCCACAATCTGAATGCTCAGAATGTGAGGGTAGAGCTGTTTCAGATACCGGGACATGTTGGTATTAAAGGCAACGAAGCGGCAGATGCATCTGCAAAAGCCGCCTCTCACAGACCTATGATTGATGTGAGTTTAATTTTTCCAGATGACGCAAAGAGTCATCTGAAACACCTGATTTTAGACATGTGGCAACATGAGTGGAGCCGCACACAGAACGTTAAGTTGCGACAGATTAAGGGAGACGTTAAACCATGGGGTTCTTCCTGCAGGATTAACCGCAGGGAGGAAACCGCCATCACACGCCTTCGTATAGGTCACTGTTGGTGGACCCATGGACACCTCCTTCGAGGTGAAGAGCCCCCTGTCTGTGAGACGTGTAACACAGATTTGTCTCTGTTACACATTTTAACTGAATGTGTACAGTTCGAGGATATCAGGGAGAGGCTAGGCCTGTGCTATGACCTGTCAGTTGCTTTAGGTGACGACAGAGTACTCATGGACAGGCTGATACTCTTCCTGAGAGAATCGAACTTACTGTTTTATGTGTGAAGTCTTGCACCTTATTTTAATGTGTTCTATTTCTTAACTGTGATATTCGATGGTAATTGGCCCCTTTACAGCCTCTTGCCATCACCCTGTGTCTGTTCAAATTTTCGAACAGACTTTTTATCTTATTTATTTGTGTTTGTCTGTGCAAGATTTCTTTTATTGAGTATGCGTAATTTTATTGATTTTATCTATTTATTAATTGTTTAATTGATTGTTTTTAATATGTAGTGTAGTCATTTAGATGGGCTGCGTTAGGCGCAAATAGCCTTTATTGCTGTGCGCCAAATTTTTTAACTAACTAACTAACTTAGTGCGCCCATAGTACGCCCGTTAGTTAGTGCGAAAATATAGTACGCCCCATACTTAAGTTTATACATCAATAACGTGCTCAATTTTTCACCACGTTTTTGTAAACTGCTACTTAAAAATTGCATTTTTCTTATCGTAAACGTGATATGGTATATAATTGTACTATCGCGCGTGAGGCCTAATCGAAAAACAATACCCTATTTAATAAATTTTCCAGTTCCAATATTAACAGCGATAAGAAACATTGCAACATTTTTATAATATTTAAAATTTGTTGTTTCTAACCAATTTGTTATCAATATATGAGTTGATTTTGAAAGTGAGACAAGTCCACTTTTCGTTATTTCTAGATTTTAATGTTTTGCATTTGAATGGAATTAAAAATATTCGTTAGGAGTAATAGACTTATTTTACATTTTTGGTATTCTCAATGCATGTAATTTTATTATACGATAAGTGTTATCGGCGTTATTTGAAAAAAAAGTCGTGGTTTTGGTGTACCTCAATGGACTGGTCTCACTTTCAAAGGTAATGATTTGCTGAAAATGTTGATTTCTCCTAATGAAATGGAATTATAGTAGCAAACAAATGAAAATTTTATTTAATTATTTATTATATTTCAATATAATTTTATTCTTTGTTAGAAAAATAGCAATAAAAACAAAACAAAAATTTTATAGGAAAAAATTGAAAAAATATGAAAAAATATTCAATTATAAGTTGTATACTTATAAATTATATTTTGTTAGTTTAGACTTTTAATATTTTTAAAGTATTCATGATGAATGGGTGGTATATAAAGTAATAAATACATCATATCTTTATATTTTTCTTTAGTAATAGCCCTCGTTTTTAGGGTTTTGTAGGTATGACCAAAAAACCCTTATACCGTCATTTTGTCGTCTGTCTGTCTGTCTGGCTGTCTGTCTGTTTGTCTGGCTGTCTGTCTGTTTGTCTGTCTGTCTGTCTGTTCGGTAAAAATTGTAGCCAAACGGCTAAACCTAGAAAGTTGAAATTTGGCATGCTTATACAACTCATTGACCCGCACATAGGAAAAATACCAAAACATCTAAAAAACATACCCCCCTAAAAATATAAACAAATATGTGCTCATCGAAAAAAAATATATTTTTTTAAAATTCTGAGCAGGGTATCAAATGAAAGCTCTTAGTATGTGGATTAACGATCAAAATTTTATTTTTGCAAAATAAATTATTTAGACTTTATTTCTGCCAAAATTGTTCAAAAAAAATTTTGTCCCACACCCTGTAGCCCAGATGGTTTAAACTAAAAATCTGAAAAAATTCTAAGTAATGTACATTTATGTGAACCGGAATAGTTCAACAGGAATTTTTGATCAGATTATGTTTTCGGAAAATAACGCATTTTTTGTGTTTTTTGCGTAACCATGTAAACTATTTAATGATATTATGTAGCACAGTAGACAGAGCGCTTCGATGGTGTAATGGTTACTATACAAGCGTTCTAATCTGCAAACTCGAGTTCAAATCGGCCGCGAGGCAATTCATTTTTTCTGTTTTTTTTGCATTTTTATTTTGTTTAAATTACTTTTTCAATATTCTAGTTATATTTGGGCAAATATTGCATTTAATTTTTAAAAGCGTAAATTTAATAACCAGTGCAAATTGTTGAAATTGATTACTATTGGACTTACAACCAAGTAACTTAAAATATAACGTAACTATAAATATATAATACCATGGATACAAGTTAAAAAAAAATGAAATATATAAAATATATGTTATGTCATGTGTTATAATGTCTGTATCATATTAGTGCCTAAATATATTACTGCTATACTGCTATTTATATTCCTACAAATAGACGAAAACAGAAGGGCGGAGCTTATGACTAAAACAACCAATGGAAGCCATAGGCGCAATTTTCAAAATCTTATTAAACCTTGTTATATAAAAAAAATACTGCACATATTTAGAAACCTACATAATGGTATTAGGCATTCAAATTAAAATTAACAAAAAAAAATATATTTTAACATAAAATTAGTTTTGGCATCCCAAATAATCATCATTCACTTACTAAATACCTGCAAAACCCTGAAATGTGTGAAAATTCACACTTCACATCAATTTTTTCATATAAAGATGGTAATATTATTTTTCCGAAATTACACGGCCTACCGCGCTTTGGTGATAAATCAAGAGTTTTAAATTGTAAATCTTTTTCTATTGACGTTTTATAAAACATTTTATATGGCGCATTTCTCAAAAATCTTATCCAAGAAATATTCAACCAGTTAACTATTTCTCCATCAGTATTTTTCCTTCTTCTTAAAATTGCCTCCTCGAGAGATTTGGTAGAGTAAAAGTCTTCACTTTTCATTTCATGTACTAAAAAGGGATTATGCTTGCAACATTTTTGTATCAATTTATAATAATCCTGGGGTATTAATCGGGTTTCGGTTTGAGAGAAGTTATTCGAGTGGACTTGTCTCACTTTCAAAATCAATGCATTTGAAATACTGTTGACCATATAAACTAACAGTAACAAATTTGTAGTGATATTGAGTCGATATTTATTGTAAATGTAATAAGAAAATGTATTTTATTTTAATAAGATTCTATCAAAAGAAAGATCGTTTACCTTTCTTTTATCCACACTATCTTTAACTTAAAAGTGATAAAAATGTTTGTGAAGTGTCTCTAGTTGTTTAGACTCTAAACTGAAGTGAAATGAGTCCATGTCATTTGTAGTTTGTGTTTCACAATTCCGTTCGCGTGTTTATTACGGTTTCTCGTCCACCTTTTGAATTATTGATCACAATTGATTCGGTATTTCAAGTCTCCACTCTACTTCATAGAAAGAACTGACCTGCTAAAGTTACTGTACTTCACGTGATTGATAATGTGCCAACTGGCGTGGACACTGCAATATCGCATCAGAACTCAAATCCACCGTTTTATTTACAACCATGGCTTTAATATGTAAGTGTTTTATTTGTGTTAATAACTATTAAAAGCAGATAAAGTAACTAACTAACAAACGAAAGTGACAAACATGAAAATGGCAGTGACAAATTGGCTGAACTTACAAGTGGCTGATTTTTCCAGCAAAGGTATCCAAAAACTCGTCACAAGGTATGAGAAATGTTTCTAAATGGTGATTATATAGAAAAAAAATTGTGGAGTGTAAATTTTCACAGTTCAGGGAATGCTTCCTTCCTTGAATTTTTCTTGGAGGGGAATCTCAAAAGACAAAATTATTTTATAAGGTTAAGGATCGGGAAACATTGAATAAAAATACTAAAGAAAGGAGGCTTTATAAATGTTTACATACACATTTTTCTGGCAGAAATTACGTCATTCCAACGACCACAATGGCTGCCACTATTTTATTGTTTACGTATTAAAAAGTGTTTATTAACCTTCTACTATTATATTGTACAAGTGTTGGTATGTATGTTCTATTCAAGTTCTGGTGTATCTTCATTTTTCCGGTATCGCGGAGAGAGGAAAATGAACCGCCGTCTTATCCGGGTGATATTTTTTTAGTGCTTAGGTTTAATTTTATTTCGACAGGGGGTACTGACTAATTTTTATTGATAAAAATCATGCATTTTTTCCTCGAAACCGTGTCGAATCAAAGTCACCATTGAACGGCACGGACAGGTTTTATCAGACGATAATTCAAAAATATTCTTAATACAAGACGGCCGGTCCAGAATATTTACGGCGAGAATCAAAGTGTTAAATGGTAATAATGGTTCAGGATAGCTTTTTGGACGTGCGAGATTATATTTTGAGGTATCAGAAAACATTTTTCAAAGAATCTGGGCCATTATTGGAAATATGCTTACAAGATTTCAGAAGGTGACAGCTGTCAAATTTTTTGCATTTTAAAATGGGAGGAGATTTCACATTTTGAACGTGTTTCTTGACAGAAGAATACTAATTAAGGATTTAAGGTGAATTAACGATAAAGTTTAAGACATTTGCAGGGCGAATTTCCATAAAATAGTGTTAAAAAAGATTTATAGATATTAAAAATTTCAGGGTTAATCAAAGTGTTAAGTGGTGATAATGGTTCAAGATAGCTTATTTGACGTGCGAGATAATATTTGAGGCATCAGAAAACATTTTTCAAAGAATCTGGGCCATTATTGGAAATATGCTTACAAGATTTCAGAAGGTGACAGCTGTCAAATTTTTTGCATTTTAAAATGGGACGAGATTTCACATTTTGAACGTTTTTCTTGATAGAAGAAAACTAATTAAGTATTTAAGGTGAATTAACGATAAAACTTAAGACATTTGCAGGGGGAATTTCCATAAAATAGTGTTAAAAAAAGATGAGCGACGAGTTTTATAATCGACAAGTGCGACAAAATTATATTAACAACGTAGGAGAGAAGACCGGCGTAGCCGGGCTGAGGCCCCTAGTTATTTTGATAATTTAAATCATAATCATCATTAATCAGTCGTTTCAATCCACTGCTGGATATAGGCCTCCCTTAGTATTTCCCAAAAATTTTGTGCAGTGTACCTATGTCTAATGATACCTAAAAATAAATGTACTAAACTATATACTCATTATAGTATCGTTTAGAAATTCTTCTGTGCTATAATAAGCCTTGCCTAATAGAAATATTTTAATCATTCTTTTGAAGCAATTCAAAATAAGTTTTCGTGTTTCTTGGGGAAGTTTGTAATAAAGTTGAGCCCCTACATATTTTAGCGCTTTTTTAGCAACTGTGTAATGCCATTTTGGAACCCGTATATTATGTCTACTTCTGGTGCAATATTCATGAATTTCTTCATTTAATTTAAAGTTGTGTATATTTTCTTTAACATACAACAGTTGCTGATAAATATACAACGACGGCAAAGTTAAGATGTTCAACTTTGGAAACAGATCTCTACAAGTTCTTCGTCTATTAACCCTTGCAATAATTCTAACAGCCTTTTTTGTGATGAATTGCCCCAAAGAATTAAACCATATGACATTACACTTTGGAAGTAGGCATAATATATGGTTTTGAATATATCAGTAGACGCAATTTGTCTCAGTATGGTGAAGGCATAAACACTACTATTTAGTTTGCTAGCGACGTGCGTTATGTGGTCTTTCCACGTTAGTTGGGCATCGATATGTAGACCCAGAAACTTCGTACACTTATTTTCATATAAAGCATTGTCAGGCAATATTCTGTTCTGACTAAACACAAGATTGGTTGTCTTTGTTTTATTTAGTGCCAGGTGATTAGCACTGAACCAGTCCAAGGCCTGGTCGAACATGCCCTGAAACACATGGGATATTTCGCCTGGGAGACTCTTTTTTACAATACTAGTAACATCCGCAAACATAATTGTCTCAAAATCAGCTAGGGTCAGTGGAAGGTTATTTATATAGATTATAAATAACAGAGACCCTATAACTGAACCCTGAGGGATCCCGATATTAATTATTTCGATGTTGAATGTACCCTCTTGCGTTGTAACTATCTGGTGCCGGTTTGATAAATAGTTTTTGATAAGATCTAAGGCAGTTCCCCGTACTCCGTAGTGTTCCAATTTGGATGCTAATATGGAGTGTACCACACAATCAAAAGCCTTATTTTCACAAGGATGTCAGTTACTTTGGTTTTGCTGCGAATTTCTGCATTAGGTATTCTATCTCTTAAGGTGATGCCCAACATGATTCGCTCCATGGCTCTTTGAGCTATTTCAAGTTTTTAAAACAAAATTTCTGTTGAACTATTCCGGTTCCAATCAATGTACATTATTGAGATTTTAAAAATATTTTTAGATCAATTCCTCTGGGAAATAGGGTGGGGGACAATAGTTGTTTCTTAAACCAGAAAGGGTTACATTAAAGATTCAGTAGTGATTAACAGAACAACTCTGAGAGACTGCTGTGGGATGTTAAATAGTGTTTTGTGTGTAGTGTATAAATTGTGTCTTATATCAAAGTGTGTTGAGAATACCTGGTGGATAATTGGTGTGTAGTTACGTACAAAGGTTGTAAACCTGTAACAACGAGTCGAGAACCCTTGTAGCTTGTTCAATAACAGTACTCGAATCTTTTAATCTAGTTACAAGAGGTTAACATGCATAATCGAGGGTCAAATAATGTAAACTAACACTTGTCAAGCTTAAAACACTTGCTCCACAAAGTGCTTTGAATATTTCATTTAATTGTTTTTATATTATTTAATTGCTTTTATATTATTATTGCTTTTATATTATTTAACTCGGTGTTTCCCAAACTGTTCCCCTGAGGGAGCGTTAAATTTTTTAAGTAACACATTTTGTGCATTTTATCTTGCAAAATAAATATTTTCTTATTTTTAGGGTTTTGTAGATATGACCAAAAAACCCTTATACCGTCATTTTGTCGTCTGTCTGTCTGCCTGTCTGTTCGGATAAAATTGTAGCTAAACGGCTAAACCTAGAGAGTTGAAATTTGGCGTGCTTATACAACTCTTTGATCCGCACATAGGAAAAATACTAAAACATCTATAAAACATATTCCCTTAAAAATATAAACAAATATGTGCTCATCGAACAAAAAAATATATATTTTTAAAATTCTGAGTATCAAATGAAAGCCCTTAGTACGTGGATTAACGATCAAAATTTTATTTTTGCAAAATAAATTATTTTGAAGCGATTTTTGCAAAATTGTGCAAAAAAAAATTTTGTTGTTCCACAACTGGAATAGTACAACAGGAATTTTTGATCAGATTATGTTTTCGGAAAATAACGCATTTTTTGTGTTTTTAACTAAAATATGTTAAATATTTAATACGCTATGTAACACAGTAGACAAGTAGGCGCTCGTAGCGTAGTTCGTTTCGTCGTTTATTTGTAATTTGCAAACTAGAGTTCGATTTTTGGTTGACGATGTACAAAAGTTATAGTTATATAACACTATACTAGAAGGCGTATTCTGGTCTAATGGTTAGCTTGCTCGCTTGCTGCGCAGCAAACGTAGCAAGCTCCCGGGCAAAGAAGACAATATTATTTTTGTTTCTTCCATTTTTATTTTGTTTAAATTATTTTGTCAAAATTCTAGTTATATTTTGGCAAATGTTGCATTTAATTTTTAAGAGCGTAAATTTAGTAACCAGTTGGAATTGTTAGAATTATATTTTCATTCTATGTGTCATGTATACGAAACCAGATGGGCGGAGCATATGACTTAAAATAACCAATGGAAGCCATAGGCGCAATTTTCAAAATCTTAATGAACCTTGCTATGTAAAAAAAAAAATACTGCACATACTTAAAAACCTAAATATTTTGATAGGGAATTTTGATATCGTCCACAGATGCGAAATTTTTTCCGTTAAGGGAATTTAGTAGAAATCAGAACAAATGGCAGTCGGATGGTGCGATGTCTGGACCATATGCTCCGACTACCATTTGTTCCGTTCTCTACAAAATTCCCTTAACGGAAAAAAATTCGCATCTGTGGACGATATCAAAATTCACCTGAACAGATTTTTCGAGAGCAAAGACGGAACCTTCTAGAGAGATGGCATTATGAAATTGCCTGAGCGTTTGTCCAAAGTGATAGAAAATAATGGACAGTACATTCGATAGTAAAAGTTTTTTTAGAATGTATATTTTATTGAATAAAAGGTGAAAAAAAAAAATCGAACAGACTTATATAACAACCCAATATATTGAGAAGTGACATTAACTATAGAGGCGCTGTTGTCGCTTACAAAATCGCGATTGGAATAGGATGTTTTGACATTTGCCATTTGATACACAAGAATTCACATTGCAGTTAATTTTCTGTTGCGATTTTAAAGACATTTTATTAAAGTTTTCTTCACTTTAACACATACAAACAATGCAATTAAATGAGCCACATCCAACAAAATCCTATTCCGTTAAGTTCCAAAATATTCCGCTAGGCGTCACTTCAGTTATTGTCAGTTCTCAATACTTATGTAACATTAATTCATAATTTGTATCGATCAGGAAAAACATTTATTAAATTATTCTAATAGTTTTATATAGTCCTCAATCTTGACCTGAGGTGAAGATTATCTGATATGCTAATCTATTTCTTTTTTGAGGTTAACGTTTTCCAGGTAAAGCACCGAGTGACGTCACATAGTTCACAATAAGAACTAGGGAGTCACGCTATGTAGGTAGAAGGTTTTTTTATGAATGGCGCACGCGCACTACGAGCGCGACTTTGCCCGCATATAAAGTATTATTAAATTTATGAGGAATTGCCGACATACTTTGAAACACATCATTTGTCATCAGTCTTATTAAATTCTTTCATTAATTTAATTTTACTTTCTTGTCACGAATAATGAAAAATACTGTAATGGAGTTTTTTAAGTTTGTTCTCGTTTTAAGGCCTTAGGGTTTCGTAGGTATAATCAAGAAACTTATACCGTAACTCTAAGTTTGTCTGTTCGATAGAAATTGTGGCCAAACGGTTGGACCTATATTTTAAATTTGACATGCATACACAGCGAAAAATTCACAAGTGCAAAAGTTCATTCTCAGTTTGGTTAAAATTTTAGTACTACAATTTGCATTTAAAAAATTGACGTGAAGTGTGAATTTTCACACATTTCAGGGTTTTGTAGATATTTAGTCAGTGAATGATGATTATTAGAAGGCCAAACGATGAATGCCTGTCACTACATAACACAATTACAAGTGTTGGTTTTAAATCCTTTAAATCAATAGGCACGACAAGAAGGTTGCAGTTAGATTTTTTCTATCGTGTATCATATATCTCTAATAATACCATAATATCCCAGCAAACATTTTTATACGGGTCAGTACTGGTAAAGCACATACTCCCCGGCATTGAAAGTAATGGGCCAGTACCCCGGTGTCCCCGGGGCCGTTACTGGCCCATTGATGTATCAGTTGCTGGCCCAGCAACGGTAAAGTGCAAAATAATCGCATTAGTTGCAAGATTTATTTCTGATGGTTTTAAGTAAAAAGTATGAGTGAAGAAGAGTGCTTATAAAATGCTGGTAAAGTACTTCGTATAGGCGGAATGCGAAATACAAATGTGAAGTACATTATTAATACTGGCGTTGCACTTACTTTTGGTGCCAGTAATTTACCAGCATAAAAGCAGTTTGCCAGCATTCGGCCGTTAGTTGCATGTTTGCTGGGATACATATATATTAACGCACTTTTTTTTATATAATTGCAAAAATAACATTCAAATCCAGACCTGGCAAGACTGCGGGTGATCTTTTATCACGCACGAGCATAACGCCTACAGAGACATTATTTATATTGCGACTATATGAAAAACTAACTGATTATCTGCTAGAAATGGAATCCCAGCAACCGCCTAGTTATTTATTTATTGTCATAGTCAATATTTGCAAAATAAATTTACGTACCTCTTCTCTACCCATAACAAAATGTATCCATGTATATAAAAATATTGTTTTTTAATTTTGGCTAAGATATTAAACGAAAATCATAATACTTGGCAAAATTTAGTCAAAATGAAATGTATTTCAAAAATTAATTACCGTTCCTCAATCTGCACTTAAAGAGCTTCATTTAATATCCCCCAATAAATTTTATTTATTTTTTTTCAATAACACAAAAACGGTAATATTTTCCAAAAACTAATGTTTTTTTCGACGACACAAAAAAATCAATATTTTGCGAAAAACCAATTTGATCAAAGTTTCCTGTTGAAATATTCCGGTTCCCATCAATGTACATTATTGAGATTTTTTCAGATTTTTAGTTCAACCCCTGTGGGAGATAGGGTGGGGGACAAAAGTTTTTTGCCATTATATTGACAAAAACCCCATAAAAAAAAGATTTTTCGAAAATAAAAATTTGTTTGTGCATCCACGCATTAAGAGGTTTTATTTGATACCCCACTCAAAATTTAAAAAAAAAAATTATTTTTCCATTAAATACATATTTGTTTATATTTATCCCGCGCTATATTTTTTGAACTCTCTATAGTTTTTCTATATGTGGGTAAAAAAGTTGTATAAGTATGCCAAGTTACAACTTTCTATGTTCAGCCGTTTGGCTATAATTTCTACCGTACAGACAGACAGACATATGAATGACGTTATAAGGGATTTTTGGTGGTCATACCTACAAAACCCTAAAAAAGTAAAAAGTTCACTATTTTTGATCAAATCATCGTGTAAATCTTCATTTATTCAAATAGTGTTATTTTCATGAAATATTACTTTTCAGTGTTAAAATCAGGGCTTCGAACCGTTATTTTTTTCGTTTCGGTTTTCGTTACGGTTCAATTAAAAAAATATATATCGGTTCGGTTCCGATTTTCGTTCCGGCAAAAATAACGATTTTTTTCGGTTTTCGGTTTTCGGTTCAGTTCTGAGTGATAAATTTTTAAATGCTTTTATATATATTAGAAATTTATTTTCTACTATAATTTAGAAGAACATTTTATTCCTTATTCTGTGATAATATTACCAAGGTCGCTGCCTTCTGAGTTCTGGGCGTTCAACCCCCCTCCCGCGAAATAATAGAAGCGCATTTTTTAAATTATCAGTTAAAAAATTACGAATTACGATTTTTTTCTGCTCCTCAGTTTTAAAAATAATCTTAAATAAAATGTATTTTATATTCACTCACATAAACGTGATCTGAACCGAAATAAACCGATATTTTTTTTCGGTTCAGTTCCGGTTTTCGTTCCGACAAAAATAACGGTTTTTTTCGGTTTTCGGTTTTCGGTTCAGTTCCGGTTCGAAGCCCTGGTTAAAATTAACAATATTTTAACACTATCTATTTTCTAACACTATAATTTAACCAATATGTAAGTGTAAACTTTACACTAAATTTAACTCAAAAAGAAGTGTAAATAATTAACACGAAAAGCGAGGAAATACATGGTAGACTAAAAGTTAATTTTTTAGTGTACCATGAAGTCCCTTTAACACTACTTTTTTAGAGTGTGAACTATATTATTTGCAAGCTGCTTACGTATATTATTTTCTTGGTTTTTGGACCGTATTTCTTCCTCTAAAATTTGAAGTACCGTCTTTCAGGGTTTTTCTTTTAATTGAATAGCTATCATATTTCCGCAGTATGTCGAAGAGAAATTTTATTGAAAATATGAAATGTTAGTAAATATTAATTGAACGCGTCCGACTTCCGTTACCGGTTTGATGTAGGTTAGCTTATGAATTAATATCTGAACTAAATTGCAAACATATGTATGTACATATCTCTAAATGAATTCGTACTCACTTATCAACGATATTAAAAAATAAAAATAACTAAGATATAATTTCCTTTAGATTGTATGTACAATAATTACATAGCAAGAGTGTGTTATTTAAAAAATATGTTATTATAACGTCACTAAATTTATATCCTTAGAGCAGTGTTTCTCAAAGTGTGATTCGCGAACCAATTGGTATGTAAAGGTGCCTACAGATAAAAATAAACTGTTCGCTAGCAGTTAGGGACTTGTTCGTGAGCTATTAGCGATCAGTTCGCAAGCTCATCGTCCAGACATGTTGTAAATAATGAAGTCATGTTCACCAAGTAGTGTGAGAGAAGTTGGCTTAGTTCGGAATTCAGAAAAGATGTTCCAAAATATCGATCTAGCGAAGAAGTTGTAATTTCCAGTGCTAAAAAACTGCATCCAACAGAGAAGAGTTCTTAATAATTTTTCTTATAGGCCAGTGATGGCGAACCTATGACACGCGTGTTACGGGTGACACGCCAAGACATTTTGGGTGACACGCATCGTTTACGGACAGTCTTCGGCCAAGAATAGTGGAACAATTTTTCCCTCTACGTATTTTTGCGAGACCTTATTTTCGGCGTTTAATAATATAGATAGATAAATATTTTTATTATTAAATATTATTTACTACATTTTATCTTACACTAATTAACTTTTACTTAATAACAATTATAGTTTTCGCCTTTCGGCTTAAAATCTACTCTCCTTCTCCTTTAATTAATATCTTCGTTGACACCTTTCCTTAATTTCCACCCTTCTGTTTTTCACTTCTTTCATCCATTCAATCCATTCATACCCCTTCCCGTTTCATCCAAAATTTCCTTTCTCGTTTCCGTTCTGTGTCGTATTTCTTCACATTCTTCCAACAAATGTTCCATTGTCTCCTTACCTTTCCTGCACATTCTACATGTTCTTTCTTCCTCTTTCATCAAAAATTATTGTCCCTCTCCTCATTTCCAAAAATATAACTATGTTTTTACTAGGGTTGCAAATATCACAAAATTATGGATATTTCTAGACGTGACACGGCACCCGAGTTAAGCTAGTTTTTTCCCGAATTTCGACACACCAAGCTTAAAAGGTTCGCCAACACTGTTATAGGCAGTTCTACAGTTAAGTAAATAATAAGTGAAATATTCAAGTTCGTAGTTAACATTTTCCTTAGCCCCCTAAATAATAATTTTATTAAAAACTATATTAAACAAAAAAAAAAACTTCATTTTAAACTTTAAGATATTTTAACATAAAATTTGTTTTGGCATCCCAAATAATCATCATTCACTTACTAAATACCTGCGAAACCCTGAAATGTGTGAAAATTCACACTTCGCATCAATTTTTACCGACCGTCAACATATATAAGGGAGGTTTTGTGATCATACCGATTTTGACATTTCGAGATTTCGATGGATCTCCACGAATTGAGGACCCTACATAACGTTTTGACTATTTTTAGCATGATGGCTGTCGGTCTGTCTGTCCGTCCATCCGTCCGTCCGTTTGTCTGTCTGTTTGTCTGTCTGTCTGTCCGTCCGTCTCTCTGTGTACACGTGCAGAGCAAATTCGGCTAAAAGGATTTTTATGAAACTTCATATTTAAACTTTTGACATCAATGGCATCAGTTGATCAACTTTTGGTAAAAATCGGTTGACTAAAAATGGTAGTTGTGGTGGTTCTCGTGTCGATTTTAAGATTTTTGCGAATATATCATGACAGAAATATATTTCGAAAAACATTATTTAACAATAGTTGCTATAAAAGCAATAACTAACAACTTTTATTTTTTTTGATAAAGCAGCATAAATTAAACAAGTACTTTGTGATGGTGGTCGATCCTGTGGTGGCCACATCTGATTTTTTTAATCTCTGTGTTGGTAATCATAATATGTAGGGATATCTAAAATAGCAATGTTTATAGGTCTAGGCCGCAGAACCGAATTTGACTGCACGTTTTGTTTATGTATTTTATCTGTTATCAGTTCTATATTTTCGGTCACCTTGTGGCGTTTCTGTTGGTCAATTGCGCGTGGACACTGAGCACGTGTTGTGTTGTCATATCATGCTGCGTGCTGCATTATTCAATTTTCGTATTTATTATATTACAGAAGAAATAAAAAACAATTTTTAGGGTTTTGTAGGTATGACCAAAAAACCCTTATACCGTCATTTTGTCGTCTGTCTGTCTGTCTGTCTGTCTGTCTGTCTGTCTGTCTGTCTGTCTGTCTGTCTGTCTGTCTGTCTGTCTGTCTGTCTGTCTGTCTGTCTGTTCGGTAAAAATTGTAGCCAAACGGCTAAACCTAGAGAGTTGAAATTTGGCATGCTTATACAACTCTTTGACCCGCACATAGGAAAAATACTAAAACATCTAAAAAACATATACCCCTAAAAATATAAACAAATATGTGCTCATCAAAAAAAAAAATATTTTTTTAAAATTCTGAGTAGGGTATCAAATGAAAGCCCTTAGTACGTGGATTAAAGATCAAAATTTTATTTTTGCAAAATAAATTATTTTGATGCCAAAATTGTGCAAAAAAAATTTTGTCCCACACCCTGTAGCCCAGATGGTTTAAACTAAAAATCTGAAAAAAATCTAAGTAATGTACATTGGTGTGAACCGGAATAGTACAACAGGAATTTTTGATCAGATTATGTTTTCGGAAAATAATGCATTTTTTGTGTTTTTAACTAAAATATGTTAAATATTTAATTCGCTATGTAACACTTCACATCAGAAACTCTGGTAGCTCAGATGGTTTCGTAATGTACTTTGTAATTTGCAGTGCGAACGTTGCAGAGTTCGAATCCTGTTAATTTTATTTTTTTCTGTTTTTTTTTCGCATTTCTATTTTGTTTAAATTATTTTGTCAAAATTCTAGTTATATTTTGGTAAATGTATTTATTTTTTAAAAGCGTAAATTTAATAACCAGTGGGAAGTGTTGAAATTATAATTTAATTCTGTTTGACGAAATCAGAGGGCGGGACTTATGATATAAGCAACCAATGGAAGCCATAGGCGCAATTTTAAAAATCTTACTGAACCTTGCTGTATAAATAAAATACTGTACATATTTAGAAACTTAAATAATGGTATTAGGCATTCGAATTAAAATTCATAAAAAAATATTTTGACATAAAATTTGTTTTGGCATCCCAAATAATAATCATTCAGTTACTAAATACCTGCAAAACCCAGAAATGTGTGAAAATTCACACTTCACATAAATTTTTATGTATGCAGTATTTTCCTTGTTATCGGGCCAGAAAATAGTTGACAGAGAATTAGTATATAACATATGAAAACTAGTATTTAAAACATAATACTAAAAGTCCCAACTGACTTTTCTAACATGAATTGTTATCGCAAATTTTAGACTGTATTACTTAAAATTGAAAATTTATGTTAAATTACTTGTAAGAAGTATAATCGAAATTTCCTTTTTACTTTATTTCAAAATTATTCATTGAAAGAAAGTTATTATTTCGTGTTACAAATGAAATCAAAATCTAATTGTAATTATAATTACAAAATTTTCGTTTTTTGAAAAAAAAAATATATATATACAGTAGCGTAGTTACAGAGTTATTGTTTAAAAAATTTACCATTAAAAAAATAATACTAAATTACAAGTGACAACCACAAAAAAAAGGTCCTCACTTCCAAAATTCAACTGATGACAAGAAAAAGGTCTTCGCTACAAAATTACGTTACGCTAATTATTTTTACATTAATTGGGCGCCCGCATTAACCGCATGCCCTGAACGCCCGGTTAAAGATACCTAAAAAGACCTGATACTTTACAGACCAAGATGAATTTTACTGTGTTCAAAATTTCCAACTAATAACGCTTGAGCAAAAACTTTCCATTTCACTTTTAGTGAATTTAATTGCACGCCACTGTTTTCTAAATATTACTTTAAATATAAAGTATAATTGAGCTGTTTTGTATAATGTAATTGGTAGAATTTTGAGTAGAATTGCGAAAATCGTGTCATTGATAATATATGTATCCCTCTATCTTCTTTCACTTAGAAATCTGTGCGTCCGAGGTGTGTAAGTGTTACTTTACACAACTAACTACAAATCGCTCAGCGCTCAGCGCTCAACGCTCGTGGAATTCAATTGTTTTTTACACGAGATGTAGGTAATCTCTGGTTAAGTGCCAGTAAACAGGTGGCAGAGACATTAGTGATGTGATGTGAATAAAGCTATAGTGATTGGTGATCCTGAATAGAGCCTTACAAATAGTGGTTTTTATTAGGAAACTAAATAAGTACGTGTGGTATTTTCGAGTTTCCCCTAGCGCACTAAGGAAAAGGGCGCCACATTGCGAAGGTGAGGATCTTTTTAGGGTTTTGTAGGTATGACCAAAAAACCCTTATAACGTCATTTTGTCGTCTGTCTGTCTGTCTGTCTGTTCGGTAAAAATTGTAGCCAAACGGCTAAACCTAGAGAGTTGAAATTTGGCATGATTATACAACTCTTTGACCCGCACATAGGAAAAATACTAAAAGATCTCAAAAACATATCCCCCTAAAAATATAAACAAATATGTGCTCATCGAAAACAAAAAATATTTTTTTATAATTATGAGTAGGGTATCAAATGAAAGCCTTTGGTACGTGGATTAACGATCAAATTTTTATTTTTGCAAAATAAATTATTTTGAAGCGATTTTTGCCAAAATTGTGCAAATTTTTTTTTGTCCCACACCCTGTAGCCCAGATGGTTTAAACTAAAAATCTGAAAAAATTCTAAGTAATGTACATTGGTGTGAACCGGAATAGTTCAACAATTTTTAATCAGATTAGGTTTTTGGAAAAAAACTAATTTTTTGTGATTTTTGGCTAATAATGTACACAAGTTATAGCTTTGTAACACGCCATAGTGGAACGTGTGTGCTGGTCTAGTGGTATTTCACGTTGATTTTTCATCCAAGTAACCCGATCCGAAAGGGATCGAACCCTGTGAGAAGAGACTAAATTATTTTTTGTTTTTTTTTTTAATTTTTATATTGTTTAAATTATTTTTTCAAAATTCTAGTTATATTTTGGCAAATGTTGCATTTAATTTTTAAAAGCGTAAATTTAATAGCCAGTGGAAATTGTTTAAATTATAATTTAATTCTGTTTCAATGTACACGAAATCAGAGGGGCGGAACTTATAACAACCAATGGAAGCCACAGGCGCAATTTTTAAAATTCTTAATGAACCTTGGTATATAAAAAAAATACTGCACATATTTAGAAACCTAAATAATGGTATTAAGCGTTCGAATTAAAATTAACAGAAAAAATATTTTAATATAAAATTTGTTTTCGCATCCAAAATAATCATCATTCACTTACTTAATACCTGCAAAACCCTGAAATGTGTGAAAATTCACACTTCACATCAATTTTTTTTTGCTCTTCACTTGGATTTTTGGAGGTGAGGACCTTTTTTTTGCTCATCATTTAGATTTTGGGAGGTGAGAACCTTGTTTTTGCTTATCACTTTTATTTTCACATTTATTTGGCAAGGGCGCCAAAACACAGTTTTGCCCCTAGTGCAAGTTTTCCTTACTGCGGCTCTGTGCATTGTTATGATGAAAAATTATTCTTTTTCGGTCAAATAAATTTGGACTTATTTCCTTTTGATTTAGTTTCAACAATTAGAGATATTTTTGTCTGTTAGTGTTGTAACCAAACAGCTGAACCTTTAGAAGTAATTTCGCTGATGGGCGTGAAAAAGGGGTTAAGTCTTATCTTCTTACTTATGACTTATCTCCGTTTTCGCCCTCATCAGCGATTTGGTATGCATATACAGTTTTCGAATACTTTTTCATTTATTTTTATTTTTTATTTTTGATTGCGTTATCAAAATAAAAGCCTATAAAATGAAATTTTAATAACATTGTAAAGAGCTAATGCTGACGAGCGGTTTTTGGACCTTGCGGTATTTTGACTGCAGTGTCAACACTTTTTCATGATTGTTTTCCAAATTATTTAATATTCCGAAGTGGTATTTAGTTTAACAGTTTTGTAATTTAAATATCTTCTTGTTATAGTAACTTGATTTTTCTCTCGTAATTAGAATTCAGAACAAGGTTGCAAGGAGGATGTACTACATAATAATTCTACAATTGTTTATTAATTAGTTGTATTTACAAACGAATAGAATATTTTATTAACACACTACTGCTAATTACGTGCACATCCTAAAATTTCTCTCTTTTTGGGTACCATCAGTCAAACTGAGCTTTGATTTCATGCAAATCATTTATCTTCTTATATAATAAAACTTGCTATTATATAAAAATACTTGCAGTATGGAATTATTTTGTATTTATTATAAAAATTATTGGACATGACAGTGTAAAGTTAATTTTTGGCAACCCTGTACCAGTCAGTATTTAAAAATGTTTATTTTTATTATTAATTATTTTTAACAGTGAATATATTAACCTTCTCATTAGTTTCCTTCATGAGTTTCTATTATATTATATAGTCACGCTTCTAAATTTTAAACAATAATATTATGAAACTTGATTACTTCATATGTAAACAAAAGTTCCAAACAGACAATCACAATGAATTAGACTGCCAAAATACTTAAACCAGTTTGTTTGTGTCTAGTTTTTTTGCAATTTAATTTAAAAATAACAGATAAAGTTATCTTTGTCAACTTTGCAAATGGAAAATAAACATTTAGATTGCAAAAATATAAATAAATAATTATGACGTTAGTTGATAACAAAAATAATGAAAGGTGGTTATTATGAATTCGTTTCGTTAAGATTAATGTATGCAATACATAAGTAAGGGACTTACTTTAGTTTGGTAAAGCCTGAATTTGGTGTTTTTAAAGGCTGTTTTACATGACATTTTTCATTACACTTTCAAACATCTGACGTCATTCAAACTTATAAAACTTCTTTCTGAAGTAAAAAGCGACAGAAAGAGGCATTCAACACTTTCTGTCTTTTGTTACTTCTCACTGCCAGCTTAACAAATAGAAGTGACAGATAAAAATTTGATTATACTTTATACTTTGATCCATACTTCAGACAAAATCTGACTGGAGTTTTTAAAGTTGTGTTGGATGTCGGTTTGATGTCAATACTACGCAAAAATCCGTTCTGGTAAGGAGAAAAGTATAATGTAAAAGACTTAAGATAGGGGACGGGAACCAGTGGTCCCAGAACTAAATGTTCTGTAATTTCTATTAAAACAAATATTACTAATAATATAATTAATACATATACATATTGTTGAAAAATTATTTGATGCTTGACAATACAAAATTTAAAATAAAAACTAATAAATTTATTTATTGTCTCCATAAACAACAAAATAGCCATGCGAACATGAGTTTATCGAATTATATCTGTTAGAATTGGTGTCTATTATTACTGAAATATGAAATCAGGATCGTCGTGCCCGGGGCAAAATTGCGCCCAAAATATTTAGGAGGTGGGCTATAACACAACATATATATATAATAAAAATAAAAAATAGAACAGAGTCAGCAAATAATATATGATATTTACATAAACATATTTTTGTTTGATTTGTTGATGAAAAAATTCTAATAAACGCTTTGCTTTAAAACGCTAAATGACACTGCTCAATAGAAAATTTCACATATTTCATGCATTGCTGAGTGAAGTCCATACAAATGAATTTAAGCGAATTCAGACGAAAGTAGCCAAATATTTCAAGTCCTGCTGTGGCCTTGCACTGCGTTAGATCACAGTGTAGAGTCGATTCAAATAGAGTTGAGTACATCAATAAAAGTGTGCAGAAACCATTTTTCATCTGGACGGGTCTAATTTACTTATAATAGGGGTGTTAGGTTTGTTACTCATAGCCGTAGAATTCTTATATGAGTTAGGAGCTTCCAACATGTTTATATAAAATATCTATATTATTAGAATACATCTACAATCTAAAATCGTATTTTTTAATACGAATTATTTGTTAGTGAAAGACGACGTAAGCAGAAAAATACATATTTGGCAATAGAACAGTAGGATAAGTTGAGGTTATGAAATTAATTTATGTTTTGATTTTAAAAACAGTGTTTTACAAAATGCAGAAGCAATTAGTGGGACGTAAAGGACAAGTGCTTCATAGCCAGAGCCACGAAATTATTAATAATGTTATACAGTTCATGAAGGAGGAAGTTAATCTGAAAAACTTCAAAATTCCTGTAACAAATTTCCGGGAACGAGTGATTGCTTCAACTGGCATCTCTAAGAGTACATATGACCGATATAAATTTAATAATAAAATTAATTTTACTGCAATATATATTTTCCCCCGTCTGGTCGGCATATTTATTTTTTTATTCATAAATAATTTGCCTTCATTTATGACTGACATATTTATATTAAACAGTATTTTATTTTTTCATTTATATTTTAATATATAGCTTTTAAATCGTTCCTTAACTAATTCAATAAAAAATATTATTTAACTGTCTCATTTGGTTTAAAAATGTTTTATTTGTCTCCGCCACCGGCGTTATCTTGTTTGCGCAATTTTGAACGGTCGTGTATCCTTCTCTATTTGAATCTACTCTACCTATCTAAACAGATTAACCAACTCTCAGTTTTTAGTTAATTTGTTATATTTAGTTATTAAATGATTTAATGTTAGTTTAAGGCGCGCACTCAGGGGGAGAGGCTCCACGGGTCTCCCCTAAACATTCAAATTACACGTTTTTAAAGAACAAATTTTTCATGTATTGAACGAGTATAATGTTAGCCCACGCAAGAAAAAATAAAGCGCCTCGTTTGCTATTAACGTATTGAATTTATTAAATGCTTACGAAATTTATTTTTTTCAAGCAAAAAGAAAGATTTTTCAAGAAACATAAAGGAATATGTAAAACATGAAATATTTTTACTTTTTTCATTTTTTCTTTCGGGGATTTGTATTTCCGCAGTGCTTATGTACAAGCCACCACTGAATAATAATAAAAAGAATTCCATTAATAAGGCGTTATTGTAGGATACATATATTAATTTTTAAGTCAATGAATTTATTATAAATTTAGAAGCGTGAAAACAAACACGCAAAAGCTATGAATAATTTCTTGGAATTTTTTACGCCTTTGAATCCGCAACCCGCTTTGCAGTTATGTGAAAACAGTTGCCTGACATCTAGCGTTGATTTTGGTAACTTGATTACCAGTGGCGTATCAAGAAAACACTGATAATGACAATAGGCGAAACAAATCAAATAGAATAATAATAGATTAGGGTAGGGTTACCAAATGTCTCTCGTGACAGAGTAGGATATTTCAACTAAAAATAGTGGTTTAGTAGGACACAGTAGGACAGTTTTTTTTTTTTTTTTTTAATTTTTATTATGCTACGAAATATATAGGTACCTAATTAATTTCAAATGCCATAACAAGGCCTTTTTTCATAGTTAGGCATTTTTTTCATAATGAGGCCTTTTTTTAAATTTGTTTTATAATACTATAAAAACATTTTATTATAGATTATATATTATTAAACAAATTTTCAAAAAGGCCTCATTATGAAAAAAGGCCTTACTATGGGATCCAACATAACATATAATTAACAAGAAACAGTCAATAAATAATAAGTAATACTACCAATATGAAAATTAAATTATATGTTTATTGGTTCACATCTTTCTTGATATTTAACAAAATCACATTTTAGAAATAAAAATATAAAATAAATCATAAGAATTTTTTTAAAATTTTCTTTGCATATAATTAATAAGAAACAACCAATAAATAATTAACAATCAAGTTAAAATATATATGGTAATAAAAAATATAATTAGATATATTTATTGGTTGACGTTCACATTTTCTTTTTTTTTTTTAATAAAATCATATGTTTTAGATGTACCTGTTTTTTTTAATAAAGCTTTATCCTTAATGACATTATAGAAATTTAGTCAAAACGTTATGCCTCGATCGCGTTCCTCGGCAAACGTCGACTCAGCGGTAAAGGCGTCTTCAAAAATAAAAATACTATAAAGTAGGACATTTCCGATATTTTTTAACAGTAGGTAGGACGAAGGACAAGGAGGTAAATTGTAGGACATGTCCTACTAAAGTAGGACGTTTGGTAACCCTAGATTAGGGTAAAATCGCAATATTTAAACAACAAAAATGTTTACTAAAACGAATTGTAGTCGAATTTTTGTAAGCAGAACATAACATTCGCGAATTTTGCCTATTACATTTAATACGGTAAAATAGGGGAAGTGTGATGTTTGTCAATATAATTAGTTGTATAATATTAATATATTTTTTTCTTTTTCAGGGTCCCAGCAAATCGCGTATTCCAACTTTCAGTTCAAAACCAGGAAAATTTCGTTTTATACCCAACACACGTAATTTTGAACCAGATGATCCTCCCCTGCAACAAAAATCTCCCGTAACGGAGTCCACAAAATTTGGTTATGGTTCAATAAAACCAGACTTCAATGTGACATATAAACAAGCAAATAAAACTGTAACAATTGAAAATAAAAATGAAACTTACGCGGTAAGGGATATGGAAAAAGAGGGTACATATATTTTGGAAGAAAAATGTGATGTAGTATTAAGTGACCAAAAATGTCCTTCAGGACCTTACAGTTTAATTGGGATAGAATTATGTCGAGCAAATGAAACGTACAATATTCAAGAACTAACAGATCAAGGTTTAGTGATAAACCCTGATACTGTATCAAATAAAAGACTTACTCAAGTAATAGACGATGATTTTACACATAAAAGAAACAAAAATCGAAATAGTTTTGTTTCTGGATCTTGTTTTGACACAAACAGACACAGAAGAGAAGATGAGAGCATAGCATTTAGCACACCTATAGTGGAAAGAATTAAAAGAAAAAATGTAGACGGCAGCACTTTTAGTATATCACCTTTAAGTCTAGATGGGTCAATTCTGAACACTAGTAAAAAGGCAAATGTCAGCCCAGTAGAGACACCTAGTTGTCCAAAGCAGAACTCATTCGAAATGGACGAATCTTTAGGTATCCTAACCCCAAATCAAATGAAAGAATTTTCTCAATTCGTTGCTAATACCAAAACACCATCATCTGATGATTTAAAATCTTTGTTAACCTCAAAAATTAGTGATAAAACCTTATCAACATCTCGCACACCTTCTTCAGAAAATTTAGGTAGTTTACCCCATGATGGTTTTAAATTACCATCCACAACCACAACCATGACAGAAAGTATAGAAGAAAAATTCGTTAACCTTCCAAAACGTTCTAGTAATCTTTGGGAAGTAACTTGTCCTCTAAATTCAGAAATAATAGAAAGAACACCAGTCAGACCCGATACTATCCAACTCCAACCAAATGAACCAAATAAAATAGATATATCTAGTCCTAATTTAGCAGAAAATAGTACAACAGACTTTAGTCTAGGTCTCATAAATGAAGACATGTTAGTTTCTGGCAGTAATTTAGAATCAACTTCAAATTTAGATCTCCCACTTTACCCAATAAATTTAGACGGTAAAATGGAAGTATTTCAATCAATATCTCGTTCAGATCAAACACCATCCCCAGAAGATCTTCCTCTAGATCCAATAGATCCAAAAATGAATCTTCTAGATCCAAATTTTACAGAAAAACCAAAAACTGCCACAAAAACAAATAGCTTCATAACTAGTATTACAAGTATTACTAGTTTAGATACTGGTTATCAGGGGGATGGTGAGATGTCTAGACCTGCCAGTAGAGGAGCTGATCACTCACCAATTGCCCATAAACCTAATAACGCAGCAGCGGTAAATTTAAATTGGCAACGTGCGATGAGAAGACAAGATCCAATGACTGACTCGGATTTCTTTACTGAAAGTGATGCGGATGTTCATGATGAGGTAGCTTCTAAAGGTGATCGTAGGGCACAGGTTATAGATGGGACTTTATATGGGGCTAACGCCCAAGCAGCCCCAGCTGCTGACATCTACATCCAAAACCACGAAGAAATGGATTCTAGTGGTATTTTCACAGATCTTGACACTAATCCAAGAACAGATGATTTTTCTGATGGAGAAAGACATAAAGACATAGCAGATGATGATAAATCTCCTTCTGATGCATCAACTAAAACAATATCAGAAAATAGTCAAGAATTAAAAGATACTCCTTTAGATAAAACACTGGTAAATGAAACAGAAAACCAAGAAATTTTAGATAAAACTATGGTTGAAAAAATTAAATCTCCAACTTTAAGTGTTACTTCTACTCCTGGAAGTCGGAAAAGTCCGAGAACGCGTACTCCGTTACCAAAGGAAGAGAGTCCGAATAAGAAAATTAAAATGCCGAAGAGAAATGTTCAGTCAAAGGTTAAAACGATGATGGAGAATAAAACTGAAGAACAAGAACATAAACCGAGAAAGACTGTAATAAAGACTAATAGGTGGGATGCTGTGATGAATAAAATTAGTAAAGGACAGGATGACAAGTCTAAAATAAGATTAAATCAAATTAAAAGTAAGGTTTCGACGGGGATTGCAGGGGGGAATAATAAGAGGACGGATAATGTGAAGAATGAAGAGGCGACCAAACCCAAAGTGTAAGTATTTACGTTTTACATAGTTGATTTTGGGGGAGGGGGAGGTCATTTCAAGAAAAGATTTCAAAGAGGGGCATTTTTCTATTTGTTTTGTATTTTGTTTTTGAAGCTTTAAAAATTATATAGAAATTGCGAGGATATTACTTTCCACTATGTAAAAATAATACATATTTTTTTTTACTGGTTTTGTTTTTGGCTCCCTTCTTCCACTCAAAGTTTGGTGCTTTGGGCTAACGAACTTTTTTACCCACCCTTTGCTACACCACTAAGCTCAATTAGAGAGAAAAGAACGACTTAGATCAGGGGTCCCCAAACTTTTTTGACCGTCGACCCCCAGAAGAGTTTTTCGACTTCGTATCGACCCCCTCTATTTTACAATTACGTTATTATAATAGGGCAAGCAAAAAATACGCTTATGTTATTTCTTATATTGTTTATTGTACATTGTTTTTTATTTATATTGCATTTATCTAATATAATTATATCTAATTGCATTACAATAATATTATTATTAAATAAAATTTCCTATCATTGTCAATGTGACGGGTGTGGTTGGTGACTCTTTGCAAGATTAGCAATGTCGGGTTTAAAATTAGTTAATTTCAACAACAATGTCATATCGACCCCCGGGGGTCGATATCGACCACTTTGCGGACCCCTTATTTAGATAGAGATTGAACAAAACTAATGCTTGTAATTCGCCTGTAAGTTAGATAACCAATTATACTGTGCAACAAAAACGGTAGCATATTTTCAAGGAAATTTGACCTTCCGTCAGGCGCAATAGTAAAAAGAAGGCGTCGGGCAAGATTATTAAAGTAAAGGTTATCTCGTAACTTCTGACCAATCTGAGTATGAAAGGGAATACGTCACACGTATGCGTAGTACAAAATTAATATAGATGTTGCACGTTTTTAAATATTTTTCAAGATAATTCTACTGAATAAATTGTAAATAAATACCTAAGGAAATTTTATACTGATTTATATAAAATTTAAGGTGATGAGTATTTGTGTTATAGTTAATAAATAACAATAAAATCAAATACAAATATAATTTTAGGTATATTTAAATAAAAATAGAAAAACAAATTGCTATAATAATATAGTAATTATTAAAATTGGAGGTTATATCTGTTTTTAAAAACGGCTGGACGTATTTTAACGAAATTTGGTACAATAAAGTAGAACCAGGATTCAAATATGGGCATGGTATCTCAAAATTTTCTTTCTTAAGGGGTATTTCTGGGTTAAAACTGATACTAAAAAGCTTAAAATATTTCCTTTATAAACAGAACTATTTTAACAGTAAACTATACAATAAAAATTGTTTATAAGAAAACAAAACTTATTTGTTCTATGCATTTTTTCAATTTGATGAATATTAGGGTAGTTACGGGGGGACACCCTAAAACTATAATATTGAAATATTTCACTTATTATTCTCTTCACATCAAAAATGAACGTAAGAAAATTTATTTAGAACGAAGAAACATTCCTTTCGAAGAAAAATAAATTAAAACAAGTAGAAAATCAAAAAATTAAACGATATTTTTATATTTATAGCCAAAAATCAAACTTCACGTGCATATAACATATACGATAAACAAAGACTGACATCACGTTAGCATACGGATGACGTGTCTATCGCCACCAATACAAGTTACGAGACAACCGTATACTTTAAAAAACTTCGGGCAAGTTCCAGAATCCATCAGCAAATTAATCGAGTAATTCAATCAATGACGTAATCGATGGAACCGATGCAATATGATTTGCATTGAAATCTGGAATGATTTGTTGATTTGTGTAATATTTACCTAACCTAATATTTTTGATAACTTTATGATAATGTTATTATTTTCAAAATAAGTGCAAAATGATAAATCCTCTTCGTCTGATTCTGATGAATTAAGTGTTTCAAATGTAGAAACATTTTAATATGTGACTAAACAATACACCGCAAAGTGATCAATTATGTAGCGAATAAATTTGTACCGTTCTTGTAATCAGGGCCGACGCGGGGGTTGTTAGCGCCCCCAGGCAAGCCGTAAGGGTTTGCAGGTTGTTGAAGACTTAATTCAGCGCCCCTAGCCAGAGTCGTAACTAGCTTTTATCGAGCTCTGGGTAAGATTTTATAATTGGGCTTAAAAAAGGTCATCACCACTTCTAAAATACAAGTAATGACTTAACAAAATGGTTCTCACCACTAAATTACAAGTGATGACCAAATAAAGCGGTTCTTACTATAAAATTACATTACACTAAATATTTTTATATTTGGAGCCTCCCTAGCAGCGGCGCCCGCATACACCGCATGCCCTGATTGCCCGCTTTCGCTGGCCCTGCTCGTACTTCAAGTATTCAATAGTTTTATTGCCTCTCTTTGATTTTTCAGACGGAGATTCCATGCGAATATTACAAGAAACACTAGCAGTATTCACAGCTCCATCAGTGATCTGAGTGTTGGAACTACAGCGAAAAGTAAGTAGTTTTTTTTTATATATTTCATTATTGTAAGTTTTGCGTTCTGTGCCAAAAGTCCAAATTGTTTAATGCGATTATTTTTCGAGAAATATCGATTTTTTTAAATATTTTTAATTTCATATTGGTAAACGCGAATAAATAAAAATTTATTTTCAAATAAGATTGAATTTGACGTGAAAATGTGCTAAAATAAAGTTATTACTGGCACAGCCTCTCTGTGCAGGTGCCCCGTCACTAGAGATGGCAATAAAAATTAATTAATCGATTAAGTGATCATTTTATTAATCGAAATTTTATAATCGATTATCGATTAAATTCTTAGAAAATAATCGATTAATAGATTATGTAATAAAAAAGAAAATATACACTCGTAATTCTCCAGATGGGCGAGAACGAGTGTTCTGAAGGCCTAGTCATCTAGGGACTTTATTGAGAAGAGAGCAAAGTCATCTACCGACCAGTGTTTCAACAATACAACTAAGTAATTTCTAAATTAAATAAAGTTATCGATTAATAATTAATTAATCGATTAATTATTAATTTATCTAAACCAAAAATATCATATGGTAACAAAATACAGTTTCAAACGCTTAGGCGGAACTAGATTTTGCAATTTAGTTACTTTCATCGCTTAAATCGTGCTTTTCGGCCGTTTTGTTTAAGCTTTGTAAATCATACTTAAAATAAACATTTTTGGTTAAGGTTAATATCATTTTAAAATGTCATTTTCTTTATATTTTGATTTTTTGTGTAATTCTTAATACAAATGTCCCATTTATTTATTTTTTTGTCATTAAAATATATAAAAAAATAATTTAATTTTGACATAGGTCATTCGTTTCCATGGTTTCATTGTTGTAATTTTAAATTTTGACATTCCAACATGAAAAATGAAATAACCCAAGAAAGGTCCCTTGTCGTGACAACTTAAAAGAACGAAATTCCCATTTAGTTCCGCCTAAGCGTTTGAAACAGACTGTAATCGATTTCAATCATTCGATTAATCGTTGTCATCTCTACCCGTCACCAGGGTGACCAGATTTCAGTTCAGGAAAACAAAAAATCGGAAATGCAGTATATTTTATTAAATTTTGCTTTTATTTCCTAAAACATTGACAACGTCCATCGACCGTCAACCATCACCCGCTACTGTCTGACTCGCACTACCGGCTGACAGTTGATAGTCCAAGTGCAGTAGATGGCGACACAAAAAAGTCAAACAGTCGGCGACTGCTGCAGGCTCTATACATCCAGCTAATTGGCTTTAACCCTTGGCGTGATCGGAAATAGAAAGTATTAGATATACGCAGGGACTACGTGCGATATTTGCGATGATTATATGAAACGTAACTATGTTATTTTCATTGCTATAAACCATGTACATTAATTTTAGATAAAATTAGCGCAACCCGGAGATTTTATAACAAAACCCGGAGCCCGAAGAAACGATGTTGAAACCCTGAGACTCTGGGTGAAACCCTGTGACATGGTCACCCTGCCCGTCATCCTAATTACTCCTGAAACGTCCTACGTAGATTAGGGTGACCATTTTCTTGAGAAGGCAATGCGGGACGTCGTCACTTCTCAAATATAAGTGAAGAGCAAAAAAAAGGTCCTCACCTCCCAAATTCAAGTGAAGAGCAAAAAAAGGTCCTCACCTCCCAAATATAAGTGAAGAGCAAAAAAAGGTCCTCACCTCCCAAATTCAAGTGAAGAGCAAAAAAAGGTCCTCACCTCCCAAATATAAGTGAAGAGCAAAAAAAAAGGTCCTCACCTCCCAAATCCAAGTGAAGAGCAAAAACAAGGTCCTCATCTCCCAAATATAAGTAAAGAGCAAAAAAAAGGTTCTCAGCTCCCCAAATAAATACAAGTCAAGTGCACAAAAGTTATAATTAAAAATGCGGGACATTTTGCGGGACATGTCATAATGCGGGACACCGAATCAAAATGCGGGAATGTCCCGCGAAATGCGGGACGAATGGTCACCCTAACGTAGATTCGATTTTGTCAACCTCTATTTCTGGCTTCCGGTGTCCCCTTTGCCCCCCATTCGCACAGGATAATTGCAAAATTCTGGAATATGTGTGAACTTTATCGCATTTTTTTCATTACATATTTACTTTTTTTCTGATATTAAGTCTGTCTTAATTATTTCATTTGGGTATTTTAAAATGGTAACTTTCACTGGTGTGTAATCAGTAATCAAGTAACTGTGTGCTTAATTACTGGAAGAATAAGCCAGTGATCGGTGATCGTTCGGTTTTACAACGTACATAACTGTACCGCATATCCATATAGGAACACCTCTGCTGGCTGAGCTGTCTCAGCTGGTGAATGGGCTGACGTATGGTTACCTGCAATGCGCATACTAATGTATAATCTCAAGTGGTTTTGCACTAAACCGTTTTCTTTTCAAAATATTTACTCAAGAGAGATGTCGGATGGAATTTGTAGTATTTATCAAGACATGATCCTTGTCACAAGGCAAGTTTCATTGCAATTATCAATGACATTTTTAGAAAGTGTTTGTTTTATTGTTGTTAAAAAATATCATGGAATTGTAAATAAATTATTTATTAATTTGTCTGTCGTCTGTCCGTCTGTCTGTCCGTCTGTCTGTGTACACGTGCAGAGCAAATTCGGCTGAAAGGATTTTTATGAAACTTCATATTTAAGCTTCTGCCATCAATGGCACGAGTTGATCAACTTTTGGTAAAAATCGGTTGACTAAAAATGGGAGTTTATCGTGGCGATTTTAAGATTTTTGTGAATATTTCACAACAGAAAAATATTTCGAAAAAAATTATTGAACATAAGTTGCTATAAAATCAATAACTAATAACTTTTATATGAGACGTTTTTTGATAAAATGAAAAATTTCGAATAATTTCTGTAAAATTTTTCGAAATTTTTTCTAAGTGTCAATTTTTATCGACCGTCAACATATATAAGGCAGGTATTGTGATCATACCGATTTTGACATTTCGAGATTTCGATGGATCTCCACGAATTGAGGTCCCTACATAACATTTTGACTATTTTTAGCATGATGTCTGTCTGTCTGTCTGTCTGTCTGTCTGTCCGTCTGTCTGTCTGTGTACACGTGCAGAGCAAATTCGGCTGGAAGGATTTTTATGAAACTATATTTAAGCTTCTGCCATCAATGGCACGAGTTGATCAACTTTTGGTAAGAATCGGTTGACTAAAAATGGGAGTTTACTCGTGTCGATTTTAAGATTTTTGTGAATATTTCACAACAGAAAAATATTTCGAAAAAAATTGAACAAAAGTTGCTATAAAAGCAATAACTAATAACTTTTATTTGAGACGTTTTTTGATAAAACGAAAAATTTCAAATAATATCTGTAAAATTTTTCGAAATTTTTTCATACTTATAAGCAGGGCTTCGAACCGTTATTATTTTCGTTTCGGTTTTCGTTCCGGTTCAATTAGAAAAATATATATCGGTTCGGTTCCGGTTTTCGTTCCGGCAAAAATAACGTTTTTTTTCGGTTTTCGGTTCAGTTCCGAATGATAAATTTGACAATGCTTGTATTTGTATTAGAAATTTATTTTCTATTATAATTTAGTAGAACATTTTATTCCTTATTTTGTAATAATCATACCAAGGACGCTGCCAGGGGGAGATTCCTGTCGTTCACCCCCCCCCTCTCTCAAAATAATAGAAGCGCATTTTTTTACTTACTAAAAAAATTACGATTTTTTTTTCTGCTCAGCAGTTTAAAAAATAATTTTAATTAAAATGTATTTTATATTCACTCACATAAACATTATCTGAACCGAAATAAACCGATAATTTTTTTTCGGTTCAGTTCCGGTTTTCGTTCCGACAAAAATAACGGTTTTTTTCGGTTTTCGGTTTTCGGTTCAATTCCGGTTCGAAGCCCTGCTTATAAGTAACGTTTCCATGGTCATGATAAATAATATCTCTGTTCGAAAATATTAAGCCAACATATTTCTACTCTGCTGCTAAAATGTATTTTATATAAGTACTTTATGATGGCGGTCGGTCCTGTGGTGGCCACAGCTGATTTTTTAACTAGTAAGGCCCGCAATGAGGACCTTGCCTAGGGTCCTGATTTTCCTTAGTCCGTCACTGGCTAGGGAGGGAGAACTTAACAAGGTCTGCCCAACGTTGTGATAGGTATAAATGGTTTTACTTCTCCACTAAAGTAATTGGATGCATCACAGATGTATTAATTGAATTTAATGTCGGAAAACTTTGGTTTCAAAGTGGTTTCATCATTTTGGGGATACAAGTCTTTTCCATTTAACTTGAAAAGTTATGACAGTAGTAAAAATGTAAATACTGTCTGTATCTCAGTCTGAATATCAATGCCTAGCGTGTTTATATCCGGCACAACTCAGCAATATGCCAGACACGACAGTTACGTGAATACATTACAAAATAAATTTTACGCGAGAAAAACATATTTTATATATAAAATTGAGATTTATGTTATTATGGAACAAAGTTAATGTAAACTCTATCTAGTAATCTTAAGATTTCCATTTAATTAAATACTGTCATAGTTACTCAAGAAGCTATATGACAGTAAACTAGTTTTTGCCCACGCATATTAAATTCTTGAATATTAAAATTGTATTAAAATACTTAGGTCTATTAACACAAATTTGGTCATAAGGTCACTTTTTCATAGCTATTTTAAAGTAGTTCTTTTTAATAATATTTATATTATGCGGAAGTAAACAAACACAATTCACTTTAATTCAAAAAAAGGTATTAATGAGTTGAGAAAATGTTTAAACTTGAACTATCAAAGCCAAAATCAAAATTATCCATATTACAATACGTACAGTTCTTCCTAGGCGCGCACACAGAAAATTAATCTGGGGGGGGGTCCATTTCGAAAAAATATCCCTAAAGTAATACAAATATATTGTTTTTTTTTTACGGAGAGGAGTTGGCTCATATACAGGATGTTTGTTTGAAACGGGGAACCCCGAAAATCTCCTTTATTTGTAAAGATACAAAAAAATCTTCAGAACAAAAGTTAAACTAGATAAAAAGGCCCATCTAAAGGTTACTATAAGAATTCTGAGGCATTTCCGGGTTCACCGGAAATGATGTCAACTTTTGATCAAACATAGGGAATCGATAATTTTATATTATTTTCCTAAAAGTACATTAAATTAGCTTTACAATGATACCAAAAAATCATATTTTTATGTTAACCATTTCAAAATTACGACCATTTATTTACAAAATAATAATCAACATAAGTTTTACAAAGTTGAACGTAGCAAGCTTTGAAAACAATAAAAAAAGAAACAAAATATCTCTAAAATAAACTATTTGACTATTTAGAAAAAAAAACTATTACTTTTTACAATTATTTTACAAAAAAAATAATTGCAAATGTTCGATCAAACCACCATTATTGTCCACACATTTTCTCATTCTTAATAAAAACTCTTTCATCGCCCTTATAAGAGTACACTCTTGGATATCCCGGATTGCACTTCTAAACCTTTATGTTGATTATTATTTTGTAAATAAATGGTCGCCATTTTGAAATAATTAACATAAAAATATGACTTTTGGTGTCATTGTAAAGCTAATTTAATGTACTTTTAGGAAAAAAATATAAAATTATCGATTCCCTATGCTAGATCAAAAGTTGACATCATTTCCGGTGAAACCGGAAGTGCCTCAGGATCTTATAGTAACCTTAAGATGGGCCTTTTTGTCTAGTTTAACTATTGTTCTGAAGATTTTTTGTATCTTTACAAATAAAGGAGATTTTCGGGGTGCCCCGTTTCAAACAAACACCCTGTATACATATTTTAATTCTGATTATAATTTAATTTTTATTAACCCTTACGTTACGGTGTTTTTTGATTGCGGTGTGGGGGGGGACAAATGTACCCCATTTTTATTATGTCGTAAATAAATAATTTATTAAAAATTTGTATTCAGGTTTACTATGGAATATATTAAAAATGTTTTTTAGCTGAAATTACAATATTTTCAATTGCAATTTTTTCATACGTCCAACATTCATAAAATCCTGTTTCATACTAACCAACTAAATTTCTAGCAAAGCATAGTATACGCCCAACCTGATACGTCCGTCCTGTCCGACGTCTAGATTCATACTGCATCGGGTGTTAAGGCGTAGCTGCTTTGCAAATATTCAGGGAATTCACCCGAGTTGACTCCGCCATTTACTTAAAAATAACCAATAAAATTCATGAAAAATAAATGAATTAATATTAGGTGTTTAAAATAAAAAATGAAAAAAATATTTACCTACATTGTTTCATAAGTAGGTAAATAAAGTATTTATAAAACTCAAGAACGATTATTTTATTCAAATTTGGTTGCGTACATTTTAAATAGCACCGCTCCGTAAGAGTTAAGAAAAAAGATGATTTTTTATTTTCATTTGCTTAGTTTGTATTAAATAAGTATATGATTTTTCCAACCTGGGGGGGGGGGGGGTCTGGACCCGAGGACCACCCCTTTGTGTGCGCGCCTGGCGTAATGACTGCATTAGATATGATTTGCGATTTACTGTCCGACAAATATTTCGTGGCCGGGCGTGGCTTATTGTGCGCACAGAGAGGGCACTATGAAAGACAGTGTCAGATATAGAGTACAGTCAGAGAAACAAGTTCACATTCTTACACGTGTACATTATATTTATCAGTTAATTACGTCTACAAAGACAAGTTCCTCCCATCATAGTCGAACAACAAAACTATAGAAACGCAGCTGCTTGATTGAAGTGATTACTGCATTTGACGTTCACTTTGTCGACTTGCTTATTGGCCAGAGCACCCCCGTCCCGCGTCTTTTTCCAAACTCCAGCAATTTCAAGTAGATTGTAAACAATAAAGGCTTACATTCTATGTTATAATGTAATACAGATGTTTTCCCGCTAAATATACTTACATAACAATGTAAAATTTTTTACTACTAATAGCACGTCCACATAGTTTGCTGTTTGTCTCCATGATTTTAAATATTTAATATATTTTGAATCTTGCACTTGACTGTAATGGCGTGTGTAGGAAATAATGCAATTCGCCAAAATTATAATCCCCACTACAAATTTCACGCGCATCTTTCACGCCCGGCCATTAAATATCTGTCGGACAGTAGATGGCAGTTATAACTGAATCCATTTTTGCTAATATAGTTTAGTTAGTGGTGTGTGGGGGAGAGAAGCCCATTGCTTCGACCTGATTTGCCGTAAACCTGTTTTCTTATCTACCTTACTTCCACTGGAACACCAAATTATGACGTTATGTGCTTGTGCGCAGAGGCAATACACTAATTTGTAGTCAGTCAAGTGAAAGGAACATCTCCACCTTAACTGGTCGCCCTTATCTATCACCGTAACTATTTGCCCCCCACCAACCAACCATCAAACGTCCTGGGGAATAATACTAAAATGGCAAACCACAAAAAATCACTAGAATACAAAGGTAGATAAATATGTAGTTTTGGTCATAGATCAATAAAATTGGGTCCATTTTGAAGTTTGGGCAAAATTTTTGGAATTATAGGCAAAAAACTGACCCAAATCGACTCAAAAACTAGGAGATCTTTTATATATTTAGAATTTATAGAAGAAATAATAAAATTGTTGTTGTGAATCCACGATACTTGTGACATTTTTTGAGAAACCCTTAATAAATACCGTTTGAGAAGCACTGATTTGTAATATTTCCTGTGCACGGTGTAGATTTAAAAATGTTTAACGCAATTATTCGATGAAATTGTCTATTAACGAGATAATGATATTAAGAGTAAAATAAAATTAAACAACCACTTAATAAAATATATACCGGAAGTTGTTCACAAACCGGAAAATGCAAATATCTATATCAAAATAGATCTACAGATTTATAATTTACAAGATTATAATAATTAGATAAAATTATAAATTTTTAATATGTTTTCCATGCATGGACAGTATATCTAAAGACTGAAGTCAATAGGGGATAGGGATAGGGATATTATTTTTTATTATATTCCTCTTGTTGCATATAAACATAAAAAACAGTTTTTATTTATTTTTTTGTAATTTGAAGGCTTAAAAAAATCATAAATGTATGTAGCGCGCGAAAACGACGTGTGACGTCATACTCCTTCTAACTGACGTATGACACTACTAGCTTACCGGCGTACATAGTCTGTTGTGAACTTATTTGTTTGTATAACTTTCATAGGTTATGTAAAGTTAGAGTGATTTTAGTTAAAATAAAGTTTAATTCTATAAAAACAATTTATACATGTTTATCGAAACGTAAACCGTAAACAATGTAGTAAAATTCTGACATCTAAATTACATAAATATTTACATTTTACAGAGTTGCAGCGTTTGTTTACATAAAGTTATAGAATATAAAATAAAAATTATTTTGACACCACGTATTTCCTCAGCACTGTAGCATTCATTATTTTTCATATATTCCATGAGCATAAATGCATCAATGTTGGGTAAATTATCACTCTGAGCCCTAACAAAATCTTTATCTGCCATTTTAATAATAAATGCGTGAAAAATTGCTTAAAAACAAATACAAAACTCTCGAACAATACAATACACACACGTGTAAAGATTATGTTGTAGCTGTATCTGTGATGTGAAACCCCTATCGTTTGACGTCATACTCAGTCGTTTTACTCGGCAACCTTCGCTCCGTGGTCGGCTTATTTCAAATTTACAATATTTTAATTCAAAAATTTAGCTATAATATTAATTAAAATGTAATTTTTGTTTTGTTAGGTGACATAACTAACATTAACATATCAAAATAATGTAGTTTTAAGGAAATACAAATTTTATGCGTATCCCCTATTGTATATATGTGGATGTTCTACTTATTAGTATTAGACGCACGTTTATTATCTCACTCTCGAGTTCATGAACATTCATGCATTGTTATCTCTTGCTAATATTCTAAGACATAAGATTTGTTGTTGATATAATTTTATATCTTAATCATATGAGCCTTCCTGGACGAGGACCATGATCCTAGGTTAAAAATTTCTCTTTGACATTGTTTTTACCAATGCAACACTGTGCTCTGACTTGGACAAATCTCAGAAAAAATAATAAATATTTCGGAAATACAGTCTTCCGCAGATAAACCACGTTTGACATTATACAAAATTATTGCATGATCTCGTGGCGGTAACTCACTCATATTGATAAGTTTACACTTGCACTGCAAACAATAGACAGACTACATACTTTAAATTTCTTTATCAGTAGGTATATCTATTATGTTTTGAATGGTTTATTTAATGATGCAAGAGTAAACTTGTAATTTTTGTTGGTACAGCCGTGTTTCAAAACTTTTCTAGCACCCTACGTATAAAATTAAATTGTATTTTATAGCAGTGTTTCCCAACCGCCGGTCCGAGAGATTTTTTTGCCGGTCCGCGAGATTTTTTTTTACTATGCTACTATTTGCCTATACTCTATCTCAGAAAGACTGATAGTAATAAAATTTATTATTTGTAAAAAGTTATTGTTTTTTCACACAGAAGCGGCAAAACAAAAGCGACAAAATATGAATAGTTCGAAAAGAAATATTGTTAAAAACAAGCGAGTGTGCCGCACATATTATATGGGAATACGAACTAGGGTTAAACACAATAGACCATAAAAATTTGACCCTAAAATTTTGAGGAAAAATATGGTCACAGGGGTGTGTTTAATGATATGATAAATATAGTCAAAGGCGTGCGTTTAATAAAATGATAAATAGTAATATAAAAATACACAAAACCAATTTAAACGTGCTTAAAATGTGTACGCCACTGGTAACTGCCTGACAAAATGATTTATTACTATCAGTCTTTCTGAGATAGAGTGTAATAAGTTATAACCCACTTAATTTTGAGATGAAAATCTGTTAATTGCTTAAGGATAATTTGTTTTTTCACTAATTATATGTGATTCATTATTTGTTGTTTTTTTTTGTGGTTGTAATCAGTGCAATAAAAAATATAAAACTTTTGCGATACATATTCCTTTCTAAACTTGCCGGTCTGTCATGAAAAAGGTTGGGAAACGCTGTTTTATAGCAATTATACATTTTGTAAAAGATTGTTTAGAAAATGATTTATTATCTGGAAAAGGATCGTGAAAAACAAGATTAACTTATTTTAATTCTCCAAGGTTATTTAAAAAAATTAACGTGGGGTTTCGTAGGTGTTTCAATGCATAGACATAAAAGTTAATACTAAGATACTGGGAGTTGATAGCCCTAAATGTTGAGTGCCCAAAACGACCTTTACTTTTTTACATCTTTTTTTTTTGGGTATTGAGAAGTGACTCACTCTAACGCTAAATGGTGGCCAAATTATTGTACTAAATACTGCAGTACAGTTTGAACTTATTACGTATAATTTAGTGTTGAATTTTTGTTACAATGTCGACACAAGTTAGAAAAAAGAAAAAGAAAAACTATAAAAGCAGAATAAAATGTAGTGTTTTTGGTTATCATTTAAGAAAGGACAAAGATAGGCATCTTAGTTTTTTTTTCCTTTTTCTAAGAAAAATAGAGGTAGAGTTAATATTAAATCTTAATTTTCGTAAAATGATTCTGTTGTTGAAGGATTAGAGATAGAAACTTATGGTTTAAAATCTACAAAAAACAAATCAAAAACTACATGAGGTAGGGACCTGTGGTTGGAATTTTTTAAATCCTGAGGTCCTAAAGGGTCTTAGGACATATTGTAAAACAACCTTAAACACAAAAGTTTTTGTGAAATTTTAAATTTTTCATTTTATTTGTAATTTTAAAGAATCCTAATTTAAGAACAATAAAATATAGGAACCTTAAGTTTGAATTTTTTAAATTTACATACTTTTTTCTACCTAGATAAAAAAATAGGGCCCTCCTTAGTTAACGCCTTTTTGATCCGTGTAGTTTTGAAAATTTGCAAATATTTCATTTTTAAAAGACTATCTCAAAATCTACATGAAATAAGAAAACTGTGGTTGAAATTTTTGAAATATTGAGGTTCTAGAGCAGTGTTTCTCAACCAAAAACGCACCGCGGACCAGTAAAATACATAATTTTCTACCGCGGACCACTAATAAAAAAATTTGATGCATTTTTTGTAAGAAAACAGATATATTTAATGTGCTAACTAAATACATTTATTTTATTTGTGGAAAATCACAGAAAGTTTACAGAAAATAAACAAAATATAAATTATTTATATAAAAAATGTGCATAAATAATAACAAAAAAACTGCAAAAAATACACACAAAAACTTTCGCGGACCACTAAAATTTTTCTGCGGACTACCTTTTGGGAAACACTGTTCTAGACGGCATTAGGATATATTTTGAAGCAATCCCCAAATTAAAAAAAAAAAAAAAATGCAAAATTTTTAATTTGTCATTTTTTTTTTTCAAAAAATCATAACTTAAGAACAATAAAATATAAAGAACCGAGGTTGAATTTTTCAAATATTCGTATATTGTTTAGTCTAGAAAAAAATGGGGCCTAATAAACCAACTTTTATATTCTGACTGTCAACCGACGATCTGAACGCACAAGATCCCGGATTCTGTCGACATTGTCATCGGTTCTTGAAGATGAAGGCCTTCCGCTACGTGAATCAACTCTCTTGAGTTGAAATGCCTTACTCTCTCCTTCTGAAAATGCCTTAAACCACCAAAAAACCTGGGTCCTTGACAAAACACTGTCTCCTTGACAAAACACTGTCTCCGTAGCCTGCTGAAATTTTGCAAAAGTTTCCATTGTACTGTGCCCAAGTCTGAAGCAAGGAAACAAAACCTGATAGCACACCGTTGCTCGAAATGAATGTCACTCATTTTTAGAACGCACTAGAAAAACTGTTTTACAAAAAAATCGCTATGGACAACAAAATTACTCTAGCGACTTCAAACTCGTACTGAAGGCGTATCATATGTTCACCTGCCGCCCCTCCAAGCCCCGCGTCTTAAATAGGGTGACCATTTTCTTAAGAAGGTAATACGGGATGGAGCAAAAAAAAGGTCCTCACCTCCCAAATCCAAATGCGGGACAAAATGTTAAAATGCGGGACTTTTGCGGGACGCATCTTAATGCGGGACTTTTGCGGGACGCATCTTAATGCGGGACAAAATGTTAAAAAGCGGGACAGTCCCACAAAATGCGGGACGAATGATCACCCTAGTCTTAAATGTTGCCAGATCAAACGCTATGTTGCCAGTCCCGGTTACTTAATTTACAGCCCTCGTATGTTTAATCGATTAACAATCATTCGATTAATCGTTGCTATTTTTAATTACAAGTAAAAATGCGAAAATGTACTTAAAGCGAAGTACTGCCTTATTTTCATTTATTCATGCATGTAATAGCTACATTACATGCTTAAAATGTATTGGAACTAACCGAGTACTTGTTTTATTTCTTTATTACATCATGTTTAGACGTGAAATTTCGGATGTTTCCATTCAACATATTCTATTTCGTTTAGTTGTATTCTAGGACCGTGTTCTGAACCTTATTCGGAGTTTTACAGTATTTTGTAGATTCTACTTCAAGATTTTAACACGGAAATATACCGTTGTACGTAAGAATCTCACCTAAAATTCCATTCTAAAATCGAACATTCGGCTTGTAAAACTCATCTTTATAAAATCCATTCACATATTTGGTGAAAGTAAATAACATTGCATTTTAATTTTGTTTTTATTTCCGTTATTCTCGAATTGCACTATCCGTAAACTAACGAACTTACCCGAGGTATTGTAGTTTGTTCTTGTAGTTTCGAAGCTATGCCACATGCTCCAGTGTACAATTCTTTACGAATGGTGATACTTGTGCACATGCGTGGTCTTGGACGTATGTGTCTTATTTATTAGTGATATAAAGACGATTTTGTGTGTGATTTCGTGTTGTTCTTTGTGATACTGTGGGAAAAGTGTTTTTTATTTTGGGTTTGTGGTAAAAAATTAGCAGAATTATTGTAAAAAAGGTTTTTATGCCGGTTTTATCTTGTTTTTACAATAATTAAACGTGTAACAATGAATATTTATTAGCTTATAATTTATAAGAACTTAAAAATTAAATTTATGATTAATAAATTATTTGTTCTTTCTTAGTTTTTGCTACTAAAAACTTGAAGTTTACATGGTTTTAAATAATCTTTAAAATTATAAAGCATTTTCAATATTCTGTAGGTGTTTCCAGATTTTCGCAACAATGACCAAGTTTTCGTTCGTATGTTTTTATTTTGAAACACATGCATTTTTTGTTAGTTTTATTAATTTTCTCTGCTCCTTTCTAGATTTTCACAACAATTAAAATAATAATTTACCTATTTTTTGAAAAGCATGCATACTTTTTTGCAGTTTTATGTTTTAATGTATTTTCTCAACAATGTAAGATCTGTCTTTGATTGTTTTAATATTTTTTGAAATACGATATTTCTTCTGTTCACTTTTATGTAGGCCTTTCGATGATTTAAAAATCGTGGGCCCTAGAGTAAGATTAGTTCAAGGGCACCCAAATAATTAAAAAATGCAAATTTGGGACCCGCAAACTTTTAGTTGGTCCCGTTAACAACGTGAATATGTATGCGTAAATTATTTTCTTAAATATCTTTTTAGGATTTCGTAGTTATGACTAAGAAACCCTTATACCGGCACTCATGTGTCTGTACGGTTGAAATTGTGGCCAAACAGCTGGTAAAATACTGAGGTTAAAAAAAAAAACATCTCGCGGAATTAATAAAAAGCATGTAATTTTTGATTATTTTTTTAAAGGTTGGCTGTGGTATCAAAAAAAGCTCTTAATACGTAGATTAATGAACATTTTATAAAAAAATACATATTTGTTTTCAATAACTGTGTCTCTTCGTTAATGTCCATTTTTCGGAACCATACATAAGTATAGGTCGAACGTAGTTTCGTTGTTATTTTGTGGTCGATTTCGGTTGTGCAATGTTTCAGAGCTATAGTATGGGCCGTATAGTTTTTTTGCGAAGTCTTTCTACTGGTTGGTGAATATTCTTTTTTCCTAAATCTACCATTCTAGTTGATTTTAATCACGTGTACTATCCACTGTAATCGTCTGCTTTTCCTGGATTTATATTTAAATTTTTTTTTATTTTTACATTATTTTTTGGATCAATAGAAAATTTGGCATGGGAAAATTTTATAATTCTTGTTAAACAGGATTTTCCAACTATATAGAATAGCAGGCGTGCACCCGGGGGGGTTCAGGAGATTGACCCCCCCCCAAGCAGCGATAAAACACGAGGTTTTAGTGTTTTTAAGGGACACACTTGAGTTTTCTCTTCTTCATTTGAAATTTGGAGGACATGAGATTTTTTTTAGGTTATCATCACTTGTATTTTGGAAATAAGGATCTTTTTGGGTCATCATCACTTGTATTTTGGAAGGGAAGACGATTTTTTGATAGGTCATCCCTTACATTTTGGGAGTGGGATCTTTTTTTTTTGTCCTCACTTGTATTTTAGAAATGTGGACCTTTTTTAGTTCATTTTTGAACCTTTTTTAACCCGATACTAATGTAGGTCCTGGTCCATCCCTGCTTCTATAAAACAATTTTATCTTCTAAGCCCACTCCCTAAGAAAAATTCCTGGGTGCGCTCCTTTAGAATAGTGCTTTCCAACCGGTGTCTTGCAGTACTCAGTAGTGTGGCGAAATTTATGGTTTAAATAAATAAATACTTAATAAATACTCAATAAAACTAAAAATAAAAATTTCAGTTCTATTTCGCTCTTGGATTACAAGATACAGTTTCTTCCTGTAGCCCATCTTTTGGTCTTCCTCAATCTTGTACACCTTTTGGATTATACAGCAGAACCTGCTTGAGAACTCTCCAAGCGAGCATCCTTCAAAGATTTTACCCAGCACAGGAGAAATTTTCAATTCTTCCCGTACATCTTCATTGCTTCATTGTCTGCTTCATTTTTTAATAGTTCTCAATAATTTAATTTTCACTATCTGAATTCTGCTTTCATCTGGTTGCTTTAGTATCCAAGATTCCCCACTGTATGTGAAAATAGGAATTGCCTTTGATTTATAAAAATAATTTAAAAAGAATCACTTCAAAAATTTAGGAATTAGCATATTGTTTTCTTTTTAACGTTTTTATAAAATTTATTTTTATTCTTTTCCTGGGTGTCATCTTTTCCTTAAGGCAGTGTTTCCAAAGGGTGTGCCGCGGCATCTGTGTGCCGCAAAATGTTCTATGTGCCGCGAATTCTTAAAAAAAAACTAACGTGATTATTTTAATATCATTGTCCGAATATACGTACAATACCATTAATAAGAATAAAGTACACAAAGGATCTTTTTATAACGAATTGAAATTGATATATTCTGAATACAGGGGAGTCTGCATTCAAAATGTCTTCTTCTGTAACTACGTAGGTGTGCCACGAAATTTTTCTTCTTTGGATAATGTGCCACGAGAGTAAAAAGATTGTGAAACACTGCCTTAAGGCATTGTTTCTCAACCGGGGTTCGTCGAGTGTCTCTTAGAAGTTCCGCGAAAATTAATAGTGGTTATATTTGTTGTTTTTAAACGTTGTATCATGGGTCAAACTATTCAATATATCCGGAATATCAAGTTTAATATCTCATTAGAAAATGTTTGCCTGTGTTAATTTATCGAAACTGTTTTAAAACAGTCAGATGGTGCAGGGGTTCACTCAATAACAAGTCAGCTTTGGGGTTCTCCACTCATAAATAAGTTGGGAAACGCTGCTTTAAGGCATACTAAGTATGTCATGTAAAAGATTGGAAAGCACTGATATAGAGTATTGAATTTTGTTAAAATCCATTCATTCTAAAGTAAAAATTACTTGTTCGATGTTTATATATCAGTTTTAGATATTGGTGTCCCGATTTACTACTTATACTACCCTTAATTTAGGCTATTAACTCCTTTTTTTGGTGCCTCTTGGTGGTTTTCCCCATTACATGACAGATCTAAAATTACTAAAGGCAACCACTCTATTTCTGTTGTACTTAACCGTGAACCTTGAAATTTACTAAACAGATAAGTGAGACAACGCTAATTATCTTAAATGCAAGTAAACATAAATGTAAACAAGGAAATTGAGCAAACAGCTCAATGTGCTCGCTTTTAAAAATAAATAACATTTATTGTGTCTACAGGAAAAATTTAACTATTTTGCAGAGAATTTTATGAATTTGGGCACTATCAGTTGGGTGGATTTTTGAACCTCCTGACATAAGTAACATCGCGATCTTTTAATCAGACCTTTCCAGGTATCTTGCATACCTACATTTGCTATTTTATCAGTTCAGCTATTGTGACGTTTTCTCTATGGTTCCAGTTTCTATCCAAAATATGTATGACATAATTACATTGGATTATCTAATATTTTTATTTAAAGTGATTTAATTTTCTATTGTATTATTATATTAATGTTATTCAGAAGAAATTCTCACAGATTTAAAAATACTATTACTGTAAACTTCCGCCTATAATTTTTGAAATAATTATGAATAGAATTTTGATATGCTTTATTTTTAAATTATTGTATGAGAATAGTTAAATAGTTTTTCTCTGGAGCTCCAGGAAGTTGAAAAAGCATTTAAGATTATTAGCTCCTTACGTAAATTTGTCTTTATAACGTGCTACTGTTTACAAAAACTGTTTACGTATTGCTTGTTAAGAAAGACCAGAAATACAAACAAGAATATTAAAGGGGAAATATATCAGCACGACAAAATATGTACTTCGAAGACAAATATGGCACGACAAAATGTTTTCGGTCCGACAAATTACGTCATTATGGCGACAAATTAGGTTCTTTAACTTCATAAATTCTGTATTTATGTTACTCATATTCTATAATACATATACGAGGTCTGTTCAAAAAGTATCGCGAATTTTGAATTTCCGCGGGTTACGTATATTCGATTTTCGACTTTTTTGTGACGTTATGTTGGTACTCATGTCTCTCACTTATGCCAAGTTCGGTCATTTTGAATGTTCAGTTAATTTTTGACAGTTGCTTTGCTTGCACGTATTTTGGCTCGTTTTTTGCATGTACCAAAAAATGGATCAAAGAATCTGTATCAAATTTTATGTGAAAATCAAAATTAAGTGCGCGGACGCATTCCGAATGTTGACTATGGCATATGGTGAAGCTACCTTGAACCGAAGCAACGTTTATCGGTGGTACAAAATGTTCTCAGAGGGCCGAGAAGATGTGAACGACGAAGAGCGTGCCGGACGCCCGAGCACGTCAACAACAGACGAAAACATTGATGAAGTGAAGAAAATAGTATTGGCCAATCGTCGAATCACCGTTAGAGTTGCTGAGGACCTAAATATATCGTTTGACTCATGCCATTCGATTTTTACCAATGATTTGGGGATGAGACGGGTCGCCGCGAAACATCGTCGCCCACACGTCGTTGAATGTGCGAGTTTTTTGCCAAAAACAACACTAATAATGCCGCAGCCACCGTATTCCCCAGATCTGGCCTCCTGTGACTTTTTCTTGTTCCCGAAATTGAAGAGGCCCATGAAAGGACGACGCTACGCTACGAGTGAGGAGATAAAGACGGCATCGAAGGAGGAGCTGAACAAGATCACAAAAAATGATTTTTTCAAGTGCTTCGAGGATTGGAAAAAACGTTGGCACAAGTGTATAATATCTGGTGGGGATTACTTTGAAGGGGACAAAATAGATATTCATGAATAAATAAATAATTTTTGAAAAAACACAGAATTCGCGATACTTTTTGAACAGACCTCGTATATCTTAGATTTCTTGAAATGAAAGCCAAAATATCCTTACTTTCCATATGACGCTGGTATTTAGGTACGTTTTTAGATGACGCACCAAGTTTTATCGTTCACCTGCATATTCTGCACAATAACAAGTATTCACCCTATATTTATAAGAGGGTTGACTTTTATATTTCGGGTTTGCGCTAAACCCATATTGCTGCCATCTGGTAACTGATGCTTCTATCGTAAAGTTTGACGGTATACGTACTCAGAACGTTTTAACGTACGCTATTCGTGTTGTTTGCAACATGAAAAAAATCATCTTTGCTAAAAATGGAATTAAATCGTGAACATTTTCGAGCGATTATTTTTTACAACTTTCGACGTGGATTAACCCAACAACAGTCCATCGATGAACTTAATTCGACTTTGACCGATGAAGCACCATCAAGGACTACTGTTTATTGATGGTTTGCCGAGTTCAATCGTGGCCGTAGTTCGCTTAAGGACGAATTTCGTGAAGGTCGTTCAAAATCGGTTGTTGTTCCGGAAAACATTGATGCTGTGCGTGATACCCTTTTCACACTAGAACTTTAAGACGAGTGAACTTAAAGTTCACCGATGTTTAACATCGGCTTGCTTTCACACTTGATGTTTAAATCTCCGGTGCTGTCATCAGCTACAGTAATTTTGTCTTTAAGTTACCGTCCGGAAATTATCAGTTTTGAACTGTTTGCACAGACGCACATTTTGAATTATTATAAACAAATATGGATATTTCATTTCATTCTATAATAAAGACACTACAATAAAGAATATATTACACTTGTATTAACATGTAAGTCGATACATTTTATATCAATTTTTGTAGCTCTGTATTTTATTAAACACATTATTAAAATAAATATTTTTATTATAACAATAAGTATTCACTTCTTATAACGTCGATATAATACAGTATTCTTGTTTATGATAATATAAAATGTTGACAGCACAAATTCAAGGAGTATTTTTTTATAATAGAAATTAAGTTGGCAATGCGGACGATGTTTAAGACGCATATCTCTGTCTTAAACATCGCTTGTATTTAGACGAGGCCATACGGTTTCACATTAGCGTTTAAAGATACATTCACTTTAACATCTGATCTTAAAGTTCTAGTGTGAAAAGGGTGTTAAAGACAAATTTCATGAAGGTCGTCCAAAATCAGTTGTTGTTCCGGAAAACATTGATGCTGTGCGTGAACTGATATTGCAAGATCGTCATGTGACTTATCGTGTGATTTAAGTATTCTTGGGCATTAGTGGGACCAGCATACATTCACTATTGCATGAAAATTTGGCTGTCAAAAAGATTTGTTCACTTTGGATGCCATAATCGCGGTGGAAAAAGCCTCAATCGGAGTGGAAAAAGTGCTTCGAAAATTGGGTCAAACGCATGCAAAATTATATTGATCTTCATGGAGAATATTTTGGAAAACAATAAAGCGACTTTTGTTGATAAATAATTGTTTTTGATCTCAAATCCGGAAATATAAAAGGAAAGCCACGTATGCAGGATGTATGTCTGGTTTTCGTTCATGAGATTCGCGATCTTGCGCAGTTTTAGCGAGAGGGCGAAAACATATGATTCACCGGACCTACCCCATTACGAAAATCAATAAGACGAGTCTTCAGTTTTCAGCGCCGCAAAGCCGAGAAAATTTAATTTAATTGTCTGCAGTAAAAGTCTATTTAGGTCACATATAAACACTTATAAACTTGAAGCTATTAGCGCAATAGTATTAAAATTCTTCAAGACATATATGGATTTATATGGTCACTAGAACATATTAAATTCTATCTATATCAAATTTTACTCCTATATATGCCCAGTACTAAAATGTAGAAATTAATATCAAATTTCAAGTCTTCTCTGAGAATCGAACCCCCCAACCTTTGGATCTCTCCACGAACATTTTTGTTATTAATTTTTGTGGTAAAGTTAAAAAGTTTATTTACTTCGTAAATTATTTTCTCCACGACCACTATAGAATTTACCAATTCTAAAACCAATTTAGACTACAGAAAGTTAATATTCTAACACAAGAGTTTTTTTTTTTTTTTTTTTATTTTTAATGGCCTTTGCTACTGTGGCAATTAGCCAAACACAAGAGTTGGAATGTTATTCTAAAGCACTTATTTTCTTATGCATTTTGCGTATATTTTATTCCATCACTTGTTATGGAATAACTATTCCATGCTTGTTGTCTTTTGTTTTTGTAGGGTTACATTAAGATATATGCAACGTTTACATTAAATAAATGCAACATAACTTCCTAACCTAAAATACTGGCCGATGTGCAGCAAATTAAATTAAAATTAAACAAATAATAAATAAAAAAATTAGTTTAATTAATTGATTAATTTGTTATGTAATATAAATTATTTGTTAAGATAAAATGTTTGTTAAAATAATTATTTCTTAATTTTTTTTCTTTCTGGTGGTCGTGGAGAAAGTAGGGTCTGTGACTCTGTTGGAAGAGAAAATTCGTTGCTCGTGGTTCCTCACGCTCGCCTGCGGCTCGCGCTCGGAATGTTCCACTCGCATCGAATTTTCTCATGCCAACCTTGTTACAGAACTATTATTGTCAGTAGACACTATCTTCAGTAGCTTAATAGATCTGCATTTTTATTCTGGACTACGATTTTGTTATCTAAAGACATACTTTCAACATTTGGGCATTTACTTGCTAGATATATACGAAACCCTAAATTTTGTGAAAATTCACACTTCACATCAGTTTTTTTAAGGCAGTGGTACGCAATTTTTTTTATACTTGCGACTTCCTTCCTTAGGCAGAAATTCAACGCGACTCCTTTCGTTAGGTAGAAATCAGTGGCGGCGCTAGCACTTAAAATATGGGGGCAGGAAATTTTTCAGTAAAATTTGGGAGAGCCAGGAAATATTTGAAATCATTTTTTTATCGTTAACACATGAAAATATAAGTGATGACAAAAAAAAGTCTTCACTTCCAAAATACATTTTTCTCCAAGTAATTTGAGCGGGGCAACTCTTTTAAACCTGTTCATATTGCACGCTGTGTATAATGGGAAGCGCATGCGTGCTCAGCCGTGCATAATGAACGTCTACTCTACGGCAATTTTGTTTTTATTAAGTTAGTTAAAATATTTGGCGTTTAGCAACAATGTCTTTGCGTCTCACATATTTCAACTTTATAACTAGAATATTATTTATAAGTTCGAATAACTTAATAAATAAATATATTTTTAAAATTGTTGTAGTCTTAAATTACTCCATCTTGCTATATTAAGTACCTTTCCGGTTATCTTTTATAGCAGTGCTATATTTTGCTGCTAATTTTATCTTTTGCTCTCAAAGGCAGGATGTTTAGTCTTCCTTTCCAAGTTTTGAAAAACTCAATATAAAAAAGAAAATTTTTATTACATAATTATCCACCCATATGTTTAGGTAATAAAAACAGTGCATCTGAGTACCTGACCTAAGTTAGTATATTCAAATAAAAGAACTTCTCAAGTCCACCGTTTTAACTTCTAAAGATAACTCTAGATTCCAATAAGAAGAGAAAAAGAACCACTTCAGTCGCAGTAAAGTAGTAAAAAAGGATGTTTACAAAATGACGCGACTTGGCTTCTTCCTAACAATAACATAACAAACACAATTTAAGTATTGAAAGTATCTTAGAACTATACTTGGTATTTTTACCTATTTCTTAATTTACTTTCAAATTTTTGTATAATTAACCTGAGTAAATCCGGTATTTCTATTTTGCATTAAATTACTTGAAGACTAAAATAAACCAAATACGTTTTTAGGGTTTTGTAGGTATGACCAAAAAACCCTTATACCGTCATTTTGTCGTCTGTCTGTCTGTCTGTCTGTCTGTTTGTCTGTCTGTCTGTCTGTCTGTCTGTCTGTCTGTCTGTCTGTCTGTCTGTTCGGTAAAAATTGTAGCCAAACGGATAAACCTAGAGAGTTGAAATTTGGCATGCTTATACAACTCTTTGACCCGCACATAGGAAAAATACTAAAACATCTAAAAAACATACCCCCCTAAAAATATAAACAAATATGTGCTCATCGAAAACAAAAATATTTTTTTTAAATTCTGAGTAGGGTATCAAATGAAAGCCCTTAGTACGTGGATTAACGATCAAATTTTTATTTTGGCAAAATAAATTATTTTGATGCGATTTTTGCCAAAAATGTGCAAAAAAAATTTTGTCCCACACCCTGTAGCCCAGATGGTTTAAACTAAAAATCTAAAAAAATTCTAAGTAATGTATATTGGTGTGAACCGAAATAGTACAACAGGAATTTTTGATCAGATCATGTTTTTGGAAAATAACGCATTTTTTGTGGTTTTTGGTTCACAAAGTACAAAAGTTATACCAATGTAAGACATTCACATGCATGGCGTGCGATGGCGACATGCGTTAGGGCACTCTTAAACTGGCTGGAAAACGAAGGGTTTCGAGTTCGAGTACGGAGTGAATTTTATTTTTTCTGTTTTTTTTTTGCATTTTTATTATGTTGAAATTATTTTGTCAAAATTCTAGTTATATTTTGACAAATGTTGTATTTAATTTTTAAGAGCGTAAATTTAATAACCAGTCTTATTATATGATTAACAGACGATAAATTATTTTAAAAATATCGTTCAAATTGCCGTGATTACTACAAAGTAAAATTTGTCCTACACACTCAGCATACCGCCTTCACTTATTATATACCTGCGAAACCCTGAAATGTGTGAATATTCACACTTCACATCAATTTTTTTAAATGAAATTTTTGATAACTGTTCTTTAAATAAAATTTTACAATTTATTTAGTTGATTAAAACCAGTTATTTTAGAATATTTGAATATCTCCTTCTAATTGGAATTTGAATATTTTAATGTGAGTGTACCTTGTCCCCCAGTTCTGCACAGGATAAATAAAATTAATGCAGTTGAGAACAGAACAAACCTTCAGACTTTCAGACAAGGTTAAATCTGATGTGAACAGTACAACACTTTTAAATTACTTTAAAATAAACGACTCGCGAATCGGTATTTTTGATAACTGACTCCCGGCTCTTTTCACTCGTAAATCGTAATTACATTAAATATTTTAGGTTGGGGTGAGTGTCATAATGAAATGTGATTTTTATTACATTTTAAATTTTTATGTCATTCTTAATAAAATTTTATCAGTGGTAGCTTATAAAATGACCGATTGACCGAGTAGTTTGTTGACAGTAAGCGTAAAAAAAAAACAAGTTTGTGAAGAAATGATTATTACTCGTGAAGGTTTTCGTTGGATGATTTTGTACGATTTTAGTAAAGGCCTAACTCAACAACAATGCATAGATTCGCTTCGTTCAACGTTTGGTAATGAAGCACCATCAGAAAAGACTGTTTACAATTGCTTTGCAGAATTTCGTTGTGGTCGTGCGTCTGTCAGTGATGAATTTCGTGAAGGTCGACCAAAATCGGTCGTGAGATAGACGTAGTGCAATACGTTCAATTTTGCATGAACATTTAGCTGTGAAAAAGATCTGTTCTCGATGGATTCCGTATAATTTAACCGAAGCTAAAAAAAGGCTTGTGTTGATTGGTGTAAGGGAATGCTAAAAAAAATTAACCTAGGTACTGCAAAATCCGTATACAACATCGTTACAGGTGACGATACTTGGATTTATTCATATGAACTGGAAACTAAGGAACAATCCACTGTTTGGGTCTTCTAAGATGAACCGAAACGCACAAAAGTTGTTTGTTCACGAAGTACTTCCAAGAAAATGATCGATTGTTTCTTCGGTAGTACTGGTTGCAACCAATTCTTTAGAGGATCGGAGTTAATGCTGGTATACATCAATTTGTTTGCTAGAAGTCATCAACAAAATCAGGAAAAACAACCAAAAACGTCGCATCATTCTTCATCATGAGAATGCAAGATCCCACACAGCACGTCAAACAATTGTTTATTTGAAGGAGAAAAACATCGAATTAATGTCTCATTGCCCGTATTCACCTGATTTATCCCCGACTTTTTTTTGTTTCCCAGTGTCAAACAAAATATACGTGGACAGCGGTTTTCATAACCTCAATAAACTGTTGAAGCCTTCGAATACCATGTTTTTGAGATACCAACTTCAGAGTGGAAAAAATGTTTCGAGAATTAGTTTGAACGCATGCAAAAGTGTATAAATCTTAAAGGCGAATATTTTAAAAAGTAATAAAAACAAAAAATTTGCTTTTTTAGTTTTTGTAGAAACTTAAAAAGCTCTCATATAGATATCTTTCTGACTGTCTATTTACTGCCTAGTTATTTGTATGGGCATCTATTTGTCTTTATCTCAATCTGTTTATCTGTATTTTTATTTTGTTTGTCTGTCTCTGTTAATATATTTATCTGTATGACTGTCTATTTTCTATACTATCTATCTACTTGTCTGTTCGCCTGGCTCATTCTGTGTCTTTCTGTCTAGAGTTTTGCTATATGGTTGTCTGTCAGTCTGTCTGTCTTTCTGCCTTAGTGTGTGCGTCAGCTTAAAAGTTCTATAATTTTTTTAAAGCAGTTGAGGTTTTCTACTAGGAAAAAAATGGTCTAAAATGCTGCCTTAGATTAATCTTACAACCTTTTTCATAACAATGTCGTATGTACGCCCTTTGGTGATACTAAATCTATAATCAGTGAAGCATGAAACGTTACTTATCGGAGACATAATAGGTATTGTGTGTCGTAGCCCAGTTTGCACTCTGGGCACATGTTGAACATGTCATCCAGAGATACCTACTACGCTATCTCCAGCTATTTTAGTGCTCGAATGTAGGACTCCACTGGAAATAGATAGCTAAATTCATATTTCGAAATTAGTAAACATCGACATTAATAGAACCACAAATTGCATTCTGCCTGCTTCATACTTATTTTAGTTTTAATAAATTTGAAGTAAAACGCCAAGATACGTCAAGTATCAAATTTAAAATGTATAATATACTTTTATTTGTTATGTAAATCTAGGATTTTGCAAGGAAAGTATAACATAACGAGCAGTAAACAATGCAAATAACCAGTTTACTGTTAGTGACTGAAACCAGTTTCATTTTTACCAACAACTCCATCATTTACTAACTTACTACTTATTCTGTAATATTAAATTCGCGACCTGTTATTTCCTTAACGTAAATTTATATCTTCTCAATTAAATTTTTGTTGCTTGCAATGTTTCTTTCATCACAGACGATTCCCATAAATACAGGTCTGGTAAGAGAAAGGACAAGTCCAAGAATTCATCGATTGCATCGAAAATCTATCAAACCGTTTCTTACAAGGTCTGTAAATTAAGTAACCGGACCGACAACATAGCGTTTGATCTGGCAACATTTGGGACTTAGAGGACGCGGGACTTAGAAGGGCGGCAGGTGAACATGTGATACATCTTCAGTACAAGTTTGAATTCGCTAGATTAATTTTGTTGTCCGTAGCGATTTTTTTCCTGAAACAGTTTTTTCTAGTGCGTTCTAAAAATAGTGACATTCATTTCGAGCAACGGTGTGTTACCAGGTTTTGCTTCAGACTTAGGCACAGTCGGAAACTTTTGCAAAACTTCAGCAGGCCTACGGAGACAGTGTTTTGTCAAGGACCCAGGTTTTTTTGGTGGTTTAAGGCATTTTCATCAGGAAGAGAGTTGATTGAAGATGAATCACGCAGCGGAAGGCCTTCATCTTCAAGAACCGATTAAAATATCGACAGAATCCCGGATCTTGTGCGTTCAGATCCTCGGTTGACAGTCAGAATGACATGGTACAAAAATAACTATTTTACAAATATAATCGTGTTTAGTTACTGAATTATTTTTGGTACGTTGCAGATTACCTTTTTATATATATTCGTTTTATAATCATAAATTTTTGATTTTTTAGTTTTTATATCACAAAACTAAAAATTTGGTTTCATAAGTAATATTATGTGAATTACATTATATCAGTATAATCTAACCTTTAAAATTTGATTTATGACAGTTCACTAGTTCAATTTTTCATCAACGTATGGCTCTACAAGTTTTGCATTAGTAAGTTATGGCTGGTTTATACAACTTAGCCATAATTTTGCTTAGCCGTAACTGAGAAGTACCTTATCCATAAGTTTTTAACGATCCCCAGAACGAAAGTATTGGGTTTATACAACCTTTGCCTTAACTTTTCCTTAATCTCGATCGTCAGCCGCAGCCAATGAAATGCGCTGTTTTGCGCAGTTCCGAGTAAACATCGTAAACCTAACCTTTATTCTAAACGTCAATTGCGAATTTTGGAAGCTATTTTATTAAAATGAATAATGAGCAAATTATTGTAATATTCCTTTATACTGCCTGGGTTAGGCTGGTGATGGTAGTTGACTGAAAAAGATAACAAAAAAATTGTGGGGACTCAATGAAGAAGTTCAAAGAAATTTGTTGTGATACGATTAGCAAGACAAGTTTTGATGAGTCTGGAGTGTGTAGAAGCAGTTCTGAATTGTGTATGCGATGCAATCCCCACAAGGCCAGGTTATATAAGGCACCTGACAGTTAGATGAATAAATCAGCGTTGTCTAACTTTGTAGTACTATGAGCACGCGGCATATAAGGTCCTGTTACACATTCCTTCCTTGCCCACACATGTTAACACTCAAAGAACACCGCTACATGCTAACCTGTTACCAATATACAACCAGCCACCATACATTTTCAAGACCACTGCATAACTAACAATACCTATACCAAACCGATCAGATTTGTTTGATAATGAAACGCGATAATTCATTTCCAATTTGCAAAATTAAGTTGTAATAAAACATTAATTATCGGCGACGTATAAAAGAAACGAACCAATGGGATCCCAGGGGTAAAAGAAGAGAGCACCCAAGTACATTTTCCAGGGTGACCAGAATACAGTTGAGGTAAACCCTAAGATTGAAAAAAATATATATACAGTAATACCCCGTTACTCGACTGCCTCTTAGCTCGACGTTTTCGCCACTCGACGTAAATGTCGAGAGTGAGAATCGAAGGAGCATCGCTATCCGACGCGTTATCGAGTACCGATCACGTGATACATATTTTGGTTAACAAAGCAAAATGAACGCATGGCCAGCAGTTCGCGCCTAGATATCTTGACAACAACTCAGATTTAGTGCAGCTATGAACTTTTTGTTTTTTGCTAAAATAAGTGATTTATATTTATAATTAGGGGTCCAAAGGATAGAAATGCAAGCATAGCTAAAAGGAAAACATATACATATATGTATTTCATTATATGTATATAACGGGTGTTTTTTTTAGAGGTATAGAACTTTAAGTTGGCATTACTGTTCAAGATGGCGACCGATTTAACAGCTGTCAAGTGATTTATTCTCAGTTTGGTTTGGCAATTCATCATGAATAGACTCACGCCTGAACAACGCTTGCAAATAGTGCAATTTTATTTCGAAAATAATGGTTCTGTGCGGAATACGTATCGCGCACTACGTCCATTTTATCGTCGACAAAATCGTCCATCAGAGCAGTTAATTCGATTAACCATGGAACGTTTTCGCACCACGTTTACTCTTATTGATAACTCGCATCCCCAGAGACGCCGTACGGTGCGTACAGAAGAAGCTATTGGTACTGTAGAGCGTACTGATGGCCAGAACGTTACAGTCAATGGTGATCGGTATAGAGCCATGATTACTAACTTTTTCATTCCTGAATTGAACAGCCATGATGTCCAGGAGCTGTGGTTCCAACAAGACGGCGCAACATGTCACACAGCTCGTGCCACAATCGATTTATTGAAAGACACGTTTGGTGACCGCCTAATTTCACGTTTTGGACCTGTGAATTGGCCTCCAAGATCTTGTGATTTAACACCGCTGGACTACTTTCTGTGGGGCTATGTAAAGTCATTGGTCTATGCGGATAAGCCACAAACGCTTGACCATTTGGAAGACAACATTCGCCGTGTTATTGCCGATATACGGCCACAAATGTTGGAAAAAGTCATCGAAAATTGGACTACATCCGAGCCAGCCGTGGCGGTCATATGCCAGAAATCATATTTAAAATGTAATGCCACAAGATTATCTTTCGAATAAAAAAAAATTCATGTCAATCGAATAATCCATCGTTGTTTTATTGCAATTTAAAGTTCTATACCTCTAAAAAAAACACCCATTATATGTACAAATGATTCCCTTTATTTCTTATGGAGAAATTCGACTCGCCACTCGTTAATCGTAATCGCTACTCGACGCTTTTTCAGAACGAATTAACGTTGCGTAGTGGTGTATTACTGTATTGGAAATACAGTATGTTTTATTCAATTTTGTTGCTCACCTCCAAAAAATACAAGTGATGAGAAAAAAAAGGTTTTCACCTCCAAACTCCAAGTGATGAGCAAAAAAAAGTCTTCACCTTCAAAATGTAAGTGATGAGCAAAAAAAGGTCCTCACTTCCAAAATACAAATAATGAGCAAAAAAAGGTCCTCATCTCCAAACTACAAACCCGGAGATTTTATAACAAAACCGGAGCCCTGAGACTCTGGACCGAAACCCTGAGACTCCGGGTAAAAACCTGAGACCTGGTCTCCCTGCTCGTAACCAGTGACGGACTAAGGAAAAACAGGGCTCTAGGTAAGGTTTTCATTGCGGGCCCTACTATAAGGCTTCCAACATTTTACGAACTAAATGCGGGACATATTTTAGAACATCCGCAAAAATAAAAATCCGTATCCACTATTTGACATTTCAGCAGTCCCGTCTTAATATACAAGTTGTAATTTCTGACATGTACAAAAAGGTGACTGATATCAATACACATATATACGTATTTCGCATGATTAACTAACTTGGTGTCAATTGAAAGCAATTGTAGAGATTTAAATTGATTCTATTTAAAGTACCATTACAACCTTAATGGAACTCTAAATGTCTAAATGTCTACTCTGAAATGAAAGCACTAAATAAATATACTGGTTAAGTAAACAAATTGTTACGTAAATCCACATTAGAATCTAATGAAACATGAATATAGACATAGATGTCAAGGAACTAGAACTGACGATGCACCTTGGAGTAGAGAAAACATTATTATGTAAGAAATTGTTGTGCCAAAAGTTGTGGGAAGGTGACTAACTTTGATTATTGAACACGCTGAAAGCTATCACTTTAATTTATAGTGTGAAAATACGAAAATATACAAATTAAGTAAGAGTTCAGTTATATGAATACTTAAATGAACCACAATAGTGAACAGTCAAAATTTAACATATTAGTTTCTATGTGGAATAGTCTTGTCCGTAGATAAATATTAAAGAAGGAGGTTGTACGGGTTGCTGACAGCAATGAAAACCTATCAAATCAACTGACAAGTTTCGAATAAGATTTATTCTTCATCAGAGTTGCAATAGTATAATTTATATTATACTCAGGGCCGGCGCTAGGATTTGCGAGGCCATGTGCGAGAAGAGCCGCGGGGCCTGCTGTTCAGATCCAAGTGAAGAGCAAAAAAAAGGTCCTCATCTCCATGCGCGGGGCCTATTGTTGAACCGCGGGGCCTGCTGTTCAGATCCAAGTGAGGAGCAAAAAAAAGGTCCTCATCTCCATCCGCGGGGCTTCTTGTTGACCACGGGGCCTGCTGTTCAGATCCAAGTGAGGAGCAAAAAAAAAAGGTCCTCATCTCCATGCGCGGGGCTTGTTGTTGACTGCGGGGTCTGCTGTTCAGATCCAAGTGAGGAGCAAAACAAAAAAAAAAGGTCCTCATCTCCATGCGCGGGGCCTGCTGTTGACCGCGAGGCCAAATTTGTGTCTTTTAATAGGATACTTTTCGCAAACCGCGGGGCCCCTCAAAGCGCGGGGCCGGGTTCTGAGAACGCGCTGAACCCGCCTTCCGCCGGCCCTGATTATACTTATATTATATATCCTATTGTAGCTCCCATGAAGTGAACCAAGCGATTTTCGTAATTTTCTGCGACTAGATGGTACATTATTTGATGACCTGCTAAAAATAATTACCCCCTCAAATTAAAAAAAATGAATACTACTATGCGAGATGCGATTCCTCCATGCCAGCGTTTGTCAATTATACTACGGTATCTTGCTACTGAAAATACTTTTGAAGACTTAAAATTCACAAGTGCTATATCTCCACAATCGATAGGTATAATTGTTATGGAAACTTGTACAGCTTTAATACAGCAGATGTTCATATTGTTCATTTTTTTAAAATTCTGTTACTGTACTCATCACTTTTGACATTCCACAAAGCTGGTAATGAATGATATACCTCAATACACTCTAACATAAATTTTCTCTCGTCTTCTTTCAATTTCGTAGCCATATTTTATCACCTACAAAGGTGTACACTGTACCACGATCGAGAGAAAACTGAACTGAAATTGCACAATATTGTAAATGCTCCCACAGACGACACAATATAATTCACATTGCACAATAAATATCAAACTATTTTTGATTCACGCAATATATTGTACAACCGCAATATATTGTACAATATGATCTACAAACGATCAATATTATTGTACAATATGACATATTGCACAATAATATTGAACGTCTAGGGACCGCTTTACGAATATAGTAATGGCACATTTCAATATTGCCATCTAGTGGTCGTTTGTAAAAACATAAAAGGTAACCCTCGTATGAAAGTTTTGCCGATATAGCAATTGTCAAGATAGTCTCAATCTCAAAGGGAACATAACAATCAAAAGCCCGTTAGATACCTGGCTTTTGATTCTTACGTTACTTCCCGATATAGTTTTGGAATAGACTTGTTGGTAAGTTGTTGGTGGGCAACAGGTGGAAGGTTGTCTTCCTTCATTAAGAAAGGAAATGAAAAATGAAACTAATGTGGGAAGTTGATTTACGACATGATTACCTCAAACGGGTTCATGCTATATTAGACGACTTCTATTTGTTTTAACTTGAGCGTTATATATCATTTTTAATGATGATACTCATGGCATATTTTTAAACTAAAAACCTTCACCTGTTTCATATTACACAAGACCTTTCAACTCAATTTTAACTCTTTAACGGCTGATCTAGAGCAGCGTTTCTCAACCGGGGGGCCGTGATGGCTTCGTCGGGGGGCCGCGAAGTCATACAAGATCGAAACATGAAAATATAATAAAAATGCACTCAATCTTACAAGATATAAATTTTATTCATATTTATAAATTCGAGTATCTTATATTGATATTCATAAAACAATACATTTTACAACATAAATAAAATAAATATTCTATTTATTTTTATACTTAATATACTTATTTTGACAACTAATTTAAACTACAGGCTATTTCAAATGTTTAAGTTGTCACTAGCTAACTTTATAATGAGTAAATAGGCTTTTACTAAACAAAATGATCAAAAGCTTCATTTAATCGATAAAAATTACTAGATTTGAAAATCTAGTTCCGCTTTAACAATAGAAACAGACTATAAGTAGATTATATCAAGGTCAAATAAATTGTATGTGTCGGTTAATGGGTTTCTCTGACAATAGTTCGCATTGGAGGTACTTGAAGTATTTTTAAGTTGTGCTTTGAAGTACGATTTGAAAGTGCAATATTTGTTATTATATATTTTTTTAATTGCTCTCCGAACTACAGGTAACTCAAGGTAACGATGCGAATGTGTTTAAATTAAAATGGAAGGCACTTTGAACACTTGTAAATAAAAATACTTTACTTTCAAGTCGATATAGGGAATCGTCATTTAAAAATATCACAGTTTTTTTGTCAACCGTAAAAGGTATTAAAAAAATGTTTAAGGAAAAGTTGTTGAAAAGCTTCACCCAAAGATATCCAATATGACATACGTTCCCATTTAAAAATTCGAAATTGTCCTTGATATCCTGTAATTCCGGTTTTTTCCGGAAAACTTACTGAAAATACTACCATTCAATTTTGTGGATAAATTTTAGTTCAAAATTTTTGACGTGTGAGCAACGTCGCCTTTTCGAAAAAACTCGTGTTCCCATTATCTTGATACACCATATATATATATAGGGGGGCCGCAGACAATATTTATATAGTTTGGGGGGTCCCAGGCCATAAAAGGTTGAGAAGCACTGATCTAGAGGACTGAAATTTGGCATGCATATATATTGAAACCGCATATCTGGAGAATTTGTTCTTGAAATCACTGTTGTGGTAAACCGTTTATTTAGTTGGTATCCCGGTTTTCTTCCGTATTATAAAATTAGCTGCCCCCTCAAGGTATTTCTAAATTAAAGCAAATCTGGTTGTTTGTAAAAACAGTCAATATCTTTCCCAACACCTTTCTGTTTACATAGCGGCAATGAAGCGATGTTCGCGATCTTAACCTGTCATCACGTTAGTCCAATGAACTTGGTCTATTCTTATACACTAAAACCCGCTACCTACTAATCGTGCCGCAAATCGCACATTCATAATTTTCGGAACATGCAAAGATTCAACTTATTTGTATAAAGTCGGAAAAATACGAATGGATGACTAAATAGTGGACATCAACGGGAATTTGGACAAGGAAAAAAATTGATGTGAAGTGTGAATTTTCACACATTGCAGGGTTTCGCAGGTATATAATAAGTGAAGGCGGCATGCTGAGTGTGTAGGAGAAATTTTGCTTTGTAGTAATCACGACAAAATGAACGATATTTTTAAAATAATTTATCGTCTCTTAATCTAAGAGCTTCAAAAACAAATTTTGTGTTAAAATATTTTTTTGTTAACTTTAATTCGAATACCTAATACCATTATTTAGGTTTCTAAATATGTGCAGTATTTTATTTGTATAGCAAGGTTCATTATGATTTTGAAAATTGCGCCTGTGGCTTTCATTGGCTGTTTTAAGTCATATGCTCCGCCCTGGTTTCGTATAGATGACACATAGAATGGAAATATAATTCCAACAATTTCAACTGGTTATTAAATTTACGCTCTTAAAAATTAATTGCAATATTTGCCAAAATATAACTAGAATTTTGACAAAATAATTTAAACAAAATGAAAATGAAAACAAACAAAAAATAAAATTGTCTCCTCTGCCCGGGAGCGAATCCTAGTAAGCGTAGCAAGCGAGCAAGCTAACCATTAGACCAGGATACGCCTTCTAGTGTGTTACATAATTATAACATTTGTACGTCAACAAAAAAAAAAAATTGTGTTATTTTCCGAAATATAAGCTGATCAAAAATTCCTGTTGTACTATTCCGGTTCACACCAATGTATATTACTTAGAATTTTTTCAGATTATATATTAGTTTAAACCATTTGGGTTACAGAGTGTGGGACAAAATTTTGTTGCACAATTCTGGCAAAAATCGCATCAAAATAATTTATTTTGCAAAAATAAAATTTTGATTGTTAATCCACGTACTAAGGGCTTTCATTTGATACCCTACTCAGAATTTAAAAAAAAATATTTTTTTTTTCGATGAGCACATATTTATTTATATTTTTAGGGGGATATGTTTTTTAGATGTTTTAGTATTTTTCCTATGTGCAGGTCAAAGAGTTGTATAATCATGCCAAATTTCAACTCTCTAGGTTTAGCCGTTTGGCTACAATTTTTACCGAACAGACAGACAGACGACAAAATGACGGTATAAGAGTTTTTTGGTTATACCTACAAAACCCTAAAAATGTCGTAAAACTGATTTTTTTCCGTAAAATTGTGAGTACATATTAAAAATTAGTGTGAAATTTCACACATTTCAGGGTTTTGTGGGTATTTAATAAGTGTAAGAAGCCAACATAATACTGGATGTCTAGGAATATTTGTTCTGTAATCACATCATAATCAATAGTTTTTTGTTAATCATTTTTATTCGTTATTTGAGTACTAAGAGCTTCCAATTAAATTTTTAATTTTTTGTTCGATATTTTTGCTTCATCGATGTAAGACATCCGATGTTACCATCGATGTTAACTATAGTTATCTTGTATCAGCTAACAACCCGTCCCTAATTATTCCACAAAAATTTTCATTTGTACACGACATATTTAAATCCTATCTCGGATCTCTAGGGGTCTGCGGACCACATTTTGAGACGCACTGGTCTATAATGAACCAGAATACTTATTACTAGTACTGGCATCTAATAAGCATATATTCTGTTGTGAAAATCTAGTGTACATGAGTTTTAACTTTCTGGAAAGAATAAATTTAAATGATTGGTCCTTTTTTTAAAATGTCTGACGAAATATTGGTCATTGTATCTGTAATTATCAAATTTCTTTTTACTTTAGGCTATATTTTAAACAATGGAACATGCAAAGATAAGAACTTTCGGTTTTCTTCGATTGTGAATAATGTATGAGTAGTGTTAAATAATAGAGTGAAAGTGAAAATGAGATAGTTTTGACAATGGGAGCGCACGGCTCCAAGGAAAAATTACACCGGTCGGCTTCGGCGAAATTTGCCGATCGCGAGCGATTTGGCAGTTTTGGAAAAAGAGGTGACTATTATTATTACTTATATCTAGATTGTAAAAACAATTTTAGCAAATCTGAAATTTCGTTGTTAGCTCTGATTGCCATATTTCTACAAAATACTTAACCGTGTATTTTTTTTTCAGCTGCTGCTAAAAAGCGAGAAGTAACAAGATGTCCGGGTGCTCCTGTGACCGAAGTGTTAACCAGAGCTGGAACCAAACCTTTGGCTTCCAATCGGTCGCCATCCTCACAGCACAAGTCCAATATTACCAGAGAATGTAAGTATTTCCAAAACTTACTTAATATACCTATAATAGAGTGTTTTTGGGAATAGGGGATAGGCATGATTTTAAAATTTTTTTTTATTATATTCCTCCTGTTGCATATAAACATAAAAAACAGTTTCGCATTTTTTTTTTAATTTGAAGGCTTAATAAAATGATAAATGTATGTAGCGCGCGAAAACGACGTGTGACGTCATACCCCTTCTAAGTGACGCAATACACTACTAGCCTACCCAGTGTACTGCGTACAGCCTACCCAGTGTACAGCGTGCAGCCTACAGAGTCGTGAACTTATTTGCTTGTATAACATTTATAGGTTATGTAAAGTTAGAGTGATTTTAATTAAAATAAAGTTTAATTCTATAAAAACAATTTATACATGTGTACCGAATTAAATTTTATATTAAAATATATAAAATATGGAAGATCCAGGCCCCAGTACTTCGAAACATAGTCGAAAATATTGTTTAGTACCGATGTGCATAAATAGTTCAATTAGAAATCCAAAAAAACAATTTATATCATTACCTGATGGCGAAAAACAACAGAAAAGGCGAAATTTGTACCACGTATTTCTTCAGCACTGTAGCATTCATTATTTGTCATATATTCCATGAGCATAAATGTATCAATGTTAGGTAAATTATCACTCTGAGCCCAAACAAAATCTTTATCTGCCATTTTAATAATAAATGCGTGAAAAATTGTTTAAAAATAAATACAAAACTCTCGAACAATACAATATACACACGTAAAGATTATGTTATAGTCTGTATCTGTGACGTCAAACCCCAGCAGTTTGACGTCATACTCAGTCGTATTTACTCGGCAACTTTCGCGCCGTGGTCGGCTTATTTCAAATTTACAATATTTTAATTAAAAAATTTGGCTATAATATTAATTAAAATGTGATTTTTGTTTTGTTAGGTGATATAACTAACATTAACATATCAAAAAAATCTAGATTTAAGGAAATATAAATTTTATGCGTATCCCCTATTGTTTAATCATTGCTATCTTCTTTATTATGAGCGGTGTTTGATAAATCACCCAGCAAACATTCAACCATCAGCCGAATGCCGGCAAATTGCTTTTTCTGTTGGTAAATTGCTAGCACTAAAAGTTTGTGCAACGCCAGTATTAATAATGTACTTCACATTTGTATTTCGCACTCCTCCTATACGAAGTACCAGCATTTTATGAGCACTACTTATTTTTCATAATATGTTACATTTTACTTTTGTTTCACCATCGTTGAATAAATTTATTCAACGAATAAAGTTGACAATATCGCATCATTCTATTGACAGTTAATTTCTTCATTAATAGTTTAAAATCGATGCGATATTGTCAACTTTATTTGTTAAATAAATTTATTCAACGACAGGGAAATGGCCAAATGAGTATTTATTTTGCACCTAACCATTAATTTATTTTAATACTGGGTAAATATAAGATAAATATACATATGTTACATTTGAAATACTAGAGAGTGGGTATAATAGAAGGTAATTTAACGTCCAAATTTTGAATATAGGTAGAAGTGGAAAATAATTTCACTCAGCTTTTTGGACAAGAAGCGTTTATTTTAACAAAACACAACGTTTCGCCAACAACATTGTTGGCTTCTTCAGGTGCTATAACAATAACATCATGATAGAAAACAATATTGTGCAATTAATAACAAAATTTACCTATGTTAGTTAAACCTTTATCTCATTACTTTGTACGTACCACTGTTTTGAGAGATTGGTACGTCGAATTGTATGATTGCTCCAGATCTCAATTAATCATTCTGGTTCTTTCAACTTAGTTGATAGTAGTGAAAATTTCATGATTGCGGGGGTTATCGTTGCGTTATGTTGTACAGGGTGGGACACTGTCAACTCTGTCGATTTGTGCGTACCAAGTAGTTAGGGGGGGTAGTGTCGCAGCCTGTCATATTGATGCAGCGATAAAACTTGTTTTCATTATATTTATTATATAAGTTAATGTTGGACAATTATATGGTTTATTTGTCTCAGTTGCACTGTTAAATTCAAACAATAGTTTCTAATTTTTGGATCACTATATTTCTAAATTTGATTTAAATTTTACTCCTGGTTTTTCCTATGTTTTGTTACCTTCAAGTACACATAATATCTATGTATTCTGCAATTTCACCATCCTTGGAGATGATTGATGTACAGTCTGTTATGACTACGTTTAACTAACATAGGTAAATTTTGTTATTAATTGCACAATATTGTTTTCTATCATGATGTTATTGTTATAGCACCTGAAGAAGCCAACAATGTTGTTGGCGAAACGTTGTGTTTTGTTAAAATAAACGCTTCTTGTCCAAAAAGCTGAGTGAAATTATTTTCCACTTCTACCTATAGTAGGTATAATATAAGCACTGGCCCGTCAGAATTTTTTTTTGCAACTAATGCGATTATTTTGCACTTTACCGCTGCTGGGCTGGCAATTGATAAACCAATGGGCCAGCTAACGGCCACGGGGACACCGGGGTACTGGCCCATTACTTTCAATGCCGGGGAGTATGTGCTTCAACAGTACTGGCCCTTATAAAAATGTTTGCTGGGCAGTGACTTCGAACAGAACACATTTTTTTTTCCAAAATAAAACTTGTTTTTCAATATAGTTTACTTTTAGCTCGATACATTTTGCCCAACGATATTACAACTTCTATAAACCTTCGAAAAAGTACGATTTTCGAACTCAAAACAAAATAACCCTCATATCATCGTTGACTGTATTTTATAAGGGTTTTTCAAAAAACCCTTCTAGAACCTTTCGAAACCCTTCGAAAAAACCCTTCAAAACGAGAATCCACATTTCACATAACTATTTTTTATTCTTGAAATGAAAAGCAGTAAAATGTTATTTTTCAAGCTGATAAAAACCCACGCGTGTATTTTTTATTTTCCATTAAAGGCAGCATTTCTACTTTTGTGACAGGCTGAAATATAGATCAATATAATATTTTTTTAAATGTTTTTTTGTGAAGGAACATGTCGGACATATAGTGAGTAAACATAAGTGACAATGTTTATTTATGTATATTATGTTTATGTTGCCCATATGTGTTTTTATTGCTAGTTCCAACATGAAATTCAATACATTTTGATTCTATCTAAACTCTTAAGACCTTATTTAGCACTTATTCGTGGGAGTAAGTTTAGAAAATTTAAAAAATATTTCTATTTTATTGTTAAATCTTAACAATACAGCTTCGGATTTACATACAGGTTGACCCAACTATTAGAAATTCGGTTCTAAACCATTTTGTGGACAGTTTTATGATTTCGTAGGCATGATCAAGAAACCATTCTAGGAAAACGAAGAAATTAATAAACAGTACTAATGTGTTTGTTCGGTAAAAAGTATAGCCAAAAGGCTGGACCTAGAAAGTTGAAATTTGGCAAGCTTATACAACTCTTTGACCCTCATATAAGAAAACTATTGAGAGTTCCAAAACACCTCGAGGGAAAAATATAAACAAATATGTATTCATTGAAAATTTGTAATTCATGGATAAACCAACAAATTTTTATTCTTGAAAACAAATTATTTTATGGTTTTTTTGCCAAAAATTTGTCAAAAAACTTTTGTTCCCAGCCTTATTTCCTAGATGGGTTGATCTAAAAATCTGAAAAAATAATCAATAATGTGCATTGATATGAGCTAGAGTAGTTGAATACAAATTTTTCATCAGATTAGTTTTTCGAAAAATATAGAATTTTTTGTGTCGTTGAAAAAAATAGTTATTAATTACAAATTTGTTGTGGTATTAAAATAAGGGTCTTCGGACGTTTTTTATTTTTTTTATTTTAAACCATTTTTTACTTGCCCGACCTTAATATATAAGGGGCAAGTATTGTACTCGCGAAAATTTTCGATGTCGAGATTTTAACGGCTGACCACGTTTCATGGTCCAGGGAATCCAAAAAACCTATTTTCGAAGTGCCGTCCGTATGTGTGTGTGTCTGTGTGTCTGTGTGTATACACGATAACTCAAAAACGGTTTAACTTAAAGAGTTCGTTCTGGTACTAAAAAATTCTCCTAATAATTAGGAAGAACCCTATTGTTTTTTATTAAAATCCGAAACCGGAAACGGAAGTTATTAAACTTTAAAATTTAAAAAAATTCGTAACTAGTAAACCAAGCCTTGGACAAAAATTTGCATAGGACATAATTTGATGTATTTTTGAAGATTTACCTAAATATTTTAATAAATTTAAAAAAAAAATATCTTTTTTTTTATTATTATTTTTTTTTTATGGGAGGGCAAGTCTAGCGGAGGTCTCCCTACGCCAATGGTTTTATTATTATTATTTTTTTTTATGGGAGGGCAAGTCTAGCGGAGGTCTTCCTTCGGCACTGGTTTGTAATAAAAGGGCTTAGGAAACACAAAATAAAAATATAAATAAATGCATTCAAATAAAAAAAAAAAAAAATAAATAAATAAATAAAATTGAGTGTGATATCAAATGAAACTTCTTATGCGTGGATAAACAAAACAAAAAGAATTTTTGAAAAACATTTTTTTTTATGGGATTTTTGCCAAAAATGTGTCAAATTTTGTCCCCCACCCTATTTCCCATAGGGGTTGGTCTAAAAATGTGAAAAAAAATCTCAAAAATATACACTGATGGGAACCGGAATAGTTCAACAGGAATTTTTGATCAGGTTTTTCAAAAAATATCGATATATTTTAAACGTATTGTGTGGAATCAAAATTGGAGAACTGGGTAGCAGGCTTGATGTGTGTTTCTCACATAATTAAGTATGCTGGCAAATCCCTAGATGGAAGTACATGGATTATTTTATCAAAAGTTATTGAATTTTATGATTTTTAATATGTACCCACAATTTGTTTTTGAGTTGACGTGGCTCCGTGGCTATGGAGCACAGGGATGTGGATTCGAATCCCCTAACTCCTTCGGATTTTTATTTTCCGATATTGTGTAGTCAGGTCTGGGGTCGACTTAGCCTCAAGTATTTAATACTTTAAAATGAGTACAGTGCATTTCTCAGGAGTGTAGGCCAAGAGCGTTATATACTAGCGTCGGCGAATCAACGCAGTTACGTCACAATTTTGGAACAATGCAATTGTTCGTTACGTCGTGTGACGTAACTGCGTTGATTCGCCGACGCTAGTATAGTATATGCATCAAACAATAACGTAAAACCAATCGCAATGCAGTTTGCAGCCGGTTGTACGTCCGTTGCTTAGCAACCAACCGGCTCTACGAATTCTGGTGTCTGCGCAGGTGACGTACTGGCCTCAACTCCTGAGCAAAGCATTCTATCTGTTTATAAAGGGATAATAGGACCGGTCGAAACATTACACTGACCACGTGGCTTTCTCATCTATGCCCGGCAGTCTAAAAACAGAGAATTTTTCTGCCCCAATACGCCTCTCTAGGCGCTGGTAACCTATTACAGTAGGTGGCCAAATTATTAGGGACAGCACACCCCCCCTGTAATTTTCAGGTTTAAATGCATTTTGTGAGAAAATAAATTGTTTTTAAATCATTTTTCTTCTATATTCTTGTTGCTGGTATCATTATTTTAAAAAGCGGGAGATCGCCAAAGAAATCATCACCACCAAGCGGAAATTTATAGAAACCCTTATCAGAGAGTGGCATCACAACCCCAATCTGCGACACAACGCAAAAGTCTGCATAGGAAGCATGCCCAAACGCCTGGAAGCCGCAATCGCAGCAAAGGGTGGCATTACAAAATATTAAGATTTTACTTAATTTGTTAAATTAACACTTTTTATACAAAAATAAATGATTATGAATAAGCAATTATGTCGTTTTTTATTCTAAATAAAGCACTCTAAGGAATAAAAATAAATACGAGACCCAAAGCCACTTATTTCCTCATTAAATTCATTTGAAAATTACAGAAAATCTGCACTGTCCCTAATAATTTGGCCACCTACTGTATTTATTATTATTTAATTTGTTTTCACTTACTAGATACCTACAAAACCCTGAAATGTGTGAAAAATCTACTTCACATAATTTTTTTCCGGTGGAGAAGTAGCGTGTATACTTCTAGTCCTGAATAAAATTGTAGCGGATTTATATTGTCGGTTACAAGTCCCATGAGAACTTGAACACTGGCATTCGCACTAACATGCTATCGAGGAGGAAGTAGTACTCCGGTACTGCGGTACTCCGACATTAACCAGGTGGGAGGAAGAAGTAAGAGGTCGGCGGGGATCGGACAGGTGGGCTTCACCTGTTGAACCATCTGCTTCTTTCCCCACTCACCATCTCTCATACCCACAAATCGACAAATACAGAAAATATACCTTGAAAACGCTAACTGAAAATTAATGTCAAGTGTAAATTATCATAGATTAGCAATGCACCCACTGTTTCGCTACCGGAGAAAAATTGAGGTGAAGTGTGAGTTTCACACATTTCAGGGTTTTGTAGGTAAGTAGCCAGTGACAAAAAATTGAAGGAACGAATTAAAATTAGTAATATTCCATAATGTTTCTATCTATCAACTTACAAGTGTAACAAAATAAAAGATGCTCGCGCGTCAAGCCGCTTGTTTAGTTAGCCAGTTAAATAATGTCATTTAGAAAAAGTAATCAGAATAAAAATTCCTTTTGAACTACAGACGATTCCGCTTAATTGGGGCAGCCGCTTATTTGGGCCAAATCTCAAAGAACAGAAACCAAACCAAGGAACCAACAGTAAATTTACATGTTTAATTGGGACAACATTCCGCTTAATTGGGACAGTAAATTTAAGATCACAGTACATATTATGTTACACGTATTCTCAAGAAAAAATATGTACAAAGAATTTAATATTACAGCGTTATTTTATGCAGGAAGGAAATGAAGGGAGCCCTACATCCGCACTGAATACCTCTGCTGATTTTGTAGAAGTGAAATGTTACAAATTCAAAAGACAGACTACACTTGACGCATTTTTCCATTGAATTAAATTGTCTGTACCTATTTATTATTTTATTTTGGAATATATTATTATTTTTTCTTAAAAGTTTATATTTTTTGGTTATATGTAATTTATAGTTTTGTCCAAGAGTTTATAAAATAAAATTATTGAAAGAAAAATATGCATTGTTTAATTTTATGTGAAATTCGCTTAATTGGGGCAGCCGCTTAATTGGGCCAAAATGTCTAAGTCCCGATGTGTCCCAATTAAGCGGAATCGACTGTATTCTGGTTCACATCAATGTGCATTCATCAGTGGCGCGACCTAGTGGCGTACCCAGGGGGGGGGGGGATTAGGGAGATAAATCCCCGAAAATTTGAAACGTACTAAAATTATAATTACCGCATTTCAAAATTGCGTCCTTTTCAATACGTATAAATTCCGATGTTGTGAATTTTCACACATTTCAGGGTTTTGTATTTACTTTTAAAAACATAGTACATTGTTGCTTTTCAACTAATATGAAATCTAATAACTATAGCAAAAATATTTTTTGTGACCAGGTCATGTGAGGATTTATAAAAGAAGGTAATTTTCCGTGTGAGCATTTTTCAGTGTAAGCAATTTTAATAAATAAAGTTATTTGATACCCACAAATATATTTAAAAAATTACAGAACTTTGTTCTGTAATGTCTATTATTAAGATATTGAGCGATAACATTTTTACAATAATTTTTTCTACAATCAAAAATATCCGATTAGATAGAGAAAAATTCAGTCTAAAATTTGATGTACAGATTGTCACTTATTTAATTTCAGATTGTTAGTTTTGTATAAGAAACTAACAATCTCTGGGGGTTATACTTAGCGTTAAGATATATATTTTTTTGAACCACACAATAAATAAACAAAAAAAAAAAAAAAAATTTTTTCAGTGACAAATAAAAAGAAAAATTCAAAATACTAACTTTATCAAAAATTCCTGCTGAACTATTGATTGGATCTCGTCAATATACATTAGTGATTTTTTTTTCAGATTTTTATACCAACCCTTATGGGAAAGGGTGTGACATAGTTTTTTTGGACAAATTTTTGGCGAATAAGGTTTAAATATTAACGTTTTCTGAAAAATAATATTTTGTTCGTTCATCTACGCTTTAAGGCGGCGCACAACCCTATAGTCCTCAATAGTTTCTTATACAAAACTAATAATCGGAAATAAAATTAATAACAATCTATATATCAAAATTTGCAGCGAATTTTTATCTATCTAATAGGATATTTTTAATTGTATAAAAAACTGTCAGGTAGTTGTAAATAAGCAAATTGCATTATAGACGCCATCTTGTAAACCAATCGACGCATATTTGCGTACGATGCGGCAAATTGTACCTAAAGCTTCATTCTACAAATATGATTTTACCTATTTTGGTGTATTGTGAAAATTACTTATATTTATTGTACTTGGTAATCTATTTTTGCCGCCCTCTTGAATCTGACGCGGTTTTCAAAATTGGTGTTACGGGTAAAAATGATTTATTTTTCGTGAAGAATACGTGTACCAAGTGGCATTCTATTATCTTTAAGTATAATATTTTTCGACGAAGGCTCTAAACTATAAGTAATCACGTCGAAAAAAAAATTGACGTATTATTTGAACATTTCTACACAAAACTATATATATATAAAAGTTATTCGAAACCCACAAATAGATTTAAAAAATTACAGAACAATATCGCTGATGTCTATTTTTAAGTTATTGAGCGATAATATTTTTACTATAAATGTTTCTACAATTAAAACTATCATATTGGATAGATACAAATTCGGTGCAAAATTTGATGTATAGGTTGATACTAATTATATTTCAGATTGTTAGTTTTGTATAAGAAACTAGTAACCTCTGGGGGTTATACGCAGCCTTAAGAGGTTTTACCTGATAACTCAACTAAAAAAAAAAAAAAATACTTTTTAGTTAAACACAAATTTGTTTATGTTTTTCGAGCGATGTGTTTTTTCATTCTCAGCCAATTTTGGGTTTTACGGTAACATACAGATAGACAGACGTTCAGTTTTATATATTTAAACCAGTGGCGAAGGGAGACCTCCGCTAGACTTGCCCTCCCATAAAAAAAAAAAAAAAATAAAAAAAATACATATTTTTTTTTTAATTTAAAAGATTATTTAGGTAAATCTTCAAAAATACATCAAATTATGTCCTATACAATTTTTTGTCCAAGGCTTGGTTTACTAGTTACGAATTTTTTTAAATTTTAAAGTTTAATAACTTCCGTTTCCGGTTTCGGATTTTAATAAAAAACAATAGGGTTCTTACCAATTATTAGGAGAATTTTTTAGTACCAGAGCGAACTCTTTAAGTTAAACTGTTTTTGAGTTATCGTGTATACACACAGACACACACACACACATACGGACGGCACTTCGAAAATTAGAGTTGAATTTGTTTCATTCATTAGTTTTTTGGATTCCCTGGACCATGAAACGTGGTCATCCGTCAAAATCTCGACATCGAATATTTTCGCGATTACAATACTTGCCCCTTATACTATATTAAGGTCGGGCAAGTAAAAATTTAGGAATTTGTATAGGGGCATAGTAATAGAAAAAGTAAGTGAAAAAGAGGCAAAGAGGCGACTTTTTTGGCACAATTTTGGCTAAAATCGCTCAATAATTTACCTAACAAAAACTTTCGTTTGATATCCCAATTTGATATCATTTGAAAAAATAATTTAAAAATACACGAGTCAGTTGATGATGGGAAAAACATTTCCATAATATGGATACCATCACATGTGGGCATACCTGGTAATGAGAAAGCTGACATCGCCGCCAAAGAAGCCACCAAGAACACGGAACTTACAAATATTCCCATCCCAGCTAGAGACTACAAAAATCTCATAAAGGAAAAAACTATGATCCGATGGAATGAAAAATGGGCTGAAACAGATATAAATAGGAATCATCTGAGGCAAATTAAGTCCAACACCAGTGCATGGCCCGCAAGGAAAAGTAGGAGAGAAGATGTAGTGATTACCCGACTGAGAATCGGACATAGTCTACCTACCCACAAACACCTGTTTGACCATACAGAACCTGCAAAATGTGCTGTATCTGACACAACCCTTACTGTGAAGCACATCTTAATAGAATGCCCGCAATATGCTGCCCAACAGACACAAAACAATATCCTCGAACAAGACCTGAAGGACTTATTGGGAAATAATGCAGACATAATACATAAATTAATACAATTCCTGAAAGAAATAAATATGTATAATGAAATATAATATCCATGTAATAAAATTGTATATAGTAATGTAAGAAACGAAAATGTATGTATATATAATGTATATAAAACTGAGTGGGTGCTAATAGCCATGGCAGCTGAAGCACCCCTAAATAAACTTTAATTAAAAAAAAAAAAATAATAATTTTTCTTAAATTCTTTTAGACATGCAGTGGATAGACTGACAGACATACATATGTGTGACAGATTTCTCTGATACTACGAAATCCTAAATGTAAGATTAGTCTAGAAATATTGCATTTTAGTGCACTGAAGGAACTAGTGTTAAAGTAATATTTTTTTCCAGTGAAAAAGAGTCCTGGCCAGCTCCATGCGGAAGGGAAGAGTGCTGCGGGGAGGAGGACATTATCCAGACCCGCCACCGGCGCCGCCGTCGGCGCCAAGACGACGCCAAACAAGGGTGAGTGATTTTATTTAGATGTCAACACATTATTCCCTATCATGGTTCAATTTGTTTTACGATCTTGTTTGATTTGTGACAGTCTATTCCTACACTAAATTAAATGTCAATATTTGATTAAAATATTCTCTATTCCTAAAAGTGGAGAGATCAGACAATAGTTCTAGAACAGTGGTCAGCACTCTTTTAGTCTAGATAAGTAATACCCTTTTCACACTACATCTTTAAGACGAGTGAACTTAAAGTTCACCGATGTTTAACATCGGTATGCTTTCACACTTGATGTTTAAATCTCTGGTGCTGTCATCAGCTACAGTAATTTTGTCCTTAAGTTACCGTCATGAAATTACAAGTTTTGAACTGTCTGCGCAGACGCACATTTTGAATTATTATAAACAAATATGGATATTTCATTTCATTCTACAATAAAGACACTACAATAAAGAATATATTACACCTGTATTAACATGTAAGTCGATACATTTTATCTCAATTATTGTAGCTCTGTATTTTATTAAACACATTATTAAAATAAATAATTTTATTATAACAATAAGTATAAACTTCTTATAACGTCGATATAATACAGTATTCTTGTTTATGATAATATAAAATGTTGACAGCACAAATTCAAGGAGTATTTTTTTATAATAGAAATTATGTTGGCAATGTGGACGATGTTTAAGACGCAGATCTCTGTCTTAAGGATTCCACACACCAAAGCGGCCACGGTGGCGGCCACGGTAGCGATCAGGTCTCCTCACACTAACGATCAGTTAGTGAATCACGGTATATAGTTGTATGATAATATTGGACCTTGCTTGGGTTATTTCATTTTTCCCCTTTGAAATGTTAAAATTTAAAATTCCAACAATGAAACCATGGAAACGAATGACATATGTCAAACTTAAATTAATTTTCTTACATATTTTAATGACAAAAAATAAATAAATGGGATATTTGTATTAAGAATGACACAAAAAATCAAAATATAAAGAAAATGACATTTTAAAATGATATTAACCTTAACCAAAAAATGTTTGTTGCAAGTATGATTTACAAAGCTAAAACAAAACGGCTGAAAAGCATTATTTAAACGATGAAAGTAACTAGATTGCAAAATCTAGTTCCGCCTAATCGTTTGGAACAGACCTTACTATCAATTTCCAAAACTTTTCTTATTTCGTCCCACACTTTATTTATTTTCCTAATATTCTTGTAATCAGGATGTGCTAAGTCATACAAAATTAAATGATCCTTTACTGATCTATGATTTTTTCTGTTAAATTATCTATTTTCGACATTATTTTCTTAAATATATTCACTCTGTGGTATATAAACAATGAATATCGCGCGGCCTAACGCAACTTATCGAGTTTGGCCGCCAGTGTTTGGTGATCGCTAGACTGAACGCTGCAGTCGGTGGCGTTCTCAGATAGCGGAACGCTTGTATGTGCGTGGTCTCATTGTATTGTATAGGTTGCGTTAGGCCGCTGCATTATCGCCACCGTGGCCGCCACCGCGGCCGCTTTGGTGTGTGGAATCCTTTAAACATCGCTTGTATTTAGACGAGGCCATACGGTTTCACATTAGCGTTTAAAGATACATTCACTTTAACATCCGATCTTAAAGATCTAGTGTGAAAAGGGTATTAAAGTGGAGAGATCAGACAAAAGTTCTAGAACAGTGGTCAGCACTCTTTTAGTCTAGATAAGTAAATGAGCTGTGATAGGCGGTAATAGCCACATATGTTGTGCACCAAAATGTTTAATCAACAGTTTCATTTAAGATATTTTATAAACGTTTAGAAACTCGAGAAAAAATCTCTAACATCTCTAATTCTAATTAAATGATTGTTCAGAAAGTAAAAGTATTTGATAATTTGCTAAACGTTTTATATAAATGAATTACTTATTATATGTAAATGTTAGTTGAGAATTTGTTAGGTTAGTATTCGCACAATGCTTAGTAAAAGTGATTTAAATTATTCTATTGTTTCTATTTGAAAAGGTTAGAATTAATTTTTTCTCACGATTTCACGCGTATTCAATTATAGAATTTTTGTTTAATTAATTTGGTAAAACTTTAAATTAATCTCTCCTAAACGTTAGGCGTGAAGGAAGTAATTTAGAGTAATATTCAAATTAAAGAGCTTTAAAATTTTGGAAAGGAAATATTAAATCCTAAAATCAATTTATTTAATGGTTAAACTCAAAATATATTTAATTAAAGTGCTATGTTAAAAAGAAGTCGAATTTAAATGTTATATACAAAATTCGTGATTGTTATAATGAACATTAATAAATAATATATGTAACAAGATAGAGGGAATACGATTATTTTCTGATGCGTTCGGTGACACAAAAATAGTTTAAATGAAATAACCGTAGTCCTCCAAAAATATGCCAATGTTAAAAATTGTTTATTATATTTTTAATTTCATAAAAAGACAATCTCCACTATCTTAGATTTTTTATAAATACAAAAAATCCGTAACATTATTAGCCATAATTTATCTATGAATTAAAAAAATGAATTTTGTCAAAAACACAGAAACTGCAATATTTTTCAAAAACGCAATCCGATCAAAAATTCCTCTCGTACGTTTCCGGCTCAGATTGATGTACCTTACCTATAATTTATTGAGATTTTTAGTTTAACCCCTTTGTGTAAAAAGAAGCGGAATAAAAAATCGTGTTGAAAAAAACGAATTTTAAAAAACTATTTATCTCGGGTGTATTTTTGAACTCAGTATTTTTCTTATATGCGGGTCAAAGAGTTGTATAAGAATGCCCAATTTCAGTTTTCTATGTTAAGCCGTTTAGCTACAATTTGTACCGTACAGACAGACACATGAGTGATGTTATAAGGGTTTTTTGGTGGTCATACCTACAAAATCCTGAAAAGGATCAAGTTTAAACGGGTTAAGTAATCAATTTTTTGAAGGTAAAGTTGCATAGCTTCTTTTAACAATAATATATAGGTAAATTTATTTTAAAAAAAATTGATGTGAAGTGTGAGTATTCACACATTTCAGGGTTTCGCAGGTATATAATAAGTGAAGGCGGTATGCTGAGTGTGTAGGACAAATTTTACTTTGTAGTAATCACGGCAAAATGAACGATATTTTTAAAATAATTTATCGTCTGTTAATCATATAATACGACTGGTTATTAAATTTACGCTCTTAAAAATTAAATACAACATTTGTCAAAATATAACTAGAATTTTGACAAAATAATTTCAACATAATAATAATGCAAAAAAAAACAGAAAAAATAAAATTCACTCCGTACTCGAACTCGAAACCCTTCGTTTTCCAGCGTGTTCACTAGTGCTCTAACCCATTAAGCTATCGCACGCCTTGCATGTGAGTGTCTTACGTTGGTATAACTTTTGTACTTTGTGAACCAAAAACCACAAAAAATGATTTATTTTCCGAAAACATAATCTGATCAAAAATTCCTGCTGTACTATTTCGGTTCACACCAATATACATTACTTAGAATTTTTTTAGATTTTTAGTTTAAATCATCTGGGCTACAGGGTGTGGGACAAAAATTTTTTTGCACAATTTTGGCAAAAATCGCATCAAAATAATTTATTTTGCAAAAATAAAAATTTGATCGTTAATCCACGTACTAAGGGCTTTCATTTGATACCCTACTCAGAGTTTAAAAAAAATATTTTTGTTTTCGATGAGCACATATTTGTTTATATTTTTAGGGGGGTATGTTTTTTAGATGTTTTAGTATTTTTCCTATGTGCGGGTCAAAGAGTTGTATAAGCATGCCAAATTTCAACTCTCTAGGTTTAGCCGTTTGGCTACAATTTTTACCGAACAGACAGACAGACAGACAGACTACAAAATGACGGTATAAGGGTTTTTTGGTCATACCTACAAAACCATGCAAATTCAGCATGTCGCTTGATATCATCACTCCATCTCATATGCTTACTTCTTCTTCTCTTTCCATTCCAGCGCCGCCATAGCTGAGTCATAGTTTTCCAGCGGTTGTCTGTTTGTCTGACGTTTTCTCTTTTAACCATTCCTTGGTCTTTCTATTATGCAAGTTTATATACAGCATTTGTCTTTCCATTTACCTCTGTGTAAATGCTAGTTTATCGACAATTTTCCTTGTTGAAGTCCATGTTTTCATCCCGTACGTAAAATTTGATATATCTCCTAAAATTGAAACTTTTTTTCATATTGGTTATGATTATATATAGCCTACTACAAATCCCACATATTTCATTTGAATTATTTATTATATCTCCAAAGACACCAGAAAGAATATGGTTCCTCTATCTAGTTACAACTTGTATTTTACAAGTTAAATATGAATTTGCAATGCGTTAAAATATTATATCATTATATGTATATAGCAAAAATTAATTCTGTATTTCAGAAATTATAGCATTCTATATTCTATAGTGCGCGTGTTTTATTTGAAAGATAACAATTCAAATGGTTTTTCACAAGTTCGTAATGACCGTAATAATTTTACGAACTAAGTTTTCATTGTGTAGGCTGTAAGAAAGCACGCGCGTTAATAAGGTTGCCTATAGCTCAGGCGCTCTCGTTTATATTTTATATGAGAAACATTTTCTTAAATTTCTTTTAGTGGAAAACTTTTTAAATATGTAAGATATAAACCCTGAGGTAAACTGAGGGATTATTTATCAAAATTGTATAAATTTAAGTATATTCTGAATTTATATTTTGATAAAATACTGATTTTAATAAATATGTTTTATACAATTTATTCAATATAACTACTGTGTAAGTAGAGTGCTTTAGATAAGATATAGAGTGAGAAAGAGAGAAACTGAGACCGACAGACGGACCCGTGGTTCTCAACCCGGGTGTCGTGAACTTAAGTAGAATTAATACAGATTTAATACGGAGAAATTTGGGTAGGGTGCCTTGAATTTTTCAAATTTTATTTAAGGGTGTCTTCACCTAAAAAGGATGAGAACCACTGAAACAGAAAAATTCAAACAGACAGACACGAGACAGAGCCGCAGTAAGGAAAACTTGCGCTAGGAACAGAGCCGTGTTTTTGGCACCCTTTAAAAAAAAAGTCTTTCCTCTCAAAATCCAAGTGATGAGCAAAAAACAGGTCCTCGCCTCTCAAAATCCAAGTGATGAGCAAAAAAAAAGTCCTTACCTCTCAAAATCCAAGTGTATGAGCAAAAAAAAAGGTCCTTACATCTCAAAATCCAAATGATGACCAAACAAAAAAGGTCCTCACCTCAAAATGGCGCCCCTTTCCTTAGTCCCCCCCTAAGATTGTTCCCTACGCCTATAAACATGTTGGCGCTTGTTGTTGCCGGTTAGAGCACACTTAGAAAGATTGTTAGAGGCGCCAGTTTATTGAAATTTCTTGATAAAAAATGGCGTGGTTTATAATGAATATTCCTTTAGTTGTTCGGGGTTATATATCTATTAAAACTTGCTATTTCAGTAGACTAGAAGTTGGAAAACAAATTCATAACAAAATACTAAAATTTATTGTGCCGATAAGTAATTGTTAATGTCAGTAATTCGTTTCATCAAGGGTAAAAAAGGGTTCGTAGGTAAAAAATGTTTAAAACAACACAAGTGTATTAAGAAATTTATATTTTTTAATAATATAAATTTTGAAATTATTTTTCACATATAACGAAGACACAGTATACGTAATGTTAAAATACCTTTTTAGCCCCATTTTATTTAGCGATCTAAATTCTAGGTACGCGGATATCCTGAGAATTATCTATAATATATTTTTATCTGAGTCACTATATTTTTCTGTTTTCCTTTACGGTTTTCGCGTTTAGTGAATGTGTATATTGTAGATAATTTATTATCTTTAAAGAATAATTTTCTGGTAGAGTTATTTTTCTATCCTTGAATTGTGTACAATATAATGATTCATCTATTAAAAATATAATGATCAGAAAGTATTGTAACCTAGTTTTTTAAAAACATTTAATTACGCTGTGGCATATGTTTCATTTATATGTTGGTTAAATGTTTGATTAAGAATTAAGAACTGGGTGAAGAAAGTTCTCTTTATTCCTGTTCTGTTAGGTGTCAGGTTTTAACAGGTGTCTTGTATATTAATACAGGCATACTCAGTGGTTTGTTGGATAGGCTTCAGTTCCATCGAGTCGTTTCTTATATTTCAAATACTGTTGTTAGAAATACTCTAGCATTCCATCAGGTACCCTATTATTACATATTTTTTTAGACTGTTAATATAAACAAATCTCAAGAAACCCACTCGCACGCTCGCATTGTACGAATGGAAAAAGTCATTCATGGAGTAAGCTATCAGCAGGCATTTTCTTAATACGCGATTTTTTTAAAAACAAATAACAGGACTGCGAAGATTGGCCGATTTTAATAATATATGGTAATTTTAAAAGATAAGTACTGATAATGCTAGAAAATAGTATTATTATTTTTTTACCATGTATCAATTTTTTTTACCAGGTTTTTTTTCCAGATTTTGTTTTATTATCTATGACTCATACTTACTTAGGACCGAATGTAAATATTGAAATTGTCTTAAGCTTCATATAAATAATTATTATAATATGTAAACACTTACACATCAAAAGTGTTGTGTGATAAAAATAACATTCATGCGGCAACGTCAAAACAATCATGCATTCATGATAGTTCTGCAGGACACAAGAGAAAGGCTACAAGGCGTGCTTTTGCTACCTGAGTAGTGTTAATATTAAGTAAATAATTAAGAATTGCTTTTCTCATAAAAAAATCTCCATATTTTACCTTGTATTATATTAAAGTAATAAAAAAACTTTATTGTTAATAAAATTAAAAGATACACTTTACTGAAGTTATTTATCTAAAATATTATCCATATTTTCTTTTGAGAATTACAAACAATAGGGGATGGGCATGATTTTATTTTTTATTATATTCCTCTTGTTGCATATAACATAAAAAACAGTTTTGCATTATTTTTTTTTTTAATTTGAAGTCTTAAAAAAATCATAAATGTATGTAGCGCGCGAAAACCACGTGTGACGTCATACCCTACTTAAGTGTACTGCGTACAGCCTACCCAGTGTACAGCATACAGCCTACACAGTCTGTCGTGAACTTATTTGCTTGTATAACTTTTATAGATTATGTAAAGTTAGAGTGATTTTAATTAAAATAAAGTTTAATTCTATAAAAACAATTTATACATGTTTACCGAATTAAATTTTATATTAAAATATATAACCTATATTGCAGTATTTCAATTATGCCTCTAACATTTTGTAACTTCATGTAAACAATGTAGTAAAATTCTGAAATCTAAATTACATAAATATTTACATTTTACAGAGTTGCAGCGTTTATTGTTTACATAAAGTTACAGAATACATAAATGGTTTATTTACAAGTCTGTTTTGACACCACGTATTTCTTCAGCACTGTAGCATTAATTATTTTTCATATATTCCATGAGCATAAAAGCATCAATATTGGGTAAATTATCACTCTGAGCCCAAACAAAATCTTTAACTGCCATTTTAATAATAAATGCGTGAAAAATTGGTTAAAAACAAATACAAAACTATCGAACAATACAATATACACATGTAAAGATTATGTACAACATAGAATAGTAGTGTATGAATCGTGTACCTACTTTGCCGCTAAGGAAACGTATTTTGTCGCTGATAATTTTAAGAAATTGAGTTAAATATGAACGGAAAACATGAATTTCATTCCGACCGCACGCTCAAATTTATTAACATTGTTGTCCTTGAACAATTGGAGGGGGAGTGCACGTGATCCCAATCCCTTTCTTCGTTACGCCACTGCACATTTTATTAAAAGGGCGCAGTTTGGCTGGGTTTGCCCCGGGCGCCAAAAGAGCTAGCGCTGGTTCTGATTGTAAGCCGAGGACCATCATGATTAAATACTGAATGCCTGTCATTACACTTCTTACTTAAATTACTTTTTCATCTTCGATTCATCTTTCGGTTCATCTTCGTTATGTGTCCTATTAACTGTAATCGTGTGCCTCTCTTTCTTTCTTACAGTTTATTAAATTTCGTAAGAAATGTTTTTATTTATGTTAATGTTATTGACACCTAATATAAATTTCAACAACCCATTGCAAAAATGGTAATCAAGTGTCGAGTAGATTTTATCGTAAGTTTGTATCTAAACCAGTTAATTTTAAGCAACTTTCGAGTCTATATTTCCGCCCAATTTCGCACTTGATTGAAATGTGTTAGTTGAAAAAAAAAATTATAACTTTCATTAAAAAAATCTGCTGTGGCCAACATAGGACCGACCGCCATCACAAAGTACTTGTATAAAATACATTCTAGCAGCAGAGTAGAAATAACTTGGCCTAATATTTTCTAACAGAGATATTATTTATCATGACCATGGAAACGTTACATATCATCATCATCAAGCCTTGTCCATCATCGGGTGATTTTAGACTGCCTCTAAAAAGAGCATAGGCTGACAATAAAATTTCTCCATCTAACTCGTCTATCTGCCATAGGCTTCAAGTCGGTGATGTTGTTATAAAGTCTTTTGCCTTGGTTTTGAGAGCTCCATGCATTTATTTCTAGCAGGGTTGAGCGACGCCAGGTGTTCTTGGGTCGCCCTCTACGCTTACTGCCCTGAGGGTTGTTTGATAGTGCATATCGATACACTTCGCTAGGAGCCCTTCGAAGAGTGTGCCCTAACCAACCATACTTTCTTCTTTTTATTTGCAAATTAATGTCCATTTGACCACTTCCTTCCCCCAATTCTACGTTTGATATTCTACGTGGCCAATAATGCGAAGAATTCTTCGAAGACATCGATTTACAAATACTCGCACTCTTCTCTTGATAGCTTCTGTTACGAACCAAGTCTCGCAGCCATACAGAAGAACTGACGTCACGCATGCCCTGAATATGATAGTTTTCGTAGAAGTACTGTAGATCGCAGAATTCAATACACGGCTAAGTTGGATAAATGCGCAACACAAATTATTAATATGGCGCTCGTTGACAGCAATGAATATGACAGTTGACAGCAAAACAACTGTTGTGTTTGGTATCAGAGGCGTACGTACATTAATTCATTTTCAGACGACTTCATTTTAAAATATTTCTCTTAATATATATTTCAAATTAATTTCAAATCTATTTATTCACTGGCTTTTATATTCTAACATTATTTAAACATATACCTACGTTTTACTTATCAGAAATAATAGGTAGTAATATATTCACTGTAAACTTAGTTTGTACGCTTATGTTTACAAATTTGGGTTAAAATAACAGAGACAAAAAGAATAAGTTGAGACAGAAATCTATTTTTCTACAGTGTAAACTTTTCCACGTTCTCACACAATCAAAAACAAGATCGAAATAAATGCTATCTTGCCCTTCTTAAAAAAAATGAAGTATAGGCGTGTGAAATTATAATTATTTATTAAACAAAAACCGTTTAAAATTCCTTAAATATATTTTGTGTAACACACAGATCAACAGACGAATTTTTGATTCATTCAATTCCGAGATGGTAATTGCTGAATATATGTAGATTTGTCCGGCGCCAGACAACATGGAATTTAGTTTTTTATTTCATATTGAATCTCCGAAAAGATAAGCCACATAAAGAACCATGTTGTGTACTTTATTATTTTTTTAAGCAAATTAATTAATTTACTAGAACATTCAGAACCATTAAATTAAAAATTTCGCTTTATGACGGCTTCAAAAATATTTTTACCAGTCACTGTACCTTATGTTGTATGCTACTCTCGTTTGAAAGTTTGTTTTCTAAATAAGAAGTCATATTAACAGACAATAAGTGTTTGTAGATTATTAAGTAGGCTGTGGCTTATATGCCCCCATAAGAGGTACCGTCATTGTCCCATAAATTAACCCATATAAGTATCATAATATTTATTAATTACTTTTAAAATGCTTATGATGGCAGGATAGTTTTTTGATGAGCATAATTACTAAGGGCATTCAATAATTAAAGAGACAAATTGATGTAGAAAAAAACTGCGTATTTTTACAAAATGAGACCTTTACTACTTCTCAACATAATCCCTACCAATATTAATACACTTGTGCCAACGATGAACTAGTTTTTTTATACCTGATGCAAAGAAATCTTTGTCTTGTTGTTTGAGCCAGTTTGCCATAAATTCTTTGACCTCGTTGTCGCTAAACTTTTTTCTACGTAATGCCTCCTTGAGTGGACCAAACAAATGAAAATCAGAGGGAGCCAAAACTGGACTGTAGGGAGGATGAGGTAGTATCTCCCAACCCATTTTTTCAATGGTTTCTTGGGCCAGCTTGGCGGTATGAGGGCGAGTATTATTGTGGAGCAATATCACGCCTTTTCTTTGAGATCCGCGACGCTTTTCTCTCATTGCTGGCTTTACTTTGTTCATCAACATGCCTAAGTAGTAGGCACTGTTTATTGTACGCTGATATTCCAAATAATCACAAAAGATGACACCTCGGGCATCCCAAAAGACGGTCAACATGACTTTTTTGATGCTTGCGTTCTGAATTTCTTTCGGACAGATGAGCTGGTGTGCTTACATTCCATGTCTTTTATATTCTGGTTCAAAATGGTGAACCCAAGTTTCATCACACGTTAAAATCTTGTTTAGAAAAGGTTCACCTTCCCTTTCATAGCGTTCTTTCAAGTCTGTACACACTTTGAGTCTTGTTTCCTTGTGTTGTTGCGTTAACTGTTTCGGGACCCACCTTGCACTTGTTTTGCTGTACTTGAGCTTGTCAATGATAACGTGATGAACTATGCCAACACTTCAACTTTTTTTGCTATATCTTCAACAGTAATACGTCGGTCTTCACGAATAATGTCGTCAATGCGGATTTCAAGCGAAGGAGTGGACACTTCAACTGGCCGGCCAGAACGTTGCTCGTCTGTCACTGAGGTTCGACCATTTTTGTACTGTTCTACCCATTTATAAAAATTTCCACGATTAAAACTACTTTCACCATACTGTAAAATCATTCGAGAAAAGATTTTAGCCAGTTTTTCACCTTCAGAAAGCAAAAACCGGATCACTGAACGTTGTTCAATTAATGTGGAAACTTCAAGCGGACACGGCATCGTTAAATGCAATTTTGAGGTTCTAAACAAAACAAATCTTCCGTCAAGTATTCTCAGCTCATCCCAGTAATGCCAACCTAAAGTCAGGAAAGCACCAAACTCCTCCTACAAACCGTTTTTTTTTCTACATCATTTTGTCTCTTTAATTATTGAATGTCCCTCGTATTTAAAATATATTTTTGATATAATGAAAAAATTTCTAGAAAATTCTCAAGTCGTAAAGGAAGACGTGTGATACGGTCTGTTAAGAACTTACAGAAATATTTCATATTTTCCTTCTTAGTCGATAATTAACATGAAACTGTGCTGGTCGCGCTACTTGAGTATTGCTCGCAATGTGCGGAACGACACATTTGCAATGATACACCACTTAACAATTCTTTAAACATTAAAAGAAATTATGTGGTCAGTCTATTGGTGGACAGACAGACGGCTAAAGTGTCAGGAAAATTGGCAGATAGATAGATAGCTGGATAAAACTGGCAGACAGACAATCATATAGTTAAACAGGCAGACTGACAAACAAACTGACAAATACAGAGAGACAGACAAGCTGACAAACAACCATATAGCAGACATATATAGTTAGAAAGAAAGACACAGAGTGAGCCAGAAGAACAGACAGGTAGATAGATAGTATAGAAAATAAACGGACATAATTTCGGGTTCATATGAATAAATCCAAGTTTCGTCACCTGTAACGATGTTGTATACCAATTTTGCAGTGCCTAGGTTGAATTAGCATTCCCTTACACCAATCAACACGAGCCTTTTTTTGAAATTCGCTCAAATTATGCCGGATTCATCGGGAACAGATCTTTTTCACAGCTTAATGTGCATGCAAAATCGAATGTATTGCAGTCTGCGATATGCCAAAGGATGCCTCTATCTCACTGTAGGACACATGCCGATCTTCTTCAATCATTTTGCGCACAGCATCGATGTTTTTTTGAATCACAACCGATTTTGTTCGACCTTCACGAGATTCATCACTGACAGACGCACGACCACGACGAAATTCTGCAAACCAATTGTAAACAGTCTTTTCTGATGGTGCTTCATTACCAAAAGTTGAACGAAGCGAATCTTTGCATTGTTGTTGAGTTAGGCTTTTACTAAAATCGTAAAAAATACAACGAAAACCTTCACGAGTAATATTCATTTTTTCACAAACTTTTGTCTGTGAAAGCGTTTTTTTAACGCTCATTGTCAACAAACTAATTGGTCAATTTTATATGCTGCCACTGATTTCACAATAACAAATGTCAAATTTTCCGAATATAGTAATGAAGGGAAACACTGAAAAGAAACACAGAAAAATCAGTGATGGGATTCAATTTGCTCAACAACCGGTTCGCAGGGCTATTTGTTTAAAAACAACATTTTCACAAAATTCAAAATAGTATATTTATTTAAATTAAACATAAAGATATGTAATTATTTTAAATATTGCCAAATAACCCTCTGGTTTTCAGTCACTTCTACTTCCGTTTTTGTTTTTGCACGAGGATCATCCGAACTGTGGTTGCTTCTTAACCAATTTAGCCCTATCGGTACTGGATCCCAATCTATTAAAGGCAAACCATTCAAATTAATAACCATTATATTACTTATATTTGAAACGATCAGTCTGTTTGGTTTTTCTGTGCATATATTATTCATAAGGCTAAAGCCTCTTTCAGCTTCTACTGAACTGACGGCTATGGTCATTCCCTGTATCTAAAGTACTTTAACAAGTGGTTCACCGAACTTAAAATTTCTTAACAAACGGTTCGAGCGAACCGGGTGAATCCCATCACTGAGAAAAATACAGAAGACAAAAACTGCATTCTTCGTTAATTCGTCTATCATTTCCCATGCTTTATTGTCAACTGACGATAACTGAAGCGCCTCTAGTGAGATTTTGAGAAACTGACGGTTATAGGATAGTCGAGTTTGTGACAAGCATGGGAATATGTTCTTAGAAGTGGAAAGACAATTAAAGACCATTTTAGAGTGTGTTCCCGTGTGTTTCAATAAATATCACATGAAGATACCATTGAACCTGTTAAAAATATCCTACCAAATTCAGCCATGATGTGAATGCAGTAGCGCCTCTATCGGTAGTGTCAGATGAGCGAACCGGTGCGAACCGGGTAAATCCCATCACTGAGAAAAGTACAGAAGACAAAAACTGTATTCTTCGTTAATTCGTCTATCATTTCCCATGCTTTATATATTTTGCAACAGAAGATTTAATAAAAACTGACATCTATTTTAGCAATCAGAGCAATGATCAAACGATTTCATCATAATATACAATAGTATAATTACTGTGTGGGCATTGGCTCTGGAACAGATTACCCTGCATGGGCGATCATTACCAATAAGACAATATAAAGACTGAATTTTTCCATTACATATTCGTATTTTTATCTAATCTAATAACGTGTATATGTAATGAATACATTTACATAATTCCGATAGTAAATAAAATTCCGTTTCTAATATTTTGACAAAAAGCAGACATGTAAGCTTGTATAAATCAACGTCTAATCAAAGTTTTCACCGCAAGTTGTCGGCTTCCACCTCAATTACTCTAAATATAACCTCTAAAGAGTTGATTTCACACGATCTCAAACAGCTTAAGTGCTGCACGTCCAAAATAACCGACGATAACTTTAATCGCCTGGCTTATTTATATACACACCGAGGGGTTTCAACACCCACACTTTATTGTTATAGCTTTCTTTACTCTTTCAAATCTTATAACACTGTTTTGGAAAAAATCAATTATTGATAATATTGGAATAATTTACGAGGTGTGTAAATTAAGTAACCGGACTGATTTTTATTTATTTTTTCTATTCTAATAGAATTACAATTCAGTATAGTCTCTCTAAAATAACTTCCTTGGGAAGACACACAGCGCTGGAGACGGTTCTTCCAATCCTAAAGTGGGAAACAGAATGCACCGAGTTCTACGACGCGTTGACGCCGTTGGACGGCGCAAACTGTCAGCGCAAAGTTAAAAGCAAGGCTGTACTACGCAAGTGCACAGAATGAACAACGTCCTACGACGTTCGAACGCCGTTGATACTGAATGTTCGTCAACTTCCAACTTTTGACGCCGTTGAACGTTGACGCAGAACACCTAACCTCAATTTTTACTGAATGGTAAAGTGTTTGTATGTATAAATAACTTGCATACAACATAAATAACATCACACACAAGTCTTCATCATCCATTATACTTTTAATAAAAGAAAGCGCACGTATAAACACAGATATAGGTTGTCAAGTGACATTTGACGGCGTTAAAAATTATTGCATTGTGTGCAGGCGAAAATCTCAACGGCGTTGACTCAACGGCGTTGACGCAACGCCGTCGCAAATGACGGCGCGCTGACGGCGTAGCGCGCTGTGCATTCTGTTCCAGGCTTAATAGCAGTGTTGGAACTCGGATACTCGCTTTCAGCTGGTCGGTTAGGGACGTTTGAATGTTTTCTAGTGTCCCAAAATGAAGTCCCTTGAGGTGATTTTTCAATCTTGGGAAGAAGAAAAAGTCACAAGGACTCAATTCAGGCGAATAAGGAGACTGAGGCGCCACAGGAATGTTTTTACTGATCCTGTGAAAAGTTTTTTGGAACCATTTTTGCGCAGATTTTTCTCATCCCCAATTCATTCAAAATCTGATGAGCGATAGTGTGAGTCAAATTCAACTCTTCCCCGATCATTCTGACTGTCAACCGACGATCTGAACGCACAATATCCCGGATTCTGTCGACATTTTCATCGGTTCTTGAAGATGAAGGCCTTCCGCTGCGTGATTCATCTTCAATCAACTCTCTTCCTTCTGAAAATGCTTTAAACCACCAAAAAACTTTGTCCTTTACAAAACACTGTCTCCGTAGGCTTGCTGAAGTTTTGCAAAAGTCTCTATTGCACTGTGCCCAAGTCCGAAGCAAAACCTGATAGCACACCGTTGCTCGAAATGAATGTCACTTATTTTTATAACGCACTAGAACAAAGTGTTTGATTTGGCAGCATTTGGGATACGGGATTTGGAGGGGCGACAGGTGAACATATCATACGTATTCAGTACGAGTTTGAACTCGCTAGAGTAATTTTCTTGTCCGTAGCGATTATTTTCGTGAAACAGTTTTTTCTAGTGCGTTCTAAAAATGTGTGATATTCATTTCGAGCAACGGTGTGCTATCTGGTTTTGCTTCAGACTTGGGCACAGTGCAACGGAAACTTTTATAAAACTTCAGCAGGCTTACGGAGACAGTGTTTTGTCAAGGACCCAGGTTTTTTGGTGGTTTAAGGCATTTTCAGAAGGAAGAGAATTGATTGAAGATGAATCACGCAGCAGAAGGCCTTCATCTTCAAGAACTGATGAAAATGTCGACAGAATCCGGGGTCTTGTGCGTCCAGATCGTCGGGTGACAGTCAGTATGATCGGGGAAGAGTTGAATTTGACTCACACTACCATTCATCAGATTTTGACCAATGAATTGGAGATGACTAGGCGCCTTGTCACACAGTTATTTAAATAAACGAGTTTTTGGCCATTAAAAACATTCCCGTGGCTCCTTACCCTCCTTATTCGCCTGACTTAAGTCCTTGTGACTTTTCCTCTTCCCAAGATTGAAAAATCACCTCAAGGGACGTTCCAGTATCCGTGTTATTGAATTGTAATTCTATTCGAATATTTTTTTTTAAAAATTAGTCTAGTTATTTTACACACCTCGTATACCACTGGTGCACCCAGGAATTTTTGTTTGGGGGGGGGGGAGGGCGGAAGACAAAATTATTTAAATTATGAACAAGGTTCACACTTCTAAATTCCAAGTGATGATCTAAAAAAAGGGTCCTCTTCTAAAATACAAGTGACGAAACAAAAAAAATCCTCATCTCTATTTTTAAATTTTCTAGTGTGTTTGTGTGTTTTTATTTTTATTTCCTTGCTTCTTAGGGGGGATGGCACCCCCCCCCCCCCGAGAGCGCCACTGACGTATACTATTATACCCTTTTCACACTAGATCTTTAAGATCGGATGTTAAAGTGAATGTGTCTTTAAACGCTAATGTGAAACCGTATGGCCTCGTCTAAATACAAGCGATGTTTAAGACAGAGATCTGCGTCTTAAACTTCGTCCGCATTGTCAACTTAATTTCTATTATAAAAAAATACTCCTTGAATTTGTGCTGTCAACATTTTATATTATCATAAACAAGAATACTGTATTATATCGACGTTATAAGAAGTTTATACTTATTGTTATAATAAAATTATTTATTTTAATAATGTGTTTAATAAAATACAGAGCTACAATAATTAAGATAAAATGTATCGACTTACATGTTAATACAAGTGTAATATATTCTTTATTGTAGTGTCTTTATTGTAGAATGAAATGAAATATCCATATTTGTTTATAATAATTCAAAATGTGCGTCTGCGCAGACAGTTCAAAACTGGTAATTTCATGACGGTAACTTAAGGACAAAATTAATGTAGATGATGACAGCACCAGAGATTTAAGCATCAAGTGTGAAAGCATACCGATCTTAAACATCGGTGAACTTTAAGTTCACTCGTCTTAAAGATCTAGTGTGAAAAGGGTATTAGTTACTGGATCCTTCAACCTTTTGTGAGGTCTTCCTATTGGTCGATGAGTGTCAAATTTCCTAGGTTCTTTTTACCATTCTGTCTTCTTCAATCCTTTATCTTCTTAATTAACTAATCTTTATTAGTATTCTTTAATCTTAACCGGCTTTCTGAAAGCTGTATTCGGTTTCGTGCAACATTCTCCAAAAACGGTGAATTTAGTTCTTCGAACACAAAGTGGTAATATATTGCAAACATAATTATAATTTTAAAAGTTTAAATTTCATCAAATCTTAGTGGGTGTATTGTCAAATTTCGCAAAACCAAAATATCCTTTTTTGTCAAGCAGTGGGTGTTTCACCTAATTTCATGGTATAATCTTAACAATCTGTCCCAAAACCTTTCACACGTGTGGTGGGTATAGTATTACCCACTACAGTTCGTTAGAAAGTAACGTGGATGAAAGTTAACGTAAGTCTATAGTTATATTGTTAGTAAGGTTTTGCGAATCGTAACGTGATGATGGGTCCGCTACATAAGATAACTTCACTCTTCAATACCAGTGCTCTTGATTTAAATAATAACAGTGGATTAAGTGATAAAAAGAAAAAATGTTTTAGTAGTGATCTTAATATTTGGGGGGAGGGGGAGAAGGTTAAAAAAACACATATTTGGAATTCTATGAGATTAAGCCGCAAAAATAAAGGTAAATACATATTGGGCTAGTAGGCGTATTGGTGGTTGACTCTCTTTGTAATTAGTATATTAAAGACGCTAAAATACAGAAATAAGGACATCGATGATTTTATAAAAATATCGAAAAAAATCATCGATTGATTACAAAATTTACATCGGTATTTTTATAACAATTTTATTATTGATTTACACTCTGTTCCAAACGGTTAAGCGGAACTAAATGGGAATTTAGTTCTTTTAGGTTGTCACGAGAAGGGACCTTGCTTGGGTTATTTCATTTTTCACGTTGGGATGTCAAAATTGAAAATTCCAACATTGAAACCATGGAAACGAATGCATATGTCAAAATTAAATATTTTTTTAAAATATTTTAATGACAAAAAAATAAATAAATGGGAAATTTGTATTAAGAATGACACAAAAAATCAAAATATAAAGAAAATGACATTTTAAAATGATATTAACCTTAACCAAAAAATGTTTATTGTAAGTATGATTTACAAAGCTTAAACAAAACGGCCGAAAGGCACGATTTAAACAATGAAAGTAACTAGATTGCAAAATCTAGTTCCGCTTAACCGTTTGGAACAGACTGTACATTTAATTGAAAAAGTAAAAATGCTGTAGTTATAAATATCCTCAAAAAACAAAAAATCATTTGGCGCTAGATCCAATAAATGTATTGGGAAATACTTCGACAAGATACAGTGAATTTATTTTATAATGCAACATGTACTATTTTATTACCATGGATACAGTTTTTGACAGCAATATAAATCGTGTTCATTTTCATTTGCAACATAGACAATTAGAATGTATAATTTTGCTCATTGCTGATTTAAAAATTAATCAACATGTATACAGATGAAGAAAAAATAATGATGGTAACTTGGTATAACTCCCAAATGAGTTTAAGAGAAGTTTCTGCTGTATTTATTGCAACTTATCCAGTTCGGCCAATACCAAATCCCTCTACAATTTCAAGACTAGTTAATAAATTTCATCGCGAAGGATGTCTTAAGTCAAAACATATTAAAAAAAGAACAACATCCCACGTGCTTACAGAAAAGAAGCAGTTGGAAATATTATTACAAGTGGGAGAAAACAATCAAAATACTTTAAGATCAATTACACAAACCGTTGGTGTCAGTATTGGATCTGTTTTTAACTTCTTAAAAAAAGAAAAGTTTCGATCACACAAATTTCAAAATCATCAAGAATTGTTAGAAAGGGACGCAGCAGTACGTATTTATTTTTGTTTTGAACAAATTAATTCCGACCCAACAATGCTTCAAGGAATTTTATTTACTGACGAAGCAACGTTTACTCTAAATGGTGAAGTGCACAGACAAAATTTTAGGTACTGGAGTCGAGAAAATTTACATTTGTTTCATTCCTCCCGAACTCAAAGTCCGCAAAAATTAAATGTTTGGGTAGGGATAATAGGAACCAATATTATATGGCCTTTTTTATTGACGGTAACCTTAATGCTGCAAAATATCTAGCCCTTTTGCAAAACCAAATATTACCTGCGTTGCGAAACCTGAATATTAATAGACAAGTATGGTTTCAACATGATGGCGCAAAAGTCCATTATTCTAGAATAGTTAACGAATATTTACATAGAACTTTCCCAAATAGCTGGATTGGAAGAGGAGGGTCGATGAATTGGCCAGCGAGATCTCTGGATTTGGCATCCAATGATTTTTTTTAATGGGGATATTTAAAGGCCAAAGTATATAATGGAGAACTTAGGGATGTTGCTGAACTGCAAGACAAAATGGTTCAAGCGTCCAACAATATACCTCAAGAGCAACTGGTGACTGTTTTGAATCATTTTTATGATCGCTTAACATTTTGTATGCAAGTAAACGGAGAAACTTTTGAACATTTATTTATTTTATTTTATTTTATTTTTATTTAAATTGGAAAATCAACAGGGAGATCATCCCCTAGCGATTTTCACATACAGTTTTTATTATTTATTTATTTAGTCATTTAGTTTTTATTATTTATTTATTTATTTTTAATTTGTATTTTCAATAAAATAATTTGATTTTGCTAGTAAATATGGTTTTTTTTATGTTGCAAATGAAAATGAACACGATTTATATTGCTGTCAAAAACTGTATCCATGGTAATGACATAGTACATGTTTCATTAAAAAATAAATTCACTGTATTATGTCTGACCGTCATTTTTTTGCACGGATTTTTTTACTATTTTGTTTTATGTTTTATTTCCACGGCTATTTGTATTTTGACCAAATCGTGATATTTTATTTTCCAAATATCTAGTATTACAGACATTCTATGGCATCAAATTTAGACTTTTTAAAAATAAAAACTAATTTTAAATAATTTTTTATTCTTGTATTGTCTGTTGCTATTGTCTGATTCTTGTATTGTCTTGCTGCTCTAAAATATACAGGGAGCCAATAACTGCAATTATCTAAAATCCCATGTTAAACTGCTGTTTCGCGTTTCGTTGCACATACGATATAAAACATTTTATTGGCACACAAAAAAATTAAGAAATAGAAAATTTGTAGTAATAATGACACAAAAAATTAAATAGTTTATTACATACAATAGAAAATTACATTATTAAGATAATCAACATAACCCAGAATATTCAATGTAAATTTGATTTACAATAGCTTAAATAAAATGGCTAAACGCCCGATTTAATTATTAAAAATTACTAAATTTCAAAATCTATTTCCGCTTAAACATTTGGTTTAGACCAGTGTTTCTGAACAGCTGAACTACGAATTTTTTAAAAGATATTGTTGAGTGATAAACACTCTTCTTCAAACTGTTTTTGAAGTCTTTGATGAATCTCAGTCTCTTTTACAACTTCATTTAAAAGAAATTTAATAATTACACGTTGTGCAATCGAATTTGAAACATCGTTTAACGCCATCGTTAATTAAATTGATGGTATTGATACAGTCAAGTTGAAATTATGTATGGAATTAGTTAACATATTTACTACGATGAATATAAATGCTTTTTGCAGTAGCTCCTCAATTACGTTCAGAAAAAAATAAATTCAGGTCAATTTTGAACCTCCCTCTTATATACCTTATTTTAAAATTATCATATTCAAATAGTATGTTTATTTAAGTGTTTTTTAATTGCTCTAAAAAAAAAAAAAGAGAGACTGATGCAATCTGTCTCTATTTTTGTATTATTAATCGAATTTTTAGCCCGATTTTCATTCTTAGTTCTATTACGTATCACTTTTCAAATTTATATAAATTAAAATCTCAAATTAAATAATTAAGTTATTTATTATTCTTTTATTACTTCCGGACAAGCAAAAAATAGTTATATAAATTAATAAAAAGTCATCAGGAGAAAGATCATTAGAAAAAATTATGCAAATTTTATTAATTACTATTATTTATTTAATATCACATCTGTTAGAAAATTAGTCTTACTTTCAAGTGATGGGAAAGTCATTGCACTTTATTAATTACAATAATAAGGACATTTGATTCTGTTGCTCGGTGGTAACACAGTTTGCCTACGAAGTACATGAATTTTCACTATCTGATACTGTATAAATCAGGCAGGGCTGTTCCAAAAATAATCTGGACCCGGTACAAAACGCTCGTGCGGGACCTTTTTTAAAAAATTGATGTGATGTGTGAATTTTCACACATTTCTGGGTTTTGCAGGTATTTAGTAACTGAATGATGATTATTTGGGATGCCAAAACAAATTTTATGTCAAAATATTTTTTATGAATTTTAATTCGAATGCCAAATACTATTATTTAAGTTTCTAAATATGTGCAGTATTTTTTGTTATATAGCGTTATTTTCCGAAAACATAATCTGATCAAAAATTCCTGTTGTACTATTCCGGTTCACACCAATGTACATTACTTAGAATTTTTTCAGATTTTTAGTTTAAACCATTTGAGCTACAGGGTGTGGGACAATTTTTTTTTGCACAATTTTGGCAAAAATCGCGTCAAAATCGTGTTTAGTTTGCAAAAATAAAATTTTGATCGTTAAACCACGTAATAAGGGCTTTCATTTGATACCCTACTCAGAATTTAAAAAATTTTTTTTTTTTTTCGCTGAGCTCATATCTGAGACAGACGACAAAATGACGGTATAAGGGTTTTTTGGTCATACCTACAAAACCCTAAAAACAAGTAGCAGTAATTTTCATTTTATAACTAATACTAGTGCACCCGTTGCCAACTCTGTTGGAAAACACATCATTACCTTAATGTGGAACTTGCTCGACGCCTCTGACTTCTTTCTCTAGCCATACGCCTTACTTCATTCTGTTCAAATTGAATCAACCGTAGACATTTCTATATGTTTCTATATTTTATCCGCAGGTTTTTATGAAATAAATCTGCAAAATATTGTTCATATCGATCAAATGATATAGGAGTGTCTAGAGTTTCTTGTTTATACCTACGAAACCCTATACATTTCTATATGTTATTTTATCTGCAGATTCTGAGGAAATAAATCTGCAAAATATTGTTCATATCGATCAAAGCATATATGAGTGTCTAGGATTTCACGATTATGTAGGGTGACCATTTTCTTAAGAGGGCAATGCGGAACGGAGCAAAAAAAAGGTCCTCATCTCCCAAAATCCAAGTGAAGAGCAAAAAAAAGGTCTTCACCTCCCAAATCCAAGCGAAGAGCAAAAAAAAAGGTCCTCACCTCCAAAATGTTAAAATGCGGGACAATGCGGGACAAAATGTTAAAATGCGGGACTTTTGAGGGACGCATCTTAATGCGGGAGAAAATGTTAAAATGCGGGACAGTCCCGCAAAATGGGGAACGAATGGTCACCCTACGTTTATGCCTACGAAACCCTAGACATTTCTATATTATATGATTGTGTCTAACTATGCCTCGGATTATAGTGCCGTTGTGGACAGTAAGCAAATACAGCCTTCACATTCATTTTGAATTTTTTTATACTTTAAAAAAGCCAACGTAGTGGCCGAGCTCATTAAATCACGCAGTTATGACTGGTAAAAAGAGTCTGAATTGTGAGGTAGCTAGTTCAAGTCCCCGTTTTTTTTTTTATTTCAAAAGAATGGCTATAGTTAATTCCCCGATGTTGATATTATTCGGGCGAGAATAATATGTTAACATTAATCCCAGTTTTACAATAATTCACCCCTCATCCAGGTGTAGGAGCTCGCCCCCTGGCATTGGCGATTACCCGCGTTGCAGAAATAGACCGATGTAAAATAAACAAAGTTAAAAAAATATTTTAAAAAAGAAAACATTTTTAAATGTGTAAATGAAGTATTACAATGCTTTTAAGTAATGAGAAAATAAATCATAAAAAAAATCGTTTTAGATCGTGATTTTTTTAAAATTAATTGTTTATTAATTTTAATTACGAAATAAAATCGTGATCTTATATAAGATGATGCTGCCACCTATTGTTTATTTTATGGAACTTAATTATACTTAATTGCAAGATGATCACTTTTTTCGTTCAGTGAACCGAGAACGCGGAAGATTAAAAACTGATCTTTAATTCCAATTAATATTAAGGAGGCCGTCTATGATGATTTAAAACAAAACTTAGTTCTCCACGTTTTATCCATTGTTTCGTAAAAGGTTTATCCTTACTTAACATAATAGTATGTACCGTATATATAAGAAAGTTACTAGATATTTGGTTGGGGTTAGAAATGATTTTTGTTGGTTATTTAGGACATATTTTGTTCAAATAATACCTCCGCATCTCTAAAAACATACCTCAGAATTCTCTGGTATACATGACTGTTGGTTGCATAAATACAAGTACTCCTCACTTAACGACCTACCTGCTTAACGACCGTTCGGAATTACGACCAGTTCTCCAGCGCGGAGATGCATTGAACTGGTCAAAATTTCTGTAGCAATCTCTTCATAAACCGACCACGTTTAAGAATAAAACAAAGCGTAAACGTCAAATTCATTTCATAATTCCGGTTGCTTTAAAGGATTCGATGACTAAAATGTTAATATGCATGTCTTTTTTAGGGTTTTGTAGGTATGACCAAAAAACCCTTATACCGTCATTTTGTCGTCTGTCTGTCTGTCTGTCTCTCTGTCTGTCTGTCTGTCTGTCTGTCTGTCTGTCTGTCTGTCTGTCTGTCTGTCTGTCTGTCTGTCTGTCTGTCTGTCTGTCTGTCTGTCTGTCTGTCTGTCTGTCTGTCTGTCTGTCTGTCTGTCTGTCTGTCTGTCTGTCTGTCTGTCTGTCTGTCTGTCTGTCTGTCTGTCTGTCTGTCTGTCTGTCTGTCTGTCTGTCTGTCTGTCTGTCTGTCTGTCTGTCTGTCTGTCTGTCTGTCTGTCTGTCTGTCTGTCTGTCTGTCTGTCTGTCTGTCTGTCTGTCTGTCTGTCTGTCTGTCTGTCTGTCTGTCTGTCTGTCTGTCTGTCTGTCTGTCTGTCTGTCTGTCTGTCTGTCTGTCTGTCTGTCTGTCTGTCTGTTCGGTAAAAATTGTAGCCAAACGGCTAAACCTAGAGAGTTTAAAATTGGCATGCTTGTACAACTTTTTGACCCGCACATAGGAAAAATACTAAAACATCTAAAAAACATATCCCCCTAAAAATATAAACAAAAATGTGCTCATCGAAAAAAAATATATTTTTTTAAAATTCTGAGTAGGGTATCAAATGAAAGCCCTTAGTACGTGGATTAACGATCAAAATTTAATTTTTGCAAAATAAATTATTTTGAGGCGATTTTTGCCAAAATTGTGCAAAAAAAATTTTGTCCCACACCCTGTAGCCCAGATGGTTTAAACTAAAAATGTGAAAAAATTCTAAGTAATGTATATTGGTGTGAACCGGAATAGTACAACAGGAATTTTTGATCAGATTATGTTTTCGGAAAATAACGCATTTTTTGTGTTTTTTGGTTGACGATGCATACATGTTATACTCTTATAACACACTAAGTTGATAAGCGTTTGGTGGTCTAGTGGCTCAGTTGCTCGACAACCACACAGGATCGTTATTCACTACACAGGTTCGTTCCTGGCTTGTGGAGTCAATTTTATTTTTTGTTTTTTTTTTTCATATTTATTATGTTTAATTTAATTTGTTAAAATTCTAGTTATATTTTAGCACATTTTAATTTTCAAGAGCGTAAATTTAATAACCAATAGGAATTATATTTTCATTCTGTGTCATTTATACGAAGCCAGAGGGGCGGAGCGTATGATTTAAGACAACCAATGAAAGTCATAGGCCCAATTTTCAAAATGTTAATGAACCTTGTTATATAAAAAAAATACTGCACTTATTTAGAAACCTAAATAATGATATTAGGTATTCGAATTAAAATAAACAAAAAAATATTTTAACATAAAATTTGTTTTTAAAGCTCTGAGATTAACAGACGATAAATTATTTTAAAAAGATCGTTCATTTTGCCGTGGTTACTACAAAGCAAAATTTGTCCTACACACTCAGCATGCCGCCTTCACTTATTATATACCTGCGAAACCCTGCAATGTGTGAAAATTCACACTTCACATCAATTTTTTATTTTTTATGAATAAACTTTAATTTTTTTGATACATCATTTTTATAATTTTTGCTTGATCCCTTTGTCTATCCCTATTTAGAGTAAACAAAAACGATGAAGCTCCTCGGTTAACGACCAATTCATTTGACGACCTAGTCGTAGGAATGAAACTCGGTCGTTAAGTGAGGAATACCTGTATTATAAATAAATTTTAGTACAAGCAATATACCAAAAATATCAAGATAATTCACACACCTCTGTCACATTAATAACACAATAACTCCATTTCTCTACGCTTAGATTATCGTGAATTATTTCAGAAATTAACTAGAATTGCCAGATATTTTATCTCTGTTTAACAAATAAGGATGAAATCAAATAACTTGTACTGTTCTGTATTTGATAAAATTTATAAATGGTATTTTTACCTTGAAACTACTTCATTTGTCCAACTATATGTTATATTATGTATATTCCTGTGGATTATTTATTTGCTTTATTTATACTTCTTTTTTGTTCTAGGTAAGTCTCTTCTTCAACCACGTGTCTTATCCTTGAAGAAAGGTCTGCACAAGGTATGATCAGAAGAAGATTTTTTTATACCTTAAAAAATTGGCTATGTACCTGCTATGTATTTAAATTTGGAATTAATAAATTATTTAAAAATTGTATTTGGCAAGAATCTAAATTATTTTTTTGACCTCGTTTTAACCAGATTTATTAATTCCAATTATGGTAAAAAAAATCAATCAATTTACCACATTTCTTCCACTAAAAAAAATCTTCGGGTAATAGTCTGAAAATAGGGGGGATTGGCCTTATAAGTAATCGGTCCAATTGCCGAAATAGGCCAGGCAAGGGCTGTTTTTGGTATTTCGGACGCGAAGGAATATTTTATTTGGGCACTTATATTCAATAGAATTTTTTTCACAATTTTTATTTATTTTTGACTTCTAGCTGCACTGATCGATAATAATATTTATTTTTACCGACCGCCAACATATATAAGGGAGGTATAGTGATCATACCGATTTTGACATTTCGAGATTTCGATGGATCTCCACGAATTGAGGTCCCTACATAACGTTTTGACTATTTTTAGCATGATGTCTGTCGGTCTGTCCGTCCGTTTTTCCGTCCGTCTGTCCGTCCGTCGGTCTTTCCGTCTGTCTGTCCGTCCGTCCGTCCGTCTGTCTGTCTGTCTGTGTACACGTGCAGAGCAAATTCGGCTAAAAGGATTTTTGTGAAACTTCATATTTAAGCTTCTGCCATTAATGGCACGAGTTGATCAAATGCGAATATTTTGCAACGGAAAATATTTCGAAAAAATTTATTGAACAAAAGTTGCTATAAATGCAATAACTAATAACTTTTATTTGAGACGTTTTTTGATAAAACGAAAAATTTCATAGTCTCAATTTTTTCATATTTATACCGGGTGAATTAATTAAGGAGCAACATACATGTTTCACATATAATGTTAATGAAGTGAGTTATTTCAAAAGCAACATAGCCATAAAACAAATGCTTATCGTATCTATAGAAAAGACAAAATATTATTTTTTAAATATTTTTTGGACTTAGCTACTAAGGACATTATTATTTTTGTTTGTATGTAAATATAAACAAACTAATAAAAATTCATTTATTGTTTCTAATTTACTATTTTTTAGCCGCCTAGGAACTTTATCATGTCAAATAATTATTATATCTAATTACCATTGCATATCTGTTGCCATGGATATGAGCTTGCTTTCATAATTTGCTATGTTGCAAATGAAATAACTCACTTCATTAACATTATATGTGAAACATGTATGTTGCTCCTTAAATAATTCACCCGGTATGTAACGTTTCCATGGTCATGGTAAATAATATCTCTGAAAAATATTAGGCCATGTTATTTCTACTCTGCTGCTAGAATGTATTTTATACAAGTACTATATGATGGCGGTCGGTCCTGTGGTGGCCACAGCTGATTTTTTGTAAATACTTCTATCGAAACAACGAATTTATTTAATTATAACTAATTTTATGCCCTTATGTTTTTTTTTCCATACTATCACATACAAATGACTTCGATTCGAATGCAAAAACTTTTATTTTCTAAGTCTAGACGTTACTATTAACTCTAGTGTAATAAGGCCTTAAGCATACTCAAATGTTACTTCCACGCAATGACAGTCAAATTTGTGTTGACATATTTGTTATTGCTATGGAATTTTTTGACAAAACATTTCTTTGCATATGTCAGAAATGTCATTAGTATATTATGTCCTAAAGTGTAATAAGTTTAAGTTTTATAATAAAGCGAGTGAGTGCATGGAACAAGAGCATGAAAGTAAGCTAATATTAATCTGATCTTATTAAATCTCCACTGATTTCTATTAATTAACAACATTTTATTAAGATGGTTTCTAAAAACCACTCACACGGAATTGTATCTTAAATTAACCGGAACAATAACTATATTACCGAAATATTAACAAAACTCAACGCTTTTCATACACATTTATGCTTGTCAAAAACATTTTATGGTCTATATGATTTATGGAACGTTTTCAGATGTCTTACCTACATATTATATCAAATTTTTCTCAAATTATTAAACTGTCTACTGCGAAAACAATGTAGGTTTACAAAAATTTAATATATTATTCTAATTTTGAGACTTTAAAATTTAGAATACCGTTGCTGTAGTCGTGTTAATCGCGAATGAAATGTTTAATATTTATAATCTTCGGGCACAAACACGTAAAAAGAATCAGAAATACCGATTTACCCCTTCAGGGGTGAAAATTAAAAAACTGAAAATACTTTCTAAAGATTTTAAAAATACACCTATATGCCAAAAAGGAATGTTATAACTTAATAAACACAGGAAATACAAAGGGTTCCATAATTCCTTCGAATGTAGATTCACCTCTTTAGGGGTTGATTGGGAATTTTGTTTCTAAACATTTGTATGAGTAAACCTTGTCAGCAAAATCGAATTTGATATCTCATTGACCTTAAAAGATATTAAGAAATCCCTGAAATTACATTTTACCCTTTTTACACACATTGGGGCGAATTTGGATAAATCCCTTGTTAATGAGTGCTTAGGTCATAGGAGTCAATTACACCTTTACCTTTAAATTAAAAAAAAGACACCTATGTGCCAAATAAAGAATGATATAACTCAACAAACACAAGAAATACGAAGGGTTTTATAATTCACCTTGAATGTAGATTCACCCCTTTAGGCGTTGATTAGGACAAAATTCTGAATTTCGTTTTTAAACATTTATATGAGTAACCTTTGTAAGCAAAAACCAAGTCAATATATGATTGGTCCTAAAAGATATTAAGGAAACCTTGAAATCAAAACTCACCCCTTTTCACTCCTTAGGGGTCAAATTTCCCGTCTTGTAAAGTGCTTACGTCGAAGTTAGATGAATTAAACTTGGCGATTTTCATGTCTCTATGTCCAAGGGATGTTCTGTAGAATAAAAAATAGCAATTTACCCCTTTAAGGGTGAAAATTTAAAAAAAAAACTGTCAAAACCATTTCAAAATATTTTAAAAATATAATAATGTTATAACTCAACAAACATACGAAATACGACGGGTTCTATAATTCACCCCAATTGTAGATTCATCTCTTTAGGGGTTGAGTTGGACAAAATCTTGAAATAAGTTTTTCAAAATTTGTATGGGTAAGCTTTGTAAACAAAAACCAAGTCGATATGTTATTGGTCTTAAGAGATATTAAGGAAATAGTGAACATTTTAACCCTTAGGGGTTGAATTTCGAAAAATCCCTTCTTAGTCGGTGCTTACGTTAATGAAGGGAATATACTCCCTAAATTTCATGATTCTAGGTCCTGTGGTTTTACTGGGCGATGATTAGTCAGTCAGGACATTGGATTTTGAATATATAGATGATCTTTTTCAATTGATAATTTTTTTTACCCAAGAATTACTAATAACTTTCATTGAATATTAATTAATATACATCTAACATTTTAAATCAGACGACTTAAATCGTCGCCAAGTTGACAGTTGGCGAGTTGACCAACGCCGAGTAAATTGTCGCTGAGTTATGGCGTTCCACTTAAAATATTATCAGATGTTAGGTATTTTCTGTCTGTTACTGTGGCCTTAATTGAGTATGCAAATTTGCAAATATATACCTTATATGAACATTATTAGTTATTCTAATATTTTAATTGCTCGCTAAATTGATTTATTGCATATTGCAAAAGAAAGTTGCTGATATCAAAAAAAAGATATGTATTTAGAACTATGAACTATTATTTAACAAATAACAATGAAATTTAGGTGAAAATATGGTAATTAAACTTTCCAAAATCAAATTTTACCAAAAAAAGTGAATTTTAAATAATAGATCTAATTTATTTGAAAGTATCTCAACTGGAAAATAACACTATGAGACGCGAAATATATGCAAAGAAATTGTGACCACATATATATGTTATACTAGCTGAAGTCCCCCGTAACTATATGCTAATTGAAAAAATGCAAACAAAAAAGATTTGACACACAGACAGACAAAAATTGTTTTTTTTTATATTGTCTTGTGATCGTTTGAAACGTGTAGAAACTAAATAAGAGGCCGAATAATTAAAAAAATAGATATAGCCTTCAATTTTATTAATATAGATATATAAAAAGTAAGTATTATTTAATAAAGATAAAAAAATGGCATAGAAAGGGAACAGGCTAACATTTCATTTCAAAAAGTGATAATATATTTGTGTTCTAAGGCTAAAAATGTATAAGTAAATCAATTATCCAACAAAATTGAAAAAAAAAAAATCCACTAAAATTTTGAAATTTTGATAAGAACTCCGATTTTAGCCAAAATACAGTTTTTAGCTAATTTTGCGGAGAGAATAGGGGATACGCATAAAATTTATATTTCCTTAAAACTACATTTTTTTGATATTTTAATGTTAGTTATGTCACCTAACACAACAAAAATCACATTTTAATTAATATAGCCAAATTTTTTAATTAAAATATTGTAAATTTGAAATAAGCCGACCACGCCGCGAAGGTTGCCGAGTAAATACGACTGAGACTGCTGCGGTTTGACGTCACAGATACAGACTAAACATAATCTTTACGTGTGTATATTATATTGTTTGAGAGTTTTGTATTTGTTTTTAAACAATTTTTCACGCATTTATTATTAAAATAATTTATAAAATATATGTACTCACATTAAAATGGTCTTCACAAACATAAAGTTTACTTTTTTCTGAAATATCGGTTTTATTTCGCCTCATAGCTTTCAGCCACAAATTTCGCCTATTCTGTTGTTTTCGCCATCAGGTAATGATATAAATTATTTTTTTGGATTTCTAATTGAACTATTTGTGCACATCGGTACTAAACAATATTTTCGACTATGTTTCGAAGTACTGAGGCCTGGATCTTCCATATTTTATATATTTTAATATAAAATTTAATTCGGTAAACATGTATAAATTGTTTTTATAGAATTAAACTTTATTTTAATTAAAATCACTCTAACTATACATAACCCAGGCTGTACGCAGTACACTGGGTAGGCTGTACTTAGTTGGGGTATGACGTCACACGTCGTTTTCGCGCGCTACATAAATTTATAATTTTTTTAAGATTTCTTTTTTTCAAATTAAAAAAAAAAAATGCAAAACTGTTTTTTATGTTTATATGCAACAAAAGGAATATAATAAAAAAAATTAAAAAAATCATGCCTATCCCCTATTATGAAAAATATATTTAAAAATTCATGCTTTCCAAGTTTTTGAGTTAGAGCCGATTTGGGTCAGTTTTTTGCCTATAATTCCAAAACTTTTGCCCAAACTTCAAAATGGACCAAATTTTGTTGATCAATGACCAAAAATACATATTTGTACTAATTTTCAATAAAATCGAAGAGAAAAAATTTCCGCGAGATTCACATCACACTTTTACAAAATATATTTATTTTATAATGACCAAAGTAGTGAAAACCAATGTATTACAAAAATACATTATTTGTGCATCCATATATTCAAAAATTAACTGTCGAAATTATGTGAAAATATGAAAATATGACGAAAATATGGGGACATATAATTTTATATGCGGCCCGCGGAGTTATGATGCATTTCCAAAGTGGCCCGCAAGATCATTTGGGTTGGCCACCCCTGTGTTAGATAACTATCCGATAGATAAATTTGTATTGAAAGGCGGAATGACATTTATTCAGCACAGAAAGTATCACATAACCTTATCTGTCAGATAGTTACCTAGAGCAGTGTTTCTCAAACGAGAGCGTACCGCGGACCAGTAAAATATTTAATTTTCACGGACCACAAGAAATAAATGTACTACTAAACAAATTTATTGTATATGTAGACTCTACATATAATATCTCAGTAATAAAAAAATCACCGAAAAAAAATCATAAAAAAAATAACAAAAAAATCTTAAAAATAATCATTTATAAGCCTTTCGTGGACCACTAAAATTTTGCTAAGGACCACCAGTGGTCCGCGGACCACCGGTTGAGAAACACAGACCTAGAGGTTTACCTGAAGGTTAAAATACTGGACCTAACTGTTACAATACATTACCATAACAACATTATATTATATATGAACGTTGCTAAAACCTAAATTTTGAAAATAGTTGGTTAATTTGCCATGAGCAAGGAATTTGGTGCGTCATTCCGCATGATTTAGAGCAGAAGTGTTTCGAGTTTGTATATTATCCTTTGAAATGATGCATGTGTTTTCTCTTAAAAATGAGACTGGGGCACACGTATACAACCTATCACTGATGAATGATCGTTCAGATCAACTCGATATTTTTCAACTCGGAATTAGAACTAACTCAGTGACGTACAACCTATATAACACGATTTTTTCTTTTTCAATAATAATTTCTCTGTTAGAAAGTACTTTGTTTAAGTACTGTGTGGTGACTTGTCGTGGCCACAGCTGATTTTTTTTTAAATTGTTAATTTAGGGGTGCTTCTGCTGCTAGGGCCATTAGCACCCACCAATCTTATATATTACAAATTGTATAAGCTGTTCACTTTTGTAAGAACACACTAGATCTGGTTATTTTGGTTACTTTTATGGTGTATTACTGACTTTAAATGTCAATTAAAAATATTCCTTACGCTGTAAAACCGACTTTAGGTTGATAAGGTTATGATCACTATAATTAAGATATAATCTGTCTCAATTTGTAATACGAAACTAGATCTGGTTACTTTGGTGACTGTTGTGGTGTAAACAGACTTTGGCGTATCCGTGTGAACCAATACTATAACAATATTATAAATGTATTGTCAATATACAACATAAAAAATGAACTTTCACTGTTAGTTCCATATTACAAAATGAGACAGATAATATCATTTTTCATTATGACATATGTCAAATGAATCGACATTTTAAAAAAGTGACATTTTTTAATACCAACATGACATACAGCGTCAAAGGTGCAAACTATTAAAAACAAAATTCCCTCTTAGTTTGTTCTTACAAAAGTGAACAGCATATATACGTATACATTATGATTTTTTTTCTATGTGATTGTTTTTGGTCCCAAACTTTCGTCGAAACCTTGGTAGACGCGTTTTTTTTTACAAAAATTAAATAAAATTTTATCCGCCAGTGGTGGCGCTAGAATTTAAAATCTGGAGGGGCCAGGAAATATTTGAATTAAATCTGAGGGGTTGGGGAGAAAATATTTGAAAAGGCCTTCATTTTTTATGAACAGGTGAAAATATAAGTGATGACCTAAAAAAAAGGTCCTCACTTGCTCACACATTTTTCTCCAAGCATGGGAGGGGGGCAACTGAAGGCCAGAGCAATTTTATTTTAACCCTTTTTGGTATAAGGGTGCGGGACAAGAACTTTTTTTAGCATATTTTTGGCTAAAATCGTGTTAAAAGAAACGAATTTCATAAAACTATCTATCGTTATTTAATCTACGTTTTAAGAGCTTTCTTTTGATACCACACAATAAAAAAAAATGTATCACACAAAACCACAAAAGAAATTTTCGAAAAACTTATAAGGTCGAAAATTCCTGTTTAACTATTCCGGTTTCCATCCATGTTCAATACGGAGATTTTTTTCAGATTTTTAGATCAATCCCTCTCCAAAGAGATAAGGTGGGGGACAAAAGTTTTTGGCAAAATTCCCATAAAAAGAAATTATTGATTTTTAAAAAATTAAGACACACATTAAGAGGTATGCCACTCAAAATTTTTTTTAAATATTTTTTTTAATACATAAATATTTATTTCTATATTTATTATCTCGGGATGTGTTTTTTGAACTCTCAGTATTTTTCCTATATGTGGGTCAAAGAGTTGTATAAGCATGCCAAATTTCAACTTTCTCTGTTAAGCCGTTATAATTTCTACTGTACAGATAGACAGACACATGAGTGACGTTATACGGTTTTTTTGTGGTCATACCTACAAAACCCTAAAAATAAAGAAATTTTCAGTTTGATTTTTTACCATTCATCGAGCCCGTAATCAGTGGCGCACCCAGAATTTTTTTGGGGGGGGAGACAAAAAAAGTGAAGATATAAAAAAAAGCTCCTCGCTTCTGAAATACAAGTAATGACAAAAAAAAAAGCTCCTCACTTGTAAAATACAAGTGATGAGCAAAAAAAAAGGTCCTCATCTCTACTTTTAAATCCATATCTACCAGGTCTACAAGTATGAAATGCGGATTTTTTTTTTTACATATAACACATTAAACTCAAAAGAACAGTAAAAGTTTATTTATTCAAAGTATGCTCCATTAGAAGTTATACATTTGTCCTATCTTTTCAGGCAATTTGTGAATACCTCGCCAGTAGAACTCTTCCCCTTTCCCCGCAAACCATTCATCTAGCCATTCTTTCACATTTTCATATGAACAAAAGTGCTGCTTGGCAAGTGCGTGACCCATCGATGCGAACAAGTGGTAATCTGAAGGGGACAAGTCTGGTGAGTAAGCGGCATGGGGTAGCACTTCCCACTTGAGTGCCCCCAATGTGTTGCAAACTGCTTTTGCCTTATGTGATGGAGCGTTATTGTGAAGAAAGATTACCTTGTGCTGTCTACTTTCGTATTCTGGTCGTTTTATGAGCAGCGAATGGTTCAATTCGATCAGTTGTTGTTGGTAGCGTTGGATATTAACTGTTTCACCAGGTTTTAACAATTCATAATAGACCACACCCTTTTGGTCCCACCAAGTACAGAGCATTGTCTTTTTGCCAAAGCGATTTGGTCTTGCAGTTGATGAGGATGGTGAGCCTGGGTTCACCCATGATTTTTTGCGTTTAGGATTTTCAAAATATATCCATTTTTCATCGCCAGTAATGATACGATGCAAAAAAGACTTTCTTTTGTATCGTGCAAGCAAAATTTCACAAGTGTTTTTGCGTTTTTCCATCTGCCTCTCATTCAATGCATGTAGAACCCATTTGCCGACTTTCTGGATCTTACCCATCTCTCGTAGGCGATTGGAAACAGCTTGTTGACTAACGCCTAACTGCTCTGCTAGTTGTTTTTGTAATTGACTATCGTCTTCCTGTAGCAATGTTTCCAATTTTGTATCTTCATATTTTTTTAGAGGTTTTCCATGTTCTTTGTCTGTAAGATCAAAGTCACCACTTTTGAAACGCCGAAACCATCATTCACACGTATCTTGCAATGGAGCATATTCACCATAAGCTTCTCGAAGCAGTTGGTATGATTCAGCAGCAGTTTTTTTCAAATGAAAACAAAACAGTAGTACTGTCCTCGAATGCTCTTTATTTGGCACAAAATTTGACATTTTTAACACAGTAAAACAAAACTATATGATCATTTTTAAAATTATAACCTATACGCATTTGACACTTAATGATAACTTAACAAAACGCCATATGTGTTGAAACTTTGAACTATACACTATGTTTGCGCCGCAAGTTTGAAAAAAATCCGCATTTCATACTTGTAGACCTAGTATATATTTACCTAAGATCATAATGCTAAAAAATAAAATAATTTGGTATTTCCTTCCTTCTTGGGGGAGAGGTGTTACGCCACTGCCCGTAATTATTGTATTTAGGGGGGGGGGGCGGAATTACCCCTTTCACTTGTAGAATTATGTGTGTCTGTCTACGCCACTGTGATTGTACAGATATCCTGAAATACAGATTTCTACCTATTTTTAAATGGCAATGACGTCTTTAAGTAAGGCGCTTGAAAAACTGTTGATTAGTAGATATACTTCCTGTTGAAGATTGCCATCTTATATGTATTTCTATTTATTCGTTTTTGCTTTCCATTTACGAACTATTGAAAGTATTGCAATAGGGGTAAAATTTGTGTAAAAAACAGATTTTTTTTAAATACTTTATTTCCTTAATTCAGACATATTTTTATTGTCCTTATATATTTTTAAAATTTTAACTTGGCTTAGTATTTATTTCTTGAATTTTCATTTGTGATAAATGTAATTTTTGCTGAAGGCGTGGAAAATTGTACATTGTTATCGGATATTGAAAATTGATGTTAATGTTAAGTATATTATAAAGTAATATTGCTATCGTCTGGTAACCTTCGCACTTCTTGGAAATTAATAAATAATTACCTATCGATTCAATTTATATTTACACTCAAATCACTGTATATCAATATATTTAGCTTGTATGATATGTATATGGGTGTATGCATAGCTATATATACATATATGGGCAGGTGAACATGTGATACGCTTTCAGTACGAGTTTGAACTCGCTATAGTAATTTGGTTGTCCGTAGCGATTTTTTTCGTGAAACAATTTTTCTCGTGCGTCTAAAAATTACATAATTTCGAGCAACGGTGTGCTATCAGGTTTTGCTTCAGACTTGGGCACTTTTGGAAACTTTTGCAAAACTTCAGCAGGCCTACGGAGACAGTGTTTTGTCAAGGACTCAGGTTTTTTGGTGGTTTAAGACATTTTCAGAAGGAAGAGTTGATTGAAGATGAATCACGCAGCGGAAGGCCTTCATCTTCAAGATCCGATGAAAATGTCGACAGAATCCGGGATCTTGTGCGTTCAGATCGTCGGTTGACAATCAGAATGATCGGGGAAGAGTTGAATTTGATTCACACTACCGTACATCAGATTTTGACCAATGAATTGGGGATGAGAAAAATCTGGGCAAAAATGGTTCCAAAAAACCTTTCACAAGACCAAAAGGACATCAGTTTTTGACCAATAAAAACATTCCTGTGGCTCCTCAGCCTACTTATAGACCGGGAGCTCATGACATTTTTGGTCTCCGATTTCATACAGCATGCCTTTTGGAGGAGAGAATATTTACCCTGTGACTACAAAAAAGGTATGGTACTAAACCCCTGCACGCTTTCCGGTCATAGGGAAAATTGCATTTCCACTAGCACAAAATTTTTGTGTTTTTCTCTGATTTAATATTGCTTGCCCTTTTGTCAAAAGAAAGTTATAACATTTTAAAGTCTTTTAATTATAGGCATGCTGTATGAAAACGCGGAAAATCATATTTTTTTATTACAAGATCACATGACCGTTTGAGCCCTTTGGGACCCTCCGAATCGCATGCATATATTTTAAAGACTTTAAATTTGTTATAACTTTCTTTTGACAAAAGGGCAAGCAATATTAAATCAGAGAAATGCACAAAAATTGTGTTTAAGTGGAAATGCAATTTTCCCTATGACTGGAAAGCGTGCAGTAAACCCCTGTGCAGGGGTTTAGTACCATCCCTTTTTTGTTGTCACTGGGTAAATATTCTCTCCTCCAAAAGGCATGCTGTATGAAATCGGAGACCAAAAACTGTCATGAGCTCCCGGTCTATTAATCGCCTGACCTGAGCCCTTGTGACTTTTCCTCTTCCTAAGTCACTTCGAGGGACGTCATTTTGGGACACTCGAAAGCATTCAAACGTCCGTAACCGACCTGCTGAAAGCTATTGCAGTGTTTGAATTCCAGCACTGCTATGAGGATTGGAAGAACCGTCTCCAGCGCTGTGTGGCTTCCCAAAGAAGTTATTTTGAGGGATACAATATTGAATTGTAATTCTATTCGAATAAAAAAAAAATATATATATATAAGTCCGGTTACTTAATTTACACACCTATAGACCGGGAGCTCATGACAGTTTTTGGTCTCCGATTTCATACAGCATGCCTTTTGGAGGAGAGAATATTTACCCTGTGACAACAAAAAAGGGATGGTACTAAACCCCTGCACGCTTTCCGGTCATAGGGAAAATTGCATTTCCACTTAAACACAAAATTTTTGTGCTTTTCTCTGATTTAATATTGCTTGCCCTTTTGTCAAAAGAAAGTTATAACAAATTTAAAGTCTTTTAAATATATGCATGCGATTCGGAGGGTCCCAAAGGGCTCAAACGGTCATGTGATCTTGTAATAAAAAAATATGATTTTCCGCGTTTTCATACAGCATGCCTAGAATTAAAAGACTTTAAATTTGTTATAACTTTCTTTTGACAAAAGGGCAAGCAATATTAAATCAGAGAAAGACACAAAAATTTTGTGCAAGTGGAAATGCAATTTTCCCTATGACCGGAAAGCGTGCAGGGGTTTAGTACCATCCCTTTTTTGTTGTCACAAGGTAAATATTCTCTCCTCCAAAAGGCATGCTGTATGAAATCGGAGACCAAAAACTGTCATGAGCTCCCGGTCTACTAGTTTTAAAGGACTCTCGTACAGATTAGGAGTGTGTGTCTGTATGTGTGCAAGTATTTAAAGTAATTTACTTAATGTAAGATACTTTAGTTTAATGATCAATTTGAGAGTATTTATAAAAAGTCTTTGTAACGTTAATTGTGGAATCGTGGCTTCAAATCTGTAAAAAGAGAAAAAAACTGACAGGCTATTAAGTGGAAGAGAGTAAAAAATAAATGGTTTACGTTTGTCTTAATCAACAAATCCAGAAAATTCGGTTAAATATAGTGATTTGGGTATTGTTTAATTTCTGGAACCATAAAATACAACAAGTTTCTTGTAACTTTCTTTTTTTAGGAATAATATAAGCAGTGAATTGAAACATTTAATTCGTCAAGGGTAACCATCCAAATAATGAAACGCAAAAAACCAAAATAATATTTTACAGTTCAGCATAACAATAGACTATACCTAATATATATCCAAATTTTAGACAGGGTTGGATTAAGAACAGACTCTTAAAAAATAACATTATTTTAATTTTGTACTAGCTGTTCCGGCTTTGTTCGAAGACAATTCGTTAAAAAGAATATAAATTTCGCCAACTGTCACAAATTTGAAAAAAATTGATTTCCGCCACTTTTTAAGAGTTTAAAGCTGCGTTCAGAGCTTTAAATTAGTCGACTGTAGGCTATGATTTGTGCACTGTTGATTGTCACTACATGTTTGTCATATTGTAACGTAAGCAACCGTTCAGAACTCGAAATTTAACACGTTATACGTTGTCGATTGTCGATAGTTTTCTAAACTTATAGTTAGTGACTTGTTATAATGAGAAAGACATATAAACACAATAGCTATCTCAGTTTACATCGGAGAGAACGTTTACATTGTATGCCTTTACATATCCTAACAAAATCCTATCGTGCCGATTACAAAAAAATTACAAAGACGAACAGTAAATATGATCAATTTAGGTAATTAGGTTAGGGTTAGTTAGTAAAAATCTAGGACAGTAGAATTAGGAAAGCGATAATAGATAATAAACATTTTACGAAACCATCGTAGTAGGTTTAAATACACACAGATGTCGCACTTGTAGTTAATAATATTGCCAACTTTAACAGCTTATTATTTGACATTGGCTTAATATTTTACCGTTTTGTTGTTTTTTTGTTGGAAAGTTACACATCTCGCTGTTTAAAGAAAGCATTGTATGCTCTAAAAAATATCCAAAACTTTTTTAAAAATTTATTTTGTCGAAAATGGAACGGTCGGAACTTCGCACTATTATGAAGAATGAGTTCTTACGTGGAACTACGACTTCGCAGACCGCGCGAAACATTAATAGTGTATTTGGCTCTAGTTGCAGACAATATCAAATTAGTTCGCCAAATTTCGTACAGGTAACTTAAAAATCAAACAAAAAAAAAAAAAAAAACTGGCTCATCGATCACAGCAGAAATATACTGCAACCAACTGGACGAAATGATGCAAAAACTTAAAGAAAAACAGTCTAGATTGATTGGGCAACAGATCGACTCCTATCTTATTGCATGATAACGCTAGACCACACACTGCACAAATGACTGTGGCAAAACTACAGGAATTGGAGTTAGAACTTCATCATCCTCCATACTCACCAGACCTAGCCCCCACTGACTACCACTTCTTCCGCAATTTGGACAACTTTTTAATAGAAAAACAGTTTAATTCCGACAATGCTGTAAAACTGGTCTTCCCGGAATTCATTGACTCTCGTCCGCCAGGGTTTTATACCACCGGCCTGAACAACCTGCCGCTTAAATGGCAAACGTGTAGAGACAATATGGGTGCATACTTTGAGAAATATATTTAAGAAAAAAACGTAAAAATTGTTATTAATATATAATGTATAAATAAATGAATATTTACTTATACATTTAGTTTGTGATACCTTTTGCTTTTGCCAGTATATTACAATATAATAATTTTATTACTGGGACGATTGCTACTTGCATAGTGTTCGATAAGACTTCAATATTTGGTAAATATTCAGTAATCTTTAACTTAAGGCAGCACTCAAGTTTCGGGTCAGTAAGATTACTTCTTAACTGACTATTAATTTCATATGTGAAAAGACTTGCTCACAGTAATGTGTGGATCCGAAAATTGTCAGTAGTCCAAAAGAATAATTTTTCAAATGATTGAACGATTCTGGAAGACTATTCCAAAGCTTCAACAACTTTATCTACATCTTGAAGATTGCGAATTTCGGTCCACTTATGCTGGATAAAATGAACTTTTCTCTTTCTAAACTCTCCAGTTCAGAATTAAGTTTTAAAAATATACTATTCCATAAATCTTTCGATTTCAAATCCAATAATTGTAGTTCAAATTGTACCTGATTAATCAGTGGGAATGGTGATAAATGTAATTGCTGCATATCTGCTTCAATTGGTTTTGTGAAAAGAGCTAGTGTAGCTTTATATTTTCTAAACTCTTTAAATCTTTCTCCAAAAGCTTCTTGCATGTTAACAATAGTTTGTGCAAAAAAAATTGCATTAATAACGTTGTTATTGTCCTTATGTTTTTGAAAATTAATAAAATGTAAAAATGTTTCTGCACGTATATCATTCATCAGAAATTACTTCTTTTAAAAGGGAATATGCACCAATTCGGGGAATTACCGGGCGTGAATTGCACAGTAAAACATCCTGAACAATACAAAACCTGTAACGTACAGGCAGAAAGTTGAAAATTAAAAAATAAATTAGTTTGGCCGTTAGTTTGTCACCCCTGCCTTACTCAAACAATGTAGAATCCTCTTAAACTTCGTGGCTATGCAGTAAATGTTATATTACGGTACTGGCTAGTGTTTCGCGGTTTACTGCTCTAGTATACGGTGCTAGTTAGAGGAATTAGCGATAGCGCGGGACTTTATAATTCAGTGCTTAGCGGTATGTCGTCCCAACTGGACGCTAGTCATCAAAATGACAGATAGCGTCCCACTACGATTATGTGATTCGAGATCTTAACTTTCTAAATAAATCTAATAATTTTATATAACACAAATACTTCATAAAATACAGTGATACCAATGGAATTTTAATAATAAATAATAATTTTAATAAAATAATAATTAATAATTTTGAAGAAAGTGCAAAAACAATGTTGAATGCAGTTCATTCAAACTTAGAACGTACATCAGACAGTTTGTTACATTAACTAATTTATCAAAATTTTTAAAACAACGTTATTACAATTTTTCAAATCGAATCAATGTTTTGAATTTTCAAATCTTAGTATATAGTTACGTGTTTTAATTAGGCCCTAAACTGGGTCTGATAATTGTATTGACGTTTTTTATTTCGAGTTTTAATTGACATTAATCCTAGCAAATTAGTTTTTTTGCTAAGGTTTTAGAGTTGTTGTTTCTCAGTTCGATTAGTTTTTTGTGTTTTTTTTTTAATGAAACATCTTTGAAGATGAGTTTTCTTCTTTTTTATGTGGCTGGTTTAGTATCAAATGAAGAAAGAGGTAATTTTAATGTGACGTGTAAATAAGAGTGATTTTTTTTTGGAAGTGGCAGTTTGTGAAATGTTGTTTTTTGTGTAATGTTCATTGAAAATCAGGGTGAGTTTTAAAACATATATACATCATACGCAGGGCTGATATTTAACCGGTACGCACCGGTACGTGTGTATGGTTGGTAAAATATTGAAATACAACCTTGGGCAAATGTATGGAGCACCCATGCAATTATAATATAACAACCAAATTTATGTACATTGTAAGTTGTATATATTTGAAAATGTTTTTAAAATACCATTGACACATTCTCAGTGACGGATCAAGCCTTCGCCGGGCCCAAGACATTTTTGATTTACGGGCCCCCAACCTATGATTTACGGGCCCTCAACCTAGAGGCGTTCAAAGTGAAGAGCACCTCCCAAATCCAAGTGAAGAGCAAAAAAAAGGTTCTCACCTCCCAAATCCGGGCTCTTGAAAATTACGGGCCCAAGACAAATTTACAAAAAAATAAACTACTAGGACTTGGATCATTATTACACATGTGTTCGAAGTGAACACTGTCTTTTTCATGTTTTATTGAGTTCAAGTGAATATTTTTAATTATATTATGGCTAAGAAACGTGAACTCACTGTGGCACAAAGGAGTCAAATTGTATTGCTCCATTCACAAGGACAGTCGCAGGAGAAAATTTCAAAAAAAAAAAAAAAATTCACGTGAAGTGTGAATTTTCACACATTTCAGGGTTTCGCAGGTATTTAGTAACAGAATGATGATTATTTGGGATGCCAAAACAAATTTTATGTAAAAATATTTTTTTATGAATTTTAATTCGAATGCCTAATACCATTATTTAAGTTTCTAAATATGTGCAGTATTTTTTTTATATAGCAAGGTTCATTAAGATTTTGAAAATTGCGCCTATGGCTTCCATTGGTTGCTTAAATCATAAGCTCCGCCCTCTGATGACATTCAAACATAGAATTAAATTATAATTTCAACACTTCCCACTGGTTATTAAATTTATGCTTTTAAAAATTAAAAACAACATTTATCAAAATATAACTAGAATTTTGACAAAATAATTTAAACAAAATAAAAATGCAAAAATAACAGAAAAATAAAACGAAACAACCTACGCTACGAGGGCTTATTTATCTGAAGTGTTACATAGCGAATTAAATATTTAACATATTTTAATTAAAAACACAAAAAATGCATTATTTTCTGAAAACATAATCTGATCAAAAATTCCTGTTGTACTATTCCGGTTCACACCAATGTACATTACTTAGAATTTTTTCAGATTTTTAGTTTAAACCATCTGGGCTACAGAGTGCGGGACAAACATTTTTTTTGCGCAATTTTGGCAAAAATCGCTTTAAAATAATGTATTTTGCAAAAATAAAATTTTGATCGTTAATCCACGTACTAAGGGCTTTCATTTGATACCCTACTCAGAATTTTAAAAAAATATTTTTTTTCGATGAGCACATATTTGTTTATATTTTTAGGGGGATATGTTTGTTAGGTGTGTTAGTATTTTTACTATGTATGGGTCAAAGAGTTGTATAAGTATGCCAAATTTCAACTCTCTAGGTTTAGCCGTTTGGCTACAATTTTTACCGAACAGACAGACAGACAGACGACAAAATGACGGTATAAGGGTTTTTTGGTCATACCTACAAAACCCTAAAAACGTGAACTCACTGTGGCAGAAAGGAGTCAAATTGTATTGCTCCATTCACGAGGACAGTCGCAGGAGAAAATTAAAAAAAAAGAGTGTTCAAGAAAAGCTGTGCAAATTAGCATCAAAAGGTTCCAAGAGACAGATACTTATGAAAACAGACCAAAAACCGGATGAAAACGTGTAACCACTTCCAGAGATGATCGTTTTATAAAGAAGTGATCTTCGTAAATGTTCAATATCGTCAAAAGAACTGGCTGATGATCTGTGGGAGCATAGAGAAGTTAAAGTTTCTTCTAGAGCAATTAGAAGACGTCTAGTGGAATCTAATTTGTATTGAAGATCTCGCCGAAAAACACTATTGACCGAGCGACACAAAAAACTTCGCCTTGAGTGGGCCAAAAGACATTTAAATTGAACACCTGATGAATGAGCGAAAATCTTTTGATCTGATGAGTACAATATAGAAGTAAGCATTGTAATCGTTTAATGTACTTACGAATTTAATACAAAAATTAATTTTTAAGCAATTATTGCACTAATAATATGAAATTTAATTTACTATAAATTTACGAAATTAAGGTTTGTTTTTTTCTTTTGTGTATCAGCTTTTTGGACAACCTGGAGCCATCTTTGTAAGACGTAGGCCGGGTGAAGCTTTTCATCCTGACAGCATCATCCCTACGGTTAAATTTGGTGGTGATCATGATATGGGCATGTCCGACAGTGGCTTAGGTGAAATCTTTTTGTGCGAAGGATGCATTATTCTGCTCGTTATATTACCATGCTTAATGAAATTTTCGAGCCATCAATATTAAAATTATTTGATGACAATCCAGAATATGTTTTTTGATTTTATTAAATTTTTATTTATTTTATTTCCTGGAACGGATGCGGAGCCCCTAAGAAGTGTACGCAGAGCACAGGTTGAGAACCGATGCTCTAAAGGAATGGTTGCGACATGTCCAGTACAACCGAAGAAACAAGCGATCAATTTCTTGGAAGTGCTTCGTGAACGAACAACTTTTGTGGGTATCGGTTCATCTTGTAAGACCCAAACAGTGGATTGTTGCTTAGTTTCCTGTTCATATGAATAAATCCAAGTTTCGTCACCCTTATTTGATATTTGACAGCATAATAAGCTATTACCGTGTATTTAAAATATCGTTTCCTCAGGAATACAAAATGTTTTTCATCAAATCTATTTCCAGTCACACGTGTTTCCTTGCTTATAATGCTATTTTCATCTGAAAACTTTAAGTCACACGAAACAAAAACAATAGAATGTTTACATTGAAAAATAGCACTCTTATGCAACAGTAAAAAAGTAAATAATCCCATAAGATTATTTACAGTTTCAGTATTCCAATTTACTACTAAATTTATATGCATCATTATTGCTTGACAAGTTTATTAAAAGACTTTTGTTTTTTACTTAGCTTTATAAAATAAATCTTGCACGATTAAATATTGTGATCTTTGCGGTTAATCATTATTGTGCCATTTCAATATGATTTGTCCAACATTTCTCAGAAATCCATTGTAACGCGCTGTATGACAGGTACTGTTTTGTTGGGGTCACTTATTAACAAGACTCAGTTGCTTAATTTGAGATTTGCGTTTTCCCGACCAATTTTTCTCGGGATTTAGGAAATATAAAATTACATTTCTATCCTGATAATCTTCTAAATGCGGCATAACGATCCATGTACAACGCCAGACGGACATGACATTAACCTTAGTCTGACCAAATGAAAAACACTCCATCTGACGTCTACCAGAACAAATTCAAAGAAATACAAGAAGAACACCAAGCGTATATTTTCTATTACACAGACGCATCAAAATTTTCAAATAAAACCGGAGCAGCAATAATACATGGGAACGAAAAATATGTATATCACCTACCAGAACAAATAATTATTCTCTCTGCAGAAGCTTTCAGCATTAAAAAAGCATTGGAAATAATCAAAGAAGAGGGAAATATTATATCCGACTATATAATATGTACCGATTCACTCAGTTTCCTGGAAAATCTGCAAGATCCTTTTAATAAAAACATGCAGATAAATGAAATACAAGAAATGCTGCACCATAACAAACAAGAGATGGGAAAAAGAATAAAATGTATCTGGATACCGTCTCATTCAGGAACAGAAGGAAATGAAGAAGCCGACAGAGCAGCCAAACAAGCCACAGAAGAGTTGAATCTTACAAACATAAAAATTTCCCCGGAAGACCTAAAAAGCCACTTACAAAGAATATTAGAACAAGCGTTACAAGAAGAATGGAGAAACACTACCCAAAATCACCTGCGAAACATAAAAGAAGAAACAAGAAGATGGACAGCACAAGAAATTAGAATACAACAAATAGGACTTACTAGGAGGAATAGGACACACAAATCTCACTCACAAATATATACTAGAACAAACCGAACCTGCAAAATGTAACACATGTAACACCCAGTTAAACATACAACATATCATAATCGATTGTCAAAAATACATCACACACCGCAGAACTCACAACATTCTAAATAATTTAAAAGACGCATTGTCGGACAAGCACACACACCGTACAAATCTCATCCATTACCTAACAGAGTTAATAAACAAAATATAAAATCACAATAGGGGATAGGCATGATTTTTTTTTATTTTTTATTATATTCCTCTTGTTAAATATAAACATAAAAAACAGTTTTTATTTTATTTTTTTGTAATTTGAAGGCTTAAAAAAATCATAAATGTATGTAGCGCGCGAAAACGACGTGTGACGTCATACCCCTTCTAACTGACGTATGACACTACTAGCTTACCGGCGTACATAGTCTGTACTAAACTTATTTGTTTGTATAACTTTCATAGGTTATGTAAAGTTAGAGTGATTTTAGTTAAAATAAAGTTTAATTCTATAAAAACAATTTATACATGTTTACCGAATTAAATTTTATATTAAAATAGATAACTTATATTGCAGTATTTCAATTATGCCTCTAACGTTTTGTAACTTCATGTAAACAATGTAGTAAAATTCTGACATCTAAATTACATAAATATTTACATTTTACAGAGTTGCAGCGTTTGTTTACATAAAGTTATAGAACATAAAATAAAAATTACTTTGATACCACGTATTTCCTCAGCACTGTAGCATTCATTATTTTTCATATATTCCATGAGCATAAATGCATCAATGTTGGGTAAATTATCACTCTGAGCCCTAACAAAATCTTTATCTGCCATTTTAATAATAAATGCGTGAAAAATTGCTTAAAAACAAATACAAAACTCTCGAACAATACAATACACACACGTGTAAAGATTATGTTGTAGCTGTATCTGTGATGTGAAACCCCTATCGTTTGACGTCATACTCAGTCGTTTTACTCGGCAACCTTCGCTCCGTGGTCGGATTATTTCAAATTTACAATATTTTAATTCAAAAATTTGGCTATAATATTAATTAAAATGTAATTTTTGTTTTGTTAGGTGACATAACTAACATTAACATATCAAAATAATGTAGTTTTAAGGAAATACAAATTTTATGCGTATCCCCTATTCATTTTACATATATTATACATAACTATAGATATAAGATTATAGATATAAAATACACTATAGAATTCAAAATAACTATGTAACTGCACAAATGACCTAACGGTCGAAGTGCCTTGATTTAAATAAAAAAATAAATAAATAAAAAAATCTTCTAAAAGCGGCATAACGATCCATGTACAACGCCGGACGGACATGACCGGGAGATCCGGCTAGTTTCCGTACGCTACTTATAAGTACAGGTCAGAATTAGAATCCGGAACTTTTGTGCCGGAACTTTCAGGGCCTGCATATCTTTGTCAGAAAATATTGGGACAAGTTATTTCTATTCTGCTGCAGGAATGTATTTTATGTAAGTACTTTATGATGGCGGTCGGTCCTGTGTGGCCACAGCTGATTTTTTTAATCACACGATACAAACATATTAACAGAATGAAGATTTCTTTATTTTTTTACGCGTCGTACACAAAAATGCGTCAATTGGTTTGCAAGATAGTCAGACCAATTCTGTAACTCAGTTACTATGATCATAGTAACTAAATATGTCACTATGGGCAAGGTCAGTTACTATCATGAATGAAAGTCATTATACTTTTTATAATATTTCATCTAGTAGTAACGTTACTACATAGTAACTTTTTACAGAATTGATCTGAATGTCTTTAATTATTATTTTTTACAGTCCATAATATTTCTTTTTTACAAATGTACACATTTTATTAGATAGATAAAAATTTTATTGCAACATTTGTTTAGCATGTGCAGCATGTTTAGAATGTTAGTAATTGTATTTCTGACCGTTAGTTTTGCATGAGAAGCTTATAAGAACTATGGTGTTACCTTGGCCTTAAAGTCCGTAATGATCGAAAACATACTTTTCAACGTTTTAACTGATAGATATTCTTTCTAAGGTACTGTTTTTTTTTCGCGTTGCAGTCCTGTACTAGGTATGTATGTAATTTTATTGTCTGCAATTCTTCAATTAGAGTTTCCGCTAGTGTATTCTCATGTACTTAAGTTTCTCAGAAAATTACTACTTATCTCAGAATCAGGTAAAGGCATAGACCAGAACATGACAACTACCATTGACTTTAAATCCACCTTATTTCACACGGTAACACTTTATTTAAACAAAAGAATATGTTAAATTACTCATTTACTATCGCTTTTTTTCGTTCTTCTAATGGGAATAGGTAATAATGATTTAATTAATCATTACTTATTTATCATTATTCAAACCATTGACGTCCATTGTTGGATAGAGGTCTCCTCTTTGTATTTCTACTTTTCTCTGTCCTGTGTCATTAGTAGCCAGTTTTACTAACAGTAGAGATTCATTTTCCACCAAAAGTGCCAATAAAATCTACCAGAATTCTACCAAAGACAACCCGAAGTGATGACAAAAAAAAAGATGACGTATCGAAGTGATGCAAAATAAAAAGAATACAGAATACGGATTGGAAGTAATGATTAAAAAACAAAGGAAGACGATTACTCTCATGTTGTACAACAACTTTCTTCAAATAATTTTTTAAATATTCTTCTGTTAAGAAATGCTCGCGTAAAACTTAAAAATGACACGAGTAAACTTAATACGGCTAATTTTTACCAAAAGTTGATCAAACGATGGCATTAATGTCAATAATTTTATAAACTTATTTTGAAGTTTCATAAAAATCTGTTTACGTTCGGTGAATGGGCTGAAAACGAGATTTTCTCTTGATCCTCATTCTTACCACAAAATTGTATTCAGCTATGAGGCTCATTTTTGGCAAACAATCAGCAGTTTGTAAAAGCGTTGAACAAAGATGGTGACTTTCAAATATATATCTGAAACATTTCAAAGTCTCAGTAATGAGAAGCTAAAAGCTGGCATTTTTGACGGACCACAAATTAGAAAATTAGTGAATGATCCACATTTCATTGTACATATGGATGATATGGAGAAGAATGCATGGCAGTCTTTCGTGGCGCTCATCAAAAATTTTCTTGGGAATAAAAAAGCCGAAAACTATGTGGAGGTCGTTGAAAATTTGATTGAAAATTATCATCATCTGGGGTGCAACATGAGCGTGAAACTTCATTTTTTAAACAATCATTTTGACAAATTTCATGTCAATCTTGGAGATGTTAGTGATGAACAGGGTGAACGTTTCCATCAGGATTTAAAAGAGATGGAGAGATGTTATCAAGGAAGATGGGATACTCACATGATGGCTGACTACTATTGGAGTATTAAAAGAGACTTATCGGGAATGGTGCACTCCAGAAGATCTTACAAACGACCATTTAATCCTTAAATTATTTTGTATTTTTATTTCAGGTCCTTGTCTTCCAGGACCTTCTTAGTTAGTTAAAAATGTTGGCGTACAAAATCGAAGGGTATTTACGTTTTCAAGATTTCTTCCTTCTTTAACCATTGTCTATAAATTTTTCTGTAAGGTACGGTATTTATGCTCGTTCCTTTTTCCTTTTCTTTAAGGTTGGCAATGTTGCCAACCTTTCTCTTTGTAATTTCAACGTTGGTGACTCGGACGATCCAGAAGTCCAATATGTCATATGACTGTTATTCTTATAATTTATTGATTATTTAAACGACCGCTAATTAAATAATAGTTGAACAGATATTATACAATGATAAATAGCAAGTGTTGTATTTCAGAAAGGTAATACTTGCATTCACTAGAAAACTATGTAATGCTAATAGCTGGAAGGGTTTTAATTAATTGCAGCTATCACAACTGTCAGAAAAGCAAAATTATTCAAATTACAAAACAAATTAAATTAGTAAACCGCGGGTATTTCAAACTAACAGAAAGTTTACATTTTATTATATATGTATGTTTATCATAATTGCACATATTAAATAATTAACATTTAAAAAAAAAGACAGCTGTGGCCGCCACAGAACCGACTGTTACCACAAAGTACTTAAAAAAAATCTAATAGACAGTATGACAGAGATGGAAGGGTTAGGGTTTCGTAGGTAAATCCAAAAAACTATAGGGATTTGCAGCTAAGCACCCTACCATCTGGTGAGCGTTTCATGAACTTGTGTACATCAGATAACATTTCGTTTTGTGTATTGGTTTTGTATGAAGTTTGTTTTTAAAGTTTTATTATAATCATTGAAAAATGTATAATACATATTGTTGTGTGCCTATGTGCAATTCATTGAAAAGAAGAAACCCGGAAATATCGTTTTATTTGTTTCCACTAATATCAGACACCGTACGGTTCGAAACAAAATTGAGAAAGCAAGAGGTTAGGAATCGACGCGATGTTTAGATAAACAATTTAAAAATTGGAAAAAAAGTGAGCCCTTATATCAAAGTTTGCTCATTACATTTTAATGATAGTGACTACAAAAAATATTTTCAATTTTGTATTTTTATCGCATATCTTGAAAATTCCTGTTATTGTGTGTGGGTTTGTAATGCACAAGTTTGTAGGCATAATGCATAAATCTTTATGAACTCTCTGTTTTTTTCAGTGACTCCACACAATATTATATGCCCAGCATTGTAGATTTCTACCCCTTGGTAAACAAGACGGGAATTATTATTTCCCCCAATATAGTTAAAATAATCGACAATGGAAAACCGCCATAACTTAAAACCAGATCACAAAATGTAGTATTTTAGATGTTTACAAGTAATGTCACTTCACAAAATCAGAAAATCCCAAACAATTATTTATTTTTTGTCGTTTTTTGATACACTTTTCGCTATTATTTACTAGTAAATGTCAAGTGGTATCTGATTTAGAATGGTTTCAAAAAAATCCGCGTGGCGCTACGATCTTAAAATTTTTCCCCTATTATAGTGTCACTCATGTGTCTGTATCTTTTCTGTCTACGATCCGTCTGTTTGTCTGTACAGTAGATATTGTGCTAACATTCTTTTATTTTAGTATTACATCATGGTACCTATCCAGTTTTATAAAATAGTAAATAACTCATTTTCCAAATAAATATAACTCCTTATAAAAAAGCCAGATGGTAGTTTTGAAGTTTTAGAAATAAACTGACATGGATTTTCTATATATAACACATAATAACAAATTCCCAATTGACATAAATAGAGTTTCGATTTTCTGTTTGGCAATTATATTATTTGGCTCACAAATATTGTTTGTTGAGATATTTCTTGCCGTGCGATTGCCTTGTATTTATGCATCTGGCGTTTACTTAAATTAAACTGCATTGTTTTTAAATTTATATGGAAAGAGGAAAAGTAATTTAGTACAGTGGTGTCCAATCTTTTCCTTTAGTGGGGCCATAATTAATGCTAGATATGTTTCATGGATCGGGAGCCACATATTCATAAATGAGGACCGTGGGAGGGTAGAAATTCAGAAAATCTCTTAAAGACGAATGAATATATATTCAGAAAATCACTGGTGGACTGGAGGATTTCAGAAATTTCATACGGGCCATTTAAAAATCAGCCCGCGGGTTTTATGTTATAAACCACTGATGTAGCATATATAGCAGGGGCGCTCAAACAGTCGATCGCGTACATATTTATAAAAAGTATTTTAAATATTTTTTTACAGTTATTGTAATTTAATATTTATTAATTTAGTAACGAACATTAAATGTTAAACTATCTGATAGAATAATAGATGATAATTTAAGATTTAACATTTAATAGATATTATTTGGAATGAGGTAGATCTCATTCCAGTCTTGAAAATTATGTCAGATATACATCTCAAAGCCAGAGCAACAGATAACAAGTTTTGGGCTTGTTTATCTGAAGAAAAATATACATGTTTGAAACAAATAGCCCTTCAGTTAGCAGCATTATTTGGGTCAACTTATTTGTGCGAGTCTGCGTTTTCCGAAATGAAAATAATTAAATCTAAATATTGTAATCGGCTCAGCGACGAACATCTTAATTCATGCTTGCGTTTGGCACTTTGTAATTATGTGCCATTTTATGAAAAGTATGCAGATGGCATGCAATGCCATTCATCAACATCAAAATAATATTAGTTGTTGTATCTTTGCAATTAATGAATATAACCATTTATGAACTTTGTATTTTATTTTTACCTAGTCGATCGCTTGCCACCTAATGCTTTTATGGTCGATCGCCGATGGTTTAAGTCTGAGCGCCCCTGATATATAGCAACCTTTTTGCATTTGGGATCTACTTTTATTTATATATTGTTGTATAATAAATGGGCATGAAAAAAAAATTGAAAAAAGTGTTAGATACATATTGCAATTTTAAAGATGTTTTTCATGTAAAAATAACCTAACGAAATTAAAAAAATATATATATTAAGATTCTTCATAGGCCTTCCAAGGCTGCACTTTTAGTCCGACAATTAACACATTGATCGCCGACGAATTTTATGCAAGATGATTAGAAAATGGTTTTTTGTTTTTAAGTATTGTTGGTTAGTATATGTTAAGATAATGGTTTTTTTTTTCGGTGTATTTTTATAAATTAGTGGTTTTTTGATGTGCGATCACCGGTCTCCGTTACGGAAAATTTAGGAAAATTGAGGTCCATCAAGCGACATTAGAACATAGGCTAGCGAGAAGCTTGTTTTAATTTTTACTTTATTTTTATAAAATGTATTTTTAAGAACGGCGTAAAATTAAATCGAATCCTCGAGAGCCGCAATTAAAAGTATTGGGTTGTGTAATAAATACCCGCGTTTTTTTGGTTTCTAAGATTTATAGAAGAAAACAATAATTATAGTAACAAATTAATCAATAATATATTCTCCATCATTATTTATAACCTGTTCCCACCTATCGACCAACTTGTTGATGCCGTCTCGCCAAAAATCTTTTGATTTTGTGTTGAAGAAGTTTGTGAGCCAGGTTTTGAGGTCTTCATCGTTAGCGAAGGGTACGTCCCTCATTTGGTTCGACATGGAGTGGAAAAGGTGATAATCCGTTGGCGCAAGGTCCTGAGTGTATGGCGGATGCGATAGAACCTCCCATTTGAGATCATAGAGATCTTGTGGCCATCGCTCAAGTTATGTGGCACCCAATTCCCAAGTTTTTGAGTAAAGCCCCTGGAGTAAAGATGATTAGCGATGGTCGTAAAGGTACATTTCATCTTTTCGGCCAACTCTCGTGTTCTTTGACGACCTTCGTCCTTCAAAAACATCTTGAGACGATCATCGTCGAAGTCGGGAGGTCGGCCAGAGCGAGGTGCATCACCAAGGTCAAAATTGCCATTTTTAAACTTGGAAGACCAATCTTGCGCGGTCCTCGGAGCTATAGCATCTACTCCATATACGCCACAAATGTCGCGAGTTGTTTCCGTAGCTTTTTGACCAGGACGAAAGGCAAAATAGTGCAGATGTCGAAAATGACTTTTTTTACCTCTGGAACTTTCATTTCAAAAGCCTCAAATTCAATTAAAATTAATTAATTCCGAAAATTAAAGCAGATAAGTTTAGAAGATAAGTGTAGAGCACGAAAAACACTTAAGAATGCATACATAAACTTAACCTAACAAAACACAAAATTGCGGGAAAAAGATAAAATACAAAAAACGCGGGAATTTATTACACAACCTAATAGTTTGGAAAATTTGGCTTGTAATTGTGATTTTTAAAATATTAACTTTGTTTGCTATATTTGCTTTATTTGAATTGAACAGCAAAATCAATATAAAATAATGGTGTAAGAAGTAGTCAGTAATACGTTAAGACCTATGTTTTAAATTGTTTATTAATACAAAAATGGGTTTAATTTTTTGGCCCTACAAAATATAGTTTACTAACGACCAGTCAAATTTTAAGAAGTACAGGAAAAACCAAACGACTAAATATGTAGTTGAACAAAAACCATGGTGTCACTTGAAGTAGGTATTCAACTAAATATTGGATACAACAATGCCCGATGGCGGCGCTACGAGCGCTATGAACAGCTGATTGAAACGAGTAATGTGAAAGTTGTCCATATTTGTTTACATGTTAAATCATCGATTTGCAATGGATAATAAACAGCTATCCTTATTAAATTATTTAAATTTTTTAAGTGCAACACCTTCTTCTAGGTGTGTAGTTGAAGGAGAAGAGTTGTTAAACGCCGGACATCTTATGTTGTGCGGAATTTTGGTCAAAAATGATGAGCATGTCAACATATGTGGGTTATGTTTACAAACAAGTAGTTTGAGATTACCACCTCACGAAGTCACTGGGAAATTAAAATTTAGTAATGATGTTGAAGTTTTAAATATGTCCTGCACCTGTAAGGCACTGAAGGTTCAGTGAAAATGTATTAGAAAAGCTGCGTACAGAATTTAAGACCGCTTGCCCAAATTCTGCATTAAAATTACACGGGTAGATATTTAATTATGTTCGAGAAGGATTTTTATAATTTAGTGTTTGTTTTTTATTTAATTTGTTTAATAAATACTAGTTTGTTATTATCTTTTCCACAACATCAAATTTATTAACAATTCACAAATTGTTTCTCATTTGGAAAATAGTGGAAGTAAATATTTCCTTTTCTAGAGTGACAGCCAAACACACAGCAATTTGTGTTATAATAACTCATTATAACATAAAGTAATATAAAAAAGAATAATAATTGCTATCAAAAGTTAATATAACAAACAAACTGCAACACTAACGTTTAAAAGCAACACAAACTACACGAGAAAACACATGTAAACCAGATATAAACAATAAACTATTACTCGTTTCGCCTAGTTCAGTTTTTATCCGCTTGGCGTCACTTCATAGCGCTGTTGAGCCCAATAGGGTGAGGAAACACTTATGTTCACCTATGTTATGTATATACATACATAACATATATTTATTGGAAAGCCTTGGTTTGTTTTGGTATTTTTTTAAGTTTCTGTTGTCGGTATCTTTAACTGTTGTTAGGGCAATTTGGTAAAATGGTTATATTTTACGATTGCATGTAACTGCTGGTAGATGGTTATATTATTGACACAATAACCCAGATGGCAAAAAGCCATGATGCAAAATACTGCACAGAAATAAACCGCGGCATACAACACTCCTAATATCATTTAAACGTTTTAAGAGCTGATCCAATCGTCATTTCCAGGAAACCAAATATCACTAAAAATTTGTTATTGTTGCCCAATATCCGTGACAAATTTGCATACAATAACATAAAAATTTATTTGAAATAAAAGCCCTTGAAGCATATATTAAGGAACAAAAATTAGTTTTTAAAAAACTTATTTTTAAAAGTTTTTTGCCAATATTATTTCAAAATTTGGTTTGGTTTAAGAATCTGAAAAAAATTATAAAACGGTTTCTGAAAATTTAGCCGAGTTTAACTATTTGGTTAAACTCGGTTACAATGTAACAATCCCATAATTAACCATATCAACCATTTTCTGACCATTTGGTTATAGTTAACTAAGCTTTCAGAAACTGGTCCTTAATGCAGAGCTCTAAAATTAATACGTTATACGTTGTCGATTGTCGATAGTTTTCCAAACTTATAGTTATTTAGTTGCTTTAATGAGACAGACATATAAGCACATTGGCTATCTCAGTCTACATCGTAGAGAACGTTTACTTTGTATGTCTTTACATAACTTTATAACTTCCTTTGATAACAAAATGTCATCGCGCCGATTACAACATATCTTGCCCAAAATTACAAAGACGATCAGTAAATATGATCAATTTAGGTAATTAGGTTAGGTTTAGTTAGTAAAAATCTAAGACAGCTGAATAAGGAAAACGATAATAGATAATAAACATTTTGCGAAGCCACCGTAGTTGGTTTAAAGACACACAGATGTCGCACTATTACTTAATAAAAAACTATTTAAAAAACTAAAACTATTTACTAAAGTTATCCATAATGCACAGTGAATAGTCAACTAATTTAAAGAGCTCTGAACGCAGTTTTAATAAAAATATTGGATGACTCGCCTTAATGGCTATATTACACTAGTTTGAAGTTATACTCTATCTGAGAAAGACTGATAGTAATCAAATTTATTATTTGTAAAAAGTTATTCTTTTTTCACACAGACGCGGCAAAACAAAAGCGACAATATATGAATAGTTCGAAACGAAATATTGTTAAAAACAACCGAGTGTGCCGCACATCTTATATGGGAATACGAACTAGGGTTAAACACCATAAATCATAAAAACTTGAACCTAAAATTTTGAGGAAAAATACGGTCACAGGGGTGTGTTTAATGATATGATAAATATGGTCACAGGCGTGCGTTTAATAAAATGATAAATATTAATATAGAAATACACAAAACCAATTTAAACGTGTTTAAAATGTGCACGCCACTGGTAACTGCCTGACAAAATGATTTATTACTATCAGTCTTTCTGAGATAGAGTATAGAATACTGTAATTTTTTGAAAATAATATACTACGGTTTGTTGTGCGTTTTTCAATAAATGTTTCAAGTTTTATTTCTTGTTTTAGCTGGTAGAAGTGGTCCGTTTTCTTTTTCGGGAGGGGCCCGAGCAACAGGTTTATCACAGGCCCGAAAATTTCTCTTGGCGGCTCTATTTACTACTACTATTATTTTTTTAATAAGATTTTCCTGATCACTTAGAAATTTTGCAGAAAGTTACAGAATTTGAAATGTTGGTTCTGCTTCGATTCTTTACGTGTTTACTTATCTATAAATTATTTTTATTTAGCATTTTGTCAAACAGTGTTGTAAAAATCAGAATGTTTTCGCAAGTTGTGATGTAATAAGATGGCAACTCACCAAAATATTGATTATTTTTAGTTCAACCCAGCCAAGTTCACACAACTTTTATTTATTTATTTTAGCTACTATACATCTTCATAAAACCATGAATAACATTATATTTAAATAATTTTGTCTATATATCGACTTCTTATCTTATAAAGGACAGTGTGTGTTCTCAATAATGCACTACAGACTACAGGAATGCCATGAATACTGTTTTACCATGAATTTTGACTATTTATGTAATTTATTATTTTGTAAATAAATGGTCCTCATTTTGAAGTGGTTAAAATTGAAGTATGATATTTTGATCAGGGCTTCGAACCGTTATGTTTTTCGTTTCGGTTTTCGTTCCGGTTCAATTAAAAAATTATATATCGGTTCGGTTCCGGTTTTTGTTCCGGCAAAAATAACGTTTTTTTTTCGGTTTTCGGTTCAGTTCCGGTTCGAAGCCCTGCTTTATACTAAGGATCAATGGAACTGAATATACGCGATTGCAAACCCAACCCTGGCAATATGCAATCGTGTGGCCAAGCATCCACAGATCCCTCATTTTAGGTTCCTAGGCAGCACTTTATACTAAGGATCAATGGAGCAGAATACACGCGAGTGCATCCCCAACCCTGGCAATATGTAATCGTGGATATTTTGTGTTTTTTAAGGTGTTGAAAAGCACCCACAGATCCTTCATTATAGGTTCCTAGGGAGCACTTTATGCTAAGGATCAATGGAGCTGAATACACACATTTGCATCCCCAACCCTGGCAATATGCAATCGTGGATATTTTGTGTTTTTTAAGGTGTTGCCCAGCATCCATAGATCCCTCTTTTTAGGTTCTTAGGGAGCATGTCATACTAAGCAACTTATACAGAAATTTGGGCTATTAGCGCCCGAATGACGTATAAATTTACTTAATTGTATTAAAAATATTTAATTGAAAAATATTCCAAAAAAATATAGAAATATATATTATTGAAAAATAATTTTAAATTTTAATTAAGTTACGTTGTCAATTACAAAAAAGCCGACCGGCGTAGCGTAGTGGTAACACATATGCTCTGCGTTGCTAAGGTCTCGGGTTCGAATCCCGTTCAGGCATGGAATTTTTCAAAAAATAATTGTCCTGGCTAATTGCCAAAGCAGTAATGGCCATAAAAATAAAAAAAAAAACAAAATAAAATCTGAGGTTCAAAAAAATATCAAAAAATCCATTTTTTTGAGAAATTTCTTGACAAAAAATGTGCCAAAAAAAATCACTTAATAATATACTTACAAAACCTGGCGTAAAAAAATCACATATTTTTCAGTAACTGGTAAAAATGGTGTACAGCAGCTTAGGCTATTATCGCCCAAAAGACGTATAGATTCACTATTGTGTTAAAAATATTGAATCGAAAAATATTCCAAAAAAATATAGAAATATTTTCGAAAAATATTTTTTAAAAATTTTGAATCAAGTATATAATAAAATCTGAGGTACAGATTAAAAAAAAATATAAAAAAATCCATTTTTTTTAGAAATTTCTTGACAAAAAAATGTGCCAAAAAAAATATTATATACTAACAAATCTTGGCGTAAAAAGATCGCAATATTAATTAATAATAATTAATTTTTCTGTAACTGGAAAAATGGTGTAGAACAATATTTAAAATCCAGATTTTTTAAAAATTTGTAAAAATGGTATGCTGCATCTTTGGCTAGTAGCTCCCAAAGAACATACAAACTTACTTAGAGCTATTAAAAACATTGAATGGAAAAAACATTCCAAAAATTTACCCTCACAATACTTACAAAACATTTTTGAAATTTGAAATAATTGTGTACAGCAGTTTAGGCTGTTAGCGTCCAAAGAACATACAAACTTACTTAGAGCTGTTAAAAATATTGAGTCGTAAAAACATTCCAAAAATTCACAATACTTACAAAAAATTTAAAATACACAGAATTTTTGTAAATTTAAGAAAATGGTGTGTAGCATTTTCGGCTATTAGCGCCCAAGGAACATACATACTTCAAGCTATTAAAAATATTCAATCGAAAAAACATGAAATTTACCTGTACAATACTTACAAAAAATTTAAAATCCACAGAATTTTTTGAATTTTGAGAAAATGGTGTGCAGCATCTTTGGCTTTTAGCTCCCAAGGGATGTCGAGTCAGTATAGGACGTCCCTTCTTAGCCCTTCAATAGACACTCAACTTGTTTCATCACTATTGCACTTTTTCAAATTTTACTTTTTATAAAACTGGTAAAAATGTGTACACACAGCATTTATGGCTACTAGCGCTTAAGGTAGTTATTAATTTAAGGGTATTTTATACAAAAAATGCACTGGTCAACATGTGTTGTTACTTAGAAGATTAGTGACCTAGTGTCGACCAAAATTATCCAATAAAGGATTAAGTAAAGAAATTAATCCTCTTAATTAGTTTCGCTAATGAGAATTTTAATGTGGATTTTTTTGCGTAGTTCTGTATTGCGTAAACAATAAATGGTCCACGACAGTGCACAGCAATTTAAATATAAAAAAATAAAAAATAATTTTTTAAATTTATAATAATTTTATTAACCAGTATTAGCATTATAGGCTATTGTAAACGTTTACGCGGAACTAAATTGCTTTTGCGTAGTTCTGTATTTTAACAATAAATGTATAAACAATAAATGGACCCCGACAGTGCACAGCATTTATAAATATAAACATTTAAAAATGTTTTTTAAAATTTATTACAGGGCTTCGAAACGTTATTTTTTTCGTTTCGGTTTTCTTTCCGGTTCAATTAAAGAAATATATATCAGTTCGGTTCCGGTTTTCGTTCTGGCAAAAATTAGGTTTTTTTTTCGGTTTTCGGTTCAGTTCCGAGTGATAAATTTTTAAATGCTTTTATTTGTATTAGAAATTTATTTTCTACTATAATTTAGAACAAGGGTGTCAAACTCATTTCAGCATCGGGCCATTTTTCTAACAAGTAAAATTTACGCGGGCCGCACGTTATGTACAGGCTAATCCAAACGTTTAGGCGGAACTAAATGGGAATTTCGTTCTTTAAGGTTGTCACGAGAAGGAACCTTGCTTGGATAATTTCAAGTTTAACGTTGGTATGTGAAAATTAAAAATTCCAACAGTGAAACCATAGAGACGATGACATTTATTAAAAATTTGAATACATTTTCACATATTTTGAAGACAAAAAAATAATAATAATAATAAATGGGAAATATTTATTAAGAATGACAAAAAATTAAAATTATTGAAACGGATATTTTAGAATAACAATCAATTTAATCTAGAATTTGCAATGTGAGTATGATTTACAAAGCTTAAACAAAATGACCAAAAGTCCAAATTAATAGATAAAAATTACTAGATTTCAAAATCTAGTTCCATCTCAACGTTTGGAATAGCCTATATTTATATTGTTACTTATTCTGTTTTTTATTTTCCTCCATTTTTCTGAATATTTATTTGAAGGAAGTAAGGAAATAACATTTAAATAATAACAATTAAATTTTGCCAAAATATTTGCTTTATCGAACAACAAAACAAAAACGGGTCGAAATCAGCGTAGTGGTACTGTACACAGCAGTTGCACCTATAGAAAAGTGGTATTTGTAAGCTCTGCTTACGAGAGTATTATTTGGAATCACGGGGAATCACTGATCTACCGACTATCGCACGGCTAACTGCAACAGTTATTGCCTGACTATTGGTTTTCCGCCCTTGCCGAAGTAGTGACGCCGCAGCCCGGACAGCTTCTGTCACGAGGTATTTTCGTTCAAATAAATGTTTATACATACCATATATAGTATAAAAAATTATTATACTATAAGAAGTCGCTACGGGCCACTTAAATGCAAGTATTGGGCCGCATGAGGCCCGTGGGTCGCCAGTTTGACACCCTTGATTTAGAAGAACATTTTATTCTTTATTTTGTAATAATCATACCAAGGCCGCTGCCAGGGGGGGGTCTGGAATTATTTGAGGTGTGGCGTTTTAAACCAACCCTGTATTTGGTGTAAGCGGAACTAGATTTGGAATTCTAGTAACTGTTATCATTTGATTTAAGCTTTTAATCATTTTGCGTAGCAAAATCAACTTCAAATTAAAATTTAACTCGTGACAACTTAAAGAAATTAAAATGTTCGGCAGAACGTTCGGTTCTAGAATGTTCGGGAGTAATAAATGTTTGCAGAGTTATTTCTTGGGACATTTATTTGTTGATGAGTTTAAAGAATTGAGACAGGAAGCCAGCTAATGAGTTCATTCCTTCATTGTTAGTTTGTTGTCACGGTCTGTGATCGCAATGTACCGGAGTTCAAGTCGCTTTACACAGAAAATACAACATCTATGTTGATTTCACATTCACACACAAAAACCTAAAGAGCCAAATGTATGAATGAATGACAGGAAGTCATCTATTAACAGTTGAAAGCATTTTTACTGTTATATCACTCTTCATTTCCGAATTGCCCGATGTTTGAACAAACTGTTTGGACAAAATTAATCGCTTTCATAGCCTTTCATTAACTACTTAATGGCATTTTTATCAAAATTATCTACGCTCAAATTCTCCAACAGGAAAGACAGGTAGCATTCTTAAATTTATGAACAAAATTGCACCATAGGTCATTGTTTTCTTTCTCCCATACCGACTCACAAAGTTTATACAATAAAGTTGCATTCAGAGCTCTTAAATTAATATTCTGTAGACTATAACTCGTGCTCTGTTGGTTGTCACTACAAGTTTGTCATATGGTAACGCAAGCAAACGTTCAGACCTCTAAATTTAATACTTTATACCTTGTCGATTGTAGATAGTTTTATAAACTTATAACTAGCGAGTTGTTTTAATGAGACAGACATATAAATACATTGGCTATCTCAGTCTATATCTGCGAAAATGTTCATATTGTATTCCTTTACATAACCTAACAAAATGTCATCGCACCGATTACAACAAATCTTGCTCAAAATTACAAAGACGAACAGTAAATATGATCAATTTAGGTAATTAGGTTAGGTTTAGTTAGTAAAAATCTAGGATAGCATAATTAGGAAAACGGTAATAGATAATAAACATTTTACAAATCCACCGTAGTTGGTTTAAAGACACACAAATGTTACACTATTCGCAACTCACTAATTTTCTTAAGCCATAAGCCGTAACCTTATTTTTAACCCCAAAAAAATGAAAATTTAAATTACTCCCTTATTATTGATTAGAAAAAATGTATAAACAAATATTGTTTAAAATAAGAAGACAAATCTTTTATCTAAATGTATTTTTTTGATTGGATAAATACCTGGAGAGTTATGGTGGAAAAACCCCAACAATTAAATTTTTTAGTTACTCCCTTATTTGATTTAACCCTTAATGACTTAACAGCAAAAACTTACATAACAAATATTGTTAAGATTAAGAAGACAAATCTTTTATCTGAATGCATTTTTTGATTGGATAAATATTTGGAGAGTTATGGTGGATAACCCCCAAAAATTAAAATTTTTAATTACTATCTTATTCATGACTTAACTGCAAAAACTTACATAACAAATATTGTTAAGAATAAGAAGACAAATCTTTTATCTGAATGCATTTTTTGACTGGATAAATATTTGGAGCGTTATGGCGGAAAAACCCCAAAAATTAAAAATTTATATTACTCCCTTATTATTAACTTAACAGCAAAAACCTATATTACAAATATTGTTAAGAATAAGAAGACAAATCTTTTATATAAATGCATTTTTTGATTGGATAAATATTTGGAGACTTATGGCGGAAAAACCCAAAAAATTAAAAATTTAAATGACTCCCTTATTATTGACTTAACAGCAAAAACCTATATTACAAATATTGTTAAGAATAAGAAGACAAATCTTTTATATAAATGCATTTTTTGATTGGATAAATATTTGGAGAGTTATGGCGGAAAAACCCAAAAAATTAAAAATTTAAATGACTCCCTTATTATTGACTTGACAGCAAAAACCTATATTACAAATATTGTTAAGAATAAGAAGACAAATCTTTTATCTAAATGCATTTTTTAATTGGATAAATATTTGGAGAGTTATGGCGGAAAAACCCCAAAAATTAAAAATTTAAATGACTCCCTTATTATTGACTTGACAGCAAAAACCTATATTACAAATATTGTTAAGAATAAGAAGACAAATCTTTTATCTAAATGCATTTTTTGATTGGATAAATATTTGGAGAGTTATGGCGGAAAAACCCAAAAAATTAAAAATTTAAATGACTCCCTTATTACTGACTTGACAGCAAAAACCTATATTACAAATATTGTTAAGAATAAGAAGACAAATCTTTTATCTAAATGCATTTTTTGATTGGATAAATATTTGGAGAGTTATGGCGGAAAAACCCCAAAAATTAAAAATTTAAATGACTCCCTTATTATTGACTTGACAGCAAAAACCTATATTACAAATATTGTTAAGAATAAGAAGACAAATCTTTTATCTAAATGCATTTTTTGATTGGATAAATATTTGGAGAGTTATGGCGGAAAAACCCAAAAAATTAAAAATTTAAATGACTCCCTTATTATTGACTTGACAGCAAAAACCTATATTACAAATATTGTTAAGAATAAGAAGACAAATCTTTTATCTAAATGCATTTTTTAATTGGATAAATATTTGGAGAGTTATGGCGGAAAAACCCCAAAAATTAAAAATTTAAATGACTCCCTTATTATTGACTTGACAGCAAAAACCTATATTACAAATATTGTTAAGAATAAGAAGACAAATCTTTTATCTAAATGCATTTTTTAATTGGATAAATATTTGGAGAGTTATGGCGGAAAAACCCCAAAAATTAAAAATTTAAATGACTCCCTTATTATTGACTTGACAGCAAAAACCTATATTACAAATATTGTTAAGAATAAGAAGATAAATCTTTTATCTAAATGCATTTTTTGATTGGATAAATATTTGGAGAGTTATGGCGGAAAAACCCCAAAAATTAAAAATTTAAATGACTCCCTTATTATTGACTTGACAGCAAAAACCTATATTACAAATATTGTTAAGAATAAGAAGATAAATCTTTTATCTAAATGCATTTTTTGATTGGATAAATATTTGGAGAGTTATGGCGGAAAAACCCAAAAAATTAAAAATTTAAATGACTCCCTTATTATTGACTTGACAGCAAAAACCTATATTACAAATATTGTTAAGAATAAGAAGACAAATCTTTTATCTAAATGCATTTTTTAATTGGATAAATATTTGGAGAGTTATGGCGGAAAAACCCCAAAAATTAAAAATTTAAATGACTCCCTTATTATTGACTTGACAGCAAAAACCTATATTACAAATATTGTTAAGAATAAGAAGACAAATCTTTTATCTAAATGCATTTTTTAATTGGATAAATATTTGGAGAGTTATGGCGGAAAAACCCCAAAAATTAAAAATTTAAATGACTCCCTTATTATTGACTTGACAGCAAAAACCTATATTACAAATATTGTTAAGAATAAGAAGATAAATCTTTTATCTAAATGCATTTTTTGATTGGATAAATATTTGGAGAGCTATGGCGGAAAAACCCTAAAAATTAAAAACTTGACTATCTCTTTTATTATAAAACTTTTACTAAGGCGATTTAAGGTTTTTCGCCTTCTTTAGACCTATAGTATCACCCATTAAAAAACAAATAAGAAAGACCGTAACCACCCTGTATATAATTTTGCTGTTAAGTCAATAATAAGGGAGGTATTGTGATCATACCGATTTTGACATTTCGAGATTTCGATATATGTAGATTTTAGTTTTAGGGTGTCCCCCCGTAAGTACCCAAACATTAATTAAATTGAAAAAATGTATTGAACAAAAATTATTTGTTTTCTTACTATTCTCATTCCAAACAATAGTATATTATGTTACTAGGAGTAGAACGCGCTCTTTTTTAAGCACAAAAAATGCTTTCTACTCCGAGTGACATATACTATTTTTTCTTCAAGCGTAGGTATTAAAAATTTGCAACCATAAATACTTATGACTTTATAGTTTCAGATGCTATTGCTACTAATTCCGGCGGTGTACATTGAATTGATTGAGACATTTTTTAATTTTTGATCTTTATATTGTGTATTTTGTAACTAATCACAGAATGATCACAAAATAATAATAAAGTAACTCACTAATAACGTAACTAACTTTTGAATTCACTACAAACCACGCTACAAACATATTAAATTGACAGATGTTTTGTTTATGGCGACTGCTGCCATCAGTGACATCTGTTGATAACTATATGAACTATTTACTAGTATAAAAATGTTCACATTTTGTTACTAGTAAAAAAATTTATCATTTCTACCGAATGTATTGAACAATGTAATGTTAGCATTATAATCCGCTTGAAGAAAAAAGTTTTTATATACAGTTTTGCTGTCAAGTAAATAATAAGTGATATATTTTAAGTTTCCAGGATAACTGACCAAATATATCTTATTAAAAACTGCATTGAACAGAAAAGAAATATTTCCTCATTCTAAACATATTTTTTCGTATGCATTTTTGATGTTGAGAATAATAAGAAAGATGTTCTCAAAAGCTCAAACCTTTGAGCTCCTCCTCATGGGTGCGCGCCTGCCACATAGACTTTGGAAACCTAATAATTATTTACAATTATTTTTATTAATTTCTTAGACATTCGCCACTTATCCATATTCTATCTGCAATCACTGCCTTTAATTACTCAGTTAATATGTGCCTAAACACTTTTTTAAAATTAAGTAATTAAAATCATGGTTAAAAAGATCAATAATTTTTTATGATTTTTTTATCTTTGGTACGAAAGTTGTTAAGAAAGTTGTAGCAATTTATTGAACACTTTACTTGTACATACATGGTTTAATGGTTAATTTAGGTGTTAAATTCTGTGCACACCATCTATTAAGGATTAAATATATATGTCGTGTCTTCTTACACGGATAAAAAATAATACAGTCCTTTCGACGCCTGTTTTCTTCTTGTTTTAATAGTTTTATTTATATAAATAAATACATAGTTTAACTAAAAGAAAATTGTTCTACATATAAGTATTTAATTTACCAGTCGTGGATAATAATAATAATTTAAACAAACGTTTAGATGTATTATTGAAGTTGGAAAGTATAAAAGAAATAAAAGTCAGCAAAGAATTCATTATTTTGCTAGGTTTTGTTATTATTTTTTTTTTATAACTATGTACGTTTAACCAAGAATCACTTACGCTTTACGTAACTTACATACTTTCATTTATGTCAGAATATTTTTTTTTTTATTATTTTTGGTCATTGCTGCTTCGGCAATTAGCCAGGACGATTTTTATTTTTGAGAAAATTCCATGCCTAAACGGGATTTGAACCCAAGACCTTAGCAACGCAGAGCACATGTGTTACCACTACGCTACGCCGGTCGGCATATGTGTCAGAATACAGTAATACCCCGCCACTCGACGTTAATTTGTTCTGAAAAAGCGTCGAGTAGCGATTACGTCGAGTGACGAGTCGAATTTCTCCATAAGAAATAAAGGGAATCATATGTATTTATATACATATACATATAAAGAAATACATATATGTATATGTTTTCATTTTAGCTATGCTTGCATTTCTATCCTTTGGACCCATAATTATAAATATAAATCACTTATTTTAGCAAAAAACAAAAAGTTCATAGCTGCACCTAAATCTGAGTTGTTGTCGTCAATATATCTAGGCACGAACTGCTGGCCATGCTTTCATTTTGCTTTGTTTACCAAAATATGTATCACGTGATCGGTACTCGATCACGCGTCGGATAGCGATGCTTCCGTCGACTCTCACTGTCGACATTTACGTCGAGTGGCGAAAACGTCGAGCTAACAGGCAGTCGAGTAACGGGGTATTACTGTAGATACTTATAAAAAATAATTACAAATATTTATAAAAAAATCAGCTGTGGCCACCACAGGACCGACCGCCATCACAAAGTACTTGTATAAAATACATTCTAGCAGCAAAGTAGAAATAACTTGGCCTAATATTTTCTAACAGAGATATTATTTATCATGACCATGGAAACGTTACATATAAGTATGAGAAAATAGATGTTAGGAAAAATTTCGAAAAAATTTCTTTTTATCAAAAAATATCTCAAATAAAAGTTGTTAGTTATTGATTTTATGGCAACTTTTGTTAAATAATTTTTTTCGAAATATTTTTGTGTTATGAAATATTCGCAAAAAACTTAAACATGACACGAGTAAACTCCCATTCAACCGATTTTTACCAAAATTTGATCAACTCATGCCATTAATGTCAAAAGCTTAAATATGAAGTTTCATAAAAATCCTTTTAGCCGAATTTACTCTGCACGTGTACACAGACGGACGGACGGACAGACAGACAGACAGACGGATGGACAGACAGACAGACAGACAGACAGACAGACAGACAGACAGACAGACAGACAGACAGACAGACAGACAGACAGACAGACAGACAGACAGACAGACAGACAGACGGACAGATAGACAGATAGACCGACAGACATCATGCTAAAAATAGTCAAAACGTTATGTAGGGTCATCAATTCGTGGAGATCCATCGAAATCTCGAAATGTCAAAATCGGTATGATCACAATCCCTCCCTTATATATGTTGGCGGTCGGTAAAAATTATTGAGTTGCAGCCAAAAATGTCTCACGTAAATTCATTCGTGTCCTATGTTGGCATTTTTCACTTATTATTATTATTTTTTATTTATTTTACATTGGCCTATTTTTGCAATGAGGCTAATCGCCGATGCCAGGGGGCGAGCTCCTACACCTGGTTGAGGGACGAATGATTGTGAAAATGGGAGTAAAAATGGGAATAATATCTTCAACGGGGACTTGAATCAGCTACATCACAATTCAAACTGTTTTTACCAGCCAGAACTGCGTGATTTAACGCGCTCGGCCATTCCGTTAGCCATCTTCACATAGTAGATACCTACGGAATCCTGAAACGTGTGAAAATATACACTTCAGATTATTTGTTTTTTTGAAGTCTTATAAAAACTTAAAAGGTTAATTTTTATGAAGCGTAGCGAACTGCGTAAGTGTTCACTAATTGGTGAAGTGAAATCATTATGAAGTCACAAATCCAATGACTTCATCTTTATTTAGGAACTTCTGTATCATGTAGAATAGTTTCAAAGTATTCTTCAAGAAACGAGTTAAAATTAAAGTAAATTTTTTTATTTTAATACCATATATAATATTATGTCGTCATGGATGAAATTTGTAGTTAATAATATTGCCAACTTTAACAGCTTATTATTTGATATTGGCTTAATGTTTTACCGTTCTGTCTTTTTTTTTTGTTGGAATGTTACACATCTCGCTTGTTTAAAGAAATTATCGTATGCTCCAAAAAATACCAAAAACTTTTTTTTAAAATTAATTTTGTTGAAAATGGAACGGTCGGAAATTCGCATTATTATGAAGTATGAGTTCTTACGTGGAACTACGGCATCGAAGACCGCGCGAAACATTAATAGTGTATTTGGCTCTAGTGTTACTACGCAGCAGACAATATCAAATTGGTTCGCCAAATTTCGTACAGGTAATTCAAAAACAAAAACAAAAAAAAATGGCTCATCGATCACAGCAGAAATATACTGCAACCAACTGGACGAAATTATGCAAAAACTTAAAGAAAAACTGCCTAGATTGGTCAACATATCGAATCCTATCTTATTGCATGATAACGATAGACCACACACTGCACAAACGACTGTGGCAAAACTACAGGAATTGGAGTTGGAACTTCATCATCCTCCATACTCACCAGACCTAGTTCCCACTGACTACTACTTCTTCCGCAATTTGGACAACTTTTTAATAGGAAAACAGTTTAATTCCGACAATGCTGTAAAACTGGCCTTCCAGGAATTCATTGAATCTCGTCCGCCAGGATTTTATACCACCGGCCTGCACAACCTGCCGCTTAAATGGCAAAAGTGTATAAACAATATGGGTGCATACTTTGATGAATAAAATAATTCCTTATATTTATAAGTTATCAACCAACTTATTCTACAAATTTCATCCTTGACGACCTAATATTTAACCCTTATTTAGAAAAATGTTATTCTGTAAGAGCATTTACTTAGGTAGACGTTAAAATTATATATTTTAACAGATATGTTAAAAGTTTGTGGGAATTAGCCATAATCTTTCACACGCATGAAATTTACTAAAATAAGATCCGTAATTTTTCCAAAATAAATACCCTTGTTATTCTTATGCTACCTTTTTGACAGGCGCTTATTATAAAACGTTAACTTCAATTTTAATGTCCCCGTGTTGTAATATTGACAAAAATATGCTTAGCGAATAGTATTTACGTTTGAAATAGTGATAAAAACTAATTAACGTCAGATCCTCATGTTAAAATTTTAACAACGCCTTTTTTAGTGTATATCCCAATGTTGTGTCTTGATGGTTACTTATTAACACCGCTTGGATCTGTGATATTTTATCTCAAATTAAACGTTACTCTCAAATTAACGAAAATAGTTCACAAACATTTATTTAACACTAAATTTTAGTATCTTAACTTATGTTGTTCCATTTAATTTGTATATATTTTTAATATATATTTTAGCTGTTTAGCAGAATTGTACATCTGTTGTCCTATTTTTGTTTTATTAGCGTCTGTTCTTGTCTTTATTAGTCTGTTAGCAACATTTCCGTTGCGGCGTTTTGCTAAAATTTAATTACTTAATGTATCCGTTCAAATGCTTAATTAAAAGCCATTACCACAATGACAAACAGAGAATGGGAAAAAAGCGTTCTGTCTAGAATCTTCTAATTCATGTATTTTTTCGTTTTAAAAGTCTTAGGGCTGTATTCATAAAACAATCCATAATCGTACATTTTGTAATGAACATAATATATTTAATGATCATAATATTTCTATTGCTATTCATAAAGATAATGAACAAATTTTAATGAAACATTTTATTATGTCCTTAAAGCAAATGAGTAATTATGTAAAGATCATAATACAAAATTACTAGGGATGCTTTTCATTTTTTTACAATTTTATGTCAAGAAAAAATATTGCAAAAACAAAATTTAAAAATATTGCTGTCAGTGTCACTTGTCATTTGAATTTACAAAATGGAAAAAAGGCAAAAACGGAAGAACTTCACGACTAACGAGTGCAGTTTATTACTTCATATATTAGAAGAATACATATGTACAATAGAGAGTAAAAAAACTGATCAGATCAATGTGAAACCTGAAAATATCTTAGGGTTACTAGTAACTGATTAATTTGGGTTGCAGGCATGTTTCTCATCGTGGCCTTTTCTAAATCATCCCTAATATATTGTAATATATTTGCAACAGTTATTTTATTTAAACGGAATCTTAATTTAAATTCAATATCATGGAACATTGCAAAAGGATTTGTTCGGTCTCGAAATAAACGAGATCTTGGTAAAATATTAATAACTTGCTCCATAAATTCTGTCAGAATCAGACGACGAATATAATACTAAATTTCAAAAGAATCCTTAATTATACTTTTCGTTGGTTCAGATTTAGTTCTTACTATGTTTGGTGTAAATAATATTTGACAGTGACATTACAAATTTATCTGTCAATCAATAAAATAATGAGCGTAATGTTACAATGGACTTCAATATCAACATTACATATAATGAAACATTTAATGAAAATAACACATTATTTGCATTCATGAATACAAAAAAAAAAAAAATATTTAATGATCATTATGCACTATTATCATCATTAAATTGAATTATGAACGTTTATGAATACGACCCTTAAGCTATGTTAGCCCTCGTAAATTAGTCGACTATAGACTATTATTTTTATTTCGTATCCCAAATGACGATATTCTTTAACTCTCTCAATATCCATTCCTTCCCATGTCCAGTTTTCTTTTTTTTTCTCCCTTCCTTCTCCCTTTTTACATACCATAACCTTCGACTTCCTTGGATTTAATCTTAATTTCTTCTATCCGAATATTTTTAAATGTTTTCAGAAGCGATTTCGTTTCGTCTTCCTTGCCACTATATCGTCCGCGTAGGCCAGTGTTATGAATTTTGTTTATGGATATAAAAATATTAATTAACAAAAGAGACAGAGTAATTACGTCGAGATCGATTTTGGTCTGGGGGATAAAAGAAAAAAGACGGATCAAAAAAACGCCTTCTTCACTGCAAGACCCTTCAAAAACAGCGCGCAGAGCATGGTGTCATGCCTGCCATACCCAAATACGCCTATGCATACATCAAATAATCCAGTGGGCTGTTGCAACAGAATTAAATAAATTGACTGTAATTTATTCCTTAAATTATATCAAATTTTCCTGTTCCAGGATTGAAAAATCTGTCTAACAACTATGATCTTGACATTCGATTAAAACTATTAAAATACATATTAGCATTCTCGTAATGATTTGACATTACATATAGCTTCCTTTTACATTCATCCTTAAAAGTAGCGACAACCATAATGAATACTAATTTCTTTAAACCATAAACCTTAACACTTTTGTAGCACTGATGCTTAACTTTTAAAAAGTAAATTTTCAGAAAGTATATAATTAATAGATTTTTATGATTACAACTAATGTAGATTATTAACTAAAAATGAGTGTAAAAATCTTTCACTAAGAAACATTTAACAGTCATTTCTTAAAATTATCTGTTCTGAAAATCTACATCTTTCATCAATCATATTTTGAAAGAGTATTGTTTCAACTATGCAGCAATTCTAGTTTTACCTAATGAGTTCGTTGACTACAGATTTTTAAGATCTAAACGTTTTTTATAGTGCAAGTTGGTTACGAATCACATTAAAATGTACCCCATTACAAGTTAATCGTCTGGGTAAGGATGTACAGCAGCAGGCAAGAACAGACAATAGACAAATAGCTGAGTGTGAAAAGATATAAAGAGATGAGTGATAGGAATACCAAGATACTTGAAGGGGAAAAAAGGACGACCAGGGGGTAGAGTCAAGAGGATAGCAAGGTTGAGATGCAACGAAGAGAGAAACAACAAGTACTGGGCAAAGCCAGAGGACTCTGCAGAATGTGCAAGGAAAAGAAGAAACATTGGAATATTTAGCGAAGAGATGTAGAGAGATGGCAGTCTGGGAGTAAGAGATAAAAAAAACTGATGAGTGAGGAAGGCAAGGGAAAAAGAAAGGGACACTGAAAGAAGCGGAAAGAAATGAATTAAAAAATATTGTAATACATTCATCCGCTATTAAACCACGCACGTCATACAAGCCAATTTTTAAACAATTAAAAATTCTGACAGTCCCATCTCTATATATATTGAGTATCCTAATGTTAATTAAGGCAAACGAAAACAGCATCCTAAAACATTGTGATGTAAATAATCACAACACGAGAGGGAAGGATTTATTCTCTATACCCAGGTATAAATGGCTGTGTTTTGTTGTGTCAATTCTGGTTTCGGTTTAATTAGAATACGCGTTTTGTTGCGACTCTCATTCTATTCATTCTACTCATTCGATGACTCGTGGTCGAACGACTGGAATGAATAAGTGTGGTGGGGATGAAAAATAAAAGTTGACTGCAGTTGTTTTCAATGTATTAGAATTAAATCTTGGTATTACTGCTTCAAAATATTTTTTTTTATGTATTTTTTCATTTTGTGTCCTAAAATAAATATATACCTGCATGATTTTAAATGTACAAGTCAATTACTCGTTCTAAACATTACGTTCTAAAATATTTGCTTCAAATATAAAGTTTCCTTATTCTGCATTTATTATTTAGATTATCCATTTAGGTGAAATATGTTCGTTATTTGTTCTACAACCATATGACTTAACCTCCATGCAAATGTTATTCCATGTTTACTTCACGATCAAAATTGTCGTTTTCTTGCACATCAATTCTAGTACTTCTAACCAGCCACCAACAAAACGCACCCATTATAGCTCGACAGGAAATCTACCCATGATTAAGGGTATATAGATATCTATAATAATCTGCCTGTAGCGCTCAAAAATTTAAATATATATCAATTTACAACACTTTGAGTTGAGGACGGGTTAATTTGGAGTGCTAAACTTGTATATAAAATCCTTGTATTGTATTTTTGCGTATGTCATAAGTTAAATACATATTCCAAATGAAGTAAAAGGAAGAGACACGATGTCTAAGAAGGCGAGGAGCAGTTACCTTTGCAAATAACGGCAGTTCTTCCTCTTCATAACATATCTATCAAAACAGTAACGAGCCTTACAAATCATACAGGACCGTATCATTTCGAAATCTTTTAAAATGTCTTGAGTAAAAAGTTTCCTTTCCCACGAGACATTTGCCAACTGCATCTACAAGATAATATCTTTATTACAGAAACTATTTCAATTGTTTAATTGTTGTAACAGTTTCATGCTTTTAATATGATAATTTATATTAATAGTTTTTTAGAATTTTAACTCTCTTTTGCTCTTTTTTGAGAACTGCAGTCGTGTTGAGTTTTGCTCTCACATACAAATCGTCGGCTGAAAATAATAAGGTTGTATATGACATTTTTTGTCAAATGCACTTTTCAATACTATAGAGTTGTAAGTCACGTAACCTACTTGTTCCAATAATTTCCATAAGATAGCATTACCAGTGTCGGAGAAAAAAGCAGAAAACCATAGTTGTATCCCAGATAACATTCAACTAACGGCCGAATGCCGGCAAACTGCTTTTATGCTGGTAAATTACTGGCACCAAAAGTAAGTGCAACGCCAGTATTAATAATGTACTTCACATTTGTATTTCGCATTCCGCCTATACGAAGTACTTTACCAGCATTTTATAAGCACTCTTCTTCACTCATACTTTTTACTTAAAACCCTCAGAAATAAATCTTGCAACTAATGCGATTATTTTGCACTTTACCGTTGCTGGGCCGGCAACTGATACATCAATGGGCCAGTAACGGCCACGGGGACACCGGGGTACTGGTCCATTACTTTCAATGCCGGGGAGTATGTGCTTTACCAGTACTGGCCCGTATAAAAATGTTTGCTGGGATGTCTTAAAAAATAAAAAACTTACAAAACATAGTTGTATGTTAAAACATACACCCTTGTATTTTAATTGTTTTTTTTTAAATTCATAATTTATGGTTGTATGTTTGACATACAACATCTTTTATGTTAAATATAAAACATCTTTTCCGGGCACCTGGGTTACAAAAAATATTAAAAAGAATAAAACAAGGTCTTGAAGACTTGTTAAACATATTTAGAGGCATTAAGGTTTCTACAAATAAAAATCTGTTACCAGAAAACAAGGTAAACGCTTTAAAATCTATGCTGGATTGGGTGCCTACTATGGATAAATCTTATTATGAAACAATATTGCCAAGAAAGTAAATCTCAAGAAAATAATAAAAATACAATTTATTTCGTTTAATTTTTTTTATTTCGAATGTTTCAGTTTCAATTCAAATTATCTTAATTTATCTTAATTTTTTGTAAAATTAAAGATGTTTAATTTGTTATTATTTTGCAAGCATATTGTTTAATTTATGTTATTTAATCAAATAAAAATTTAATACGGGACTAACATTTCTTTTACCTTTTCTGGTACCTTTTTAACAATTTTCAGAAACCTAAAAACTGAAGCTTTACCTATAAACTGAATTTCCCCCCGATATTACTTCGAACTACAAAGCTGTATGTAACGTTAAGGTACTAAGTTTCGTGTTTTTCTTAATCAAAAAGTTGTATGTTCATTTTTCAAATTGTTAAAATGGTATTATTCAAATTTATTTTTTTTTCAAAATAATGCGTTAATGACAATAACATATCAATATATAGTTATTAAAAAAAATTCTTCCTTGTATTGTAACTTTATATTGGTTTTTTCCATGTCAAAATTTTTGAAGCTTGTTTTCTCAAATGTAATACACTTCGACATACAACCTTATTATTTTCAGCCGACGAAATCTTGATCTGATAAGGGCAAACTAAACAACAAAGTTCTCACTAGCTTCTTATACAAAACTAACAATCTGAAATAAAATTACTAACTATCCATAAATTTTTGGGAATTAAATTTTTTAAATTGGTTTATTAATTAGAGAAGAGGGCCCCATAAACCGTTTGCGCCTCGTGCCTCGATGTAAGTAAATACGGCCCTGTATAAATTTTAAAAGTTTCCACGGATCAGTCAGATTTTGCCGGGATCAGTACTGGTCCACGGACTGCCCGTAAAAAACACTGTATGAAAACATATGGACCTCACAGTTTATTATGCAAAGTATATTATATATCTTTTTATGCATCTGATATGCAAAAATAATTTGCAAATGTTTAATTGCGTCAGGCTTGTTGGTTTTATTACGTTTAACTAACGGAAGATGGTAACGGTGTTTTGTAAGATGAATTTTAATTAATTCCTAAATTATATTAACATATCTCTGAAGGGATCTAGATCAGTGTTTCTCAACAGGTGCTCCGCGGACCACCAGTGGTCCCCAAAAAATTTAGTGGTCCGCGAAAGTTTTTATATGTTTTTTTTGCAGTTTTATTTTTTTATTTTTTATGTAAATAATTTATATTTTGTTTATTTTTTGTAAACTTTCTGTGATTTTCAACCAAAAATGTATTTATTACCACATTAAATATATTTTTTTTCTTGCAAAAAAGAACCAACAATTATTATTAGTGGTCCGCGTTAGAAAATTATATATTATACTGGTCCGCGGTGCGATTTTGGTTGAGAAACACTGATCTAGATTGCTAGAACTATGCATTTTTTAACTTATATCTGTCAAAATTATAAAAAACATTAATTTAAACAAAACCAGTCTGAATTGTGAGTCGCCGTTGGTGATATTATTCGGGCGTGAATAATATGTTTACATTACTCCCATTTTCACAATCATTCACCCCTCATCCAGGTGTAGGAGTCGCCCTCTGGCATTGGCGATTACAGAAAAAAAAGTAGATGTAAAATAAATTAAATAAAATAAAAAAAAAGTAAACAAACTCACACTGCCCTGTTGAGGAAGAAGTGCTCTTGTCTTAGGTTGAAAACTGAAAGGCTACCAAAAGTATACACAGACAAGTTGAAACCAAACTAATTATGTTGGGGAAAACCAAAGGACCTGTTGTCTTTAATGAGACTTCATGTAGGCCTCTTCGGAGTAATCCCTTTGCAAATAAAAGGCTTAGCCTAAGCAAAAGATTACCAATAACCATTAGGATTAATAATTGCATAAGAATTATTTAATTTCACACTAGCTTAAACCATGCACAAGATAATAGGCGCGTTTTGCGAACGCAACTGTTGAGTATATTAATTTAGGGTACAAACACGTAAAAAGATTGTTTTTCGCGCTGATTTATCGGCGCTCTTCAGCACTTGTGGTTGTCTGTTAGTGCTCATGTACAATGCAACGTACATGGCAAGGTTTAGATGTTCCTGTACCTGCTTGAGGGTTGTTAGATAGTTACTAAATCATGTCACTTCTGCTGAATAGATGTTGTAAAACAAATTCATAACAAAATAGTAATATTTATTATGCTGATAAATAATTTTAAACGTAGGTAATTCGCTACATCAAAGATATTTTATTAATATCTATGAAATATAAATGGTTCGGTACAAATTAAATCCAAAAAAGAAAAAGAAAAATTGTATATGCTATATGAAAAAAAGTATATGTTGTCCACTTTTGTAAGGACAAACCAGATTTGGTTGTATGGATTACTTTTATAGTGTTTACTGACTTTAAATGTCATTTAAAAAATTTCCTTGCGCTGTAAATCAGACTTCAAATTAACATTTTTTACCATTTTTTAATACCAACATGACATACAATTTCAAAGATGAAAACTATTGTCATTAAAATTTCCTCTTAGTTTGTTTTGGTTTGAGCGGAACTAAATGGGGGTTTCTTATTTTTAAGTTGTCATAAAAACAGAATTTGGCTTAGTTATTTCATGTCTCATGTTGGTATTTATTATTAAGTGACGTTTATTAGAAAAATAAAATAAATAATACATTTTTAAATTTTGGAAAATGTGATAATTTAAGAAATGAGTCATTTGTATTAATTATGACACAAACAATTAAAATGTAATGCAAATGACATTTTATAATGATAGTAACCTTAACCTAAAAATGTTTATTGTAAGTATGATTTACAAAGTTTAACCAAAATAGTCAAAAGCTTGAATCACCCAGTAAAAGATACTAGATTTCAAAACCTAGTTGGCCTTAAACGTTTGGAATAGCCTATAAGTTGATAAATAATGTTTCAAAGATTCCTGTTTACTCTCAGGCGCATGTTCTGTGCGCCTACAAGTACCGACAATCTTTATATGTGTTCGGGTACATTAAAAAGTAAAGAAATATTTATTCTCGTCGGTTGGCGATGGCTATTTTCGCATTCGTATAATGATAAACCACAGTGGCGGGGCTAGTTCTGGAAAATCTGGTGGGGGGGAGGGGGAGAAATATTTGAGGAGGGCATCGTCATTTTTTATCGTTTTTAATGGATTACTGGACACATGAAAATACACGTAATGAGCAAAAAAAGGTCCTCACCACGAAAATACAAGTGATGAGCAAAAAAAAAGGTCTTCATTTTTAAAACAGAACAAATCGAACAAATACTTGTTGCATTGTTGTACACACATTTTTCTCCAAGCAATTCTAGGGGGGGGGGGGGGCAGAGCAATTTTGGGGGGTAGCCCCCCGGACCCTCCACTAGCTCCGTCATTGAATAACCATCAAATGCCGTATGTGTTTATAGATAAATATAACTTAACATTACAATGGTTTTGGTTCGAATCCCAGTCCGGGAAAGGTTATTAAGTGTGCTAAAAGCATACGGTTTTTGCTGGAGATCTTATCAAGTTAATTGTAATTATTTTCCCAGACCCTCATTTCCGTTATGCAGTTCTAATTAGAATATTATGTAGCCAGCATTGCCCGCACAGCTCTATCAGTAATTACGGTAAAAATTTCGATATTAAAGTAAAATTGAATAGCGAGTTTTATAAGCAACTGGTGTGGCATCAAAGAATTACTGATGTACTTCTAGTTTTTTTTTTTTTTTTATCATCGCCTTTCGAAATATATTTGACAAAATATTCGAGAGGGCGCAGGTTACACTTACCATCGACGCTTAATGCCCTTATTACGGCCCTAATTGGTTCGTAAGTATCTAATAATAAGGTGACCATAAGTCCCGAATTTCCGCCTAGCGTCCCGAATTCGTGTTTTTTGTCCCGTATTTTAGAAAAGGTAGTTATTTTCAATATATATACCTACTAAAATTATTTTTACATAAAATTTTATATTTGAACTAAAAAAATCTATCGAAAGGGTGTTTTCCTTCGTGAACAGCTTTTGGACAAGTGACAAGACTTAACTTGATGTATACTACCGTCGGCGAATCAACGCACTTACATCACACGACGTAACAAACGACTGTATTGTCTGGAACACAAAAGACAAAAAAAAAAAAAAAATACACGGCGTATTACCTTACACTATAACATTACATGATCGGTTCGTTAATATGGACCTAGCTTAATAAACAGACAATATACTCCATTGATACATCTTTATGCATATGTCACGTACTTGTATTACGAATCTATTATAAATGAGCCTTATCTGGGTTTCAATCCACATTCGGATTTATTTGCAGTAATTATTATTATTCGCGAAGAATTTTAGCAGAATCTACTTACATTCTTTCACGTAATAAACATTTCCTTATTACAACACACAGTGTAAAATGAGGAAGTCATTTATCATAAATTAAAAATGTAACGTTAAATAATATTTTTTTAACAAATTGTATTTAAAGGAAGACGATAGCGAAATTATATATATTTTTTAATTGTCATCAATTTAACTTTTTGAAACTTATTTCTGGATAGAAGGTTGTTAAATGAGACCATTTTATTATGTTTCACTGATTTGTTTATTATACTTGTATTTTTTTTTCTCCACATATGATGTATTGCAATGAGTTTAAAATTTGTATTTTTTTTCCAGATCAAAGCCGTGTGACTGGCAGTCCGCCCCACAAAGGGGGTTCTCCGGTGCGACCACAACTTCTCCCAGAACGTCCTCCAACAGAGAAATATCTCCCCCAGGTCAAACACTCCGCCAAAGGTGTAGAGGCACTTGGAGTTCTCGTCCAGTATCTTGTTTTTAATGTAAGTCAATAACTCAATATGATAATGTAACAAAATTTATGGAATTTATGCTCTTAAGGTGACATTTTAAGCCGTGTTGGAAGCTAAATTTAACTTTGTTGTGTACATATATACAGGTGTAGATATTAATTTGTCCATTATTGATAATAACAATTCTTAGGCGTCTTGTTTGTCAAATGTAGAAACTACCCTTCTCATCTATTTGTCTCATGATTACCAACTAAGAAGGAGAAAGGTTATTTTTAAAACTAAAAAGGATTAGAAATGAACTAAGGAGCACAATGGATCAAAACAAATTGAACAATCTTTTCCTAATGAGCATCAACATTAACATGTCCAGTATTATCAATAAATTTGCTTATGCTAAATCTAGAAAACATAACTTGAATAACAATTAAGTTTTTTTTATTTAATTATAAAGTTTTGGTTTAAGGGCCGACAGTTCCAGTTCCAAATAAACTAATAGTTATTAGACACAATTTATTTATGAAGCTAATAAATTTATTGGCGACTTCCGAGTTACAAAATCCTTCTAATGGCTTATAAGCTACATAATATTTTGTTTTTATGCTGGTATTTCTTATGAAGTAAGAAGCAAACAAAGCTAGTATCTTAGTATCTCGCTAATAAATTTATTAGTCAGTTTATTAGCAACTGGAATTCTCGGTCCTAAGTATTATTTAACTATGAAAATAAATAATAGTTTTAAAATTTGTATGATTTTTAGGGTTTTGTAGGTATGACTAAAAAATGTCACTCATGTGTCTCTTCAATAGAAATTATGACCAAACGGTTAGTCCTACAAAGTTGAAATTTGGCATGCTTTTACAATTCTTTGACCCACATATAGGAAAACTATTGAGTAAAAAAAAAAAACACGGAAAAAATTAAGCAATATTTTATTAAATTTTTCAGTGGGGTATCAAATGAATCTTTACAAATTTTTTATTTTGGAAAATCAGTTTTATTTTTGAGATTTTTGTCAAAAATGGTCTCTCACTATTTTTCAGAGGGGTTGGTCGAAAAAACCGAAAAAAATCTGAATATTGATACTTATGGGAACCGAAATAGTTCAATAGAAATTTGTGATCAGCTTTTATTTCGTACTATTTCGATTTATTTGTGTCGTTGAAAAAATAATATCTATTTTTTAAATTTATTGTGTGGTTTCAAAAAAAAAAAAACTCCTTCACAGTATTTAGATTTTTTTGTGTCGTTGAAAAAATAATATATATATTTTTAAATTTATTGTGAGGTTTCAAAAAAAAAAAAAAAACTCCGTACGGAGTTTTTTTTTGTATATTAAGGAACGAAAAGTACTTTTTTAAACTTCTTTATTGCAACAGGATTTTTGCAAAAAATCTGAACCCAGGAAGGTAAATATGAAAATTTAAAAATTCTGAATTTAGCAATTCAAAATTAATGTGAACCGAAATAATACCACATGAAATTTTTATCTGATTATATTTTTGGAAGATATTGAATTTTTTGTGTTTTTGACAATATATTTATATACATATTTTTTTTATTTAATGGCTAAATTATGGCTGATGTTTTTTTAGTATTTATGGCTAAGATTTCAAATTAAAAATATAATTAAAAATGTTAACAGCTGAGAATTCAGCTATACTTTTCCGTAAGCTACACTACGTTATGTAATGCAAGCTCTGAAGCGTTCATGTGTGAAAGCTTAATTGTTAACATATGTTTCTGAAATTGAAAAAAAAGTTAAGGTATTTATCAATAATTATTTCTAAAATTACCGTTTATTTTTTTCAACACCGTGCTTACAATATTTATTTGACTATCTGGAGAACTGGCTAGCTACCGAGCTCATCACAAATACGCTTAAAAGTCTCTATATAGAAGTATGTTTAATCCACATACTTCTATCTAGAGATTTTTTTGGAGACTGACTGGAGGAGAATATGGATGAAATATTCATTCAAAAGTTATCGAAATTTATGATTTTTAATATGTATCCTCAATTTGTCACACCTATTAAATACCTACAAAACCCTGAAATGTGTGAAAATTCACTCTTCACATCAATTTTTTAATTTAGTGCCCTTTATAACACACTGCTCAACAAGGTTCAATTTAGCTGATTCATCCTAAATCAAATTCAAAATCTTTCTGTTCGAGACCTGTATTTTAGATCTGTTTACACCTGAGTTCTTAACAAGATTAAATATAAGAAAGGTATTGTGTATATTGTAAAGTATTTGAAAGGGTGGTTTACCCTGGTTTGCCTAGTAAACACCGTCTTCTACGAAAGTATTTGTTGGCACTAACAACTTAAGCCGACTTGTAGAAACTAGTTCGCTGTTTACAGCTTTCATCCCGGAAAAAAAATGATCATAAATATTAATTGATTGATATCTCGTCGATTATTCTGTTTCCTTCAGTGAAATTGTATAATTTGTCGCAAATTGAATTTTAGAATTTCATTACTACTATTAATTCATGGAAATTATAGGCGAGTAGATGCAAAATTAGTTGTTTATTACAGTGATTAATAGGGATAAAACTGAATAAATACTTAAAGTGCTTTCCAATTAGAGTTTCGTAGGTATGAAGGTTACCTTTTATGTTTTTACAAACGACCACTAGATGGCAATATTGAAATGTGTCACTATATTCATAAAATTTGAAATTTGTTATTGTGAAATCAATGATAGCTTATAAATTGACAGACTAGTTTGTTGACAGGGAGCTTTTAAAAAACAAGTTTGTGAAAAAATGGATATTACTCGTGAAGGTTTTCGTTGGATGATTTTTTACGATTTTAGTAAACGCCTAATTCAACAACAATGTATAGATTCGCTTCGTTCAACTTTTGGTAATGGAGCACCACCAGAAAAGACTGTTTACAATTGGTTTGCAGAATTTCGTCGTGGTCGTGCGTCCGTCAGTGAGAATCTCGTGAAGGTCGACCAAAATCGGTTGTGATTCAAAAAAACATCGATGCTGTGCGCAAAATGATTGAAGAAGAACAGCAAGTGACTTACCGTGAGATAGAAGCATCCTTTGGCATATCGCAGACTGCAATACATTCGATTTTGCATGAACATTTAGCTGTGAAAAAATCTGTTCCCGATGGATTCCGCATAATTTGACCGAAGCTCAAAAAAAGGCTCGTGTTGATTGGTGTAAGGGATTGCTAAAAAAATCAACCTAGGTACTGCAAAATCCGTAAACAACATTGTTACAGGTGACGAAACTTGGATTTATTCATATGAACCGGAAACTAAGCAACATCCACTGTGTGGGTCTTCCAAGATGAACCGAAATCCACAAAAGTTGTTCGTTCACGAAGCACTTCCAAGAAAATGATCGCTTGTTTTTTTCGGTTGTACTGGACATGTCGCAACCATTCCTTTAGGGCAGGGGTGGACAAATCTTTTGGCTGTCAAACCACATTGTGGATAAAAATTTGACCGGTGGCCAAAAAAAAAACAATTTTTCTAATTTTAAATATTGTTTTTGTTACGAAGGATATTTTATAAATTTTAAAAGTAATATTTTTAAACCAAAACGTGTATTTTTTAAGCAATTTAAAGAAAGAAATTGAAAAGAAAATTGGAAAAATTTAAAAGTTTCTTGGACAGACAGTAGTATTTTTGCAGGACACAATAATTTATAAAATGCTTCGCGGGCCGGATAGAATTTAAACGCGGGCCGGATTCGACTCGCGGATCGCCATTTGCCGAGGCCTGTTTTAGAGGATCAGAGAACAGTTAATGCTGAATGGTATACAACAATTTGTTTGCCAGAAGTCATCGACAAAATCAGGAAAAACAACCAAAAACGTCGCATCATTCTTCATCATGACAATGCAAGCTCCCACACAGCACGTCAAATAATTGATTATTTGAAGGAGAAAAACATCGAATTAATGTCTCATTGTCCGTATTCACCTGATTTATCCCCGATTTTTTTTTTCCCCAATGTCAAACAAAAAATGCGTGGACAGCGATTTTCATCACCTCAAGAAGCTGTTGAAGCCTTCGAAAACCATGTTTTTGAGATACCAACTTCAGAGTTAAAAAAATGTTTCGAGAATTGGTTTGAACGCATGCAAAAGTGTATAAATCTTAAAGGCGAATATTTTGAAAAGCAATAAAACAAATTGTTACAAAAAAAAAATGTCTCTTAGTTGTTGTAAAAACTTAAAAGGCAGTCCTCGTATTTTACCGTAGCTTACGATTACGGCTTACAACATTTGTCTAGGACAGTGTTTCTCAACAGGTAGTCCGCGGGTCAGTTCTTGGTAGTCCGCGCATACAAAATTTATTAGTATTAATAATGGGCCTTTACACAAAAAAATTGATGTGATGTGTGAATTGTCACACATTTCTGGGTTTTGCAGGTATTTAGTAACTGAACGATGATTATTTGGGATGCCAAAACAAATTTTATGTCAAAATATTTTTTTATGAATTTTAATTCGAATGCCTAATACCATTATTTAAGTTACTAAATATATGCAGTATTTTTTTTATATAGCAAAGTTCATTAAGATTTTGAAAATTGCACCTATGGCTTCCATTGGTTGCTTACATCATAAGTCCCGCCCTTTGATTTCGTCAAACATAGAATTAAATTATAATTTCAACACTTTCCATTGGTTATTAAATTTACGCTTTTAAAAATTAAATGCAACATTTACCAAATATAACTAGAATTTTAACAAAATAATTTAAACAAAATAAAAATGCAAAAAAAAATCAAAAAATAAAATCAACAGGATTCGAAACCCTAGTTTGCAAGTTGTTTGCAAGTTTCTTATATTATTAACCGTACGACAAATCCAACCACGCCACGAGAGCTACTGCTGTGGTATGTTACACAATGTATTAAATAGTTAACATATTTTAGTTAAAAACACAAAAAATGCGTTATTTTCCGAAAACATAATCTGATCAAAAATTCCTGTTGTACTATTCCGATTCACACCAATGTACATTACTTAGAATTTTTTCAGATTTTTAGTTTAAACCATCTGGGCTACAGGGTGTGGGACAAAAAATTTTTTGCACAATTTTGGCAAAAACCTCATCAAGATAATTTATTTTGCAAAAATAAAATTTTGATCGTTAATCCACGTACTAAGGGCTTTCATTTGATACCCTACTCAGAATTTAAAAAAAATATATATATATTTTTTTTTTCGATGAGCACATATTTGTTTATATTTTTAGAGAGATATGTTTTTTAGATGTTTTAGTATTTTTCCTATGTGCGGGTCAAAGAGTTGTATAAGCATGCCAAATTTCAACTCTCTAGGTTTAGCCGTTTGGCTACAATTTTTACCGAACAGACAGACAGACAGACGACAAAATGACGGTATAAGGGTATTTTGGTCATACCTACAAAACCCTAAAAATGGTTTTCTTGACGTTGGTCCGCGGTTAGTGTGGAATTCTGAAAGTGGTCCGCAACTGTCGAAGCTTTGAGAAACACTGGTCTAGGATGAAAAGGAAAGAACAAAATTACACAAATAATTTTTTTTTTTTCATTTAAAATAATTTGTATTAAATAATGGCTTACAAATTCTTACTGGATTATACCAAACAACGAGTAAAATTTAAAAATGCAGTTTATTTAATTTTTTTTGGATTTGAGGGTTATGTCCATTAATCTAATATAAATCGATTTAATACTTTGGGTTACATAACAATCTTAAGTCCCTCTACATCTCATTAGTAATTATTGACAATTTTAAACAAGGTTCAGTAACCCGCTGGGGGATTTAAAAGTCAAACAAATCTTTTGCTAAACATGTAAAAACATGTTTGTCAGTTCTGGAGTAGGGTTGATCTTATAAGTACCTACAGCTACCCCCAAATTAACATATTATTATCTCAACCTTTGAGCTGTGCAGTTGAAAACTTTTGCTAAATTGTCTGACGAATTGTGAATTCGAACATTAAATATTTAAAATATTGTGACACTGGCAAATTAAAACATTGTGTATAAATATTTGTTGACAAACATATTGTAACAAATTTAGAACTGAAAAATTGTTTTAAACATATAAGTAATTTGTTACAATTTGTGAAATTTTTTGTGGATATGTATAATAATTGTGAGGCTTTAAAGTTGAAAAACTCTAATTTAAATCAAATGTATAATAGACATTTAAAAATGAAAGTGAAAATTCAAAAAGGAATTAAAAATACGGTAAGATATTATTTTTTTGGCGGAGTATATTTATTTTCTTCTGAGCACTGTCTGTTTTATTTCCATCGTGACTTGTTTAGTGCAGAATCTTTCCATGTATCTTAATAACGAGACATTAAAAAAACAACAACCATAGAGTAAGCCGTGGAAAAGAAAGACAGCAATATGGAACATGTTGAAGCAAATAAATAATACGATTTTTAGGAAAAACTAACTGTTGTAAAGCAAAATTTAAATTTATTCAATAGCTCTGTAGTGTCAAAACCTTCCAAATTTATTCAAAGACAGGCTTTCCAAACGATGTAACGACTTAACATGACTTACTCAGATAAGGAAATATCGTGAATGGATTATCCTTGATGATTTATCTTTTGCCTTTCCACTGGTCGACAGGTCCTCTTTTTAAATGCTTTTTTTGGACATTTTTCGGTACTATTATCATAATAATATGATATGCAATTGACAATGAGTCAGTCACAAGGCTAAAAAGTCATTTTGGATAAGTAATTTTCAAGTTTCCCTTATGAGTGATAATACGAAGACAAATACAGTCTTATCACTCTTTTCACAGATAGTAATCTCGCAAATAGTCATCGTTGTTGTGCGCCCAAAATGTAAACTAACCACTATTTAGTTACACGGCAAATAAATATATTTGAAACATTGTTGTAGGTTAAAATCAGCCTATGGTTCGGTAGCCATCCTGATGACTTCAGTCCTGAAGTTTTACAGTTGACGCTCAGGATTTCTTTTGTAAACGAATCTAATAAGAAATGCTGATTGATTAATTTTTTGTTGCAGTTGGACGCCTTCAGGACTCCGGCGTTGAAGAGAGAGCTAGAACAGCTTAAAACGCGGTGGCTGAAGGACACCCTAGAGTTGGAGGAGACCCGCATGGGGTACAGACGCCTGGAAGATGCTCTTTCGGAACAGAAGCAATTGGCTGCTGCCGCCATCGACCAAGAACGGAACCACTACCGAGCGGAAATCGCTGAATTGTTTGAAAAACATCGTAGAGACATCGCAGAATGTAAGTTTATAAATCTGTGTTGTTAGTATTAGATCTTGCCAGGTACCGGGTGTCCAATTTAACCGGGAACGTATGGGGATCTCGAAAATTACTAGAGATATGGCTATATATAAGCAAAAAATTTAATTCTTATAACTTCTTCAATGAGAATTATAAAAGATTCTAAGCAAATCTTTCTTTAAGCAATTTTTTGATTACTTCCCGGTGGCGTAGTCAAGACATTTTTTATGGACCATTATTAGAATTATTTGTTTCCTTATAGAACCTATAGCTTTTTATTACTGAAATGAAATCAAGATTGTTTTTGATTTCAATTATGTGCATAAATTTTGTACAATAAGATTATACCTTATTTTAAAACTGAATTGTCAACTAAATATAGAAATTTTTGAAAATAGACTTCATTTTTAGGGTTTTGTAGGTATGACCAAAAAACCCTTATACCGTCATTTTGTCTGTCTGTCTGTCGTTTGGTAAAAATTGTATTCAAACGGCTAAACATAGAGTGTTGAAATTTGGCATGCTTATACAACTCTTCGACCCGCACATAGGAAAAATACTAAAACATCTAAAAATATCCTCCTAAAAATATAAACAAATATAAGCTGTTCACTTTTGTAAGAACACACTAGATCTGGTTATTTTGGTTACTTTTATGGTGTGTTACTGACTTTAAATGTCAATTAAAAATATTCCTTACGTTGTAAAACCGACTTTAGGTTGATAAGGTTATGATCATTATAATTAAGATATCATTTTTCAAGATGACGTATGTCAAATGGATCGACATTTTAAAAAAGTGGCATTTTTTAATACCATCATGACATACAGCTTCAAAGGTGCAAACTATTGAAAACAAAATTCCCTCTTAGTTTGTTCTTACAAAAGTGAACTGCTTATATCTGCTCATCGAAAAATAAAGAAATATTTTTTTAAATTCTGAGTAGGGTATCAAATGACAGCCCTTAGTACTTGGATTAACGATCAAAATTCTATTTTTGCAAAATAAATTATTTTGACGCGATTTTTGCCAAAATTGTGCAAAACAAAATTTGTCCCACTCCCTGTAGCCCAGATGGTTTAAACTAAAAATCTGAAAAAATTCTAGGTAATGTACATTTGTGTGAACCGGAATAGTACAACAGGAATTTTTGGTCACATTATGTTTTCGGAAAATGTCAAATTTTTGTTTCTTGTAAAATATTTAATAACTTATATAACACAGGATACCAGCATGCTTTCATGGTGCAATGGTTGGCATTCTCGCGTTCTAATTTGCAAACTAGGGTTCGCTACCGGTCTCGACAATATTTTTTCTCTTTTTTTTTAAATTTATATTTTGTTTAAATTATTTTTTCAAAATTCTATTTATATTTAGGCAAATGTTTCATTTAATTTTTAAAAGCGTAAATTTAATAACCAGTGGAAATTATTAAAATTGAATACACGAAATCAGAGGGGCGGAGTTATGACTTAAAACAACCAATGGAAGCCATAGGCGCAATTTTCAAAATCTTAATGAACCTTGCTATTAAAAAAAAAAAATACTGCACATATTTAGAAACCTAAATAATGGTATTAGGCATTCGAATTAAGATTAAGAAAAAAATATTTTAACATAAAATTTGTTTTGGCATCCCAAATATTCATTATCCACTAAATACCTGAAAACCCTGAAATGTGTGAAAATTCACACTTCACATCAATTTTTTCTAAATATTTATAATTTAACAATGAGAAAGCTCTTAATACTACAGAAAAAATATTCAAGAAATGTTGAAAACATCATCTTATTTTCAATAAATCGAAACTCTGAAATGTGTGAAAATTCACAAGAATTTCTTGATAAATCTATTTTGTTTGTTTGCAGTAAATGAGAGAAATTTGCAAGAAAGGCTAGAACTACAAAGCAGATATCAAGAAGAAAACACCGACCTAAAATCTCAGCTCGATGACGAATTAGTAAATCGCGAAAACGAAATTCGACTACGAATCGAAGCTTATTCCGATGAACAGAGATACAAATTCCAAGAATTAGAATTAAAGAATGAAAGGCTACGACAAGAACACCAGATAGCATTGGAAATACTCAGAGAAGAAAATGATTCAATTAGAAACGAATTGGACGATAAAGCATCTCTAACATCTGATTTAGAAGAACTCAGAATTTTGAACGAAAAACTCAAACATGAATTTTGTGATAAAGAAAGGTTATATGAAGAAAAATTGAGTGCTGCTGAAGATGAAATCTCTCTACTCAAAGAAGAAAATAGGAAAATATTGGAAACTTTCAAATCTGACACCAAAGATAATAAATTACAGGTAATTTAAGTTAAAATATTGTATTATTAAATATAGGGTGACTATTTTCTTAAGAAGGCAATGCAAGACAAAGCAAGACAAAAGATCGTCACTTTCCAAATATAAGTGAAGAGCAAAAAAAGGTCCTCACCTCCCAAATCCAAGTGAAGAGCAAAAAAAGGTCCTCACCTCCCAAATCCAAGTGAAGAGCAAAAAAAGATCCTCACCTCCCAAATCCAAGTGAAGAGCAAAAAAAAAAGCATTTCCTCAATTACAAGTTAAAATGCGGGACTTTTGCGGGACATGTCTTAATGCGGGAAACCTTATCGTCTATTTTTTTAATTTATTTATTTATTATACCACAAAATTATTTGTTTTTAGGGTTTTGTAGGTATGACCAAAAAACCCTTATACCGTCATTTTGTCGTCTGTCTGTCTGTCTGTTCGGTAAAAATTGTAGCCAAACGGCTAAACCTAGAGAGTTGAAATTTGGCATGCTTATACAACTCTTTGACCCGCACATAGGAAAAATACTAAAACATCTAAAAAACATACCCCCCTAAAAATATAAACAAATATGTGATCATCGAAAACAAAAATATTTTTTTAAAATTCTGATTAGGGTATCAAATGAAAGCCCTTAGTACGTGGATTAACGATCAAATTTTTATTTTTGCAAAATAAATTATTTTGATGCGATTTTTGCCAAAAATGTGCAAAAAATTTGTTGTCCCACACCCTGTAGCCCAGATGGTTTAAACTAAAAATCTAAAAAAATTCTAAGTGATGTATATTGGTGTGAACCGAAATAGTACAACAGGAATTTTTGATCAGATTATGTTTTTGGAAAATAACGCATTTTTTGTGGTTTTTGGTTCACAAAGTACAAAAGTTATACCAATGTAAGACACTCACATGCATGGCGTGCGATGGCTACATGCGTTACAGCACTCTTAAACTGGCTGGAAAACGAAGGGTTTCGAGTTCGAGTACGGAGTGAATTTTATTTTTTCTGTTTTTTTTGCATTTTTATCATGTTGAAATTATTTTGTCAAAATTCTAGTTATATTTTGACAAATGTTGTATTTAATTTTTATGAGCGTAAATTTAATAACCAGTCTTATTATATGATTAACAGACGATAAATTATTTTAAAAATATCGTTCATTTTGCCGTGATTACTACAAAGTAAAATTTGTCCTACACACTCAGCATACCGTCTTCACTTATTATATACCTGCGAAACCCTGAAATGTGTGAATATTCACACTTCACATCAATTTTTTCTCACTTTATGTTGTTTTTTTTTAAATAGTGTACTGTCGACCGTGCTTTATTCAACCATGGCGATGTCTATTTTTATTTTTAGTTTTTAATTTTTGTTTTATTTGTATTTTTATTTATTTTATTTTATTTTTTTACTGTAGAATGGTTTAGATCGAAGCGATAGTAGTAATTCTGTTGGTCAGGCCGCGTTGGGACGATGCACACAACTTCAAGATGAAGTCGAGTCTCTTCGCAGTGTTCTGGACTTGAAGTTGGCCGAGTTGTCTGAACTAAGGCGCGCTCATGGAGAACTTGCCCAGGCTGCTGAAGAATTACCAGGAGCTGTTCATCGATGCCAGACACTACAAGCCAGACTGGAAGATTTAGAAATGCAGTTGGCGCGAAAAACGGAATTTGAACTGTAAGTATACACTCCAGCAGGGCAGATTCAGTTTTCGGGGACCCCTTGCTTGATCTTTTGTGGGGTCTTTCTGAATTTTATAATATTAAAATTTTAAAAAAATTATGTTTTACACAGGTAGCATCATTTTTAAATATATAATAACTGGTATATATAATTATTCTGTAACAATAACTGGTATAGTTAAATAACTACAAAACTTATTTGGTTCTGAAACCTCTTTAGCAATATTTTCCAAATGGTATGACCACCAAAAAACCCTTCTAACGTCACTCATATGCCTATCTGTCTGTCTGTACGGTAGAAATTGTTGCTAAACAGCTGAACATAGAAAGTTGAAATTTGGCATACTTGTACAACTTTTTGATCCACATACCGGGTGAATTATTTAAGGAGCAACATACATGTTTCACATGTAATGCTAATGAAGTGAGTTATTTCATTTGCAACATAGCAAATTATGAAAGCAAGCTCATATCCATGGCAACAGATATGCAATGGTGATATAATAGTTATTTGACATGATAAATTTCCTAGACGGCTAAAAAATAGTAAATTAGAAACAATAAATGAATTTTTATTAAAGTCGGATTGCTGACTGTTGGAAAGTGACTGTTCGTTGCTACAAGTATCGATATTCAATACTATATGCTTTCTCTGTCTATATCATTATAATTATTTGCATACCCATAGTAACGTATAGTGACTCAAGTTGACAACTAACCTTCAAAATTATTTGAATAAAAAACAAAGCATTAGAAAAAACAGCATGATTCGTAGATATCTTTACTAATTAGAGCGCGAAAATAAATTTACAGCAGTACTCAAACAAACAAAATTATTAATTTTAAGGTAATAATTATAAATAAGGAAAAATTTATACTCATACGTAAATTTGGTATTATAATTTGTTGTTTATTCCAGCAGATTTAAAAGTTTATGAATTTAATAATTGGCCGCAAGCCATATTTTAATTAATTATTATTACCAGACATTGACAGTTAAGACAAATAACAAAACACATTTTTAAAATCGCTGAAAAATGGTAACTAGATTAATATATGAATGCACTACTTGATACATACATGTAACAGTCACCTATCAGCAATCCGACTATAGCTTGTTTATATTCACATACAAACAATAATAATAATGTCCTTAGTAGCTAAGTCCAAAAAATATTATAAAATTATATAATATATAAAATATAATATAAAATATAATATATATATTATATAAAATAATATTTTGTCATTTCTATGGATACGATAAGCATTTGTTTTATGGCTATGTTGCTTTTGAAATAACTCACTTCATTAACATTATATGTGAAACATGTATGTTGCCCCTTAAATAATTCACCAGGTATAAGAAAAATATAGAGTTAAAAAAATACAGCGCGGGATAAATACATATAAACAAATATGTATTTAATAGAAAATAAATATTTTTTTAAAATTTTGAGTGGGATATCAAATGTAACCTCGTAATGCGTGGATGAACAAATTTTTATTTTTGAAAAATCATTTTTTTATGGGTTTGTTTGTCAAAATAATGGCAAAAAACTTTTCTTCCCCACCCTATCTCCTAGATTGGTTGAACTAAAAATCGGGGAAAAATCTCTATAATGTACATTGATGGGAACCGGAATACTTCAACAGGAAATTTTGATCAAATTGGTTTTTCGCAAAATATTTAATTTTTTGTGTCGTCAAAAAAAAAATATTTAAATTTTTTGTATTGTGTGGTAACAAAAGAAAGCTCTTAAGACATCGTTTCTTTATTATTTTACTTATTTATTTTCAGCCAACTTACAAAAGAGAATAAGCGACTGGTAGAAACTTGTAGTCAAGAAACGAAACAAAAGAAGCGTCTAACCCTCTACAATGAAGAATTACAGTGGAAACTCAAACAAAATTCAGAAGTTGTGAACGCGATCCTCCAAGCCCCGAACTTGTCTCTCAGCGATGAAGTCCAAAATAAGTCCTCCAGCAGTGGCTACCTTTCCAGGTCTCTCCATACTTCCAGTTTTAATGAGAAGCATTATGGAACTCCACATGTGTTCGAGCGGACACTATCTTTCAGAGAAAGAAGTAGTCAGTTTTATAAAGATGATCAATCGAAAAGTTCTGGGGAGAAATTTTCGAGTAAGCTAAGCGAATATTTTGATCTAGAAGATTCGCCGCCAAGTTCACCGAAGGTTAAAGGAGTTGTTGACAAAGGTAGGTTTGATTTTTCACTGATAGGCATGTTTTAATCCAATGAAAGGTTTACGAACTACAAGAAACAAAAAAAATAATTTCGGAATGCAGTTTTATTATCTAAATAATTCTTCAACTAATTAATTTAGAAAAAAAATGGTTTAAGAAAATTTGTAGCAAATTTATTTGGCTACAACTTTTATTTGAAACTTTCTTCTCTATCTCTTTTCGTTTTTGATAAAATTTAACATTTGTGTGTATTTACAAGTTTCTATACATGTAATTTTGTCAGCTTTCTTTTGTATCTTTCTAAATTCCTCATCTACGAATTATTTTAGAAAAAAAAATGTTTAAACAAAATATGTGGAAAATTTTATTAGCTATAAATTTTATTTGAAATATTTTTCTCTGTCTCTTGTCATTTTCCAGGAAATTTAACATGTGTGTGTGTGTTTGTAACTAAAATTACATTTTTAGCTAGAATTTTTTAGTTTTCCCTTATATTAGCATTCATAACTTTTCTTTCACGTATCTCCTCAGAAAATTATTTTAGAAAAAATTTGTTTAAATAAAAATTGTAGCAAATTTAATCAGCTATAACTTTTATTTGAAATATTTTCCGTTATCTCCTTTAGTTTTTTTAGAAAATTTAACATGTGTGCGATTTCAGAATATCACTACATTCATAACTTTCCTTGCGCATATCTCCTGAGGAAATTAATTTAGAAAAAAATTGTTTAAATAAAAGTTGTAGCAAATTTAATCAGCTAGAATTTTCATTTAAAATATTTTCCATTATCTACTTTAAATTTTTAGAAAATTTAACATGTGTGTGCGATTTCAGGATATAACTACATTCATAACTTTCCTTGCTCATATCACCTCAGGAAATTAATTTAGAAAAAAATTGTTCAAACCAAATATGTGGAAAATTTTATTAGCTATAAATTTTATTTGAAATATTTTTCCCTATCTCTTGTCATTTTCGAGGAAATTTAACATGTGTGTGTATTTGTAACTAAAATTGCATTTTTTAGCTAGAATTTTTTAGTTTTCCCTTATATTAGCATTCATAACTTTTCTCTCACGTATCTCCTCAGAAAATTAATTTAGAAAAAAATTGTTTGAATAAAAGTTGTAGCAAATTTAATCAGCTACAACTTTTATTTGATATATTTTCCGTTATCTCCTTTAGTTTTTTAGAAAATTTAACATGTGTGTGCGATTTCAGGATAAAACTATATTCATAACTTTCCTTGTTCATATCTCCTCAAGAAATTAATTTAGAAAAAAATTATCTAAATAAAAGTTGTAGTAAATTTAATCAGCTACAACTTTTATTTGAAACATTTGTCTGTATTTCTTTTTATATTCGAGAACAATTAACATGTGTGTATGTTTTTAGGTGATTCAGTAAGTTGGGTTCTTGACATGGATGAATCTCCTGAAGTACTAGCATCTAGGATGGTCCGAAGAGCTGGTAGTTTTCGAAACGTGACTCCTGTAAAGTCAACACCTACAAAATCACCCGCTACAAAGAGACCTAGAACAAAATCAAACAATCTAAGTCTTTCTGCATCTGCCGGAGCGATCGTAAGTCCAAAAAGTGACAACAGGCATCGATCAAAATCAGTCACACTTCGAGATACACAATCTGAAAACCAGGAATTTTTGAGTAACAGTTGGCATTATACTTTATGCACTAGTACTCCTACAAAAGGTAATTCGATTAGGTTAGAAAATAACCCTGATTTAGAACATGATACAGATGTTGCAATGAGTTTACCTGCTTTACCTTCTGAAATTAAAAAAGAACTCCCTAATTTACCTTCTGGAGATCGTATGATTTTTTCACCTTTTCCGAAGAATTCCGCTGGTGAAGCGATGATATCCGAATCTAATTCAGAAGATGAATGTTCTAGTAGTACAGGAGAACGATCTCCAAGCGTTAGCGATACTGAGACTTCTGAAGAACCAACAGGTTCTACGGAATATTGATATTTCAAGAAAATAATATCAAAAATTACTAATTTACTTCAAAAATAATTATGAAAAGACAACTTAGGGACTGAATTTATTATTTTAAAACACCTCCAGAACCATAATACAACCATCAAAATTATCTAGGGATATTCAATCAAGTATTTGATAAAGTTGGGAAAGAAATTTTATTTTATAAAGATTTTGTTAATGGTGTATAGGCAGGACTCTCGAGTATTGGGCCGCCTGTGTGCGGGCTTTCTTGTGACCGCCATTTACTAGAGTCAAGCCTTAATGCAGCAGGTGTCGATGAAAGTTTACACACCTGTGTTATTTGTGTTAGATTCTTGTGGAGGCGGTTGAAAAACGCCAAACTGTTCTGTTTAGATGCTATTTATAGAGTTTTTATGGATTAACATTCTTTTAATTTCTTTTTTTGTGCTATTTCCACCTTCTAAACCTCTAGGTACTTATCTGACAGATAAGATTATCTAGAACTTCATCTACTGAATAAATATCAATACCAATCAGTGAATTCAATACGTCAGTCTCATTATCCGTTAGCTAACTATCCGATAAATTTGTATTGAAAGACGGGATGACATTTATTCATTATTAAGTATCACATAACCTTATCTGTAAGATAGTTACCTAGAAGTTTACCTGAAGGTGAAAAGACTGGTCCTGAATTAGATCATTTTGATGAGTGTGTATTAAATATATATCTTCCAATAAAATTTTGACAAAATTGCGAATTATTCACTCAAAAAAGCTTTTTTAAATGTTATATAATTATTGGAAGATAAAATACTGGAACATTTTTTGCGTTATAGGTCTTAAGGATGGATTTTAGCTATTTTTTATTTTACAAATGAGCAAGATCCGCCCATGATCTGACTTATACGGTAACTGTTGGGTCGGTTGCCGATACTTCCAATTTTTCCCCGGTCATTGCTAAAAGTTATCTCCATATGTTTTATTTCATTTTAATTATTTTGTCATATTTGCAGTGCGGGATACGAAAGAAAAGACAAGCAGTTATATTCAACAAATAAGAAGAGGCCCAGTACTACGCGGGGCCCAAAATGATTCAGATCGCAATAATAAATTCCCCACACTGCAAAAAGAAAAATGTAAGGTACAAAGTGAGTGGCCAAATTTGTCTTTATACGGAAAACGACGAGTCGATCGCCGGTATTCGGAAATTTCACCGAAAACTGAAAAAATTTTATATTTTTAAATATTTTTATTTTAATTTTACGAACCTCTGGTGAGGCTAAAAATTAAAAATTCTTTTTAATTTGGACTTTTGTTTATAGACTTATTTTGGGGTGGATAGTTTGAAAACATAAATAAAAATCCTCATTGCATAGTTTTTGAGTTATAAACTCGTCAATTTTTTGAGTTTACTCAAAAATGATAAGCTTTAGATAATATTTTAGTTCTAAGGCTCAAAATATATAAAAGTGCAAAATATATAAAATAGCTGGGTTATAAGAACTAAATAATTTTTTTTTGTTAAATTTTGGTTTTTAATGTTACTTTTTATGATTTTTTCAATTATTGGCTATTTTTAAGGATTTTGTTTGACTATTTATAGCAGTTACAATATTTGGTGTGGCCTTAATTTTTTTTGGACTAAATTAGAGATTTCAAAACCAAACTGTAGGCCTGTATCATCGTTTTTGAAGTACGGTTGATTAAATTTTATACCAGAGAGTTATGACCGTTTATATGCAAGTTTAAATTAATGCGTTTCCCTAACTCCGAGAGTAACAGCGTACGTAAACAAGTTAAATGGGAGGGTGATAGTAATATCACACTTCCCTCTGTCTTTGTCTTTTGCTGGCTCTTTCTTTCTCAGTCTCTCACTCTGTCTATTTTTCTCCACCTTTTTCTGTCGTCTTCTATCTTCCCCTTACATCTGTCTCATTTTTCCTCTTCCATCTGTATATCACTATTTGTCTCTCCCCTGCTCAAGATTATTAAAGTATAAGGTTATCTCATAACTTGTAGTGGTGGGGGTAAATAGAGAGGCTACGCGTCATCCGTATGCTAACGGGACGTCAGTCTTTGTTTATCGTATATGTTATATGCACGTGAAGTTTGTTTTTTGGCTATAAATATAAAAATATCGTTTAATTTTTTGATTTTCTACTTGTTTTAATTTCTTTTTTCTTAGAAAGGAATGTTTCTTCGTTCTAAATAAATTTTCTTACATTCATTTTTGATGTGAAGAGAATAATAAGTGAAATATTTCAATATTTTAATTTTAGCCCCCCCCCCGTAACTACCCTAATATTCATCAAATTGATAAAAAAACATACAACAAATATATAGAAAACATTTGTTTTCTTATAAACAATTTTTATTGTATAATTTTTTCTGTTAAGATCTGTTTATAAAGGAAATATTTTAAGTTTTTTAGTACCAGTTTTAACCCAGAAACACCCTAAAAAAGAAAAATACCCTAAAAAAGAAAATTTTGAGATACCATGCCTATATTTGATCCTGGTTCTACTCTATTGTACCAAATTTCGTTAAAATACGTCCAGCCGTTTTTAAAAACAGATATAACCTCCAATTTTTTTAATTACTATATTATTATAGAGATTTGTTTTTCAATTTTTATTTAAATATACCTAAAATTATATTTGTATTCGATTTTATTGTTATTTATTAACTATTGTCAACTGACAATAACTGAAGCGCCTCTAGTGAGATTTTGAGAAACTGACAGGTGGAGGATAGTCGAGTTTGTTTACTATTGTTTTCATAGCGAGTTTTTAAAAAATGTCTTTAAAATTGCAAGAAAAAATTAAATGCAACGTGAATTGTTGTGTTTATCTTTGCAATGCAAAAGTATGTCGTGAAATAGACCTAGTAGTTTTCATCGTGTTCCGTAACGTGAAAAAAATGCCTTATTACCTTCAATTATAACCCTAGAGGTTACTTGGGCACTGAGAAACGCAAAATTTCATTTAACGCAACCCTCATATTGAATAATAAATTAATTTCAATAAATATCACATGAAGATACCGTTGAACCTGTCAAAAATATCCTATCTGCGTCAGCCATGATGTACAATGCAGTGGCGCCTCTATCGGTAGTGTCAGATGTCAATAATACAAATACCCATCACCGTAAATTTTTTATAAATCGGTATAAAATTTCCCTATGTTTTTATTTATAATTTATTCAGTAGAACTGTCTTGAAATAAATATCTATTATGAAAATAGCAGTGATGGGCGCGTAGAATACATGATGTAGACTAATGTAGATTTTACGCGTAAACATGTCAAGTAGAATATGCCTTTGTTTACGTGTCGAATGTAGAATGTAAACTGTACATGCGCAGTACGTTTAAATGTAATATTTGAAATAATAGAATGGTAATAGTTTAAATAGTTTACTTTAATGTTTATGTTTATTTCAATTTTATGCAGTTCTAATTACATATATTGTTTCCAAAAATGTTATCTCACAAATCGTATGTTGTTATGGACAATATAAATTACTTGGTTTCTGTCTGTATGAACTACTAAAGTAAATTTAAAATTAAAAGTTAGTAGTTGTTTTAATCAGAAAGCTGTCAAAAATATTAAATTTGAGTTCTTTACTGCCTCTTCTGCTTAAAACTGGCGGTATTTTATTTTTTTAAACGTTACATAACCTCTTTTTCATTATTCTACGCTAGATTCTACGTGTCTACACAGTCTACACTTCTCTACGCTGTCTACGGTAAATTTACACGTAGACGTAAAAAATTCAAGTTTACTCGTAGACGCCCATCTCTGGAAAATAGTCAATCAAAATATTTAAAAACGCGCAGTATTTATATTAATTCTGTACGCTAGTTTGAACTACGCATGCGTCTGACGTATTCCCTCCCACGCTCTGATTGATCAGAAGTTGCGAGACAATCTTTACTTCTTGTATCTCTTTTCTTCTCTATCCCTCCTTTATTCCAAGTTTTTCTCTTATCTTTTATTGGGAACTCTCAGGGGGCGTTGACTTTTAGTCTCACACAAATTGGCAATCTTGCTCAGTTAGGATATTGGGTTTTATATTTTTTAAAATAATCATAAGTATAAATTTTCTATGTTAAATTGTGTAAATATGGCGTACATCACGTGGTGTATGAATCCTGGCCTTGAACGTATAACGCACTACGTTTAGTTCTATTCCTCGCCGTGAGATGTCTCTAGTTGTCTTTTCAGGTGATTTACCTTGTGTCTACTGTTTTAATTTAGTGCTTAGTTTTAAATGTATGATATGATACGCGATATATGATATAAATATGAGTTTTAAAGTGTGTATTGATTTTATACAGTTTACGTAAAGATATAAAGTAAAGAAAACAGTCACTTTCACGGACTCGCATGTAAATAGCTTTTATATAAAATAAATTATTTTTAAAATGTTCATAGTAAAGTAATGATATGATTACTGTACTATTAATTTAATATGTAATTAATTTGTGTAGGGTTGTGATTTGTTCAAAAGTGGATAATGTTAGTCAAATCAGTATTAATTTTATTGTAAACATTGTTACGTGGGATAATGTCTCTAAAAATGACTTATTTCCTTGTTGTTTAACATATTTTATTTAATATTAGTTTATTTCAATAACGCGTCGCACTCTTGCCTAACTCTTGTAACGGTGGTCCGTCCATACAACCAACCGATACATGTAAAATGACGTGTAACGGCTGCACACGCGGATGAACAAAATGTTTCATCCAAAAAACTTATTCATGGCTTCTAAAGAACGAGTTAAATGTTTTATCTCAAGTTATCCTTAACTCAAGTTAAAATTATGTTGTTTTTGCTTGAGTTAGGCATAACTAAAATTGAAACACTTAACTATTTCTTGGGCAATCGGCCATTACTGGTGGCCATTGCAGGTGGTCCCCGGACCACCAGTTGAAACCACCTGGTCCCCAGAAAAAAAATATTGGTGCGCGAAAGTTTTTATATGTCTTAAACAGTTTTTTTTATTTTCTATGCATATTTTTTATATAAATAATTTATATTTTGTTTATTTTCTGTAAACTTTCTGTGATTTTCTACAAATAAAATAAATGTATTTAGTAGCACATTAAATATATTTGTTTCTTGCAAAAAATTAACCAACAATTATTATTAGTGGTCCGCGTTAGAAAATTAGAGAAAGACTGGTTTAGATCACTACCAGTGTTTGTGTCATCTATTCAATTTAAATTTAAAATTCCCTTAATACCTCTTATATTCTGTTTACAGTAACGAGTCTTAGGATTACTTCCATAAACCCATTACCACCTTGTTAAGCTTCTTAACAAGAGTGGTCATTTCATTTTGGAAATACCATACACATGTTTTGATTGTATGTGTGGGTGATAGGGACAATCCATGCACTTTACCAACCGATACTCGACAGACGTGTACCGACTGTATGTGGGATCATCTAATGGTCTATCCACATAACCATCTGTATATATATATATATCTAAAAGCCTTCTACCATAGTATGGTGTAGGCTGTATTTCTTTGTTTTCTCCTTCTTTTCTATATTATGGCAGTACGGGTTCATGTACGAATTTTGCCCAGTCTTTTTTGTTTCTTGTCATTCTTTTAGCTTCTATAATCGTTTTTCCTATTTTCTCTATTATCCCTTTTACTGTTCTATCCCATGTATTTCTTGGTCTTCCTATTCTTTGCTTTCTGTACGTTCTGGTCTCCCAGATCTGCTTCACTTGTCTTGTGTCTTGCAGTCTTTGCATGTGTCCCAACCAGGCCAGTTGTCTGTTTTCTATGAATTGTTCAATCGGTTCTATATCGAGTTCTTTTCTTATATCTGTATTTCTGATTTTATCCATCTTAGTCACACCCTTTACTCTTCTTAAATACCTCATCTCCAAAGCTTGTATTTGACTCTTTTTTCTTCTTGAAAGCGTCCAGGTCTCACAGCCAAAAGTCAGTACCGGTCTGTATATAGCTTTCAATACGTTTATTTTTGTGGTTCTTGTTATTTATTTCGTATTGATGACTGTATTCTTTATGTCAAAGTAAAGTTTTGTTGTCTTCTCAATCCTTGTATTTATCTCCATTTCTTGTTTTCCATCCTCTCTTATCTCTATCCCTAAGTATTTGAAATTCTTAACCTGTTCAATATTAATGTCGTCTATTTTTATATTTATGACTTCATCTGTTCCTAATCCCATAACTTTCGTTTTATTTTTATTCATTGTCATACCGTATTCTTTTAATATTCTATTCCATATATTTTAATTTTCGTGTAATTCCTTTCGTCCTTTTGCTATTATAACAACGTGTAATAACCATCTGTAATATGTAAAAATATGCATTGGTTGGACGTATGGGTAAACTTGATAGTACAGCCATATAAACAACTGATACACGTTAAAACGACTTGTATCAGCTGTATGTACGTGTATAAAGATTGTCCATCCGCTCAACCAAACGATACACGTCATTTTACGTGTATCGTTTGGTTGCGTGGATGGACCAGTTGTTTTGTTAGGCAAGTGTGCGGCGCGCTATATTTCCATTAAAACATTCAAATCGTTGGTGTGTATATGCTATATATTTTATTCATGTCACAAATTTTACACTAGACTATGTCGATTTTTGTACTTGTAGTATAATTGTACTTTTGTCTGAGCACTGGTGTGCATTATTATTTTTTTTTTGTTTGGAAAGGAAGGGTTGCCACCTAAACCAAAATGTATGAGGGGGATTCCCCTGAAATGTATAATATGGAGGAATTTTTATTTATGTAAAAGGAGTAATATATTATGTACTTGTTAATATTTTTGTTTTATTTCATTTTAAAAATCCCATAATATAAAAAATACAATTTACACCGCATGCGCATAAGAGCTAGCACAACCGGATTTTATGCAGCAAGCGGTTGTGCCCAATTATCTACAAGGAGTATTTGCGTACAACCGGTTATTGTGCCAGGGTGGTTAAAAAAAAAAAACAATAACATAAAATAAAAAAAATCGGTAAGTAGTTCTGACAGTCATGGCAGCGGTTTATCTCAACCTGTCTCAGCCTGTTATGTCAACGCCTAAAATCATAGAAAAAAGTTCTTTTTAGAATGGTATCTCTAATGTAAACGCTTCGAACAGTTAGGATACCAAGATTTTTATAAATGCTTTATACAGCACATGCGCATTGAACCAGCAACACTAATCAACATTAGAGATGGGAATTTCGGCTCAGTTTGCGGAACCGGATCAGTGGAGGTCGTTCAGTTTGTTGAGCCGGTTCATTGATCCGGCTCAGTGATCTGGTTAAGTAAGCATGTTTCCGAGACAAAGGTCGGTCGGTCGTTCGGTGGTAGGTAGAACGTCGCTTAAAGCCGGCTCTTGCATAGAGCCGGTTCTTGCAATATATGAACTGTAAACATGATCCCGAGACACAGGTCAGTCAGTTGTCGGTCGTTCGCTCGTAGGTAGAACGTCGCTTAGCCCCGGCTCTTATCTAACATTTTTGAAACAAACAATTCACTTTATGTAGCTACTGTATTTTAAACCAGATGTGTTAAGTTTATGGCGATGTTTATTGCCCTTATAAATCGGACATTTGGGATTTGGCCAATATTTTTAATATTTTTATATAGTATGGTTGTAAGAAAATACAGACTAAGCCTATTAGTTTCAAATAAACTGCCCTACAAATTGATGACAAAATACACTTTATGATAATACATTACAAGCCGAGTTCTCGCGAAGTTCAACATGACATCGATCCAGATCCGGATCACTCCGGTCACTGCTCACAATCGCCCGATCAATCGTATCCTTGAAACTATACAGTGAGCCGTGAGCCGGCTCATTTCAATTTGGTGAACCGTGTCACTTCGGTCAGTGTACTGAACCGGCTCAGTGAGCAGGAATGTTCGTTCATGAACGACCCATCTCTAATCAACATCCATTCATATACAAGTGAAGAATATAAAAATTCAAAAAATTAGTTAATGTTCCGTAAGAGTCCACTAGAACTAGGCTGTATGCTTAGAATGAAGTATATTTTAACATTAGAAACGAGAAGGTATGGTTATAAGAGTGGGGAGCCAATAATAATCATTCATGCATCTGTAGGCAGAAAAATACGCGTTTCTAAAGTCCATTCTACATTATACTTTTTTCAATACTATCCAACTCTGACGTCATTTCAACTTTTGATACTACAGAATATAGTGGGGGAAAAAAATAAGAGACAGTGAGTGATATATTTTATACCTTCCATCTCTTATTACTTTTCATTGCCAACTTAAAAATTTTTAGGTTCAGATGGCAGACAACAATTTGGTTATAGTAAACCAATTTATAAATATTGTTTAATTGTGCTAAGTTTATATTTAATTATATGATCTAAATAAACTTCTTATCAACTTAATAAACTATTAAAAGTTAAGTTGTAAACAAAAACTAAAAAGTTGGTGTTGGTACGACTGAAAAGTACAGAACTGTCAACCAAAAATTGACCGGAGGTACAGTCTGTTTCAAACGGTTAGGCGGAACTAAATGGGAATTTCGTTCTTTTAGGTTGTCACGAAAAGGGACCTTGCTTGGGTTATTTCATTTTTCACGTTGGAATGTCAAAATTTAAAATTCCAACAATGAAACCATGGAAACGAATGACATATGTCAAACTTAAATTAATTTTCTTACATATTTTAATGACAAAAAAATAAATAAATGGGATATTTGTATTAAGAATGACAAAAAAAAATCAAAATATAAAGAAAATTACATTTTAAAATGATATTAACCTTAACCAAAAAATATTTTTTGCAAGTATGATTTACAAAGCTTACACAAAACGGCCGAAAAGCATGATTTAAACGATGAAAGTAACTAGATTGCAAAATCTAGTTCCGCCTAACCGTTTGGAACAGACTTTAGTTTTGGATGGTATTCTAACCTTGATTTAATATTAATAATTAAATTTCTTATGTAATCATATTCATAAAATAATGATTTTCGTTTCTTCTCTCTTCTCCTTTTTTGTTAACTTCTAACAATACATAGACGCGTTTTTGGCCAAAAATATAACCAAAAAATGTTATTCCGCACCATATAACCCGGAAGGATTGGTTTAAAAATCTGAAAAAGGAGTAATGCCCATTTAAGTGTCTTGAAACTTGGTGGTGACCCTTTATTATGTAAGGCGGTGTTTGGACCAGTAAGGAATGAAATTTGCTGACAGCTGTTTTATTGTTTTGTAAAAATGCAATATAATTTGTATAAATAAAATGATTATATTAAATTCTGTTGTATCATTTCTTTAAGTTTAAATTTTTGAATTTTTCCAGAGACAGTTTTAGGAAAATTTTCAACTATTTTCAGGTGTTTTGGTATCTTGAAATTGGCCAGTTTTCCCTCGCAGTATTTTTTGAGGTCTTCAAGAGTTAGATTTGAGCCGGTTTTGAGCCTTATACAAGCACAAACTTCTTCTCCTAGTCGTTCATCCGGGATCCCAATCACCTAAATAAATAAATAAAAAATAAAATAGCTATTACTATCTTTTTAAATATAGTTTTGTATTTAATAATTCCAAATTCAGTAACATTGGAATGTTGTACTGTTTTTACGCGATTGATACGTTCCTGAACAATACTAGTTTTTTGGGAAACTTTATTGAAATAATCGAGTTGTTATAATTTTACTTAGTTATAAACAAATATTTACCTGACTTTCCCTAATGTCCGGATGTGTGTTAAGAAAATCTTCTATTTCTTTTGGAAATATATTTTCACCTCCACGTATTATAACATCTTTTAATCTTCCAACTATTCTTCCATATCCGCTTTCTTCCAAAATAAATTGATCACTATACAAAAGGTAATAATATTGGAATAAAAAAATTTAAGAACATACAAGTATACAGTAGAATGTAGTGTTCAGTTATTTTAGTATACTATTATACGTTGTGATTTAACTTGTTTGAATTATTTAGATTTTTGTTTTTAAGGTAAATTGCTAATAGTAAGAAATACGTTTCTGAAATTGAAAAAAAAGAAGCCATTTATCAATATATTTCTTATTAATTTAATGACGATTTGAATACGAAGCAAATTATTATTATTATTAAATATAATGGAACAAAAGCAGAGCTTATGAGTTCCATAATTTGCAAAAATTGATGTTAAGTGTGGATTTTCACACATTTCAGGGTTTTGTAGGTATTTAGTCAGTGAATGATGATTATTAGAAGGCCAAACGATGAATGCTTGTCACTACATAACACAATTACAAGTTATGGTTTTAAATCCTTTAAATCAATAAGCACGGCAAAAAGGTTGCAGTAGATTTTGTCTTCCGTGTATCATATATCTCTAATAATACCATAATATACAGTACCTATACAAAATATTATAACCACTTACAAAAACAACTGTTTATTAAAAATGCCGACATATAATCATATGCTACTTTATTTATTTCTTTAACATATCGTGTATTTATTAAAAGATAAGCTATTTTAAACATCTTCAACTCTGTATTTTTATTCTGAGACTGATTTGCAAGAACAAAAAGTACCGATTTTGTCCTGGCCAGGTAATTCGCCGGATATCAATCCTATCGAAAATGTTTGGAGCCTCCTGAAAAGTCTTGTTTATGATTTAAATAATACTAATAAACAAGTTTTAATAGATAATATTAAAAAAAGTATGGCATGGCTCTCCAGAAATTGAAAATTGTATTAGGGCATGTATTGAGAGTATGCCTCGAAGAATTGCGGCAGTAATAAAAGCAAAGGGGGGCAACACAAAATATTAAAAACATTTTATAAATGTACTAAAATAATTTGAAATAATAAAATACAAAATAAAAATAAAATTGGTGTATTACTATTTTGTTGATTTTGTGTAAAACAATGAATTTGTTAAAAATCATAAGTGGTTATAATATATTGTCTAGGTACTGTATATTTTAATGCATTTTTTTTTTTTTTTAATATAATTGCAAAAATATTATTCAAATCCAGACCTGGCAACACTGCGGGTGATCTTTTGTCACGCAAAAGCATAACGCCTACAGAGACATTGTTTATATTGCAACTATATGAAAAACTAACATATTCTCTACTAGAAATGGAATCCCAGCAACCTGCCAGTTATTTATTTATTTTCCTAGTAGATATTTACAAAATAAATTTACGTACCTCTATCCATAACAAAATGTATCCATGTATATATAAATATATTTTTTAATTTTAACTAAGATATTAAACGAAAATCTTATTACTTGGAAAAATTTAGTCAAAATGAAATGTATTTCAAAAATCAATTACCGGTCCTTAATCTGCACTGATTTTTTAGTACTTTTTTCGAAAAAATCGTATTAAAATAAAAAAAAAAAAAACGATTCTACGTCTACGTAAAAGACGTATCTACGACTTAAGAACTTTTTTTTGATATCACACAATAAATTTTAAAAAAATAATTTTTTTTTCGACGATAAAAAAAAATCAATATTTTGTGAAAAACCAATTTGATCAAAATTTCATGTTAAACTATTTCGGTTCCCATCAATGTACATTATTGACATTTTTTTCAGATTGTTAGTTCAACCCCTCTGGGAAATAAGGTGGGGGACAATTTTTTTTGTCATTATATTGACAAAGACCCAATAATAAAAAAAAAGATTTTTCAAAAATAATTTTTTTTTTGTGCATCCACGCATTTAGATGTTTAATTTTCCATTAAATAAATGTTTGTTTAAATTTATCCCCCGCTGTATTTTGTTGAACCCTCTATAGTTTTCCTATATGTGGGTCAAAAAGTTGTACAAGTATACAAAATTTCAATTTTCTATGTTCAGCTGTTTGGTTACAATATCTACCGTACAGACAGACACATGAGTGACGTTATAAGGGTTTTTTGGTGGTCATAGAAAATTTCTACCTACAAATCTCTAAAAAAAAATCTGGCATTTTCGACATTTTATTTAAAAAATTAAATGTAAGCTTTTAGTACTCAAAAACGAATAAAATGAATACCAAAAATTTGTTTATTTTGTTTAGAAAAACATATGATAAAAAACTCAACCTTCCCACTTTGCAGTAATGTGAAAATAGTTGTCTGACATCTAGTTTTTAGGGTTTTGTAGGTGTAATGATATAGTGAGTCATGAAAACATAAGAATGACGTTGTCAGAGGTTGTCAAGAAAATAATATAAAATAGTTTTGGTTGTTAATATTGATGTAAAATAATAATAATATATTTTAATAAACATTACAGTAGGTATGACCAAAAAACCCTTATATCGTCATTTTGTCGTCTGTCTGTTTGTTCGGTAAAAATTGTAGCCAAACGGCTAAACCTAGAGAGTTGAAATTTGGCATGCTTATACAGTCTGTTTCAAACGCTTAGGCGGAACTAAATGGGAATTTCGTTCTTTTAGGTTGTCAGGACAAGGGACCTTTCTTGGGTTATTTCATTTTTTACGTTGGAATGTCAAAATTTAAAATTACAACAATGAAACCATGGAAACGAATGACCTATGTCAAAATTAAATTATTTTTTTATATATTTTAATGACAATAAAATAAATAAATGGGAAATTTGTATTAAGAATTACACAAAAAATCAAAATATAAAGAAAATGACATTTTAAAATGATATTAACCTTAAACAAAAAATGTTTATTGTAAGTATGATTTACAAAGATAAACAAAACGGCCGAAAAACACGATTTAAGCGATGAAAGTAACTAAATTGCAAAATCTAGTTCCGCCTAAGCGTTTGAAACAGACTGTACAACTCTTTGACCCGCACATAGGAAAAATACTAAAACATCTAAAAAACATATCCCCCTAAAAATATAAACAAAAATGTGCTCATCGACAACTATTTTTTTAAAATTCTGAGTAGGGTATCAAATGAAAGCCCTTAGTACGTGGATTAACGATCAAATTTTTATTTTTGCCAAATAAATTATTATGACGCGATTTTTGCCAAAATTGTACAAAAAAAAATTTGTCCCACACCTGTAGACCAGACGGTTTAAACTAAAAATTTCAAAAAATTCTAAATAATGTATATTGGTGTGAACCGAAATAGTACAACAGGAATTTTTGATCAGATTATGTTTTCGGAAAATAACGCATTTTTTGTGGATTTTGGTTCACAAAGTACAAAAGTTATACCAATGTAAGACACCCACATGCAAGGCATACAATAGCGTAGTGGTTAGAGCACTGGTGTGGTGGTTAGAGTGGACCAAAAGGATAATTCCGAACATCCAGGAATGGCTGGCCTGTAAGCATAGGGTCATCGACTACTATGTTACGCAGGCACTTACAGCACATGGATCTTTTAGAGTGTTCACTAAACGGATCGGGAAGGAGCAAGAGGACACCTGCGTATACTGCGGAGCCGTAGACACTGCAGAACATACGCTTTTCGCATGCGGAAGATGGGACGGAGAAAGGACAAGAGCGACAGTCGCCGTGGACGAGTTCCTGACACCGGACAATCTTTTGCAAGTGATGTCCAAGTCCAGAGAGAACTGGGAGTCAGTGAGGCGGATGATGACTGACATCTTGAAGGTAAAGGAAGCGGACGAAAGAGAGAGACAGGGTCGAGTCGAAGCGATCTAGCTGGGCAGGGCGAGCCCGTGGCATACTCTCCAGACGGACCGCCTGATTGGGCATTGCGGCAACTTAAAGGTCGGGTCACAAACACTCGCATCCGGAGAGTTAGGGCGAACCTCCAGTCACCTGGCGAGGCCTCAGTGGCCCGTGATTAAAACCATGAGAGCTACTGACGGGGACGCCTTGTATTCGGACCGGCTCACCTTATAAACAGGTCGAGGTCCGAAACGCGAGACAGACGCCCTAAGCCCGATGCTTTCTCGGGCGTTTTTGAGGGGAGATGGCAGCGGAAACTGGCCCTTCAGACCTGGGAGTCCAGACTCAAGAAGAAAGAACATGATCCTGGTCAGACAGATGCAGAGTAGGAAGAAACAGGAGCTGAGACACAGGTCGGAGTTTCAAGCCGCCGTTTCACCGGCGGGGCTGCCTGCGGAAGGCCACGGCAGCTCAAAGGTCGGGTTATAGACACCTGCATCCGGAGAGTGTGGGTATGCCATTGAGTCACCTAGCGAAGCCTCGAGGATCCGTGCGTAAAACCACGCGAGTCCTTGACGGGTACGCTTTGTATTCGGACCGGATAATCTGGTAAACAGATCAAAGTCCGAAAACACGAGACGGACGCCTACAGCTGGACACCTGAAGTTAGCGGGACCTAAAGGAGTTTTGGCGGGGAGGACTCGACAGACCTTGTGCTCAGTTGGGAACATACCGGAAGAAAAACACAGGAAGAACAGGAGGAAGTACAGGAAGACCCAAGAGAGAAGGCAAGAAGATCTAGCCAACCTGCCATGAAGAATAGTCAACTACGACAGTTCCGTGGCAGGGTTGAGGCAAGCAGGGTTTTTAGTCGGTAGGCCACTTTGTGGAGAGTCCGACACTACCTGAATATGGTGTCTATAAAAGATTTCCCCTGGATAAAAAAAAAAGAGCACTGGTGTCGTAAGCTAAAACTCGCTGGAAACGAAGGGTTTCGAGTACGGAGTGATTTTTATTTTTTCAGTTTTTTTTGCATTTTTATTATGTTGAAATAATTTTGTCAAAATTCTATTTATATTTTGACAAATGTTGCATTTAATTTTTAAGAGCGTAAATTTAATAACCAGTCTTATTATATGATTAACAGACGATAAATTATTTTAAAAATATCGTTCATTTTGCCGTGATTAGTACAAAGTAAAATTTGCCCTACACACTCAGCATGCCGCCTTCACTTATTATATAACTGCGAAACCCTGAAATGTGTGAATATTCACACTTCACATCAATTTTTTATTCATATAATAGTTTTATACTCTGGTTCGTGAATGCAATTCCTGATACGTTGGAGTATATCGAGTGGAAATTATTTCGCGGTTCTGATTGGATGTTTACTGTTCGGTAGATAATGCGTACGCGCGTACACCAACTTGTCAGGGATTATATACTCGAAGAGGCACTAAAAATAAATAAAAATCATTCTATTTGCTATTTTATTTTATTGTAATACATACTTTAAAACATTTATACAAACAAAATTCTTAATACATGACTAATAAATACTGCACATAATTCAATAATTTTTAATAAATAACTTGACTATCAAATCATTTTTATAATTCAATCTAATATTATCCAACTTGAGGTAACTGACATGGACTTCCGATCAACTGATCAGCTATCCGACTAGCTTCCCTTAACCCGCTCAAAAAAGCCCCATGAACAGTAGCCGGATAATTTCTAATAGTATGTTCCCCTGCGAAAAACAACCTCGCTTGTCCTTGCGTAACAGGATTCAGCTGCGCATTTGGAATCTCCATACTTTCTGGTATAACCGGTGAAGCTAAAAGATCATAATCCGAACCTGATGAACCAACAGCTACGAAAGAATAAGAACCACGTGACCAAGGGTCAGCTCTCCAACGAGTTACAACAGTTTCTTTCGGTTGTGGAACTCCATTGTTTCCGAATATTCCTTTAAGTACAGCAATACAACGTCCAACGATAACATCATCGGAAACATTCTCCATTATTGCTGCAGCTTCACCGGCAACCAAAGCAAGAAGAACGGGAGCTTTGTAAAGGTTCCAAAATAAAAATAATTCTCCTCGACTCGCAGTTGTTGATCCTACATGACCAAATAAATTTGCATTTGGGTTCCAGAATATTTTTTCAAAACATAATACAACTTTATTTAAATTTCCAAAACCTAATCGTTGGACAGCTGATGTTTTCCATTCAGGTAATGCAGGTAGGAATTGTACAGTATTTAATTGCGTAGAATTCGGAGCAGTTGCTAATTTTAAAACTCCTAACGGAAGCGTACAAAGTACAACATCAGCCTGATATGTTGTCGTTGAAGATGGATTTCGTGGATTTTGTACTGTAACTTCAACACCGTGAGCACCGTATCGAATCTGTTTTACTCCAGCATTTAATTTAATATCTAACCCATCGGAAAGCGCAACGGGGAGACATGAATAGCCGTTACGAACTGTCAGATGATTTCCTGTGAATTCAAAATCATCGTCTTGATCCCAATGTTTAAGGGAAAGGTTTGAAAGAGGTGTTGCGTTTGCAAATTCAAGGTTCGCGAAATGCCAGTCTAAAATTTGACGATCTTTCGAAGATAAATACACGTCACTTGGAGGTGTGTTTTCTAGTTCAGACAATTTTTGTTCTATTTCCGTTGACTGTTCGTTAAGTTGTTCCCATTCTTGTGTACAGCTATGGAGGTCTCGTAATTGACTGCGATAAGCAAATTCGGTTTTTATATCCCTTTTTTCTTTTTCTTCCGACATTTGTTTGTATATCAGTGACGCATCTTCCATGTGTTTTTTAAGTGCTATCATACGGTTTTGTACTGTTTTTAATTTTTCCTGCATATTTATCACGGTTTTTAAGTGTTGAATCTGTTTTTCTTTTACATGTTTTTCTTGAAGTTTTATAATCCATTCCAACGCTTGTCCTAAGCTTACTGGTTTATTTCCTGCATAATTAAAGTCTAGTTGATGCGATAAATAACTTGTCGTTTCTAGTAGCCGATTAAATTCACGCTCAACCATATCGTCCTTGTCTTTATCAACTGTTTCCCCATTTGATTCATATAACGGACACTTTTGCCTGATACGATGTAGTTCCATGTCGATTTGTTTACTTAAAGTCGTAACTGGGTTGCCGCCAAGTCCCGTTACAACCATCGCACCTAGATCGGCAATATAATTTCCTTTGCGGAACGTAGCTATGCGTCCACCTACCCTATCTCGTGCTTCGAGGACTATAACTTCTAATCCAAACTGTTGCATCTGTTGAGCTGCGGCTAAACCAGCTATACCAGCACCGATAACAATTACTTTACCGTATTTAATCGATGGTATTGGTTTTAAACGTTTAAACACTCCGAAGTTTATATAGCCGTTACGTTGTAGAAAAGCATGTACTCGATGTATTAATGGCTTATCACTGTTGTAAGGGGATTCTATTCCACCTAACACAGCTTCGATTATTAATTGTTGTTTTGGATTTTCAAGCCACATTTTTAATATTCGGTTACGGATGTGGAGGTATACTTTCATTGTTTGGAGGGGTCCTTGAGCGATATCTGGAAAATATGCAGCTTCGGTGAATGTCATTTTTTCATAAGGCATTCGGCTTTGAAACGCTGCTCCTTCAAGGCCACCGAATAGTTCTTTTTGTGTCGTATCTTCAACATCAGATTCACCTTCGGGTTCTTCTTTTTTTATATCCTTTGAATTTTCTTTCTTGACTGTTTTAGGAACGGTTTTGTCACTTACATTTTTATCAGGTATTATTTTTTGTTTCCTATCTTTCGTATCTTCATCTGATATATTTAATTTGTCTTCTTCGGTTTCGATTTTTACTTTTTTTCTTCGACTCATTTTGAAAAAAATTTTACTCACTGCAGTTCGATTTTAAACAAATTATTATGTAACACAAATAAAATGGTGTTAATTCTGCTTTTTTAGTCAATTTTACTTATTTTTAATGTAGTTTTTATTAATAAAATTATTAATTTAACCGGTTTAAGAGGTTATGTTAAATTATTTTAATTTATTTTACAACAATGAAGACAGTATTAAATTATTTCAACAAGGCCGCACAGTCAATTGTTGATAAAGTTTGGTTTACACTATTTTTTAAATACTTTTTCACATATAATTTTTGTTAATTCAATAAAATTAACAAAATTGATTTGGTGTAAACAAATGTCAAACTAACCAGTGGTCTCGAAACAAGAACCAGTGATTCTCAATCGAGATATATATTTTGGAGAAAAAATGTTAAAATTGTATGTTTTTAAATTTATAATATGTTATATTAATAAAGTAAAGTAAATTAAATGGTATATTATTATTCTTACCCTGTTTTAAACCATTTGTCAATGCTTAAGACTTCTTTAGTTTTGTTTTCGTCTTCCCAGTAGCCCAACATGGTACTATAGCCCCTAATACACAGTTCTCCGGCTTTTCCAAATGGTACAATATTGTCATTTTCATCTACAACCTAAAGATACAAATTATATATATTTAAAAGCCCTGTGTTCGTCTTTTCATAAAGTTCAAAGTAAGTAGCGGGATTGTAGACGTGCGGTGGTCAGACATGCTACGGGGTAGTCAGTCAGACTCAGTACTATAGCATACATACAAGTAAAACCAAAATTCAACTGACTGCTCAAGAAGATGGAAATAAAAATAAAAATTACCTTCACTTCTAAATGATCTGTAACTCTTCCAACTGTAGTACTTACAATTTCTTCATTTTCGCCAGGTTGAGATTGAAAAGCAACACCTGTAATCTCAGTTAATCCGTAAACAGACTGAAACAAAACAAAAATAATAAATAAATATATATGACTAAAATCGAATCACAAAAGTTATTTTGACGTAATTTTTTAACTTAATCTATGTTTCATTGGATTTTATTTCACACTCCACATTAAATTTATAAAATATACTGGTCAGTTAATTTTATATTTATGTTCATGGGGGTTCACAGAATTATTTTTAAGGGGGTGAGGGCAGGCAAAATATAAAAGCATATTTTTGAAAATATTTAGTAATTTATAAAATAAACTTTCATAAATACAGAACACTATTTAAACAGAAATTGAAGGCACCTGCAATCATTGGCAAATTGACAGTAATGAGTTTTTTAAAATGAATATCATCTATTTCGGAACCAATGGTTTAAATGTATCAAAAGACATACCTTTATATTTTGTGCTCCAAGTGTATTCTTTATTTGTCTAAAGAGATTTGGGGAACAAGGAGCCCCTCCTGTTACCACAATTTCCAAAAATAATTTCTCCTTTTTGTCTTTTTGTAAATTAACTAAATCTGTATACATTGAAGGGGTACCATAAATAACAGTGCATCTAAAACAAACAAAAAAATAGAAATCAAATTTCTTATTGTTATTGTAATTATTATTTCTTATTATGTATTTTTACATACTTTTCGTTTTTTAGTGCTTCTAATGTTTTTGTGGGACTGTACATTGGACTAGGTAGTACTAGTGTAGTACCAAATGGTAGGGTTCCTAAGATTGTGCAGTCTGTACCAAAAGCGTGAAACAATGGAACCTGAACACATAATTTGTGGTGTTTTTGATTAAAACCGTTTAGTTTTCCAACCAGATAACCATTGTTAACAAGATTGTGGTGGGTTATTGTCGTTGCTTTTGGTTTTCCAGTAGTGCCCTGAAAAAAATGTCGGTAACATGTTTTCAAGAAAATAAAAATAATAAAGAAACTACAATAAAATAAGTAAAGAAACTGTAATTTAACAAATTTTCTATAAGACCCGCTATTCCTGTGTTCTTAGCTAATTTCTTTCTTTCTTTTTAGGGTTTTGTAGGTATAACCAAAAAACCCTTATACCGTCATTTTGTCGTCTGTCTGTCTGTCTGTCTGTTCGGTAAAAATTGTAGCCAAACAGCTAAACCTAGAGAGTTGAAATTTGGCTTGCTTATACAACTCTTTGACCCGCACATAGGAAAAATACTAAAACATCTAAAAAACATATCCCACTAAAAATATAAACGAATGTGCTCATCGAAAAAAAAAAATATTTTTTTATAATTCTGAGTAGGGTATCAAATGGTATCAAATATTTTTTCATAATTCTGAGTATCAAATGGCCCTTGGTACGTGGATTAATGATCAAATTTTTATTTTTGCAAAATAAATTATTTTAAAGCGATTTTTACCAAAATTGTGCCAAAATTTTTTTGTCCCACACTTGTAGCCCAGATGGTTTAAACTAAAAATCTGAAAAAATTCTAAGTAATGTACATTGGTGTGAACCGGAATAGTACAACAGGCATTTTTGATCAGATTATGTTTTTGAAAAAAAAAAACGCATTTTTTGTGAGTTTGGCTAATAATGTACACAAGTTATAGATTTGTACCACGCCACACTAGAACGTGTATGCTGGTGTAGTGGTTTTGACGTAGCTGGCTCTTCACCCAAGTATCTCGATCCGAAAGGGATCGAACCCTGAGAGAAGAGAAAATATTATTTTTTGTTTTTTTCTTTTATTTTTATATTGTTTAAATTATTTTTTCAAAATTCTAGTTATATTTTGGCAAATGTTGCATTTAATTTTTAAAAGCGTAAATTTAATAACCAGCGGAAATTGTTTAAATTATAATTTAATTCTGATTCAATATACACAAAATCAGAGGGGCGGAACTTATAATAACCAATGGAAGCCATAGGCGCAATTTTTAAAATTCTTAATGAACCTTGCTATATAAAAAAAAAAAATACTGCACATATTTAGAAACCTAAATAATGGTATTAGACGTCCGAATTAAAATCAACAAAAAAAATATTTTCATATAAAATTTGTTTTGGCATCCCAAATAATCATCATTCACTTACTAAATACCTGCAAAACCCTGAAATGTGTGAAAATTCACACTTCACATCAATTTTTTAATACTTTAAGTAAGGACTTCTTTCTAAACGACTTTGGTAGTACAGTTACTTGACAGACCACGATTGGAGTGATGTGGTTTTCTCTGATGAATCTTGTTTTTTATAGGAGGTACATGAAATATAAGCTTCGAATAAAAAACGTTCAAAATTTGGATTAGCTAACTCGTCAAATAGGGCAGATATGGATATCACTACCAAATATGCCGAAAAGCTGGTAGAAAGTGTATGGAAAAGGTGCCAAGCAATAATTGATAATTATGGAGATTGAACCAATTATTAGGTACTAGCGTAATAATATTTACAGTACATTTTTATATTATTTTGTTTTTATTTTTCTCTCTTATATTTCGCCAAAAATCAACAAGGACGTCTTATTATACAGCCTGTATATATCTCAGAATTCTGGTGTCATACCTTGATGATATATACCTTAAAATCTTTCTCGATATTTGTCTTATACGCTGTCCATACAACATTAACAAAATCTTTATAAAACATCATACAAACATTCCATTACTAACGTCATTAAATACTTCATCAGATATCTCTAAACCATTTTGATGATTGTATTTAGCGAAGAGATGGAGATAGATATTGGAACTCACCGATGTAAACTGTATGTTAAAAGGGTCATCCATCTTAATATTTTTTTGGATCTCACTTAATTTATTATTAGAATCAAAATCTGCAGATTCATAAATTTCGTTAAGACTGAAAGTTCCCCTAAAAAATAAAAGAAAAACAAGTTGATTAAAATGACCAATAAACATTAAAAAATATCATTTCTAAATTTCAAAATATGCTTACCCTAATTTTTCATCTGATATCATTATAATAGTTTTCAAATTTGGTAGCACATCACTTCTTAACATTCCTGGAGCACTACTTTCTAAATCAGGCATAACTTTTTTAAGTATTTCATAATAATTTTGACTTTTTAAACTATGGTCTGTAATCACAGCTTTTATTCCAACTTTTTGAAAACAATATTCTATTTCTGGAGCTTGGTACATTGGGTTTAAAGTCACCTTGAATTTAAATCAGGATTAAGGCAAATTTAGGATAAGACGTTTTGTTTTACCAATATTAATCCTGCTTTGGCAGCGGCGAAAAAAGTTATGTACCACTGTATGTGGTTTGCAGCCCAAATTCCTATACGATCTCCTTTTGTTAAGCCTGTTGAAAGTAATCCTGATGCCAATGTATCAACCTAAAATGTAAAAGAGTTAATAAATGTGATAAATTTTGGGTGTTGTCCTCCATCTTATATATACTTTCGTTGTTGTAAATTTAATTTGGAAATACGTACAGTGTATCATGAAATGTTTTCTCATTTGTTTGTTGAAAATCTCAGAAAGTATTAGGGATGGGCACGTTAACAAATTTACCGAAGTTATGTCTGCAATAATGCAGGAAATACAAGAATACTAGACTCGTAGCGACAACTGTCTATCGCGAGAGTCAATTGACGACTCTAATAAATAAAACATATGGTTTCTCCTACCAAAAATACCCTGCAACTAAATAAAATAAAGATAAGGATTTAATCGCGGTGGCGTGAACATGGGTTTTGTTCTTTCAGAAAGAATAAAACATTCCCAGATACCTTATATAAAGTCTTCACTTTACCTTTTGTCTAATTTCTGAAAATGATAATCTTTGATTTTCATGGCTTGAGATAATTGCTTCTGTTTGCCAATATTTGTCAACTGATTTGTCAAACATTTGCCCAATTGTCAAGGCTATTAAAGGCTCTTCTCCAATTTGATGTCTGTAGCTTAGTTTTGTACTGAAACTCCTTAAAAAAAAAAAAGAAAATGATGTTAAATGTAAATTTTTACACTTTTCAGAGTTCTGTAGGAGTTAAAAAATTTCTTAAAACAATGTGATTTTTTTAAATTTCTGATGTAATATGGCGGTTTACATCACTGTGCATTACTTAGATTTTTAAAATATTTTTAGATTAACCCTCCTGGCTTACGGGGTGTGGGACAACAAATTTTTTGCATATTTTTCGGAATATATATATTTTTTCAAGTCTCAGTTCAATATTTTGCTTATATGTGGGCCAAAGAGTTAAATAGGTATATGTGTGCAATTTTTTTCTAGGTCCAGTTATTTGGCTAAAATTTCTTCCTCTAAAACTGACAGACAGACACATGAGTGACGGTATAAGACATAAAGGGTTGCTTAGTTATAAATACGAAAGTCTACAAATCTACTTACTTTAACTGCTTAAATTTAAATCCACTAACATTCAAAATAACACTTTTTGAAAATAAACATACTTTATTATAAAACATGTTTAATATCTCATTATTTGTTACAACAATTAAACGATAATCTTATACAACTTTTGTATTTATATCAAAATTTTCCCGTCGAGCGTAAAGTATTTCTGTGAAAATTTCTTTTTATGAATCAAATATCGTTTTTAAGAAATCATTAATTTCTTTCATGGTTGAAAAATATGATTCAGAGAAATATCTCACAAATTGGGGTCAAAAAAATTTTCATGACCTAACAATCAGAATTAGTATGCTATAGTTTTTGCAATCTTTTTGTTTAATTATAATAGTTTGATAAGATTGTTTACATAGTTAAATTAGACTTTAATGGTAGCTAATTATTTGCAGACTCACAGGAGGACTTGACATGATGTAGGTATCATTTTTGAGTTGAATGTCTTTGAGTTCTCCATTATTTTGTTCTAATATTATAGCAGATTTTGTAATTTTCCTGTGCGCTGGTGATTTTGATTGATCTTATCAAAGAGAGGCGTGTCTGTGTGAAATTTTGTTTCAATACTAAGGCTACCTTTTAAGTTTTTACAAAAACTAAGAAAGAAAAAAATTGTTTTTGGAACAAACTTTTTTATTGGTTTTCAAAATATTCGCCTTTAAGATTTATACACTTTTGCATGCGTTCAAAACAATTCTCGAAACATTTTTTCCACTCGCTTGGTTTTACAGCGTAAGGAATATTTTTAATTGACATTTAAAGTCAGTAACACACCATAAAAGTAACCAAAATAACCAGATCTATGGTACAGTCCGTTTCAAACGGTTAGGCGGAACTAAATGGGAATTTCGTTCTTTTAGGTTGTCACGAAAAGGGACCTTGCTTGGGTTATTTCATTTTTCACGTTGGAATGTCAAAATTTAAAATTCCAACAATGAAACCATGGAAACGAATGACATATGGCAAACTTAAATTAATTTTCTTATATATTTTAATGACAAAAAAATAAATAAATGGGATATTTGTATTAAGAATGACACAAAAAATCAAAATATAAAGAAAATGACATTTTAAAATGATATTAACCTTAACCAAAAAATATTTGTTGCAAGTAAAGTCTGTTCCAAACGGTTAAGCGGAACTAAATGGGAATTTAGTTCTTTTAGGTTGTCACGAGAAGGGACCTTGCTTGGGTTATTTCATTTTTCATGTTGGGATGTCAAAATTTAAAATTCCAACAATGAAACCATGGAAACGAATTACATATGTCAAAATTAAATATTTTTTTTATATATTTTAATGACAAAAAAATAAATAAATGGGAAATTTGTATTAAGAATGACACAAAAAATCAAAATATAAAGAAAATGACATTTTAAAATAATATTAACATTAACCAAAAAATGTTTATTGTAAGTACAGTCTGTTTCAAACGCTTAGGCGGAACTAAATGGGAATTTCGTTCTTTTAGGTTGTCACGACAAGGGACCTTGCTTGGGTTATTTCATTTTTCACGTTGCAATGTCAAAATTTAAAATTCCAACAATGAAACCATGGAAACGAATGACATATGTCAAACTTAAATTAATTTTCTTATATATTTTAATGACAAAAAAATAAATAAATGGGATATTTGTATTAAGAATGACACAAAAAATCAAAATATAAAGAAAATGACATTTTAAAATGATATTAACCTTAACCAAAAAATATTTGTTGCAAGTAAAGTCTGTTCCAAACGGTTAAGCGGAACTAAATGGGAATTTAGTTCTTTTAGGTTGTCACGAGAAGGGACCTTGCTTGGGTTATTTCATTTTTCATGTTGGGATGTCAAAATTTAAAATTCCAACAATGAAACCATGGAAACGAATTACATATGTCAAAATTAAATATTTTTTTTATATATTTTAATGACAAAAAAATAAATAAATGGGAAATTTGTATTAAGAATGACACAAAAAATCAAAATATAAAGAAAATGACATTTTAAAATAATATTAACATTAACCAAAAAATGTTTATTGTATAGACGGTTCACTTTTGTAAGAACAAACTAAGAGGGAATTTTGTTTTCAATAGTTTGCACCTTTGAAGCTGTATGTCATGTTGGTATTAATAAATGTCACTTTTTTAAAATGTTGATCCATTTGACATATGTCATATTGAAAAATGATATCTTAATTATAGTGATCATAACCTTATCAACCTAAAGTCGGTTTTACAGCGTAAGGAATATTTTTAATTGACATTGAAAGTCAGTAACACACCATAAAAGTAACCAAAATAACCAGATATAGTGTGTTCTTACAAAAGTGAACAGCTTATAAGTACAGTCTGTTTCAAACGCTTAGGCGGAACTAAATGGGAATTTCGTTCTTTTAGGTTGTCACGACAAGGGACCTTGCTTGGGTTATTTCATTTTTCACGTTGCAATGTCAAAATTTAAAATTACAACAATGAAACCATGGAAACGAATGACCTATGTCAAAATTAAATTATTTTTTTAATATATTTTAATGACAAAAAAATTAATAAATGGGAAATTTGTATTAAGAATGATACAAAAAATCAAAATATAAAGAAAATGACAATTTAAAATGATATTAACCTTAACAAAAAATGTGTATTGTAAGTATGATTTACAAAGCTTAAACAAAACGGTCGAAAAGCACGATTTAAACGATGAAAGTAACTAGATTGCAAAATTTAGTTCCGCTTAACCGTTTGGAACAGACTGTATGATTTACAAAGCTTAAACAAAACGGCCGAAAGGTACGATTTAAACGATGAAAGTAACTAGATTGCAAAATCTAGTTCCGCTTAACCGTTTGGAACAGACTGTATAATTTACAAAGCTTAAACAAAACGGCTGAAAAGCATGATTTAAACGATGAAAGTAACTAGATTGCAAAATCTAGTTCCGCCTAACTTTTAGAACAGACTTTATAAGCAGTTCACTTTTGTAAGAACAAACGAGATCTGGTTATTTTGGTTACTTTTATAGTGTGTTACTGACTTTAAATGTCAATTAAAAATATTCCTTACGCTGTAAAACCGACTTTAGGTTGATAAGGTTATGATCACTATAATTAAGATATCATTTTTCATTATGACATATGTCAAATGTTGTTTATCCAATAGGAGCTGTTTGTCCTTGCTTCGGATTGGTTTAGAACGTCATCCCTATTACAGTGTTAAAATATTGTTTTTAGTCCAAGTTGACAGATGTTCAGTGTCGTACATTGGAAATATAAATGATTTATATTATTTAATTTTTTTCGTATATTTTGTATAATATGTAAATATATTTAGACTTTTATTTATATACTTGGCGTAGATTTTATGGAGAAAATTCTCCATGTAATTTGTTTTTACGCAGTTATATATTTTTTAGGTTATCTGACATATAAATATTTTTTGACAGTTGACAATTAACACATCAAGATAGAGGACTAATGTGAGACCAAAAGACAGCCCAGCTGATAGTGCCTAAAGAAGAAGTTATTGATATAATTTTTAGACCTTCATATATACATATACCTATTTTTAATTTTTATTTACAATAAATATTTAAATAAGAAACTTTAGTTCTGAATATAAATATAAATTATAATAAATATTATTATTATTATTTTGCTGCATCTTCAACTTCATTGCCCTTAATACCAACATTCAAATCCTCTCACCTTTTTCGGATTTTTATCTTGAGATATTGTGCAGTTAGGTCTGGGGTCGACTCAGCCTCAAGTATTTAATACTTAAAATTAATACCTGTTTATACAGGAATAACAGGACATAGTCGAAACGTCACACTGAACACGTGGCTTTACGAGAACTTACTTTCTTTGTCTCTTATACACCTATCTAGGCGTTGGGAACCTATTATTATTATTATTATTATTATTATTATTATTATTATTATTTATTTATTATTTTATTTTTACAAGAGCCTCGCAACAACATTTGTGACGAAACGGGAAATCTCAAAAGCGTTGTCTCACCGGGCCAGTCTGCCATTGTAGAAAGGGATATGTAATTTAACCAGTATGTAAGTGTAAACTAAATTTAATCAAAAATTGATGTGAAGTGTGAATTTTCACACATTTCAGGGTTTTGCAGGTATTTAGTAAGTGAATGATGATTATTTTGGATGCGAAAACAAATTTTATATTAAAATATTTTTTTTGTTAATTTTAATTCGAACGCCTAATACCATTATTTAGGTTTCTAAATATGTGCAGTATTTTTTTTTATATAGCAAGGTACATTAAGAATTTTAAAAATTGCGCCTATGGTTGTTATAAGTTCCGCCCCTCTGATTTCGTGTACATTGAAACAGAATTAAATTATAATTTAAACAATTTCCACTGGCTATTAAATTTACGCTTTTAAAAATTAAATGCAACATTTGCCAAAATATAACTAGAATTTTGAAAAAATAATTTAAACAATATAAAAATTTAAAAAAAAAAACAAAAAAAAATATAGTCTCTTCTCACAGGGTTCGATCCCTTTCGGGTCGGGTTACTTCGGTGAAAAATCAACGTCTAATACCACAAGACCAGCAGACACGTTACAGTGTGGCGTGTTACAAAGCTATAACTTGTGTACATTATTAGCAAAAAATCACAAAAAATGCGTTTTTTTCCAAAAACATAATCTGATCAAAAATTCCTGTTGAACTATTCCGGTTCACACCAATGTACATTACTTAGAATTTTTTCAGATTTTTAGTTTAAACCATCTGGGCTACAGGGTGTGGGACAAAAAATTTTTTGCACAATTTTGGCAAAAATCGCTTCAAAATAATTTATTTTGCAAAAATAAAAATTTGATCTTTAATCCACGTACCAAGGGCTTTCATTTGATACCCTATTCAGAATTATAAAAAAATATTTTTTTTTTCGATGAGCACATATTTGTTTATATTTTTAGGGGGATATGATTTTTAGATGTTTTAGTATTTTTCCTATATGCGGGTCAAAGAGTTGTATAAGCATGCCAAATTTCAACTATCTAGGTATAGCCGTTTGGCTACAATTTTTACCGAACAGACAGACAGACAGACAGACAGACAGACAGACAGACAGACAGACAGACAGACAGACGACAAAATGACGGTATAAGGGTTTTTTGGTCATACCTACAAAACCCTAAAAAAGAAGTGTAAATAATTAACAGTACATTTCATATATAGTGTAGCACTATTGTATATTGTACTATATTGTAATGTCTGTATATGTAAAATACAAATATAATATAATACACGAAAAGCGATAGACTTCATGGTACATTTTTAAAGTACATTTAAGTAAAAAGTACTAAAAGTACATTTTTAGGATTTTGTAGGTATGACAACCAAAAAACCCTTATAACGTCACTCATGTCTGTCTGTAGAATAAAAATTGTAGCCAAACGGCTTAACAGAGAAAGTTGAAATTTGGTATGCTTGTACAACTCTTTGACCCACATATATGAAAAATACTGAGAGTTCAAAACAACACATCCCCAGGTAGATATAAACAAATATGTAATAAATGAAAAAATAAACAGGTTGTTTGTTTGAAACGGGGCACCTCGAATAACTCCTTTATTTTAAGAGATATAAAAAATTCTTCGGAATAAAAGTTAAACTAGACAAAAGGCCCCAGTAAAATGATTCCCAGAAATTTAGCACAGTTAACCTGTTGAACAGAAGTAGACCGAGGCGTTCGAATTATCGGGATTAAAATTGGTTGGTTCTGATAATGATGAAAATTTATAAATGATGTTTTCTGTTTATTAAGCAAAAGCTTAATGGTTAGACACCACTGGTTGTCTCCAAAGCATTCGTTGGCCGTAATACACAATGCATTAATATTAGGGTTATTTAGCAGCAAATTGGTGTCATCAGCATATTGACACAATGTGCCTGTATGCAGATGATCCTTAAGATCGTTAATAAATAGAAGAAATAATATTGGACCCAACACAGAGCCTTGGGGAACCCCAGTGTGGGATTCACGAATGTCCGATCTAGAAGTTTTGCCATTAGAGGTGACAGATACCAGTTGTGACCTATGTGACATGTAAGACATGATCCAATTATTTGGTATACCAGATATACCAAATAGATGAAGTTTTTGTGCAAGAATTTTGTGATCAATAGTGTCAAATGCTTTTGATAAATCAAAAAACAGTTTCTTCTGGGTGTGCGCCTGCTGGTGCGAATTAGGCACCACTGGTATACTGGCAACCCATCCGTAATTTCTTAGTCATTAAATAGGGGATAGGCATGATTTTTTTTAATTTTTTATTATATTCCTCTTGTTAAATATAAACATAAAAAACAGTTTTTTTTTTTTTTGTAATTTGAAGGCTTAAAAAAATCATAAATGTATGTAGCGCGCGAAAACGACGTGTGACGTCATACCCCTTCTAACTGACGTATGACACTACTAGCTTACCGGCGTACATAGTCTGTTCTGAACTTATTTGTTTGTATAACTTTCATAGGTTATGTAAAGTTAGAGTGATTTTAGTTAAAATAAAGTTTAATTCTATAAAAACAATTTATACATGTTTACCGAATTAAATTTTATATTAAAATAAATAACTTATATTGCAGTATTTCAATTATGCCTCTAACGTTTTGTAACTTCATGTAAACAATGTAGTAAAATTCTGACATCTAAATTACATAAATATTTACATTTTACAGAGTTGCAGCGTTTGTTTACATAAATTTATAGAATATAAAATAAAAATTACTTTGACACCACGTATTTCCTCAGCACTGTAGCATTCTTTATTTTTCATATATTCCATGAGCATAAATGCATCAATGTTGGGTAAATTATCACTCTGAGCCGTAACAAAATCTTTATCTGCCATTTTAATAATAAATGCGTGAAAAATTGCTTAAAAACAAATACAAAACTCTCGAACAATACAATACACACACGTGTAAAGATTATGTTGTAGCTGTATCTGTGATGTGAAACCCCTATCGTTTGACGTCATACTCAGTCGTTTTACTCGGCAACCTTCGCTCCGTGGTCGGCTTATTTCAAATTTACAATATTTTAATTCAAAAATTTGTCTATAATATTAATTAAAATGTAATTTTTGTTTTGTTAGGTGACATAACTAACATTAACATATCAAAATAATGTAGTTTTAAGGAAATACAAATTTTATGCGTATCCCCTATTGTATGTTAGTCCGTGAAATTTTTGATCAAACTACATTAGTTTATAATTAATGAATTTTGCGTAGGTTTGTATATTTCTTTGTCTCACAGAGAAATTATCCAACATATAAAGTACCAAGCAAGTTATGTACATGCTGTTGGAATATGGTGTAGAAAAACAGCTCTTATATCCATGGTGTTATGGTGTTTATTGATGGTGTATATACCTGAATATCACGCCGGATATCTCGTGCAAGCAAATGTCACGCACCATCTAAGCTAGACCTGTGATTGGTTGAAAACATTATGACGAAACATGCAGATTTTCACTAGTAAACGTTCCACAATTAGATGTTATCGAAGTTTCTTATAGCTTTTCTTTGTAACCTTGTTTCACTTGCAAGGATTTTCCATAGACCTACTGATATTATATTGTGGTATGAAACAGTGGTGGCGTTACAGGGATACAGGTACAAATAAAAGGGCACGAAAAGTACAATTAAAAAACAGAAAATGGTTGTTAAGCACAGGACGTCACCAAAACTTTATCTTAGGGAGATAACCAGGATTGTAATGCTCAAAATGACTCAATTCAGGTTAGGAGTGATTATAGATGTTTAATCTACGAGTTTCAACAAGGTGTTTTCTTCGTAACACAATTTTTTGAACGCTAATTCTTCGAAAGCAAATTTTTCGAATGATCAATTCTTCGAAAAGCGTTTATTTAAGAGGGGAGTACAGATTTGACTTGAACCTTTTATACAGGGCTTTGAACCGGAACTGAATCGAAAACCGAAAACCGAAAAAAACCGTTATTTTTGTTGGAACGAAAACCGGAACTGAACCGAAAAAAAATATCGGTTTATTTCGGTTCAGATAATGTTTATGTAAGTGAATATAAAATACATTTTATTTAAGATTATTTTTTAAACTGATGAGCAGAAAAAAATCGTAATTCGTAATTTTTTTAATTGATAAGTAAAAAAAAGAATTCTATTATTTCAGGGGGGGATGGAAATCCCAGAACCCCCCCCCCCCTGGCAGATACCTTGGTATAATTATCACAAAATAAGGAATAAAATGTTCTACTAAATTATAGTAGAAAATAAATGTCTACAAATAAGAGCATTTAAAAATTTATCACTCGGAACTGAACCGAAAACCGAAAACCGAAAAAAACCGTTATTTTTGCCGGAACGAAAACCGGAACCGAACTGATATATATTTTTTTAATTGAACCGTAACGAAAACCGAAACGAAAAAAATAACGGTTCGAAGCCCTGCTTTTATACTTCAACAATAATAACAAAAAAAATCAGTTGCTTTAATACAAATTTGAAACGGTGTAAATTTAGCTTCTCAGGCAGTCAATAAAAATTTTCTCTGTCGTTATTTGCAAGTTACCCGAGCGTTGAGTATATTGAACTAAGGACATTATTTTGAAAAAAAAAAATTGGTTTCATTGACGTTGTGGTATTGTTGTTCTATAAAATAGACCAGACCAAATCTATATGCAACAAAAATCCTATAAATACGAGGGTGAATCAATAAGTTCCAGTGTTTGAAGACAGATGGCGTTGCTGAAGGAAGCTGGCATCACCGTCGTGTCCTGCCATCTGTCAAGCGACACCATACTAATGTTCAGACTAATTCATAGGTTAGTTTTTATTTGGCAGCTATTTGTATCACACGTGTTTGGTGTTTCTCGATAAAATGAAAAAGAAGCAATATCGATCCATAATTCGCTTTTTATTTTTGAATGGCAAAACATGCGAAGAAATAAAAGCGAAGTTGGATCCTGTCTATGGGGACTCTTCACCATCTATGACAACCGTGAGATATTGGTTCAACGAATTTAAACGTGGTCGTACATCAGTTTTTGATGAGGATCGTTAAAAAGGTCCACATGATTCTTGCTGATCGCCGAACTAAAGTGCGCAAAGTAGCAGAGGCCGTAGGTGTGTCGTACGTAAAGGCAATCAATATTTTACATGATAAATCAAGTATGAAAAAGGTGTCGGCCCTATGGGTGCCGCGATTGCTCACGGTGGAAAACAAGCGGATACGGCTGTCAATGTCGAAGCAGTGTTTGGACCTCTTTAACCGAAATTCGCAGGAATATTCCACCATTCCACAAGGTAGTGTTATCGGACCGGTTCTTCTACTATTTGTAGCAGCTTTAACAATCCGCCTAGCCTCCTAACATCATATATTTGCCGATTTTTTAAAAATCTACAATGAGTCCAGGAACAAAGCTATTTTACAAGCGGACATAGACACTATCCCTGAATGGTGTGCTACGTGGATTCTATCCCTAAATGCCTTAAAATTTCGTGTGGTACATCTAGGGACCAATAACCAGAGATCCACTTACAACATCTTGGGAAAACCTATTCAGCAAACTGAAATTATGATTGACCTAGGCATAACGGTAACAACAACCCTAGATTGGTCTCCGCATGTAGTTTCGATTGTCAAGAAAGCTAACAAAATACTCTACCTAGTTTAAAAATCCTTCCTCCACCTAACCCCTACCTTATTACGTACAATTTATTTATCCTACATACGCCTTATCCTCGAATTTCTATTTATTGTCTGGTCGTCTTACTTGCAGCGAGATATATATCTTCTGGAAGGCGTTCAAAGACGAGCAACACGTCTCCAGAATAACCTTCGCCTTCCACCCTATGAAGAGCGCATCAGAAAATTAAAATTACCATCACTAGCTGATCGCAGAAGCCGCGGAGATCTAATACAAATGTATAGGATAACCACTGGCAAGTTCTCTACTGACATGTCATCGCTGTTTCAACTCAATTTGGATCAACGTCTTCGTGGCCACCATTTCAAGCTGAAGCACGAGAAATACTCCAGACAGCAGAGACAACATTTCATCTCTAACAGAGTATTTGACTTTTGGAACTCACTCCCAGACGAAGCGGCATTCAAAGAGAGGATTGCAACAATTTTTCCGTTCTGATTGCACTTTTTACCAACATATATAAGGGAGGTATTGTAATCATACCGTTTTTAACATTTCAAGATTTCGATGGATCTCCACGAATTGAGGTCCCTACATAAGGTTTTGACTATTTTTAGCATGATGTCTGTCGGTCTGTCTGTCCTTCCGTCCGTCTGTCTGTCTGTGTGTCTGTCGGTCCGTGTACACGTGCAGAGCAAATTCGGCTAAAAGGATTTTTATGAAACGTCATATTTAAGCTTTTGACATCAATGGCAAGAGTTGATCAACTTTTGGTAAAAATCGGTTAACTAGAAATGGGAGTTTACTCGTGTCAGTTTCAAGATTTTTGCGAATATTTCACAACAGAGATATATTCGCAAAAAGTTGCTATAAAAGCAATAACTTTTATTTGAGACATTTTTTGATAAAGCAGCATAAATTAAACAAGTACTTTGTAATGGAGGTCGGTCCTGTGGTGGCTACAGCTGATTTTTTTATTTATCTTCCATCGTCTCTTTTTTATTTTATTTTTGTTATATATTTATATATATTCTTCTTTGATCTGCACGATGCAGAAAGCAGTGCTCGAGTCACTCCGCATTGTGCGGGCACTGGATCTGGCGTAATTTCCGCGTCTACATATCACCAGGGTTTGGGTTGCAGTCGTGTGTATTTAGCTCCACTAATCTTTAGTATGACGCGGTTCAAAAGGTTGCGATTAGTGGACGCTTGTCAAGACCTGATAAACCATAAATATTAATAATAATATCCATTATAGTAGAGTCTACTAAGTAGACGGATTCTGTCGTATAGTAAGTGTTGTATTCTTTTGTTAAGTTCTTAAAACTCTTCTCCGCCACTGGTACAGTTTAGAGTGTTGAATCTATTGCCCCACATATTAAAATTAAAAATTTGGGTCAAAATCAAGGTTATCAAAAATATATTTTTATTTTTTTATAAAAAAACATTTAAAAATTTTATCAATTCTTTTTTGCGCATTGTTAGTTGAGTTGGTGGGGGTAAATCTGTTCTTTAAGGGGTGGTACTACCCCCGATCAGATGATAACCACGCTAACGTGAAACCAGTCGGTGCCAAGGTGCAGAAACAAAAACATGTCAACAAGAAAACCATTTTACAAATAAGATAAAAGATGATTTTAAAAATTGAGTGTCTACTACCAACTTAAAAACAGTGATTAAGGAGAAGTGGTAGTTTTAAAGACTATGATTTGTAAGAAGTGTCAAAACGTATTATTTTACAAAAGAAAATTATAGTGATTTTAGTAAAATTGGTGTTAGACATTTTCAAAATCTACCAACTTGAATAGACAGTGCTTTAAGAAATTGGTGGAATCTTCAATCAAATAGATACTCACTCTCTTCTTGGGCACCATCGGGCAAACTTTTGGTTTCACACAAATAAATCTTGCTTAATACATACAATATCTATCACTCAGAAATATTTTATTAACAGCCCAATAAAAATATTTGTTATTAAATCTGCTACCAACCTGCTTGCAAAACTTTTTCTTCAACTGAAATCATATTTTTAATTTAGTTTTAATAAAATTGGAGCCTTTAACAAAGTATTAAGATTAAGAAGTGTTTTGTTTCTTTGGAATTTTATTGACAACCTAAAAATCTTAAATTTTTTTGGTAGACTCAACAATTTTTTTGTGTAGTAAACAAATTTGTTGGTAACGCAGTGGTGTCTTTTTTGAGATATCTCTATCAGGTTTGCTTTCTAAACATCTGCAATTATAGAGAAATTTTTGGTGTGGTTTGTCATTTTTTTGCAAATAAATTGGACTTTTTGGAGACGTAGTATCAACTTATGGTTTTACCAAAACTATTTAAAATCTTGTGCTTTTTTATAACTCAAACTTGTTGAAAAGAAATTAAATATTTGACAAAATCTATTTATATATTTTGTTGTCTTTGGTATCAAAGTCTTTTCATATCAATAAGGTTGTAAAAAATTTTCGACACGTTAAAAATCACTTTATCTTGTGTTTTAGTGGTCAATTTGTTTAATCCACGATTAGGTAAATCGTCATTTTTATTAGGGTTTTGTAGGTATGACCAAAAAACCCTTATACCGTCATTTTTGTCTGTCTGTCTGTCTGTCTGTCTGTCTGTCTGTCTGTCTGTCTGTCTGCCTGTCTGTCTGTTCGGTAAAAATTGTAGCGAAACGGCTAAACCTATAGAGTTGAAATTTGGCATGCTTATACAACTCTTTGACCCGCACATAGGAAAAACACTAAAACATCTAAAAAACATATCCACCTAAAAATATAAACAAATATATGCTCATTGAAAAAAAATATATTTTTTTACAATTCTGTGTAGAGTATCAAATGAAAGCCCGTGGTACGTGGATTAACGATCAAAATTTTATTTTTGCAAAATAAATTATTTTGAGGCGATTTTTGCCAAAATTGTGCAAAAAAATTTTTGTCCCACACCCTGTAGCCCAGGTGGTTTAAACTAAAAATCTGAAAAAAATTTAAGTAATGTACATTGGTGTGAATCGGAATAGTACAACAGGAATTTTTGATCAGATTATGTTTTCGGTAAATAACGCATTTTTTGTGTTTTTAACTAAAATATGTAAAATATTTAATCCGCTATTTAACATAGCAAACGAGTGAACCTGCGTAGTACAGTGGTAACGTTGTCGCTTCGTGAGTTGAAACTACTGTAAGAAACTACTGTTCGAGTCCCGTCAATTTTTATTTTTTTCTGTTTTTGCATTTTTATTTTGTTTAAATTATTTTGTCAAAATTCTAGTTATATTTTGGTAAATGTTGCATTTAATTTTTAAAAGCGTAAATATAATAACCAGTGGGAAGTGTTGAAATTATAATTTAATTCTATATTTGAAGGTATCAGAGGGCGAGGCTTATGATTTAAGCAACCACTGGAAGCCATAGGCGCAATTTTCAAAATATTAATGAACCTTGCTATATAAAAAAATACTGCAAATATTTAGAAACCCAAATAATGGTATTAGGCATTCGAATTAAAATTAATAAAAAAATATTTTAACATAAAATTTGTTTTGGCATCCCAAATAATCATCATTCACTTACTAAATACCTGCGAAACCCTGAAATGTGTGAAAATTCACACTTCACATAATTTTGTTAATTTTATAACGTTTCACCCAATTCTTCGCAAAGTCTACTGACTTGTGCATATATTTTGCTGCACTTGAAAAGGACATTTTTGGCCCTTTGGGTAGGTATATAAAAATACTACTTCAAAACGTTTTTGCATAAATAGCATTCATTACAAATCCGCACCACTGAAAGACAAAACACTAACTAAACAATTTTTATTATCGGGCGTATTAGGTTGATATTCTTATCATGTTTCAACCTGTTTATTTGTGCACATGCCTGTTCCTAAGCATGTATGTCCTATAGGGAAAAATTGTTAAGCGATATGACATCTGGTGGGATTTTAGGAACTACAGAAATAGACATTCAATCGCGCTTTTTTTATAAAAAATGTTTGCATAAAAATATAATTGCATAAAAATAAGTATTAATATTGTAGCAAAATTACAAAAACCACCAGTAAACATTAAAATTCACGTTGTTTATATGTAACGAATGTCTATATTGAAGGTTCCAAGTATGACACAATAGGGGAAAAATTTTAAGATCGTAGCGCCACGCGGATTTTTTTGAAACCATTCTAAATCAGATACCACTTGACATTTACTAGTAAATAATAGCGAAAATTGTATCAAAAAACGACAAAAAATAAATAATTGTTTGGGATTTTCTGATTTTGTGAAGTGACATTACTTGTATACATCTAAAATACTACATTTTGTGATCTGGTTTTAAGTTATGGCGGTTTTCCATTGTCGATTATTTTAACTATATTGGGGGAAATAATAATTTCCGTGTTGTTTACCAAGGGGTAGAAATCTACAATGCTGGGCATATAATATTGTGTGGAGTCACTGAAAAAACAGAGAGTTCATAAAGATTTATGCATTATGCCTACAGACTTGTGCATTACAAACCCACACACAATAACAGGAATTTTCAAGATATGCGATAATAAATACAAAATTGAAAATATTTTTTGTAGTCACTATCATTAAAATGTAATGAGCAAACTTTGATAGAAGGGCTCACTTTTTTTCCAATTTTTAAATTGTTTACTAAACATCGCGTCGATTCCTAACCTCTTGCTTTCCCAATTTTGTTTCGAACCGTACGGTGTCTGATATTGGTGGAAACAAATGAAACGATATTTCCGGGTTTCTTCTTTTCAATGAATTGCACATAGGCACACAACAATATGTATTATACATTGTTCAATGATTATAATAAAACTTTAAAAACAAACTTCATACAAAACCAATACACAAAACGAAATGTTATCTGATGTACACAAGTTCATGAAACGCTCACCAGATGGTAGGGCGCTTAGCTGCAAATCCCTATAGCGCTGCGATCTTAAAATACTTCCCCTATTATACAGGCTTCCCCAATCAGGCAAAAAGATGTTTGAGTAGTTTTGGTAATTACAATAAGATGATTAGTATCTTTTAGAGAGATGTGTTAGGTGCAAATAGCCATCGGTGTTGTGAGCCAAAAATTTTAAAACGAACTATCTTTTAGATGTGTGTATTGCTGCAACAGAAATGACTTTGTTAAAATTTTTGTGACAATTTTAATGATATTTATCTTCATCACCAATGACATATTGGTGATGTGTTGACTGTTTTGGTGTTTTGGACAGTGTTTGGAATTCCCTAGCGATGTGTCTAATAGACAATATGTTGCTCAGCCTAAAGTGCCTTGGTTTCGGTTAAAACCACTATGTCACAACCTAATAAAAAAGTTGGCGGGTCTAAAGGCCAAAAGAATACAGATAAAGATGATTCTAAGGATAAAATTAAAGAAACTCCTTCTAAGGATAAAGATAAGGATAAAGAAGATAAGGATAAAGCTAATGGAGATGGTGAGAAGTCGGAAGGACTTCCAAGTCCTCCGAAACCACAGAGTGCAGGAGCTTCCATTAGAGATGCGGCACAGAGATTACTTACACTCACATCGAAAGGAGAATGGTCCCCGATTGAGCAGATTCTTAAGCAGATTGAGAGGTCTATTTCTCTTAATCAAGCGTCGGGGGATGATATTATTACTAATCCTCTTTCTGGGGTGGCAGATCCGGTAAGATTTAATTTTAATTATTTTACTTTTGTGCATCTGAATATTTACTTTAGTGCATCTTGTATTATCCTTCCTATTATCTTCGGTGTATTACATTATGCCAGTGGTTATTAACCTTTTTAAATGTCAGCACCCCTTGTATCTGAAAATAAGCTCTTGCATCCCCTTGAATAATGTGTTTCTATTTTTATTTAGGAAAAGACATTTATTGCAAGATAATTTATTTATTGCATAAACAAATTAATACATTTACAATACATACTATGTTATTACATATAATCCAATATCTACATTTTTAATGGCTACTTTGTTGTTGTTTGTTCATAATTATCCTTTTAAAACGAGTCTCTTTTTTTGAAAGAGCCACGTCTAAGGCGTCAGACGCATTTAAGCGATTTCTGGCTTTTGTTTTGTGCAAAAGTGATCCTTGCATTGATGTACTTAATTCATTCTGGTGGTTAAATATATCTGGTAAGTAGGCTAACCGAAGTATTGCGTTTCTATTTCTAAAAGCTTCCACTAAATCACTATTTTGGTTAATAAGAAACTGTATAATTTCTTCGCGCTATTCAAAAACCCTGGTCTGGTTTCAGCCATAGGAGTGGGTAAAAAGACAATAAGGCATGTTTCTCATAAGTGGTTAGGCGGTAATTTTCATTAAAAATTTAAAAACTTCTCTCGCACCCCCAAGGCTGTTCGCACCCCCGGTTAAGGACCACTGCATTATGCTATGCTAGAAAATAGATTGATAATTTTACACAATATCATTCAGTGTTTCACTCTTTCCAGATAACAATTAAATATCATAGCTATTTCTCCAATTACTTTAGCTCATTATCTCAGTTGTCGGATTCCTTTATTTTACCAATTGGTCATAAAATCTATACACTACACACCTGAATACTGGTTTTAATTTTTTAGGATTTCGTAGGTATAACCCTAAAACCCTTATACCGAAAGAAATTTCTTAAGACGTAGATTAAGGCAGGAAAATTAAATTAAAAAAATATTACCTTCAATTTCTAATCCAAAACGGTTAAACTAAAAGTCTGAAAAAATTCTAAGTAATGTACATAGATCTGAGCCGGACATGTACGAAAGGAATTTTTAATCAGATTGCGTTTTTGGAAAACATTGCAGTTTTGTGTTTTTGACAAATTTAATTATTTTTTTAATTCATGGCTAAACTATGGCTAATAATGTTATGGATTTTTTGTATTTATAGCCAAGTTATTAGGTAAATTAAAAATATAATTAAAAAAAAAAAAAAATTAAGAAATAAAAATTGAGTTCATGTGTGTAAGGAGCCTATAGACGGAGCTACTGTTATACGCTATGATTTAACCTATTGTTTGAATTAGTTTAGTTTTTGTTTTTAAGATATCAAACATGAATAAATCATTTATAGTAATGAAATACTTATATACAAACGCAGAAAAAATCCCAGAAATTTATTAATTTAAATATTATTGTGATGATATTTTCGCAAATTATTTAAATTTAGTTTAAAAAAATTAAATGGGAGCTCTTAGTTAAGGTGAACATACGTCCCGAATTGGCCGGGACAGTCCCGAATTCCCGCCTTGCGTCCCGATTTTTTCAGAGGCAATAATTGTCCCGAATTCGTAGTTTTTGTCCCAAATCGTACGGAATTTTAGAAAAGGTACTTATTTTCAATATTTATTTATAATATATTTCAACTAAAATTAATTTTACAAAACTTTTAAAAAAATCTACGGAAAGTGTATTTTCCTTGATTTGCTTGAACAGCTTTTGGACAAGAGACAAGACTCAACTTGATGTAGACACATTAAAAGCACTATTACTGATTAAAGTAAATTATGAAGAAAACTGTGCGGATCAAATGCTTCAAAGCAAAAAAGACCTACTTAAAACGATCCATAGTTCAAAAAAATATAAAAAGTCTTCTACTGAGTAATTTTAATGAATAAATTTTGAAATCATTTAAAAAAATATTGTGATTTTATTAATGTTCCTTTTAATAATACATATAAGTTAATTATCTGTGATTGGAAATTTTTATTTATTATAAATTATAATTATTTATTGTATATAATTTGTATTATTATTTTTTTATTAAACAATGATATTTGAATAATTAAATATCTTTTATATATATATCTTTTTTTGTTCCATGGTGTTCTATTTATCGAAAATATCCTTTCGGCGTTCTTATTATGCACAGGAATCGTAAAGGAGTATTATATATTTTCGATAATTTAGAATAAAATTCATTATTGGATGGTTAACGAGTATTAATACGAAACTAGAATTAAGTTAAAAATTCTCACTTAAAAAAAGATAATGAAACAGAACAATTAAATAAAAAAATAAAGATGGGAGCAAAAAAAGAGACTATTTTTTCCAAAAAAATTCCATTATTATTTAAATTGGAAAGTACGAATCAATTTTCCTAATGTTATTAACAATGTGATTACATAAGGTCTGACGAAGTAGTAAAACGCGTTTATAACAGCATTATTTGATTATACAGTATTCTAGAATATTTTAACGGATGAAAAATGCGATGTAGATTAAACAAAATTACCGTACAAGCCGCTAGAGTTAAAAATAGTGCTAATGTAGCTCTGTATATTCATTATTTTCTTAATAATCTAGATTGCTAAAGAGATTTCCAAGAAAATAATATAATGAAAAAGTGTTTAAAAATATTTTTCTGGTATATTTGACCAGTAAATAGTACGTCACAAATTTGGTTTCCTTGATGATAGATTATTTGGAGACCTACTTGGGACAAAATTTAGGATTCTGGCGGCAAGAATAGGTCATATTGCATCAAATATTGAAGATTTTTTTTAAATAAACTTGAATAATAACCTAAATAATAATTATCAATAGTAATAATAAAATAAAAACTGAAAATATCAAAATCTATTGCAAAAGTTTTCGGTATCATTAGGAGCTGGTAAAAATTCTTTTCGCTTGATACCATTAATTCCAATTAATAATACAAAAAATGTAAAAAATGTAAAATGTAAATAATGCAAAAAATGTAAAGTCATCTTAAATATAAAGCCAAATACAAATTACACAAATAAATAATTAAAAAAAAAAACATTTTAACAAATATTTAGTGCGATCCTTGCGCTTGTTTTGAGGCACAGAGTTTTTCGAAATCAGGTTCAACTGATTCATGATTTTTTATTCTTAATATATGCGTCTTTGTCTGCCATTATTATATAACAGGGTACTCATGGACAGGCTGATACTCTTCCTGAGAGAATCGAACTTATTGTTTTATGTGTGAAGTCTTGCACCTTATTTTAATGTGTTTCTAGTTATTGACTGTGATATTCGATGGTAATTGGCCCCTTTACAGTCTCTTACCATCACCCTGAGTCTGTTCAAATTTTCGAACAGACTTTTTATATTATTTATTTGTGTTTGTCAGTGCAAGATTTCTTTTGTTGAGTATGTGTATTTTTAATGATTTTATTTATTGTCTAATATATTGTTTTTTAATATATAGTCTAGTCATTTAAATGGGCTGCGTTAGGCGCAAATAGCCTTTGTTGCTGTGCGCCAAAAATTTTAACTAACTAACTAACTAACCATTATTATATATATTTTTTGCGTACCCCACTGAAGGAATACTAGTGTGCCACGTAGCCAATAAGGGTGGAAGGCATTGGTTTAATCCAGTGGTCTTCAACCTTCTTACATCTGCGGAACCCTACAATTTAAATGCTATTTCTTTGGAACCCCAAGGTAAAAAGCCACAACAGTATTTTTTAAATTTTAAGGTCAAACGTTATAAAATAATAATTTAGGATGTTTATTGCTAACTATAATTCTATATTTATAAAATGTAGGTATTTATACTATTTTACTTTTTAAATAATTCCAACACCTACCTAATTTTTAATGCATATTATAAATAATTGAATGGAATAATTAGAGATATGCTGTTTCGAATCTTACTTATTTATTTATTATAAACATTTATTAGCAATCATAGACATAAAATCAAAGTAATATAGTAATTTATAAACATAAAATCCAATAATATAGTACAAAATATTTAAATGGTAGGTGATATAAGAAGTAAATAATAATCACTACTCAACAAATTTGAACTTTTTGTTGAGTAAAATTAGCTGTTTTGGAATAAATATGACCTACTGATGACGAAAATGGTGATGAAGAAATTTGTAGCACCTTCAGAATCAAAGTTATTCGATAATTTTCAAAATTTGCCAGAATCATTGTATCTAAGTAAAGAGTTATTAAAAAAACAGAATAAAACCATTTAATTAAAGTTGCGGAACCCCTGAAAATGTTCCACTGAACCCTAAGGTTCCGCGGAACACAGGTTGACTACCACTGGCCTAATCTAATCGATCATGTATCTCTTATAATTTATGAGATCTCAATGGTGAAACTAGAAAAATAGATATTTTGTATTTAAATTTCTATGTTGATTTTTAAATGATATTTTTTGTGAAAATGAGTAAATTTTGTTAGTTTTAATAGAGTTCATTATTATCGTGTTGTGACGAGGATTGGGGCGACCCAGTTTTGTTAATTTCATATACGAATATCCGTCTCAGTTAAATTATATCGAATACTATTTTAGGTCGAAATAGGGACCATTCCGTGTTCCGTGATACGACTCTAGCGGAGCAAATCTATATATTCTACAATAAATATATTTTATGATACTCGATTTCGTATTTGCATGCTTCAGACAGATAGGATTCATGTCTATCAACTGTAGTTATATCGATAATAGCAAAAAATGATGTGGCCATTACATGACTTTCAAATTTTAACATTTTAAGATATCGTAGGTATCTTGTAAGTAAAGACAGTAAAAAAACCACAAATGTTAAATGTTTGGGACAAAAAAGAATTCTGTAATTGCGTCAAAATCAACAATATGTTGATAATCTATTTGTTCTGGGTTCTGAGTTTTCATTTAATATTCTGCCTGAAATTAAATCAAATAGTAAATTCCAAAAATCAAGATCAAAATATCTATTTGTATAATATAATTAAGGTTTAAATCATTGTGCAGTACTCTTTTTTATTAAGTAAGGTGAGAAACAGCCAGAGTTGAGGAAATTCTATGCTAGCTTGGCTGACAGCATCTCCAGAGTTTTCGATCAAAGCAGACTCTTTCAATTTTCTTTTGAACTTGTTTCCCTCATACGTTAAGGGTTTAGCATCTTTCTTTGGTGTTCATTTTTCCCAAGCATATTCAGCCAGTTTGGAACTGTAAATTTCGCCCTACTGAACTTTTTTCTTATGCTCGTTGACCCTCACATGCAAAGGTCTGCAAGTCTCGCCAATGTAATGGTTTCATTGTTGGAATTTTAAATTTTGACATTTCGTTGAACGTGAGAAATGAAATAACCCAAGCAAGGTCCCTTCTCGTGGCAACCTAAAAGAACGAAATTCTTTTTTAGTTCCGCCTAAACGTTTGAAATAGCCTGTATTATTTTGGGCACATTGCATTGCTCTGATTTTTTGTTCAGATTTTTCGACCAACTCTGCTGGTTGATTTATTTGTATTTAAAAAAAAATCTTTTTTTAATTTTAAATGCCAAATAAGAAGATAAATTAATGGAAAAAAGTGATTTAAAAAAATACTTTGACGCGATTTTTGACAAAAATGAAAAAATTATAGTAATTCACATTGGTGTGAATCAGAATAGTGTAAATGAAATATTCAAGTAGATTATTAAAAACAAAAAAAAATAAATAAAAATCAAAACGTGGAATTTTTTAAAAATTGAAATTTTATTTCATATGGGTTAGTTAATATTGTTATTTTTTTAATGTTTAGATAAGCAAATAAAATTGACATCGATGCCCAAAATGATACCAAAAATGTTGTCCTTCGCAGGGCCGTAACGAGAGTATTAAGCGCCGGTGGCCCTTATTTCGTAAGATCGAACGAGCCAAATAGAGGAATCCAAACTAGTTAATTAGCATTCAACATTCGGATCCTGTGTTTTTTTTTTTTTAAATTTATTATTCACCTACGAAAGTCTAAAATGTGGGAGATTTCACATATTACAACTATTTTACGCTAGCAAACAGTTCTTCCTTCCTATATCTTCCTTACCAGTCTGTCAGTTTTCTTCTCCATCATATTTTCTATCCACTGCAAACACAATAATCAATAAATATATTTAGATTTACTTTTAATAGATTATCTAATATTAGAATATCAATTTTGACATTTCAATCGTACTTAGATTAGCTGTATATTCAGCTTACTGAGGTAGGCAAGTTTGCAACACGTCTGTGCTGCACGGTTGCATAAGCACGCATATGGGGAAAGTTAATATATGTTTGTGAGTAATTTTATTATTTTTGCAGGTAACGGGAATGACACCGCTGATGTATGTAGTAAAAGACAACAGATCTTCCTTCATAGACCGATTTATAGACCTTGGATCAGATGTCAGCGCTAGAAACAATGTAAGTAGACTTTTAATAAAATTAAATATAAGACTTAAGCAAGGTATCAGCGATATGAAGCGTTATGCAAGAATTATATCTTAAGTAAGGAGTCTCAAATACGTCTCCTGAGGGTCGCTCTTGGCCCCTTTATATATTTTCGCGGTCCGTTAAGTTATTGTGGCGGCGTTTATGAACCATCCAATATAACATTTCTTATTACCTATTACGCCGGGTTTAAAATGTTTCTTTAGTACTTTTACAATTTTATTTATTTTAAAATTTTATATCTTACAAACTGTTACGTTTCGTATTTTTCTTTCCTAGAAACCATTTATCCCAAAGGGCTCATAAACCATGTAGCCGCTACGGTCACTCAGCCCCTGAGTTAACAATATTAGTGAAATATGATTGTTACACATTTTATTACGAAATGGCACACATTAGTGATTACAAAGGATTTTCAATACCAAATAAGACTTAATAATTAAAATAAGTTTGCTCAAGGAGATACATCCGACTCAATCAGAGCTGCCAGACGTCACGATTTAAGCGGGATTGTCCCGACTTGAATTTGTACATATAATAATGTGGGATTATAATGTCTGCAGGATGTTAAATTAAATATAACCGGTTTTTTTTTTTTTTTTTTAGAGGTATAGAACTTTAAAATGATTTAAAACACATAAAAATCGTGGTAATGGCCATGGTATTGGCTTTATTGGAAAGATAATTTTATGCCATTAGTGTTTAAATATGATTTCGGGCATATGGACCTGCTCGAATAAAGCACAATCTGGTAGTCCAATTTTCGACCACTTTTTGGAGCAACTGGGGCCGTATATCGGCAATAACGCGGCGAACGTTGGCTTCCAAGTCGTCCATCGTCGCTGGTTTATCGGCGTAGATTAGCGACTTCACATATCCCCACAGAAAATAATCCAAAGGTGTTAAATCGCACGATCTTGGAGGCCAATTCACAGGTCCATTACGCAAAATTATGCGCTCATCGAATGATTTCTTCAATAAATTAATTGCACCGTCTTGTTGAAACCAGCCAACGGAGTGGCCGAGCGCATTAAGTCGTGCGGTTTTAGCCTGTTAGAAACAGACGTGACTAGGCGGCCGGTGGTTCGAGCCTGCTTCGTTGGTGATATTATTCGGGCGAGAATAATATGTTGACATTATTCTCATTTTCACAATCATTCATCCCTCATCCAGGTGTAGGAGATCGCCCCCTGGCATCGGCGATTAGCCTCGTTGCAGAAATAAAGGCCGATGTAAAATAAATAATATAATAATAATAATCTTGTTGAAACCACAGCTCTTCCACATTAATGCCATTCAATTGGGGAACGAAAAAGTCAGTAATCATGGCTCTACAGCGGTCGCCATTGACTGTAACGTTCTGGCCGGCATCATTTATGAAGAAATAAGGACCAATGATTCCATCAGCCCATAAAGCACACCAAACAGTTTTTATGGATGTAACGGCGTCTCAATAATGGCTTGTGGATTTTCTTCACTTCAAATGCGGCAATTTCGCTTGTTGATGTATCCATTCAACCAAAAATGAGCCTCATCGCTAAATAAATTTTGTTAGTGAAAATGAGGATCAAGAGCAATCTCGGTCATACGGCTTCAACTCTTGCACGAGCTGGATGTTGTAAGCCCGTAAGCCACAATCTTTCCGCAAAATCTTACATAAAGTGGATAAAGACCAATTGCTGTGCACGATGGCGAATCGACTCATTCGAGTCCTCCTCAATACTACACTCCACAGCATCAACAGTTTCTTCAGTGCGCACTGTACGACGTCTCTGCGGATGCGTATTATCAATTAGAGTATGCGTGGTGCGAAAATCCATGGTTATTCGAATTACTTGTTCGGATGGGACGATTATGTCTACCTTAAAATGGACGTAGCGCACGGTAAATTTTGTGAACTGAACCACGATTTTCGAAATAGTTTTGCACAATTTACAAGCTTTGTTCTGGCTTAAGTCTATGCATGGTGAAATGGCAAACCAAACTGAGCACAAATCAGCTGTCAGCTATCAAAATAGCCGTCGCTGGAAACAGTGTTGCCAATTAAAAAAACAAACCTAAAAAAAAAACACACTTTACCAGTGTTAGATTTTGTGAGTCAATTTGAATATGAGATGTAGACTGCTTGAAGAGGTATCGATAACTGACTAATATTGTTAAGTCAGGGGCTGAGTGACCGTAGCGGCTAGATGGTTTATGGCCCTTTGGGATAAATGGTTTCTAGGAAAGAAAAATACGAAACATAACAGTTTGTAAGATATAAAATTTTAAAATAAATAAATTTTGCGCAAATTATCTTTCCAATAAAGCCAATACCATGGCCATTACCACGATTTTTATGTGTTTTAAATCATTTTAAAGTTCTATAACACTAAAAAAAAAAAAAAAACACCCGTTATATTTCATTTAACATCCTGCAGACATTATAATCCCACATTATTATATGTACAAATTCAAGTCGGGACAATCCCGCTAAATCGTGACGTCTGGCAGCTCTGATTGAGGCGGATGTATCTCCTTGAGCAAACTTATTTTAATTATTAAGTCTTATTTGGTATTGAAAATCCTTTGTAATCACTAATGTGTGCCATTTCGTAATAAAATGTGTAACAATCATATTTCATAGAATTTTTTAAAAACTAATCTCTCTTCTAATGATTTTTGTTGGTTACCTAAAGAATAACATATTGCGGTGTTCAAAAACTCGACCATGACCAATAATATCTAAGTCCACATCTAGCGTGCTACTTCAAGACTTTAACAGTCTGTGTAATATATAGTCATTTTTGTTATTGATTATATATTCTGCAATCCAAAAAGTTAAACAGCAATAGAGTGAAGAAATCTAGTCTGCCATCTGAAGATCGCGAGCAAAGATAGACAACACGTGTATTCCTGTACCGTGTAATTTAAACTCAATTGAATCATGAACATAGGGCCTGTTGCTATCTTAAAGTGCATTCATTTTACTCAACTACTAATTCATATCACTGCAGTGTTTCTTTAGCTACTTGGATAGATATGAAACGTTTAAAACATGTTTGAAACTTGTTACAAGCCATATAAAATAAAAGTATTGTAGTATGGTGGTATCAGTTGCAAAAGAAATCCATGTTGAGTGTTTTTGCAACTGCATTTATATCTATTAGTTATATTTACGATTTCAAAAGCCTGTGACAAAAAGTCTCCTACTTTTACTCTGCTTATGGATCCCGACACACACACCATAGTCATCTTGATAAGTTTAATAGGGATGCCGAATTCGTCCATGATGTCCCATAGTTTGTCACGTACAATGCTGTCATAGGCTTTCATGAAATCAATAAAAACATTATGAATGTGGGTGTCATGTTCCCAACATTTTTCAAGAATTTGTCTTAGGGCCGGTTTTTCCACCTTCTGATTAACTATCGGGTAACTATCTGATAGATAAAGTTATCTGATACTTTATCTGTTGGATAAATGTCATCCCGTCTTTCAATTCAAATTTATCTGTCAGATAGCTATCTGACGGATAATGAGACTGACATATTGAATCCTCAGATTGGTAACACTGAATGTGTAACTGAAATAGGCGTTGAGAAAGAATTTTTTTTTATTTCTCTATAGAAATAAATAAATAAATTGGTAAACTAACAGCTGTCGAGCCGTTTTTTTGGTTATTGTCATTAACAAAATTAAATTTATGTATGCGTTATACAAGATTTTAGCAATTATTAATGTCGTAGCATGTAATAAAATTGGGGGAATGAAAAATAGATAATAGATATTAATAATAATTGTTCTACGTTTATTTAATTTTTTAATTTTATTATGATTGATGTAAATACAAAATAAGTTATAATAAATTTGAAAATAAGAAATTAAATCACGGAGTATTATGTCATTTTCATTTCTTCTGAGTAATCAGTTTCTTCAGGTACGTCACCAATACAGTACTGATCTTTTGTGGGTGGTTCATATCCACTCTTGTAACGTTAAGTTGCGTAATACTGGAGTTGCTACTATACCAATTATAATCTTATTGCTCAAATTCGAAGCGAATATTAGAATTATTAAACATTGTATTGTAAGGCGTGGATCCCGGCTAACGTTTAATATAAAATATCCTTCTCGACACTTCAGCTTTTTTCACAGAAGAAAGCAGTTTCACTAACATTTCATCCCAGGCTGCAACCACTAATGGATAGCGGGCAATTTCGTAAAAACTCGTTGAAATTTGTGTATTTAATTTGCCGTTCAAGGCATACAAATGAAATCAGACATAAGCTGGATATTGCACGAGATACTTTTTTCATATTTTTTCTCACCGTGGACTGGTGCACTGTTATTTTGGAGTTAAGGCATTATTTCTACAATTAATAAAATTCAAACAAATTATATATTTTCTAAGTCCATTTTGCAATTTATTGTTCCAACAAATCATTTAATTTTTAACTTTTTAAGAGTGAAAGCACTTATTTGTTACTTATTCGCTGCTTTGACTACCGAATTACTTATCTGCCAGATAGCATAGTTTATTCGTAGGAATAACTTTATCTGAAGGTGGAAAGACGCTTTATTGTTTTTATCCATCAGATAACGTTACCAGCCATTTTATCTGAAGGTGGAAAGACCGGCCCTTAATGAGAAAATGTGTTCTATTGTCGATCTATTAGATCGAAATCCCGCCTGGTAGTCGCCAATAAGTTCTTCTGCGTATGGTTCAACTCGATGCAGAACAATATTCGATAGAACGATAATTCCCACAATCCAGCTGCTTTCTTATGGATCGTACATATCACAGCTTTTTCCATTCTTCGGGAAGCTCTTCTTTTCTTTATACCATCAAAATAAGATCATGTAGTCTCTTGTGAAGTCCTTCACCGCCAAACTTAAAACTCGCTAGGAGTCTCATCAATTCCTGCAGCTTTGTTATTGTTTAATCTGTATATTGCTGCTTTGACCTCAGATAGTGTTGGTTCGTGGATGTATGGTTCGGTTATGTGTCTTGGGATCTTTTCTCCAGGTTCTGAATCAGAATCACTTTCGGTTATAGTTTACTAAGTTCTACAGACCTAAATAGGTGAAAATCGGAAGGCGCGAGATCGTGAAATTTTTTTCCAATTTCAGTCCTGAATTTTTTTACGGGTTATTTTTGCTGAGTAACGACACGCATTGTCATGATGAAAATTTATTCCTTTTTGGTTAAATAAATTTGGACGTTTTTCTTTTAGTTTCTGATTTAGTCTCTCTAATTGTTATAAGGTAAAAATACGTGTAAAAATAATACTATTATTGTCTTGCTACCAACAGCTAACCATATTTACTTAATATTAAAATAATCACGTTTTCTGCAATATTGTTAAACAAGTCTAAGTCTGTATCTTGAGTTTGCCAATCATTTGCAAAATAAATGTTAGTGAGTTTACAAGTTGTTCCAGTAAATTGGTACAGTTTGTCAGTTTTCCTTCACGCACTTTGTCAGTTCACGCAATGCTCTAAGGTAGTCTTAAAGGCAGGGTGCCAGTGTGTAAATAGGCCACTGTAACACGCAACATCGCCATACGATAAGTCTTGTGATTACACTTCACAAGGTTATGTAAACTAAAACTTAGATTTACTTCATTATTGCTCCCTACATTAAGAAAATTCTAAATCCAGAACTGGACAAACTATTCTAGATTTAAATTATTTTGTTTTTTAACTCTACTAATACAAGATGGCACAAAGAAATTAAAGATGATTTGAGAGATAGACATTATATTATTTTATTTTTCGTTTCGCTGTTATTACGTCATACTGCCTAGGATACGAAATTTTTAAACATACAGGCTATTCCAAAGGTTTAGGTGGAACTAAATGGGAATTTCATTCTTTTAGGTTGTCAGGAGAAGGGACTTTGCTTGGGTTATTTCATGTTTGACGTTTGGTATGTGAAAATTTAAAATTGCAAGAGTGGAACCATGGAAACGAATGACATGTCAAAAACAATACTTTTTTACCTATTTTAATGACAAAAAAATAAATAAATGGGAAATTTGTATTAAGAATGACACAAAAAATTAAAATATAAAGAAAATGACATTTTAAAATGATGTTAATCTTAACCAAAAAATGTTTATTGTAAGTATGATTTACAAAGCGTAAACAAAACGGCCAAAAAGATCTATTCAAACGATGAAAGTAACTAGATTGCAAAATCTAGTTCCGCCTAAACGTTTGTCTCTCATTACGCCCTCAACAAATATTAGTTTCATTTACGGCCGGTATCTTATTACTTGCCCGACCTTAATATATAAGGGGCAAGTATTGTAATCGCGAAAATTTTCGATGTCGAGATTTTGTGCGGATGACCACGTTTCATGGTCCAGGGAATCCAAAAAACCTATTTTCGAAGTGCCGTCCGTATGTGTGTGTGTCTGTGTGTCTGTGTGTATGCACGATAACTCAAAAACGGTTTAACTTAAAGAGTTCGTTCTGGTACTAAAAAATTCTCCTAATAATTGGGAAGAATCATATTGTTTTTTATTAAAATCCAAAACCGGAAACGGAAGTTATTAAACTTAAAAATTTTAAAAAATTCGTAACTAGTAAACCAAACCTTGGACAAAAAATTGTATAGGACCTAATTTGATGTATTTTTGAAGATTTATCTAAATATTTTTTAAAATTAAAAAAAAAAAAATATTTTTTTATTATTTTTTTTATGGGCGGGCAAGTCTAGCGGAGGTCTCCTTTCGCCACTGGTTTTTTTACGATATATTCGGGTAATTCTTGCATATTCATTGTGATTGTAAAATGAATTCTAACAATTAAATGATTAAACAAAATCATTTGTTTTTTGTCTATTGTTTATTGTCATAATCTACCAGATTGGTATAAATATCTGTTAATTTTTACTTTTTATTTTTTCTGAAGTGAAAAATAAAATCTTGTATGCACCATTGGCGTTACTGGATGATTATGATCATCGAGCGATATCCATCCTTCGGGCCAGAGGCCCTCGGGCTGTATTAGTCGTTCTCAGGGCGTAATCATTTTAGTCACGCCCTTGGTGCATAAATAGCTATTATTTGCATCAAGACAAAATTTAGGCCTTCTATTCTTTCTGTTCACCAGTGTTTTTATTTTTTGTTTGTTTTTATTTAATTAATTAAATGTACATTTACATCTTGGGTTATTAGTACCCGGTATTGTATTTTATACGATATTGTTGATTATATTTCATTGTGTGGGTATTATATATGTTGGTGGTAGTCTATATTTGTCTTTATAGTTTTGTGTCTGTTAGAAATTTATGTAGGATTTTTTTGTTATTGTCGTTAAGTGCTTCTTGTAGGGTGTCAGGTATTTGGTGTGTCTGTCCTATTGTGTCATATTTGGTGCATTTTGTAATAAGATGTTGTAATGTAATGATTGAGTTGTAGTCATTACACAAAGGGGGATCTTCTTTTTTCATTTTGTAGCTATTTTATTCTTGTCCAATTCGTAGTCTGGTAGTGGAAGTTTGTTCTCTTCTTGTTCCCGAGAATGGCCATTTCTTCGTGTCGGATTTTATTGTTCTTGTTTTGTTAAGTTGTGTATTTTGCCATATTTTGTCTACTTGTTCTCGGATTTTACGTTTTATTTCATTTTTCATGCCATAGCCTAATAATAATACATTTATTGACCACATTACATAAAATATGTTTACAGTCCGTTTTAGTTACATAATGAAATAATATAAATTAAAAATGAACATTATTAAAAGTCATCAATTTCATGTATGGGATTTGTCAATAAATATTCTTTAAGTTTGTTTGAAAATGTTTTGATTGGTAGGGATCTTATTTCCTCAGGTATTATATTGAAAAATTTAATAGCGTAGTAGTTTGCGCTATTTCTTGATTTTTGAAGACGAAGGAAATTACTACGTATATTATTTTTTTGCCGTGTGTCATGTCCGTGGTTGGAAGAGGGGAAGTTACATAAGTTCCTGTGCATGAACATTAGGCATTGGTAGATAAATAAGGCAGGTAAAGTCATTATTTTTAATTTTAGCCTTGTACGGTCGAGTTATTCATTGGATCCTTTCTAGTGGCTTCTTTGGCTGCGGCATCTGCTTTTTCGTTACCTTTTATGCCTATATGTGAAGGTACCCAGACCAAGATAATTATCGTGTTTAGTTATTGTAGACTGTGTACCAGTGTTTTGGCAGTCTATAATCAGTTTCTGAATTTATGCCAAAACATTATAAAAACATTAATAAATGAGATTCTAATAGCCATATCATGAAAGTTTTCATCTTCCAAAGTATATTTTTCGGAATAAATCACATATATGAGGAAATTTCCGTGATTTATATATTTTTGGCTGATATCGGAAATTAAAGGGTTGGTTTTCTTATGTCTGAAAATAGTGTATGGTGTTTATATTTAGCTGCTGGTAATGTTCAGATATTGTGCATGATGGCAGGAAGCTAATTTCATTATTGATCACGTGAATTATTGCAGAATCATGTAGATCAACATTAATGTCTCAGGGAGTGCTCAGATATTAAGTAATGCATTTATGAGATTGGAATTTATCGCAATAATCAACCAAGTAACCCAGAAAAATGGATTGAACAATACGAAAGCTGAACAATACGAAGGCTGCACAATAATCTCTAAGCTTCAAATGAAGGATTTGATTTTTTGGTTTTAAATAAATTTTATTTTTTAATATGATCTCTCTTCAATACATCAATACATATATTTCAACGATGCTTCAAAGCCTTTCCCATGTCTATAGTGACTTTTCAGAAGATCTCCAAATAACCATCAATAACTGCTCTTACTCCTTTATATGATGGAAAATGCTTTCTACTCATAAATTTCTTGAGGTTTGGGAACAGATGAATGTTTTAGGGAGCCAAATATGTGAATAGGTTGGATGTTTCATTAATTGGACTTTAAATCTCCGATTTTACCCCCCGCCAAAGTTTATTTATGTACAGGAACGTTGACCGATTAGAAAATGAGGCACACACTTTGATAAAGTTTTTTCATGCCTAAAACTTTGAAGATGCCTATGGCCACAATTTCTTTTAGTCGTCGATCTGCCAAAATATTAGCGTACAATTAATAGATATTAGCTAATAATAAGGAAATAATGATCTAAGGAATAATTGTTGTTGTCGTCTTTTTATTACGTCATGAGTTGGAAAAAGGGAAAAACAAGAAATTTAGAAATGTGTGAGTAACAGACTGGGTAGCAAGTTGAAAAAAATATGCAAACAAGAAAAATTTTACTGTTCTACTTCATTTTAAATAAAAGTAATAAAAACAAAGCATCAAATACTTGTAGAATGATATTAAATTAATCAGATATTTGCACCTCGAAAATAAACCGCAATAAAAAATTATATGAAGCAAAAAAAAAGAAATTATTCCATTAGAAAGTTATTAATTATTAAATATTAAACAGTTTAAAACGTCGCCCTGTAGTGACGTAGCTAGCCACAGAAGTGTCCTAGATTAATATGTGCGCAAATAACGTCAATAATCCCTATTATTTTTTCATTATCGTTAATTTTTATAAAAGGTATCAAAATATAAAATGATATAAACAGCAAACTTTTTTTTTAACAATATTAGCAAGAGACAACATGAATACATGAATGTTCATGCACTCGAGAGTGGAATAATAAACGTGCAGCAATTACTAATAAGCAGAATATTCACTAGTGGCAGCTACATCATAATGACGAAAATTTAAAAATATTTTTTTACTAAAATCATAAAGAAATTTACAAAATTAAATATGCCAATGTTTATAAAAACTACTTACTATTTATAAAATAAAATAAATTACTCTACAGGTTTATTGCAAAATAAATAACCTGTCGCGAGTAAGCGAGTTTATAGCCATGTGTATTCGACACTCGCTGACTCGCTCATTAGAGCACGACTTTACTCGCCAGCGAGTATCTAGTAAACTCGCCCAATATAATTAAGCATTGACTAATGTGTTTCGGTTGTCATCTTGGTTCACAGCTTCCTTGCTTAGAAAATAAAATTTTACGCTAATCCTAGGGGAAACAAAACACTCTCAATTAATATCCCCCCGTATTTAAAATAATCTGATCGTGTTTTATTAAGTTCTTTCCCTAAATTTAAAGGCGTAGATTGTGATCGTATAATATGTAGGTTTTTAGGTTATGTTGTTAAGGTCGTGTCCAGGAATTGCCTGTTGATACAATGACAAATAGTTATGTTAATTTTAATAAATCGCTATTAATATATCGGGGAGAATATTTTAATAAATTTACCACGTTTGTCACATCGAACATTTCAATATTTGTTTAATTTTAACAAGTTTAATAGAATAAAAGTTGAGAGCTTTTCTCGGATATTGTTTTTAGAATTTTGAATGTAAAATCAAGAAACTTTTATTGCGTCATGCGTCTGCCTGAAAAGTCCCTCGTAACCAAAACGGCTTGACCTAAAATCTTGAAAAACGTCATTCTTTTTTAGGGTTTTGTAGGTATGACCAAAAAACCCTTATACCGTCATTTTGTCGTCTGTCTGTCTGTCTGTCTGTCTGTCTGTCTGTTCGGTAAAAATTGTAGCCAAACGGCTAAACCTAGAGAGTTGAAATTTGGCATGCTTATACAACTCTTTGACCCGCACATAGGAAAAATACTAAAACATCTAAAAAACATACCTCCCTAAAAATATAAACAAATATGTGCTCATCGAAAACAAAAATATTTTTTTTAAATTCTGAGTAGGGTATCAAATGAAAGCCCTTAGTACGTGGATTAACGATCAAATTTTTATTTTTGCAAAATAAATTATTTAGATGCGATTTTTGCCAAAATTGTGCAAAAAAAATTTTGTCCCACACCCTGTAGCCCAGATGGTTTAAACTAAAAATCTCAAAAAATTCTAAGTAATGTATATTGGTGTGAACCGAAATAGTACAACAGGAATTTTTGATCAGATTATGTTTTCGGAAAATAACGCATTTTTTGTGGTTTTTGGTTCACAAAGTACAAAAGTTATACTAATGTAAGACAATCACATGCATGGCGTGCGATGGCGTAATGGGTTAGAGCACTGCTGGAAAACGAAGGGTTTCGAGTTCGAGTACGGAGTGAATTTTATTTTTTCTGTTTTTTTTTCTGCATTTTTATTATGTAGAAATTATTTTATCAAAATTCTAGTTATTTTTTAACAAATGTTGTATTTAATTTTTAAGAGCGTAAATTTAATAACCAGTCTTATTATTATCGTCTGATTAACAGACGATAAAATATTTTAAAAATATCGTTCATTTTGCCGTGATTACTACAAAGTAAAATTTGTCCTACACACTCAGCATACCGCCTTCACTTATTATATACCGGCGAAACCCTGAAATGTGTGAATATTCACACTTAACATCAATTTTTTAAGTTCTTCATTGCTTATTCTGCCTAGGTCTATAGCATCTTCTCCACTTAAAAAATACAGTATTTTTCGTTATTAGATTTATAAAGTTTTGCGGTTTTAAAATCTTGAAAGCTTTACGTGTAAAAATAAGACTAAAACTAAATTTTCATGTCTGAATATCCAGTATCTTTTCATCGAAACAATTATTTTCATTTAAGTTTCAGTAAATGTTTTATTCTTGGTGAAAAGTTAGAAACACGATTTGCTTAGTCAGCCACTGACAGAGAACCGTAAGAAAAAGTATTAAACAACATGCAAATATAAATCAACTGGCAAATAATGCAAGGCCTTGGATTAGAAACAATAAACTCAAATATTTAACACCTCAAAAACGAGCCTTACTATTTCTCTAAATCAGTGCTTCGCTACTGACTAGAAAAATTTAGGGCTCTAATTGTTTAATGCGTTTTGAGATAACGAAATTTTTTAAAATTATTTGTGATAATTGTGAATTAAAAAAAAAACAACTCAAAAACGGTTAGAGTATTTACTTAACATCAAAAATATATGCAAAAGAGTGTTTTAGAACAGGGGTCGGCAACCTGAGGCTCCGGAGCCACATGCGGCTCTTTTAGAAAATATTGTGGCTCTTTGAAAATTGGCTGGTTTTTATTTTAATATAATTTATTTTTTAATTTTCAACTTTCTGCCTGTATTTTACAGGTTTTGCATTGTTCAGGATGTTTTACGGTGCAATTCACGCCCGGTAATTCCCCGAGTTGCTGCATATTCCCTTTTAGAAGTAATAATTTCTAATGAATGATATACGTGCAGAAACATTTTTACATTTTATTAATTTATCAAAACATAACGACAATAACAACGTTATTAATGCAATTTTTTATGCACGAACTATTGTTAACATGCAAGAAGCTTTTGGAGAAAGATTTAAAGAGTTTAGAAAATATAAAGCCACACTAGCTCTTTTGACAAAACCAATTGAAGCAGATATGCAGCAATTACATTTATTACCATTCCCATTGATGAATCAGGTACAATTTGAACTTCAATTATTGGATTTAAAATCCAAAGATTTATGAAATAATATATTCTTAAAACTTAATTCTGAACTGGAAAGTTTAGAAAGAGAAAAGTTCATTTTATCCAGCATAAGTGGACCGAAATTCGCAATCTTCAAGATGTAGATAAAGTTGTTTTCGAAGCTTGGAATTGTCTTCCAGAATCGTTCAATCATTTAAAAAATTATGCTTTTGGACTACTGACAATTTTCGGATCCACACATTACTGTGAGCAAGTCTTTTCACATATGAAATTAATAGTCAGTAAAGAAGTAATCTTACTGACCTGAAACTTGAGTGCTGCCTTAAGTTAAAAATTACTGAATATTTACCAAATATTGAAGTCTTATCGAACACTTTGCAAGTAGCAATCGTCCCAGTAAAAAAATTATTATATTGTAATATACTGGCAAGTGCAATAGGTATCACAAACTAAATGTATAAGTAAATATTAATTTATTTATACATTATATATTAATAACAATTTTTACGTTTTTTTCTTAAATATAGCATATATTTTTTATCGTCTCTTCCATGTTTTTGTTTTCAATATAGATTTGGCTCTTTGTCACTGAAAGGTTGCAGACCCCTGGTTTAGAACAAAGAAACGATTATTTTGTGTTCTACTTGGAACTGATCTCACTTATTATTTACGTTACAGCAAAAATATAGATTGAAAAACCGTACAAAATACGGATACTCCAACTATTCCTTGATTGAATCAAAAAAATTGAATCCAAAAGTCTGGAGTCGATAGCTTTTGTTCGACTCCCGACTTCTTCAAAAAGCTTCGACTCTCGACTCCGACTCCGACTCCCCATCCCTGCTTGCTACACAAATAACTGTTTTTTGATAATTTTAAACAGAGGTCATAAAAAAGTTTAAAACATTTTTTAACCCTTTAAATTAATGTTGTAAATGTACATATTTTAGCATATTAAATAGCAATGAGTGCGGTTTTCGCTAAAGCCATTTTTCCTAATTATATATGAGATGTTGTCGGGTGTCAGTTAACTTAACATAAGGTTACGGCCAACGTATATAATTAGAATGATTTAAACAGAATGTTTCTGATTCAGAGCTGAATTGCAAATGTTACAAGTTATTTTCTCAAAGTTAATAGTCCAATTTAATGTAGTTTATTTGACTTATTATAAATAATGGTTCCTCTAGACTTTCTTTGTGGAAAATTTTCGAATGTTACAAGTCAGTAGCGTATCCAAATAAAACATATATAGGTAACATTAACAACAATATTAAAAGTATTGAATGTTGGGAAAAATAAGCAATCACAGAATTGCCAATTTTTTAATTTTGCTACATATTATATTTTTAATAAGAAGAGTATAAATTTGGCTTATACTAGCTTATATTTAAACCAATAATAAATTTAACAAACAAACATTTAGCCCAACTAGACTTTCTGTATTGTTGAAAAATATTAACATTTAAAAAAAAAATATTGTGTGGTATCAAAAGAAAGCTCTTAAGACGCAGATTAAGTCCTTATATTTTTTAGTTTTTGAAATATGTATACGTTTTTTTTTATTTGATACAGTCCAAAATATGGCCGTTAGGTAATATTGGGGTGAGGATTAATAAAAAAATATTTAAAAATATCAAGAGGCCTTAGTTTTTGAGTTATAGTCAATTTTAGGTACTTTTTTCCGATTTACTCAAAAACAGTTAGCCAAAATCCAAAATGAACCTTATTTTTGTTATCTACGGCCCAATGTGTATCAATTTTGAGCAAAATCCGAAATATGTTTTCCTGATACAGTCCAAAATATGGCCGTTAGGTAATTTTGGAGTGAGGATTAATAAAAAAATATTTAAAAAAATCAAGAGGCCTTAGTTTTTGAGTTATAGTCAATTTTATGTACTTTTTTCCGATTTACTCAAAAACAGTTAGCCAAAATCCAAAATGAACCTTATTTTTGTTATCTACGGCCCAATGTGTATCAATTTTGAGCAAAATCCGAAATATTTTTTTTTGTAAAAATTCGTGATTTTTTTTCAAAGGGGTACCCCTTACGATTTTTTCCATTTTTTCCATTTTCAAGGGTTTTGTCTAATGATACATGCTTTTTGTATAAGTTTGGTTACTAAGGCCCCAATTTTTTTCTAGACTAAAATGGACATGAGGAACTCAAAAATTTAAAGCAGAGGTCCCTATCTTTTACCGTTACTAAGATATAATTTTTTGAAAAATTAAATTTTATTACAAAAATTTCAAAATTTAAAAAAAAATTTTTTTGTTTAGTATATGTTTAAAAAAGTGCTTTTACCATATTTCAGACCTTAGAACTTCAAAAGTTCCAACCACAGGTCCCTATCTTTTTTAGTTTTTGAAATATGTATACATTTTTTTTTATTTATTTTTTTGAAAAAAAAAGTTTTCCTATTACAGTCCAAAATATGGCCGTTAGGTAATTTTGGGGTGAGGATTAATAAAAAAATATTTAAAAAAATCAAGAGGCCTTAGTTTTTGAGTTATAGTCAATTTTAGGTACTTTTTTCCGATTTACTCAAAAACAGTTGGCCAAAATCCAAAATGAACCTTATTTTTGCGATCTACGGCCCAAAATGTATCAATTTTGAGCAAAATTCGAAATAATTTTTTTGTAAAAATTCGCGATTTTTTTCCAAGGGGTACCCCTTACGATTTTTTCGATTTTTTGCAATTTTTAAGGGTTTTGTTTAATGATACATGCTTTTTGTATAAGTTTGGTTATTAAGGCCCCAATTTTTTTCTAGACTAAAATGGACATGAGGAATTCAAAAATTTAAACCAGAGGTTCCTATCTTTTACCGTTACTAAGATATAATTTTTTGAAAAATTAAATTTTATTACAAAAATTTCAAAATTTTACAATAAATTTTTTTGTTTAGGATATGTTTAAAAAGGTGATTTTACCATATTTCAGAACTTTGAACTTCAAAAATTCCAACCGCAGGTCCCTATCTTTTTTAGTTTTTGAAATATGTATACATTTTTTTTTATTTTTTTTTTTTTGAAAAAAATAGTTTTCCAAATACAGTCCAAAATATAGCCGTTAGGTAATTTTGGGGTGAGGATTAATAAAAAAATATTTAAAAAAATCAAGAGGCCTTAGTTTTTGAGTTATAGTCAATTTTAGGTACTTTTTTCCGATTTACTCAAAAACAGTTAACCAAAATCCAAAATGAACCTTATTTTTGTGATCTACGGCCCAAAGTGTATCAATTTTGAACAAAATCCGAAATATTTTTTTTTAAAAAATTCGTGATTTTTTTTCAAAGGGGTACCCCTTACGATTATTTCGATTTTTTGCCATTTTCAAGGGTTTTGTTTAATGATACCTGCTTTTTGTATAAGTTTGGTTATTAAGGCCCCAATTTTTTTCTAGACTAAAATGGACATGGTGAACTCAAAAATTTAAACCAGAGGTCCCTATCTTTTACCGTTACTGAGATATAATTTTTTGAAAAATTAAATTTTATTACAAATATGTTTTAAAATGTGCCTTTACCATATTTCAGACCTTTTGAAATATTTTTATGTTATGAAATATTCACAAGAATCTTAAAATCGACACGAGTAAAATTCTATTTTTAGTCAACCGATTTTTACCAAAAGTTGATCAACTCGTGCCATTGACGTCAGAAGCTTAAATATGAAGTTTCATAAAAATCCTTTTAGCCGAATTTGCTGTGTATGTGTACATGGACAGGTGGGCGGACAGACAGACAGACAGATGGACAGACGGCCAGACGGACGAACGGACAGACATACCGACAGACATCATGCTAAAAATAGTCAAAACGTCATGTAGGGACCTCAATTCGTAGAGATCCATCGAAATGTTGAAATGTCAAAATCGGTATGATCACAATACCTCTCTTATATATGTTGGCGGTCGGTAAAAAGTACAATCAGAACGGAAAAATTGTTGCAATCCTCTCTTTGAATGCCGCTTCGTCTGGGAGTGAGTTCCACAAGTCAAATACTCTGTTAGAGATGAAATGTTGTCTCTGCTGTCTGGAGTATTTCTCGTGCTTCAGCTTGAAATGGTGACCACGAAGACGTTGATCCAAATTGAGTTGAAACAGCGATGACATGTCAGTAGAGAACTTGCCAGTGGTTATCCTAAAACGGTCAAAATCGGTATGATCACAATACCTCTCTTATATATGTTGGCGGTCGGTAAAAAAGTTTGAAATTTGGGGGGGGGGGAGAAATGAAGCCATTAGTCAATACATAATATTAATTCAATTAAAACTTAGATAAAAATCTAATTGCAGAAAAAAGTTAGTGGGATTTATTCATTTAAATCTTATTGTGCCGAAATTTTAGCCAGTTATTTAAAATTAGTTCAAAAAATTTAAATGAATGCTCTTAGTACTCAAATTAACGAATAAAAGTGATTATCTAAGATGGGATTACTGTAGATTTTGATGTAATTATAGGTCAAGTATGTCCTATTAAATAAAAAAAAAATAATGATGTATATTTTGTTACTAATTTTATTTCAAATTGTTAGTTTTGTATAACAAACTTGTCTACAAACGCATCTCTGGGGGTTAGACGTACCGTTAATAAACATTCCTGGAAATAAAGGTCTCTCTTTTATACTCATATGACTAATATGAAGTACTTCTATAATTTTAAATTAAGATATACGATTGTGTTGCCATAATTATGACCAGTAATATGAATTGCTAATGATACTTTTATACAAGACTTACTAGTGACACCTACAAAGGATGAAAAAACCTTGAAACTAACAACCCTGAAGCACACAGAGAAAATTTATACTCCTATGTAAATCAGACTTCATTCCATATCCTTCATAGAATAACTTATATGTATAGAAGATAAGAATAACTTATGTTAATGGTTTTCAAAGGAAATTAAAAAGGATAATAGAGTTTTAATAAACCACAGCAACTATACCAGGCAAGGAAGGTCAGCGAAGTATTGAGAAATGACATTATCGGTGGCGGCGCTGTGCTTCAAGGCAATATGGCTGTTATCTCTAGTACTCAGCTATCAATAGGCTAATAGCGAACAGGTTAATTTAAGCACAGTACATTTTTATTTTATGAAAATGCGAGTGAATATTTGTGAAATTTATTAATTGTTAAGCGCTATACATGTTTCTAGGTCAGGGATCGGCAACCTTTCAGTGACAAAGAGCCAAATCTATATTGAAAACAAAAACAATAACATGGAAGAGTCGCTAAAAAATATATGCTATATTTAAGAAAAAAACATAAAAATTGTTATTAATATATAATGTATAAATAAATTAATATTTACTTATACATTTAGTTTGTGATACCTATTAAACTTGCCAGTATATTACAATATAATAATTTTTTTACTGGGACGATTGCTACTTGCATAGTGTTCGATAAGACTTCAATATTTGGTAAATATTCAGTAATCTTTAACTTAAGGCAGCACTCAAGTTTCAGGTCAGTAAGATTACTTCTTAACTGACTATTAATTTCATATGTGAAAATACTTGCTCACAGTAATGTGTGGATCTGAAAATTGTCAGTAGTCCAAAAGCATATTTTTTTAAATGATTGAACGATTCTGGAAGACGATTCCAAGCTTCGAAAACAACTTTATCTACATCTTGAAGATTGCGAATTTTGGTCCACTTATGCTGGGTAAAATGAACTTTTCTTTTTCTAAACTTTCCAGTTCAGAATTAAGTTTTAAGAATATATTATTCCATAAATCTTTGGATTTCATATCCAATAATTGAAGTTCAAATTGTACCTGATTAATCAATGGGAATGGTGATAAATGTAATTGCTGCATATCTGCTTCAATTGGTTTTGTCAAAAGAGCTAGTGTAGCTTTATATTTTCTAAACTCTTTAAATCTTTCTCCAAAAGCTTCTTGCATGTTAATAATAGTTTGTGCAAAAAAAAAAAAAAATGCATTAATAACGTTGTTATTGTCCTTATGTTTTTGAAAATTAATAAAATGTAAAAATGTTTCTGCACGTATATCATTCATCAGAAATTACTTCTTGTAAAAGAAAATATGCAGCAACTCGGGGAATTACCGGGCGTGAACTGCACCGTAAAACATCCTGAACAATACAAAACCTGTAAAGTACAGGCAGAAAGTTGAAAATTAAAAAATAAATTATATTAAAATAAAAACCAACCAATTTTCAAAGAACCACAATATTTTCTAAAAGAGCCGCATGTTGCCGACCCCTGGTTTAGGTGTATAACAGAAAATAGGCATCAAATTACAGTATTTAAAGTTTAATTTAAGTAGATTTATTGGTGTAATTTTTAGCTGAGCAGGAGTTAAATGCCGGGCACGTAATTTTATGTGGTACATCTGAGTGTCGGTCATCTGAATTTACAATATATGGATTCTGTTTGCAAACAAGTGCATTATGTTCATAACCTCATGAAATAAAATTAGTTTTAGACAGGAGCAGCTAAAAGTTAAATATTCAACTGCTGGTGCAAGCATATTAGTGCAGTTTAGTTTTCTGCGACAAATGTAATGAACAAACTCGCATAGTATCCATAACCAAATCTTTTCCCAATCTGGACTTAATATTTACTTTCCCTCCATTTTTCTTAAGAAAAGAAAAAACTAAGATGCCTATCTTTGTCTTGAATGACAAAAAACACTACAATTTGTTCTATTTTTATAGTTTTTCACAACTTCTATCGACATTCTAAAAAAATTCAACACTAGAACATATGTAATAAGATCAAACAGTACTAGAGTGCCTAGTACAATATTTGACCACTAGACTGCGTATTCGAGCGTGTCAGTTCTCAATAAGATTCGTGTAAAGCAAACGGTTCAAGGAGAAGTACAAGAGTCGCAATTTTATCAAATGATCCATTAATTCATGTATAAATATTCTAGTTCCTCCTCTGTATTTCCGATAAATTTTTGATTTATTATTCCTGAAAGGATGTCGTAATAATTTGTCATGGTGGATTTTGTAGTCGTTCACGGTGAATCAAAGGAATTACTATCGATTACATATTAATCATAGTGTCAGTTTTCTATGAGATTATGTTAACACATTTTAATCTCACAAATTAAAATATTATTATTACAAAATTATATTTTGAACGTTGTCTGTTGGTTTAACTATTCGCCTCACTCAAATAAATTCCTTGTTATATTAAGTCTAAGATCTTTCTAGTTATCTTGTATACTAGTCAACCTTTTTAAAATGACGGCATTCTTATATAAAATATGAAAAAAAGGATATAAAATGTTAGGATTTATCATCCGTTGTTGTAAATATTTCAAATATGTAAACCTTTTTATGTAATGAGTACGAAAGCTAGTTTTATGTTGTTTTCGACCTGACAATTTGTATTTGTATCATAAAAACCCTAAACCATTACAGGGCGCAGTCGGTTGGATTAGGTAGTATTAAATAACAGCATCATTATTGAAAAATATAGATTTTTAAATCTTTAATTAGCGCAAAACTTGAGTTGATTATGTGATGATGAATTTCTTGCTACTAGTAATATTAATAATGCCGATCAATTAAATGAAAAGATAATAATTTTACTAAACCATCAACTTTTATCAATTCAACTTTATTTGGGAGAAATGTACAGTCTACAGATAGATGAAATATGGAGAAATAATTGTAAAATTAAGATATTGTAAATATTAAATAAATGTTTATGTGTACATAATTTATAAAAAGGGAGAAGTGACTTATGTATTTCTGTACTAACCTGTTTAGACCAGTGTTCCCCAACCTTTTTTTATGGCGTTTTTTAGAAAGTAATGTGTACCGCAAAAATTTTATATTTTTTATTGCACTGATTATAAACACAAAAAAACACAAAGTACTTGTATAAAATACATCCTAGCAGCAGAGTAGAAATAACTTGGCCTAATATTTTCTAACAGAGATATTATTTACCATGACCATGGAAACGTTACATATAAGTATGAAAAAACATCTCAAATAAAAGTTTTTAGTTATTGCATTTATAGCAACTTTAATTAAATAAATATTTTCGAAATATTTTTCTGTTGATGTAAATATTCGCAAAAATCTTAAAATCGACACGAGTAAACTCCCATTTCTAGTCAACCGATTTTTACCAAAATTTGATCAACTCGTGCCATTGATGGCAGAAGCTTAAATATGAAGTTTCATAAAATTGCCTTTAGCCAAATAAAAAATCACATATAATTAATGAAAATAGAAACAAATTATTACTTAAGCAATTTACAGATTAAGGACCGAGATTTTCATCTCAAAATTAAGTGGGTTATAATTTATTAGGCGAGTAGTTGCAAAGTAAAAAAAAAAAAATCTCGCGGATCGGTGGTGGGAAAAACTGGTTTAGACCATTTTATGTAGTGTTTAAGAAATTCTTATGCTGTTCTTCACACGCTTCATATTGATACATAAGTGAATTTCTGGTTTATACAAAATAATTTTGCAATTTTAATGATTAATTTTTATTTTCAGGACAACTACAATGTACTACATATATCAGCGATGCATTCCCGAGAGGAAATCGTCAAAAATCTTCTCTCAAAGAAAGGAGTCGACCCATTTTCCACCGGAGGGGTAAGTATCCTACTTGGGTAAAATAGGGCCGGCCCAACGAACTCTAGCGCCCCGGGCAAATATTTGAATTGCGCCCCTTAATGAATGATAGGTATATTTTTAAAAAAATATATTATTTATATTGGTTTAAAGCCCATTTTTCAAAATATATTATTTAAAAAAATAAAATTATTATAAAGGAAGAATCATCTACTAAAAAAAGATAACTGAATTTGCATTAATAATTTATTTATTAAATTAAAAAAACAACTACGTTAAATAATAATTTAATAATTAATAGATATTTACCTTTCTTATTAGGAGAACGTATTTTTAATATTTTATGACGATCTTAATTTTTTTATATGTCAATTTGAGTTTAATTTAAATAATGTTATAAATGTGTCATAAAAGTACAAAAAGCATGAAAAACCAAAGACATTTTGGAATTTTTCGTTAAGTGGTCGAAAACACCCGATGTAGTTTTATTTTTCAACTCGCGCATGGTACTCAAACACATATGTAAATGAATATCGGACGGAACTTTATACCTAGTATCCCTAAACTTTAAGATTTACTGTTGAAAAAGTACGTGATTTATACTGCCTATTACCATAAAACAATTTCACTCACAAAAGCGCGAAAAAATAAATATATATACATAGTATAAAATTCAATATCCTTAATTTTGCGCTCCATGTTTAGCGGCGCCCCGGGCTGGAGCCCGGTTCGTCCGTACCTCGGGCCGGCCCTGTCTGAAAATATTTCGGTTAACCACATTCCAATCTAACTTTGTGGATTTCCTTTTTCCATATCGTGCGTGAAGAAGAACGGATATATATTAAAAAAGAAACCCCAAAAGGAACTATATCAAATTGTTATGTTACTATAGAAACTGTCATAGTTCTGGTGTTCGGGAGAAGTTGTAATCTTATTTCCCGTATTTTATTGAAAAAACAAATAAAAATTTATAAGAAGCAAATTTTTCTGAAGTCTAGTTGTGGTTTTTACAGCCCAGGCAACAAACAGCTATCCACATAGTGTGTTCGAGACAGACTGGTGTTGCCACATCCATTCTTAGGGCTCTTCTTGCAGCTGCTGGTAAAGAAATCAGACTCAAACCAGACGGGGTAAGTAAATATTTTATATAAAATCTAAAAGCTCTTAAGAAGAACTTTGTTGACATGTTAAAACATGACTGCAATCTCTAACGAAATGAAATAGTTACTATAATCATATTAAGTGTACCGGAAAGTTTTTTCGTTTATTTGGTAGGGGAAAGTGTTGTACCTTGAGTATGTTGTACCCTGAAACGTTAAGTAGTACAGCTTGGTAGTACCATCTAGGCACTCATATTTGAAAACAGTGACCACTTAGATCCCAGATGTCATGTAAGTTGTATTTACAGTACGATTCTAGGATTCCCCATGTTTTTATGACGCATAAAGTGAATTGTGATAACAGAAGTAAAAATTAACTTGTTTGTTGTTTATTTTTTCGTGGTGTTAATACCCATTATTGTTCCAAGATATTTGGCAGAGATATAATGTGAACATTGGTAAGTTCAATCCACCAGTTTATTTAACTTTCTGTCATTACCTATTTCTGTGGGATAATGTTTTCTTGTACAAAGCCATATAGTTGTACCCTGAAACATATCGTATGTTGTCCCTGGAAACACTGTTTCACGGTACAATAGGTTGTTTTTGACTAGGTACACTAAGGTATTATTTGAAAATGTATTTTTTCAGATTCATTATGTCACGTAGCAAAAGTGGCAAGAAAAGGGGTAGTATTAGCCCTGAAAGAATGTTAACGGCATTACAAGCTATATGTCAAACAGATACTGAAAAAAAATCGGTATAAGAGAAGCAAGTAAAGTTTTCCATATTTCTCCTGCTACATTAAGTAGGCATTTAAAATTATATAAACAGTCTGCACAAATAAGTTACATATATTCACCAAAATATGATAATAAAAGAATTTTCTCTGCGGAAGAAGAAAAAAGTTTAGTTAATTATATTGTTACTGTAGCCAAAATGAAATACGGTCTTACTAAAAAAGGAGTAAGACAACTAGCTTATAAGTATGCTACTGCAAGCAAGAAAATATATCCAACGAAATGGAATGAAGAAAAGATAGCCGGATTAGAATGGATGCGATCTTTTATGAAGAGGCATGGAAAAGAACTGTCCATCCGTAAACCAGAGGCTACCAATTTAGCTAGATGTACCAGCTTTAACAAAACTAATGTTGACAATTTCTTTAATAATGTTGAAAGTGTGCACAAAAGATTTGGCCCATTCCCTCCGCAAAGGATATGGAATATTGATGAAACTCTGGATGTTTCTGCATACGGTCCATTGAAGACTTATTACAACCAAAGTGTTGATGACTGGCTTGTAAATAATCCAGGAAAAACCTTTGATATTTATTCGATTTCTGGAGTCTTGGGAAAAATATATTACCGTGCTTTTAATGCCAATAATATCTCATGGTTTTAAAACTGCATGCATTTTTCCCTTGGACCGTGGCATTTTCATAGAAGAAGATTTTTTAGAGTCGTCAGTAACAGACCGTCCCAATCCAGAAAAGCCAAAGCATTTACCAGCTATCACTGTAGGAACGTCAATAGAACACTATGCAAAGGACGGTCCATCAACTGATTCTTTAGTATCTGCCTCTGACAATGATTCAGTTATTCTATCTTCAGAAGCAGTGCAACCATTTCCAAAAGCTGAGCCTAGAAAAGTGGGTAACAGGGGACGAAAACCAGGAAGAACTCGTATTGCTACAGATACTCCAGAAAAACTCGAAATAATGAGAACTAAACACTCAAAGAAGTCAGCTACACAAGTAAAAAAGAAACTGAGGTTAGACACTTCTTCAGAAGATGACGTTGTATTAGAATTCAATTATATTTTCGTTCTAAATTTATCAGTTAATAAAATTTTGTAATACGAACCAGCAATAAAATTATTTATCTACCTAAACCGACATTTTTTTAAGATATAAAAATCTCTTCAAAGTACAACATATGGTGTTTCGTGGTACAACACCTTACTGTACCATGAAACACATTGACTACAAAAGAAATTGTTTAAATATGAATAATGAAATATTGCTTAACTGCCATAAAACCGAAATAATTGTGTGCATTAAAATGTATTATAACTTTTAATGCATTCATAGTACTAAAAATAAAATATTTGTCTCTTATATAGAGAAAATATGAAAAAGCGTTTCTAGGTATAACACTTTCCCCTACTATTAAAATAGAAACAAATCGAAAGAAAAAAAATGTACTTTATTGAGTAAAATAGATACCATTGTGATCTATAACACTCTGCCATTTTTCATGAAGAGAAAATATTCTCGATTTATAAAATTCCTGATTTTTTGAAGGAAAAAATTATTCAAGGCTCATTTTAACATGATTCATATCTCTAAGTGTCTTGTTTCTTAAAAAGTGTTCCAGTGACCGAAATAAGTGATAGTCGGAGGGTGAAATGTCTGCTGAGTAGGGTGGGTGTATTAGGACCTCCCAATCAAGCTCGGAAATTTTTTCACATGTCTTTTTTTGATGAATGAGGTCAGGCATTGTCGCCTTGAAGAATAACTCCTCTTCTATTCACAATTTCTGGCCGATTTCTGGTCAAGTTCTGATTCAGTCGATCCAATTGTTCACAATAGAGATCAGAATTAACACTTTGCCCCGGTTTTAACATCTCATTATTCCTTTATAGGGCCTTCCAGATCGAAGTTCATCATCCAAGCATAAATTTCCTGATTTAAATTTTTTAAACCACTGTTGACATGTGCGTACACTTAGTTTATCACTATAAACAGTGTAAATGTTTTATGTAGCAACTGTGGCAGATTTTTTTTATGGTACTCAAACAACATTAAACAGCATAAAATGTTTTGATGAAAATTCTTCCGTCATTTTAAAATGCAAGGATTTAAAATGAAACGAAAACAATAATTAGGTACTCAAGATTACTGAGTTTAATCGAAACGCAAAAGACGTCTGTTTAATTCAGCGAATAAGTCGTGACTAGTTCGCATACTGCACTAATAATAAAAACGAAAAAACTTTCCGGTACACCTAATATATTATGCAACGAGTATGAAATGCAAGTTTCATACTATGCTTTTTTCACGATTATAACTTTATTACTTATTTAATTTTTGAAAAGTCGTGGAAAAAGTTTTTTTTTTACTCCAGACATTTTTTGTTAAACGAGCTATTTTAATATTTCCTATGTAGATATAAGGGATTCTTGGTAATGTACGCGGTAATCTTATGCCATTAATCATCCTTATTAGCGCGACAACACAAGGTGAGATTTTGTCTTATGGCAAGAACAAACGCTTTAGCGTTTGTGGTCACAGGCGTGCTTTTATTAATTAAATGCCATTAATAATGTCAGTGGAAAATTAATCTTATCATTCTTAATTAAAGAGGAACACGATTTTTCTCTGTTGTGTTTGAAAATATAAAAGAAGAGTTCAAATGAAAAATTAACAGTCTGAATAGCTGGTACCCATTGGTGATATTATTCGGGCGAGAATAATATGTTTACATTACTCTCATTTCACAATCATTCACCCCTCATCCAGGTGTAGGAGCTCGCCCCCTGCCATCGGCGATTAGCCTCGATGCAGAAATAGGCTGATGTAAAATAAATAAAATGATAAATATTAGGATTTTTAGTAGGCTGTATAATTCTTGACCAATATGAAAAAAAGTTTTAATTTTTAAGAGATATATCAAATTTTACATTTTTTTTCCTCTGCGCCTGTATATTATTATACTAAATGATGCTATATTATTTTATCTTCGCCAAAAAATATGTAAAAAACTTTTGCCACCACTCTATTTCCCAGAGGGGTTGAACTAAAAATCTGAAAAAATTTCAATAATGCACATTGATGGGAACTGGAATAATTCAACAGGAATTTTTGATCAAGTTAGTTTTTCGAAAAATAAAGATTTTTTTGTACACAATTAAGGAAAACAAGGTTAATTTCCATAAGTATATTAGGATTGGTCGAAACATCATCTTGGCCATATGGCTTTTACATATCCAAACATGTGAAATCAATATGGTCAAATGAAAGACGGAGGTCTAGAAACGGAGAGCTGAACTTATCTGTGTTGATGCGCCACCTAGACGTTAGGAACTTATTTATGAACGAAAAAAATCAATAAAAATACAATAATATTCTAGACAATTTTTATTTGAACAACAGATTTTTAACATTTATTGGATGTCAAATAATACGTTCACAGAATATTTTAGAGATCAGTTAAACGTTTTAAATTTACATTATTGAGTACAATCACAAGAGTATATAGTATACAGAGATTCAGTTCAATGTAACAAAAAAATATATAGGGTATATAGAAAACAGTGTATCCATCTATTGTCCAATAATAAAACTAATACACATACTTTCTTTATATATATATATATATATATTCTGTTACACATAGACAAAAGGCAGAAAACACAGCACCCCCACTACAAAATTAATTAAAATTACAGTCATTTATATTTTTTATTTAATTTCACCTTAAGGTGTTCTAAAACAAATACAAGAATAGCCAACAAGTATCCTACAATCAATATCTTGAAAGCAGCGCTTACGTGGTCTAAAGATAAAACCAAAGACTTCCCTCCACAAATTTTTCCCAAAAGAGACTTCCTAATAGTTTCCTCCTTAATATCTTCCTTCCATTTCAACAACAACCCACTCTCAAAAACCCAAAGTAACATCCGATTAAAATCATCAAACAATGGATGACCTTTGGAGAAAACAATACTTATAAAATGAGTAAGAATTGTAGATTGGAATACATATATCATTGGTGAACCATCAGAATTGGTATATTGTTGAAAAATTAGAAAATTTGTTGGTATTCTTGATTTTGCTGTAGCAAAATCTCGGTTGTGAGCAGTTCTATTCGCACAACTTAGTGTTAAGTCACAAGTAATAATTCTATCATAGAATTCTCTCTCTGTTTTACTTACAGAAGCATCATATAAAGATCTCACATTGACATTAGCACCAAATTTTAAACCAGATTTCAACAATTCTTTATCATTTTGTATTTGAGTTTCGTATTGTGGTTGCACCAAAATCGAAAGCAATCTTGATTGATATATAGTAACAAGAATTAAACTAATATAAACCCAAATAATAAAAAGGATTCTTATACAAGCAGTTTTAGGATAAACTGGTAGAGTTACAGTCAATAGTATCGATACTGAGTTTAAAATACTTGAACTCCATTCTTGGAAAGACATTATTTCAAATTCAAGTATTCGTGCAGCAATAGTCCAAGTTATAGGTAAAATTAATAAGAAACAAATTAAAATTATCCAAATATTTTCAGGAAATATAATAGTTAGTCTCTTCCAATATGGTATTGTTGTTGCTTTTGGTACTATCCAAACTAATGCGTCTTGGAGATATGAAATGGTGACATCGAAGTCCCATGCATGAGTGAAATTGTTTGGCCACATTCCGATGACTATATCAGCTTGATAAGTTTGTAGTTCATAAAACATGTCTGTATAGCTTCCATTTGGTAAACGAAGGCCCCAAGTTTTGTATTTTGCACCCAAAAATTCGATATTGAAACCCATTTTTTGTTGGATTGCTCTTAAACAACGAATTTCTATACCATCAAATTTGCCTTCGAATGATACGTAGGGTTCTATAGGCATTGCTAATATTTTTAAACTATTACAATTTTGTTTTTTAGATTTTAAACTGGGACATAAAATTTCTTTTTGCTCCAAATCTTCAAAAATTATAATATTTTTTATGAAATACTTTTTTGATTCTTCAAAAATTTCTGTTTTATTCTTTCCTATTATTATAAATGTTGCTCTTGGATTCCAAGTGGAAATTCTTGATAGTTTTTGGAATAACTCACCAGGTGGTGTTGTTTCCAGTACTATAAAATAGGAAGTTGTTTTCTGGAGTACTTCAAATTTTGTTGTAGGGTTGTATAAGACTTTTGCTTGGAATAAATCGAGGTAATTTGCACCCAGATCCCCTTCTAAATAATATGCCAAATGGTCCAGATTGATTTGATTTTGGATTTTATTCAGGCATACCTTTATTTTTGTATTGGATTTTTGTTCCGGGATTTTGATTCCGGAAATATTTGAGCAGCAAAAATAAAATATTAATATTGTTTGATAATTTTCTTTATACATTCTTGGCTTAAATTTTGTAACTTATTTTCTTTTTTGTATTTAATTAACTTGATTGCTGATAACTGATCTCAGGATTTTTGGCAGTAAGTTACCAAAAGTTCTCTACTGATAGACAAGACAAAACAGTTTAGGACCAAAACATTATTATTACGACTGAATTTTTTAACTGACTAAAGAATTTCATTTTTCTGTAATGAAGTCAATTTATGTGTTTAATTTCAACTAACACTAAGTAAATCCCAGAAAAATATACTAACAATATTTATTTTATAAATATTGAGTTTATAAATAACGAAGTTAATCGTCTGAAAATGTCTATTTTTAATTTTGTTTTTGGGCATTTTTAATTTGATTTTGGTTTTACAAAAATTCTAAGTTTTGCTTTGTTAAGTGACAGGTTTTATCAGGTATCTTGTACACTAGTACTTGTTAGATCTTCAGTCAGCTGATCTATATAGTTTTCAGGGGCAGTCTTGTCAATATTTCTTCCAAAAGCCTACCCACTGTCAATATGGTTAAATTTTTGTCTCAGAAAATTCTTCCACCTTATATATCCAAGTATCCTGTATACCAATACTCGCTGTAACTTAGGTTAGATGATTTTAAGTTTAAGTTAGCAAGAATACAGTACATTAAAAACCAATTACACAGTAAAAAAGAAATCGGCTGTGGCCACCACAGGACCGACCGCCATCATAAAGTACTTGTATAAAATACATTCTAGCAGCAGAGTAGAAATAACTTGGCCTAATATTTTCTAACAGAGATATTATTTACCATAACCATGGAAACGATACATATAAGTATGAAAAAATTGAGACTTTCGAAAAAAAATTCGAAATTTTTCGTTTTATCAAAAAATGTCTCAAATAAAAGTTATTAGTTATTGCTTTTATAGCAACTTTTTTTCAATAATTTTTTTCGAAATATTTTTTTGTTGTGAAATATTCACAAAAATCTTAAAATCGACACGAGTAAACTCCCATTTTTAGTCAACCGATTTTTACCAAAAGTTAATCAACGTGCCATTGATGACAAAAGCTTAAATATGAAGTTTCATAAAATTTCGTTTAGCCGAATTTGCTCTGCACGTGTACACGGACAGACAGACAGACAGACAGACGGGCAGACAGACCGACAGACATCATGCTAAAAATAGTCAAAACGTTATGTAGGGACCTCAATTCGTGGAGATCCATCGAAATCTCGAAATATCAAAATCGGTCGGTAAAAGGAAATGTAGAAAAGCTTAATAAATTAAGTAAAATTGATAAAACTAACTTGGTTAGCAAATGTGTCGAATAAATCCAGTGTATTAATGTTATTTAATATTCCAATAATATAGCAATAAAACAGCGACTGGGAACAAAAATCACACCATTCATAACATTGTATGGAAAGCACATATCACTCACTGTCATACTACTATAATAACAATTATAAAAACTTATACTTCTAACAAACATAGCACCTCAGTACCTCACAGTGACATTAAGAATGAAATAGGTAGAATGGTGCTAGAAGAATGGGACAAAGCATGGAAAGAAATAAATAACAACAAATTACGAGGAATAAAAGAGGACACAAAAAATGGCACACACTCAATAAAAGGAAACAACAGATAACGATTACCAGATTGCGCATTGGCCATACTCTAGCAACCAATAAATACATACTGGATAAATCCGATCCCCCCAAATGCAACGTATGTAACACCCAACTAACCGTTGAACATCTCCTGATCGCATGCCCAAAATCAATGCATGCTCAAGAGGACGACACAAAAATAAAATACCACCAACATTGAAGGAATCCCTCTCCAACAACATGGAAATAATGGAACGGATAATACAGTTCACAGAAGAAACTGATCTCGCCCCTCAAATATAAAACGAATAAAATATCAAAATATATGTATATACCTATTAAATAAATTAATATGTATTATTTAATGTAACTATAATGTACAGGGACACTAATCACCATTGTAATAGATGTGTCTTAAATTGTGTAAAAAAAAAAATTATACTATCTTTATAACTATTTGATGAGAATAAGACACACAATCAGCTGACACGTCAGTTATGATCAAGCATTATTACTTTTGGGCTGTGTAAAAGCTGATGCTTCCCAGCCAATCATAGACAGCGCTGGCTCTACACAGTAGACAGATTATGCAACGCATCGAGGTGCCTTCTGTTAGAAGCGCTAAAATGAGCTATCTTTTTTTTGTTATAATTTGGATCAGTATTAATTTTTTTGGTCTCTAAGTTTAAAAATAGACTGTAGATACCTACAAAATCTTGAAATTCACAATAAATTGTATATAAATTTGAAATTAATGTTGACGTCGTTTAAATTTCATACATCCTTCCAGGATAAAAATAATAGTGGACAAAATATATCCTGCTAACAAAATTTTAAAAGCAGTCCCCATATGTTCTAATGATAAGACAAGAGATTTATCACTATAAATCTTACCAATAAAAGATTTCCTCATAGTTTCATCTTTAATATCATTTTTCCATTTCACCAAAAGTCCACTCTCCGAAATCCACAGCAAATTCTTATTATATTCATCAAAAATAGGATGTCCTTTACAAAAAACAATATTAATATGATGGGTATGCAAAGTAGATTTAAAAATATAAATCATAGGAGATCCATCTGAATTGGTAAAAAATTGAAGTATCATAAAATCTGCTGGTAATTTTGATTTAGCAGTTGCAAAATCTCTTTTATAGGCTGTTCTATTTGGACAAGTTAATGTTAAATCACAAACCACCATCTTATCATAAATTTTTTGTTCGATTTCATCATCAGTACCAGCAAAAAGAGATTTTATATTCACATTTGCACCAATAGACATTTTAGAATTTAGTAAGTCTTCAACTTCTTCGATCTGCTTTTCATATTGTGGTTGTACTAAAATAGACAGAAGTTTTGACTGGTAGATTGTAACCAAAATTAAACTTACATATACCCAAATGATAACCATTAATCTCAATGAAATAGTTTTTGGAAAATTTGGTAGTGTTACATTTAAAATAACTGAAAATGATTTTAGAAACGTTGTCCAAGTTTGATATGAATTATATTCCTTAGATGTCAAAGCTCTAGCTGCTAAAGTCCATACAGGAGGCAAAAGAATTATAGTTGCTATCAAAGTTATCCAAATTTCTTTTGGAAAAATAATACCCAATCTCTTCCAGTGTGGTACTTGCTGGGCTTTTGGAACTAGCCATACTAATACATCTTGGAGATATGTAACTGACGCATCAAAATCCCAATGATGGGTGAAATTAGTAGGCCACATACCAACAACAATATCTGCTTCGTATGTCTGTAATTTTTTAAACATATCTGTGTAGGTACCATTAGGCAACCTAAGGCCCCAGGCTGTGTATTTAGACTCTAAGTAACTAACCTGGAACCCAAGTTTTTGTTGGATTGTTTTTAAACAACGAATTTCTAAACCATCGAGGTTTTTGGTTTTGTCGTAATATATATAGGGAGATATTGGCATTGTTAGTATTTTTAAAGTACAATTTGACCAGTTCGCTTCATCGGTGTTAATCAAATTTAGTTTATCGCTGCATTTAGTTTCAACGATTTCAATAACTCCGTCACACAGGACTGCCTTTTTCCAAGTATAATATTTTATAATCCCCAAATCTATTTCAGCGACAATTATATTTTTTATAAAGTATTTAAAGGCTTCCTTGAATATTTCTGTTTTATTTTGAGTGACGATTAAAAATTTTGCTCTTGGATTCCATGTTGAGATTGTTGATAATTTTTTAAATAGTTCTATTCCGTTAGTTTTTTCTAAAACAATAATATAGCTCCTTGCTTTGTCTAAAATGTCAAAGGTGGATTTTGGGCTATAGATTATTTTAGTTTGGACTTTTTTTAGTAGTTCTTCTCCAAAATCTCCTTCCATGAAGGTTGCTAAATGCTCGTCATTTAATTGTTTAACTGTTTCTTCCAAACAAGTGTTTATTAATTTTGTTTTTGGAATAATAATACTACAGTTGATTAGTGTAATTAAACAAATTTTTATAAACAATATTTCTTTCATGTTTTTAGGGTTTCGTAGGTACCAAGAAACTCTACCACTTATGTGTTATAAGTAAATGATCTGTTTTCAAATGTTGAAGCGAATAATAAAGTATTTTTTCAGGTTTTTTGTACTTAAATGTGTACAATTATTGTGTAATTTATAAAAAATTATGATATAAATGAAAATAAGATTACAGTGGAATACTTATTAAAAAGAGCTTAGAAGCAAAATGATTTTTAATTTGTCTTACATTTATGGTGTAATTATTAGCCCATAAAAATTGATATAAAGTGTCAATTTTAACATATTTCAGGCTTTCGTAGGTATATAGTAGTGACAGTTTATAGATTTTTTTTGTTGTAATCGCGTTAAAAATATATATTTATCTTGAAAATCAATTTACATATAAGCCGTTGATTTTGAAAGTAAGATAAGTCCATTTTGTGAAAAATATGAGTTAATGTTACGTCTTATTACAAATTGAGATTAAATTCATGTTTTTAATCATTTACAATAAATATCGATTCAATATCAGTACAAATTTGTTACTGTTAGTTTATATGGCCAACAGTATTTCAAATGCATTGATTTTGAAAGTGAGACAACTCCACTCGAATAAATTCTCTCGAACCGAAACCCGATTAATACCCCGGGATTATTATAAATTGATACAAAAATGTCGCAAGCATAATCCCTTTTTAGTACATGAAATGAAAAGTGAAGACTTTTACTCTACCAAACCTCTCGAGGAGGCAATTTTAAGAAGAAGGAAAAATACTGATAGAGAAATAGTTAACTGGTTGAATATTTCCTGGATAAGATTTTTGAGAAATGCGCCATATAAAATGTTTTATAAAACGTCAATAGAAAAAGATTCACAATTTAAAACTCTTGATTTATCACAAAGCGCGGTAGGCCGTGTAATTTCGGAAAAATAATATTACCATCTTTATGTGAAAAAACTAGGGCTATTACTAAAGCAAAATATAAAGATATGATGGGTTTATTACTTTATATACCACCCATTCATCATGAATACTTTAAAAATATTAAAAATCTAAACTAACAAAATATAATTTATATGTATACAACTTATAATTGAATATTTTTTCATATTTTTTCAATTTTTTCCTATAAAAATAAATTTTTGTTTTTTTTTTATTGTTATTTTTCTAACAAAGAATAAATTTATATTGAAATAAAATAAATAATTAAATAAAACTTTCATTTGTTTGCTACTATAATTCCATTTCATTAGGAGAAATTTTTTCAGCAAATCATTGCCTTTGAAAGTGAGACCAGTCCATTGAGGTACACCAAAACCACGACTTTTTTCAAATAACGCCGTTAACACTTATCGTATAATAAAATTGCATGCATTGAGAATACCAAAAATGTAAAATAAGTCTATTACTCCTTACGAATATTTTTAATTCCATTCAAATGCAAAACATTAAAATCTAGAAATAACGAAAAGTGGACTTGTGTCACTTTCAAAATCAACGGCTCATATGACAATTTAAGTATTAAGATCTAGTTATTTATTATAAGATCGCAGGAAGTTTTTAAAAAGTTAAAAATTTTAATTAAGACCTTTATTAAATGATACAGTGAATTTATTTTTTAATGCAACATGTACTATGTCATTACCATGGATACAGTTTTTGATAGCAATATAAATCGTGTTCATTTTCATTTGCAACATAGAAAAAACCATATTTACTAGCAAAATCGAAATATTTTATTGAAAATACAAATAAAAAAAAATAAATAAAAAAAAAATAAATAAATAAAATAAATAAATAAATAAATAACTAATAAAAACTTATAATAAATGTTCAAAAGTTTCTCCGTTCACTTGTATACAAAATGTTAAGCGTTCATAAAAATGATTCAAAACATTCAGCAATTGCTCTTGAGGTATATTGTTGTATGCTTGAACAATTTGGTCTTGCAGTTCAGCAACATCCCTAAGTTCTCCATTATATACTTTGGCCTTTAAATATCCCCAATAAAAAAAATCATTGGGTGACAAATCCGGAGATCTCGCTGGCCAATTCATCGTCCCTCCTCTTCCAATCCAGCTATTTGGGAAAGTTCTATGTAAATATTCTTTAACTATTCTAGAATAATGGACTTGTGCGCCATCATGTTGAAACCATACTTGTCCATTAATATTCAGGTTTCGCAACGCAGGTAATATTTGGTTTTGCAAAATGGTTAGATATTTTGCGGCATTAAGGTTAACGTTAATAAAAAAAGGCCCTATAATATTGGTTCCTATTATCCCTGCTCAAACATTTAATTTTTGCGGCCTTTGAGTTCGGGAGGAATGAAACAAATGTAAATTTTCTCGACTTCAGTACCTAAAATTTTGTCTGTGCACTTCACCATTTAGAATAAACGTTGCTTCGTCAGTAATATTAAAATTAATTATAAAATCAGCAATGAGCAAAAGTATACACACTAATTGTCTATGTTGCAAATGAAAATGAACACGATTTATATTGCTGTCAAAAACTGTATCCATGGTAATGACATAGTACATTTTGCTTTAAAAACTAAATTCACTGTATAACGTCTACATATTGATAGACCGTAACTCAAAAGTGACCATATATTTGTGATCTAATGCTGCGTTCAGAGCTATTTAATTAGTAGCCTATAGACTATGTCTTGTGCACTGTTAATTGTCACTTTTTACAATCCCATAAAAAAAAGATTTTTCAAAAATAAAAATTTGTTTGTGCATCCACACATTAAGAGGTCTCATTTGATACCCCACTCAAAATTTAAAAAAAATATTTATTTTTCCGTTAAATACATATTTGTTTATATTGATCCCGTGCTGTATTTTTTTGAACTCTATAGATTTTCTATATGCGGGTCAAAAAGTTGTACAAGTATGCAAAATTTCAACTTTCTATGTTAAGCCGTTTGGCTACAATTTCTACCGTACAGACAGACACATGAATGACGTTATAAGGGTTTTTTGGTGGTCATACATACAAAACCCTAAAAAACAGGAACAGCATCCAGTTTGATTAATATATGGTTAGTTTTGTATTTAAATCTTGTCATCTATGGTGTTGTAATTTTAAGACTGACCATAAACAACTATTTTAATTTTTTATTAAGCTTATAATAAAAATTTTCCAACACAAACACAAAAGCAGATAAAATATACCCAGTTAATAAAGTAATAAATGCTGCCCCCATATGATTTAGGGATAAAACTAAAGATTTATCACTATAATCTTTTCCCATAAAAGCCTTCCTTATAGTTTCTTCTTTAATATCATTTTTCCACTTCAAAAGCAAACCACTTTCAACAATCCATATAAGCAGCTGATTAAATTCTTCATAAATTGGATGTCCTTGAGCAAAAACAGCACTAACATAATGAGTCAGTATGGTAGACTTAAAAACGTATATCATAGGAGACCCATCATAACTGGTATAATATTGCCAGATCAAAAAATAGGCTGGTAATCTCGATTTTGCGGTAGCAAAGTCTCTATCCAAAGCAGTCCTGTTTGGACAAGTTAACGTAAGGTCACAAATAATGATTCGATTATAAAACTCCTTTTCTTGTTCACTAACAGTCCCATCATATAGAGCTTTAACATTTACATTAGCTCCAAATTTCATCCCAGATTCCAATAATTCATCAACATCATGGATTTGAGTTTCATATTGTGGTTGAATAAGAATTGCTAACAACCTTGATTGGTAGATTGTAACAAGAATTAAACTAATATAAACCCACATTATAAAAAGAATCCTTATACAAGTAGTCCTTGGATATTGTGGTAGAGTTATTATAAGGATTATAGACACTGATTTAAGGATACTAGACTGCCAGTTTTGGAAGGATTCTAATTCAAATCCAGATAAATATTTAGCAGCAACAGTCCATATCAATGGCAATATAATCACAGTTAAAAATATAGATATCCAAATATTTTCCGGGAATATTAAAGCTAGTCTTTTCCAATGTGGTAATGTTTGAGCTTTTGGCACAAGCCAAACTAAAGCGTCTTGAAGGTACGGAGTACTTGCGTCAAAATCCCAGAAATGGGTATAGTTGTTAGGCCACATTCCTATTACCATATCAGCTTCTCTGGTTTGTAATTTTTTGAACATATCTGTATAGGTTCCATTTGGGAGACGAAGGCCCCAAGTTTTGAAGTTGGGTTCCATAAATTTGATGTTAAAGCCCATTTTTTGTTGGATTGCTTGGAAACAACGCACTTCAAGTCCATCAAAAGTTTTGGTTTTGGTTATATAAACGTAAGGAGCTATTGGCATTGCTAAGACTTTCACTGTGCAGTTCTCCCAGTTTGTTTTTGTTTTTTCAAAAAGTCTAGTAAAATTTTTGTTGCAAGTGTCAATTTTAATGATTTTAGTATCACCACAAGCATTTCTCCAGGTGTATAATTCAATTTGTTCTTTCTGTTCAATGAGTATTATATTTTGGACAAAATATGTTTTTGCCACTTCAAAAACTTGTCTGTTTTCTGCAAGGACAAAAAATTTTGCCCGTGGATTCCAAGTAGAGATTACTGCAAGGTTTTTAAATACTTCACTTGCGTTTTTCTTTTCAAGTACAATAAAATAATATTTTGATTTATCCAGTAAATATCTTGGTTTTGTTTTGGAGTTGTACAACATTTTTGATTGGAAATTATGCAGTAAACTTTCTCCAAAATCTCCATCTATGTACACTGTTAAAAATTCATTATTTATATATTTGTTTATCATTACTAAACATGTTTCTAGTTCGTTTTCTTTAACACTGTAAACAGTGACGAAAATTGTTATCAAGAAGAAATAGGTCTTCATTTTATGTTTGAGTGATGTAAACTGAATTTTCTAACAAATTTTCCAAATAATGTTGATTTGTTATAATATTTTTAAGTGAATTAGTATATAATATTATGTTTGTTCTACTGTAATTTTATTTAAATTAGATTAGAAGATAAATTACAAGAGAAATAATGTACATACATTATCCCGAAAGTTATATATTAATGATTGAAACTATATTTAGGCTTTCGTAAGTATAATCAACCCTTATACAAATGATTCACGACATCATTGGAAAAAGTTCGTACAAACCTTAAAAATTACTCCCACCGTCAAAATATGTTATACATTACTTAGAAAATTGATGTGAAATGTGAATTTTCACACATTTCAGGGTTTTGCATGTATATAATAAGTGAAGGCATGCTGAGTGTGTAGGACAAATTTTGCTTTGTAGTAATCACGGCAAAAAAATGACATTTTTAAAATAATTTATCGTCTGTTAATCTAAGAGCCTTAAAAACAAATTTTATGTTAAAATATTTTTTTGTTGATTTTAATTTGAATACCTAATACCATTATTTAGGTTTCTAAATATGTGCAGTATTTTTTTTTTTATATAGCAAGGTACATTAAGATTTTGAAAATTGCGCCTATGGCTTCCATTGGTTGTCATATGCTCCGCCCCTTTGGTTTCGTATACATGACATATAGAATGAAAATAAAATCCCAACATTCGAGCTGGTTATTAAATTTACGCTCTTAAAAATTAAATGCAACACTCAAAAAAAAAAAACAAATAAAAATTGTCTCCTCTGCCCGGGAGCGAACCTTAGTTTGTTGCGTAGCAGGCGAACAAGCTAACTATTAGACCAGGATACGTCTTTTAGTATAGTGTGTTATATGTTTGTATTATTCTTTGTTTTACTAGATATTTGAAACTATTTTATAAATAAAATCATTCTAATTATACTCTATCTCCGAAAGACTGATAGTAATAAAATTTATTATTTGTAAAAAGTTATACAGAAGCGGCAAAACAAAAGCGACAAAATATGAATAGTTCGAAACGAAATATTGTTAAAAACAACCGAGTGTGCCGCACATATTATATGGGAATACGAACTAGGGTTAAATACAATAGACCATAAAAATTTGACCATAACATTTTGAGGAAAAATATGGTCACAGGGGTGTGTTTAATGATATGATAAATATGGTCACAGGCGTGCGTTTAATAAAATATAGATAAATAGTAATATAAGAATACACAAAACCAATTTAAACATGTTTAAAATGTGCACGCCACTGGTAACTGTCTGACAAAATGATTTATTACTATCAGTCTTTCAGACATAGAGTATAATTAAAATTGTAAATGTATATCATATTTTCGGACAAGAAAAAAATCAAAAGGTATACCATATTTCTTAGAGGAGGGAGTATTATTGGTAATTGTTTTGGGCTCCCCTGTAATTCTCTCGTGCCCCTCTAGGGAGGTCACAATTTGGAAAACACTGGATTAACAGATGAAAGTAAATATCCTTATTTTTCTCAGTATCAGAAAATGAAAATTCCTGGAAATTGAACTTGCATCTTTGTGTTCCGTGGGCAATTGTTTACTGGAAATTTATAGAGTTCATTTTTAGTCAACCTTCAAGAAACTGAAACGTAACTAAAAATTCAGGTCACTGAATTTTTTACGAATAAATCGAAACACAAAATCGCATTTTCTGGTTCAAGTTCAAATTTTAATATTATTGGTTTGTTCTATATATTAATAAGCAATTACGTGCTAGAAAGATGTTAGAAATTTATTAAGAATTACAGAGTATGGGGGGGAGCGAGACCAAAAGAGACAGAAAGAGAGATAAAAAAGAAACAATGGTGTATCTTGAAACTAATATAAAAGGACAACTAATATAATAATAATAAATATATAAAAAACTAATATAATATAAATTCTAAAATTACTAAAATTATTTTTCCATTGATTCCAAGCTGTCTTCTATTTTTGTCTCGTTCAAAATATCCCTGCTAAAATCCTCGTAAAGTAATATATCATTTTCACCATTAAACATTGCTTTGTTGTTTGAAAACATAACTCTTTCCTACTTTTATGTGTCTGTAGAATATGCAGCCTAAAATTGATTTTTTTTTTTATGAAATGCATAACAATTAACCTGAATTTTTAATTGCTAAAAATTAGGGGAAAAAGAAATAAAATGCAACCGTACCAAGCACGAATATGCGGTGGAGATATAGACACGCAAAACCAACCGAAGAAGAATATATGATAAGTATATATAGTATGAAAAACGAAAGGAAAGCTCGCCAAAAAATCAGTTATAACAAATATATGAAAAGTATTGTATTCATAAGAGGTTGAAAGAAAACATTGTTTTTTGTTTCACGGAACTTTTATTTTCATTGACTGCAGTTGTCAATTTGCAACCAGTCGTAACTTGGCAAAAACAATGTTTTCTTTCAACCTCTTATGTACAGGTGAGCTTCACAAAGTTATACTGTCGACTATTCAAAGTATTATATTTAACAGACGTTATACTTTTTTTTTAAATTATGTTTATTTTGGGGTGCTTCAACTGCTTGGTTATTTACACCCCGTGCCAATATTTACATGGTACTACATTAATTACATTACATATTAAATTACAATACATGGATTATATTAAATAGTGGTACTAAACTGTTTATATTTTTTTAAGCAAATTAGTGTCTTTTAGGAACTGAATTATTTTTGCACTTATTTCCAGGTTATCTGACATAGCTTCCATTATTGTATCTGGCACTTTGTTACACCATCTTTCTACGTCGTATTTTTCACAGTCTATTAAGATATGTTTAACTGTAATGGATGTATTGTATACATCGCATATGTCGGGATCGGTCCTTTTAAGTAAATGCTGGTGAGTCAGTAGCGTGTGTCCGATTCGTAGTCTAGTTATAGCGGTTTGTTCTTATTTTTTTCCTAGAGTACTCCAACGACCGATTTTTGGTTTGACTTCTCTCAGTTTATTACCTTGGACTGCTTGCCAGACCGAATCCCATTCTTCGAACGTTTTTTTCCTTAGGTAGCTTTTGAAATCGTGTTGTGGGATTGGCATTTGTAGTTCTTCAGTTGTTACTGCTTCCTTGACTGCTTGATCAACCATTTCGTTGCCAGTAATTCCTGTATGTGAAGGAATCCACGGTATTACAATTTGTTTTCCACTTGTTATCACACTGTGTAGATTATCCTATATTTCTTGAATAATGTGGTTTTTGCTGTATGTTGTTGCATACTTTGAACAGTGCTTAAGGAATCAGTCTGGATAGTGTAATTTTTCGTTTCTCGGTTATCTTGCTTTATAAATCGGCTTGCTTCGAGTATACTGTATACTTCAACTGTATAGGCACTTATTAAACTGAGCAGATGGAATTTGCGTATTTCGTCTCTAATGAGTAATGCAGCTCCAGTTTTGTTGTCCATCTCAAATATGTTTTAATCGTGGATATTTTCAATTAATCATTCCACTATTTTTCAAATTATTCAACATTGCTGCTGCTATTACATTCTCCATTTTTAAAATTATTCAAATAGACTTTAAAAAAATGTAAGAAAAATATTCGCAATAGGAGGAACGAATACAAATGACCACTCACAGATTTTAAGTCACTAATCTGCGAATACGTTTATTTATTTATTCGTAAATTGAATTCAAAACCTGGTGTTATCGATGGATGTTAGAAGTGAAATGGGTTGACAATAAATAAAAGACGAGCTAGCCTGATGGAGCATATATTGCGACATGAGGGGTTGCTGAAAATAATCGTGGAAGGTATGGTCGAAGAAACAAATCCTTAAGTGGGAAACAGAATGCAACGAGTTTGACGGCGCATTGACGCCGTTGGACGGCGCAAACTGTCAGCGCAAAGTTAAAAGCAAGGCTGTACTACGCAAGTGCACAGAATGAACAACGTCCTACGGCGTTCGAACGCCGTTGATACTGAATGTTCGTTAACTTCCAACTTTTGACGCCGTTTAACGTTGACGTAGAACACCTAACCTCAGTTTTTACTGAATGGTAAAGTGTTTGTATGTATAAATAACTTGCATACAACATAAATAACATCACACACAAGTTTTCATCATCCATTATACTTTTAATAAAAGAAAGCGCACGTATAAACACAGATATAGGTTGTCACGTGACACTTGACGTCGTTAAAAATGATTGCATTGTGGGCAGGCGAAAATTCAACGGCGTTCTCAGCAACGCCGTCGCAAATGACGGCGCGCTGACGGCGTAGCGCGCTCTGCATTCTGTTCCAGGCTTATAGGAAGACTCCTCTTAAACTATATGTCAGTTGAAGGAGCAACTTAATTGTCAGAAATATGTTGGTTTAAAGTAAAATGCAGAAGTTAGGGAGAAATGGAGAGCTGCTGCCAACCAATCTTAAAATTGGAAACTTTAAGAGAGATAATTCAAGAATACGCTCCAACCATTTGTAACTTTTAAACTTTCCTCTACACAAAAGTGCAAACGATTACAAGAATAAGATACTTGATGTTTAAAGGAGCAAGATGGGCTTATGTGACATCAACAGTTTTGAATGACAATGTCGAAGAAAGGAACAGTGTTTAGCGGTTACATTTATTAGAATTCTGTCCATGATTGAAAACATAGTAAAAAATAAACAAAATTATGTCCAGGGTTGTGTACATAATCCAAGGTCTCAGACTAAATGTATGCATACTTTAATCAACAAGGCCGTCATGCAAAGTAAAAATCCCCAAACAAAATTCTTCAAACACTTGCCATATCAATCCTTATTAAGCAGAGTTTACACTGAAAAATAAATCTCATCCTTTACAAGAAATTGTGATATAATAAACAATAAAGTTAGTATTTATTTTGCAACAGAGATTTTTTAGAATAATATAAAGATCGTCGTTTATGATCTTTGTTTTACATATATCACAATTTTTTCTTTTCCAGTCGAACAAGGAGATTTGACGTTCATTCGCAGTGAAACGATATAGACGTAGGTTTTGGGGTGACTAACCATTCAGTGCCAGTCACCAGACATCTCCAAATATTCCCCTCAATGCAATATTTCAAAATTAGGTTCGATACCGTTTAAAGTCAACGAATACTGTCATTAATAGTTTTCTTTTATTGATTCCAACATTCGAAAATTGTTAATATTATATTTTAGGGGAGATTCCATAAAATGACGGAAAATTAGGTAATAATTTTGGATGATATCTAATTTTACGAACTTTTGTAAGAAAATTATGTTTTGAAATCAGTAGAAATAGTTATGAAGAGGTAAAAAGTAGCAGGAAAACGAAACACTTGCACTTCCAAATATCTGATTATCAAAAATCATTGAAATATTATGAAAGCATATTCCATTGTTCAAGTGAACCTCTAGGACTTTTTAGGGTTTTGTAGGAATGACCAACAAACCCTTATAACGTCACTCATGTGTCTGTTTGTCTGCTTGGTAGAAATTATGGCCAATCGGATGAACTTAGAAATCTGAAATTTGGCATGCATGTACAATTACTTAACTCACATATAGGAAAACTATAAAGTTAAAAAAACACGCAATATAAACAAATATGTATTCATTGATTTTTTTTTTTAATTTTGAGTGGGGTATCATATAAAACAATAATGTAATATCAAATAAAACGTATTAATGTGTGGGAAACCAATATATTTTTATTTTTAAACCCGATTTTTTTATTGGATTTTTTTGTGGTATCAAAAGAAAGCTCTTAAAGCATAGACTAAGGAACGGTAAGTAGTTTATTAGAATTTTGTTTTTTTAAGCACGATTTTCTCCAAAAATCTGTCTCGCACAGTTAACGTAAAAGGTTTAAACTAAAAATTAGAAAAATTTAAGAAATGTACATTGATCTAAACTAGAAACGTACGAGAGGATTTTTTGATCAGATTTCGTACAAAAACTTTTTTTTTTTAAATGTTATTTTTTTATTTTTGTTTTTTATTTATTTTTATTTTTATTCTATTCGGGGAATAAAACAGAGACAAGTCTCTTATAAATTCCCATTAAAATCCACATTAAAATATTACGTGGTATTAAAAGAAAGCTCTTAGGAATTAGATTTTATTTATAAATTAATTTTGCCAAAAATTTATTCATTTAACACATTCCCGTTAATGTGTATAGGAACTTGTATTTTATCATAATTCTCAAACTTATAATTTATTTATATAATTTATTTTTATCTATAAAATTTTAATAAAATGTAATTGTATTTCCAGCTCTGAAAATGGCTGAAGCATGTTTTTACTCTCACCAAGCAAGAAAGAGTTTACTGGTCGCTGATTGGTTAATTTAAACTTAAAATTCAAATATCTGAATGATGCTAAATGTATTACCAACTTGAAAAATCGTAAGGACATATTTTGTAAAAAGACCTTGGAAAACACAAAATAGGAAAGTATCTGAAAAAAGTACCTGAAATACAGATACTTAGATACTGATTTAAATATCTAGATACAGATACAGATACATATTATAAAATGTATCTAGATACATTACAACACTGCATGTATCAATAGTATTTATTTTGTAAATATAAAAGAAAACAAAAACACATCAGTTTTATTTATGATGGGGACAGGTGTTACTAGCTCTTAATAATTCTTCCGCTAGCCGCATGCTCTACATCCGCTCTTTTTAACTCTTAACCCGTTATATTTTTTAATATTCATTAGATTTTAAAAATGTATAATTCGAAATTGAATATAAGCATCTTTTGTACCAATTTTGAGATGTGCTTCCATGCTTAAAACAGAATTTTTGGTACTTTCAACTACTAACATTAAAAAAATTTACATTTATGTATTTTTGACTAAAAATCCGCTATCCGCTATTACGTATTTTAACTAAACTTGAAGCAATTCCGCGAGAACTAGGGTGACCAGATTTCAGTGAAGGGAAACCGGGACACACCGGCCGGCGCTCCACTCTCAGATTCAAGTGAAGAGCAAAAAAAAAGGTCCTGATCTCCCAATTTGACTAGTAATATTTCTTTTCTTACAAATGCGGAATTATGTAAAAACCGGGACCTAAAACTGGGACAGATGGTCACCCTAGCGAGAAAACCGCTCAATTGGCAAGAATGCTAACAAACAGGTGCTGGGAGTCAATATGATTTAATTTTAGTAGAAAAAACGTGTACTAAGTGGCTTGCAATTATCAAGTGAAGTATTTTTCGACGAAGTTCTGGTCTATAAACAATTATAACGAAAAAATGTTCACATATTTGCTATGTAGGTACGAATATTATAGGCAGTTAATAAAGAACTATCAAAGAGAATATACGTGTATTATTTACACAACACATTACATGCTACGAGTACATGGCGCAGTGGGTAGGATTACTTATACATTTTTACATAAAACTAACTAAATATAGACTTTATTTGGAACTCACAACTATGTTTAAAAAAATACGGAAAACTGTTGCCTGATATTATTAAGACCATATTTTTACAACAATTTGTTTACAGTTACAAATATCCTATTAGATATATTTATTTCAGATAGTTTTGTATGAGCAACTAATCTGTAGTGTTCACCTTTCTTTTTTAATGGAAATGTCTATGAACTTTTAAAACTCAACTTCAATCTCTACATTTTATTTTTAATGTTACATGACAACTGTCTGCATACCTGAGTAAAAATATTGATCTAAAAATTAGCTAATAACAGTCTTGATAATGGTACTAATAATTTAGCCTAGTTTTCAGGTCATTGACACTTATTCTAGATTCATGAATGCAAACTGTATCTACATACATACAACTTCCTTAGTAGTGCTTATCGCATACGATCAAGGAGGGTGGCTGTTTGCTAATTTAAAAACAAACCTTATCGCAGCTAAATCAACAACACCTCACATCAACGCATTTGTTGACCAGATATAAGTCGTCACAAATGTCGAAGAGATTAACAGAATATCGAGTATTAGTACCGGTTCAATAAAAATTAATTTTACAAGTTGCCATTTTAGTTTATAGTGCGTTCGAAGGTGAGTTTGCAGCATAGCTCTTATGGCAAATGGGAGCGGTGTTGCCAAATGTTGTAAAAGTGTCAAATGTGTCAATTATAATAATATGAAAAACTCGTATTATTTACAAAAATCAACTCTTATAAAACTCAAAATAACACTCAACAAAAACAAATGGCCATTTGTAGAATACTGCGTCTTCACAGATCAGCGCGTTTTAGAGCTGGCAACGTCGACTAGCAAGAAAATGATAGCGTCATTCTGTAAACCCATTAGAGAGTATGAAAAAGAACTACTCCATATGCCCTGTACTGCAAACTCACCTTCGAACGCACTATAGTTCAATTATGACAGTTCATATTTGATAATCCAACAGTGGAGGATAATTATTCCTTCACTAGTGAAGGAATGATTTGCACACAAAATGCATAAGAAGATAAGTGCTTTAGAATAACATTCCAACCCTTATGTTAGAATATTAACTTCCTGTAATCAAAATTGGTTTTAGGATTGGTAAATTCTATAGTGTATGGGAGAAAATGTATTATAGGGTATTTAACGGACTTAATATGATGAAAAGCTGCCTGCATAGTCCAATTCTATTTGAATTTTCACACATTTCAGGGTTTTGTAGTTAAGTGATAACGAATTGTGGTTACAAATTAATATAATTTCGATAACTTTTAAAAGAATAACTAACGTGCTTCCATCTAGAGACCTGCAAGTGTACTTGATATGCGCTCGCATCAAGTTCCAGCTATAGCAACCAGTTCTCCAGTCAATTAGATAAATATTGTAAGCATGGTGTTTCAAAAAATTCGAAAACGAAATAATTATCAGATAAAATTCAAAATTCCTGCTGTACTATTCCGGTTCCCGTTAATGTAATTAATTAAATTTTGGAAAACATCAAATAAAAAATAAAAGGATGTTTTCCAAAATTTAATTAATTATATATAGAACTTAATTATATATAGAACTAATTTATTTAATTTATTTTTATCTATAAAATTTTAATAAAGTGTAATTGTATTTCCAGCACTGAATAAATTTAAAAAGATAATAAATAAAAAAAAAAAAATTAAATAATTTTATTAACAACGGTTAAGTAAAACAACCATTAAGTAATTATCTAATCTACGAATAAGAATTAATTTTATAAATGTGAATTAAATAAAGAAATATAATAAAGAAAATTGTTGTTTTATTTTTGTCATCCTAAATACTCATTTAATAATCAGTAATTTATTAGCGAACAAAAAATGTTCGAGATATCCGCTGAAATTGGAATAAAAAAGTGATTTTTTAAAGATTACATAAGTATGTAGTTAGTTAATATTTCTGACACACAGCTTCAAAGGCTATTTGTGTTTATTTTAAGAGTAATAATAGTGCATAACTTATTTTTTATTGTGAACAAATATATTCCTTGCTCTAGTTATTTCTTTTTTTTGTGGTGTTTTCAGTTTTCCGAAAGTATCATAAAAGTATCTTGAAGTATCTAGATACATTGTAAAAAAAAATGTATCTGTATCTAGATACTTTTTAAAATTTGTATCTGTATCTGCATCTAGATACATTTTTCCTCAAGTATCTGTATCTGTATCTAGATATATTTTTAAATGTATCTTTTACAACACTGGATACATGGACTGAAAAGATACTTGTCGTATTTGTTAAAATATCATTTATTTCTGAGGGGGACAGTTGTGATCATTTACTTCAAATTTTGATATATAGACTAATTTTGTTATTAAAATTTTTATTTTTGTATGAGAAACTTGTGAGAACTATTGTATTTACCTTACTCTGAAAAATTCCATTATTTTAATTTGGCCAAAGATCTGTTTTATATTATTTTCATTTTATTTATTTATTTATTTTTTACAGAAAGGAAAAATCCCTCTTCTTCTTGCTGTGGAAGCTGGAAATCAATCAATGGTTCGTGAATTATTAGGAATTCAGACGGCGGAGCAATTAAAATCCAACGCTCCAAATGGGGATACAGCTTTGCATATGGCAGCTCGACGGAAGGATGTGGATATGACGAAGATATTGGTGGATTATGGTGCTAATGTTGATGTTCAAAATGGCGAAGGACAAACACCATTACATATTTCAGCTGGCGAAGGCGACGAAGTTCTGGTCAAGTACTTTTATGGCGTACGAGCTTCGGCAAGCATTGCTGATTTTCAAGGTAGGCACAATTTAAGTAGAAGAAGATGGGTAAGACTGATATTTCTTTGCTAGCTGTAATAGTTCAAGTTAATTTATAAAGAAAAAAATGCTAATATGAATGTAACAAGGAGGCAGCACGGCTTTTCTATTAATACAAATTTGTAATCATAAATTCTCTGACTTATTTTTCTTTCCGCAAATAAACTTGGTATTTTAAGTAAGTAAAAATCAATCAAGAATTTGTGATAAAATAATTCCAATTTCAGTTGTTAGGGTTTCATAGATATAACTAAGAAATATGCAGTCACTCATGTGTCTATCTGATATTTTTTTGTACCTTGTCGTGTTATCGAAGTTAGTTTTTTAAATTTTTCATGTTTTTCTTGTTTACTTAGTAATTAAGATTTTTTGTTTAATTTATAGATCGCACCCCGATGCATATAGCTGCTGAAAGAGGCCACGCTATGGTCATCGAGTTGCTGGCAGACAAATTTAAAGCCAGTATACTCGAGAGGACCAAAGATGGCAGTACATTGATGCATATCGCCTCTCTCAACGGTCACGCGGATTGTGCCATGATGCTGTTCAAAAAGGGGGTCTATCTTCATATGCCAAACAAGGTGAGTTGATGAAAAGAGAGATAATGCATGAGAGTTTTTTGTTTCGAAATGCTGGTAACACTATTGATATGTACAACACGTTGTCATATTGCGGAAAACTTCGTCGATCCTCAGTGCAAATTGTACATCAAAGAGACTTCTACATTTTTATAGGGTTTTCTAAAATATAGTAAGTGCGCGCCGTCGCGATTTTGCAAAAATGAAAAATTGCCATTTGAAAGAGCAAAGAATCAACATGAAATTCCTCGTTAAACTCAAGAAGAACGGGTCGAGTCAGATATCTGCTATGAAGTGACGAACGGTATTCAAATGTGTCAAATGTTTTAGGTTAGACCGCGATGAAGTCGTTTCTTATCCTTTATAAAAGGGAAAAGAAAGAAGTTACAAGGCGCTAAGTCTGATCTGTAAGGCAGATGAGTAATTCCTTCCACTCCTGAAGCGAGCTACTCGGGAGTCTTATGCCGGGTTTACATTGGTAGAGTAAAAGAGCTAGTAACTAGCGCAAGTACTACGCGCTTTACTCTACTATCTTATTTTCAGGATAGTAGGTGTTCATACGCAATTGACTACATATCTTATTTTCTGGATAGTAAGTGAAAAAACACATTTGACATCTTCACTGTGATTTTGTAGTGAAATTATTTTTTTGCAAAAAATAGTTTATGAATGTGGATATACATCGTCGCCGGCGTGATGCCATTAAAAAAATGGTATTTTGAATTACATCATTTCTTGTGGAGGAAATAATTGATTGTCTTATTGAAGTAATCGGTACAGAATATAAGCCTAAACGAAAATGGGTTAAAAAATGGATTGATAGAAGAGCTACCCATGGCGCATCAGTCCTTCTATTTCATGAATTAGCCGTGGAAGATCAAAAAGAGTACAGACTGTGTTTAAGAATGACACCAGATGATTTTAATAGGCTATTAAATTTAGTTAGTCCATTAATACAACGAACTGATACACTAATAAGGGATGCGATTCCATCAAAAATAAAATTGGAATTAACGCTTTATTTCCTAGCCACAGGAAATAGTTATTGTAGTCTACAACATCTTTTTCGTGTATCAAAGGCAGTTATTTCACAGATGATTTCAAAAATCATCAATTAATAAATCAATGTTACGTAATTTATGTAAATAAATTGTAACTTACCTGATATGGGTTTTTTTCTATTTGTTATGACATGTTACCGCTTGCCGCCAATTTGAAATTAATCAATTTTGCGTAGTGGGGGAAAAGACAGTAGCTAGTAAATACGTCGACGAGCTAGCTGCTATCCTAGCCCAATTACTAGAAGCTAGTACTCTACTAGTCACATTGTCAACTGTTTACACAGGGATAGTAGCTAGTTCCTAGTTAGTTGCGCTAGTTACTAGCTCTTTTACTCTACCAATGTAAACCCGGCATTAGTTGCAGTATTTGGTTGTGGATTGTCTTGACGAAGAAGGATTCTTCCTTTTGGTCGTTTTTCACGTATTTGGAATACGTCCGGCAAACCAATTGTGGTATACCATTTAGCAATGACTGCATGACAATGTTCCAGAGGAACACTGTCTACGGAATGAACTATTTTCTTTCCAGTGCTCCATGCATGTTTCACTTTGCCTGGCTTTTCTCCGTTTGGGAAGATCCACTGAGTAGACTGCCATTTACTTTCTGGTTCGTAGCAGAATTCGTAGCAGATTCGTTCACCTATGTAGTAGACAGCTTTTTACTGACCTCTGTTTTAGATATTTGTAAGTGTGCTATGGACTTCTTCAATTAAAATTACAATATTCGCAGTTGGTTATTTTTCTTAATTTTTTCAACGTCTTCATGGAATATTTTATCAGTAAACCCATTATTCGGGTAGTGGGGATTAATTATTGCCCTACTCCGCTAATGATTTGGCAGATATGAACTAAGGAATGAAGGCCAAACTTTTGCGTGACCAACTCTTCCAATTATATTACATGAAAACATCTTAGAGCTTTTTTATAAAGCTTAGATTACTCACCAGATTTTATCGATATAATCATACGCTTTCCACAAAACTTTATCTGATTCATTCCTATTCATAGTATAAATTTGACTTATATTCACTAAGTTTTAATATTGCGCTAATATTTGATTCGTAGGTGCTAAAAAGTTAATCTAAATTGGGATAATTTGATCTAAAATCTTGCGAGACCTTTTGAAGGACGTGACCCTTTGTTTGAATGCCATCGAATTAGACAAAATCTACCTTTTTACGATTTACGAATATATTTTAGCAGTATTATTCCTTTTTTGATAATATTTTTAGGGTAATAAAAATGTAATAATTGTTTTATTAAGATTAGAAAATTTCGTGTTGATTATATAAAATAAAAAAATAAAAATAGTTAAACGGAATAATTTCAATGTTGTGGTATACCCGAGAAACTATAGTTTTTGTATTTTTTTGCATTTCCAATAACGCCTGTGAATTGTGAATTTCAAACATTGCAGGGTTTTGTATATATATAGTATCAGAAGACAGCCAACAGAGTCTAAATGCGGATCGTCTGGGGCAATATATTTTATTTTAACCACGTTAATATAATAGTTAAGTAATTTGTGTGTAAAGGAGTTATTTTCAATCACACGAATTTTAGCGCCATGTTAGCACGATTTTAATGCGAATTATGGCACGATACCTTAGCCGAGTGTCGAAAATGGTAGCATGAGATGGTTTTAAAGTAGATATTAGGTGTACCAGAAAGTTCTTTCGTTTTTATTATTACGTCACGACTTGTTCGCTGAATTGAACGTCTTTTGCGTTTTGGTTAAACTCTGTACCTTTGAGTACCTAATTATTGTTTTCGTTTCATTTTAAACCCTTACATTTTAAAATGGTGGAAGAATTTCCATCAAAACATTTTTTACGCTGTTTAATGTTTCATGAGTACCATACTAAAAATTCTGCTACAGTTGCTTCAAAAACATTTGCACTGTTTGCACAAAGGTGGTTTAAAAAATTTATATCAGCAAATTTATGCTTGGATGATGAACCCCGATCTGAAAGGCTATAATGGCATCATTTATTATGAGATGTTAAAACCAGGGTAAAGTGTTAATTCTGATCTCTACTGTGAAGAATTGAATCGACTGAATCCGAAATTTACGGAACTAGTCGGAGCGTGAAATGTCTGGTGAGTAGGGTGTATTAGAACCTCCCAATCAAACTCGGAATTTTTTTCACGTATCTTTTTTGATGAATGAGGTCAGGCATTGTCGCCTTGAAGAATAACTCCTCTTCTATTCACAATTACTGGCCGATTTCTGGTCAAGTTCTGATTCAGTTGATCCAATTGTTCACAGTAGAGATAAGAATTAACACTTTGCACCGGTTTTAACATCTCGTAATAAATGATTCCTTTATAGGGTCTTCCAGATCGTAGTTCATCATCCAAGTATAAATTTCCTGATTTTAATTTTTTAAACCACTGTTGACATGTGCCTACACTTAGTTTATCACCAAAAACAGTGCAAATGTTTTATGTAGCAACTGTAGCAGATTTTTTCTTATGGTACTCATACTACATTAAACAGCATAAAAAAATTTTTGATGAAAATTCATCCGCCGTTTTAAAATGCAAGGGTTTAAAATGAAACGAAAACAATAATTAGGTACTCAAGATGACAGAGTTTAATCAAAACGCAAAAGATGTCTGTTCAATTCAGCGAATAAGTCGTGACTAGTTCGCATACTGCACTAATAATAAAACCGAAAAAACTTTCCAGTACACCTAACATTAGTCCAGGAAATCTACTACTTGTTTTCTTCTTATTTTATTTCTTTAGTTTATTGATGAACTGTATTTAATTATTTGTTTTTCCAGGATGGAGCTAGAAGTATCCACACTGCAGCCCGATATGGTCATGTCGGAATCATCAATGCGCTTATACAAAAAGGAGAAAAGGTCGACGTTACCACAAATGTAAGACTGATTTAAATATCACGCAAACAAAGGATTTATGAGATATTTATTTGATACCAATAAAATTGTTTTAGGACAACTATACTGCTCTCCATATTGCTGTAGAAGCTTGCAAACATTTAGTCGTGGAAACTTTACTCGGTTATGGTGCTGATGTCCACATACAAGGTAAAATAAACCTTATTACAACAATATTTCCCAGAAATGTTTTTACTTCGACAAAATTACGATAAATTTTTGCTAATCCTTTTTATAGACTCTTCTGTTTGATTCATAACTAAAGACTCAATTGTTTTTAAGGTGGTGCACAAAGAGAAACTCCTCTTCATTTGGCAGCTCGAGTGAAAGATGGTGAAAAATGTGCTCTGATGTTGTTGAAGAGTGGTGCAAATCCCAACATTACCACCGAAGATGGAGCTTCTCCAGTGCATGTGGCTGCTAAATATGGAAACCTACAAACACTACTATTACTTTTGGAAGATGGGGGAGATCCACAACTCAGAAATAAAGTAAGAAAGAAAAATACGGTCATACACCTCAAAATACGACGGTAGTTCCAGAAGATTATTCTGGTTTTATCATCAATTTGTGTAGAATTGCTAAGAACGATTTGAACAGTGTTTTTAATATTTTTCCAGACTCTTGAAACTCCTCTCCATTTGGCCTGTCGAAGTTGTCAATCAGAAGTCGTAAAACATTTAACCGAATACATCAAAACCCACCTTGGTGTAGAAAAAACAGCAGCATACGTCAACGCTGTAAACGATGAGGGAGAAACAGCTCTTCACTATGCTTGTAACGTAACAAAAGAAGACGTCAAAATCCCTTTCGCAGACAGAGAAATCATAAAATGTCTCTTTGAACATGGTGCAGACGTTAGCATTCAAACCAAACAAGCTCAAGACACACCATTTCACTACGTTGCTTTAGCTGGTAACAACGAAATTTTGATGCAAATGTTATCATACATGAATCCAACAGAGGTGGCAAAAGCTTTGAATAGACAAAACGCAATGGGATGGACTCCTTTGTTAATTGGTTCTCACAAAGGACACATGGAATTAGTGAATAATCTTTTAGCTAACCATTCAAGGGTAGATGTGTTTGATAATGATGGTAGATCAGCCCTCCATCTTGCGGCGGAAAGAGGATATTTGCAAGTATGCGATGCCTTGTTGACCCATAAAGCTTTCATCAATTCAAAGTCTAGAGTTGGTAGAACATCTTTACATTTAGCAGCTATGAATGGTTATGCACATCTTGTAAACTTTTTAATCAAAGATCATAATGCGGTTGTCGATATTTTGACACTAAAGAAACAAACACCATTACATTTAGCTGCAGGTGCTGGTCAATTAGAAGTTTGTAAACTTCTTCTGGACCTAGGAGCAAATATAGATGCCACAGACGATCAAGGGCAGAAGCCAATTCACGCAGCATCTCAAAACAATTTCTCTGAGGTGGTTAAGTTATTTCTTGACAAGCATCCAAACTTGGTAATGTCAACAACTAAAGATGGCAATACTTGTGCTCATATTGCTGGAGCCCAAGGCTCAGTAGCTGTGATTGAGGAGTTAATGAAGTATGATCGCCAAGGTGTTATTTCTGCGAGGAACAAACTTACCGATGCCACAGCGTTACAGATTGCTGCTGAAGGTGGTCATGCAGAAGTTGTTAAAGCTTTAGTACGTGCTGGTGCTTCTGCAACTGAAGAAAATAAAACTGGGTTTACAGCTGTTCATTTAGCTGCCCAGAATGGCCATGGTGCTGTTTTAGATGTTATGAGGTCTTCCAATAGTCTTAGAATTGTTAGTAAAAGATTGGGGGTTACTGCTCTTCATGTTGCTGCTTATTATGGACAAGCGGATACTGTGAGAGAATTGTTGACGCATATTCCAGGTGGGATTAAGTCTGATCCCCCAAACGGAGCTTCCCTAGTCCCAGCTCTGGGGAATGAATCTGGGATGACACCTATTCATCTTGCTTCTTTTTCTGGGAATGAGAATGTTGTTAGATTGTTACTTAATTCAGCTGGGGTACAAGTAGATGCTGCAACTGCTGAAAATGTAAGTATACTCGTGCTATGAAATTAAGGCAATTAATTATACATAATTTCAACGGTAAATTCTTTTAACAAGTTAACCGTACCACTAAAAAAAATCGGGTCCCTTGGGCCACAATTTTTTTTTACAACACATATAATCTCTTTAAAAATAAATTCTCTAAAAATGCGAATATGCTCTTAGATTTTTTTTATTTTTTTGCAAATTTTGCACCTTTTCTTTGAGGTACAATATTTCTGCCTCCAATTATTAAGACTGTAGCTGTTGTCAAAGATGACGTATTTAGAATCATGCGATTCTAAATCGTTTGATTATGGAATCATCTCATGTCATTTTCAAATTGCTTAATTTTTATTAAACTTTTAATTTTTCAGGGTTACAATCCATTGCACCTCGCGTGTCATGGCGGACACATGTCAGTTGTTGGATTACTTCTCAGTAGATCTGCTGAACTATTGCATAGTTTAGACAAACATGGGAAAACAGGGCTGCATATAGCAGCAACCCACGGACATTATCAAATGGTTGAAGTTTTACTCGGTAAGAGATCTTAAAACATACCTAGCGTGTCCAAACCTGCTAATTTTAGATCATCATCGGATCTTCTATTTTTAATAGATAATTAGCTTTTTAATTGAGTGTCTCCCATCTCTCTTATTCGCCAATTTTCTCCAATTATTAATACCCATTATTAGAAATAAATTTGACTTAACGCTATTCTCAATATTTTAAATGACGAGTATTTAAGGATTTTTTAGTTTGGATATCAACATCTAATCTAATATACGAGGGATGTTTCCTAAATTCTGGGAATTGTGCTATAATTAAATTACGCAGAACTTATAGGCAATGTTATTGGTGCCAGACAAGCCTTGACATGTTTATGCAACTATCTAGTGCAATATTGTTCAGTCTGATTTAGGTGTTCGACTGATATAGACGCGTTTTCATAGCACTGTTTTTGTAACCATGGAAGACACAGCAAAATCTCAAAGAGCAATAATTTTCTTTTTGTGGAAAGAAGGTGTGGAAACATCAGAAATTATTCAGCGTCTGCAAGGAGTATTTGGTGAGTTTGGTAGAACATCACTAGAAGACGATCCACGCAGTGGGCGCCCAAGCACGTCGGTAAATGATAGAAACAATACTGCCGTCGAAGACCTACTGAAAGAGGACAGGCGAATGACTATTCGTCAAATTAGTGTGCGCCTAGGGATAGGTACACGACAAGTTCATGACATCTTGCATGATTGTTTGGGCGTTAGCAAGGTTTCGCCGCGTTGGGTGCCAATGCTGTTGGGACCAGAACAGAAACTCAACAGGAAAGTTCTTTGAGGACGGCTTAAAAAAATTAGTTTATCGTTGGGATAAATGTATTAAGTTAAATGGAGATTATGTTGAAAAACTACATTGTAATATTGACGAAAATTAACAAAATAATAAAAATTATAGCTAAATTCCCAGAACTTTGGAAACATCTCTCGTATATTAGGAATAAATACTAAAAGTTCAAGGCTTCACTGGGAATCGAATCCTCTTATGGATATGGCATCCACGACTCGCTTCAATGTGTTGAGAAGGTGCCTATAAGGTTTTGGGTTCTATTTCCTGTGAAAGTTTGAATTTTTGATATTTATTGCTACTTCATATTAATCGTCTGGAGTGTGTGCCAGAATTTAATAACAAAATTTCTCCATTAATATTTATATTTTTTACGTATGACTTACAATTTAAACTTTGTTAAATTGGTTTCTGTTAAAGCTTGCTTTGCTTGGTGTACCTCGGGACAATTATTACTTTGTGCATTTCAAATTGAAGCTAGAATCAAAGGGGCCTTTTACCCTATGATTCTAGAAATGTTAAAATCTAATAACGCCTGTATTTTACCATCAGAGAGCACCATATATAATATCATGTGATTCAGTGTAAACAAATGTAATATTTATATCAATAATCGTACATATATAATTAGTAAGTGGCTGTATGTAGTGTCGGTAACATTGTGACGTCAATTTTTCCTAACGTTCTTGTGATTGGCATACAATCCTATATCCTTTGACCGATATGAACAATTTTTTGCAGATTTATTCTCTAACAATCTACGAATATAATTACATACATAAATGTATAGGCATTTTCGTAGAGCAAGTTTCGTAGGCATAAGTAAGGGACTTCTATATATTCTGACTGATATGAACAATATTTTGCAGATTTATTCTCTAAGAATCTGCGGAAAAAATAGCATATAGAAAAGTCTACGGTTTCGTACGCATAAATAAGAAACTCTAGACACTCCTATATTCTTTGATCGATATGAAAAATATTTTGCAGATTTATTCTGTAAGAATCTGCGGATAAAACAACGTATATAAATGTCTAGAATTTCGTAGGCATAAACAAGAAAATCTAGACTGCCTGTACCGTATTTGAAGTCAACTATTTTTTATTTTTTTAATATATGCTATTATAAATCATGTAGTTTCCAAATCCCATTATCACTCAAAGAAGCTCTAAGCAACAACCAAGATCATCTCTCCAACGTAATAAATTATCTAAAATCAATTAATGTTTTCTCTAAAATTTAAAAATATTATGTATTTATAATATGTAAAAATAATATTATGTAAAAATATATGTATCAGGGGCCAATAGCCAAGTTGCTGACGCCTCTTTAAAAACAAATAAAAAAAAAAAAAATCAAGTAGTATTAACCAATTTTCAAATTTAATGTTATAATCTATCTTGAATAATAAAAAAGTAGTAGATTGGGTAATGAAATTTTAACTACCTTTTATAACTTATTAAAAATAGTTCCTGATGTATTTTATTTATTTATTTTTTTTGCCTATTAAATTTTCAACAGCTATATTAAATTGATTATAATTACAGGTCAGGGAGCTGAAATAAACGCCACTGACAAAAATGGATGGACACCTCTTCATTATGCTTCACGAGCTGGATGTTTCGATGTTGTCAAATTATTAACGGAAAGTGGAGCAACACCAAAAGCAGAAACCAATTTAGGAGCAGCTCCAATTTGGTTTGCAGCATCCGAAGGCCATAATGATGTATTAGCTTATTTATTAAGCAAAGAACATGACACCTACAGTTTAATGGAGGACCGAAAATTTGTATATAATCTAATGATCTGTTCTAAGAATCATAATAACAAACCTATCGAAGAATTCGTATTAGTTTCCCCAGCTCCGGTTGATACAGCAGCGAAATTGTCGTATATTTTTATAAATTTATCTTCTAAGGAAAAAGAGAGAGCTAAAGATTTGATTGCGGCAGGGAAACATTGTGAGACAATGGCAACTGAGTTGTTGGCTTTAGCAGCTGGGGCTGATTCTGCTGGAAGAATTCTGACGGCAACTGATAGAAGGAATGTTGAGTTTTTAGATATATTGATTGAAAACGAACAGAAGGAAGTAATTGCGCATACGGTGGTTCAACGTTATCTCCAGGTAAATCAATAGGAATCGATTTACCTGTTACCCAGTCAGAATAATATAAATAAAATTAAATAAAAAATTAAAAATAATCTAAATATTACCAACCAAGAGGAAAAGAGTATTCCTATAATCAATCAGAATCATCTAAACTTAAATTAACCCATATAAGAATTTCACAGCTATCTTTGTATTAATATTTTGTTTATTAAATGGAATTTAAAATAATAGATTAAAAATTTCCAGTATTTCTTTAATCTAGGACACATAAAAAAAAATAAAATAAAGGAAATTATATTTCATTAAAAACCATAAAAAATTCTCTATTTTATGTTGATAAAAACGTACAGGCTATTCCAAACCTTTAGGCGAAACTAAATGGAATTTAATTTTTCTTAAGTTGTCACTAGCCAATATTTTATATATTAAAGTGGGTTTTTCCTAAATAAAATAAGCAAAAGCTTCAATTAATCGGTAAAAGTTACTAGATTTGAAATTCTAGTTCCGCCTAAACCAAAGAAACCGCCTATATGATATTTACTATTGCTATCTCGACAACAATAAGAACTATGAGGTTGGTTTAATTAGATAACAGTTGCCATTTTATAAGAGCATATCAAAAAGCAAAGCAATTTTTTGTTTCGATCAGTGATTCTCAATATACGTTGTGCAACTTTCTTATTTTAAGTAGGAATAAATATTTTTCCTTATTTGATAGTGCATTTTATTTTGAATTTAATGATATAAACAAAGCATAGCCTTACACAAAAAAAAAATCAGCTGTGGCCACTCCAGGACGAACCGCCATCACAAAGTACTTGTATAAAATACATTCTAGCAGCAGAGTAGAAATATCTTGGCCCAATATTTTCTAGCCGATCGGCGTAGCGTAGTGGTAACACATGTGCTCTGCGTTGCTAAGGTCTCGGGTTCAAATCCCATTCAGGCACGGAATTTTTCACAAATAAAAATTGTCCTGGCTAATTGCCACAGCAGCAAAGGCCATTAAATAAAACAAAATAAATAAAAAAATATATATATATATTTTCTAACAGAGATATTATTTATCATGAGCATGGAAACGTTACAAAAAATAGATACTTTAAATACTAATATTTTTATAATTAATTTTCAATTTTTTTTTTTCGTTTTGTCAAAAAATGTCTCAAATAAAAGTTTTTAGTTATTGCATTTATAGCAACTTTTGTTAAATAAATTTTTTCTAAATATTTTTCTGTTGCTAAATATTCGCAAAAATATTAAAATCGATACGAGTAAACTCCTATTTCTAGTCAACCGATTTTTACCAAAAGTTGATCAACTTGTGCCATTGATGTCAGAAGATTAAATATAAAGTTTCATAAAAATTCTTTTAGCCGAATTTGCTCTGCACGTGTACACAGACAGACAGACGGACGGACAGACAGACGGACAGACGGACAGACGTGGAAATCTCGAAATGTCAAAATCGGTTTGATCACAATAACTCCCTTATATAGGTTGGCGGTCGGTAAAAAAAAAATGGAAATTATTCTTTTTGATGTTTTTTAACCCCAAAAATAAAAAAATAAATTACTGCCTAGTTATTGACTGAACAGCAAAAATTTATATAACAAATATTGTTAAGAATAAGAAAACAAATCTTTTATCCAAATGCATTTTTTTGATTGGATAAATATTTAGAGAGTTATGGCGAAAAATCCCCAAAAATTAAAAATTTAAATTAATCCCTTATTATTGATTTAACAGAAAAAACTTGTATTACAAATATTGTTAATAATAAGAAGACAAATATTTTATCCAAATGCATTTTTTTGATTGGATAAACATTTGGAGAGTTATGGCGGAAAATCCCAAAAAATTAAAAATTTAAATTACTCCCTTATTATTGATTTAACAGAAAAAACTTAAATTACAAATATTGTTAAGAATAATAAGACAAATCTCTTACCTTAATGCATTTTGATTGGATAAATATTTGGAGAGTTATGGCGGAAAATCCCCAAAATTAATAACTTAAAAAATTAATATCTCTTTTATTATAAATCTTTTACTAAGGTGTTTTGACCTGTAGTATCACCCATTAAAAAAGAAATAAGAAGATCGTATACAGGGTGTATATGTTGCTGTTTTAATATTTTTGTAACTTACAATATTAATAATCTTGTAAGTTACAATGTATGATGAAGTTTTTTTTTTGGGGTCGTCCTGTTATACAACTCAACAAATCAATAAATAAAAAGAAATAAATAAAATAAAAAATAAAATATTTTTTCTTTTTTCAGGAATTATGGAGAGGAACGTTAAATTGGCCAGCATGGAGAATAATGCTTCTATTTTTTGGTTTTATAATATGTCCACCAGTTTGGATATGGTTTACTCTTCCATTAGGTCATAAGTTCAACAAAGTACCTATCATAAAATTTATGTCATATCTAACTTCTCATATCTATCTATTAATATTTCTATTAGTGGTTGGTATTACACCTATATATCCAGTAGTAAGACCTAGTATGTTACCATATTGGTACGAATGGATCTTACTAATTTGGCTTAGTGGTCTATTATTATTCGAATTAACAAACCCCAGTGATAAATCCGGATTAGGGTGGATTAAAGTAACTGTTTTATTGTTTGGTATGTTTGGTGTTGGTGCCCATGTATTAGGTTGGGCGGCGATTGAAAAAATCTATTGGCCCACTTTGATGTATTGTCGAAATCAATTATTTGCTCTATCTTTTCTATTTGCTTGCGTCCAAATTTTGGACTTTTTATCATTTCATCACTTATTTGGACCATGGGCTATTATTATTGGTAATTTGATGAAAGATTTGGCGAGATTTTTGGCTGTGTTGGCTATATTCGTTTTTGGTTTTTCGATGCATTTTGTTGCTTTGAATCAACCGTTCCATAATTTTTCCAATGATGAACTGAGAAGATTGCCCAAGACTGTGACTACAGCGCCTTTCTTTGGAGATGGTGAGTAATTTTTTTAATTCTTAAGCATAAAGTTGCCAATAACATTTTTAGGGAACCATTTTTTGAATTTTTGATGTCATTGTGCTGGTGGCAAGAAACAATAAGGAATTTCTGCTGTCCGCTATGCTTGTAGTTACAACTATATTATAGTTGGACCGCGTAATCAATGCAGTTCGTCATAATACGTCATAATTTCAATACCAAATTTAGTGATAATAAAATAGCTACTTTGTCTAAGCAAATTAGGTTATATAACGCCTTTGTAGGCGGGGTAAAGGGAAGTTGCCCCTTTGAGTAGTGCGAGTTGTTTACTTCAGTGTCTTAACGACAAGCATTGCAAGTAAACATATATATTTTTTAAATACTGTAAAATTTACTTTTCAAAATATTCGTCTTTAATATTTATACAATTTTTCATGCGTTCAAACCAATTCTCGAAACATTTTTTCCACTTTGAAGTTGGTATCTCAAAAACATGGTCTTCGAAGGCTTGAACAGCTTCCTGAGGTGATGAAAATCGCTGTACACGCATTTTTTATTTGACTTTGGAGAACAAAAAAGTCGTTAGAGAATAAATCAGGTGAATACGGTCAATGAGACATTAATTCGATGTTTTTCTCCTTCAAATAATCAATTGTTTGACGTGCTGTGTGGGAGCTTACATTGATTGGGGGATTACATGATGAAGAATGATGCGACGTTTTTGGTTGTTTTTCCTGATTTTGTCAATGACTTCTGGCAAACAAATTATTGTATACCATTCAGTATTAACTGAAGAAACAAGCGATATATTTTCTTGGAAGTGCTTCGTTAACGAATAACTATTGTGGGTTTCGGTTTATGTTAGAAGACCCAAACAAAAAAGAAAAACCAAAACAGATTGTTCCTTAGTTTCCGGTTCATATGAATAAATCCAAGTTTCGTCACCTATAACGATGTTATATTCGGATTTTGCAGTGCCTAAGTTGATTTTTTTTAGCATTACACCAATAAACAAGAGCTTTTTTTTGAGCTTCGGTCAAATTATGCGGAATCCATCAGGAACAGATCTTTTTCACAGCTAAATGTTCATGCAAAATTGAATGTATTGCAGTCTCCGATATGCTAAAGGCTGCCTCTATCTCACGGTAAGTCACATGCCGATCTTCTTCAATCATTTTGCGCACAGCATCGATGTTTTTTCGAATCACAACCGATTTTGGTTGACCTTCACGAGATTCATCACTGACGGACGCTCGACCACTACGAAATTCTTCAAACCAATTGTAAATAGTCTTTTCTGATGGTTCTTCATTACCAAAAGTTGACCGAAGCGAATCTACGCATTGTTGTTGAGTTAGGCCTTTACTAAAATCGTAAAAAATCATCCAACGAAAACCTTCACGAGTAATACCAACTTTTTCACAAACTTTTTAACGCTCAATGTCATCAAACTACTCGATCAATTTATAAGCTGCCACTGATTTCACAATAACAAATGTCGAATTTTACGAATATAGTAATGGCACATTTCAATATTGCCATCTAGTGGTCGTTTGTAAAAACATAAAAGGTAACCCTCGTATATTTAAAGAAAAAAATATTACAATGTTTTCGTAGTTTCGTTACAATTTTAGCTTTTAGGTTAGAGTTGCAACGTTAAAATAACGTAACTGTATTGTTTCTGCGGCCCGGCTTATAATAAATACATGACTCCTTAGCGGCAGTACAATTTTTTGTGTAAATATTTTTTGGATCTGTACATATTTTTGAATTTTGTAATTTTTACTTTTTTTGTATTTTTATTTTTTATAAGAATGTATATAAAAAAATATTATTAGAAACTACAACTCCTCGAACGACTACAGAAGGTAACAGCGAATGGTTTGAAGCTCCAAGATACCATTCACCAAGATCACATCTTCGTAGGAAACAACATCCTCCTGCGGGCAGTAAGTCTTAAGTGTGCTGGACGAAGGAATCAGGCTATTGTGTTATGTCGTTCTTATGTCATATGTTATGTCAACTGTTATGTCATATGTTATGTCAACTGTTATGTCAACTGTTATGTCTTCCTTATGTCTTATGTTATGTCAAATGCCTTATGTCAAATGTCTTATGTGTTTGTGTTGAAATTGTCATAGCTTACAGCATAGGATTGCTAACCAATATAACCAATTTCATTTTAAACTGTTAATTAGACGTATTTGGCTATTAACGCCCACTGATCGTAACCTTAATAGCAAATTTTTAAGCAATATTCAAAGTCAAACGTCTTAATTCGTGCCTAAACAAGAAAATTATTATTTTAAAAAAATCATTTTTAACCAAATTTTCGCTTAAAATATGTCAAAAAAAAACTTTTGTTCCCCAACCTATTTCCCAGAGAGGTTGATCTAAAAATCTTTTAAAAAAATCATGTACATCAGTGTTTCCCAGTCTTTTTACTATCGTGGCACATTTTCCAAAGAAGAAAAATTTCGCGGCACACTTACCTAGTTATTAAATTAGAAATTTTAGTTTTTTATTGACCGTCAACATATATAAGGCAGGTATTGTAATTATACCGATTTTGACATTTCGAGATTTCGATGGATCTCCACGAATTGAGGTCCCTACATAACGTTTTGACTATTTTTAGCATGATGTCTGTCGGTCTGTCTGTCTATCTGTCTGTCTGTCACTCTGTCTGTCTGTCTGTCTGTCTGTCTGTCTGTCTGTCTGTCTGTCTGTCTGTCTGTCTGTCTGTCTGTCTGTCTGTCTGTCTGTCTGTCTGTCTGTCTGTCTGTCTGTCTGTCGGTCGGTCTGTCTGTTGGTCCGTGTACACGTGCAGAGCAAATTCGGCGAAAAGGATTTTTATAAAACTACATATTTAAGCTTTTGACATCAATGGCACGAGTTGATCAACTTTTGGTAAAAATCGGTTAACTATAAATGGGAGTTTACTTGTGTCGGTTTTAAGATTTTTGCGAATATTTCACAGAAGAGGTTTTAACAAAATATATTTCACAGCAAAAAAATCTTTAACAAAAGTTGCTATAAAAGTAATAACTAACAACTTTTATTTGAGACATTTTTTGATAGAGCAGCATAAATTAAACAAGTACTTTGTGATGGTGGCCACAGCTGATGCTGATTTTTTCCTTTAAGATTTCGCGGCGCACTTGGAAAATATTGCGGCACACCTTTGGGAAACACTGATGTACATTGATGGAAACCGAAATAGTTCAACAGAAATTTTTGATCAGATTAGTTATTTGAAAATTATAAAATTTATTATCGTTGAAAGAAATAATAAAACAAAAATTGTGTGATATCAAAAAGAAAACTCTTAAGAAGTAGATTATGGATCGAAAAGAAGTTAGTTAATTTTTTTTATTTATTTATTTTAAAACGATTTTTTCCAAAAATGTACTAAATAAATGTTGATGAGGATGGCGACTACGTCGAAAAAAACTATGACTTTTATCTAAAACAACTGTAGTTTTGTTAAAAAAAAAAAAAAAATTACATTGGACATCTCGTAAATACCTACAAACTCCTGAAATATGTAAAAATACACACTTCACATAAATTTTTGCTTATTATCCTTATTTGTATGCAATGGCGGTGCTGGCTCTTAAAATTTGGAGGAGCCAGGATATTTTTGAGTAAAATCTGAGGGGCCAGGAAATATTTTAAATCATATATATATATATATAATCCTTTAAGGAACAATTCAAGGAGCGCAGGGAGATATAAGGAGGTCAGAACTATAGGGGTACTAAGCAACTTGAGGGGAGAAAGAGGAAGGTCCGGAGGGAGAGTTAGGAGGATTGCGAGGCTAAGGTGCGGGAATGAAGAGAGAGGAAATAGATAGTGGAGGAGACAGAAGGATAAGATGTGCGGGGAGGAGGAGGAAGATGTAGAGCACCTCGCGAAGAGGTGTAGGGAGATGACAGAGTGGTCGGGGAGCACATTAGACCTGTTACACGAAGATGGAAGGGGGGACAGCTGGGCGAGGGAATTAGAGGCAAGAAGGATTGAGATTGGGGACGGATAACAGGAAGGGGTAAAGGAAGGAAGAAAGAGGCCCGGTAGGAAGCAGAATGGGGGAAATGGAAGGAAGGAAGGGGGCTGAGGTTACCTGGAAATGGGGAGGAAGGAAAGGAGATATGAGGAGGGGTGAAGAAATGGTTGGAAGGGAAGAGAATGGAATAAAATAAATTATAATGTAAAGTAATGAAATGTGATGTATGTTTAATAGGATGTTGGGATGTTGATAGGAGATATATGTTTTGTAATTATAATTGTAGTAATACCCAAAACACCGAAAGGTCCAAGGGAAATAAAGGATTATATAATATTTTAAATCATTGATGACCTAAAAAAAAGGTCCTCACTTTTAAAATACATTTTTGTCCAAGCAATCTGGAGGGGGGCAACTGGGGGCCAAAGTAATATTTGGGGAGGCCCGCTCCAAAGTCTAGTGCCACCACTGTTTGTATGATTAGACATAGGAGATGAATGTACCTACGTCTGAACTGATGCAGTTTCATCTCTACAGTGTTGCCAATTCCGGAGAAACGTAATCAGTACATTTTACACATCTTGTATGTTAGTTTTTTATTTGAATGAAGTTGGTTATATTGGTATTGGAGAGCTGTTAGATGATAACTTTTTCAGGACTATGGATTGCTGATGCTGCTAACCATCCTGCGTGATTTTGTGACCTTGTACTTCCTGTATAGACATTAGAAATGTGTGATATCGTCCAATGATAGCATGCTTTTTGTTGTGTTGTCCTGTCCGTGTTTCGTCTGATAGAAATTAGGTTCTCCATAGATTGATGTCATTTTGACTTGTTCTCAGTGGTAATGAATCCGTTGCTGGCATTCGAATTATTATTTTTCGCCGTATTCGGGCAGACAACATACGAAGAAATGATGATTAGACCATTGCCGAATCAACCCCCATATCGTCCTCCGTGGACAGAAAATCTTTTCAAAGTGGTGTTCGGAATTTATATGTTGGTGTCCGTAGTCGTTTTAATTAATCTACTGATTGCTATGATGTCTGACACTTATCAGAGAATTCAGGTAATTATTATTTTTTCCTTCTTGTGTTTTCAGTCCAAAAGAATCCGATACGTGCGTTTGAGCTGCTGTTTTTCGCGGTATTTGGCCAAACATCAACTGATCAACTTAAAATCTCTGATTTCAAGATACGAGGAAATAATAACCAACCTTTGTGGACGGAAGTTTTATTCAAATTCCTCTTTGGCATATATATGTTGGTTTCAGTCGTAGTACTTATAAACCTGCTCATTGCTATGATGACAGACACATATCAGAGGATTCAGGTAAAATGTTTGGATCACAACAATCGTGACACGACATATAGCACTGTGTCTGCATGGATCATTACAGCATGCCGGCCGTAACACTCTCTCGCTCGAATATCCCATTAAGGAGGTCACACCGTCACACCTTGATCGCGTTCTCTCCCATCGATCAGTAGCTCTTTGTTGCTCGCGTTCTCTATCATCGACTAGTAGCTCTAATAGGGTTTAAAAGAAGTGTTGTAACATAACTAAGAAAGTGGGAGACCGCTGAGGGTAGAATGCGTAGCTTGACTGACCGGACCCAGATATCCTGGGTGGAATTTGTCTCTTCGTTCAATAACTGTTCGGAATTTTGCGTTCCCTATCATCGACTAGTAGCTCTAACAGGGGGATACAAGAAATGTTGTAACCTAAATGAGAAAGTGGGAGAACGCTGAGGGTAGGACGCATAGCTCGACCGATAGGAAGCAGATATCCTGGGTGGATTGGTTCCCTTCGTTCAATAACTGTTCCTTATCATCGAAGAGTAGTTCTAATAGGGAGATACAAGAAGTGTTGCAACCTAAATGATAAAGTTGGAGAACGCTGAGGGTACAATACGTAGCTCGACCGACAAGACTAAGATGTCCTAGGTCAGTGATGGCCAACCTTTTGAGCTCGGTGTTACAAAATTGGGTAAAAACCTAGCTTAACTCGGGTACCGTGTAACGTCTAGAAATATCCATAATTGTGTGATATTCGCAGCCCTAGTAAAATAGTTATATTTTTGATGTATTTATTTGTTAAAAAAACAAAAACAAATAATTCTTTACACTAGTGACTTTTTTGTTGCTGATTTGCATTTGCTAAATTCAATTAAAGGTTGGTATTTCGTGCACTTCAAGCCCAAGCACTACTAAGTTCATCTACCAGTTGATTTCTTTTATAGGTTTTAGTATTATTTAACGCCGAGAATAAGATCTCACAAAAGAAAGTAGATGGAAAAATTGCCAATAAAGCCATCGCTAGATTTTTCAAGCACTCCAAATTTTCTGTTGGTAGTGGCATTCTTTTTCATTCTCCAAACGATTTCTCTTCAGATTCTCAAGTTTGGACCTCAAGCCGACAAACACTTGAGCCCAGATGCGTTTATTGTTCTTGGCCAAAGACCGTCCGGAAACGATGCGTGTCACCTAAAATGTCTTGGCGTGTCACCCGTGACACGCGTGTCATAGGTTCACCATCACTGTCCTAGGTAAATTACCTGCCTTCGTTCAATAACTGCTCGAAATTTCGCGTTCCCCGTCATCGACAAGTTGCTCTAATAGGGGGATACAAGAAGTATTTCATCCTAAGACAGAAAATAGGAGAACGCTGAGGGTATAATTCGTTGCACGTTCGGTAGGACCCAGATGTCCTGGTTGTATTATATCCCTTCGTTCAATAACTGTTCCTTTTCGAAATTACTTATCACCCTCCGTTCAACAACTCACCAGAATTGCCTTATGAAAATGGGTTCCATTTTTTCTCTCACCAAAATTTTAGGAACAACAGAAAAAAACACAACAAATTATCAAGCAGCGTCAAAATATTTATACAGCGACAATGTAGTTGAACGACAAAGCCTGGAGCGCTATCTGTGAATCCGAGTAGAGACCGTAAGGAATTGACATATGTAAAGTATTATGTTGGTATAATTTGAAGAATTCAAAGAAATATATTTTAGCATTTATGTGATTGAAATGCAAAATGATTACTTAGTAATATAAAATAATTTGTCATGCTAGGTACATATTTGTTGTTCAACAATTGTCGTTGTATATACATATTTTGTAGTGCCTATGGGTGCCTGTAGAATTTTTTTCAATGGCGACAAAATATAATGGATATTTTTGAAAATATTTAGTTATTTATTAAATAAACTTAATAAATACAGAACACTATTTAAATAGAAATTAAAAGTCTGTGCGATCATTGGCAAATTTGTAATTGACATTAAATGAGTTATTCTATAAAATCTACTATATAGGTATTATTAGCATTTTTTTCCTTGTGCCCACTTAACTAACATAATCAAACCAGATAAACCTCATAGTTAACGTAATAATAAAAATATATAAATTTGAGAAAAAAAAAAAGGCATAAGGGTTTGGAATAAAACATTTAAAAGTGGAGCCTCTAGGGGCAAGTGCCCCCCTCTCCCTCTTTGTCCCTTACTACAGGTGTCCATGGTTGTGCCGTTATATTTAGCCCTATGAAAATTACGGTAAGCCATCCCACCGTAATTTTACCGTTAGTCCTCTGAACGTACCCCAATCGGTCTCCACATGAGTACCATAGTAGCTGTCGCTGCCTATGGTGCTCCACCATTGTCAAAAGGGGAATAAGAGTAACTCAATTGGCCTTTTATGGCATTGTTAATCTATCCAAAGCTTATTGGTGTATCTCCATGGGATTCGTTACAACACTTACCAACATGTTAGCCAATGTATCACCATACCACACCATACATCTCCACTTCATTCCACTTACCATACCATACTCCTATAGACATAAAATTAACGATGAAGTAGTCGATGTTGTGCTTAAAGAAATGATTTCTTGCGATAATTTTGCAGTTTTTGTTGGAATGACGCATTAGTATTAAAAATTGCTTTTATTAAAGGTAGTTAAATGTGAAAATTATTTTAACCACTTACGCTGGAGTGACGTGTTACGCAGGTTGTTTGTTCCAAGACAATAATGTGCCACGTCGTGTAATTTCATTTTACGTAACAATTTATGCAGTGCATTTACTGCAATACGTTTGAATATAACTGAATCAGAACAAGTTTATATAATTATAAAAGTAAAATATAATTTTACCCACATTTCATAAAGAAAATATAAAATCTGATCACTTCCAATACGAAAGGTATCGATATCAAGTAAAAAAAAATATTTAAACTACGTTATTGTATGCATTTGGTGGATGTCAGCTGACATTCTTATCTTAAAGGTCTTATAGCGCTTTATTTCAATCTTTTTGTCCGACTGTTCGAACGAATCTGACAGCAATTTGAACAAAGATAGTCGACTTGCCTGACAAATATTTATCCAAGTTTGTTTTCCGAATAGACGATATAATATATTTCCAAGTTTGGCAGTGTCTGGGGTCATCTTTCATATGGTCGTTGTTTTCCCCGTCTTCTTTTTAATCTAACATTTCGAACAACTTGTAATGATCACATGATTATACAAGATGTCTCAAAAGAAATTTTATATTTATTTAGCTTACTGCGTGAACGCAACGTATCCGAGGGGCGCGGGGGTTATGTCAATCGGTAGCCTGGCTCTTGGGAATTCAGCTATGGAGCGTTTCTCGGGAGCAGACCGCGCGTTATGCGTGCGAGAGTTTTACAAAAACGGTGATTCGGCGACTGTAGCGCGTAGAAAATTCTGCAGTATTCGAGGTTTTCGCCACTTAAATGATGCGCCAAGCATTCCTCTCATTCGACATTGGGTTAAAAAGTTTGAAGAGACTGGTACAACGCTGGATAAATCAAAATACGGGCGACCTAGGTCATCAAGAACGGTAGAAAACGTGGAGAATGTTAATCAGTCTGTTCGTGACGACCCGAACCTTTCAATTCGGAAGCGCGCAAGTGCTTTAAATGTGCATAGATCATCATTACATCGCATTATGCACAAAGACCTAAAGCTGCACCCCTACAAAATTCAATTGGTGCAAGAATTAAAGCCCCAAGATGCCAGTCAGAGGCTTAATTTCATAAATCAGGTGATTGAGCGATTTTCAACGTTTACTAACATTTTGTTTTCGGATGAAGCTCATTTTCATCTTACTGGCCACGTAAATAAGCAGAACTGACGCTACTGGAGTGCAACGAATCCGAAACGCAAACATCAGAAACCCCTACATTCGCCTAAAGTGACCGTATGGGCTGCGATGTCGGCGCGAGGAATTATTGGCCCTTACTTTTTTGAAGACGAAAGGGGGCGTGCAGTTACAGTGAATTCAGAGCGTTACGTGGAAATGTTAGACAACTTCTTGGTACCTGAACTGCAAAACTTTCCTGGCTATAACCAAAGAACATGGTTCCAACAGGACGCAGCAACTTCACACACGTCCAATATGTCTCTGCCACGTGTTCGTGAAATTTTCTCAGGCAAATTGATCTCCCGGAGAGGTGACATAAATTGGCCTCCACGCAGTCCAGATTTAACCCCTATGGACTTTTTCCTATGGGGTTATCTTAAATCTAAAGTTTACGCCAATAAACCGACTTCACTGGCGCATTTGAAAGAAAATATCCGTCACGAAATGGCAGCCATCCCTGAGTCCACCTGCCGAGACGTCATAAATAATTTTACTGTTCGATTAAATGAGTACCGAGAACGCGAGGGTCTACATTTAGACGATATTATTTTTAAGAAATAAATCCCCAAAAAGTGTATTTTAATAATTAATATACATTTTTTCTATATACGACTTACTTTTTTTTTAATCGATCCACTAAATATAAAATTTCTTTTGAGACACCTTGTATATTGGAAAAATTCTGCTCTGTGGAGTAAAAAACTTAAGATGAAATGAATATTTTTTCATGACGCCTTTAAATTTTGCAATGTTCAAGTTATTTAATGAAGGTGGGAGACAGAGCCGCAGTAAGGGCGGGCGGGGTACGATGGCCCTGGGCGCATTAAGGAAAAGGGCGCTGACGGGCTTGATTAAGGGGCGCCATTGCGAAGGCGAGGACCTTTTTTTTGCTCGTCACTTGGATTTTGAGAGGTGAGGACCTTTTTTTGTTCATCACTTGAATTTTAAGAGGTGAGAACCTTTTTTTTATTTGGCAAGGGCGCCAAAACACGGCGCTGCCCCTAGCGCAAGTTTTCCTTACTACGGCTCTGGTGGAAGAACATTATAAAATTTAACAAAGTAGTAATTACCACTATATCTGGCTTTCTTTAGTTTTGTATTCTGTTCTAACATCGTTCTTATATTTTGTATCATATCGGTGGATGGTACTTCGAAAATTAAGGTCGCTATTGTTGCCATGCATATACTGGGTGTCTGTTTTTCGAACCTAACCATTGGGTTCTCATGAACCGTAAGAGATACGAAGTCGGTTAAATTGAGGCAAAGTTGCCGCATTAGTTGACCACTTTAATGATGTATTTTGTTTTCCGGAAAAGTGCAGAGTCACTAGATAGGCACGTATCTAGTGTCACTAGATACGAGCAAAAAACTAATTTTGGTCGATTTATTTTTTGGCTTATAACTTTTTTGTTTCAATTCATACAAGTTACTAATTTTCAAGTTCTATAGGCACTTTTTTACAAAGAATTTAGTAATCCTCAAAATTTTTATACTTCATATAATTTTCGAGAAATTCATACTAACTTTCAGTTTTCATATAGGGCTCAAAGTTGTCTTTAAATGCATTGAATCGAGATTTTTTTTCTATTTCCAATGATATAAAACATACCTAAATTAAAATGAAAATTAACTGAGAAATTAGAAAATTATTGGTTTTAAAACAAAATGTATGAAGTGACGAATCACTTCTCGTGATCGCTGAAGACGGAAACAGATCATTGAGCAGTTTTCGAAACGTTCGAAAATATTTTATATAACTCATGAAGTATTATATCTTTTTGATACTAATACTCATTATATTGTACTATTCTAGCCTAGCACTATCAGCAATGGCAAACGTCCTAAATAACGGTGTCCGCATAACTATATTTATAAATTTCATCTCTGATGCGCAAAGCTCTGCGTTGCAAGGAAAACAGACGATTTGTGTGCGATCAGTAGTCCCAAAGTGGGTGTTCTCGACTCTCTTGGAGACTCTAGAATATTCAAGATTTATAAATGTTCATATCTAGGATTGGACTGCTCAATCATGAATGAGCTCTTGTCAAATTTTGTGAGACAAATTTTTAGTGGTCAATTTATTAACTCGTAGATTGAAAAAGCGTAGATAATAATAGAATCATCAGGCAAGTCGGTAGTCTTCGACAATATGTTGTCAGTTTTATCCGACTGGTCAAAACGATTGTATAAAAATGTTGTCAATGGTCTTTAAGCTTAAGAAAAACGGTCGAGAAGGCAAAATGTCTGTGGAAGCTTTAAAATGAATTATTTCGGGAATAAGCAAGAAAAGACGCGCGTTTGTTTTTCAAATGCCAGCGCAAGTGGTTAATTTTGAATATGATAATAGAAAATAATGTAACTAATAATTTTCAAAATTCTTTTTTTATAATTTTTATTGATTTTTCTTGAATATTCAAAATACTGTTAACAAATTTACTCTAACAATTTTAACATTTTGCATTTTTACACAACACTTTTAATTCACTGCTAAAAGAATCCTCTGTTGTTGTTTCTTGTTTCAAAATTTTTAAAAAGCAGGTTCAATAAGTATTTTTTTCAAAATTTGTTTTTTTTTTTATTTTTGAAAGTGGAGGATTAACCGTTATTTTGATTCTTTTCAGGTTACTGCATTCAGCATGCCTGGAAAGAATCTGATATTTAAAAGTTTTTTCAGAAATGCTAATTATTTTCAGTAATTAAAGATGAATACAAAGCTAGCAAACATGAACGAATATACTCGATAGGTGTGGAAATATCAACGAACACAAACGAATGTAAAAGCGCTACGACGAATGTAAACGAGCGCTATCAATGAAATCTGTCTGGACTAATGGAATATCGATGACCAATTTATTGACGATCAAATATATGAAATCAAAAATGCATTTTGGTTTTATATATTTTAAATACAAATAATTTTTAAATGGCTCAAAAGTGAGAAATTTCAAATAACATTTTTTAGATAGTTTAAATGTGTATTAAAAAAAATCAAAAGTTATGTGTCATAATTTTGGAAATATAACACTAATTTGTATATTTCTTGACCACCATTTTGACATTTCAAAATTTCGATGGATGTCCACTAATTGAGGTCCTTATATAACGTTTCGACTATTTTTTGCATGATGTCTTTCGGTTTGTCTGTCTGTCTGTCCGTCCATCTGTCTGTGTACACGTGCAGAGCAAATTCGGCTAAAAGGATTTTTATAAAACTTAATATTTAAGCATTTTACATCAATAGCACTAGTTGATCAACTTTTGGTAAAAATCGGTTGACTGGAAATGGGAGTTTACTCGTGCCGATTTTAAGATTTTTGCGAATATTTAACAACAGAAAAACATTATTTAACAAAATTTGCTATAAAATAACCAACAACTTTTATTTGAGACATTTTTTGATAAAACGAAAAATATTTTAAACATTTTCGAAATTTTTTCAGTGTCTATATTTTCATACTTATATTGTAACGTTTCCATGGTCATGATAAATAATATCTCTGTTAGAAAATGTTAGGCCAAGTTATTTCTACTCTGCTGCTAGAATGTATTTTATACAAATACATTGTGATGGCGGTCGTCCTGTGGTGGCCACAGCTCATTTTAAATATGTAAAAATTAAAAATTCGCATCAGTTTCATTGTTTATTTTTGTTTGTTTCAGTTTGTTGACATTTGTTGGTGTTCGTTGCAATTCTTTGTTGTTCGTTCATGTTTGTTCATTAGGTGTATATGAGGTTATGTAATAGTTTTTGTACTAGTTCAAATTTCTCTATTTTTATAAAGACTAATTCATTGACTTAGGTTTTAGGTACGTGGGCTGCCCAATAATTCCATTTTAGTTCCGCTTAAACTTTTGAAATAGACTTTAGTATTGTGTATTTTTTAAAATAGAAAAAACTGAACATCGTGCAGTGATAATTTTTTTGTAAAAGATGATTTATCGTCAGCAAGAATCATCTCAAGTTGGTAAAAGTTTGTGGGATTCTGCTTCTTCATTTTCAACAATTAAAACATAGGCTGATGAATTTAAACGTGGTCGTTCCTTGAAGATGATCCACATTCAGGACGTTCAAAAAGTGCAACTTAAGGAAAAATTGTTCAGGAATTAAATGATATAGTTTTAGATGATGGACGACTAAAAGGACATGGTAAAAGTTCGTCACATCTTAACTGAAGTTTTCGAAAAAGCTGTGTGTAAGTTGCGTGTCGTATTTGCTAACAATAAACGCGCCCGCACACACTTTGATGGGGAAAATCGGGGATTTGAAGTACAAATTGATGCAACATCCAGTCTATTCATCAGATTTGGTTTCCTCAGACTTTTATCTGTTCCCAAACTTCAAGAAATTGATGAGTGGAAAGAGTTTCCTATCAAATGAAAAGTTGACAGCAGTTGTTGAGGGTTATTTTACAGATCTTCCGGAAAGCTAAAGGAAAATCATATCCAAAAATAAAATTTTAAATTGAAAACCAAAATCTTCTGTTACATGGAGAATTTGTTACGCAGCTCTCATATTTAACACAAGTCTTATTAAATGTCAGAGTTATTTAACACAAGTCTTATTAAATGTCAAAAATTATTTACTCAAAGGCGTAGACTAGTACAATAAAGACTATTAGCGCCTTTCATATAATCCTAAAGTATTAAATAATTAGCAGATTACGTTAGATTTAATGAGTTTGTGAAAATTTTAGGAATATTATGAACATTTTATTTATATTTAATTCGAAAATATATGTTTTTGTATAATTTAGGCTCAATCAGATATTGAATGGAAGTATGGATTGTCCAAATTGATTAGAAATATGCATAGGACGACAACAGCACCATCACCCATTAATCTAATAACAACGTGGCTCTTCTACCTGCTTGGATTAATTAGAGACAAAGGTAGGTACATTATTGTATTATAAAATAAATGGGGTTTAATAAAAAAATTAAAAACTAAACTTTTTAAAAAGATCCCTTAAATTTAATAAAAATACTAAATTTGATAATTTTGCTAGAAGAAAAATATATTTTTAGACTTGTTTAGACAATTTACACAGTGCAAGTCTATTATATTTGGACTTACAGTCTGTATTATAAGACGTTCTTGTTGATTTTTGGCGAACTATAAGAAAGAAAAGGAAAAACTAAAAATAATTTAAAAATTTACTGTAAATATTATTACGCTGCTACCTAATAATTGGTTCAATCTCCATAATTATCAATTATTACTTGGCATCTTTTCGGTACACTTTCTACCAGCTCTTCGGCATACTTTGGTAGTGATCTCCATATCTGCCCTATTTGACGAGTTAGCTGATCCAAATTTTGAACGTTTTTTGTTCGAAGCTTATACAAGGTGTCTCAAAAGAAATTTTATATTTATTTAGCTTACTGCGTGAACGCAACGTATCCGAGGGGCGCGGGGGTTACGTCAATCGGTAGCCTGGCTCTTGGGAATTTAGTCGCTATGGAGCGTTTCTCGGGAGCAGACCGCGCGTTATGCGCGCGAGAGTTTTACAAAAACGGTGATTCGGCGACTGTAGCGCGTAGAAAATTCTGCAGTATTCGAGATTTTCGCCACTTAAATGATGCGCCAAGCATTCCTCTCATTCGACATTGGGTTAAAAAGTTTGAAGTGACTGGTACAACACTGGATAAATCAAAATCCGGGCGACCTAGGTCATCAAGAACGGTAGAAAACGTGGAGAATGTTAATCAGTCTGTTCGTGACGACCCGAACCTTTCAATTCGGAAGCGCGCAAGTGCTTTAAATGTGCATAGATCATCATTACATCGCATTATGCACAAAGACCTAAAGCTGCACCCCTACAACATTCAATTGGTGCAAGAATTAAAGCCCCAAGATGCCAGTCAGAGGCTTAATTTCGTAAATCAGGTGATTGAGCGATTTTCAACATTTACCAACATTTTGTTTTCGGATGAAGCTCATTTTCATCTTAAATCTTATCTTAAATCTTAAATCTAAAGTTTACGCCAATAAACCGACTTCACTGGCGCATTTGAAAGAAAATATCCGTCACGAAATGGCAGCCATCCCTGAGTCCACCTGCCCAGACGTCATAAGTAATTTTACTGTTCGATTAAATGAGTGCCGAGAACGCGAGGGTCTACATTTAGACGATATTATTTTTAAGAAATAAATCCCCAAAAAGTGTATTTTAATAATTAATAAAAAAATTTTCTATATACGGCTTACTTTTTTTTTAATCGATCCACTAAATATCAAATTTCTTTTGAGACACCTTGTATTTCATGTATCCCCTATGTAAAAACTACATCACTCCAATCGCGGTTTAAATTTTCCTAGGTTCAAGCGAGTCGTTTTTCGACATGTTTCACAGATAACAATGGTTTTTGTTTGGTGCTCCTGAATTTAATACCATTATCAATTAAACGACTTCTCAGGGTCATTAGACTTAACTTAATGTTCTTTTTTAACAAAATTACTTGATATTTACGTAAAGATAACATAGGATTATTTTTAAAAACGTTAAAAATCACTTTATCTTGTTTTTTAGTGACTTTTTTAAATCCACGATTAGGTAAATCGTCAACATTTTTATTAATTTTATAATGTTTCACCCAATTCTTTACAAAGTCTGCTTGTGCATATATTTTGCTGCAGTTGAAAAGGACATTTTTGGCCCCTTTGGGTGGGTACAAAAATACCGCTGCGAAACATTTTGCATAAATAGCACTCATTATTACATAACCGCATTACTGAAAGACAAAACACTAACTAAACAATTTTTACTATCGGACGTATTAGGTCTTGATGTTCTTATCATGTTTGAACCTGTTTATTATTTGTGAGACATGCCTGATCCTGAGTCATAAGCAAGTATGTCTTATTATACAGACTAAAATTATACAAAATCAAAAATGGAAGATAGAATCTTGAGTGGGATTTCAAATGAAAGCTCTTGATACGTAGATTAAAAGAAAAAAAGTATTTAGTTGGATTGACATGGTTTCACTCATATAAGTCCTGTATCTTGAACTGTTAATTGTCAAGTCTTTCCATGTGTTCTGTGTACCAGTACTTGTTAGTTTCATTGAGACTAAAGATTCGGCGCAATATTTTGAAAACTGTGTTGGTGATCTTGCTGTATATATCACCAGAAAGAAAAGTAGAATAATTTTTAAACAGAAAATCAAAACTTGTTGCTGATATATCTGAGGTATCTTTGGATCTAGATTTTGGCCATTTTTTTTAAACTTTGTAAATCATACTTACATTGAATATTCTAGGTTAAGTTGACTTATCATTATAAAATTTCATTTTCATTACATTTTGATTTTTTGTGTTTTTTCTTTCTTTTTTTTAATGGCCTTTGCTGCTGTGGCAATTAGCTCAATTTTTTTAGTGTTATTCTTAGAAAAAAAAAAAAAATCCAACAGTGAAACCATGGAAACAAGTGACGTTTATTATAAAAATTATAATAAATAATACATTTTTATTGAATTTATTGAAAAAAAAAAATGGGAAATTTGTATTAAGAGTGACACAAAAAATCAAAATGTGATGAAAATGACATTTCACAATGACAGTCAACTTAACCTAGAATTTGCAATATAAGTATGATTTACAAAGCTTAAATAAAATTGCCAAATGTCTGATTGATAGATAAAAATTACTAGATTTCAAAATCTAGTTCCGCTTAGACGTTTGGTATAGACCAGTGTTTCCCAAGCGCTGGTCCGCGAGATTTTTGTGCCGGTCCTCGAGTATTTTTGCCGGTCCGCAAAATCATTTTATGTGCTGTTAAAATCTCCGCCCTTAATCTGTTAATTGCTTAAGTAATAATTTGTTCCTTTTTTCACTAGTTATATTTGATATTTTATTTGTTGTTTTTTTTGTTTGTTTGTAATCAGTACAATGAAAATATAAAACTTTTGCGATACACATTACTTTCTAAACTTACCGGTCCGCGAATTTTTGGGACATTTTGGGGAAAAGTTGGGACACGCTGGTATAGACTATATTCTATTTTTTATAATAAAGGTCACTTGTTCCCCTGGATTTCGTGGTTGTAATTTTTAATTCCGACATGCCAACATGAAAGAAGAAATAATCTAGATCAGGGGTAAATTACCCCAAACGGGGTAAAAACGAAATTCTTAAGGGTAATTATAGGAGGTGAGGACCTTTTTTGCTCATCACTTAGATTTTGGGAGGTGAGGACCATTTTTTTTGCTTGTCACTTAAAATTTTTTTTTTACTAGCCAATGGGTTAACTTCGGTGTAAAGAAATATATCTTTGGGTAATGGGTAAAAATTTTCCCCGACTCCTGATCTAGATAAACTCTTTTTTCGTGACAACTTAAGAAAATGAAACTCCCATTTTGTTCCGTTTGAAATAAACTATACCTGCGAAATCCCGAAATAAGGGGAAATTCACAGTCATTTTTTTTTGTCAATCAACCTTTGGGCTGTGTAAATTAAAACAATTTTAAAAATCTATTTTACATCTAGCAATTAAATTTGTCGTAAATAAAAAAATAGATAATTATTTTGAATTACATATTAATTGTTAGTTTTAGCTGTTTTAGTAAAAGTTGGAATTTTGCAAGATTATTATTGGTGTGTAGATTAGGCCACCCTTAAAGTAAAATTTCTAGTTGCATCAAAGCACAGTAAAATTAATGCACGAGTAATTTAAACCCCAAATATTTAATTTTAATTTATATTTGAATAAATGTAAATTTAATTTGTTTAATAGGACGTTTTTGCGGCAAGAAGAATGGTATGTTTGCAGAGGATTTTTTTCTATTATAATCCAGATTTTTTTATTGGATTATTTTTTTAATATTTTTAAGGATTTTTGGAATTTTTCTGTGCCTCTGCTTTGTATTTACGCGTTCTGCGTCTTCTTCTTCTTCAGATGATTCACATTTTTGTTGGGTTCAACAAAACAACAATGCTTTTTACAACCAAATGCAAACTGCGTTATCCTGCGATGAAAAAGGATTTCTCAACCTGTTTACCTTAGCGAAATCATTGAAATGATTCCCTCGAGGATGTGAATAGTTCTTACATGGTCAATAATACTGTCAATATCAATGAATATATGTATATAGATGAATAATATTGATCGGGCAGAGCAGGGGTTCTTAACATTTGTCGAAAGACGGCCACATTATTATTATTATTTTTTAAATGATATGCCAGTAGAAATTAACTTTACATCGACACTGTTACATAAAATTATAACAAATTATATTTATTTACGATGATAATAGCGTCTAACATTACTTTCATTCAACAATTTAAATACATTTAAAAAACTAACGAAATAATAATTCTGGGTGTACCAGTGGCGCAGCAAAGGGGGGGGGGGGCGACGGGCCTGGGCCCCTGCCAGGACCAGCAGATTACACGGCGCTGCTCGGAGAGTTGAAGATAAAATTTGTTAATCACAACAGTAGTTAATTTTTAAATTACTTCATTGTAAACAATATTGGCATTTTTTTTTCGTGTAAATACACATATTTTTAAGATTGCCTACTCTTGCTAAAGTGAGATAAGTATTGTTCAAGTGAAAATATATCACTTTCCAAATATGCTCCAACGAATTATATGAAGGGGAGCGTTGATCCTTTTCCCCCTGACACATCGACTAAAATATTCGCCCAGTCAAATGATAAAACTGTTTTAAACAACTAATTACTCGATTCAGATAAGATAAAGTGGAAATCTGACTTCGGTATAACCTTCAGAGTGTAATTTCAAAATGACACCTCAAATGTGAAATAGAATAGAAATAGTAGAAATATAATAAAGAAAGTAGTTTTTGAGACAATCGCGCTCTAAATCGGTATTTGGTTTTATTTTGTATTTTTTAAAATGATAAATGTGAATATCAATATCTTATTTATTATTTATTATTAGGTATTTTTGAAATTATGATGTTTTACACACAAAAAGGACTGATATAAGTTTTACTGAACAACAGTGTATATTGCGTACAGTGCGTATTCAGAGGGGGGGGGGCACAAGCCCCCCCCCTGAAGGTCCAATGAAATGAAAATTTATCATGATCGTACAACAAAATAACTTATGTATTTTACAATAATAATAAGCTATATTTTATTATGATTAGTGTTAAAATTAACAGAAAATGCATATTTACATGTTATTTTTAGGTTTTCGTAGGTATAATCAAGAAATCCTTATTCCGTCTCATGAGTCTGTTGGTTCGGTACAAATTGTGGCCAAGCGGCTGATTTAGAGAACTGAACATAAGTAAGAGAAATATTGAGACAAAAGTATAGCCCGCTAAAAGTATAAATAAATATGTATTTATCGAAGGAAAAATCAAGTGAAAGTTTTTGATACATAGATTAACAATAACATTTTTTTTTCCAACAAATAATGGAATTATTATTTGATATAAACATCAATATCAAACAGCAGGGGTGTCGAACTGATTTGGGTCGCAGTCTATTTTACATACAAAATGATAAGCAGTGACGGAACTTTAAATATCCCGAAGGGTTTCTTGACATTTTTTTATAAACAGAAAAGGGGAAGAGAGTATATTTTACATTTTTAAATATATTTTTCCCCTAAATAAGCTCAAGTGATTTTGATTACCGCTTCAGGGGCTACAAAAAATAAGGTTGAGGGCCGTATGCGGCCCGCGTGCCCTCGAAATTTGGTTCGGACCTCCCCAAGACAGAATCCTGGCTACGCCACTGGCCAGCATTAATTTGTTCTATTTCTAGGGTTCCGCTGAATCTTGGTTGAGAAACCCTGCTATATTAATGCGAAGGAAGAATTAATAAAATTATTTAATTCATGTGTTTCATTTGTATCAATTCATATGTATCAGTACAGTTATTTTAGTACTTTAGTACTGATACTAATACAAACAAAAATTATTTATGGAATGCGTAAAAACATATCTTCGTAAATTTGATACCTAGGTATTCAGAACCGGGTATCCGGAAGCAGGTATCTGGATCCAGGTATCCGAAACGGGTTATCAGAAACGGGTTATCCGAAACGGGTTATCCTGGATTGGATATCCGGAAACGGGTATTCGGAACCGAGTACACGAAACCAGGTATTCGGAATCAGGTGTCCGGAACCAAGTACCCGGAACAGGGTGTTCGGAACCAAGTATCCAGAACTGGGTGTCCGGAACCAGGTTCCTCGAAAATCACGAACCCGGTTTTACCGGAAAACCGAGTACCAGAAAGATTCGATTCCTAGCACTACTAAAAACACCAAGAACACTTGAATAGTTATTTTTATTCGAGAATTCTTCCTATTGCATTTTCTGAAAGAAATAATAATACTAATATAGTATAAGGACCTTCTTGAATTCCACCCTTAAGCACTTACTAACTTAGTGAGCATGCGTAGTTAACACAGCTTTTGAAAAAATAAAAAGTTCATATGCTGTACACGAAATGTTGATGACCAGGATTGTTTTTTATTATTATTATTTATTTAAACACTCAACAATAGACAATGATCATTAGTATCATAAAAAGCTTTTTATTTCAGTTTTTAGGATTTCGTAGATGTATTCAAGAAATACAATATCGTCTGTCCTGTGGTAATATTTCCAAAATAATTCTTTACTCATTCTGTAATCCAGAGGGGTTACAGAGGGATCGGTAAAAAATATGAAAAACTTCTAGTAGTGCACATTAGTATGAATCGAAATAATTCATGAAGTTTTTTATATATTTTTTCCAAAAATATCGATTTTTTTTATTGAAATGATTCATAGTGCACCAAAATTATTTCGAAAGTTATCGAATTTTAAGAATTTTTGATAACAATATTTTTTTCATGTGAGGTATAAAATGAAAGTTACCACACTTCAATTCACAGTCGTAATATATTTAAAAAATAGTAAATTTGATGCAATTACAGTAAATAAATATGCCCGGAAATTGTTTTAATTTACCTATTTTTGAAATCTACGAAATCCTGAAATGTATAAAAATTCACACTTCTTATACAAGGTGTCTCAAAAGAAATTTTATATTTAGTGGATCGATTAAAAAAAAAGTAAGCCGTATATAGAAAAAATGTTTATTAATTATTAAAATACACTTTTTGGGGATTTATTTCTTAAAAATAATATCGTCTAAATGTAGACCCTCGCGTTCTCGGCACTCATTTAATCGAACATTAAAATTACTTATGACGTCTCGGCAGGTGGACTCAGGGATGGCTGCCATTTCGTGACGGATATTTTCTTTCAAATGCGCCAGTGAAGTCGGTTTATTGGCGTAAACTTTAGATTTAAGATAACCCCATAGGAAAAAGTCCATAGAGGTTAAATCTGGACTGCGTGGAGGCCAATTTATGTCACCTCTCCGGGAGATCAATTTGCCTGAGAAAATTTCACGAACACGTGGCAGAGACATATTGGACGTGTGTGAAGTTGCTCCGTCCTGTTGGAACCATGTTCTTTGGTTATAGCCAGGAAAGTTTTGCAGTTCAGGTACCAAGAAGTTGTCTAAAATCTCCACATAACGCTCTGAATTCACTGTAACTGCACGCCCCCTTTCGTCTTCAAAAAAGTAAGGGCCGATAATTCCTCGCGCCAACATCGCAGCCCATACGGTCACTTTAGGCGAATGTAGGGGTTTCTGATGTTTGCGTTTCGGATTCGTTGCACTCCAGTAGCGGCAGTTCAGCTTATTTACGTGGCCATTAAGATGAAAATGAGCTTCATCCGAAAACAAAATTTTGGTGAACGTTGAAAATCGCTCAATCAACTGATTTACAAAATGAAGCCTCTGACTGGCATCTTGGGGCTGGAATTTTGTAGGGGTGCAGCTTTAGGTCTTTGTGCATAATGCGATGTAATGATGATCTATGCACATTTAAAGCACTTGCGCGCTTCCGAATTGAAAGGTTCGGGTCTTCACGAACAGACTGATTAACATTCTCCACGTTTTCTACCGTTCTTGATGACCTAGGTCGCCCGGATTTTGATTTATCTAGCGTTGTACCAGTCTCTTCAAACTTTTTAACCCAATGTCGAATGAGAGGAATGCTTGGCGCATCATTTAAGTGGCGAAAACCTCGAATACTGCAGAATTTTCTACGCGCTACAGTCGCCGAATCACCGTTTTTGTTAAACTCTCGCACGCATAACGCGCGGTCTGCTCCCAAGAAACGCTCCATAGCGACTAAATTCCCAAGAGCCAGGCTACCGATTGACATAACCCCCGTGCCCCTCGGATACGTTGCGTTCACGCAGTAAGCTAAATAAATATAAAATTTCTTTTGAGACACCTTGTATATTCTTTTCTTTTTTGGATTAATATATTAAGGCAAGAATGGCATAATTTGCAAGGTGTTTTTATATGGTCCGCGTAGGCATTTTCTTTTTGTTTTTGATCGTCAGAATTTGGGGTATTCTTTTTTTTTTGTCCGTTGGATCCAAAGCCATGCAAAAGGGGACACCAACCCCGGGCACCAGAATTAGAGGGCATAAAATCGTTATTACGTGAGACGTTTCGAGAGTTAGGAGGAAAGATTTAGATTTTGCCCCGGGCAAAATCCTTCGCTCGGTCTTGGTTGGATCTTTTGGTCCGCGTTAGCAAAAGTTTGGCCATGCCTGCATTAAGGTGATTTAACTAAAAACGTCTTAGCACAATTAAAAGATAATTTTTATTTCAAAAATATGAAAATTTCTTGCTTTCTTCTTTTTTAGTGATAGAACTGCATGACTGCTTTTAGATCTTAAAAAATAATAATTATAAACATAATTTAATACATTGTTTTCTTTCTAAAGTGAAATCAAGAAAACGTCCAAGTCTTGGTCATCTATTCTCGACTGGACTTTCTCAACGCCAAATGAGTCCTCGTACAAAAGCTGGTATCAAATGGCTTTCAAAAATCAAAAAGGGTGCAACCGTCGGTCCCAAAGACTCTGTCGCCTTATCAGTGGTTCATCTTAGTTCAATGGGTTCACAATTAAGTCTGGCAAATACAACAAGAATTGAACATGTTGCTGATTGGGATACGATAGCAAAGAAATACAGAGTACTAATGGGAGAAGCAGAAGAAATAAAGGAGAGTGGAAATGGAGACGAAGAAGAAGGAGAGGGAAATGAAGGAGAAGAAGCAGCACAATAAGAAAAAAAGTCTAAAATGTAAAGTTTTTAGGGTTTCGTAGCGACAGTAATACTTTGAGCTTACGTCCAATTAGAGACAGGGTTGTACAAAACGAAAAAATCATCTGTGGCCATCACAGGACCGACCGCCATCACAAAGTACTTGTTTATTTATGCTGCTTTATGAAAAAATATCTCAAATAAATGTTGTGACTTATTGCTTTTATAGCAACTTTTGTTAAATAAATTTTTTCGAAATATTTCTCTGTTGTGAAATATTAGCAAAAATCTTAAAACCGAAACGAGTAAACTCCTATTTCTAGTTAACCGATTTTTACCAAAAGTTGAACAACTCGTGCCATTGATGTCAAAAGCTTAAGTATTAAGTTTCATAAACATCCTTTTCCGTCTACGCTAAAAAAATGGACGTAATACTAGCCATATTACTCCTGAATGTACATAGAATGAAAACATGGGCACGAAACCTGAAAACAGTAGGACTTTGCTCATTTCGAGCTGTCGCGCTAATGATAATAATGATAATGAAAAATCTTTTTAGCCGAATTTGCTCTGCATGTGTACACGGACCGACAGACAAACCGGCAGTCAGACAGACATTTTTAAATTTTCAAAATTCAAATTTTTTTTTTCGTTTTATCAAAAAATGTCTAAAATAAAAGTTGTTAAAGCAACTTTTGTTCAATAAATTTTTTCGAAATATTTTTCTGTTTTTTTTTTTTGTGAAATATTCGCAAAAATCTTAAAATCGACACGCGTAAACTCCCATTTTTAGTCAACCGATTTTTACCAAAAGTTGATCAACTCGTGCCATTGATTGCAGAAGCTTAAATATGAAATTTTATAATAATCCTTTCAGCCGAATTTGCTCTGCACGTGTACGCAGACAGACAGACGGACAGACAGTCAGACAGACGGACAGACAGTCAGACAGACGGACAGACAGACCGACAGAAATCAATGATAAAAATAGTCAAATGTTATGTAGGGACCTCAATTCGTAGAAATCTATCGAAATCTCGAAATGTCAAATTCGGTATGATCACAATACCTCCCTTATATATGTTGGCGGTCGGCAAAAAGGGATATAGATACAAGTGACGATAAAAAAAGGAAGACTAATCCATGTGTTGATAATAAAAAAGAAAACCGTCCTCTTCACTATAACGCGCTCGTTCAAAACGGCGTCCAGGGCACGTAACTACCTGTTATCTCCTACATCAGCGGTTCCCAACTTATTTCATTAGTGAAACCCTTTCCACTTTAATAAAATATTGAGAAATTCTTATGGTACTTCTTTTCCAAAAGTCCATTTCCACGGCGCTCGAGGTTTATTGGTGTTAAATGCTGTTAAAAAAATTAACGGCAGTTTTTGTCATTGAGATTTTAACATCTTGCTTAGAGAATAGACCCGGATATTTTATTATTATTATTATTTTATTTATTTTACATCGGTCTGTTTCTGCAACGAGGCTAATCGCCGATGCCAGGGAGCGAGCTCCTACACCTGGATGAGGGGTGAATGATTGTGAAAATGGGAGTAAAGTAAACATATTATTCTCGCCCGAATAATATCACCAACGGAGAATCGAACCAGCAACCTCACAATTCAAGCTGTTTTCACCAGTCCAAACTGCACAATTTAACGAACTCGGCCACTCCGTGGGCTAGACCTGGATGTTTGTTTGTTTTTTTTTTTAATCGTTGTCTATAATCAAAGATTTTGACGATGTAAATACTAAACGCAGACACTACGCGCGGGCGTAAAATTTGTCATTCTATTGGATATTTGTTAAAACTAAAAAATCGCGAAAGACAAAAACTAAAACTATGACTAACATTAAAACTAATGTTAAGACTAAGACTAAATCTTGACTAAATCCGCCATAACTCGGTTGCTGTTTGACGTAACCCAAAAGAGCGTGGACGTAGTTAAAAGTATTACTGTCTAAACAAAAAATCCTAAAGATTGTTTTACATTATACTTTTCTTTACACTTTCAAACTTCTAACCTTTTTCTGTAAATTAGCGGCAATAAGAGACACTTAACACCTTTTGTCTTTTGTTATTTTTCGCTGCCAACTTAACAATTTGATATGATAGATAAAAGTTTGGTTATAATATAATCAAATTATAAATATCGTTGAATTATGCTAGTTTACATCTAAATAAACGACCGTCTAGTTTTTATTTACAAAACCAGATCTCAATCAGGATTATTAAAAAAGTCAGAATAACAGTACAGTATAAATAAATAAGTTAAGTTGGTACGCCTGATAAAGTATTGATATGTCAAACAAAGTAGGACTGGGGATAGTTTCAAAAGTTTTGCTGGCTGTCGGATAGCATTGAAGGTTTAAAGTATTGTGTTTCATATACTTTTTTACGTTATGCTACGTACAAAATCCGTAAGGCTTAGGAGAAAAGTTTAATGTACAACAGACTTTATATAGTCACTAACGTGTCTGTGGAAATGTATCGTGTATATTACTCTGTCATTTATTGATGAGATATCTGTATTACTAAAGGAGTTATATAAATAAATAAAATGTATATTTTGCCTTTTATATGTATAGAAATTATGTAAAAAATTTTAAAATTAAATCAATGTATTCCAAAATTTTGTTTTTGTAATAATCCTGCAAAAATTTTCTTTAGAAGAGCCAAGACAAGTCTAATGTATATATTTTGTGTCAAATTCCTTCCAAATTTTCAAACAGGGTTTTCAACAAGCGGATAAGTTTTTTTGCGTATATTTGGATAGAGCTTTTGAAAAAAAAACAACTTTTACTTGTTGCCTTTCCAGTTCATTTTTATTACTTGCGTAGATAAATAATCGCATGTGGCAACACTGTGTATTGGGACACTACGAGTAGTAACCTGAGCATTGTTTTCTAGATCTAAAATATTCAGATAACATTATATAAAAAGTCTTTGAATTAGAAATAATTAAAATAAATATGTGCAGATATATTTAGCTATTTTAATGAAATTTTAGAAGTACAATTGAAATTTTAAATTCAGTTTTTTTATTAAAAATTTTTAGGAGGTCACTGTTCCAGTGCCCCTCTATCTCAGCCGCCACTGCCAAGGACTATATATATATATACCCAGCAAACATTCAACCAACGGCCGAATGCCGGCAAACTGCTTTTATGCTGGTAAAGTACTGGCACCAAAAGTAAGTGCAACGCCAGTATTAATAATGTACTTCACATTTGTATTTCGCATTCCGCCTATACGAAGTACTTTACCAGCATTTTATAAGCACTCTTCTTCACTCATACTTTTTACTTAAAACCATCAGAAATAAATCTTGCAACTAATGCGATTATTTTGCACTTTACCGTTGCTGGGCCGGCAACTGATACATCAATGGGCCAATAACGGCCACGGGGACACCGGGGTACTGGCCCATTACTTTCAATGCCGGGGAGTATGTGCTTTCCCAGTACTGGCCCGTATAAAAATGTTTGCTGGGTATATATATATAGGCTTACCATAATTATGAAACTCTAAACCGGGACAAGAACGGGAGCTAGGGCAAAGGAAAAAATTTAACCACAAAATATTGTTTTATTATTAAGGCTTACAAAAGAAATATGCAGATGGTCTGCTGCAGCAGAAAATTATTTTATTTATTGTACCAGTACAACAAATATTTTTAAGAGCAGGTTCTAATTTATAAATTGTTGTTGCTATACCAATATAATTCAATATTCATTTAGTCAATAATCGGGATTTATGAAAATGATTTAAAAAATAGTTTTGTTTCTCTAGTTATAGCCGCTAGTGTATGCATGTATGTGTTTCCATATTGTCGATAGAAGCACATTCTACATAACAATGACTTACATTATAAAATTAACAAAAATTTCTACAAATACCTTTCCAGTCACTCCAATTTTGGTCTGCATGTAGTCCAAACACTAAAGTCCACTATAACACACTATTTGAACTATTTTCTGCACTTTTATCACTTAAAAATAACTAAAAACGTCAGAAAAAAATGAAGACGCCACTTGCAAAAATCACGTATCACTACATATCAAGATGGTTAATCGTGATAAAGCTCATTAAGGAATATAGTCATTAACAACTAATAAATAAGGAACAGAATTGCTTAAAATAATTCTTTATGAGAATAAACACATATATTAATATTTTATCAATGGTATACAGGTGGTTGAAATTGAACTACCGGGCCCAATACAGTATTTTTTTATTATTGAAGATGAGGTATAACGTTAAATTTGGAAGTTACTTGGTACTACATGATCTAAAATAGTTTATATTTTATCACTTTGTATCTTTATATAAATAGTTATACATTTTGATTGAGGATTTATTAAAATTTCAGAGCTATAGCGTTGGAGACACGGCCTATATGGTAAAATGGGAGGACAGAGGTGATAATAGGATGACTTTTGGGCTATCAATGATAATTTTGAAATCTCAGAAAGGGATGAAAATTACTATTGGAAGTATAATGGAGTTATCTCTCGAGAATTTTATACAGGTTAATTTTTTTATTTACGGGTTCATTTGGAGGGCTAAGGTGTCCCCCCCGGGCATTATGACCTTAAGGCCCGGTCTTTCCACCTTCATTTAAACCAGATAACTACCCAGACCTAGGTAACTATCCGACAGATAATGTTATCTGGAACTTTATCTTCTGAATAAATGTCATTACCAAGCAGTGAATTCAATACATCAGTCTCATTATCCGTTAGATAACTATCCGATAGATACATTTGTATTGAAAGACGGGATGACATTTATTCAGCACAGAAAGTATCATATAATCTTATCTGTCAGATAGTTGTTTTATATATATAGGGGGGAGCGAGGGAGAGATCTCAAGGTGTATCAAGATAGAGGAAACACGATTTTTCTCGAAAAGACGATGTGTGAGCAAGTTGGGAAAAAGATTTGGTGACCAGAGTTTACCCAAATAATTGGATGGTAGTATTTAAATTTTCGGAATAAACTGGAAGTACAGGATATCAAGGACAACTTTGATTTTTTATATAGGAACGTATGGCGTGTTGGGTATAATTTGATAAAACTTTTGAAAAAAAAAACAACTTTTACATAAACATGTATTTAATATCTGTTACGATTACCTATAATGGCTTGCAAGTATTTTTATTTACAAGTGTTCCATTGTTCCAAGTTGCTTTCCATTTTGATCACTTTCGCATCCTTACTCTTTAGCTAACAGTAGCTCGGAGCATAACAAAAAATATTGTAAGTTCAAGTCGTACCTACTTGAAAGTACTTGAAGTGCCTCCAACGCGAACCGTTTTAATTAGTTTAAATTAGTTGTCAAAATAAGTATAATTCATTTTATTTAAGTTTAAAAGGTATATTTTAATAAATATAAATGTCATATATATATATATATATGAATATATCTTGCAAAATTGAGCGTTTTTCTATCATAATTTCATGCTTCGATTTTATATGACTTCGCGGCCCCCCGATGAATCTTTCACGGCCCCCCGGTTGAGAAATGCTACCAGAGTACATAGTATTAGAAGAGACGAAGGTGTACAAAATTAAAATAGATGCCGTTAAAAGAGCAATAAGATTTGAAGAAAATATAACCAAGAACCCGGAAAAACAATTATTAAATAAATGCTGGAAGAATTAGAAAATAGAGATAAACAGAAAAAAAAAACATCAAAATGGGAGATAAAAAGAAGTAAAATGTATGAATACGGAGGCTTTTCAACAGAAGAAGTAAGGAGGAAAAGAAAGAGAGTGAAATACAATAATAGAAAGAACGAACAAGAATTAAGCGAGAGAATAAGCGGATCAAGGTACAATAATAAGTACAAAAAAAATTGGAGCACACAAAGACCGATGTATCTAAAAAAAAGGAAAACGGGGGAAAAAAAGAATAATTGCAAGGTTTAGATGTGGGAATGAAGAAAAGGCGAGCAAATTTTGGTTAAAAGAGTAGGATAAACGATGTAGAATGTGCAGAGAAGAAACGGAGACGGTTGAACATATGCTGGAAGGATGTGAAGAAATGAGAAGCAAAGGAGGAACAAGAGAAGATATTTTAAACGGAAATGGCTGCAGATACACATGGATGAAAGAGGTAATGGAGAGGAGAAAAGAAATCAAAGAAAAAGAAAATAACAGGAAATAAAGTAAAATAGATTTCAAACCAATAGGTAGATTAAATTTAGATTTTAGTTAAGAATTATAATGTAAGGATCAAATAGATATAGAATAAAATGTAATAGTTATTAATTAAAATAAATTGAAATTGAATTGAAAAAAATTTAGCTTGGTGTTGCTCTGGATCGGTAGTCAGACTTCCCCGGGGAGGTAAATTTTTACTTACATCCTGTTGTTAATAGTAACCAAAGCTTCCTCTGTAATGTGTACCTACTTCCATCAAATCAATGTCATAACAATGTGCTTACTATGTAGAGAATGGAAAAATGTTATTTATTAACTTTAAGTTCAAATCTATACTCCTCTCGTCTCTCGTAAACAAATGTAATTTATTTTTTAGACAATTATCGTACTTACCTTCTTCTACCGAAAGAAGATAATTTTAGGACAGCTTTTTCATTTTAGAATGTATTGGTGACATGGTGAATCACTTAACAAAAGATAGGTGTTTGAAAAAAATAATGCATAATTTGCAGCTGCGTTTATTAAATGTAAATTTACATTTTAAGCTTAACCCAAAAACTACACCCAAATATTGTGTAACTACTGAAGCGATTTGTGCTTTTTCCAAATCATGTCCGGGGGAATTGCCTTGGTCATCAGTCAACTTCTATTTCAATTCAGTTTATGAGATTTTCCACAAACATTACAGCTATGTTGTTTAGGATTCCTCTCCTTCTTCTCATTCATACTTTCAGGATCATATTTCTTACCTTTATGCTCCTTTTTCATGTTTTTTAACAAAGGGTTAGTACCTGGAAGATAAGATCTTTGGAAAAAAGTAGTGAAGAGATCAACTCCTTGATTGGTGTCTCGTTTGATTCTTTTGTTATCGAGGAATAGATTTGAATGGTATGGACGTTTGGTTTCTTCTGCGTGCCTGTATTCTTCGATGTAGTGATGTTTATGTCCCTTAAGATTTGCATCCTGAGGTAGTGTATCTGTGGGATTATGGGTTCGAAGGGTTACTTCTATCAAGTAACTCTGATTGTCATTTATGAAGAAAGGTTTACAAGATGAAAGTGCTTGGGAAGCGACTATGTTTTTGAATCTGTGAAGCGTCTCTTCTTGTAAACAGTTTTCACCATTTTCATCGCAGGTTGTGTTTAGTTTTTTATCTATTTCTTGAAGAAATTGTTTTACGAATTTTGCTTCAATGTGGTTCATTTCGCTGTGTTTATATTTATCCATTTTGTCTTCTATTAACACGTCTGGTAACGCTTTAGGGGTGTCTTCTGGATAGTTTTTCGCTGTATATTCTTTTGTTTCTTCAACATTTTTCTTACCATAATTAAAGCCAAATTTTTCTTTTGTTTTTAAGTTGAAATCATGTGTTTTAAGATGTTCTAAAGAACTTCTCTTTGCTTTTGCTATTTCGTCTTCGACTTTTGTTGTTTCATACACTGTCAAATTAGTAGTTTTGTCTTGATTGGTTTCTGTAGGTGTGTTTAGTTCTTCGTTTGTTTTTTCTTTGTTTATAGTCTCTACTTTATCGGTTGAAGAATCGAGATTTTCAGTATCCTTTTTTATGTATTGTACATGAACTTTTATTTTATCACTTGATTCATTTTCGGTATTTGATATAATTTTAACGTTTTCAGTTGTAATTTTCATTTCTTTTGTTGTTTTTTCATCATTTGTTTTAATTTCCTTAGGAGGGAAGGCTGATGGATTTTCTTTTGTTGTTTTTTGTCCTGCTTTTACTTTTTCTTTGCTTTCATTTGCAGTTACTTCACGGCGTGTTCGACTTAAATTTTCAATATCGACAAATCCATCGTTGGACGCAGCTGTTTCTTCATCTCCGAAAATATCATCTACAGATATGTCGTCTTCTATTCCATCTTTTGTGTCTTCATTTGCATTGATTTGTCGGCGTGTTCTTGGGTCATCAGCATTTTTAGAAACGGTAGTTTTATTGCTCTTTGGCTCTTCGGTTTTTGTTCCTTTTTTGTCGTCATCTTTTTTGGTATCTATTTCAGGAACACCGGTAGTGTTTTCTTTGCTATGTTCATGAGTTGGGTTTGTTTCTTTGTTTGTTACTGTTTCATTGGTATGACGTTTTACTACTTTCTTTTTATCTGTTGCATGTTCTTCCTTAGCAGCAGATGTAGTTTGTTCATTACTATTGGGTTCTTGAGTTGAGTCTTCTACTACCTTCTTATCGGGTTCATTAACGAGATCCGTTGAACGTTTATTTACCTTTTTATCACCTGGAGTTACAACTTTAGGAGAAGACGTGGTATCTTCACTGCTGTTGGGTATTTGAGTAATTCTGATTACTTTTGACTGAATTTCCGTTTCGGGTTCTTCTACAGTAACTTGTCGGCGTGTTCTTGTTTTTTTATCACTTGTAACTGTTTCTGTGTTAGGTTCAAAAGTCGTTTCTTCACTGCTTTCAGCCTTTTCCGTTATGGTTTCAGTTTTTGTTTTCTTTTCTAAGGGCTTATCTACATAATCAGGTTCATTTACAGTATCGTAGTGTTCTGTTGAATTATCACAATTTGGATCAGTTTCTATTTTAGAGGTGGATTCTTCACTGGTATGTTCGTGAGATGTTTTTTCTTCTGTGGATTCATTTTTATTGATATCTCTCCGTTGTCTTGTGGCTTTAACAGTTGTAGCAGCTTCTTCTTTAGGTGCTGAAGCTGTTACTTCACTAGTTTTTGGCTGTTCAGTTGTTGCATTGGTTTGAATTTCGTCTTTTTTGTTTTCTGTGGTTTCACGTTTACTTTTGTGCTTCACAATTTCTTTGCCGTCAGTTTGGGTTGTTGTTTTATTTTCTTTGGGTTTTATAGTGTCTTCATTAGACTCTGTTGTTTTAGTATTCTTTGGTTTTGTTTCTGCTTTAGGGACAGAAGTGGTTTCTTTGCCACTTTCAGACACTGTTGTTGAATTGTTTACTTCTCTTTTTTTCTGATTTTCATTTTGATGTTTTGCATATCTTTTATTTTTTAGGAAATCTAATGTTGAAACTTCTTTATAGATAGGTTCTCGAGTTGTTGGTTTTATTTCTTCGGTTTGTGTTAATGTTTCCAGTTTTTTCTTATTGTGTTGTTTTAATTTATCATTGTCATTAGGATTTTTTTCATTTGGTGTATCATTTGGTGTTTCATTTGTTGTTTCAGCGTTGTGGTCGTGAGTTTTTGGTTTGTTCTTTTCCTTCCTATTTTTCATTTCCTCTTTAATTTTTTTTGCGTCTTCTTTAAGATGTTCTTTAGTTGTGTCCTTGTTGTGTGGTTTATGTGGGCTTTCTTCGTATTTTTTTCTGTGTTGTTCTGTTTTTGGATCAGTAAGAGAAATTTCGCGTTCTAAAGATTCCTTTGTAGCATCTAATACGGTTGATAAAGGTTTAGTTTTTGGTTCGTTTTCAGGTTTTTGTGGTTCTGTTTTCAAAGGTTGATTTTTGGTATCACTTGTTACTGCGGATTTGGATGAGTCTAACGTGGATTTGTTTTCAGTTCCAGTTTCTTTGTTTACTTTTGTTTTTGTTTCTGGCAATTTGGTGGGGGTTTCTTGCTGAGTGTTTTTTTGTTCCTTTGATTTATCATCTTCAACGCTTGTAGATCGTTCTTTTCTCCAAGCTGGGAGATTGCTGTCTTCAGGTGTGTTCAGGATGTCAATTATATGCTTTCGCATATCTGTGAAAAGGTTAAGAACATTAAATGATGGAACAATATATCAAATAGTGCTGACATCTGTGGGTGAGTATATCCACTGATCGTCAACAATGATGAGGATTAGAAGAGGTATATAAAGACAAGCGTCCACTCGACCGGGTCGCACAAATAGCAAACATTGCAGTAATCGCATATTTTTCTGTAAGTGCGTCCACTGAACTAAATTCCAAAGATTAGGCTATTCCAAACGATTAGGCGGAACTAAATGTGAATTTCGTTCTTTTAGGTTGTCACAAGAAGGGACCTTGCTTGGATTATTTCATTCTTGATGTTTGGTATGTGAAAAATTAAAATTAAAACAGTGAAACCATGGAAACGAATGTCTTATGTCTAAAATAAAATAATTTTTACAAATATTTTAATAAGAAAAAAATAAATAAATGGGAAATATGTATTAGGAATGACATAAAAAATCAAAATATAGAGAAAATTACATTTTAAAATGATATTAACCTTAACCAAAAAATGTTTGTTGTAAGTATGATATACAAAGCTTAAATAAAACGGCCAAAAAGAACGATTCAAACGATGAAAGTAACTTGATTGCAAAATCTAGTTCCGCCTAACCGTTTGGAATAGCCTATATATGCTGTTCATTTTTATAAGAACAAACTAAGAGGAAATTTTTATTTTTATAGTTTGCATCTTAGAAATTGTATGTCATGTTAGTATTAAAAAATGATAAAAAATTTCACTTTCTCAATATTTCATTCCATTTGACATATATCATATGTCAAAAATTATATCTTAATTATAATGATCATAACCAACAAATCTGTTTTACAGCGTAAGGAGTATTTTTAAATAACAAATAAAGTCAGTTATCCACTATAAAAATAACCAAAATAATTAGATCTGGTTTGTCCTTATAAAATTGAACCCAATATAGTAAGTTTAATAGCTTTTAAAATTCGGTACAAACACAATAAAATCGCTGACATTATGGCTCCCTTTTACAATCATTCTGTATAACTCCACCAAACGTACAATGTGTATCCAAGCGAAGCAGGTTTCAATAGAAACCAAATTTGCAATGTCTAAATTGCATCACACACGTGAAAAAAATAAATGTCATGTCAATAGAGATTTTATATTAAAATTCGAGCGAATTCATTTCAAGTCAAGGTTTGAAATTTTGATTTATATATATACTCAAGGGCACCGCAAGGGAGTGCAAGGAGCTACAATTACAACCCCTGACATGAAATAAGGGGAAGGAGGATAAACCACAGGATAGAAGAATTCGTAATGTAGAATATTTTTTTTTTTTCAACTGATCTTGATTGCTGTCCAAATTTGTTTATATTGTACTTACAAAATAACATTGATTTTCAGTTGAACTGTGCCAAATACTTAGTAAAAGTATTTCAAATACCAAATATATGTCATTTCTTTGGTTTAGGCAGAACTAAGGGGGGGGGTTCGTATTTTTAAGTTATCACGAAAACAGAGCTTGGCTGGGTTATTTAATTTTTCATGTTAACATTTATTATAAATTGACATTTATTAGAAAAATAAAATAAATAATACATTTTTAAATTTTTGGAAAATGTATGAATTTAAGAAATGAGGTATTTGTATTAAAAATAACAGAAAAAATCATAATGTAATGAAAATTACATTTTATAATATTAATTTTAATCTAAAAATGTTTATTGTAAGTATGGTTTACAAAGCTTAACCAAAATAGTTAAAAGCTCAAATCAAACTATAAAAGCTAATAGTTTGCCAAATCTAGTTCCGCCTAAAGGTTTGGAATTACCTATACCAAATATCGATCAGAGTATTTGAAATTACAAATACTGTTTAAATAAGGTGACCATTTTTTGTCAAATATAAAACCAGGACATTTAAAATAGCCCCAGTACAGGCGCGTACAATAGGAGTGGGGTCCTTGGGTCCTGACCCCCCCCCCAGAACTAAAAAATCATACACTTAATAAAAACTAAGCTACTAAAAATAAAATCATCTCTTTTGTTGATAAAAAACAAATCATAGTCAAAATGTAATTAACATATAAGACCACCCTTCCCCGTAAAAAGGCAATAATAAATTTTATATTATTTATCGGATATTTTTTAGAAATAGACCCCCCTCTCAGTTAATTTTTCAAGGAGCGCTCCTGCTCAGTCAGCATGAAGAAAAGTGGCTATCGTAGAATATATATTAAAAAAATAAAGCAGAGTAAGCTTAGTTTTTTTGCCTTTAAGTGAAAAAATAAAATGTACTTCTTTTATTTATATTGTAGATTAAGAAAATAATTTTGAAAAGGCCGCTACACTGCTGAACCGTATTTTGTGTTTAAATTTACGCGCCTACTGAAAGATGGAACGATTACTCGATTTTTTGAAAAATTTATAATTATTGATTTTGTGTCCCTAAATTGTACTGGTTAATTTCACGACTAACCAGGACCAATGACCAAAAAAACAGTACAGTACTGGTAAAACCAGTACGAATGGTCACCTTAGTTTAAAGGTATTTGAAATGATGTATATCAAATAGTTTAAATGTATTTGAAATACGAGGAAATATTTTAAATACTAGGCAATATTTGAAATAATAAGGAAATATTTGAAATAATAGGGAAACATGTGAAATAAAATATACATTAATATATTATAATAGTTCAATCAAAGACATTCGTACGTAAATTCCTGGCTTCCCTTAATTTTTTTTTTTATTTATTCACCGTACAGTACAATTTTATCAATTGAATAAAAATACTAAAGGAAGGAGGCTTTATGAATTTTTTTATACAAATTTTTCTGATGGAAATTACGTCATTCCAACGACCACAATGGCTGCCAGTATTTTGTCGATTTCGTATTAAAATTGATTATTAACATTTATTTTCATAATTTAATTTATATTCATTATCGATTAATCTAATTAATAACAGACAGTGCTAGAATAGTTTTTAGTTATTTTAAAATTTAATATAAAAGTACGCACTTAACCTGAAATTTGGTGTCTTATGAAAATGGTTAGTTTTACTGCCTGTTGATGATCAAGAACACAAAATGCCAAGTCTAAAGGAATAACTTTAGACTTGGTAACTTAGTACTTTTCATTCGTAAGTATTTTCCATTCATAATATGTATTTGAATTACTGAGATTGTGATAAATCTCAACATACACGTTACTTATGGAAAAAGGCGTACTGTCATCAGTTTCTGCTGTAAGTTCTGTATGTATTAGAATTGATTTAGCCAACTAGTGATTTTTATCGGTTAAATGAAGCTTTTAATCATTTTGTTTAGCAAAATGTTTTGTAAAAGCCACCTTTAAACATGAAAAAATAGATCGTGACAACTTAAGAAAATTAAACTTCCATTTGGTTCCGCCTAAAAGTTTGGCATAGCCTTTATTTATTTACTTTTGTGTATTTTTAATTTTATAATAATAAATTACAGATGTATAATAATGTTTTATTGATTGTATCTCCTATCTTTAGCTTCTTTTGAAAATATCAAAATTGGTATTTTCTACCGATAACAATTATTTTAATAAATGGCCCTACGCCACTGTACAGCTGAAAATTATCGTCCGCCATTTTGAAAGACCATCCTGGTCTGCCCAATTAGCTTGTAATACTCCTTCATTTAGTATTTTTATCCTATTATAATTTTATTAAATGTGTTACGTACCTTCTTTACCTCCGGGCATCATTGGTTCTGGGCGTTTGTAAGGTGCAGGTGTTTGTACATTAACGAACATGTCTAGGTCTCGTTTTGGCCTGGAAGTTTCCTCTTTGGGGTGATGCCCACAATGACTGCATTTATGATCGGGAGCATGCTCACTTGTTGGTTTACCTAAAACTAAACCTGGAAGAGGAAACAAAAATATATTATAAAAAATTAGTGCTACACTGATTGATGTCCACGGGCCATCTGGTGTAAGCCCCATGAATTTAATTTTGCATTTCCGGTTTGCAGAATTTCGTCGTGGTCGTGCGTCCGTAAGTGATGAATCTCGTGAAGGTCGACCAAAACCGGTTGTGATTCAAAAAACATTGATGCTGTGTACATAATTATTGAAGAAGATCGGCATGTGAGGTACCGTCAGATAGAGGCATCCTTTGGCATATCTCAGACTGGTATACATTCGATTTTGCTTGAACATTTAGCTCTGAAAAAGATCTGTTCCGATGGATTCCGCATAAAAAAGACCCATGTTGATTGGTGTAAGGGAATGCTAAAAAAATTCAATCTAGGCACTGCAAAATCCGTATACAACATCATTACAGGTGCCGAAACTTGGATTTATTCAAATGAACTGGAAACTAAGCAAAAATCTACTGTTTGGGTCTCCAAGATGATCCGAAATCCACAAAAGTTGTTCATTCACGAAGAACTTCCAAGAAAATTATCGTTTGTTTCTTCTGTTGCACTGGACATGTCGCACCATTCTTTCAGAGGATTTGAGAACAGTTAATGCTGCAATACAACAATTTGTTTGCCAGAAATCATCGACAAAATCAGGAAAAACAACCAAAAACGTCGCATCATTCTTCATCATGACAATGCAAGTCAAACAATTAATTATTTGAAGGCAAAAAAAACATCGAATTAATGTCTCATTGCCCGTATTCACTTGATTTATCTCCGACTTTTTTTTGTTGCCCAATGTTAAACAAAAAATACGTGGATAGTGATTTTCAGCACCTCAAGAAGTTGTTGAAGTCTTCGAAAACCATGTTTTTGAGATACCAACTTCAGAGTGGAAATAATGTTTCGAGAATTGGTTTGAACGCATGCAAAAGTGTATAAATCTTAAAGGTGAATATTTTGAAAAGCAATGAAACAGTTTGTTCCAAAAAAAAATGTTTTCTTTCTTTCTGTAAAAACTTAAAATGTAACCCTCGTACCTAAAGTCTATTCAAAACGATTAGGCGGAACTTGATTTTCAAATCTAGTAATTTTTACAGCTTGATTGAAGCTTTTGATAATTTTGTTCAGGAAAAGCCAACTTAATATGTAAAAAATATCTAATGACAACTTACAAAAATGAAAATTCCAATTAGTTCCGTTCAAATATTTTGAAGGAAATTAAAATAATACAATAACAATGTTAAGGTCTTTTTTAAAATATTTATCTTTAAGTAGTAAATGTCGAAGTTCATATCAAAAAATCCTATTTGTTAATAGAGTTAAAATTGTAAATTTTCTGAGGTTACACGAAATTCTATTATATTTTATGTTTTTCTTTTATTGTAGACAGTCAAAGAATTTTAATAAAGCTTTATTTCATTTTATTATTATCGATACTCTTTTGTAAATAATAAAGATAATGAACTTACCAAATACTAGGAAGAGGGTTGCTAATTCTAGGGTCTTCGGTATCTTCATCTTGCTGCTTCGAAGAAAGCCGATAAGACTGTGTCCCCCTTCATCTAGATTTTCTTATTTAAAGCATTTCTTATCAAAATCATAAAACATATTTTTAATCAACAAATATTCATAAAATCCACACCTGCAAAGTATGATCTAATGCTTTGAACATTTATTAATAATTTCTTAAACAATACTTTTATTGAAATATTACAATTGTAACATCCTGTACCAGGCTATTTGCAATAAAAAGTCAGGCACTAAGTGACACGGAATGAAGATAAGTGGTTTTATGTTTAATATTATTTTTATCTTCTATTATTATTCATTTATAAGCTGTAAATATTTTACTTATCAGGTGTTAAGAAATAGCTATTATATATAAAAATTCTATGACACATCGAAATGAGATCATTTTTTGTATTTATAAATATCCTTTTCCCTTTGACCGGGTGTAAAATCAACTTTATGTACCTAGTTTTTGTCATATAAAGTGTCAGTTTATTCCCTCGTGACCCAGTTTGTCCCCAAGTGACAGATGTAAAAAAGACAAATTGCATAATTATTTATTATTTATTGTAATACTAATATTACTAGAATTTAAGATTTTTACAAAAACTAAGAAAGAAAACATTTTTTTTTTGTAACAAACTGTTTTATTGCTTTTCAAAATATTCGCCTTTTAGATTTATATACTTTTGCAGCCGTTCAAATAAATTCTCGGAACATTTTTTCCACTCTGAAATTGGTATCTCAAAAACATAGTTTTCGAAGGTTTCAACAACTTCTTGAGGTAACGAAAATCGCTGCGCAATATGATGAAGAATGACGCGACGTTTTTGATTGTTTTTCCTGATTTTATCGATAACTTCTAGCAAACAAATTGTTGTATACCATTCAGCATAAATTGTTCTCCAATCCTCTAAAGGAATGGTTGCTACATGTCCAGTACAACTGAAGAAACACTAACTTTTGTGGGTTTCGGTTCATCTTGGAAGACCCAAACAGTGGATTGTTACTTAGTTTCCGGTTCATATGAATAAATTCAAATTCCATCACCTGAAACGATGTTGTATTCGGATTTTGCAGTGCCTAGGTTGACTTTTTTTAGCATTCCCTTGCACCAATCAACACGAGCCTGTTTTTGATCTTCAAATTTCGGTTAAATTATGCGGAATCCATCGGGAACAGATCTTTTTCCCAGCTAAATGTTCATGTAAAATCGAATATATTGCAGTCTGCGATATGCCAAAGGATGCCTCTATCTCACAGTAAGTCACATGCCGATCTTCTTCAATCATTTTGCGCACAGTATCGATGATTTGAATTACAACCGATTTTGGTCGACCTTCACGAGATTCATCACTGACGGACGCACGACCACGACGAAATTCTGCAAACCAATTGTAAACAGTCTTTTCTGATGGTGCTCTATTACCAAAAGTTGAACGAAGTGAATCTATACATTGTTGTTGAGTTAGGCCTTTACTAAAATCGTAAAAAATCATCCAACGAAAACCTTCACGAGTAATATTCATTTTACAACAAACTACTCGGTCAATTTATAAGCTGCCAATGATTTCACAATATCAAATGTCAAATTGTATGAATATAGTAATGACACATTTCAATATTGCCATCTAGTGGTCGTTTGTAAAAACAAAAGGTAACCCTCGTAACTGTATATTTGAGACGTAAAATATTTCATTATACTTACCGCAATGTTAATTAAATGTAACATTCTAGCTGTAAAGTACTTGTACTGTTGAAGGTCTTCGGAAAAAGTAACCACGGTCAGATCTGTGCATAATTAAGAAGCAAAAATGCAAAATATTTGTAGATATATATCATTTAATAATACAACATTTTCCATAAATAATTATTATTACATTAAAATAGAATAATACTAGAATAAAAGAAATCCTACGTAGGTTTCTTTAGTAAAATTTGCAATAATTATTATAAAATTGCGTAATACATAATACTAATAAAATAGTATGTTAAATGTACGAGTCGAAGTTAGAAAAAGAGTCAAAAAACGACGAGTTTTCTAATCTAAGTACGGCAAAACGCCTTATGTAATGAGATTTTTTATACTATTTTTTCTATTTTGCTTTACCATGCCTTTTAAAATGATTTTCATTATTCATATAATATGTTTCATTTTGTTATACGTTACTATACTCATGTATCACGTAAGAATACTGTGAGTAAGAAGATAGGAAGTAATTTCCTTGTTTCTGATTGGTGTATAACATCACTTTTACACTGTATAAAAATGTTTTTAGTCCATGTTGACAGATATTCAGTGACGTGCATTTGAATAAGTTTAAATCTAACATTATAAATGTATTGTAAATATACGAGGGACGTTTCCTAAATTCTGGGAATTATGCTATAATTAAATTACGCAGAACTTATAGGCAATGTTATTGGTGCCAGACAAGTCTTGACATGTTTATGCAACTATCTAGTGCAATATTGTTCAGTCTGATTTAGGTGTTCGACTGATATAGACGCGTTTTCATGGCACTGTTTTTGTAACCATGGAAAACGCAGCAAAATCTCAAAGAGCAATAATTTTCTTTTTGTGGAAAGAAGGTGTGAAAACATCAGAAATTATTCAGCGTCTGCAAGGAGTATTTGGTGAGTTTGTAGAATCCAAAAGTACTGTTTATCGGTGGATCGATCGTTTAAAAACCGGTAGAACATCACTAGAAGACGATCCACGCAGTGGGCGCCCAAGCACGTCGGTAAATGAAAGAAACATTACTGCCATCGAAGACCTACTGAAAGAGGACAGGCGAATGACTATTCGTCAAATTAGTGTGCGCCTAGGGATAGGTACACGACAAGTTCATAACATCTTGCATGATTGTTTGGACGTTAGCAGGGTTTTGCTGCGCTGGGTGCCAAGGCTGTTGGAATAGGTGGATTGAGGAGACACCGAAAAAGTTCTTTGAGGACGTCTTAAAAAAATTAGTTTATCGTTGGGATAAATGTATTCAGTTAAATGGAGATTATGTTGAAAAACTACATAGTAATATAGACGAAAATTAACAAAATAATAAAAATTATAGCTAAATTCCCAGTACTTTGGAAACATCCCTCGTACAACATAAAAATTGAATTTTGTTAGTTACGTATTACAAAATGAAATATATAATATCAAACAACACCCGCGTTTAAGGATTTTTTTTTTTTTAATTTGCAGTTTATTATAAAAAAATCATCAATTTTATTAAATAAAATGTTTAGTTTCATAATGAAGCAAATTGTAACACTCAAATAATTTTTATAATGACTCTTATGAATGCAAATAAAAAAATAAATAAATTACGATTTCGCGTATGGTTCGTTTGAATTTGTATCCAGGAAAAATGTTCCTCTCGCCTTCTGGTCCACGTCTTCCCCCAGAATAATGACCTTGTGTCCTCTGCAACGTCCCGACTTGAAATTTTGGTAAGAATCACATTCTAAGCCCTTCATCTTATTTGAATTAATAGATTCTGCAAATATTTCATGACTTCTGCTGTGGCTGCAAAACACTAAAAAGAAAAAACCATGACGTGAAGTGGGAGTTTTCACACAATTCAGGGTTTTGTAGGTATTTAATAAGTGTAAGAAGCCAACGTAATACTGGATGTCTAGGTATATTTATTACATCAAAATCCACAGTTTTTGATAATTACTTTTATTCGTTATTTGAGAACTAAGAGCTTCCATTTAATGTTTTTAAACAAAATTTAAATAATTTGCCAAATATCCCAGCGTTTTTTTCTGCATTTGCTTCGTATTCAAGTCTTCATTAGATTAATAAGAAATAATTTACAGTGTAAAGTGTAGTGTGGTGTGGTGTGAGTTACTCAGTTCAAAAATATTTTTAATTCAAAAAAAAAAAATACACGCACTATCTTAGCTATAAATACAAAAAACCCATAACATTTTTAACCATAATTTAACAATGAAAAAATTCAAAAACTGCCATATTTTTCAAAAACACAATCTGATCAAAAATTCCGCTCGTACGTTTTCGGCTCAAAATATTTATTTTTTCATTAATACATATTTGCTTTTCTAGACAGATAGACAGATAGGCCGATAGATTTGCTAGACAGATAGACAGACAGACAGACATACATACGAGTGACGTTATTTTTTGGTGGTCATACCTACAAAACCCCCTTTGGGTTTTTAGTCAACATTATATGTTTGTTAAAGAAAATACTATTCCTTGCAATGTTATAATAACAGAACTTTTTTAAAATAAAATCTGATCCAGAAAAAAGAAACTAATTTACAAATAACACAATTTTCGTGAATCTGATATTACATATGACATGATGGATGATATGATAAGTAACTTCCAAATGACGCGACATACGTGCAATATTTATGTTCATACTTACTATCATCCAAAATGACCCTAGTGCTTAGCTGTTGAATATTAATAGCACTACAACCCGGTTGTCTTGGTATTCCTCCATTTGGATAAAAATCCACATGTCCAATAGCTTTCGTCATCCCAAAAATCCCTCCATCCGTATGAACACAATCCACAAAATCCGCATCTCTTTTATTAAGTCTCATAGTTTCATCCACAGGAATAGGCATTTCAAACAATGGTCCAGCTGCATCCAAAGCAGTAATCCTTCCAATCTTCTTACCAAGTCTTCTGGTCACTTCCTTTCCAGCAAATCCAGCAACGTGGGCACCTAAAGAATGTCCAAGGATATGGAAACGTTTTAAAGGAATATTTAAGACTTTCATCATTCGAATTATAAATTCGCCAATATCTTTTCCAACGGATTTTGTATTTCTAGAAGCGATGGTGTAATCAAATTGTGCTGGTCTTGCCCAATCAATAACAATCACGTTATAGTCATCTCTTTTGAGGTACGCCTTGGTGAGAGCTCTTAAATATGATCTATTTGCACTCTCCAACCAACCGTGAGTTATTAATTTGACTTCTTGATCCGGATTAATGGAATAAGAAGTTAGATAGGATCTTTTAAGTAGAACTCCTTCATCAGGGTTTTGACGAGTGTGTAGAAAATAAGAAACATCGTTGTAGATTAATGGTAGGCCATCGAAAACCAATGGGTTTGGTAGAGGAATTTGGCGAAGTATGTTCCCTATTTCAGTCATTGTAATATTGTTTAAAAGATCTGTTATTTCTGTTAGTTGGAAGTTTATTTGGGGCAGACTTTGGCCTGAAACAAATTAAATAAATTTAAGGCATACTATTGTGTGCAAACATACAGGATAACAATTTTAATTTATCCACAATTGCTGTCTCGAGAACTATAAGAATTACTAGGTTTCAAAAACTACCTATGTTATATGCACTATTAGCCAAAAATACATATTTTCTCACCTGTTGTTTCATCTGTTCTTGAATACTTATATTTTGGTTTTGAATTGCCAAATGAGACCCAGATTATTGGCAAAAGTACTAAGTGGACAAAACCACCTATAGAAAATTTTGACTAAATTAAAATAGTAAATATAAAAAAAAAATAGGTGAAGTTGTTAATTTATATTAATTAATTTATTTAAAATTACGAAAACGGTTCTAATTTGATGTATATGTTATTTTTTTCTGGTCGATACTAATTATATCCTGTTTTTTTTGGTTTAAGCGGAACTATATTTTGTATTCTAGTAACTTTTATTATTTAAGTGAGTCTCTTGATCATTTTGTTAAGCAAAAGCTGACTTAAACAGAGACGCAAACCTTAAAAGGCGAGGTCATGACAACTTGTTTGGTTTGGTTTAATTGAATTAACCCCTTAACGCTTTGTTTTTTTTTTTTTTATTAGAAAAGAGGTAAAAAAATATTTTTTTTTTCATTAAATAATTAAACAAATTTTTTATTTATATATAATTAAGTTGTTATATATGAAATTTATTGAATAATATTGACAAATATAAATTTGTCTAAAAATTTTATTCTGTGTGGCATGGTATTGAGAACTGACACGCTCGGATACGGAGTCTGGTGGTCAAATATTGTACTGCGCGACTGTAGTACTGTTTGAAATTATTACATATTTTCTAGTGTTGATTTTTTGTTAGAATGTCGTTAGATACATTTTCATAAAATAAAAATGTACTGTGCTTAAATTAATCTGTTCGCTGTTAGCATATTGACAGCTGAATACTAGACAATTCAGCCATATTGCCTTGAAAAACAGCGCCGCCAACGGTAATGTCACTTCTCCATAGCACACAATCCAACATTGCAGGTTGAGCAATAACTTCGGGTTTCCTTTTTCTTCTTTTTGCCTTTATCATCTCTTTGATTACAGCAAACTGCACACAATCTTCTGTGATTTTTTTTTTTTCGGTGGGGGGAATATATTCAGGGAAATGTCTTTCTGAAAGTCAAAAAAGTCCTGTTTTTTTTTTGGTCGGCCGGGTTTCCTAACATTTGAAGAATGGGATTCCTCAATCAATTTCTCAATTAGACCTAATCTAAATTCTAAATGATCTAATTTTCCATGATTTTTATTATAAAGGACAAATGCGTTAAAAATACAAATATCCAACAGATGGAAAAATATTTTCTCTCTCTTCGCCACTGATTTTTATCGTTTACACATGAAAATGACGATCTAAAAAAAAAAGGTCCACACTTCTAAATTACATTTTTCTCCAAGCTATTCCGGGGGGGGGTCAACTGAGGGCCAGAGCAATATGTGGGGGGCCCGGGCCCCTCCGGACTCCCCGTTAGCGCCTGCACTGTGTATTACTTACTTTAAATGTCATTAAAAAAATTTCCTTGCGCTGTAAATCAGACTTCAAATTTGTTGGTTATGATCATTTTAATTAAGATATCATTTTTTATTATGATATATGTCAAATTAACATTATTTACCATTTTTAATACCAACATAATACACAATATCAAAGTTTCAAACTATTGAAATCAAAATTTCCTCTTAGTTTGTTTTTACAAAAGTGAACAGCATATATATAAAATGCATACAGCCTCTTTCCTTTAGTTTTGTATTCAATGGAAACAGATGTTTTGAAGGGTCAAACCCATTGTTTCATACGGCTTTAGATAACCGCTAATAGACTCTAAAAAAACAACACCGTTCACCTTTCTTTGACCCAGTATTTACAATAAAACAATATAATAAAACAAAACAGTTTAACTAACCTACATAAAAAATATGTAATGATTGTATATATTTATAATTATAACACTATATAGACAAAACATTTTTAATACACTAAAACAATTCACTTCAGTGGCGTACGTTAAGGAGTTCAGACATGGGATTAGTATGCCGAAAATTGGACTTACCAAAGCCGAAAACATTATATAGAGAAATATTGCTGATATCACAAAATTTTAGCAATAATATTCATGTTCTTATTTTATTTTCTTTAATAAAAAATTATGTGTTATTGATTTTTTTTTTTTTTATTCCTTCAAGAGGGCGATTTCAGATCAGAGTTTCCCAAATTGCACCTTGTATTATTAGTAAATGGAAGAACAAACACATAGCTTCTAAGAAAAAAATGGGTAGCACGATTTAAGAACCATTGCGATATTAAAAATCTGCATCTATATACCTAAACATAAAAATTCAACCACATGTTTAACAGATCCTCCAGTTTTCATCGTACGCTACTGACTATTTACAATTTAGTATCTCATGGTTTCGTTTTTTTTTTTTTTTTCATGGACATGATTTTCTGTCTGGTTTTCGACAAGAACATTTCGATTTATCACCATCTCCCGGCAAATCTGCTGTATCAACACCTTTATTCATCATGTTATCCAACTTAATAGAACCATCTTTCACCATTATTAACAGTGTTTCAGCTTTTCCAACAATATCTTCGAATTTATTCTGAACATCTCCCATAAATTCCGATAGACGTGATTCAAGATTTTCTCGTTTTTCTTTCGCTTTGTTAAATTTTGAGATTAGAGCAGCAATTGATTCTAATTCAGCCTGAAATTTGGAATATTCCGTTATTTTCAACAAAGATGCTTGTTAATATATTGAATAGGTCATATTTTTTCCTGGTGAAACTCGAATATACCCTCAATATACATTCAACTTTTCAGAAGTTTCTTATACAAAACTAACAATTTGAAAACAAAATAAGTTTAAAAAAAAAAACAACCTATGTATCTAATTTTGTAGCGAATTATGTCTATCTAATAGGATATTTTTAATTATAAAAAATTAGCTGTGGCCACTACAGGACCAACCGCCATTGCAAAGTACTTGTTTAATTTATGCTGCTTTATCAAAAAATGTCTCAAATAAAAGTTGTTAGTTATTACTTTTATAGCAACTTTTCTTAATTTTTTTTCTAAATATTTCTCTGTTGTGAAATATTCGCAAAAATCTTAAAACCGACACGAGTAAACTCCCATTCCTAGTTAACTGATTTTTACCAAGTTGATCAACTCGTACCATTGATGTCAAAAGCTTAAATATGAAGTTTCATAAAAATCCTTTTAGCCGAATTTGCTCTGCACGTGTACACGGACCGACAGACAGACAGACAGATAGACAGGCAAACAGACAGACAGGCAGATAGACAAACAGACCGACAGACACCATGCTAAAAATAGTCAAAAGGTTATGTAGGGACCTCAATTCGTGGAGATCCATCGAAATCTCGAAATGTCAAAATCGGTATGATCACAATACCTCTCTTATACCATGAGTTCAAAAAGAAATTGCATAAGGGTTGGCTGTGGAAAAATAAAATAATGTCTATTACAAGCTTTATATAACAATTGACTAACTAATTTTCAACAGAAACTTATGACAACAGTGATGATGACAGTTAATTAATTGACAGTTAAAGCTGGCAGTACACATTATTTTATTTTTCCACAGCCAACCCTTATGTAATTTATTTTTGAGCACATGGTATATATGTTGGCAGTCGGTAAAAAAAATGACACGATTTGTTCCAGCAATAGGTTCTTCTGTTGGCCTTTTTCGCTTACAGTATGACAAAAATCCCGTAAATGTGTGGTCTGTTTGGTGCGCAAAAAGAGCGAGAGAGAGAGAGAGTGCGAGAGAGAAAGAGAGAGAGTGCGAGAGAGAGAGAGAGAGAGAGAGAGAGAGAGAGAGAGAGAGAGAGAGAGAGAGAGAGAGAGAGAGAGAGAGAGAGAGAGCGACCCATCACAGTTGAGTAACAAAACTGCAGAAACATAGCTGCATGGGTTATGTGGGTAATGCATTTGATGATCACTTTGTATAATAGTTTATTGGCCAGAGTTCCTTTGCATCTTTTTCAAAACTCAAGCTATTTTAAATAGAGTGTAAACAATGAGGGATTCAAACCACAAAATAATTTGAGACCGGACAAATAAATGCAATGAATAAGTATCTAATTAATCATAATTCAAGAGCGTACTTTTTAAAATAAAATATATGCTTATGTTAATTAAACAGATGCTTCTTTTAAGTTAAAAAAATACCGTCATGAATACAGTATAATTAGGTTCTTAACTGGCCATTGCATATATTTGTTGTGGTTGCTAGTAATGATATAAATACGCTAGTTTGTTAGTTAAAATATTTCTGTACAGCAAAAATGACTATTTGCATCTAATAATACAGATACGCTTGCCCGCTAAACATAATTACACAAAATGTCAGCATGAGTTGATGCACTTGACTGTAGAAAAAAATGTAATTCGTCAACGCTTAAAATCGCCAATTCTAATTTCCCGCGCAGGTATGATATCCCAACACGAGGTTTTTGTCAGACGGTACTAATTACCTACAAAACCCTGAACTGTGTCAAAAATCTCACGTCAAATCAATATTTTTTACCTGTAGAATCCTTTTTTCTTTCTCCTGCTGATCAACAATTTTCCTCAAATAATTTCTGTCCTTTTTTAATTTCATAACATAATTAACAATTTCTGTATTTAAATCACAAAGTTTTTTACTGCTTTCTTGAATATAAGTTTGATTTTCTTCCACGCTTCTTCCTTTATGTTCCGAATATGTCATAGATTTTTCCTCTACCGTAGTGACCGTGGTTGTTGTTTTAGTCTCTTCAGCTATCTTATCTACAGCAGTGTCAGTGAAAACCACCTTCTTCTCTGACTCCACTGTTTCAGTTGTAACTGTTTCGTTTCCTTCTATTATTGTAGCTGATTTTTGAGATGCTACCTTTGATACTTCGTCTTTAATTATTGATGACTTACTACCCTTTGATTTTACCTCTGCATCTTTTTGTTCTTCTGCCACTGATACCTCTTTAGAGGTTTCTTCTTTATTTAAAGATGATTTACTACCTTTTGATTTTGTTCCGGTTGATTGTGTGTCCTTTTGTTCTTCTTTTATTGACAATGATTTTTGTTGACTTGCTTCGGTTGTTTGGTCTTCATTTTCTTCACCCGTTTTTTGTGGGATTGTCTCATCTTCTTCCTTATTTGACGATTGACTCATATTTTTGACTTTGTAAATTATAAAATTGTGACAAAAATGTCAGTTGATAACAAAAATTTTGTTTTACAGAGCCATGGATTTGGTATTCTACCTGTTATTTATGGTTTATTTTTATGTCGAAATACTATGATTTTGGAAAGCAGATGATTAAGACCCAAAATTTCGCCGTAACCGAATAATTTATAAATTACTAGCTGGCGTGCTTGTTGTCTCTCCTACCCTTTTCTCCCAATCTTCGTCTGTGCTTCCTCTGCCTACCAAAGCACTGTACACAGAACGCCTGTTTTTTTAGCTTGTTTGTAAAAATTATGTTTTAATGCATAAAAAGAGGCTTCAGCCTGCGGAAAGATTTTTTGAACACGTTGGTGCAAGCCGTACCTTTGTAGGATAATTAGGTACAGGGTTTAAACAGGACATTGAAACAAAACTCTTTTACCATAAACGATACTCTGAACAGGTTGGTGTACTTTTTTGTTTAATAATAACTGCAGCCATTCGGATTTTTTTTTTTTTTTTGTCCCTTCTTAATAATTTTTTTAATATTGGGTTTAGACCCATAACTCCTTTTTAATAGCATTTTTAATGTCAATCAACATAGTGAGTTAAAAAAAAGCATAATTCAAAAACGGTTAAAGATAGCGGCCTGCCGTTGAAATTTTTAGATTATCCATAGTTTTTTTAGTTTGGAAAAAATTTGAAGCTTTAAGCGCTTAACACATTTTCAATGGCATATTTACATTATTTGTGAACATTGTGAAAAAAAAAAAAAAAATCAAAAATGGTTAAAGATAGCGCCCTGCAATTGCGATTTTTGGATTGTACATAGTTTATATAGTCTAGAAAAAAAATTGGGACTTTAATCGTTAAATACGTTTTGAGATAATGACATTTTTTTCAATGGCATATTTACATTATTTGTGAACATTGTGAATAAAAAAAAATCATAATTCAAAAATGGTTAAAGATAGCGCCCTGCAATTGCGGTTTTTGGATTGTACGTAGTTTATTTAGTCTAGAACAAAAAATTGGGGCATTAATCGTTTAATACGTTTTGAGATAATGACATTTTTTTAATGGTATAATTTACATTATTTTGAAATATGTGAATTAAAAAAAATTACTACTGAAAAAACGGTCAGAGAAAACGACTTGAGATTAAAATTTTTGGATTCCTCATAGTTTATTTAGTATAAAAAAAATTGAGGCCTAAACCAAAACCCTTGAAAATGGCCAAAATTCGAAAAAATCGTAAGGGAGACCTTAAAAAAACGTGATTTTTAAGCAAAAAATTGTTGTCTCCGATTTTATTGAAAATTGGTACAAATATGTATTTTTGGTCATAGATCAACAAAATTTGGTCCAGTTTGGGCAAAAGTTAAGGAATTATAGGCAAAAAATTGGCCTACATCGGCTCTAACTCAAAAACTAGGAAAGTATGAATTTTTCAAATATTTTTTCCATAACCCTCACCCCAAAATTAGCTTAAAAGCATATTCTTAGCTAAAATAGTCTTTGATCAAAATTTCCAAAATTTTAGAAAAAAAAATAAATAAAATCTACATATATTTCCCATATTATGGACAATAGCAAAATCATATATAACAAAAAAAATTTATAATAAGAAAAAAAATCTTTTATAACTATAATTTTTTCATTTAGATTGGAATTAATTTCTGTCCAATTTATCTGCTTTATCTTTATTAGTTATTAGTTTTTTAATTTTAATTTTAGAAGTGGAGTATATAGGTTAGATTGCACTTAATGTGGATCTGCTTACATTGGCCACACGGGGAGATCCTTCAAAACAAGAATATCGGAATATAAGAAGTCATTCATCTTCATCAACCTTCTCAGAACATCTCATAAATGATAACCATACAGCCACATTTGAACCAAAAATACTACATGATAACAGAAAAGGCCTTAAGCTTAATTTACTAGAAGCACGTGAAATTAAAAAACAGGTGTCCAAAACAAGTAAACTTAACAAAATTACCAACTTAATAATAATAATAATAATAGTTTTATGGACCAAATTACAAATACACAGAACTGCTTTCAGTCAGTCAATACAATATTAAGAGAAAAAGTCATAAAAGTTCATCAAAATTAACGTTGTTAAATTCGTCAATTGTGTACAATGGGTTATTTATAAATAAGTGTTTAAGTTTAAGTTTGAATTTGTCTAGTGGTAGTGTAGTAATAGTCTCTGATAAAAGATTATAAAATTTCACAGCAAAGTAATTTGAACAATTCCTGGATTTATTTAAGCGCAAAAACTTACCACGAATATTATTTTTACAACGCGTGTTGTGCTCGTGCGTTTCACTAAAAGTGATATAATTGTGTAAGTTTTTGCGTACAAACAATAAACACAAATAAATAAATAATGAAGGCAATGACATTATTTTCAGCTTTACAAAACTTATACACTGGGATGGACTTTGGCCTAGGCAAACTAGGCAACTGCCTTGGGTCCTTATTTTTTTGGGGCCCGTAAGACGTTTTTATTATATATTTTTTCTTTCAACCTCTTATGTTTAATTTATAATATTTTAACAGCTATTTGTTCAAAAAACTTCCTTAATTCTACATTAAAATGTTTGGAAATGATTTAGTTTTTAGTATAATGATGTTAAAATAGACGGTAATGTCCTACCTGCCGCAATGATGAAAGTAATCCAGAACAGTCGTCTCATTTTCACATTCACAATCTATCTGACACTGAAAACTGGACAGAGAATTTACATTTTATAAGAGACCTTTCACTCCATATCATTATACTATTTATTAGCAATCTTTTCAATTTCCTGTCCACATCTTTCAAATTACATCCATTTTTTCAAAGTCAAAGAAATTATAGAATTAAAAAATTTATTACGTTGATAAAGCAAATTTTCCGTTATACTTTAATATCATTATTATACTAATTTATTAAATTAAGACTTGATTTGAAATAATAATTTTATCAAGGCTTTAAGCACTGTTCATCAATTTACTGATGTATTTATTTAACAAACAAAAGCATATAGCCAGCACGGCTATACATTTTAAAGATAAATATCTATGATAATTGATACACAGAGGTTATAAATTAAGTTCAAAAAATTCCTTAAAACTATAGGGATTTGCAGCTAAGCACCCTACCATCTGGTGAGCGTTTCATGAACTTGTGTACATCAGATAACATTACGTTTTCTGTATTGGTTTTGTATGAAGTTTGTTTTTAAAGTTTTATTATAATCATTGAAAAATGTATAATACATATTGTTGTGTGCCTATGTGCAATTCATTGCAAAGAAGAAACCCGGAAATATCGTTTCATTTGTTTCCACTAATATCAGACACCGTATGGTTCGAAACAAAATTGGGAAAGCAAGAGGTTAGGAATCGACGCGATGTTTAGATAAACAATTTAAAAATTGGAAAAAAAGTGAGCCCTTATATCAAAGTTTGCTCATTACATTTTAATGATAGTGACTACAAAAAATATTTTCAATTTTGTATTTATTATCGCATATCTTGAAAATTCCTGTCATTGTGTGTGGGTTTGTAATGCACAAGTTTGTAGGCATAATGCATAAATCTTTATGAACTCTCTGTTTTTTTTTAGTGACTCCACACAATATTATATGCCCAGCATTGTAGATTTCTACCCCTTGGTAAACAACACGGGAATTATTATTTCCCCCAATATAGTTAAAATAATCGACAATGGAAAACCGCCATAACTTAAAACCAGATCACAAAATGTAGTATTTTAGATGTTTACAAGTAATGTCACTTCACAAAATCAGAAAATCCCAAACAATTATTTATTTTTTGTCGTTTTTGATACACTTTTCGCTATTATTTACTAGTAAATGTCAAGTGGTATCTGATTTAGAATGGTTTCAAAAAAATCCGCGTGGCGCTACGATCTTAAAATTTTTCCCCTATACATTGGGATTGCAGTCAATAAGTTTTTAATTATTTTTTTAAATAGTACTGAACTTAATTCTTTGGTAGAAACTGGTAACAAATTCATAAACTTTACGGAATAATAGTTAATACTATATCTTGATTTATTTATTCGTGTATAATTAGGGTAAATATTTAATTTATTACGTGTGTTGTAGTTGTGAACGTCTTCATAAGAAACAAAAGAATTTAGATTTTGATGGGCATATACTAAACAGTGATAGATAAAAAGTGATGGTAGTGTCATGATTCTAAATTCTTTAAAGAGTAACCTACAATCGTCTCTATAAGATGCACTCCCCATCACTCTTAGAGTGTCCCCATGCTAAAAGAGCGTATGCTATGTGCGACTGAAATAATGCAAAATACGTAATTAATAAAACATCTCTGGTAACAGATTTTTGTAGGTGTCGTAGAAGATAGATAGTTTTGCACAATTTCCCACATATATAGGCAACGTGATGGTCCCATATTAAACGAGGATCAATATCAACTCCGAAAAATTTAATGAAATGCGGGTTATTATAATTATGATTTTTGTTTTGTTTTTTTTTTTTTTGTTATGAGTTAATTTTGCGTTTTCTCCTCATTTAATGATAATTTATTTGATAGAAACCAATCTTTTGCTTTATATAAATTATCACTAGAAACATGTTGCATATGTTCCAGGGACAATGATCTGGTTATAAGGGTCGTATCATCGGCATATAAAATAGATTTTGTCGCAATAGCAGACGAGAAGTTATTGAAATAAATTAAAAATAGTAATGGACCTAAAATTAAACCCTGCGGTACTCCATACATAATATTGAGCGAATCTGACTTAGAATTATTTATACATACAAATTGTTTTCTGTTTGTTAGATACGATTCTATAAGTGAACAGCTACTGTGATTGAAACCGTACATAGCGAGTTTAGCAAGTAATATATCATGCGATACACAAGGTGTGTTCGTTTGTGTTGCCTAACCTACACTGAACTATCTTACACTGTGACGTCAGCTGCTCTTGTCCTGGACAAACCTGCAATCAAAAGCCTTGCTTAAATCCAAGAAAGTAGATAAGCAAAACTCTTTAGGTTCAAAACATCTGGATATTCCAAAGGAGAATAAATTCCAAAATAGCTTGTGCGGTGGATTTATTTTTCCTAAAACCAAACTGTGACTCACTAAAGAGATTATTGGATTCGAAATAAAACGTTATCTGATTAAAGAGATTTTTTTCAAACACTTTAGAGAAGACAGGGAGCAATGATATAGGACGGTAATTATTCGGATCATTCAATGCGTCTTTTTTATGTAACGGAATAACTGATGCCAGTTTTAGAGAGTCAGGAAAAGAATTAGATAGTATACATGGATTTATTACTCTTGTTAAGGGATATATTATAATATTTTTAACCTGTTTCACAACATTCATACTTAAACTGTATGCATCTTTACAGTTGCTATTTTTCAAGGAGTTAATTATATCTCTTACAGTATTGAAAGAAACAGTTTCGAATGTGAAAAGATTATTTGAAAGAATAAGATTAGGTTGAAAAAAAAGATAAAGGAGAAATATCAGTAGTGGGTAAAGAATTAATTATATTGCTTGCAATATCTACAAAAAAAGAATTAATTTTGTTTGCAGTAAGTATTGAAGCGGTCCGTGTATTTTTTAACCGGTTTTTACCGGTTATATTTAAATCAGTGATCTGCAAAGTGAGATACGCTACCTCAAGGGGTACGTGTGTCAATACTTGGAGGTACGCGAAGAAAATGTATTATCTACCATAGCTATACCATGAGTTAAAAAGAATTACATAAGGGTTAGCAAGCTTAATGGCCCGGTTACACGATGCCAGTAACTTGTGCAAGTACTGGCACAAGTACTTGTGGCAGTACTTGCACAAGTCGTTTTGTCGTTTACACGTATTCCAGTATCTTATTTAAGTAACCTTGCATAGAACCCGAAACACACTGCCAAATGTAGATGCTTTCAATTATTTTTTATGCGTAAAACCGTCTTTTTAACGCGCCAATTTTCGATGTTTAACCTAATTTTATGTATTTTATGCGTACGTCTTTCTAAACAATAATGAATCGGCGCCAAAAACTACATTTATTAAAAAAGGTGTGAAAAAGTTTGTTTTTGTAACCGCGAAAATACATCAGCTGTTCATGGCGGCCATTTTTAAGTCACTGGCACGGCTACTTGTGCCAGTAAATAGGAACGGCTTCTATTCACTTGACTTGCATGAGATACTTGTGCCAGTACTGGCACCAGTACTGCATGTACGTTTACACGATGCCAGTGACTGGTGCAAGTACTTACTGGTGCAAGTTACTTGCATCGTGTAACTGAGCCATTAGAATTAATTAAAAATGAAGTTACGCCACTGCGACTGGTTCTGGAAATAACAAATCTAGGGCGGCATAAAAAACTTACTGCGTTCATTGCAATGATTATTAGTTAACAAACATACACGATCGTACAAAAACGATATACATATAATAAAAAGAAAATGCCGTTTTATTTTAATTAAATTCTATTTAAAAGAAATATCGTTAAATTTTATGGCCCACTCTTTAAAGATGCGAACTCTGTAAAAACCTTTACCAACAAATAACTAATAGTGATTCCTAGGTGTTAAGTATACTGAATATTAATATTAACAAAAACTAGTTTATCTAATGGAAGTGAATAAAAATTTGCTTTATTTTAATGTACAGTATAACCTTGTAAACAGAAATGTAGCAAACAAACTAATAAGTAATAACTTCTTATAAACAGTTAACAGGTATGTTACAGTTTCATTAATTATGCATTTACGTCATAACTTAACTTTATAGTTAAGAGGTTGTTATTTTTTTTGAAAATACATCTATTTAGGTTCCACATATATTTAGTTTTGAAAACAATCTTTAAATTTATTTTTTGCCGTCTCTTGCGTATGGGGGTTTACTATTAACATTTAGAAAGTAATGTCCTCTTGCAGATGGGTCACAATTTTCTCCCATTAAAGCTTTGGCATTTTTGTCACAAAATCCCAATTCGTACAACAAATACGAAGGAAAAGTAATAAATGGTAAAATGCTCAAAGCAGAACAATTTGTAGAAATAAATTTGTAAGAATTAATACTTTCTATGAAATATCTTGGGACTAGAATATGGCTGCATCCATCTGAAAGAAAAAACTTAATTAGTATTATTTAAAAAAAAATTACGAGAAGAATTGGGGCACGAAGTAACAGAGCGAATGATCGACATACAACAAACGGAGCAACATACAAAAATAAGAGAATCAAGATATAATAGCAATTATGAATAGACCTGGACGGTGAGAAAACCACAGTATTTGACAGAAAAAGGCAGTAGAGAGAAGAAAAAAGTGATAGCGAGATTTAGATGTGGAAATGAGGAGAGGGACAATAATTTTTGGATGAAAGAGGAAGAAACAACATGCAAGATGTGCAGGGAAGGTAAGGAGACAATAGAACATTTGTTGGAAGAATGTGAAGAAATACGACACAGAACGGAAACGAGAAAAGAAATTTTAGATGAAACAGGAAGGGGGTATGAATGGATGAAAGAAGTGAAAAACAGAAGGGATGAAATTAAGGAGTCAACGAAGACATTAACTAAAGGAGTAGGAGAGCAGATTTTAAGCCGAAAGGCAAACATTATAATTATTATTAAGTGTAAGTTAATTACTGTGAGGGCCGAGAGTTCCAGTTGCAACATATTTTTTTTTCCGAGAGTTCCACCCCGAAATAGTTATTAGGTTGCTAATAAATAGGCTTATTTGCCTAATAACTTATAGGCAACATGAAGTGCTTAATAAACTGACATAAAACCAAAAACAAGTTCGCAAAAAGTGGTAATATTTCAATTTTAATTGAAAAACAGTATAATTTTAAAAGAATATACAAATCTGTAGTTTTTATACATCCATAGTTTTTCTATAATGGTGTTTTTAGTATTTTATATACATTTTAGTTGTATTTTGACGAATGTCAAAATCTGTTTGCATGTATTTATAAATTACAGTCTGTTTCAAACGCTTAGGCGGAACTAAATGGGAATTTCGTTCTTTTAGGTTGTCACGACAAGGGACCTTGCTTGGGTTATTTCATTTTTCACGTTGCAATGTCAAAATTTTAAATTACAACAATGAAACCATGGAAACGAATGACCTATGTCAAAATTAAATTATTTTTTTAATATATTTTAATGACAAAAAAATTAATAAATGGGAAATTTGTACTAAGAATGACACAAAAAATCAAAATATAAAGAAAATGACAATTTAAAATGATATTAACCTTAACAAAAAATGTGTATTGTAAGTATGATTTACAAAGCTTAAACAAAACGGTCGAAAAGCACGATTTAAACGATGAAAGTAACTAGATTGCAAAATTTAGTTCCGCTTAACCGTTTGGAACAGACTGTATATACAACCGTTTTAAGAATATTTTGGGCATTTATTGTAAATGTGATATATAAAGAACAATATATTGTCTTTTATTCTTATATATGTATTTCTTTCAATTACGATTACAACACATTACAAACATTACGTTAAGCATTAATTTTTATATAACAATGATAGAAAATAAGAAAACAGACGCAATTATTGGCAGAATAATAAAGATGTGTGGCTGAAAATTGCTGATTAGTTTAATTCATATTGTATTATCACTTTTGTTTTATAAATTGTCCTCTTTTTCTGTGGTAAAATTTGTTGGACGCCGTTTAATTGTCATTTTAAAAGTAACACAAAATATATACGTAACGTCATTGAATGTAAAGTCAAACTATTTAATGTCAAAATATTCTATGTCAAAATTTCATCTCACTTTAGCTCTACAAATTTACGTATAGCTCTATCCCTCTTGCACCGTGTTACTATATTCATAAGAGATGCCAATACAAAAACAAAAAATTATGTTGCTAATAAACTATTAGAAGGATTTTGTAACTTGGAAATCACCAATAAATTTATTAGATTCATAAATATATTATGTGTCTAATAACTATTAGGGAGTTTATTAGGAACTGGAACTCTCGGCCCTAAGATAGGGGAGATGTGGGGACGGTGGCACACATTTTGGTTTTCTGTACATAACATCTTTAATTTTGAATTTTTTAAATAAATCTTTTCGCCACTTAATACTTATAATGTCGTTGTTTAAATAACCTGTTAAAAATTAATGTCCGTATCACGTGCCATTTATAATTAATATTTTTGTTGACCTCTGCAATTGTGCCACTGTACCTATACGTGAGGGTACAGTGAAACAGCATTAGGGATACAGTGGAACAGTAAATATAATAGGTATTTAGAGAATCTGTATATGTATCAATAATTTTGATTGAAACTTCAATTCAATGTCTTTAAAAATAAATCATCAAATTTTTTGGAACAAACTACTAAGTAATTAAATAACGTATATAAATATATAAATGTAAATTTATTATTAATATAAAACAATAAACTTTGGTAAGTTCCTTGGAAGCAGTAAGTTTTGATAGTTTTTATTTTAATATTAATTATATTTCATTAAATTTACTGTAAAAATCAAAACGTTTAACGGTGTTTTGTGCTACCAGACGGAGCAGGAGATGGTAAAACTTTTATCAGCTCTGATTTTTTAAATGTGTAATTTTCATTTGTTTTAATAAATTTAAAGAGTAGAGTCAGCCGGAGATATGTTACAACAATATCGTCAGTCGTTATTTCTATGATTTCCCCTATAGAGTGGCTCTTCATTTTATTCTTTCCGTATCCTTCAAATGTTAAGGCATATTGCCTTACTTTAATATCCTTGTTCACGTAGTCTGTAGAATCTGTATCACATTCAGAGTCAACATTATCATCTGAGTTTGAACTCTCATCAATATTGACATCAGTATCAGATGTGTCTGAACTTACAAGAATATCTTTTAATTTTCTGATCTTTTTTATTTTGAGCAGCTTGGAATTATTCTTCTAAGTCGTACCCACATACGTGGGTACAGTGGCTCACTGTACCACTGTACCCACATAACACGTGTGCCACTGTTAACCTAACCCTATTTTCACGAACATTTTATCAAATATAATAAATGATATAGTTTAGAACATTAGTAATTGCTTTACACTGTAGACAAATGACCAATTTACAACATGTAATACAAAATTTCTTACTAATTTAGTTGTGTCTCGTTCTAATAAAAATTTTCTCGTTACGAAAAACTTTAGTTTGCCTACCTCAAATCAACATTTTCATCATAGATGGCCGGACTTAAATTTATTGACTCAAAATGTGGATAGTATAATTTCTCAGTACCAGAGTGGCCTATATATACCCAAACAGACATGAAAATATTCTATATTTCAAAGATATTTCAAATGTTCCACTGTACCAATTGTGCCACCGTCCCCACATCTCCCCTAATATTTAATAATAAAAATATCTATCTATCTATCTAAAAAAAATTTACCGCATTTTCCGGGCCATAAGACCTTTTTACGCACAAAAATTTGGAATGAAAAATATTTTATTCTAGTACCGGCAAAATGTTTATCAAGAATTATACTTACAAATAAATTCTGTTAAAAATATCCGTAGATTACTTCTGCAGTAAGGCTGTGATGCAACTCCATTATTTGGATAAAAATCCGCATGTCCAACAGGAGATGCAAGTCCCAAAATCCCTCTATCCGTATGGATTACATCCACAAAATTCGCATCAGTAGCATTCAATCTATATATAGGTGGAGCAAGATTATACAATGGTGCAGCAGGATCAAGTCCACTAATCCTTCCAACTGATAATCCTGTGAAGTTTCTAACAAATTTCCCAGCAAATCCAGCCACGTGAGCACCAATAGATGGACCTATTAAGTGAATACTTTCCAATTTTACCGATAGAGTTTGATTAAGCGCTACGATCATTAAAGCTATATTACGGCCAACATCTCTTGAATTTCCCGCCACTACTGCGTAGAAATCATCTGCTAATTTACTCCAATCTACTTGTATAATATTGTAATCTCCTTTTATCAAATATTCTTTGGTCATTTCAACGTAATAGTATACAGCTGGGGAGTCGGTATAGCCATGAACAAGTATTTTGGTCGGATTTGATGGATTTAGATAATTTTGTTCAGTAAGATTGTTGGTGTTTATAAGGATGTAGCTTCCATTTAACTCTCTGGTTACTAATCGAAAGGATATTAAGGAACTGTTGACTTTGTTAAAACCATATTTTTCAATATTTTTGTTAATGTATCGAATATAATTTAGTAGATAAGGTACAATTGGTGATTTTTCTGCAGTTGATCCCAAATCTGTAAACATAAAAAATATATATGAAGTGTAAATGTTACACTTTTAAAGATTTCATATAGTAACGGGTGTTTTTTTAGAGGTATAGAACTTTAAGTTGGCATTACTGTTCAAGATGGCGACCGATTTAACAGCTGTCAAGTGATTTATTCTCAGTTTGGTTTGGCAATTCATCATGAATAGACTCATGAATAAACGCCTGAACAACGCTTGCAAATAGTGCAATTTCCAAAATCTTCAATTGAAAGACACGTTTGGTGACCGCCTAATTTCACGTTTTGGACCTGTGAATTGGCCTCCAAGATCTTGTGATTTAACACCGCTGGACTACTTTCTGTAGGGCTATGTAAAGTCATTGGTCTATGCGGATAAGCCACAAACGCTTGACCATTTGGAAGACAACATTCGCCGTGTTATTGCCGATATACGGCCACAAATGTTGGAAAAACTCATCGAAAATTGGACGTCCAGATTGGACTACATCCGAGCCAGCCGTGGCGGTCATATGCCAGAAATCATATTTAAAATGTAATGCCACAAGATTATCTTTCGAATAAAAAAAAATTCATGTCAATCGAATAATCCATCGTTGTTTTATTGCAATTTAAAGTTCTATACCTCTAAAAAAAACACCCTTTATAAGAGCTAGCAACGTCACAAAAAAGTTTATTTTAGGTCGGTTGGGTTTTTGATATTTTCCTTTCTTATTGAAGTTAGGTAGGGATGCGGTACGTCTGGCACCTGGGAGCGGTTGCGTTTACCTGTGCGCATCTCGCCTGTACAGGTAACAAGGATATTTTGAAATCGTTTTAAGACATTTTTTTTTTTTTAGAATTTTCTATGTCTTTTTAGCATTATAAATTTATAGTTGCCAGACAGTTTTGTTGTTGCTAACATTGCGCCAGGCCTAATTTAAGTAATTAAAAAATAATAATTTTCAAACCTTTTTAGTATAGCTGTATACCAGGTGTACAAGTATGAAATGCGGATTTTTTTTTTAAATAAGACACATTATACTCAAAAGAACCGTAAAAGTTTATTTATTCAAAGTATGTTCCATTAGAAGTTATACATTTTTCCCATCTTTCAGGCAATTTGTGAATACCTCGCCAGTAGAACTCTTCCCCTTTCCCCGCAAACCATTCATCTAGCCATTCTTTCACATTTTCATTTGAACAAAAGTGCTGCTCGGCAAGTGCGTGACTCATCGATGCGAGGTAATCTGAAGGGGCCAAGTCTGGTGAGTAAGCGGCATGGGGTAGCACTTCCCACTTGAGTGCCTCCAATGTGTTGCAAATTGCTTTTGCCTTATGTGATGTCGCGTTATCGTGAAGAAACATTACCTTGTGCTGTCTTCTTTCGTATTCTGGTCGTTTTATGAGCAGCGAATGGTTCAATTCGATCAGTTGTTGGTAGCGTTGGGTATTAACTGTTTCCCCAGGTTTTAACAATTCATAGTAGACCACACCCTTTTGGTCCCACCAAGTACAGAGCATTGTCTTTTTGCCAAAGCGATTCGGTCTTGCAGTTGATGTGGATGGTGAGCTTGGGTTCACCCATGATTTTTTGCGTTTGGGATTTTCAAAATAAATCTATTTTTCATCGCCAGTAATGATACGATGCAAAAAAGACTTTCTTTTGTATCGTGCAAGCAAAATTTCACAAGTTTTTTTGCGTTTTTCCATCTGCCTCTCATTCAATGCATGTGGAACCCATCTGCCGACTTTCTGGATCTTACCCATCTCTCGTAGGCGATTGGAAACAGCTTCTTGACTAACGCCTAACTGCTCTGCTAGTTGTTTTTGTGATTGACTATCTTTTGTGATGACCATTGAAGCCTGCTTAAATAGCGAAAGTGTATAGACAATATGGGTGTATACTTTGATGAATAAAATATTTCCTTATATTTGTAAGTTATCAACCAACTTTGCCTTTTTTTCTACAAATTTCATCCTTGACGACCTAATAGTTAGTTAACATTTTTGGTGCACAGCAATGGTGGCTATTTGCGTTGCTACGATGAAAGAGCTTTCATTTGACATCTCACAGTAAAAATTAAATTAAAAAATAATTAATATTTAACAATATACTTACTAAAAAATATAAAAAACGGTAACACAAATAATAGCTTCATTTTGAACAAAAATTTTGGTTTAACTGATTTATATTATTTGAAAAACACTTATTACCAAATACTGATTGTATAATGTTTAGTTATATTTTGATAAATTTATAAAATATTTTTTATGTAGTCCTAAATTAAAGTTATCAATACTAAATATATTGTTATCATAAGTAAATTTACAATTTAAAGACAAAATATTGCAGTATGGAAACTATTAAGTTTTATTGAATTGCAAAAAATATTAATACTAATAATATTAATAATAATTATTTCCCATTACTTTAAATCATTATTTTTAATTAGGTTAATCACTTACCATTATATTGCGTTTGTCAAGTACTTCTGTTAAAATTGTAATTTTATTAAAATGCGGCCTGACCAGCGGGGATCGTATAATAAGAGGGTTACCTTTTATGCTTTTACAAACGACCACTAGATGGCAATATTGAAATGTGTCATTACTACATACGTAAAATTTGATGTTTGTGAAAAAATGGATATTACTCGTGAAAGTTTTCGTTCGATGTTTTTTTACGATTTTAGTAAAGGCCTAACTCAACAACAATGCATAGATTTGCATCGTTCAACTTTTGGTAATAAAGCACCATCAGAAAAAGATTGTTTGCAATTGATTTGCAGAATTTAGTCGTGGTCGTGCGTCCGTCAGTGATGAATGTCGTGAAGGTCGACCAAAATCAGTTGTGATCCAAAAAAACATCGATGCTGTGCGCAAAATGATTGAAGAAGGTCGGCATGTGACTTACCGTGAGATAGAGGCATCCTTTGGCATATCGCAGACTGCAATACATTCGATTTTGCATGAACATTTAGCTGTGAAAAAGATCTGTTCCCGATGGATTCCGCATAATTTGACGGAAGCTCAAAAACCGTGTTGATTGGTGTAAAGGAATGCTAAAAAAATTGATGTGAAGTGTGAATTTTCACACATTGCAGGGTTTCGCAGGTATATAATAAGTGAAGGCGGCATGCTGAGTGTGTAGGACACATTTTGCTTTGTAGTAACCACGGCAAAATGAACGATCTTTTTAAAATAATTTATCGTCTGTTAATCTCAGAGATTTTAATTCGAATACCTAATATCATTATTTAGGTTTCTAAATAAGTGCAGTATTTTTTTTATATAACAAGGTTCATTAAGATTTTGAAAATTGGGCCTATGGCTTTCATTGGTTGTCTTAAATCATACGCTCCGCCCCTCTGGCTTCGTATAAATGACACAGAATGAAAATATAATTCCAATTGGTTATTAAATTTACGCTCTTGAAAATTAAATTCAAAATGTGCTAAAATATAACTAGAATTTTAACAAATTAATTTAAACATAATAAATATGAAAAAAAAACCAAAAATAAAATTGACTCCACAAGCCAGGAACGAACCTGTGTAGTGAATAACGATCCTGTGTAGTTGTCGAGCAACTAAGCCACTAGACCACCAAACGCTTATCAACTTAGTGTGTTATAAGAGTATAACATGTATGCATCGTCAACAAAAAAACACAAAAAATGCGTTATTTTCCGAAAACATAATCTGATCAAAAATTCCTGTTGTACTATTCCGGTTCACACCAATATACATTACTTAGAATTTTTTCACATTTTTAGTTTAAACTATCTGGGCTACAGGGTGTGGGACAAAAATTTTTTTGCACATTTTTGGCAAAAATCGTCTCAAAATAATTTATTTTGCAAAAATTAAATTTTGATCGTTAATCCACGTACTAAGGGCTTTCATTTGATACCCTACTCAGAATTTTAAAAAAATATTTTTTTTTTAGATGAGCACATATTTGTTTATATTTTTAGGGGGATATGTTTTTTAGATGTTTTAGTATTTTTCCTATGTGCGGGTCAAAAGGTTGTACAAGCATGCCAATTTTCAACTCTCTAGGTTTAGCCGTTTGGCTACAATTTTTACCGAACAGACAGACAGACAGACAGACAGACAGACAGACAGACAGACAGACAGACAGACAGACAGACAGACAGACAGACAGACAGACGACAAAATGACGGTATAAGGGTTTTTTGGTCATACCTACAAAACCCTAAAAATTCAACCTAAGCACTGAAAAATCTGTACACAACATCGTTACAGGTGATGAAACTTGGATTTATTAATATGAACCGGAAACTAAGCAACAATCCACTGTTTGGGTCTTCCAAGAGGAACCGAAACCCACAAAAGTTGTTTGTTCACGAAACACATCCAAGAAAATGATCGCTTGTTTCCTCGGTTGTACTAAACATGTCGCAACCATTCCTTTAGATGATCGGAGAACAGTTAATGCTGAATGCTATACAACAAATTGTTTGTCAGAAGTCATCGTCAAAATCAGGAAACACAACCAAAAACTCATTTTTCATCATGACAATGCAAGCTCACACACAGCACGTCAAACAATTAATTATTTGAAGGATAAAAACATCGAATTAATGTCTCATTTCCCGTATTCACCTGATTTATTCTCAAAACGATTTTTTTGTTCCCCAATGTCAAACAAAAAATGCGTGGACAGCGATTTTCACCTCAATAAGCTGTTGAAGCCTTCGAAAACCATGTGTTTGAGATACCAACTTCAGAGAAAAAAACTTCGAGAATTGGTTTGAACGCATGCAAAAGTGTATAAATCTTAAAGGCGAATATTTTGAAAAGCAATAAAAAAGTTTGTTCCAATAAAACCGTTTGTACCCCAGCAAGTTGACTATAAATTTGGACAGATATGTATAATAAACTTGAAAGTAAACAGTGATTTAGGATAAAATAACAAAACTACATTTATTTTCATTTAAAATAATACTTTATTTATTCTCCTAATGCGTAAGGTGGTTGGGAATTTGTTGTGAAATAGAATAGCCCTCTTAAATTACGGTCTACATTTTCTCCGAAAATTGCCTTTGTGTTGGTACTGCATTTCTTATCTTGATAGTCCTTGTAAGAAGAACATTGCCTTGCGATGAACTGATCGGTTAAAATCGATTCGCCAAAATATCCCACAGATCTTGCGTGACTGCAATTTACTGCAAAAAAATATATATACTTAAATAAGTACACACTTGCATACTAACAAAAATTAGTTTAAGCCGTTAAAATCACATTTTTTTATTCAACTGTCCCGCTAAACATTACTGTAAGGTTGGTTGCATAACCACTAGAACAAGAACACAAATTTTATTAATGTCGGGTTGCTAACGTAAGAGTTTTCTCTAACTTAGGGTGACCATTTTCTGAAGAAGGCAAATCTAAGTGAAGAGCAAAAAAAAGGTCCTCATCTCCCAAATCCACGGGAAGGGAAAAAAAAGGTTCTCATTTCCTCAAATACAAGTTACAAAATGCGGGACAAAATGTTAAAATGCGGGACTTTTGCGGGACGCATCTTAATGCGGGACAAAATGTTAGAATGCGGGACGAATGGTCACCCTACTCTAACTCAAGTTAAAATCATTTGTTTTTATGTTACAACATACAAAAACAAATGATTTTAACTTGAGTTAGGGATAATTTTTATTTCAGCAACCGGCCATTAATAATTTTTTTTTTAAATAGATGTTTAGTGTAATACTCTAGTATACGAAGATTTGCCAAACAATCAGGAGTAATACCATAAAAAAAATTTTTCCTACGACTACTATGGAACTGTCTCATTTCGATACTGTTAGTTGACAAGAAATTAGCTAAATTTCGCATGTTACCCTTATGCGCGCGCAGGCTATGTGGCAATGAAAATGGGCCTTAATGCGCATGTACGTTGTGTGGGAAAGAATAAATTCGCAGCAATGCGCATGTGTAGATTCCGAGAATTTTCATTCCCGTACTGGCTGCGCGCGCATTAATAGCTGTTAATCATATTTATATTGTTTTCTTGATTATTTATTTATTGAAAAATGGTAATCGGAGGAAAAGTATAGTGAGCAACACGCGCAGAATACATATTCCGCACTGGAAAGATTTGCTTCACTCGCCTGCGGTTTGTTTGCAAACTTCATTCTCGTGCGGAATATATGGCATTCCGCGCTAGTTGCACAATATACTATTACTCCACTCCTAAAAATTCAAGAATTGATAAAAAACGCGTCTCCCTTAAAATTCATAACTACCCCTAAGCGGTAGGGAAAATCGGGAAAAAAAAATATTTTCTTACTGTCATCATCATTTTCACATCCTGGTTGAAATCTTTTTCCTCCATTTGGATAGAAGTCAATATGTCCAATTGGGCTAGAAAATCCATAATTTCCAGCATCTGTATGGATAACGTCAACAAAAACAGCGTCTCCGTTACTTAATCGAGAATTGGCTGGTAACAACCAGGGCATTTCAAAAATTGGTCTCGCAGGATCTGTTCCAGTTATTCGGTCAACTTTTTCTTTGGTCATTTCATAAACGTATTTGCCGGCAAAACCAGACATATGCGACCCCAGAGAATGTCCGAGAAGATGAATTTGGTTTAAAGGAACACCATTCTTTTTTAAGTTGACAATAAATTCTGCTAAATATTTTCCAGTACCTGAAATAATTTGCAAGCAATGTAATCATTATTACCATATACGAGGACGGTTCAAATTTGACCTGTTATTTTTTTTCTGGATGATACAAATTTAGAATAAACATTATATACAAGGCACAAGGTGTATCAGACAACCTGTTCGCCCTCTCATTTTTCTCGAAAACTCAATGTGCGAGCAAGTTGAGAAAAAAATTGATGACAAAAGTCTTAATTTCTAAAAGAATCGAATGGCAGTATTGAAATTTTACAAGGATAACTTTGATTTTTAGGGTTCTGTAGCTATGACCACTATATATATATATATATATACATGGTCACTCATGTGTCTGTCTGTCTGCTTGGTAAAAAAGCCAAACGGCTAAACATAGAAAGTTGAAATTTGGCATGCTTATACACTCTTTGACCCACATATAGGAAAAATACTGAGAGTTCAAAAAAACTCATCTCGATATAAATATATACAAATATGTACACATACCGGCAAATTTAAAGGAACAGATTGAAAATTATGTTTTCTTTTAAATTTTATTATTTTGTAGCCTATATCTAGATAGCTTTGAATGCTCTACTAAACAATGAACGAAGATTGTATCGACGGCAAGGAGAACAAAATGCACCATTTAATTTAATTTTGGAATATGTTTGGGAGCTCGCACAGAGTTAATGGTGATTGATGGCGGAGCGTTAACTGCAGATAGGTACATCAGAGATATTCTTCAAGACCATGTTGTACCTTTTGCCCCATATATCTGAGAAAATTTCACCCTAATGCAAGATAATGCGCGCCCACACGTCGCCCACTGTGTAACAGACTTTTTAAATCAAGTGGATATAACAACAATGGGTTGGTCCCCTGACCTTAACCCGATTGAACATTATTTCAAAAAACATCGTACTAGCAGGGCCTTCCTAAGATATTCGGTGCCCGTGGGCTACTAAAAATAATGCGTTCCTTTTCATAAGAAAATACATAACCAGAACCGTAGTAATGTTTTTGGTGCCCTTAGCAAATAAAGTAAATTGATTAAACAAAAAACAAAGGTCTTTCCCGAATCCAAGTGAAGAGCAAAAAAAGGTCCCCATTCCCCAAATCCAAGTAACGACAAAAAAAAGTCTTCACCCCTCCAAATTCAAGTGAAGAGCAAAAAAAAGTTCCTCATCTCTGCAATGGCGCCCATGGCAAGTGCCTCGATACCAACTCGTTCTGTAAACAACACCAATAAAAATTCCGCCCCCAAAAGGCTTACGCCCTGGGGCTGTAGCCCATTTAGCCCTGTGGTTAAGGCGGCCCTGCGTACTAGAAGATTACCTGAGAGATATCAACAATATGTACACTACAGGGAAAATAATTAGATTTTTATGTCTGTTCCTTTAAATTTGCCGGTGGGTGTATAATAAGGTGACCATTCGTCCCGCATTTTAACATTTTGTCCCGCATTAAGATGCGTCCCGAATTTTAACATTTTGTCCCGCATTGTCCCGCATTTTGGATTTGGGATGTGAGAACCTTTTTTTTGCTCTTCACTTGGATTTGGGAGGTGAAGACCTTTTTTTTGCTCTTCACTTGGATTTGGGAGGTGAGGACCTTTTTTTTTGCTCTCCACTTGGATTTGGGAGATGAGGACCTTTTTTTTTGCTCGGCCCGCATTGCCTCCTTAAGAAAATGGTCACCCTAGTCCTAGTGTATAATGCTCTTACCTCTTGCGTTGACAGTAGATTCAACATAAGATTGGTTAGCTGGTTTCGACCAGTCCACAAACAAAATATTGTATTCTCCCTTCTTTAAATAATTCGTTCTATGTATGTTGAACCATGGTGAGGAACTTGGTGATGTAGTCCATCCGTGGATTAAAAATTTCCATGGTATGTCTCTTTTAATACTGTCTTTCAGAACACTGTCAACTGTCAGTGTTATAGGTTCCTCTGGGTTATCCCTCGTGTACAACTGGAAGACTACTTCTTTTGTAATTGAATTTACTCCTAAAAAGGCGGCAGTGTGACCTGAAATAAACAAATATTTATAATTAGCTGAATGCCCGTTGTCTCTCCCAAACTTCATCTCTCCCTTTGCGTCTCTATGTCCCGTGGCTGCGCTCCGTGAGCAATCCAATATTCTTGCGAATCTCAGACGCTATGCCCAAGTGTTTTTAATTAATTTATAAAAAAAATATGAAATTTTAAGGCATAAAAAAGAAGTCTCAGCCTGCGGAAAGATTTTCTGAACACGTTGGTGCAAACCATACGATAGTTATACAATACAGAGTTCCCACCATTCATATTTTTAGAGATTTTTTCCCAAATATATTTAAAGTTCCCGATTGACTTTAATTATTTAAAAAAATTCAGGGACTTTGAAAGTCATAAAAACAGGTCTATTTTATCAAATACGATACCATGAACACGCTGGTATATAGGCTATTCCAAACCTTTAGGCGTAATAGACTTTTTACCGACCGCCAACATATATAATTGTCAAAGAAAGTGTTATATAATTTTTTGTTTTACTGTTTCTCATAGTTTTAAAATGATACTCGTACTAGTTTATCAAGGGATGGAAAGATGATAGGGGAGCAAAAATTACTTTTTTTTGCTCATCATATCGATCCGTCTTCCTTTTTACCGACCGCCAACATATATAAGGGAGGTATTGTGATCATACCGATTTTGACATTTCGAGATTTCGATGGATCTACACGAATTGAGGTCCCTACATTACGTTTTAACTATTTTTAGCATAATGTCTGTCGCTCTGTCTGTCTGTCTGTCTGTCGGTCTGTCTGTCGGTCCGAGTACACGTGCAGAGCAAATTCGACTAAAAGGATTTTTATGAAACTTCATATTAAAGCTTTTGACATCAGTGGCACGAGTTGATACATTTTTGGTAAAAATCGATTAACTAGAAAAGTACTCGTGTCGGTTTTAAGATTTTTGCAAATATTTCACAACAGAAAAATATTTCGAAAAAATGTATTTAACAAAAGTTGCTATAAAAGCAATAACTAAAAACTTTTATTTGAGACATTTTTTTCAATGTAATTTAATACGTTATTGTCTTTTACAATAATCAGATCAATTCTGTAAAAAGTTACTGTGTAATAACGTTACTACCACAAAAAATATTATAAAAAGTATAATGGCTTTCATTCATGATAGTAACTTGCTCATAGTGACTAATATAGTTACTAAAGTCCATTTACCGTAACTATGAAATGACGTCACAGTTGAAAACTCACCTTGTTGCCAATTCGTAAACTGTCAAAAAAGTTAGGTTATATCGAACAACTTCTAAAAATATATTGAAATGTAAATTATGATGCACAGCAGTTCTTTCTAACCGATTTGTCGCGAAATTTATGGTTTATATTATAAGTGTGTAATGTAGTATTAAAAAAAAAAAAATAAATAAATTTCAGTGTATAAGAATTATCAGAAATATTTGTTTTTAGAAATGTGTCGTGTTCTTTTAATACTTTTTATACAATTTACTTTAATTTTTCGCCTGGTGCCACATTGACACAGCGGGTTCGGGAAGCAAACGCGGAGTGTTCCGAGTCACACTGTTTAACTCCAGACTCGAATAAACGCGTGTAGACCTTTTCTCGAACGCTCCGAGCTTGCTTCCTGATCTCACTAAATGATATCGGAAAGCAATGAGTCAAATTTTTTATTATTCGAATAGAAATTTTTGAATTTCAGATGTTAGATACAATTTGGTTTCGAATAATGAATATTCAAATATTATTTCCAGTCGAACAGTTTATTGCCGCTAGCTGCAAGTGTAAATTTCATGAGTACGCTAAAACTACTTTAAAAATAATAAGAGACAAAACTGTCCTTTGAGCACGGCTACTAAGAGCTTTGGGCATTTTTATTACAATAAAATTTAAAAAAAAAATAAAATTTAACCTCACTAAATTCTAAACACCTAAATGTCAACCTGACAAATAACGATTGAACAATCCAATTTCACACTGGCAACATTGAAACAATGTACCAAAATTAAATAAATAAATGTACTAACCGAGTTATGGATTGATGTTGATTAAAACATATCATAACGTTGGTACTTAAATTAACCAAGTGTGACGTCATCTCATAGTTATCGTAAACCGACTTTATTACCATATCATAGTAACAGAGTTACAGAATTGATTAATTACTCTGCTACTAGAATGTATTTTATACAAGTACTTTGTGATAGCAGTCGGTTCTGTGGTGGCCACAGCTGATTTTCTTTTTTTTTTTGTATGTATACACTCTCAGATTTAAAGTTATTAAATTTCCAAAATTTACCAAAATCTTTGTATCCAATCAAAGAGTCATTAAAAACAACAGAATAAACGTTCCACAGAACACAAAACCGCGGTTCCGCGGAACACAGGTTGAATACCACTGCTCTATACTAATGAGTCGTAATGGTAATTCGGATATTTTGTAGCGGTGCACACAATTACTTATATATTGAATAGTAACAAAACTTTAAAATGAACCTGTACTGTACGTTACTTGTGGCTCTCAGTATCCAATATTGTAAATAATAAAACACTAAAATACATTTTGACATTTCTATTGTCAAATTTGATAACTTGATTGTCAAGAATTACTTTTATCTGTTAATTCTTTTGTAACCATCACAATGCTTTTTTTGTTATTTTTAATTATTATATTATCTCGGCGTTAATAGTTTCAATTGTTTTGAGGTACAAATTTTAACTGACGTTTTATTTTAGACTCGTTCACATTTGCATAATCCTTGTATTAAATTTGACAAATTCTCTATAAATTGCGTAGTTAAAATCATAGGCGTATCATTTTTTTAGGATTTTGTAGGTAAAACCAAGAACTCTTATGAAATTAAAATTCCATTTAGTTCCGCCAAAGGCTTGGAATAGCCATTATTATATTTTATTAGTATTATTTTTTGAGTGCATTTTTTCTAATATTTTTGTAATAAAAATTGTTTCTATTAGACCGGGAGCTCATGACAGTTTTTGGTCTCCGATTTCATACAGCATGCCTTTTGGAGGAGAGAATATTTACCCTGTGATAACAAAAAAGGGATGATGCTAAACCCCTGTACGCTTTCCGGTCATAGGGAAAATTGCATTTCCACTTAAACACAAAATTTTTGTGCTTTTCTCTGATTTAATATTGCTTGCCCTTTTGTCAAAAGAAAGTTATAACAAATTTAAAGTCTTTTAAATATATGCATGCGATTCGGAGGGTCCCAAAGGGCTCAAACGGTCATGTGATCTTGTAATAAAAAATATGATTTTCCGCGTTTTCATACAGCATGCCTATAATTAAGACTTTAAATTTGTTATAAATTTCTTTTGACAAAAGGGCAAGCAATATTAAATCAGAGAAAAACACAAAAATTTTGTGCAAGTGGAAATGCAATTTTCCCTATGACCGGAAAGCGTGCAGGGGTTTAGTACCATCCCTTTTTTGTTGTCACAGGGTAAATATTCTCTCCTCCAAAAGGCATGCTGTATGAAATCGGAGACCAAAAATGTCATGAGAAAAAATATTTTGTTGCTACGCTCATGTTCAAAATTGATAATAGATAGGAAAAATTTATTACCTGACTAGATGAACTCATATTTCGTACGTTTTATTGTTATATAAATTGTTACTATATCATAGATAACATAAGTGAAATATTTCGTTTAGTTTATTTAAGTCGCTCCCCATACTCTCCGAAATATTTATCTTATTTAAAATTTCATTAAAAAGAAAAATCATTAATTCATTCCAATCAAATTTTCTTATACACATTATTGAAGTAAATTAAATAAGTGATACGTCAAGATTTAAGATTGCCCCCCTCCCCCGGGGCTTTCCTTCATTCAATTTAAAAAACACATATGTCCCAAAAGATCTGTTTATTTTAAACAATTTTTGTCATATATGTTTTTTGCTGTTAAACCCATAATAAGAGAGATATTTCAAGATTTTAGTTTTAGAGAACTCCCCAAATGTGTGTAACTCCCCAAATATTCATCCAATTCAAAAACGGGTAAGAAATATTTTTTTCTCATGATGAACAATATTTATTATATATGTATATTTTTGCTGTATACTCATTAATAAAGGTAGGGTGACAATTTTCTTAAGAAGGCAATGCGGGACGGAGCAAAAAAAAGGTCCTTATCACCCAAATCCAAGTGAAGAGCAAAAAAAGGTCCTCACCTCCCAAATCCAAGTAAAGGGCAAAAAAAGGTCCTCACCTCCCAAATCCAAAATGCGGGACAATGCAGGACAAAATGTTAAAATGCGGGACTTTTGCGGGACGCATCTTAATGCGGGACAAAATGTTAAAATGCGGGACGAATGGTCACCCTAAATAATGGGGATGTTTTTAGTGTTAAGGTCCCCCCCCCCGTAATTCTTTAAATATTCACCCAATTGAAAAAAGTATACAATAAAAAAGATAAGCTTTCTCATTTTTAGGGTTTTGTAGGTATGACCAAAAAACCCTTATACCGTCATTATGTCGTCTGTCTGTCTGTCTGTCTGTCTGTTCGGTAAAAATTGTAGCCAAACGGCTAAACCTAGAGAGTTGAAATTTAGCATGCTTATACAACTCTTTGACCCGCACATAGGAAAAATACTAAAACATCTAAAAAACATACCCCCCTAAAAATATAAACAAATATGTGCTCATCGAAAACAAAAATATTTTTTTTAAATTCTGAGTAGGGTATCAAATGAAAGCCCTCAGTACGTGGATTAACGATCAAATTTTTATTTTTGCAAAATAAATTATTTTGATGCGATTTTTGCCAAAATTGTGCAAAAAAAATTTTGTCCCACACCCTGTAGCCCAAATGGTTTAAACTAAAAATCTAAAAAAAATCTAAGTAATGTATATTGGTGTGAACCGAAATAGTACAACAGGAATTTTTGATCAGATTATGTTTTCGGAAAATAACGCATTTTTTGTGGTTTTTGGTTCACAAAGTACAAAAGTTATACCAATGTAAGACACTCACATGCAAGGCGTTCGATAGCGTAATGGGTTAGAGCACTGGTGAATGAGCTGGTAAACGAAGGGTTTCGAGTTCGAGTACGGAGTGAATTTTATTTTTCCTGTTTTTTTTTTTGCATTTTTATTATGTTGAAATTATTTTGTCAAAATTCTAGTTATATTTTGACAAATGTTGTATTTAATTTTTAAGAGCGTAAATTTAATAACCAGTCTTATTATATGATTAACAGACGATAAATTATTTTAAAAATATCGTTCATATTGCCGTGATTACTACAAAGTAAAATTTGTCCTACACACTCAACATAACGCCTTCACTTATTATATACCTGCGAAACCCTGAAATGTGTGAATATTCACACTTCACATCAATTTTTATGTTTTTATTATATACGTTTTTGCTGCAAGTCATTAATAACGGAGATACTTTAAGTTTTTTTGTATATTTACAAAAAAACTAGAAAAAAAAAACTAAAAACTATTGTTTCAGCCCCGAAATAACCTCTTAGTTTGAAAATTTTGTGATGACATATAGGCTATGTTCGAATTTCTGGTTTCAACAGACGTGCAGCCAGATTTTTTCTTGAGGGGGGAGGGGCTCAGAAGCCTAAAATTTTTCTTAGCCGGGCTCAGTTGCAAAAAAAAAAATCTTGAGGAGTGGTGTTCTATTGGAAAAAAATTACGTCCTTTAAAAACAAGTAATTGGAATCGGGGGGGGGTCAATCTCGTGAGATTGACTTCCTGGGTGCGAGTCTCTATATCAAATTAAGTTAAAATATATTCAGCAATTTCTCGGACAGACATAAAGACAGACAGACAAAAATTGATTTTTTTGTAGATATCGTTTTAAAATCACCTGAAACGTATTAAAATCAAATATGAAGTCGAGAAAAAATAATGATATAGCCTTCAATTTTATTTATACAGAACAGAGATCTCTAAACTTTTAGGAATCGGGCCACATCAAAATTTCTTAAATAAATGTCGGGCCGGACAACTTGAATTCAGCTGGGCTTTTGGCGAGTGATTTTAAAAACAAGCTTAATAATAATGGTGATATTATTAATTAAAATAAAAATTAAAAAAATCGGATATTATTTAGTTATAGTTATGTTTTATTTTACGATTTTCTGATTATTAAAAATTGCTGATTTTATGTAAGTAAGCTTTTTAAAAAATGTCAACGGGCCAGATATCTTTCTGCGGGATGGATTTGTCCCGCGGACCGTAGATCCCACTGATATAGAACAGTGTTTCTCAACCAAAAATGCACCGCGGACCAATATAATATATAATTTTCTAACGCGGACCATTAATAATAATTGTTGGTTAATTTTTTGCAAGAAAACAAATATATTTAATGTGCTACTAAATACATTTATTTTATTTGTAGAAAATCACACAAAAAATAAACAAAATATAAATTATTTATATAAAAAATGTGAATGAAAAATAAAAAAAAACTGAAAAAAACAAATATATAAAAATTTTCGCGGATCACTAAAATTTTTCTGGGGACCACGTATTGAGAAACACTGATATAGAAGACAGAAGATATTTGATAACTCACCACAAAATACGAGGACAAGAATAAACCACAAAAATTTCATTTTAAATAACCGATCTGTACACCGGGACGAAATACAACAAACTGATAAAATAACAGACTAAATAATATTATCTAATTTTATCTGAACCTCTCAATGAATCAGCAAATCTTGTGGGTTAATGTACACATTAAATTTACTCAAATGTGACAAAAAACCAACTGTGGTAAATTAATTAAAATTTTTTTCCGCTTAACTTAGAGACTGGTTTTATCACGTCAAAATGATAACATTAAGTTTGAATAATTATTTTGTTTATTTAATCGTTTATTTAAATTGTTAATTGCAATTATGTTAAGTTTATATTTGTCGAAATATTAAAGGAGGTCATTGTCATGCTGGCTACTAGTTGTAATGTGTCGAAAGACTGTTTATACAAGCATTGATGTAATTTATTGGTTGATCTGGTGCAAGCTTACGATACGAATGCGTAGAAAGATTCTTATCAAAGCCGATTTTTACCAAAAGTTGATCAACTCGTGCCATTGATGTCAAAAGCTTAAATATGAAGTTTCATAAAAATCCTTTTAGCCGAATTTGCTCTGCACGTGTACACGGACCAGCGTTACCAGACGTCCTGATTTTTGCGGGACGTCCCGCTTAATGAACAAGAATAGATTATCCCGCGCGGGACAGCTAAATTCACGAATTATTCAAAAAGAAATAAATCGTTGAGGTAACGTCAAAACAATGCGATAGATTTGCGGAAATTTGCACGGAACTTGCACATAGGTACTTAATGAAGTAGATATGGTCCTGATTTATGAAGAATTCAACTTGCTAAAACCATCTATTAACGTGATTGCGAAAAATTCGAAAGACTTCGCTGCACAAAAATGGCATCAGTTATTTAAGCTATTCCCGGAAAAAAACACTAAAAATATTTACAAATTAATTTCATTTAATAAATTAAATTTATTAAATGAACCGAACGAGTATTTTGTCAAATGAATTTAAAATGGTCAGAAGCAAAAAACAGGTGTTCTATTGAGTTGATAAAATCGGAATTACTTGTTCAATTCATTTGGAATTTTATCAATATATTAAGAACTAGAAAGAAACTCTTTCTAAAATAAAATCGTCTGCCAAATTCAAATAGGCGAGTTTCTGAAAAAAATATTGTTCAGCATCAGTATTTAAATTAAAATGTACAACTTTGATTGGTTTAAGATAAATAAACAATTAGAAATATTTAACTGTAAATTTTATTAGATTGTCCCGCTTTTTGCGCCTTAATCCTGATTTTTTTAAATTTATTTGGTAAAAATCCCGATTTGGTAAAATAATAATCTGGCAACGCTGACACGGACCGACAGACAGACAGACAGACAGACAGACAGACAGACAGACAGACAGACAGACAGACAGACAGACAGACAGACAGACAGACAGACAGGCAGACAGACGGACAGACAGACAGACAGGCAGACAGACGGACAGACAAACCGACAGACATCATGCTAAAAATAGTCAAAACGTTATGTAAGGACCTCAATTCGTGGAGATCCATCGAAATCTTGAAATGTCAAAATCGATATGATCACAATACCTCCCTTATATATGTTGGCGGTCGGTAAAAAGGAAGACGGATCGATATGAAGAGCAAAAAAAGTAATTTTTGCTCCCCTATCATCTTTCCATCCCTTGATAAGCTAGTACGAGTATCATTTTAAAACTACAGGAAACAGTACAACACAAAATCAAAATAACACTTACTTTGACAAAAGGACCACACTTCAGAAAAATGCATGTTTAAAATAATTTACTAAATTATTAAACTTTGTTTAATTAAGTTATAATTAATTGATATATTCATTATAAACCACAAGCACCGTATTTCTGTAATGCATATTGCAATAAAAAAATTACAATGTTAAACATTATGTACTAATTATATTTATCACCTATTTTGCATGCCAAATTTTTGCTCAGAAATGTATTTAGATTTCATTGCTTACTAATTAATTAAATTATTTCTCCAATCTTAATATTTCTAAAATATATGTCGTGTTGTAAAGAATTTTCGAGGAACCAGACCGAGAAGAAAATTATTTTGATTTTAATCCATACTTCTACATTATTTTTGTAAATAATATAATAGCAAAAAGCTAATTAATACGGATCTGTATTTATAGATCAGTTAAAGATCAAAGTACTGATCTTTAATTATCCAATGAACTGTTGCGAATTTTCATTCAGATTTTGTAACGTTAAAGACAAGTAGTGACGTACTGATGACGACAAATCGAATTATGTCAAAAGTTATCTGCACGGTTTGTTCTACTGTAATTAGAGGCAACTTTTTAACAGCCTTAAGTTCGTTCTACATTATACTTTTTTGCGAAGCACTACAGATTTTTTGCGTAGTACTGACGTAAAAAGTATAATGTGAAACACAATACTTCCTTCCAACTTTCGATGCTACACTACAAACTACACTATTTTCAAAACTACCTCCGGTCAAATTTTTGGATGGCAGTTGTATACTTCTCATTCGTACCAACTACCAACTTTTTAGTTTTTGTTTACAACTTAACTTTTAAAAGTTTATTAAGTTGATAAGAAGTTTATTTAGAACATATAATTAAATATAAACTTAGCACAATTAAACAATATTTATAAATTGGTTACTAGAATTGGTTCCATAACCAAACTGTTGTCTGTCACCAGAACCTAAATTTTTTTAAGTTGGCAATGAAGAGTATCACAAAGTAATAAAAGTGTAAGTATTGGTGTCTCTTATTTTTCCTCCCAATATATTCTGTAGAATCAAAAGTTGACATGGCGTCAGAATTGGATAGTATTGAAAAAAGTATAATGTAGAATGGATTTTAAAATAGGATGCCTACTTTAAAGCATTGAGTTCTGGATCTAGCTAGAATTAAAAGCAAGTTTTAAGCACAATCGGAAAATCGAACCGGAACCGAAACCTGGAAAAATTCCTGTTGTACTATTCCGGTTCCCACCAATGTACATTACTTAAAATTTGTTCAGATTTTTAGTTTAATCCATCTGGACTACAGAGTGTGGGACAAAATTTTTTTTGCACAATTTTGACAAAAATCGCATCAAAATAATTTGTTTTGCAAAAATAATATTTTTATCGTTAATCCATGCACTACGGCTTTCATTTGATACCCTACTCAGAATTTTAAAAAAATATTGTTGGTTTCGATGAGCACAGATTTGTTTATATTTTTAGGGGGATATGTTTTTAATTGTTTTAGTATTTTTCCTATGTGCGGGTCAAAGACTTGTATAAGCATGTCAAATTTCAACTCTCTAGGTTTAGCCGTTTGGCTAAAAATTTTACCAAACAGACAGACAGGCAACAAAATGACGGTATAAGGGTTTTTTGGTCATACCTAACAAACCCTAATAATACCTTTAAAAATTTTGGAAAATGTAAGAATTTAATAAATGAGACATTTGTATTAAAAATGAACGAAAAAATCTACATGTAAGGAAAATGGCATTTTATAATGATTTTAACTCAATGAAATTACAAAATCTTAACAGAAACCCTAAACCCTGAACTTAAAAATATATTTTTAAGCAGAATAATATAAAGCAATTCTATTCAATATGTGAATTTTATAACACTTTTAAAATTACATATTAAAGGATATTCCATATTTCATTATATTATCACTTAAAAATTATATGGCTCCGTTTCTGGCATAAGATGGAGCAGCATTAGTTGTCAACTGATAGAGCCCTTTAACTTTCTGGTTCACATTTTCTCCCATTATTGCTGTGGAGGCACCACTGCAGAATCCAAATATATATAACAAAGAATTGGGACAAGCAGAAGACACAAAACCGTTCGAATTAATGCTTTCGATGAATAAATCATGGGATCTTGCATGGCTGCAACCAACTGCAACAAAAGAAACAAAAAATTAAGGGCGAATTTCACTATTCATACATGGCGTCTCTATAAAACAATAAAAGACCAATAACTCAATTATCTTACAATAAGGTCAAAAGTCGTATCTTTTAAAATAAGAGAATTAGCCTTTTATTGTTTTATAGAGACACCCATAAGCAATGCCGGCCCGTGGTTCTGTGAGACCTGAAGCAAGATATTAAAATTGAGGCCATTTAAAAATATTCGGTTATTTTAGGTGCACCTTGGCAACATTTTTGAGTCCTGGACCTAATTTGCCTCATCCAAGGACCAGTCTTATCCATAATGGAGATGTAGCGGCATTTGGTTAACCCATTAATGGCCAAAGGTTCGTATACGCAACCTTTTAGATTTTTTTTTTTAAAGGAAATCAATTGTTTTATTTTTATTGCATAATTATTTTACAAGCATTACTAGGATACAATAGCTTCGTGAATATTTTATTTCGAAGTTTATTAAGGGTGCATTCGAGTTGTACAGAGTAGAGCGAGCGCTGAGCGAACAGTTGATGGTGACGTCATGAATAGAGCACTAACGGAGCGAGCGTTCTTGTGACGTAATGTTTGTAAAATCTAACCCTACAATTTTAGGCGGCGTTTTTACTGTCAGATTAGTTCACGTCAGTCATGAATCAAAATTATATACCTCGGTTTTTCCTTGATTTTTTTTTTCAATGATGAAGAAATAAAAATAATTAAAAATTAAATAATAATTAATGAATGAATTTAATGAATTTCTTCCATTTTAATTTTATGCACGATGTATTTTAATAATTTTTTTACTGTTTACAGAACGTCACAAATACATAATATGGCAGTACTTTGTAGCCATAGACAAATAACAATATTATTTGTCTATTGTTATTTGTCTAAGGCTATTATTTTTATTTGATTCATAATTTAATTTTAAACTTTCATTTCTTTCCCGCCGTTCCCTCACTTTTTTACATCATACTCCATATGCTCGATCTTAAAACCTCGAACACATAGAGCGCACTCTAAATGCTCGCTCGATCGCAAAACGAATGCAATTGAGTGTACTCCGAGCGTCAAATCGAACACGTTTGAGTGTACAGAGCGTGCTCGGGACGCTCGGAGCGTCAAATCGAATGTACCCTTAGAGAGTATATTTTTTTAAATATTTTTAAATTGATCAATTTTTAAAGAATTTACTGATTTATAAAAGCAGGCATTTTCTATAAACTTGTTGGTAATATAAAAAATTTATATATAGTCAAACCGTATGAGAACATTGTTAATAATTATCCAATTTTGAAAAAAATATAAATTTTATCTCTCATGTTGCTGTGTACATCATTCAAATTTATGGGGTGCGTATACGCACCTTTGGCCAAATCAGTGAAATGTACAGGCGTGAATCATCATCGACAAGTCTCATCTTGTCTTAGCCATCTAACCTATTGTTCATTTCAACTGTGTGTTCTTTCATAGTTCAGTATATGTATTTACAGAATAAGTATAGTGAAAATAAAAATTAGTTGTACACTTGTCAAATGATAGTAAAATTTCTTAATTGGTCACGACTAGCAGTTGCTCTTATGAAGTATCAGAGTAATGTTACTGATAGAGAAGCAACAAATTCAAACTATGGGCGTCTTTCAAAAAACAATTTATCAGATGTCATCAGATTTGATAATATTGGTCATCTGATAAAAGTCATGAAACGAATGTAAAAAAATGTAGTTTGTGTAAGAGCAACTCTATTTATTTATATGTAAAATGTAAAGTACATCTGTGCCCAGAATGGTTTGAAATGTTTCATTCCAAATAAGTTCATATTTTATTCATAAATAAAATAATTTGCTTATTACATGTTTACTTATATTTGATATTGTTATTAGCCAAGGGTGCGTATACGCATCCTTATATTCCTGTAGAGTTAAGCATATATATTTTTTCAAAATGCAATAATTGTCTAAGTTGATGTATTTTAATTAATTTGCATTACAAGTTTTGTGGAAAATATTTTTTCTTAATAGCTTGGCCATTAATGGGTTAATAGCCCATCTAATATAATTTCTTATTACTAATTTCCGTCGGGTTTAAAATGAGTAATTTTACAATTCCATTTACTTTACAAAAAGGTCATAAACCATTTGTTTACTACGACAAACAATCCTTCTATGTTAGCAATATAGTTCAGTTACCGATACATCTCTGAATAGTTAACATCATTTCAATCCAAATACAAAATCATTTAAAAAACTAACACTGACATTTTTTTTTAAATCTTGCAGACATAATGATCCCACAGAGCATATATTTTCTTGAGATACTTACAAATTATTTCATTCACGGGTCCAACACAGCCAGGTTGTGATGCCACTCCTCCATTAGGATAAAAATCAACAGCACCTAATGGTAGGATGTAACCATACATCAAACTATCCGTATGTATGACATCGACGAAAACAGCATCAGTAGCATCGAGTCTATTAGTATTACTGGTTAGGAAGAATAATGGTCCTGCAGGATCACATCCTGATATCCTTCCAACACTTCTACCAGTGTAGTACTGTATATAATTTCCTGCAAATCCTGAAATATGAGCGCCAAGACTGTGTCCAATCATATGAATATTTGAAAATGGAACCCCAAGGCTTAGGTTTAGATCTAATATCAGTTGACCTAAAATTATAAAGTATAATTATAATAATAAATAATATATAAAAATAAATAATAAATAAATAATAATATTTATTTATACATACTATAATATACATACAAATATTACACGATAATCTCGTCGCGTTAACTCACTCATGTTAATAAGTTTACACTTACACTGCAAACAGTAGACTACATAAAATTTACTTATCAGTGTATCTACACCGGCAAATTTAAAGGAACAGATTGAAAATTATGTTTTTTTTTAAATTTTATTATTTTGTAGCCTTAATCTAGATAGCAGTGAATGCTCTACTAAACCATAGAGAAAGATTTTATCGACGCCAAGGAGAACAAAATGCACCATTTAATTTTGCTGCTACTGTATCTTTTGAAGGAGTTTCAATTATGGTGTGGAGTGGAATATGTTTGGGTGCTCGTACAGAGTTAGTGGTGATTGATGGTGGAGTGTTAACTGCATATAGGTACATCAGAGATATTCTTCAAGACCATGTTGTACCTTTTGCCTCATATATCGGAGAAAATTTTACCCTAATGCAAGATAATGCGCGTCCACACGTTAACAGTCGCTCACTGTGTAACAGATTTTTTAAACCAAGTGGGTATAATAAAAATCGGTTGGCCAGCATGCTCCTCTGACCTCAACCCGATTGTACATTATTACAAAAAACATCGTACTAGAAGATTACCTGAGAGATGTCAATAATATGTACACTACAGGGAAAATAATTAGATTTTTAAGTCTGTTCCTTTAAATTTGCCGGTGTGTGTAATATGTTTTTAATGGGCTATTTAATGATGCAAGAATAATCTTGCTATATTTATTTATGCAGCCGTATCTCAAAACTTTCGTAGTGCTCTACGTATTAAATACCTACAAACAGAGCCGCAGTAGGGGGGGCGGAGGGGGCGACGGCCCCTGGCGCACTAAGGAAAAGGGCGCTGACGGGCTTGCTAAGGGGCGCCATTGCGAAGATGAGGACTTTTTTTTTTGCTCGTCACTTGGATTTTGAGAGGTGAGGACCTTTTTTTTGCTCATCACTTAAATTTTGAGAGGTAAGAACATTGTTTTTATTTACCAAGGGCGCCAAAACACGGCTCTGCCCCTAGCGCAAGTGTTCCTTACTGCGGCTCTGCCTACAAAACCCTGAAATGTGTAAAAATACATACTTCACATTAATTTAAAGTCTTACCTAAAAATACTCCAATTCCTTTGGTATAGCCAGCTGCATATGGGTAAAACGCTGTAGCCAAAGTGCCCCAATCCAATAAAATGACATTATAATCTGCTTTTGTCAAATATGCGTTTTTGATATTGAGCATCCATGTTGAACTAGCACTGTTCTGATAGCCGTGGGTTATTATTTTAAACATATTGTTCTTTCGTATCGAAGTTATGTTTTGGAGCTGACCAGCGTACAGTGGGATAGGATTGGTATAATTATCTCTAGTGTACAGCTTGAAAGCAATACTGCTTCTCTTAACGGTGAGGAATCCATAGCTGTCTATACTTTGGCTTATTAACTGCGTATAATTAGCTATGAAGGGAGTTTGACCCAACACTGAAAGAAAACATGTTATAGATGGTATTTGAAGAGTTATTTGGTTCACAATATTGCAGCGCCCTTTATAAGGGCAGAGTACTACATATAAAATTATACATATAAAAGCCCTGTGTCATTCTTTGCATAAAGTTAGAGGTAAAGAGCGGGGTTGGAGACTTGCCAGTGGCCAGACGAGCTGAGTGGGAGGGGAACGACTCGCTCGCTCTCCAACAACCGACAAGTCAGTACTGAGATGTTCGCGGCCTGCATCTAATCTGTGCTTAATGGTCCGAGGATATTAAATCGCAGCCTTCTTTGCCTAACTTATATTATTGGAGTTTTCCCGCCATAACTCTCCAAATATATATCCAATCAAAAAAATGTATTTAGGTTAAAGATATATCTTTTTATTTTAAATAATACTTGTTTTTTAATTTTTACTGTTAGGTCAATAATAAGGATGGTATTTATAGTTAAATTTTTTGGAATTTTCCTGCCATAACTCTCCAAATATATATTCAATAAAAAAAAAAGAATTTAGATAAAAGATTTATCTTTTCATTTTAAACAATATCCGTTTTATATTTTTTTGCTGTTAAGTAAATAATAAAGTTGTTATTTAAATTTTATATTTTTGGAATTAGAATTAGCTACAAGATTTGTCTTTTCATTTTAAATAATATTCGTCTTAGATATTTCGCCTTAAAGTAAATAATAAGGGAGTTATTCAAATTTTTAATTTTTGAAATTTTCCCGCCAAAACTCTCCAAATATATATCCAATAAAAAAAAAAAAAAGAATTTAGATAAAAGATTTATCTTTTCATTTTAAACAATATCCGTTTTAAATTTTTGCTGTTAAGTAAATAATAAAGTTGTTATTTAAATTTTATATTTTTGGAATTAGAATTAGATACAAGATTTGTCTTTTCATTTTAAATAATATTCGTCTTAGATTTTTCGCCTTAAAGAAAATAATAAGGGAGTTACTCAAATTTTTAATTTTTGAAATTTTCCCGCCATAACTCTCCAAATATTTATCCAATCAAAAAAATGTATTGAGATAAAAGATTTGTCTTTTCATTTTAAACAATATTTGTCTGATATTTTTTGCTGTAAAATAAATAATAAGGGAGTTATTTAAATTTTAAAATTTTTGAGTTTTCCCGCCATAACTCTCCAAATATTTATCCAATCAAAAAAATATATTTAGATAAAAGATTTTTCTTTTTATTTTAAACAATATTTGTTTTATAATTTTTACTGTTAGGTCAATTAAAATTAGACAATGATAAAATCGCTGAAAGTCCAACGCAAGGCAAGTTACAAAAAGTGATGAAAGGTTCACAGACAATGAGGGTTTTCTATGTTTATCACAAGCCCTTCTGCGTCTATTATTTCCTTTAGTGAGTGGTACTAGATATTAGCAGTGATAATTTAATTAGTCATTAAAATTAATAAATTTTACTCTCATAAAAGTGACAGAAGTGGTAAGGTAAAAGGTTGAAACACTGATCTAAGTGCTGGCATAGAAAATTCTTAGAATCATAATACATACTATACAGAGTATAGAAATTTAAGAATGCTTACCATGGCACAGAAATAAAGGCAACAGACAAAGATTCTTCATTTTGATTTGGTGCTTTGTTAAACTTAAAATATACATTTTTTTAAAGCATTATATAGTATTTTTGTTATCATAATAACAATTAGATCTATTATTAAAAATGGATTAGGGCACATTTATAAAATTAGTGAAACGAAATATTGCCATGGATGTCTATGGTTAGCTGGGGTAATTTACTAATAAATATTGTTGTGAAATGGAAAAAATTGTAATGATGTTGATAAAAATTCGTTTTGTTTCTAATTAGTTAGGTTCTAATAGAATAGTTCAACAGGAAACTTTGATGAAATTGGTTTTTCGCAAAATATTAATTTTTTTGGGTCGTCGAAAAAAAAAATTAAATTTATTGTGTGGCATCAAAAGAAAGCTCTTAAGACGTAGATAAAGGAACGGGAAGTAGTTTTTTTATTTTATTATTTTTTATTTTAATACGATTTTTTCCAAAAAAGTACTAAAAAATCAATGTCCCGCGCGTTAAATTAAAAATTTGAAAAAATTCTAAGCAATGTATATTGTTATGAACCAGAAACATACGAGAGGAATTTTTTATCCGATTTCGTTTTTGGAAAATATTAGTTTTTGTGTTAATGAAAAAAAAAAAACGTTTTTTAATTTAAATTTTAGTTTGGGGATATTAAATGGAAGCTCTTTAAGTGCAGATTAAGGAACGGTAATTTATTTTTGAAATACATTTCATTTAGACTAAATTTTCCAAGTATTAATATTTGCGTTTAATATCTTAACTAAAATTAAAAAAATATATTTGTATATACGTGGATACATTTTGTTATGGGTAGAGAAGAGGTACGTATATTTATTTTGTAAATATCGACTAGAAAAATATATAAATAACTGGCCGGTTGCGGGGATTTCATTTCTAGTAGAGAATCTATTAGTTTTTCATATAGTCGCAATATAAACCAGGGCTTCGAACCGTTATTTTTTTCGTTTCGGTTTTCGTTTCGGTTCAATTAAAAAAATATATATCGGTTCCGGTTTTCGTTCCGGCAAAAATAACGTTTTTTTTCGGTTTTCGGTTCAGTTCCGAGTGATAAATTTTTAAATGCTTTTATATATATTAGAAATTTATTTTCTACTATAATTTAGAAGAACATTTTATTCCTTATTCTGTGATAATATTACCAAGGTCGCTGCCAGGAGGGAGTTCTGGGCGTTCAACCCCCCCTCCCCCGAAATAATAGAAGCGTATTTTTTAAATTATCAGTTAAAAAATTACGAATTACGATTTTTTTCTGCTCATCAGTTTAAAAAATAATCTTAAATAAAATGTATTTTATATTCACTCACATAAACGTTATCTGAACCGAAATAAACCGATATTTTTTTTCGGTTCAGTTCCGGTTTTCGTTCCGACAAAACTAACGGTTTTTTTCGGTTTTCGGTTTTCGGTTCAGTTTCGGTTCGAAGCCCTGATATAAACAATGTCTCTGTAGACGTTATGCTTTTGCGTGACAAAAGATCAACCGCAGTGTTGCCAGGTCTGGATTGAATGATATTTTTGAATTTACCAAAAAAAAAAAATATTGTTAAAATATATATTATGGTATAATTAGAAATACACGGTAGAAAAAATCTAACTGCAACCTTCTTGTCGTGCCTATTGATTTGAAAGATTTAAAACCAACACTTGTAATTGTGTGATGATCATCATTCACGGACTAAATACCTACAAAACCCTGAAATGTGTGAAAATTCACACTTCACGTCATTTTTTTTTTTATTTCACGTTTATGGCCTTTGCTACTGAGGAAATTATCCAGAACAAGTATAATTTTTCTTAATGAAAATTACATGCCTAATTCGAACCCGAGACTTTAGCAACGCAGGGCACGTGTGTTGCCACTACGCTACGCCGGTCGGCTAATATGTATATTTGGAGGGGCCACACATTTCTTCTTTTCTTTAGGCCCCGCGATCGCTAGTGAAAATTGAGGTTGTCCTGAAAGTGAAACTGAGATGAAAACGTTACATTTTTAAATGTTGAAAAGAGATGCACCTGTACCGTTGCATCTAACTGTTTACATATGTTAATTATCGTAAACATTTGCCGAGTGACAATGCAAGTGATGATATCATTACAGGTACGTAAGTATGTACTATGTATTTGTACATAAATAGACCAAGGTCTTCGCTTATGTAATAACGCTTGTAATCAAATAGGCGAAGTCTCACCGTGATAGGGGTACCGACTGACGACTGCATAAACATACATATCCACCTGTAGTTATGTCAACTTGTTATATTTTTGTGATACAATGAAAACGTGCATCACATCTGTTACTCTGTTTTGTTTATTTGTTTTTATAAGTAAGTTCATGATTAGATTACAGCACTATTATACAAAATATGCACAAACTTATATTAACTAATTCTAAAGTTCATTTTAGAGTAATTAGGTATGGCTAAGGAGCCCTTATGCCGTTTACTAGGGTTACTAGACGTCCGTAATTAGTACGGACAGTCCGTATTTTGAGTTTTATGAACTGAGCAAAAATGATAAAGTTTTATTAACACGTTCGCGGACAGTACGGCTATAGCCGTCGAATATTTTCCTAACTCAGGTCATGACGGTCTAAACCGTGCTACTTTTTTATTCAAATATACAAATGACGGCTGAGGTAGGTTTTAATTCCATTTAAGTATATGAAAACTAGTGTAAACTGTCCTATCAGGAACATACCAAACACAGTAATGTCCTATTATAAACAAAAATCTAAAAAAGTGACATTTTGGGTACATCTCATTGTACAAAACTGTCCGCGAACGTGTTAACAACAATTACTAACTATTATAATAAATATTGCATTGAATAAACAGTATAATAAACATTCAAAATTCAATTTTATTCATATTCCCTGGTTTTTTATCGACCGCCAACATATAAGGGAGGTATTGTGATCATACCGATTTTGACATTTCGAGATTTCGATGGATCTCCAAGAATTGAGGTCCCGGCATAACGTTTTGACTATTTTTAGCATGATGTCTGTCGGTCTGTCTGTCCGTCCGTCTGTCCGTCTATCTGTCTGTGTATACGTGCAGAGCAAATTCGGCTGAAAGGATTTTTATGAAACTTCATATTTAAGCTTCTGCCATCAATGGCACGAGTTGATCAACTTTTGGTAAAAATCGGTTAACTAAAAATGGGAGTTTACTCGTTTAGATTTTAAGATTTTTGTAAATATTTCACAACAGAAAAATATGCAATAACTAATAACTTTTATTTCAGACGTATTTGATAAAACGAAAATTTTTTAATAATTTCTGGTACCCCTTTTTTTTTGTTTAATGATACATGCTTTTTGTATAAGTTTGGTTATTAAGGCCCTAATTTTTTTCTAGATTAAAATGGACATGATGAACTCAAAAATTTAAACCAGAGGTCCCTATCTTTTACCGTTACTGAGATATAATTTTTTGAAAAATTAAATTTTATTACAAAAAATTCAAAATTTTACAAAACATTTTTTTGTTTAGGATATGTTTTAAAATGTGCCTTTACCATATTTCAGACATTAGAACATCAAAAATTCCAACCGCAAGTCCCTTTTTAGTTTTTGAAATATATATATACATATTTTTAAAATTTATTTCTTTGAAAAAAAAAGTTTTCCAAAATATGGCCGTTAGGTAATTTTGGGGTGAGGATTAATAAAAAAATATTTAAAAAAATCAAGAGGCCTTAGTTTTTGAGTTATAGTCAATTTTAGGTACTTTTTTCCGATATAGTCAATTTTAGGTACTTTTTTTCCGATTTACTCAAAAACAGTTGGCCAAAATCCAAAATGAACCTTATTTTTGTGATCTACGGCCCAATGTGTATCTATTTTGAGAAAAATCCGAAATATTTTTTTTTGTAAAAATTCGCGATTTCTTATCCAAGGGGTCCCCCTTACGATTTTTCGATTTTTTGCCATTTTTAAGGGTTTTGTTTAATGATACATGCTTTTGTATAAGTTTGGTTATTAAGGCCCTAATTGTTTTCGACTAAAATGGACTTGAGGAACTCAAAAATTTAAACCAGAGGTCCCAATCTTTTACCGTTATTAAGATATAATTTTTTGAAAAATTAAATTTTATTACAAAAATTTCAAAATTTTTCAAAATTTTTTTTGTTTAAAATATGTTTTAAAATGTGCCTTTACCATATTTCAGACCTTAAAACTTCAAAAATTCCAACCGCAGTTCCCTATCTCTTTTAGTTTTTGAAATACATATTCATATTTTTTTTGTTCATTTTTTTGACAAAAAAAAAAGTTTTCCTAATACAGTCCAAAATATGGCCGTTAGGTAATTTTGGGGTGAGAGTTAATTAAAAATATTTAAAAAAATCAAGAGGCCTTAGTTTTTGAGTTATAGTCAATTTTAGGTACTTTTTTGTTAGGAAAATGTGCCTTTACCATATTTCAGACCTTAAAACTTCAAAAATTCCAACCGCAGGTCCCTATTTCTTTTAGTTTTTGAAATACATGTACATATTTTTTTATTCATTTTTTTGAAAAAAAAAAAGTTTTCCTAATACAGTTCAAAATATGGCCTTTAGGTAATTTTGGGGTGAGGATTAATAAAAAAATATTTAAAAAAATCAAGAGGCCTTAGTTTTTGAGTTATAGTCAATTGCAAGTATTTTTTTCCGATTTACTCAAAAACAGTTCGCCAAAATCCAAAATGAACCTTATTTTTGTGATCTACGGCCCAAAGTGTATCAATTTTGAGCAAAATACAAAATATTTTTTTTTGAAACATTTTTTTTCAAAGGGGTACCCCTTACGATTTTTTCGATTTTCTGCCATTTTCAATGAACATTTACACTTATAAATTTTTTGCTATTTGTGCTCCAAAAAACTAATTAACTTGTAAAATACATAAGTGATTTTGCGATATGATTGACCCCCCCCCAACCCAGAATAGGCCATTGGAGTTGACAGTATCGGAAGGTTAAAAAATAAATGGGGTTTGAACCCTTGTCCTAGTGTTCCGTAGGCAAAACGTCTTACCACTGCAACTGTTATATTATTATTTTTTTAAGGTGCTCAATTAAACTGTCCTATTAACCAAATAAAATTCGAAAAAATCATAGGCTTGAAACCAAGATCAAACGAAAAAAGAAACCTATTGTACAAAAGTCAGAATATACCAATTACACAAGAATGCATTAAATTTTGCAAACGTGATATGACTTGTGCCAGCTTTCTACTTGATTACCAAAAATCAGAATGTTATTCTTATCCAAACATAATAACCATAATTGAATACTACGACTACAGCAGCACAGATGGCACTGATATAGTCTGGTTTAGAAAAACTTGTGACCCACATTCAGATTGTCAAAAATTATGGAATTTTGAAACGATAGCTGGAGCTAATTTTGTAGGTTATGATACTAAATATATAGGCAATGTCACAAGACAACAGTGTGTTGAAAATTGTAAGGAGGAAAAGTCTTTTTTGTGTCGTTCCATCAAGTTTTTCGCTTATCAACCTACAGACTTGAATTCACTGGTTTCTTGCACTTTAAGCGAAATGGATCGACATTTAATTCCACAATCTTTCAGGGTATCAAGATATGAAAATGAATATTTAGAAAATCAATGCATAAACACAAGTAAGTCTTTGGTAGTTATAAGGGACGGTTGAAAAGTAATTTGCCTAGGCAAGAAATGGTGCCACCAGTATCAAATCAATGGAGTTATTCGTAAATCCCAACCTTCAAATCACTACTGTAAAATTTTCCATCCACTGCGTTATTTAGTTTGTGTTTGACAGTCATTGAAAGCAAACAACTTTTTTTACAAGAATGAATAAAATCGAAATATCGTGCAGTGATTACATTTTTTGATTAAATACTTGTTTTTGAAAAAGAAAACAAACGATGAGATCAACACCGAATTTAATGATGTTCATGGGGACTCTGCACCTTCGATATCAACAATTAAATATTGAACAGCTGAATTTAAACGCGGTTGTAAGAGCATTTTTGATGATGAGCGTCCAGGTCCAAAAGAGTCACACCAGAAATGGTCGATAAAATCCATGGAATGATAACACTGGTCAACACAATTTTTGCTGACTTACATCTAAGACTTGTTTCTTACTAATTTGGTGCTGCTGAACTCAAATATCACATCAGTTTTTGCGTATCACATCAGATTTTTGCTCTACAACAAATACATATTTTCGGCGATTCGAAGCCGAAGAAGGCCAAGGTGGGTCTGTCAGCCAACAAAGTCATGGCCACAGTTTTTTTGGATGCAAACGGTATCATTCACATCGACTATCTGTAAAAGGGCAAAATAGTCATGGGCGTATATTATGTAAAGTTGTTGGACCGATTCGACGCCGATTTGAAACGAAAGAGGCCGAAATTTGCGAATAAAAAAGTACTGTTCCACCAGAACAACGCATCTTTCCACAAATGTTCAGTTGTAATGGCAAAACTCCTTGAATTGCGCTACGAATTGGTTCCTCATCCACCATTTTCGTCAGATTTGGCCCCCTGCGGCTATTATATATAAACCTTTATTTCCTTTCGACCTTTCGGTGTTTAGGGTATTCACTACAAATACAAAACATATCATATTACATATCAACATCCCAACGTCTTACATTACATTACTATTTATTTTAAACCATTCTCTTCCCTTCCAACCATTTCTTCACCCCTCCTCCTATGTGCCTTCCTTCCTCCCCATTCCCAGGTTACCTCGGCCCCCTTCCTTTCTTCCTTTTCCCCCTTCTGCTTCCCACCGGGCCTCTTCCTTCCTTCCTTTACACCTTCCTATTATCCTTCCCCAATATCAATCCTTCTTGCCTCTAATTCCCTCGCCCACCTCTCCCCCCTTCCATCTTCGTGCAACAGGTCTAATGTGTTCCCTGGACCACACTGTCTTCTCCCTATGCCTCTACGCGAGGTGCTCTATATCTTCTCCTTACTCCCCGCACATCCTGCACATCTTATCCTCCTGTTTCCTTCAATATCTATTTCCTTTCTCTTCATTCCCGCACGTTAGCCTCGCAATCCTCCTAACCCTCCCTCCTGAACTTCCTCTTTCTCCCTTCAAGTAGCTTGGTACCCCTATAGTTCTGACCTTATATCTCCCTGCGCTCCTTGATTTCTCCCTGGGACTATTATTTATTTCCAAACTTGAAGAATGACTCGGTGGTAAGAGATTTGGGTCGAATGAGGAGGTCATTGCTGAAACAGAGGCCTATTTTGAGGGCTTCGAGAAATCGTATTATTCGGAGGACATCGAAAAATTGGAGAATCATTGGACGAAGTGTATAGTTCTAAAAGGAGACTATGTTGAGAAGTAAATTGAGTTTTGCCGAAAAAGTTGCGTTTTCTTGCCTAGGCCAAATACTTTTCAACCGCCCCTCATAAGTGTTATTGATGTGCTTTTCCATTGGTATGATACAAGGTGTCTCAAAAGAAATTTTATATTTAGTGGATCGATTAAAAAAAAAGTAAGCCGTATATAGAAAAAATGTTTATTAATTATTAAAATACACTTTTTGGGGATTCATTTCTTAAAAATAGTATCGTCTAAATGTAGACCCTCGCGTTCTCGGCACTCATTTAATCGAACAGTAAAATTACTTATGACGTCTCGGCAGGTGGACTCAGGGATGACTGCCATTTCGTGACGGATATTTTCTTTCAAATGCGCCAGTGAAGTCGGTTTATTGGCGTAAACTTTAGATTTAAGATAACCCCATAGGAAAAAGTCCATAGGGGTTAAATCTGGACTGCGTGGAGGCCAATTTATGTCACCTCTGCGGGAGATCAATTTGCCTGAGAAAATTTCACGAACACGTGCCAGAGACATATTGGACGTGTGTGAAATTGCTCCGTCCTGTTGGAACCATGTTCTTTGGTTATAGCCAGGAAAGTTTTGCAGTTCAGGTACCAAGAAGTTGTCTAACATCTCCACATAACGCTCTGAATTCACTGTAACTGCACGCCCCCTTTCGTCTTCAAAAAAGTAAGGGCCGATAATTCCTCGCGCCGACATCGCAGCCCATACGGTCACTTTAGGCGAATGTAGGGGTTTCTGATGTTTGCGTTTCGGATTCGTTGCACTCCAGTAGCGGCAGTTCTGCTTATTTACGTGGCCATTAAGATGAAAATGAGCTTCATCCGAAAACAAAATGTTGGTAAACGTTGAAAATCGCTCAATCACCTGATTTACGAAATTAAGCCTCTGACTGGCATCTTGGGGCTTTAATTCTTGCACCAATTGAATTTTGTAGGGGTGCAGCTTTAGGTCTTTGTGCATAATGCGATGTAATGATGATCTATGCACATTTAAAAGCACTTGCGCGCTTCCGAATTGAAAGGTTCGGGTCGTCACGAACAGACTGATTAACATTGTCCACGTTTTCTACCGTTCTTGATGACCTAGGTCGCCCGGATTTTGATTTATCCAGCGTTGTACCAGTCTCTTCAAACTTTTTAACCCAATGTCGAATGATAGGAATGCTTGGCGGATCATTTAAGTGGCGAAAACCTCGAATACTGCAGAATTTTCTACGCGCTACAGTCGCCGAATCACCGTTTTTGTAAAACTCTCGCACGCATAACGCACGGTCTGCTCCCGAGAAACGCTCCATAGCGAATTAATTGCCAAGAGCCAGGCTACCGATTGACATAACCCCCGCGCCCCTCGGATACGTTGCGTTCACGCAGTAAGCTAAATAAATATAAAATTTCTTTTGAGACACCTTGTATTAATCGTAGCTTAAGAGAATTTTCTTAAAAAGGTTAGTTAGTTGTTTTATTATAATTTTAAAGGACTTTGTTTTAACATAAGGTTTTATGGCATCAATACCTGGTATTTTATCCACAGAAAACTGGCAGATATTAGCGGATAATTCGCTCCAGAACTATCTGTTGGGTTATCTATGCCAATAAGTCAACGTCGATTGAACAACTAAACAAAAATATTCGAGAAACAATAGTTGAAATATCGTTGAAATTTATGTCAATGTCAAAAGAAATGCTATTAAAAGAGCTCGCATTTGTGTGGTAGCAAGAGGCGAGTTTTTGACCTATATTATATCCCACAAATAAATGCAAGGTCCAAATAAAGCATCTATATAAATATATTTATTTATTTTTTGTATTTATTATAGGAATTATTAGAAATAAAAGTTGTAAATATAATTATTGGTTACTCTGTATTAATTCTTGCAATATTTAAGACGCGAATGCTGTTTTTTTAGGTTTATCAGAGTTTTGTACTTACGAAGAGTACAGTAATTCAGTTCTGAAGCATAGTGATGTTCTGATTAAAACTTCTGATGAAGACCAATGTAGAGTAAACTGTGATAAAACAACTGCTTTTAACTGCAGAGGATATAGTATTTTAAAGAAAAATAAGGAAATTAATTGTTATCTTCATAGTGAAGATATTAAATTAGTAGGACCGAAACTTTTAATTCCGAATCAAGATGGAACTTATTTTGAAAAAGCTAGATGTTTAAATGGTATGTCAACTACTAAAACGGCAAACGCAAAAGACAGCATAGTGATAAATATATATATTTCAGTAAGTGTACAGTGTAGTGATAAATACATGGTTATTAGATATGTACCAGAACAAATTTTCACTGGACGTGTCTACACTAGCGACTATTCTGATGTACAGCCATGTTATGCGGAAGGCAACTATAGTTCCCCCGTCATTTTGACAATACCTGTAGAAAATGGAATGTGTGGATTATCCGAAATTAATTCTTCTGCCACACCTAAAAGGTAAGATGTTTCTTCGTTTTCTTTAGGGTTCCGTAAATATGATCAAAAATTCTTATAAAGTTACTTATCTTTAGATCAGCGATTCCCATACTGTACGCCGCGGCGTTCTAGGACGCCGTGGCTCAGCTGGAGGGACGTCGCGAAAACATTCCAACATTCCAAAAAAATTCTTAGACATCCAGCAGAAACCAACAGAGTTTCTTACACTATTAAATGCCTAAAAAACCCCGAAGTGTGTGAAAATTCACTTTGCATATCAATTTTTTATTTGTAGATATGTGAAGTCTGTGTTGATAGTGATCCAGTACAATCCGTTGATTCAGATGCAAGGTGACAGGTATGTTAGAGTCGGTTGTGAATCATTGGATGGCAATGATTCTATCACTTTGGGAACGAACATAAACTTAACAAAGTAAGTGCATAATTTCATTAATTTATATGCATGATGTTAAACAATAGATAGCAGTGAGTCATAGACAATCTGCATTGTTACTACAACTACTTGGAATAATACTTACTCATTTTCTAGTAAAAAAAACCTTTACTAATTATATACAAGGTGGGCGGAAGAAAGGCGCAAGTGGACTAAATTAAATGCATGATAAAGAATGCTTTAAAAAAATTATAATTTTTAAATTTCCTCGGAAGTAGTTGGAAGATAGTTTACTTACCTAACATGTAGAGTTTTAAATTCTAAATAAATTTTATATCTTGCACTTTTTCTCTAAAATAATTAGGGAAGCAGGAAATAGCATATTTATTATTTTACATGTTAAATCGCTGTGGCCGACAGGTCAATTCACCACCTCGTATACTGCCATCGTATAATACGTATAATATGATTGTAAAGGTGTATATATAATCAGTGCCGCAACAACATAAATTGGCGCCTGGTGCGTAAAATTATTTGGCGCCCCCCTCCACCCTTTCTATTTACATATGCAATTTTTAAAATTTTATGGTAGGGTGAATGCATCAGTAAGGGAACGTTTAAGACATTTACTTACGTTGTTTTCTTCACCAAAATGTTATTTAAGATATTTACTTAGAGTACGTTCAAGTTAACTTCATGCCAGGGCATCATAAAATACGTCATCAATCCTGCGCGAAAAAACAGCTGATCACATTGACGTACATTAGGGTTTTAAACAATTGTTGTGGAAACTAAACACACAAAATCATGTATTTCAAGTGACGCCACTGAACTGTGTCAAGCTAGCTGTTGGTAACGTAATGGACGAAATTTGGTTTCTGCGCAGCTTAGTCGGTAACATAGGCCTGGCATGAAGTTAACTTGAACGTACGATACCATATTTTATCGAGGATCGTTAAAATCTTATTGTTTTATTTTGATGCAAGTGGAAATAAAAGAAAAATAAAAACATAACTTTAATCATAAAAATCACAAAATCACCAGTAAAGGAACACTTAGTCCTCATAAAGGAACTAACTTATTATCAGTAAAGGAACATACAAAAATATATATTATAAAGTCATTTTTTAACAATAAATTTATAAAAAAAAGTAAAAAAGCATTCTTTGGTATTATTTTTTGGTTTAGTTTTAACCTTTTTCTTTGGTTTGGTTTAAATTGCAATATTGACGATTATATTAACAAATTATGTTACAAATATTTTAATAATGATAATCAACTAATATAAAAAGGGACAAAATATAAACTCTACGTCAATGAAACACAAAATGAAAAACACCTAAAATGAAACACAAAAGGGCGAAAGAAATATTATATTACATAACTGAATAATACAATAAATAAAAAAATATATATATTTAATGGCAAAAAAATAAAATAAAATGGGATATTTGAAGAACAAATAATAAATATTTTGGTATTTTAATAATATATTATATAATCATTTTAACGGAATGGAAAATTAAATAAATTGTACTTTTCTGGCTTTTAACTGAGAGAATTCGTTAATTAAGTCTTGATAATTTAATGACTACGTTATAGTATTTTCTATTAACATTAAAGCTAATTTGACAATTTATCTTGGCCCATTGTAGAACGCAAATAATTTTTTATTAACTTTAATTTAGCAAAACTGCGTTCATTCGAAGCAACAGTTAAACATATGCATATCGCAATGCCAATATTAAAGTACACATCTTTTAAATCGTAAGTGCGGATCACTTCTAAAAAATGGCATTGGAGTGGCAGTTCTACAGTCATCATAATTTTTTTAAATATTTTTCTTTTATGAAATCAATTTTGTGTTGATTATAATTTATTATAAAAAATAATAATAATATAAAAAAAGAAATTTGGCCATTTGGCGCCCCTATGAATCCGAATGTGCGGCGGCACCTCTCGCACCACCCTTGTTGCGGCACTGTATATAATCAATTTTTCAGTTCTCAACCCAATAAAGGAGCTACAGTCATAAGTAACAGTTCAATTTTACCAGCTGTTAATATCAAAGTTGTTGATTATGCAACCAAGTTACCAACAATGAATACACAAATAGGCCAGGAGCTTCAGATGATAATTGAAATCAAACCTGCAAACGGTAAGGCTAAATAACGCTAAAAGTTTTCATCATAATCATTTTGATTCTACAATTATGAAACGTAGATTAAAAGCTAGCTCTCAACCGATGATTTGACCGTGCGTATGTTTGTCTACAACGGTAAAATAACCGATGGTCTATTGATTCAATGCAGCTAAAGCCAATCATTAATGCTAATCATTTTCATGGAGGCGTTAGAAGCGTGGTACAAGAAATTCAACCAAAAGAATCGCTTTATTTTGAAAAAAACACTGTACCGGTGATATGTGTCAAAAAAAAATCACCAGCCGGACTTTCGGGCATGCGTATTGTACGCACTGTAGTGCTGCATTTACAACGTTATAATTATAAATTAGAATTAACGTTAAATTAGTACTTAACATTAAATTTGTATCTGGAAATTAAGTAGCATGCACAGTAGATACATAATAGAGGAAACTTTTTAAGATCGCAGCGCCATATGTGGCAAAAGCTAGAACACTCGTGAGTGACATTAAACTGTTACTTGTGTATTTGTTTACATGGTGAAAATGAGTTGTATTTTCCTATTTTTCGGGCTTTTTTGTGTGTTTTTTACTTGCCCGACCTTAATATATTAGGGGCAAGTATTATAATCGCGAAAATTTTCGATGTCGAGATTTTGACGGATGACCACGTTTCATGGTCCAGGGAATCCAAAAATACTATTTTAGAAGTGCCGTCCGTATGTGTGTGTGTCTGTGTGTGTGTGTCTGTGTGCGTTTTTGTGTGTTTCTGTGTGTGTGTCTGTGTGTGTGTATACACGATAACTGAAAAACGGTTTAACTTAAAGAGTTCGTTCTGGTACTAAAAAATTCTCCTAATATTTGGGAAGAACCCTATTGTTTTTTATTAAAATCCGAAACCGGAAGTTATTAAACTTTAAAATTTAGAAAAATTTTTAACTAGTAAACCAAGCCTTGGACAAAAAATTGTATAGGACATAATTTGAAGTATTTTTGAAGATTTACCTAAATATTCTTTTAAATTAAAAAAAAATGTATTTTTTTATTATTATTATTTTTTTTTTATGGGAGGGCAAGCCTAGCGGAGGTCTCCTTTCGCCACTGGTTTTAATTTTTATTTAAAGGTAACCAACAAAAAATTTTCAAAAATAAAAACTTGTTTGTGCATTCACGCATTAAGAGGTTTCATTTGATACCCCACTCAAAATTTTAAAAAAATATTTATTTTTCCATTAATTACATATTTGTTTATATTTATCCCACGCTGTATTTTTTTGAACTCTCTAGTTTTCCTATATGTGGGTCAAAAAGTTGTACAAGTATACCAAATTCAACTTTCTATGTTTAGCTGTTTGGTTACAATTTCTACCGTGCATACAGGTAGACAGACAGACCGACAGACAGACAGACAGACAGGCACATGAGTGACGTTATAAGGGTTTTTAGTGGTCATACCAACAAAACCCTAAAAACATAATGTTCCTCTTCAATTTGATACATATTTAATGAAATTCAAGCACTTGTATAAATTAGTAAGTTAAATACAACTATCAAAATCAGAACACACACTTACCACGCTTCTAACGCCACCATGAAATTTATTTTTTAACTTTCAAATATTACACCACGCCTGTCATCACTGTTATTCATGAAAATGATCCATAAGAAACCGTACCGCTTTCCGAATAACTGGCGCTAGATCTAAATGAATAAATTATCTTTTAGGTCCGTATGATATGTGGGTTAGTAACCTAGAAGCCCGATCAGAGAGTGGACAAGAATCAATTGAGTTGATCGATGAAAAAGGCTGTGTTACACAGCCCCAAGTTTTTGGGCCTTTTACTAAACTAACAGCCAATAACAGTTTGATGCTAGTTTCAACGTTTCAAGCCTTTAAATTTACATCGTCTACAGTTGTGAGATTTTCTGTTATTGTCCATTTTTGTATAGTACAATGCCCAGAAGTAAGTATCTAATTACAATAATTACTCCATAATGTAAATACTTCGTTAAATGAACCATCTACTATTGAAAAGTGACTTTACCGGTGGTGCGATTGAAGGAAATATGATTGACGACAGTAGCACTTAACCATCAATCTTCACATAGTTGTGAATATTGTGAATTTAAAAAAAGCACAACTCATAAAGGGTTAGAGGCAGCGACCTGCGGCTAGAATTTTTGAATTTTCCGTAGTTTATTTAGTCTAGAAAAAAATTAGGGCATTAATCGTTTAATGCGTTTTGGGATAATGACAGTTTTTTTAATGGTATTATTTACATTATTTGTGAAAATTGTGAATGAATTAAAAATCATAACGCAAAAATGGTTGAAGATAGCGACCTGCGGTTGCAATTTTTGGATTTTACGTAGTTTATTTAGTCTAGAAAAAATTTGGGGCTTTAATCATTTAATGCGTTTTGAGATTATAGCAATTTTTTTAATGGCATAATTTACATTATTTTTGAAAATTGTGAATTAAAAAAGAGCACAACTCAAAAAGTGTTAGAGACTTCCGATTAAAATTTTTGGATTCGCCTTAGTTTATTTAGTCTAGAAAAAATTTGGGGCTTTAATCAATTAATGCGTTTTGAGATTATAGCAATTTGTTTAATGGCATAATTTACATTATTTGTGAAAATTGTGAATTAAAAAAAAATCACAACTCAAAAACGGTAAGAGAAAAAGGCCTGAGGTTAGAGTTTTTGGATTCCTCGTAGTTTATTTAGCCTAGAAAAAAATTTAGGCTTTATTTGAGTTCCTTATTTTAAAATTATGACAAATTTTAATATGGCGTGATTTATAGAAATTTTCGTCTTCGCATGGACGTATCTCAAAAACGAAATACGATAAAGACCTGCGGTTGAAATTTTTGAAATTTTGAGGTCCTAATTGACTTATAACCGAATTTTGAAACAAAAAAATTTTTCAAAAATTTTTAATTTTTTAAAATTTTTTTGAAAATTTTGATAATTCCTAACTAAAAAATGGTTAGGGTTAGAAATATGCGGTTTGAATTTTTAAATTTCTCCTACATTATTTAGTCTAGAAAAAAATTTGGGCATTAACAAACCAATTATTAAGTTTTGTACGGGCAGTAATCCAAAACCCTTGATAACGGGCAAAAATCGAAAAAATCGTAAGGGGTAGACCTTAAAAAATATCGTGATTTTTAGGCAAAAAATTTTTGTCTCCGATTTTATTGAAAATTGGTACAAATATGTATTTTGGATCATAGATCAATAAAATTGGGTCCATTTTGAGGTTTGGGCAAAAGTTTTAGAATTTTAGGCAAAAAAGTGACCCAAATCGGTTCTAATTCAAAAATTAGGATTATAAAATTATGAACCTCACCCCAAAATTAGTTTAAAACTCTATTTTGGCTAAAATCGAAGTAAAAAAATTTTGGATCAAATTTTTATTTTGAGGAAAACATTTTTTTGAATTTTGGAATGTTGGTATACTTATACATTTTTAGCCTTAGATAAAAATATATGGCTAAATTTGAAAATCTGGTTCCACCTAATCGTATGGAATAGACTTTATTTAAAATAATATTTTCACCGCTGTGAAGACAAAAAAAATGTTATTTTACCGGTGCGGGATATGTTTTAGGTTGAGAAGTACTGTTGTATATACCAGGGCTTCTTAAACTGTGGGTCCCGACCTCTCGGGGGGTCGCGAGGCTACTGAAGGGGGGTCGCATAGATCTGCTACTTTTGGATAATAATAAATAAATTTTTAGAATCTACAAGGTAGAGGACGATCAACGGTCAATATTAATTTCATTACATGGTGGGTCGTTTAAAATTTCCTAGGCTTGAAGGGGGTCGCTATATGAAAAAGTTTAAGAAGCCCTGGTATATACGACAACATGGATGGTTTGATTATTTTGTAAACTATCGTGGATGTAAAATTATTATAGAGAGTTTGTGATAAAAACTGATACAAATTTATTATTTTTTAGAGAAACTGTAAACCAAGAAGAAGAAGAGATTCGTCAGTTGGTACTAATGCAACTGTAGTTTTTAATAACAATACAAATTTTCGGGAGTATATGCCTTTAAATATATTATTAATAGTAAAAGGATTGCCAGGAGAATCGGACCAACCACTTATAGGAAAAGATACGAAGATTCTTATTTCTGGGATTGGTAAGTATTTTATTATCAAATGACTTTGTACACTAAATTTTTTAATAGTAAATGCCACATTAACTGATGCCATAAATACAAAGTTTTCAGTGATATTCCACAAGATGCTTAACCCTCTTGTTCCCAATACCGCCTCGCGGCGAATCATACTTACATAAATCCATGTAAAAATACAATACGTGCAAATTTCATCAGAATGCCCGTGGTCGCCTACAGACGGCTGCACTATGAAACACTTACAAACGCCGATTGAACAAAATTACACGTGTTTTAAATAAAAATACGGTATATACTATTAGCAATATAATTTCATTCATATAATAAAATATAATAACACAATATGTTTTAAACAATTTATTCACAAACAAAAACTCACAAGCGGCACTTAATATGAGCGGCATGAAGTCTTGTCCATCCGTGTGGGATACAACTCATTAGTATCATTATCTTATCAAATTATCAACAATTGATAATCCTAATTTAATTAGCAAAACATTATAATTAAAATAAACGTATTCTAACATTGATTTAATATAAATAATTAAATTTCTTATGTAATAATATTTCTAAAATAATGATTTTCGTTTCTTCTCTCTTATCCTTTTTTGTTAACTTGTAACAATACCTATCGTATTTTTCAGACCATAAGACGCACCAAATTTAGAAGACAATTTTTAGAAAAAATATTTATTATTACAATAACTTGTCCAGCAACATTCTGTTCATCTTCACTCTCTGTACTATCATTCGTCTCATAAGACGCACGCTCGCTCGTTAATGTTACTGTTCGTATTATTTTTTCTGAACTATTTGTTGTCAATCTCTTCAAAAGCTAAGTCATCTTCGATACTATCCAATGCGTTCAGAGCCGCAGTAAGGAAAACTTGCGCTAGGGGCAAAACTGCGTTTTGGCGCCCTTGGCAAATAAATGTAAGTGATAAGCAAAAACAAGATTCTCATCTCCCAAAATCTAGATGATGAGCAAAAAAAAAGGTCCTCACCTCCCAAAATCCAAGCGAAGAGCAAAAAAAGGTCATCACCTCCCAAAATCCAAGCAAAGAGCAAAAAAAGGTCCTCACCTCCCAAAATCCAAGCGAGGAGCAAAAAAAAGGTCCTCACCTCCCAAAATCCAAGCGAAGAGCAAAAAAAAAGTCCTCACCTCCCAAAATCCAAGCGAAGAGCAAAAAAAAGGTCCTCACTTTCGCAATGTGGCGCCCCTTAGTCAAGCTCATCGGCGCCCTTTTTCTTAGTGCGCTAGGGGCCTTCGCCCCCTCCCCCCCTCTTACTGCGGCTCTGAATGCGTTGCTTATACCACATTTCTTAAAAGACTTCATGAACGTCTTTTCTTTTACATCTTCCCCTAAATTTTTTACCCAGGTACTTCTGAAATTGTTTGTTTCATACATCCTGTTGTTGTAACATCGGGATTAGGCTTTATCATTCGTTTGTTCCACTCTTCCCGCATAAAATTATTAAATGGTTTATTAATCGACACATCCAAGGGTTGTCGTTGACTTGTAAGGCCTCCAGAAATGACAGCTAATTAAAACATTTCCTTGGTTGATTCTGTTTTATGCGCTCTGAATTGATTCCACACTAACATCGCACACTTTTTAAACAACGTACCTATACTTTCGGACCATAAGACGCACCCCAATTTCAAGTCGATTTTTCTGCGTAAAAAGGTGCGTCTTAAGGATGGTTTCCAATTGACGTAGACGTAGAATTCTATGTCTATCTCTAGGAAATCTCTAAAATATCAACAATGAAAATATTTGCCGAACTTTTAATAATTAAATATACCTCCCTGTCAGTCAGTTTTCCAGACGTAGTTACTGCAATTTTATTATTTTTAACACTTCCTGTCATTGTGGCAACGGCAGAGCGTTCTTTTTCCAAATTAAAAATAATAAAAAACTATCTACGAAATTCTGGAGAAGAACGCTTACATAATTTATCGTTGTTGAGCATTGAGGCTGAAATTTCTCAAGAAATGCGCATTAAAGAATTAATTAGAGATTTTGCTAATTTAAAATCCAGAAAGAAAGATTTAACATTTTAAATTGATTCAGTTATTTATATCTAGTTTTGTTTTGTTTTGTCTATGTTTCATTTTTTTGATATTATTGTTTTTCTTTTATATTCATAATATGCATTATAAAGTAAAATGATTCTTTGTGTAAGAAGAATCCAAGGTTAAATTTCTTCAAAATTATGAGATGCTAGATACGAAAAGAAAAAAATCACATAAGGTTGGGAGGCCAATCTAATTTTTTTGCGGGGGGCCCAAAATTTGTAGTTTCGCCACTGACCAAAGCAATAAAATCAACGTACTACGTTTTATTTCTACGTTCTACGGCTACGTCAATTGGAATCCATTCTTTATGGTCCGAAAAATATGATAGGTCCTCAAACCGCATAAAAAAAATTTAATATTTTACTAATTATATTTATTTTGTTTTAGATTGGACGTCAAATGAAATGTGCATAGATTTCGCTTTATTTGTTGGGTTATGTGTTTGTTGGGTAACCTTACAAATAATATTTTTCATATGTTGGTTTTTACTCATCAGAAAATATAAAAAAAAATTCAATATAGCTTATACAAGACATCATGATGAACAGCTAAGTGACACACATACCGGGTTCGACTTGGGGGGAGATACTCTGAACAGGAGGGTGCACTGGGCTGACCAGTAATTCAGCAAGATCATATTTCAACCAGAAACAAAGTATTGATTACATATTAAACAGAATCCTTATAAGTTTAAAAATTAATCGCATATACAAAAAATAAAAGTGAACGGTATGCAGTAGCTGATATGTGATCTATAAGCAGTGCTTTGCAACCTTTTCTCACCCACGGCACACCAAATCTCTTCCCAAAATGTTTTTTATTTAACGAAAAAAATTAATATTTTTTAGTACAAGGTGTCTCAAAAGAAATTTTATATTTAGTGGATCGATTAAAAAAAAAGTAAGCCGTATATAGAAAAAATGTTTATTAATTATTAAAATACACTTTTTGGGGATTTATTTCTTAAAAATAATATCGTCTAAATGTAGACCCTCGCGTTCTCGGCACTCATTTAATCGAACAGTAAAATTACTTATGACGTCTCGGCAGGTGGACTCAGGGATGGCTGCCATTTCGTGACGGATATTTTCTTTCAAATGCGCCAGTGAAGTCGGTTTATTGGCGTAAACTTTAGATTTAAGATAACCCCATAGGAAAAAGTCCATAGGGGTTAAATCTGGACTGCGTGGAGGCCAATTTATGTCACCTCTCCGGGAGATCAATTTGCCTGAGAATTAAGCCTCTGACTGGCATCTTGGGGCTTTAATTCTTGCACCAATTGAATTTTGTAGGGGTGCAGCTTTAGGTCTTTGTGCATAATGCGATGTAATGATGATCTATGCACATTTAAAGCACTTGCGCGCTTGAATTGAAAGGTTCGGGTCGTCACGAACAGACTGATTAACATTCTCCACGTTTTCTACCGTTCTTGATGACCTACGTCGCCCGGATTTTGATTTATCCAGCGTTGTACCAGTCTCTTCAAACTTTTTAACCCAATGTCGAATGAGAGGAATGCTTGGCGCATCATTTAAGTGGCGAAAACCTCGAATACTGCAGAATTTTCTACGCGCTACAGTCGCCGAATCACCGTTTTTGTAAAACTCTCGCACGCATAACGCGCGGTCTGCTCCCGAGAAACGCTCCATAGCGATTGAATTCCCAAGAGGCAGGCTACCAATTGACATAACCCCCGCGCCCCTCGGATACGTTGCGTTCACGCAGTAAGCTAAATAAATATAAAATTTTTTTTGAGACACCTTGTATTTTGAGTGGGGTATCGAAATCTTTTATAGTTCATTTAGAATTGCCTCGATGTTGTAAAACCTTATTTTGTTAAATAGTTATCGTTCGATTTCATAGAAGCGGCTTACAAATAACATTTAAATATAAGTATTTACAACTTAGGCTTAACCCTTAATCGCATAGTGTGCCATATATGGCACATTTCGATTTTTATTTTTTATTTTACTTTTAAAACAGAATCAGAACGTTATTTCATGAATGTTCATATATGCCACATACACAGCAATGGATCCTGCAGTATCTTAAGTAATGGGCTGCAATAGATTTGAGGATATCAAGCGGAATTTGCACTTCAACGATAACTCTGAATATATTGAGAAAGGACAAAGATACGACCTTTTCTTTCAAAAATTTCGAGGGCGACGGCTTTTAATCCCTAATGAAGAACACCTAGCAATTGACGAGCAAATAATACGGAATCATTTTCTTTTGTAACATAATGTAGAATCATAATGTTCCATGTATGGCACAAACCCTAAATTATTATTTTAATTATCATTTTTTCATAAAATTAATAATTAATATTTTAAATATATTTTTTTAATTAATTTTTCTATCAATAAGAACCAATTCCTAATGCCCATAAATTATTTCAACCAAAAATAAAAATTCATGCAGTAAAGGGTTAATTATAAACGAACTATAATACGTGGATAAACAAAATTTTTAAAAATCAAATATTATGGGAATTTTACAAAAAAATGTCAAAACACTTTTGTCCCAAAGAGGTTGGTTGAAAAATCTGAAAAATTCTCGCTAATGTACATTAACAGTGGCGCTATTTTTGGCTTGGGGGGGTCCAATTATAGACATAATTTTTATAAAGAAATATTATATATTTAAAACTTCCCAGCAAACATTTTTATACGGGCCAGTACTGGTAAAGCACATACTCCCCGGCATTGAAAGTAATGGGCCAGTACCCCGGTGTCCCCGTGGCCGTTACTGGCCCATTGATGTATCAGTTGCCGGCCCAGCAACGGTAAAGTGCAAAATAATCGCATTAGTTGCAAGATTTATTTCTGATGGTTTTAAGTAAAAAGTATGAGTGAAGAAGAGTGCTTATAAAATGCTGGTAAAGTACTTCGTATAGGCGGAATGCGAAATACAAATGTGAAGTACATTTTTAATACTGGCGTTGCACTTACTTTTGGTGCCAGTACTTTACCAGCATAAAAGCAGTTTGCCGGCATTCGGCTGTTAGTTGAATGTTTGCTGAGTTATTATAAACAATAACAATGATTATGAAATTTATTGTAATATTATTTATAATTTATAATCATTTTGGCAATGTTTCTATGAACATTTGTACAATGTATTTCAACGTAGGTACACTTAAAATTTTGGTACCGGTGGGGGGGGGGGATCCGGATCCGTTGAACTCCCCGTTATTTAACGAAAACCGGACCTGAACCGAAAAAAAATATCGGTTTATTTCGGTTCAGATAATGTTTATGGGAGTGAACCAAAATATAAAATACATTTTATTTAGGATTGTTTTTTAAACTGATTAGCAGAAAAAAATCGTAATTTTTTTAACTGATAAGCAAAAATAAAATCCGCTTCTATTATTTCGGGGAGGGGGGTGAACGCTCATAACCCCCCCCCCCCTGGCAGCGGCCTTTGTATGATTATTACAAAATAAGGAATAAAATGTTCTTCTAAATCATAGTAGAAAATAAATTTCTAATACAAATAAAAGGATTTAAAAATTTATCACTCGGAATTGAACCGAAAACCGAAAAAAAAACGTTACTTTTGCCGGAACGAAAACCGAAACTGAACTGATATATTTTTTTTTAATTGAACCGGAATAAAAACCGAAATGAAAAAAGTAACGGTTCGAAGCCCTGGTTTTTTAACAATTTTTGGCAAAAATCTTATAAAAAAATTATTTTTCAAAAATAAAAATTAGTTTGTTGATCCACGCATTAAGAGGTTTCATTTGGTTTAAAAAAATATTTATTTTTTTATTAAATACATATTTGTTTAGATGTGTTTTTTTGAACTCTCAGGAACTTTCCTAAATGTGGATCAAAAAGTTGTATAAGCATGCCAAATTTCAACTTTCTATGTTAAGCCGTTTGGCTAGTTTCTACCGTTTGGTGATCATACCTCCAAAACCCTAAAAAACACGTGTTTGGTTCCCCCAAGAAAGATTCTGGCTTTTGAGCCCCTCCTCACAAAAAATGTTGATAATTGAGCCCTCTTCCAAAAAAAAAAATCTATGATCCCAAAATATTATGCGAATTTTTATGTGAATTGTTGTTAATTCATTGAAACTAAATGGAAAAGTATCGGATACTCGTATGATATACAAAAAATCAGGTAACACGGAACAAAAATAAATAACCATTTGTAGAATATCGTGCCTTCACAGATCAGCGCAATCTACAGCCGGCAACGTTGACAAGAAAGGAAAAGATAGCGTTATTGGGAGAACCCATTAAAGAGTATGAAAAAGAACTACTCCATTTGCCTTGTACTGCATTTTAACGTTTGAATGGAGTATACAAGTCCATTGGGAATCTAAATTTCAATTTTTAACCATTATAAAAGATAATATTAGCCAATAATAAGACCAATAAGGTTACAATTTGACTCTAGATAAAGAAAGAAAAATACAAATTTTCAAAAATTCAAACCATGCATTTTTTTTATAACTTTTTTTGATATATTTCAAATAAGTCCATTTAACAACAGCAGTAGCTCCGCTGAATAAAAGCGCTATAACTCAGCTGATCACATCGCTGAATTTCCAACCCAGAAATGCTTATAACCTTAAAATGTTTTATATTTAAAAAAACTAAAAATACAACATCTTCCTAAAAAAAACTTATGCATCAGGAAATGATAGAATAGACGTAATTTTAACTAAGTTTATTATAAAAATATGTTCTTATATTTACACTGTACTATACATTGTTCGTAACATGTTTATCTGTTTTTTTCAATTCTTTTGTTAAATCTATTTGTTGTTGTAAAATATATAAGTTTTCAGTTTTACGCATTTGTTGTCTTTCTACATCCTTTAAAACTCCTTCATGCAATGATTCCCTGAAACAAAAAAATTAATCGAACAAAAATTTTTAAGGTTAAGTTCAATTATATAATGTAAAAATGATTAAATAGGTATTACATTTTGAATAATTATATTAAATATATTAAATTACTGACCTATCTAATATTTGTTTATAATGTACATAACCAATAATTCCAATCGATGTAAAAATTGATGTTCCGAACACTACTTTCGAACTAAGTGACATTTGTCTAAAATTGATGCACTCATGCAATAAATAAAATATAAACGAATTACTGATAACCTTTTAATTAGATAATATTTGTCGCTTATTGTAGATATGTGTAAAACCAAGGTTATGTATCTAACCTCGCTTTATATGAGTTGATATTAAATTATTAGCTCAGTTTGAGTAGTGACACGCGATGGCTAGCACACGGATCAACGAGAAAGGTGAGTTATTTTATTTTTCGTAATAAATTTTTTTAGTATTTAAAACACTATAAAAGAAAATTTTAAATTTGTTTTACAATTCACACGTGCAATATGGATTTTGGCTGACGCAATAATTATAAATATAAAATAATGAATTAAACTATTAATAATTTGGTTTTAAAATTACATTATTGTTAATTTTACGTTATTATTTGTTAATTGGTTATGCTATCTGTCAAATTGTTTATAATGAATTTTGTTAAATTTTCAAATTTATATATTAATAATTTAATAAATACGTTAAATAAAATTTGGGCTTTAAGTAAGTATTATTGATTTATTAGAATTAAATTATTCTAAGAGAAATTCTATTTAGCAAAAGATCATTCACCTCAATTTAAGTTTTTACCGACGTGTTAAGCGTAAAACATTGCGGTTTTACGGGAAATAAAAGTCAAACTAGCAACTAAAAACTATATAATTTTGTTAATATGTGGGTAAAATGTTATTTTAAGGCACGTCTATATAAATAAAACTGAAGGCTATATTTGTCCTTATAGTTTGCTCAATTTCTGTTTGAAATTTACGCAAAAACGGCTGGATATATTTTCATGTATGTAATTTGGTATGTGATAAAACGGAACTAGGATTCGACGATAGGCTAAGGGCACCCCAAAATTTTTGTTCTAAGGGGGTGGGGGTTTTGGCACGTTGCTTAAAAAACTTGAAATATCTCACTTATTATTGATTTAACAACAAAAATGTATATAACAAAAAATCTTTAAAATATTAAAATAAATCTTTTTTGTTCTATGATTTTTTTAATTTGAATGAATATTTGGGGAGTTACAGGGGACGCTAAATTAAGTCTTGAAATATCTTTCTTATTATTGCTTTAACAACAAAAATATATGTGATAAAACTTGTTTAAAATAATAAAATATGTATTTTTTTTATTGTAATGAATATTTTGGGGGTTATGGGGGGGACATCTATAAATATCTTGAAATATCTCCCTTATTATTTACTTAACAACAAATACCTGTATGACAAAAATAGTTTAAAATAACAAAACAAATCTTTTTTATTACATATTTTTTGAATTCGATGAATATTTGGGGAGATACGGGGGACGCTAAATTAAATCTTGAAATATCTCGCTTATTATTGCTTTAACAACCAAACTGTATGTGATAAACTTGTTTAAAATAATAAAATATGTATTTTTTCATTGTAATGAATATTTTGGGGGTTATGGGGGACGTCCACAAATATCTTGAAATATCTCCCTTATTATTTACTTAACAACAAAAACGTGTACAGTCTGTTCCAATAAAACAGCGGAATTTTTAAGCGGAATTTTTAAATTTAAAGCGGAACTAGATTTTGCAATCTAGTTACTTTCATCGTTTAAATCGTGCCTTTCGGCCGTTTTGTTTAAGCTTTGTAAATCATACTTACAATAAACATTTTTTGGTTAAGGTTAATATCATTTTAAAATGTCATTTTCTTTATATTTTGATTTTTTGTGTCATTCTTAATACAAATTTCCCATTTATTTATTTTTTTGTCATTAAAATATAAAAAAAAAATATTTAATTTTGACATATGTCATTCGTTTCCATGGTTTCATTGTTGGAATTTTAAATTTTGACATCCCAACGTGAAAAATGAAATAACCCAAGCAAGGTAGGGACCTTGCTTGGGTTATTTCATTCTCGTGACAACCTAAAAGAACTAAATTCCCATTTAGTTCCGCTTAACCGTTTGGAACAGTCTGTATTACAAAAATTACTCGTTGTATTCAGAATAAAATTCCCTTCCAAACAAAAATATAAAAAAAATATGTTCTCATTTAAAATTGAGTTCCATATTTGGAGAAACACTGACCATAAATTTTGTTTGTTAATAGTTTTGTAATAGACTGGTATTTCTTTGCTAATTTAACCAACCTCGTAGCTCTTATAGTTTTCGAAATAGCAATGGCAACGTATATGAAAAATAGGTGTATTAAACGTAAAAAAAAATGTATATGAAAAATTGTTTAAAATGAATAAACGATTTTTTCTGTTTAATGCAGTTTGTAAATAGAATATTATTTAGGGGGCTAGAGGGAGTATTACCTATAAAGTTGAAATATCTAATTTACCATTTAATAGTAGAAATATATGTATAAGAAAAGTTATACAATATAAATTAAGAATGAAGAAACAGTTCTTCTCTATTCAATACAGTTTTGAATAACATAAATATTTGGGGCTACTTTTTGTTCTTTAATGTACGTCTTAAGAACTTTTTTTTGATACCACACAATACCTTTTTTTAAATTATTATTTTTTTAACGACACAAAAAATCGATATTTTTCGAATAAATAATCTGATCAAATATTTCTGTTGAACAATTCTGGTTCTCATCTATGTACATTATTGAGAATTTTTTCAGATTTTTAGAACAACCCCTCTGGGAAATAGGGTTGGGGATAAAAGTTTTTAGACACATTTTTGACGAAAATTCCATTAAAAAATTTAATTTTTCAAAAATAAAAATTTAGTAAATTCACGCATTAAGAGGTGTCATTTGAAATCCCAATCAAAATTTAAAAAAATATTTATTTTTTCGTTGAATACATATTTGTTTATATATTCCCGCGATGTGTTTTTTTGAACCCTCAATAATTTTCCTATACGTGGGTCAAAGAGTTTTACAAGCATGTCAAATTTCAACTTTCTATGTTCAGCCGTTTTGCCACAATTTTTACTGTACAGACAGACAGACACAGGCGTAATAATATAGCAAATGGAGAAACCCATGTTATTTTACTGGAATTATACGGTATTTACGTTTAGTTTTATTATCTACTTTTTTAAACTCGGTATTTCCAAGGTATAATAAGCAATTTGATACATGAATAACTGCTTTTAAAGAGAGCTATTAATTTGAATTCACCAACAAAGGCTCATAGCATTTCAATGCATTTCATAACAGTCTAAATATAATTTATCTTTATTATATATTAATTTGATAAATATTTTGCTTTATATTAGATAAAATTAAGGCCGTTCAGATAAAATAATCGTATGATTAGTTGCGTTAAATCGATTAGTTTTTGGCGCACAATATCAAAGGCTATTAACGTTAGCGTTTTTACTTGCCCGACCTTAATATATAAGGGGCAAGTATTGTAATCGCGAAAATTTTCGATGTCGAGATTTTGACGGATGACCACGTTTCATGGTCCAGGGAATCCAAAAAACCTATTTTCGAAGTGCCGTCCGTATGTGTGTGTGTGTGTGTGTGTGTGTGTGTCTGTCTGTGTGTATACACGATAACTCAAAAACGGTTTAACTTAAAGAGTTCGTTCTGGTACTAAAAAATTCTCCTATTAAATGGGAAGAACCCTATTGTTTTTTATGAAAATCGGTTGACTAGAAATGGGAGTTTACTCGTGTCGATTTTAAGATTTTTGCGAATATTTAGCAACAGAAAAATATTTCGAAAAAATTTATTGAACAAAAGTTACTATAAACGCAATAACTAATAACTTTTATTTGAGACGTTTTTTGATAAAACGAAAAATTTCGAAAAAATTTTGTAAAATTATTTAAAGTTTTTCCAAGTCTCAATTTTTTCATACTTATATGTAACGTTTCCATGGTCATGATAATTAATTCGTAACTAGTAAAGCAAGCCTTGGACAAAAATTTGTATAGAACATAATTAGATGTATTTTTGAAGATTTTTCTGAATATTTAATTTTTTTTTTTTTTAAATTTACATTGTTTTTTAAATATTTTTTTTTATGGGAGGGCAAGTCTAGCGGAGGTTTCCCTTCGCCACTGGTTTCTTTTTATAACAACTTCAAATACTCGTAAATAGGCGCGTACTCATTAATTTGGGGGGGGGGGGGGACAACTAAATTGTTTAAAAGAGTAGGAACCAAAATATTATTCTGGCAGCAAGTGCTGCCCAAAAAACACTATTTTCTAAAATGCAGGTATTGACCTAAAAAACAGATCATCACACTCTAAAAAAAGTAGTGTTGAAGAGACTTCATGGTACACTTAAAAATGAACTTTTAGTGTACCATGAAATCTCTCGCTTTTCGTGTTAGTTTTTTACACTTTTTTTGGATTAAATTTAGTGTAAAGCTTACACTTACATACTGGTTAAATTATAGTGTTAGAAAATAAATACTATTAATTTTAACACTGAAAAACTAATATTTTATAAAAATAACACTATCTGAATAAATGAAGATTTACACACAAAATTTTAACACTAAAATTTTAACCAAACTGAGAATGAACTTATACACTTATAAATTTTTTGTTTTGTACTTGTAATACTTTTAAAAAGTATTTGACATAATGTATTTAAAATACTTTAAATGTATTTGAAATTTTAGGGAAATATTTAAAATACTAGGAAATATTTGAAATACTAAGAAAATATTTGAAATGCTAAGAAAATATTTGAAATACTAGGAAATATTTTACATATTAGGAAATATTAGAAATACTAGGGAAATATTTGTATTATGTACTTGGTAAATATTTTAAATAATAGGGAAATATTTTAAATAATAGGGAAATATTTAAAATACTACAAAATATTTGAAATACTAGGAAAGTATTTTAAATACTAAGAAAATATGTGAAATACTAGGAAATATTTGAAATATATATTGGGGAAATATTTAAAATACTAAAAATATTTGAAATACTAGGAGAATATTTGAAATACTAAGAAAATATTTGAAATACTAGGAAATATTTGAAATATGTATTAAGGAAATATTTCAAATAATAGGAATATATTTGAAATATGTACTTGGGAAATATTTTAAATAATAGGAAAATATTTTAAATATTAAGGAAATATTTGAAATATTAGGGAAATATTTAAAATACTAGGAAATATTTGAAATACTAGGAAAATATTTGAAATATTAAGAAAATATTTGAAGTATTAGGAAATATTTGAAATATGTATTAGGGAATTATTTCAAATAATAGGAAAATATTTGAAATACTAGAGAAATATTTGACATATTAGGAAATATTAGAAATACTAGGGAAATATTTGAAATATGTAGTTGGGAAATATTTTAAATAATAGGGACATATTTTAAATAATAGGAAAATATTTGAAATACTAGACAAATGTTTGACGTAGGTATTAGGAAATATTAGAAATACTAGATAAATATTTGAAATATGTACTTGGCAAATATTTTAAATAATAGAGGAATATTGTAATATTGTATTAGGGAAATATTTGAAGTACTAGAGAAATATTTGATATATTCGGCAATATTCGAAATACCAGGAAAATATTTGAAATACTAGGAAAATATTTGAAATATTAGGGAAATATTTGAAGTACTAGGAAATATTTGAAATACTAAGTATTTCAAATTCTGACATTTTCAGGCAACAAATATCAAATACAAATACCACGGAGAAAATATTTTCAAATCGAAATACCAAGAGCCTTTTTTGGAAGTATTTGAAATACAATATTCCAAATACCAGAAAGTACTTAATTGAAATACTTTTTCAAATTATTTTTTTTTATTTAAAATATTTCCTGCTCTGATTGGGCTGCATTATTATTTTCCCAGAGTCCAAATTTATTGATTTACCGGAACCCAGGCCGGTACCCAGCCGAAATTATTTTATTACCGTGGCCTGCGCCCACTCGACGCCCTTGGTTTGACGTATGCGAGTTCAATGTAGAAATACTTAGTAACATTTTGCTGTGTAAATAATTGCTGATAAAGCATGTAATAAAATATCACACGTTAAAAAGAACCTTATCATTTTACAAAAAAATTAAATACATATTTACCAGTTTTAGCTAATATTTCCAATTATAGTGACGGGCGTAAAATGATCTTATGCGTCATCAAATTTACGTGGAAACCACGGTGTAGTATTTTAGGTGGGAGGCGGTTTATATTACACAGTCCAACAGGTACACGTCTTGGTGCCTGCGATTTTTTAACTATTTCTAGGTAATTTTTGGGTGCAGAATCCAAAATAGCCGTCAGATTTGGTCTATCAGATCTAGTTTTTGAGATACGCTATATTGACCTCTTTTAAAATAAAATCATCTTATTGTTTACCATTTCATGTTATTACTATTACTATTTGTTCCAACTGCTAGTTAAAAACAAAAAATACAAAGTAAGGTATTTATTGCACAAAGTAGATAAATACAAGGTGTCTCAAAAGAAATTTTATATTTAGTGGATCGATTAAGAAAAAAGTAAGCCGTATATAGAAAAAATGTTTATTAATTATTAAAATACACTTTTAGGGGATTTATTTCTTAAAAATAATATCGTCTAAATGTAGACCCTCGCGTTCTCGGCACTCATTTAATCGAACAGTAAAATTACTTATGACGTCTCGGCAGGTGGACTCAGGGATGGCTGCCATTTCGTGACGGATATTTTCTTTCAAATGCGCCAGTGAAGTCGGTTTATTGGCGTAAACTTTAGATTTAAGATAACCCCATAGGAAAAAGTCCATAGGGGTTAAATCTGGACTGCGTGGAGGACAATTTATGTCACCTCTCCGGGAGATCAATTTGCCTGAGAAAATTTCACGAACACGTGGCAGAGACATATTGGACGTGTGTGAAGTTGCTCCGTCCTGTTGGAACCATGTTCTTTGGTTATAGCCAGGAAAGTTTTGCAGTTCAGGTACCAAGAAGTTGTCTAACATCTCCACATAACGCTCTGAATTCACTGTAACTGCACGCCCCCTTTCGTCTTCAAAAAAGTAAGGGCCGATAATTCCTCGCGCCGACATCGCAGCCCATACGGTCACTTTCGGCGAATTTAGGGGTTTCTGATGTTTGCGTTTCGGATTCGTTGCACTCCAGTAGCGGCAGTTCTGCTTATTTACGTGGCCATTAAGATCAAAATGAGCTTCATCCGAAAACAAAATGTTGGTAAACGTTGAAAATCGCTCAATCACCTGATTTACGAAATTAAGCCTCTAACTGGCATCTTGGGGCTTTAATTCTTGCACCAATTGAATTTTGTAGGGGTGCAGCTTTAGGTCTTTGTGCATAATGCGATGTAATGATGATCTATGCACATTTAAAGCACTAGCTCGCTTCCGAATTGAAAGGTTCGGGTCGTCACGAACAGACTTATTAACATTCTCCACGTTTTCTACCGTTCTTGATGACCTAGGTCGCCCGGATTTTGATTTATCCAGCGTTGTACCAGTCTCTTCAAACTTTTTAACCCAATGTCGAATGAGAGGAATGCTTGGCGCATCATTTAAGTGGCGAAAACCTCGAATACTGCAGAATTTTCTACGCGCTACAGTCGCCGAATCACCGTTTTTGTAAAACTCTCGCACGCATAACGCGCGGTCTGCTCCCGAGAAACGCTCCATAGCGACTGAATTCCCAAGAGCCAGGCTACCGATTGACATAACCCCCGCGCCCCTCGGATACGTTGCGTTCACGCAGTAAGCTAAATAAATATAAAATTTCTTTTGAGACACCTTGTATATTTTCATCATTTATCACTTAAAAATTTTCTATTATACAATTTTCTAGCATGAAGTTGGTAGACAGTCTCGCTGAAGAATCCAACAGTAGTCGGCCATCATGTGGCTATCTCATCTTCCTTGATATCGATCTTCCATAGTTTTAATGTCCTGAAGGAATCTTTCCCCCTTTCTTCACTAAAATCACCTAGGTTTTCTGATAACCGATCTAAGTAGTTGTGGAGATAATGAACTTTTATGCTCATGTAACAACCGAGAATATTAAAGTTGGAAAGCATATTTTCTACTAATTCTATGTAATTCCCTGCCTTATGTTTTTCAAGAATATTTTGAACTATTTGAAAAAATGAACACCAAGCATTAGATTCAATCTCATTAGGTATTCAATTAGGTAAATTGTGGATCTTTAATAAGCTGCCTTATCTGAGGACCGTAAAATATTCCGGCTTGCAGTTTTTCCGTGCTAATCCTAGGAAAATTACGTGTGATGTAGCCAAAACAAAATCCATCTAGATTTAAAACCTTCACAAATTGTTTCATGAGCCATTTGATATACAAGGGTGGAAATATGTTTTTCTCTCTCGCAACCAAAGGTTGTTTGATTACGTTTTGTTTTTCTTGATAACATTTCTTAAAGCCCAATTTCTGTTAACCCAGGACTGATCCTTAGCTCTGCTGTCCCAAAGACATGAAAAACAAGGATATTTTGTATATCCACTTTACTTTCCAAGGAGGAAATTTAGCATATTTAGATAAAAAAACTAAAATCAATTAGTTTGTATCTCAAAAACTAGAGCGGCTACGAAAAAAAGCCAGGTATTTTAGGAATCTGCGCATCAAGAATATCCAAAATCAGTTCTTACTTTTCTGGCACCAAGACAAATATTTCATTTTGTTGGACTGTGTTATCAGCATAGATGATAAATGGTGGGCCAAAATGTCACCGATTTATGCAGTGGGGACTCTGGTGTAGAAATGTGGGACCCATTTTTATCCTAGCAAGATACAAGGTGTCTCAAAAGAAATTTTATATTTATTTAGCTTACTGCGTGAACGCAACGTATCCGAGGGGCGCGGGGGTTATGTCAATCGGTAGCCTGGCTCTTGGGAATTTAGTCGCTATGGAGCGTTTCTCGGGAGCAGACCGCGCGTTATGCGTGCGAGAGTTTTACAAAAACGCTGATTCGGCGACTGTAGCGCGTAGAAAATTCTGCAGTATTCGAGGTTTTCGCCACTTAAATGATGCGCCAAGCATTCCTCTCATTCGACATTGGGTTAAAAAGTTTGAAGAGACTGGTACAACGCTGGATAAATCAAAATCCGGGCGACCTAGGTCATCAAGAACGGTAGAAAACGTGGAGAATGTTAATCAGTCTGTTCGTGACGACCCGAACCTTTCAATTCGGAAGCGCGCAAGTGCTTTAAATGTGCATAGATCATCATTACATCGCATTGTGCACAAAGACCTAAAGCTGCACCCCTACAAAATTCAATTGGTGCAAGAATTAAAGCCCCAAGATGCCAGTCAGAGGCTTAATTTCGTAAATCAGGTGATTGAGCGATTTTCAACGTTTATCAACATTTTGTTTTCGGATGAAGCTCATTTTCATCTTAATGGCCACGTAAATAAGCAGAACTGCCGCTACTGGAGTGCAACGAATCCGAAACGCAAACATCAGAAACCCCTACATTCGCCTAAAGTGACCGTATGGGCTGCGATGTCGGCGCGAGGAATTATCGGCCCTTACCTTTTTGAAGACGAAAGGGGGCGTGCAAGTTACAGTGAATTCAGAGCGTTATGTGGAGATGTTAGACAACTTCTTGGTACCTGAACTGCAAAACTTTCCTGGCTATAACCAAAGAACATGGTTCCAACAGGACGGAGCAACTTCACACACGTCCAATATGTCTCTGCCACGTGTTCGTGAAATATTCTCAGGCAAATTGATCTCCCGGAGAGGTGACATAAATTGGCCTCCACGCAGTCCAGATTTAACCCCTATGGACTTTTTCCTATGGGGTTATCTTAAATCTAAAATTTACGCCAATAAACCGACTTCACTGGCGCATTTGAAAGAAAATATCCGTCACGAAATGGCAGCCATCCCTGAGTCCACCTGCCGAGACGTCATAAGTAATTTTACTGTTCGATTAAATGAGTGCCGAGAACGCGAGGGTCTACATTTAGACGATATTATTTTTAAGAAATAAATCCCCAAAAAGTGTATTTTAATAATTAATAAACATTTTTTCTATATACGGCTTACTTTTTTTTTAATCGATCCACTAAATATAAAATTTCTTTTGAGACACCTTGTATATTTTGAAATTTAGTGATTCGTTACAAAATGCGCTCTAAGAGTATTTTATAATCCAAATTTTCCAATTGCTATTTTCTATGTCTTTGAGTCTATCTCTTCTGTCAGTCTATCTTTCTATGTCTTTCCACACAACGCGTTTTATTTAAATTTATTTTTCATTTATGTTTTTTAGATGGGGAATTCGATGAGGGATTTCAACCGCCACCAATTGGTTTTATGACAAAAGCCATACATGTAGGCCAAGATCCAGAACAATGGACTTCTTTGGCTGTAATTCCACCAATCACAATGTCGACAACCTTCAAGCAATTTGGTCCAGCAGAATTTAAGGTAAAGAACTATCGAAGTTTTTTGTATTTGTACAAAAATATATGTATATTTATTCCAATTTTATGTAGTGTATTAAAGGCAAGCAATAAATAACTATAAAAGGTTTGCCATTAGAAACTGTTCAAGTCTTACTTATGTGAGAGACATCAATTGATTGAAGTAAATAACATAAGATCTTCCTTGCAACTTGTAACCAATCAAGTTCGGTGTCTCCCAAGGTAACGTTTTGGGTCCAGTCTTATTTTTAATCTTCACTAATGATCTTCCAATATAGATGCTTCGGAAATATTTGCCGATGACATCACCATTTTAAATGTATAAAACTCAGTTTGTGATGCTTTAAAATGGGCGATTGATTGAAGTAAATAACATAAGATCTTCCTTGCAACTTGTAACCAATCAAGTTCGGTGTCTCCCAAGGTAACGTTTTGGGTCCAGTCTTATTTTTAATCTTCACTAATGATCTTCCAATATAGATGCTTCGGAAATATTTACCGATGACATCACCATGTTAAATGTATAAAACTCAGTTTGTGATGCTTTAAAATGGGCGAATGACATATTTGTTCGTGCCGAAACATGGTTCACAAGCAATAGGCTTAAACTGAATCGCTGCAAAATGCAACAGATGATACTATATAATCGTCATGATTATAATACCAATAGTTAACATGGTTAAGTTTCTCGGGATGATAATCGATAGTAAATTGAAATGGAAGCAGCACTGTCAAGACACTGTTAGTAAAATTCATAGATCAATATTTGCTATGCGAAAATTGGTTGTTATGGTGCCGTTTGATGTTGCCCGAATTGTTTAAATGTCTTTAATAAACTGCCACTTCTCCTACGGTATTTTATTATGGGACGGCAGTCTAAGTGCTATTGGGGTTTTGCAAGCACAAAAAAGAGTCTTGCGTGTGTTATGTAATGTCCCTTCGCGTGAATCTTGTAGGCCTCTCTTGAAAAAGAATAAAATTTTAACTGTACCTTGTTTGTACATATTTCATTGTTTACTTTATGTCAAGCAAAACATTAGTAAATTAAGAAGAGTATCAAATCGATGATGCTTGAAAATCCATATTATTGTTTTAATTAATTTCTGGATAGTACATATCTAAATTGCTAATGTTCATGAACTTTATATGTAATCTTTTTGTGATGTATATGTACATTTTTTTATAGGGGAAAAATTTTAAGATCGTAGCGCCACGCGGTTTTTTTTGAAACCATTCTAAATCAGATACCACTTGACATTTACTAGTAAATAATAGCGAAAAGTGTATCAAAAAACAACAAAAAATAAATAATTGTTTGGGATTTTCTGATTTTGTTTTAAAATTTTATAATCAAGTAAGTATACACACGTATTGTGAGGACATTTTTTTTAAGTGACATTACTTGTAAATACTACATTTTGTAATCTGGTTTTAAGTTATGGCGGCACAGTTTTCCATTGTCGATTATTTTAACTATATTGGGGGAAATAATAATTCCCGTGTTGTTTACCAAGGGGTAGAAATATACAATGCTAGGCATATAATATTGTGTGGAGTCACTGAAAAAAACAGAGTTCATAAAGATTTATGCATTATGCCTACAGACTTGTGCATTACAAATCCACACACAATAACAGGAATTTTCAAGATATGCGATAATAAATACAAAATTGAAAATATTTTTTGTAGTCACTATCATTAAAATGTAATGAGCAAACTTTGATATAAGGGCTCACTTTTTTTCCAATTTTTAAATCGTTTATCTAAACATCGCGTCGATTCCTAACCTCTTGCTTTCCCAATTTTGTTTCGAACCGTACGGTGTCTGATATTGGTGGAAACAAATGAAACGATATTTCCGGGTTTCTTCTTTTCAATGAATTGCACATAGGCACACAACAATATGTATTATACATTTTTCAATGATTATAATAAAACTTTAAAAACAAACTTCATACAAAACCAATACACAAAACGAAATTTTATCTGTAGTACACAAGTTCATGAAACGGTCACCAGATGGTAGGGTGCTTAGCTGCAAATCCCTATATGTAATTTTCATTAATTACACAGTCCAACAAAATGAAATTTTTGTTTTGGTGCCAGAAAAGTAAGAACTGATTTTGGATATTTTTGATGTGCTAATTCCAAAAATACCTGGCTTTTTTTCGTAGCCGCTCTAGTTTTTGAGATACAAACTAATTGTTTTTACTTTTTTATCTAAAAATGCTAAACTTCCTCCTTGGAAAGTTGATATACAAAATATCCTTGTTTTTTATGTCTTTGGGACAGCAGAGCTAAGGATCAATCCTGGGTTAACAGAAATTGGGCTTTAAGAAATGTCATGATTCAAGAAAAACAAAACTTAATCAAAGAACCTTTGGTTGCGAGAGAAAAAAAGGTATTCCCACTCTTTGTATATCAAGTTGAGGCTGATGAAACAATTTGTGAAGGTTTTAAATCGAGAGGGACTTTGTTTTGGCTACTGCACATGTAAATTTCCTGGGATTCGCACGGAAAAACTGAAAGCCGGAATATTTTATGGTTCTCAGATGAGGCAGCTTATTAAAGATCCACAATTTACCTAATTGAATACCTAATGAGATTGAATATAATGCTTGGTGTTAATTTCTTTAAGTAGTTCAAAATATTCTTGGAAAACATAAGGCAGAGAATTACATAGAATTAGTGGAAAATATGCTTTCCAACTTTAATATTCTCGATTGTTACATGAGCATAAAATTTCATTATCTCTACAACTACTTACATCGGTTACCAGAAAACGTAGATGATTTTAGTGAAGAAAGGGGGATAGATTCCTTCAGGACATTAAAACTATGGAATAACGATAACAAGGAATATGAGATAACCACATGATGGCTGACTACTGTTGGATTCTTCAGCGAGACTATCCTGGTAAACTCCATGCTAGAAAATCGTATAAAAGAAAGTTTTTAAGTGATAAATGATGAATGTATATTAATCTTCTTTGTGAAATAAATACCTTACTTTGTATTTTTTGTTTTTAACTAGCAGTTGGAACAAATAGTAATAGTAATAACGTGAAATATTAAACAATAAGATGATTTTATTTTAAAGGAGGCCAATATAGCGTATCTCAAAAACTGGATCTGATATACCAAATCTGACGGCATTTTTGGATTCTGCACCCAAAAATTACCTAGAAACATTTAAGGGGGTAGACCACAGTAGAATTTTCAAAAAATCGATTTTTTTTTTTTTTTGCTTTAAACTATACCTTATCATCATAGAAATCACGTGGCAAAGTGTCATATAATGAAAAAACTTCTAAGGGTTAAAAATTTTAAAAGTAGCGCGGCTCCTTTTACTGTTTCACTTAAGTACTTTAAACTTTAAACGCGTTTTTCTCGAAATAACGTTTTTAAAACTGGCCGTAAAGATATCTCAAACAATTTTTGTTTGATCAACTTGAAATTTTCACAGCATATTCACAACTAGTGTCTGCTTGGAAGTACGTAGGATTTTTTTTTATATTGAATATTTCAATTGTTATTAACAATTTTCGAGCGTTTTTTTCGGATTTTTTTTCACTTTTTTTTCAAAATGACATCATTTTTGCAAAAATCAATTTAAAAAAAAAATCCTACGTACTTCTCTAGCTGTTATGATGCTTTATCGAAATTTTCTTGGCTGATGATCATAATTTTAAAATTTCAGGAGAAAACCTTACGGCCGCGCAGCTAAGAAAAAAAAAAGCGTCTCTGGAGAACCGCTGGGGAGCCGCCATTTTGTTATTTAAAATTCTGAAAAAATTCACAAAGAATGTCAAATACCTATAGAATATAGAACTTTTTACCGAATTTCGATATCTTGTTTGGTTTTTTAGAAAAAAAAATCCAAAAAATGACTCTTTTTTTTGCCTCTACTGTGGTCTACCCCCTTAAAAAATCGCATGCACCAAAATGCCTGTTGGGCTGTGTTATTTATTGTAACAACGAGACATATTCCATAAATGTAATTTTCATTTTGGAAATAAATACATTATTATTTTTATTTTCTTCAGTTCTTTATTATACTTGTTTATGTAGTTTTTGTGAAAACTATTTGATAATATTTTGACAATTTTTAAAATTTTAGTTATACGAATATGGAAGATCTGGTAATCCTACAAGAAACGTACTGGAAGAATGCTTAGCTGCTTTGGATAATGGAAAATATGGACTCACTTTCTCGTCTGGTTTGGGAGCTACTACAGCAGTTTTATCCTTGCTGAGTGCTGGTGACCACATCATCAGCGGTGACGATATTTACGGCGGTACCAACAGACTGTTCAGTCAAGTTACTGCTCGCTTTGGAATAGAACCATCTTTTATCGACACCACCAAACCAGAAGATGTCGTGGCAGCCATCAGACCTAACACTAAAGTAAGAAAATAAATAGAAAAAATAAAATATTTAAAAAACTACTTTTCATTCTTTAACATAGTTAGATTTCACACAACAAATATTAAAACATTAATTATTTTTAGGGTTTTGTAGGTATGACCAAAAAGGTCTGTCTGTCTGTAGGTCTGTCTGTCTGTCTGTCTGTTCGGTAAAAATTGTAGCCAAACGGCTAAACCTAGACAGTTGAAATTTGGCATGCTTATACAACTCTTTGACCCGCATATAGGAAATATACTAAAACATCTAAAAAACATATCCCCCTAAAAATATAAACAAAAATGTGCTCATCGAAAACAAAAATATTTTTTTTAAAATTCTGAGTAGGATTTTAAATGAAAGCCCTTAGTACGTGGATTAACTCAAATTTATTTTTGCAAAATAAATTATTTTGATGCGATTATTGCCAAAATTCTGCAAAAAAAAAAAATTGTCCCACACCCTGTAGCCCAGATGGTTTAAACTAAAAATCTAAAAATATTCTAAGTAATGTATATTGGTGTGAACGGAAATAGTACAACAGGAATTTTTGATCAGATTATGTTTTCGGAAAATAACGCATTTTTTGTGGGTTTTGGTTCACAAAGTACAAAAGTTATACCAATGTAAGACACCCACATGCAAGGCGTACGATAGCGTAGTGGTTAGAGCACTGGTGTCGTAAGCTAAAATTCTCTGGAAACGAAGGGTTTCGAGTACGGAGCGAATTTTATTTTTTCTGTTTTTTTTTTTTGCATTTTTATTATGTTGAAATTATTTTGTCAAAATTCTAGTTATATTTTGACAAATGTTGCATTTAATTTTTAAGAGCGTAAATTTAATAACCAGTCTTATTATATGATTAACAGACGATAAATTATTTTAAAAATATCGTTCATTTTGCTGTGATTACTACAAAGTAAAATTAGTCCTACACACTCAGCATGCCGCCTTCAATTATTATATACCTGCGAAACCCTGAAATGTGTGAATATTCACACTTCACATACATTTTTTATATTTTCAGATGCTTTGGATAGAAACACCATCAAATCCAACTTTAAAAGTTTCCGATATTAAGAAAATGTCGGAAATTTGCAAAAAACACAAAATTATATTATGTGTTGATAATTCTTTCTTGACGCCATATTTCCAAAGGCCTTTAGATTTGGGGGCCGACCTGGTCCTCTATTCTCTCACAAAATATATGAATGGACATTCAGACATCGTCATGGGAGCTGTCGTCACGAGTGATGAAGATTTAAATAACCGCATAAGATTTCTCCAAAACGGTAAGGCAAGGAACATGGTGGCGTAATATTAACTTTACGCACGACTAGACCAAAACTGTTTACATCTTATTTACCATAAGGAAATAAGGTCCAATTACACCTCCTGATAAAATTCCACACCACACTGTGTCTATAAGACTACGTAATGGACGCTGATGAACCACTTGTGGATTTTAAGCGCACCAATAGGGTTTACTTTGTTTGCTAAGATATCCACTGAGTTAATTTTTTAAGAGATCATTATTGAAGACTTTTCGTTTTAATAATAACTAATTGTTGAGTTATTCAATGCCCCATAACAAATTTGTCACGCCTACACTGTTCGACTATCGAGTATGAACTATTAAAATTGAACCAGACTAAAATGGCGGCCGTAAATATCCATATTACTGTGGCGTCACATACTGTGCTGCTATCTGACAACAGTTTTCTTTGCATTTTTTTGCTGATTTAAAATACTTGTGTAATATAAAATACAAGCTTAGAATTAAGTGTTATTACTTTGTTGTTGTCATAAGTTTATATTGTTATATAAAGCTTGTAGTAGACATTATTTTATTTTTCCATAGCCAACCCTTATGTAATTTATTTTGGAACTCATGGTATTATTGATAATGTTTTTATAAACATATAAATAAGGATTCGAAGATATATTTATTAGACCGGGAGCTCATGACAGTTTTTGGTCTCCGATTTCATACAGCATGCCTTTTGGAGGAGAGAATATTTACCCTGTGACAACAAAAAAGGGATGGTACTAAACCCCTGCACGCTTTCCGGTCATAGGGAAAATTGCATTTCCACTTAAACACAAAATTTTTGTGCTTTTCTCTGATTTAATATTGCTTGCCCTTTTGTCAAAAGAAAGTTATAACAAATTTAAAGTCTTTTAAATATATGCATGCGATTCGGAGGGTCCCAAAGGGCTCAAACGGTCATGTGATCTTGTAATAAAAAAATATGATTTTCCGCGTTTTCATACAGCATCCCTATAATTAAAAGACTTTAAATTTGTTATAACTTTCTTTTGACAAAAGGGCAAGCAATATTAAATCAGAGAAAAACACAAAAATTTTGTGCAAGTGGAAATGCAATTTTCACTATGATCGGAAAGCGTGCAGGGGTTTAGTACCATCCCTTTTTTGTTGTCACAGGGTAAATATTCTCTCCTCCAAAAGGCATGCTGTATGAAATCGGAGACCAAAAATGTCTTGAGCTCCCGGTCTATATAGGTTACGTTTTTAAATAATAACAAAATCGAAATATTTTAAATATTTATTTAATTAATTAATATTTTGCTTTAGAATACGTAATGGTGTATTGTATTGCTCCAAATTGCAAGCATTACAGCCCTATTGATAATTGAAAATTATTGATTTTTCTGAAAGATGAAAACGAAAAACAATAATGGATAAACTGTATATTATGCAACGAGTATGGAATGACTATTCCATGAAAGTGTCATATTATTCGTTTTCGACGACTTTTACTTTATTACTTATTTAATTTTTACTCAGTTCCCTTTAAAAACTAAAAATAATTTGACAGTTGCTTTCAACATATTTATTACGTTGTCTAGCAACGTTCATGTACGTGTCGTACGGAATGTAAATTCAGTGAAAATAACAATACTTGCCTCAGCTGATTAACTGACTGACCAAGAACAACTCTATTAAATAATATATTTGCAAAATTCGACAACTTTAACTGTATTATATAATTTTAACCCGGTTTCCTTTACAAACTAACAATAATTTGACATATGCTTTCAACCTATTTATTGTGTTGCCTAGCAACGGTCGGCCATTGCTGCTTGAACCTGTCAAAGGCGTATCATACTAGAACGCTATCCAAGTCTTATTTTTGTAGGTTTTTTTTCAGGATCCAAGTCTTCAGGTCTTGACATATCACACGGTATTTGAATATTAGTTAAGACTTGGAAATTGTTTGTTTACCCATGCGCACATCGTGATATTATGACAGTTGACAGTTATATTTTGACATAAACAAAAGACAAAGACGCGTCAGCTGTAAGACCTGGGTAAAGAAACCGAGAAATTGTATCCTGTTTCATTTGCCTGGTCTTCAAAACCTAGGTTTTTTCTTCATACTATCACACGCACAAGACTTCGATTCGAATGCAAAGACTTTAATTTTCCAAGTTTAGACTTGAATAATAACTCTAGTGTGATAAGGCCTTTATGTAATGAGCTCAACCTGTTACGTAATGAGCTCATTACGTAATCATTCACATCAATGTTTGTTTATTTATTTTTAGCAATGGGAATCGTTCCGTCGCCTTTTGATTGTTATCAAGTTAATCGTAGCTTGAAAACTCTTGCAATCCGAATGAAACAGCACAGAATCAATGGACTGGCTGTCGCTAAGTTTTTGGAAAATCATCCCAACTGTGAGAAAGTAATACATCCTGGTAAGTACTAGATTTAAGGCTAGAATTCAAGTTCACAGTTAATGTATAGTAAGGGTAAAACCAGTTCGTGTTGTGGGTTTGTAACTTATAGGTACCAATTATAAAGGTGTCTCAAAAGAAATTTTATATTTATTTAGCTTACTGCGTGAACGCAACGTATCCGAGGGGCGCGGGGGTTATGTCAATCGGTAGCCTGGCTCTTGGGAATTTAGTCGCTATGGAGCGTTTCTCGGGAGCAGACCGCGCGTTATGCGTGCGAGAGTTTTACAAAAACGGTGATTCGGCGACTGTAGCGCGTAGAAAATTCTGCAGTATTCGAGGTTTTCGCCACTTAAATGATGCGCCAAGCATTCCTCTCATTCGACATTGGGTTAAAAAGTTTGAAGAGACTGGTACAACGCTGGATAAATCAAAATCCGGGCGACCTAGGTCATCAAGAACGGTAGAAAAAGTGGAGAATGTTAATCAGTCTGTTCGTGACGACCCGAACCTTTCAATTCGGAAGCGCGCAAGTGCTTTAAATGTGCATAGATCATCATTACATCGCATTATGCACAAAGACCTAAAGCTGCACCCCTACAAAATTCAATTGGTGCAAGAATTAAAGCCCCAAGATGCCAGTCAGAGGCTTAATTTCGTAAATCAGGTGATTGAGCGATTTTCAACGTTTACCAACATTTTGTTTTCGGATGAAGCTCATTTTCATCTTAATGGCCACGTAAATAAGCAGAACTGCCGCTACTGGAGTGCAACGAATCCGAAACGCAAACATCAGAAACCCCTACATTTGCCTAAAGTGACCGTATGGGCTGCGATGTCGGCGCGAGGAATTATCGGCCCTTACTTTTTTGAAGACGAAAGGGGTCGTGCAGTTACAGTGAATTCAGAGCGTTATGTGGAGATGTTAGACAACTTCTTGGTACCTGAACTGCAAAACTTTCCTGGCTATAACCAAAGAACATGGTTCCAACAGGACGGAGCAACTTCACACACGTCCAATATGTCTCTGCCACGTGTTCGTGAAATTTTCTCAGGCAAATTGATCTCCCGGAGAGGTGACATAAATTGGCCTCCACGCAGTCCAGATTTAACCCCTATGGACTTTTTCCTATGGGGTTATCTTAAATCTAAAGTTTACGCCAATAAACCGACTTCACTGGCGCATTTGAAAGAAAATATCCGTCACGAAATGGCAGTCATCCCTGAGTCCACCTGCCGAGACGTCATAAGTAATTTTACTGTTCGATTAAATGAGTGCCGATAACGCGAGGGTCTACATTTAGACGATATTATTTTTAAGAAATAAATCCCCAAAATGTGTATTTTAATAATTAATAAAAAAAATTTCTATATACGGCTTACTTTTTTTTTAATCGATCCACTAAATATAAAATTTCTTTTGAGACAGCTTGTATTAGTTTTAATTGCACTTATCTCGTGCGAATAACGGCTATTCTGCTAGTTCTTTATAAATTGCCGGCTTGTTTGATATTGCTAATATTAAGTTGACCTAATATTGTTTTAATATTTTAATTATTGGTTAATTGTTGTCTTTTAGGTTTGCCGTCTCATCCGCATTATGAGTTATTTAAGAAACAGTGCTCAGGTCATAGTGGCATGGTCACATTTTATCTAAAAGGAGGACTTGAACAATCCAAAAAATTCTTAAAATCTCTCAAAATATTCACCTTGGCAGAAAGTTTGGGAGGTTTCGAGAGTTTAGCTGAATTACCGTAAGTTTTTACTTTGAGGATTACTTTCAAAAGTTACATGGTTCATAAAGACGGGTAAACACCACAATTACTGATTTACAATATTCGGAATTAGTCTTTTTAACACGAATCAACTGTTGATAAGCGTGATGTCGGTTTATCGATCTGTGGATAAGGCGAAGCGGAAATTCGATTGAACGGATTTTTAAAAAATATCATATTAGGTGTACCAGAAAGTTTTTTCGTTTTTATTATTAGTGCAGTATTCGAACTAGTCACGACTTATTCGCTGAATTAAACAGACGTCTTTTGCGTTTTGATTAAACTCTGTAATCTTGAGTACCTAATTATTGTTTTCGTTTCATTTTAAACCCTTGCATTTTAAAAGGGCGGAAGAATTTTCATCAAAACATTTTTTATGCTGTTTTTTAGGGTTTTGTAGGTATGACCAAAAAACCCTTATACCGTCATTTTGTCGTCTGTCTGTCTGTCTGTCTGTCTGTCAGTCTGTCTGTCTGTCTGTCTGTCTGTCTGTCAGTCTGTCTGTCTGTTCGGTAAAAATTGTAGCCAAACGGCTAAACCTAGAGAGTTGAAATTTTGCATGCTTATACAACTCTTTGACCCGCACATAGGAAAAATACTAAAACATCTAAAAAACATATCCCCCTAAAAATATAAACAAATATGTGCTCATCGAAAAAAAAATATATTTTTTTATAATTCTGAGTAGGGTATCAAATGAAAGCCCTTGGTACGTGGATTAACGATCAAAATTTATTTTTGCAAAATAAATTATTTTGAAGCGATTTTTGCCAAAATTATGCAAATTTTTTTTTGTCCCACACCTGTAGCCCAGATGGTTTAAACTAAAATTCTGAAAAAATTCTAAGTAATGTACATTGGTGTGAACCGGAATAGTACAACAGGAATTTTTAATCAGATTATGTTTTTGGAGAAAAACCCATTTTTTGTGATTTTTGGCTAATAATGTACACAAGTTATAGCTTTGTAACACGCCGCACTGGAACATGTATGCTGGTGTAGTGGTATTAGTCGTTGATTTTTCAACCAAGTAACCCGATCCGAAAGGGATCGAACCCTGTGAGAAGAGACTATATTATTTTTTTTTTTTAAATTTTTATATTGTTTAAATTATTTTTTCAAAATTCTAGTTATATTTTGGCAAATGTTGCATTTAATTTTTAAAAGCGTAAATTTAATAACCAGTGGAAATTGTTTAAATTATAATTTAATTCTGTTTCAATGTACACGAAATCAGAGGGACGGAACTTATAACAACCAATGGAAGCCATAGGCGCAATTTTTAAAATTCTTAATGAACCTTGCTATATAAAAAACAAAAAAAATACTGCACATATTTAGAAACCTAAATAATGGTATTAGGCGTTCGAATTAAAATTAACAAAAAAAATATTTTAATATAAAATTTATTTTCGCATCCAAAATAATCATCATTCACTTACTAAATACCTGCAAAACCCTAAAATGTGTGAAAATTCACACTTCACATAAATTTTTTTATACGTCATTTGACGTCACTTGATATTTTTGTGACATTTTTATCTATTTTGACGGGAAATTATAAGTACGTATCATGAAATTCTCAACGTAATATTACACCTTATTAACTTTTTCAATTATATTTTTTCTGTAAGTATTTTGTTTAAATACTTTGTGTGACGGTTAGTTTTGTGGTGGACACAGCTGATTTTTTACAATTTAAAATTTCCTGATAGATAAAAATGCATTACAAAATGTGTTTAATAGATTGTTACTAATTTTATTTTAGATTGTTAGTTTTGTATGACAAATTTGTGAGAACTGTGGTGTCTACCATAGCCTTAAGAGATACATTGTTAAATCCAGAGCCGTCTTAACAGCATTGTAAAATGCTATGGAAAAAGCAATGCAATGTTTTATTTTATTTAATTATTTATTATAATCTATTCCAAAAGTTTAAGCGGAACTAAATAGAATTTTAAGTTACTTAAGTTGTCAAGAGCTCACTTTTTAACTACTGAAAACGGCTTTTGTTAAAGAAAATGGTCAAAAGTCCCACTCAATAGACCATATTAGTGTGTTATCACATACATGTGCTGCCATCTGAGAGCTGAGTCCTTCGGAAGTTTTTGACTGGTTTAAAATACATGTAACATTACTTTTGTTACCTTAATTTTATAAATATCTTCAATTTTGGAGCAAAAAATATGTAATTTTGATAATTATATACTAATATATACAGTCCAGATACTTTATATTATAGAATAATGATTTTATAAATACATAAATAAGGATTCGAAGATATATTTATAGGTTACGTTTTTAAATAATATGAAAATCGAAATATCTTTAGTATTTATTTAATTAACACTAAGTAAACATTAATATTTTGTTTTAGAATGCACAATGGTGTATTGTTTTGCTCCAAATTGAACCATTACAGCTACATTCTTAATTGCAATTTTTTTCGTTTTTTGACAGAGGAAAATGAAAAACAAGAATTGATAAAATAAAAACAACATATTGTTCTTTCAAACCATTTAGATATGGCATACACACTTATTGCTATAGTGCGTTCGAAGGTGAGTTTGCAGTATAGCTCTTATGAAAAATGGGAGCGGTGTCGCCAAATGTTGTAAAAGTGTCAAATGTGTCAATTATAATAATATGAAAAACTTGTATGATTTACAAAAATCAAAATAATCAAAATAACACTCAACAAAAGCAAATGGCTATTTGTAGAATACTACGTCTTCACAGATCAGCGCGTTTTAGAGCTGGCAACGTCGACAAGCAAGAGAAGGATAGTGTCATTGTGTAAACCCATTAGAGAGTATGAAAAAGAACTACTCCATATGCCCTGTACTGCAAACTCACCTTTGAACGCACTATATGTTACTTGCCATAATAACGATTATTAACATAAAATTTTCAAAATTAACCTGCAAAATAATATTGTTCTGCAAAAATAATCACATATTAAATTGTAATGTATAAAATAAGAATTTTAATAAGTAAATATTGACTTGTAGTTTTGATGTGAATCATTCTTTTACTTTGAAAACTTAATTTATATTTCCAAAATACAATTTAACAAAAAAAACAACATGCTAAATTCAAATAAAAGGAATCCAACTGCGAGGCGGCAGCACTGAATCCCATTTTGTGACGTAGATACTAATATGGTCTATCTGTAGAAGTTCAATTCAAAATCTAGTTCCGCTTAAACCAAAGAAACAGACTTTATGTTTATTTTATATTGAAATATTTTTTAGATCTGTGATGACCCATGCTTCTGTTCCTCCAGATCAAAGAGTAAAACTTGGAATTGCAGATAATCTTATCAGATTATCGGTCGGATTAGAAGATCCAGAAGATTTAACAGCAGATTTAAAACAAGCTTTGGAATCTATATAATGCCATGTCTTGCCATGTTTGATTTTCAGAGAGCGGACATTTTAGATTGTAATACGTCTTTAATAGCTTGATTGCAAAAAACAATGCTGGAGACCATAATTCTTTCTAATTTTATAGGATTAAAATGTATTACCACCTAAACTGTCCGCTCTCTGTTGATGATAAATTAATAAAGATTTTAAAAAAATATTATTTATTTCTAACCATTGTAAAATAAAATTTCGGTTAACGGTATTTTGTTAAACGCTGTTTCCTTATAACATGTTTTATTTGAAGTAGTTTTTTTAATCCATTCATTAATGTCATTTTATAGTTATTTTGAATGAAGTTTACTACAAAGTACTACATTTGCTTTAGCACAGGATTTCCCAAATGGTGAGTCGCGACCACGTACCGGGTCGCGGTAAGCGAAATGCCGGGTCGCATAAAAACTCGCGAAACCAAGGTGTTTTTCGAAACCGATTGGAAGTAGAACGGAATCTAAGGATAAAGCTATCATAGTTTTCTCCTAATCTGAAATTATTAGTAAAAAATAAACAGCACCACACTTCTCATTAATAATTTATTGGTTCTCATTAATAATTTTTGTTTAATTTCTACAAATTTTTGTAACGATTAATGCTTTTTTATTGTAATTATTATGTGAATAAATGAAAACTGTATGGACATCCATATGTTTTAGCTTACCTATGGGCGGAAAAATTTTAGTTGGTCACGAAGGTCATAATGCCCGGGGGGGACACCTTAGCCCTCCAAATGAACCCGTAAATAAAACAATTAACCTGTATAAAATTCTCGAGAGATAACTCCATTATACTTCCAATAGTAATTTTCATCCCTTTCTGAGATCTCAGAATTATCATTGATAGCCCAAAAGTCATCCTATTATGACCTCTGTCCTCCCATTTTACCATATAGGCCGTGTCTCCAACGCTATAGCTCTGAAATTTTAACAAATCCTCAATCAAAATGTATGACTATTTATATAAAGATACAAAGTAACAAAATATAAACTATTTTAGATCATGTAGTACCAAGTAACTTCCAAATTTAACGTTATACCTCATCTTCAATAATAAAAAAACAGTGTATTAGGCCCGGTAGTTCAATTTCAACCACCTGTATACTATTGATAAAATATTAATATATGTGTTTATTCTCATAAAGAATTATTTTAAGCAATTCTGTTCCTTATTTATTAATTGTTAATGACTATATTTCTTAATTAGCTTTATCAGGATTAACCATCTTGATATGTAGTGATACGTGATTTTTGCAAGTGGCGTCTTCATTTCTTTCTGACGTTTTTAGTTTTTTTTAAGTAATAAAAGTGCAGAAAATACTTGAAATAGTGTGTTATAGTGTGGACTTTAGTGTTTGGACTCCATGCAGACCAAAATTGGAGCGACTGGAAAGGTATTTATAGAAATTTTTGTTAATTTTATAATGTAAGTCATTGTTATGTAGAATGTGCTTATATGGACAATATAGAAACACATACATACATGCATACACTATCGGCTATAACTAGAGAAACAAAACTATTTTTTAAATAATTTTCATAAATCCCGATTATTGACTAAATGAATATTTAATTATATTGGTATAGCAACAACAATTTATAAATTAGAACCTGCTCTTAAAAATATTTGTTGTACTGGTACAATAAATAAAATAATTAACTTTCTGCTGCAGTAGACCATCTGCATATTTCTTTTGTAAGACTTAATAATAAAACAATTTTTTGTGGTTAAATTTTTTCCTTTGCCCTAGCTCCCGTTCTTTCCAATATATATATATATATATAATCAACATGCCAGAAAAGGTTGAGAAACACTGCGCTACTGTACCCATCCCTACGACATGTGTGACGGTATAACGGTTTCTTACCTACAAAAATCTAGAAATATATTTCAAAAAAACTTTTGAAAATTCGAGGGTACGGGATATTTAAGAAAATACTTTATTTTTTTCTGTACAATCATCTTAAACATATTGGTTTTATTTTAAAATATATATAAAAATTTAAGAAAATTAACATATTTTTGCAAAAATAAATAATGTAAAATAAATATTATTTAACAATAATACTGTACAATAAAAGTGGCTATATATGTATTAGGGATGATCATAAAAATGTCATAACCGGGGATATGGATACGGATATAAATGTTCTGTTAACATTTTTTAATAAAATTGGTTTTAAAATCATAGTCTACAAAATAAATATGACTTTTTTCATATTAATGTTAATTTAAATACTCCTTTTGTCCGAAAATATGGTATCCATATTGATTTTTTTCTTGTCCGAAAATACGATATAGATTTACAATTTTAATTAATTAAAATGATTTTATTTATGAAATAGTTACAAATATCTAGTAAAACGAAGAGTAATACAAAAAGTTTTAATTTAACAAGGACATGGCTGTCTCCACAGCTTGTATAGAACATGATAAGGTTGTTTGTAATCGTCCCTTACGATTAAGTTTTGCCTTATTAATGTACGGAATCTTATAGGAATTACCTCCTTTTGCTAACATGGTTGCTTCTAGACAGGTTCGCAATGTCAAAAAAAAAAACATTATCAAGGGTTTGTATGTTTAATGCATTAAATGCATTTTGTACGACTTCGATTAGTTCGTCAATTGTATTCGATGAAACTGTATGTTGTAAGGTTTGTTTAGAATTGAAAAGTCGATTTAGGTAACAACATTGTAAGGAGTAAGCTTTGGAAATAACTGCTATACAGTGTTATAACCTGTAATATAACCTGATATTCGAGACGAAATACTTTGAATGCTGCAGCTGAAATTCATGTTAATTTTTTAATCTTAAAGAATGCGACAACGTAGGGCAGCCACGAATGTTTCAGCCGCCCGTGTGCAAACATAAATTAAACCACTCTCTATTAGAATCGAACCCAAATGCGTCCTGTGCAACCTTTTATATATTTTCTCTACTAGTAGGATTTAATTAAAGGTTGAACCAAATTGGACTCCGGGATTTGAACTGCGCGCCATTTTCGTTCAGTGAATGTTGGAAGTTTTCATTTTTACAATTGGTATCTAAATACATTGCAAATTCATAATGTCGCCGTATACTGTGCAGCAACGCATAAACATCGTGCAAGATTATTATGAAAACAGGCGATCAGTTACGATTACGCGAAGAAAACTTCGACCACTTTTTCGATACAAATGGTATGCTTATTAATACACCAAGAGTTCCCTAATAACGCAGAGGTTGTTCAGGTGAAAATATTGCTCGTATATGTGATAGTGTGCAAGAAGAACCTAACACGTCAATTCACAGCAATTGAATCTTTCATATCAACGAATTTAAAAAAAGACCTGTATTTAAAGGCGTATAAAATTTAACTGACGCAAAAACTGAAAGCAGCAGACCACTAGAAACGCCGTACATTTGTGAACTGGGTTTTAGAAAACACAGAAGTTGATGCTGATTTAATCAAACCAAATTTTCTGGTCATATTGTCTTTCAGAGGGGTGACATCAATTGGCCAGCGAGGTCTTGCGATCTAACCCCATTAGACTTTTTTCTCTTAGGCTATTTGAAGGAAAGGGTCTATGTCAACAAGCCTGCTACGATTCCAGAACTAAAGAATATCAGACGTGCAATTGCTGAAATCGAACCGCATTTATTGGAATCGATTACGGAAAACTTCGCTAAAAGAATGGTATCATGTCAGCGGAGTCGTGCAGGGCATTTGGCCGACATCATATTTCATAAATAATTGCCAAGTCTGTACTTGCGCTAACAACAATAAAATTCGGATTTTTCCAATATGTTTTTATCCAAAAAACAAATCCTAGAGTCCAAATTGGATCACCCTTTAGAATCCACACCAAATGCCCCCCTTTGATGATCCGCCCCCTTTGATGATCCGCCCGTGTGCGGTGCATATCTAGAACCACAGTACGCGGTCACCCTGGACACCGTATTTAACCGTACTGAATTGTGTAGCCAGGTCGCAACTGATCATTTTGAACGGTGTGATTTTAATTATTGCTTGGTTATTATTTTAATTTCTTAGAGAAAAATTAAATTTACATTCAAAATTCTGAAGGGAAAGAGCTATGACGTGCTGTGTTGATGTCAATAAAACGCCAACAATCTTCAGAGATTTTTTCTTAAGGAATTTCTTCGTAAATTGGCATAACTTCAGGCTCGGAGTAGTAATTATAATCGACTTCTTGCTGTTTATCTGAAAAAAAGACAACAGATAAGATATACAAAATAATCACTCTGTCGTTTTAATCATCTATTTCAGTGGTATTCAACTTGTGTTCCGCGGAACCCTGGGGTTCGGCAACTTTAATTAAATGGTTTTATTTTGTTTTTATCGACCGCCAACATATCGTCGGCTGAAAATAATAAGGTTGTATGTGAAATTTTTTGTCAAATGCACTTTTCAATACTATAGAGTTGTATGTCACGTAACCTACTTGTTCCAATAATTTCCATAAGATAGCATTACCGGTGTCGGAGAAAAAAGCAGAAAACCATAGTTGTATGTCTTAAAAGATAAAAAACTTATAAAACATAGTTGTATGTTAAAACATACACCCTTGTATTTTAAATGTTTTTTTTTTTTTTTTAATTCATAATTTATGGTTGTATGTTTGACATACAACATCTTTTATGTTAAATATAAAACATCTTTTTCGGGCACCTGGGTTACAAAAAATATTAAAAAGAATAAAACAAGGTCTTGAAGACTTGTTAAATATATTTAGAGACATTAAGGTTTCTACAAATAAAAATCCGTTACCAGAAAACAAGGTAATCGCTTTAAAATCTATGTTGTATTGGATGCCTACTATGGATAAATCTTATTATGAAAATATATTTCCAAGAAAGTAAATCTCAAGAAAATTATAAAAATACAATTTATTTCGTTTAATTTTTTTTATTTCGAATGTTTCAGTTTCAGTTCAAATTATCTTAATTTATCTTAATTTTTTGTAAGATTAATGTTTAATTTGTTATTATTTTGCAAGCATATTGTTTAATTTGTGTTATTTAATCAAATAAAAATTTAATACGTGACTAACATTTCTTTAACCTTTTTTGGTACATTTTTAACAATTTTCAGAAACCTAAAAACTGAAGCTTTACGTATAAACTGAATTTCCCCCCGATATTACTTTGAACTACAAAGCTGTATGTAACGTTAAGGTACTAAGTTTCGTGTTTTTCTTGACCACAAAGTTGTATGTTCATTTTTCAAATTGTTAAAATGGTATTATTCAAATTTTTTTTTTTTCAAAATAATGCGTTAATGACAATAACATATCAATATATAGTTATTAAAAAATTTCTTCCTTGTATTGTAACCTTATATTGGTTTTTTCCATGTCAAAATTTTTGAAGCTTGTTTTCTCAAATGTAATACACTTCGACATACAACCTTATTATTTACAGCCGACGATATATAAGGGAGGTATTGTGATCATATGGATTTTGACATTTCGAGATTTCGATGGATCTCCACAAACTGAGGTCCCTACATAACTTTTTGAATATTTTTAGCATGATGTCTGTCGGTCTGTCTGTCTATCTGTCTGTCTGTCTGTCGATCCGTGTACAAGTGCAAAGCAAATTCGGTTAAAAGGATTTTTATGATACTTCATATTTAAGTTTTTGGCATCAATGGCACGAGCTGATCAACTTTTGTTAAAATCGGTTAACTAGAAATGGGAGTTTACTCGTATCGGTTTTAAGATTTTTGCGAATATTTCATAACAGAGAAATATTTCGAAAAATTTTATTTTACAAAAGTTGCTATAAAAGCAATAACTAATAACTTTTATTTGAGACATTTTTTGATAAAGCAGCATAAATTAAACAAGTACTTTGTCGGTCGTGTGGTGGCCACAGCTGATTTTTTTTTAATGACTCTGGTTATCCATTAATTTATACTAATTTACGCAACATTTTCCCCTATTAATTTTTGTTTGTTATAAAAATTATTCAAAATAATTTTTCGTGTTACTCAGAGCAGTTCTACGATATCAACGGCTGGTTAGGGATTCAAGAGGACAGAATTGCGTTATTACTCCTCCAGAACCATTTTCTAAGCTAACCTATTTTCGAAGTGCCGTCCGTATATGTGTGTGTCTGTGATAACTCAAAAACGGTTTAACTTAAAGAGTTACTAAGTACTCGTTCTGGTACTAAAAAATTCTCCTAATGATTGGGAAGAACCCTATTGTTTTTTATTAAAATCCGAAACCGGAAACGGAAGTTATTAAACTTTAAAGTTTAAAAAAATTCGTAACTAGTAAACCAAGCCTTGGACAAAAAAATGTATAGGACATAATTTGATGTATTTTCGAAGATTTACCTAAATATTTTTTTAAATGAAAAAAAAAATGTATTTTTTTATTATTGTTTTAGGGTTTTGTAAGTATGACCAAAAAACCCTTATACCGTCATTTTGTCGTCTGTCTGTCTGTCTGTCTGTCTGTCTGTCTGTCTGTCTGTCTGTCTGTCTGTCTGTCTGTCTGTCTGTCTGTCTGTCTGTCTGTCTGTCTGTCTGTTTGTCTGTCTGTCTGTCTGTCTGTTCGGTAAAAATTGTAGCCAAACGGCTAAACCTAGAGAGTTGAAATTTGGCATGCTTATACAACTCTTTGACCCGCACATAGGAAAAATACTAAAACATCTAAAAAACATACCCCCCTAAAAATATAAACAAATATGTGCTCATCGAAAACAAAAATATTTTTTTTAAATTCTGAGTAGGGTATCAAATGAAAGCCCTTAGTACGTGGATTAACGATCAAATTTTTATTTTTGCAAAATAAATTATTTTGATGCGATTTTTGCCAAAATTGTGCAAAAAAAAATTTGTCCCACACCCTGTAGCCCAAATGGTTTAAACTAAAAATCTAAAAAAATTCTAAGTAATGTATATTGGAGTGAACCGAAATAGTATAATAGGAATTTTTTATCAGATTATGTTTTCGGAAAACAACGCATTTTTTGTGGTTTTTGGTTCACAAAGTACAAAAGTTATACCAATGTAAGACACTCACATGCAAGGCGTGCGATAGCGTAATGGGTTAGAGCACTGGTGTCGTAAGCTAAAATGCGCTGGAACGAAGGGTTTCGAGTTCGAGTACGGAGTGAATTTTATTTTTTGTTTTTTTTTTCATTTTTAATATGTTGAAATTATTTTGTCAAAATTCTAGTTATATTTTGACAAATGTTGTATTTAATGTTTAAGAGCGTAAATTTAATAACCAGTCTTATTATATGATTAACAGACGATAAATTATTTTAAAAATATCGTTCATTTTGCCGTGATTACTACCAAGTAAATTTTGTCCCACACACTCAGCATACCGCCTTCACTTATTATATACCTGCAAAACCCTGAAATGTGTGAATATTCACACTTCACATCATTTTTTTATGAGAGGGCAAGTCTAGCGGAGGTCTCCCTTCGCCACTGGTTTATCTTTGTGAGTATAACTCTGCTGTGAAGTAACGCGCCCTTATTTCAACGATTTACCTGCAATTCTGCGGTAGATAAATCCGCACACATTCATTGTTAACTCAGCAGAACCGTTTATTAGTCACCATGTGTGGCGGGTCCTACGGTCTTGGTCGTAGACCTATGAGACGCCGCGACGCCTGCGTCTCTCGTACGAAACCAGCGCAACGGGCGCCACAGGGAGTGAGGACCTTTGTTTTGCTCATTATTCGGATTTGGCGAGTGATTTAGTATATTTGCCAAGGACGCCAAAAATATTGCTACGGTTCTGCTTGTAGCACTACAATAGAGGATTGAGATTTTTATCGTAATTATGACCTTACCATGTTGGCTGTTGTGACTTCTTCCTTTTTGTATTGCTGATTCATTAATTTCACAATATCCCTCATCATTTTCCTCGTTTCTTTGGTTGCTTGCCTCAAAAGTGACGTAATAGTTATTTTCCATAGATTCAGAGTTGATTCTTTTGTTTTTGACGTAACAAAACACAATAAAGGCCACAGTGAGAATCACTAGAATGACGACTACAGGAATAATAATATAAATAATATTCACATTATTCTCAAGAACGACGTTATCATCAGAAATCTCATGTTCCTTAGTTATTTCTAGATTTATAACATCAAAGGCTTCACCATACTCATTGGTGGCTGTACACCTGAAACACAAGAACAACAATGTATTCAAACCAATTCTGCGACTTAATTACCATGATCATAGTGGGTGCATTTTGTTATGCTAATAGGGGATACGCATAAAATTTGTATTTCCTTAAAACTACATTATTTTGATATGTTAATGTTAGTTATGTCACCTAACAAAACAAAAATTACATTTTAATTAATATTATAGCCAAATTTTTGAATTAAATTATTGTAAATTTGAAATGAGCCGACCACGGAGCGAAGGTTGCCGAGTAAAAACGACTGAGTATGACGTCAAACGATAGGGGTTTCACGTCACAGATACAGCTACAACATAATCTTTACACGTGTGTGTATTGTATTGTTCGAGAGTTTTGTATTTGTTTTTAAATAATTTTTCACGCATTTATTATTAAAATGGCAGATAAAGATTTTGTTAGGGCTCAGAGTGATAATTTACCCAACATTGATGCATTTATGCTCATGGAATATATGAAAAATAATGAATGCTACAGTGCTGAAGAAATACGTGGTGTCAAAGCAGACCTGTAAGTAATTTTTACTTTATATTCTATAACTTTATGTAAACAAACGCTGCAACTCTGTAAAATGTAAATATTTATGTAATTTAGATGTCAGAATTTTACTACATTGTTTACATGAAGTTACAAAACGTTAGAGGCATAATTGAAATACTGCAATATAAGTTATCTATTTTAATATAAAATTTAATTCGGTAAACATGTATAAATTGTTTTTATAGAATTAAACTTTATTTTAATTAAAATCACTCTAACTTTACATAACCTATAAAAGTTATACAAACAAATAAGTTCACAACAGACTATGTACGCCGGTAAGCTAGTAGTATCATGCGTCAGTTAGAAGGGGTATGACGTCACACGTCGTTTTCGCGCGCTACATACATTTATGATTTTTTTAAGCCTTCAAATTACAAAAAAAAAAATACAAAAAAACTGTTTTTTATGTTTATATGCAACAAGAGGAATATAATAAAAAAAATTTAAAATCATGCCTATTCCCTATTCTGGTTTCGGTTCAATCAGAATACGCGTTTTGTTGGGACAATATTCTCATTCTATTCATTTTACTCATTCGATGATTTGAGGTCTAACGACTGTAATGAATAAGTGTAATGGGGATGAAAAGTAATATTTGAATGCAATTGTTCCCATTTGGTTTTTTAATGTATTAGTATTAAATCTTGGTATTACTGCTTCAAAATAATTTTTACATTTAGGTATTTTCTCATTTTGAGTCCTAAAATGGACTGCCAACATAGCGTTTGATCTGGCAACATTTGAATCGCGGGAGGGGCTGCAGGTGACCATGTGATACACCTTCAGTACGAGTTTGAACTCGCTAGAGTAATTTTGTTGTCCGTAGCGATTTTTTTCGTGAAACGGTTTTAATTTTTGGGGTTTTTCCGCCATAACTCTCCAAATATTTATCCAATAAAAAAAATGAATTTAGATAAAAGATTTGTCTTCTTATTCTTAACAATATTTTATAAGTTTTTGCTGTTAAGTCAATAATAAGGGAGTAATTTAAAGGGTCCCTTACCTTGACTACAAAACGAACTGATAAAAAAATTATTTCTTTATCTACCAATAACCCCTTTCTGTCATCGGAGAAAATTTTGGGCCTTTTGCCACAAATGGATCAAGAAAACATCTCAACAAGAACTATTCGCAGAAGATTAGTTAGTGAGGGTCTTTTTAGTCACCGTCCTGCTAAAAAACCACTTCTATCCAAAAAGAATGTAAAGGCCCGATTAGAATTTGCTAAAAATCATATTGACTGGACTGTGGATCAATGGAAAAAAGTTATTTTTAGTGATGAATCTAAGTTCAATTTGTTTAAAGGTGATGGTGTAAGTTACGTTAGGAGGCCTGCTAATAAAAGATTAGTTTTAAAATACACCTTGCCAACAGTTAAACATGGCGGAGGTGGTGTGTTAGTATGGGGCTGTTTCTCGGGATATGGCATGGGTCATCTATACCAAATTGAAGGAATAATGGATCGATTTAAATATAAAGACATCCTTCAGAATGTTATGGAACCTTATTCTGTTAAGTTCATGTCTTTAAAACATATTTTTCAGCATGATAATGACCCAAAACATTCTTCGAAGTTGGTCAAAGAATGGTTCGAGGATTCAAAAATCAACGTAATGACATGGCCGTCACAGTCACCCGATTTAAATCCAATAGAAAACCTTTGGGAGATTGTCGACAGAAAGATTAGAAACAAAACGCATTCAAATATTTAAGATTTGCAGGATGCCTGGCCTAATACTGATAATGAAATGATCACGAAATTATTAGAATCAATGCCGAAAAGATGTCGGGAAGTTATAAATACTGGTGGTTATTATACAAAATATTAAAAATGATCTGTTAATAATAATTCATTTTCTTAATTTAAAATAAAAAAAGATTTTTTAAGAGTAGTTGCTATCTTTATGTCCAGGTAAAAATATTAAATACTATAAAAAAAAAATAGAATTTACTATGAAAATTTAATTTTTTACTATAATATATGTAGAGGATTGTTAAAGGTAAGAATTACATTTTTTTAATTTTAAAAATATTGAATAGAATAAAAATAAAAGAGGATTATCAAAAGTTGCTATCTTTATGGCCAATACTGTATATCTTATAGATTCCTATTTTAGACATTGTGTGTAGTGCATAGCTTTTTAGGTTAAATTCAACTTATTTCTATTTTGGATGCCATGTAAACGTATGTAATATGATGTCATAAAAAAATTGACGTATAAAGTGACGAAACTGCATTGACTGGCCGACTTGTCTTTAATTACACTGGGTAGGCACATGAGTTGAAGTGCTTTCTTGGGTCTTCATATGGGTTTCTTGACCATACCTACTAAACCCTATGAATAGAAGATGAAATAAAGTGGCGGCTCGTGACTTTTTGGGACCCAGAGCTGCAAATTATAATACAAGGATAGGTTTAGGTGTTTAACCACGACGTTTTACGAGTGCCGCCCCTAGCATTTGCGGCGCCTGGGGCAAAACTGGAATTGCGGGGCCCCAAAACTGAATTTGCGGGGCCCCAAAACTGAATTTGCGGGGCCCCATCTATATATATATTGAATAAAGATATTTTCTTTAATATTATTAACTATTAACAAAGTACACATACTTATATTCAATGAAAATATAATTTTTTTCCAACTATTTATAAAATTTTGAATAATATTTTTAATGTATTTTATTATTTTATTACTTGATGGTCGAAGCGCGGGGCCCTTAAAGGCGCGGGGCCTGGGGCAGGTGCCCCACTTGCCCCCGCCTAGGGGCGGCCCTGCGTTTTACCATATAAGACTCTGTTGAATTGTCTCTTATAATTATAATTTTTGCTTTTTGCACTTTCCGAAATATTTAAATTTGGTGTGGGTCGCCCCAATTTTTTAATATCATGTTTTTCTTCTAACGTTCCTCTGTAAATATATTTCCAATAATGATTAGACAGTATTCAATTTTTAAACCTATTGTTTTATAATATAAACTATGAAACGTAGTTGGTAAACTAAGATACTTATATAAATTTAAAAGAAAAAGTTAGAAAATACTAATTATTAATACCTACCTAAACAATAAATTTTTAGAGATAATATAGGTATAGCGATTTCAGTTACGATTTAAATACATACATTCAATAATTTCATAGCACTGTGACGCTAAAAGCATTCTAGCTCCGATCCCTACCAGTTTATCACTACTGCCTACGCACCGCTTCCCCTTTACAAGCCTACATTTGCACTTTCCTTGACGCTAGGATATAAGCAGCTCGACTTATTCAAAGGAAACTTGTAAATATTTATGAAACAATAGAATTCAATGTTCAAAATATATTTTAAAAAACCATTTTCACACCACAATTACTTATTTTGAGTTCAAAAAAAGATTTTTTTTAAATATTATTTTCAAGTAAGAGCTGCAGCTCCGCAGCGCGTACTCAGGAGCCGCCACTGATGAAATATGAAATACTTACTTATATTCTCCATAATCCTTTTCAGTGAAATTAATAATTGTCAGATTCAACCAGGCATCACTACTCCGTAGTTTTCTATTGTCAATTAATAAATATTTTCCGTTCGCATCATTAATCAAATTACTACCATGAGACCAAGTAACATTAGTAACATTACTGCAACAATACAATGTTATATTGCTATGTAATGTAAATTTTCTTCTATATTTTAAAATATTTACTTCGGGATGTTCATAGCAAATTTTAAATAAACTCAATGTTTCCCAAGATTTATTCTGCAGTACACCTGGTGTTTGACAATTTGGTTTAGGTTTTGCTGAGTTGTTATATATATTATTTCTCCTTGTCATGAAATATTTCTGTACGTCTGTTAGTTTACAATCGCATCTCCATGGATTGTCTTCTAGTGTTAAAGTTATTAAGTTATGTATATTTAAAAAAACATTGTTGTCCAATGTAATTAATTTGTTAGAATGTAACCAAATTATTTTTAATTTTGTGTTGTTTTTAAAAATATCTTCTGGTAAACTAATTATTTCATTATTTGACAAATGAATTGTTTCCAAATCTGTTAACTTGGCAAATACTTTCGACTTTAAAGTTTCGATCTTGTTATGTCGTAAGTTTAGAATACGAAGGTTAGAATTATGGCTAAAAATATCTTTATCTAGTTTATTGATATTATTGTACCATAAATGAAGAAATGATAATGATTTAAAATTTTTAAATACATTTTTGTCTAAATTTTTAAGGCTACACTTTCCTAAATCTACAGTCAGAAGTTGGGATAAATTTACTGGTAAATAATTCTCTCTTAATTTTGTTATATTTTGACCATAATATGTTATTGTTGTAATCCTTAAATTTGTTGGTAGTACTGGAAATACAGAAATGCTTGTTTTAGTTGCTTTTTTTGAACAGTTCACTGTAATTTCGTTTTGATTTACATTCACACAAACACATGGTTCACATTTAATACTATCTGGTTCATCAGAACCACACTTTAAAAAACTTATTACAATTATTAATATTAAATATATGACTGACATTTTATTTCTGAACATGTTGGAACAATTTGAGTTACAATACTAATTATTATAACCAGGATTCTAATATTATCTGAAAAGGAAACCAAGATATTGAACCACAGATAACCACGCGAAATATTTTTTATGAGGCTATCTCAAAAAGTGAGGATAAATTAAATAAAAAAAAAAACAGAATTGAGTAGAAAATGAAAAATATTTTGGCGCTGTAAAATATAACATTTGTTCGGAGTTATTGCTTAATAACTTTGAACACTAGCATCTCCTTGAACAGTGCTTAAACACTTTTTCTTAGAAACGCTATCAGCCCTCAGATATATACACCCGCGTCTATGAAGAGGGGTCTGCAAGTATTCGAACATTTTAATATCGCAGCGCCATATGCGGCGAAGCTGGAACACTCGAAAGTGGCATTAAACTGTTACTAGTGTACAGTCCATCTATTTAAGCCTGGCAGATGACCTTGGGTGCGCAGTAGCAATCACTAGAAATTGGAGTGGGGACGTCAGTTGACTTCAGACTGTCTTGCTGCAAGCATCAGTGAAAGTACATTCGGATGAAAAAGTATAATGGAATTTAAGACGAAATTATGTGGGCGCGTAAACCATTGTCAGTGTAAGGAGATTATTAGTAATGTGATTGACTTTATGACTAAGTAAGCTACAGCAGGGAACGTGATTATACCTTTGAAGAATATTTTGGATCGAGTTTCAGCGTGCACAGGCGTTTCTGCAAGAAGTTTAAGTAGATTTAACAAGGAAAAAAAAAAAGTGTCTGCAGGTTAGACAAGTTAAAAGTTGTAATACAATATAACTTTAATACAAAGATGAGACACGCACAGAACAAATATTTTGAAGAAAAGAATCCGCAATTTCACGTTCTAAATTAACAATCATAATAAATATCTTTGTTATAAGACGCAACAAAGCTGTTCAACCAAAACATTTATTTTGTTTGGTAAACTTAGTTCAGTTCTTAACAGGCTTTTCATTTTTATTTCATTGTTATATTATTTATACATTATTATTTTCTAAATTCAGGTGAATGTTCCACATTTTCGTCACCTAGAAAACAGAAAGAAAGAAGTGAACAGAAAATATGAAATATAAAAAGTAATCCATTAAATTGTGGAAAAAATTAATATTTTGATGAAAACTTGTGTCTCGCACTGTACAGTCCAAGCGCTCGACCCTCTCTTTCTTTCCGAATGCGTTCTTCCTCTGCGCGAAACTGATTTCCCACACGCCAGTACTAAATAGATTTGCTGTATTTTCGTATATTCCGCAAATTGCTACCAGATGTCAGGGCGCTTAGGAAGTTTCCCCTATTATATACCTGCGAAGCCCTGCGATGTGTGAAAATTCACACTTCACATCAATTTTTATGTATTGGTCTTACAGAAGCTACTTTTAGAGTATTCGGAAAAGTGTTAATTTTAATACAACAATTTAAAAACTAATCTGACGATGTAATATGAAATACTTACCTATATTCTCCACAATCCTTTTCAGTGAAATTAATAATTGTCAGATTCGACCAGGCATCAAGTAGTTTTCTATTGCGAGTTAATAAATATTTTCCGTTCGCATCATTAATCAAATTACTGCTATTAGACCAATTAACATTAGTAACATTACTGCGACAATACAATGTTATATTGCTATGTAAAGTAAATTTTCTTCTAAATTTTAAAATATTTACTTCGGGATGTTCATTGCAAATTTTAAATAAATTCAATTTATTCCAAGATTTATACTGCAGTATAGCTGGAGTTTGACAATTTGGTTTAGATATTGCTGAGTTGTTATAAATATTATTAATCTTTGTCATGAAATATTTCTGTATGTCTGTTAGTTTACAATCGCATCTCCATGGATTGTCATCTAATGTTAAAGTTGTAAGATTATATATATTGCGAAAAACAGTTCTGCCCAGTGCAACTAGTTTGTTAGAATGTAACCAAATTGTTGTTAAATTTCTGTTATACTTAAAAATATCTTCTGGTAAACTAACTATTTTATTATTTGATAAATAAATTGTTTTTAAATATTTTACATTGGAAAATATTTCGGGATTTAAATGTTCAATCTTGTTATGCCGTAAGTAAAGAACAACAAGATTATAATTATAGCTAAAAATATCTTTATCTAGTTTTCTAATATTATTGTCAGATAAGTAGAGAAATTTTAATGATTCTAAATTTTTAAATCCATTTTTGTGAAGATTGCTAAGGCCACACCCACCTAAATTTAAGGAGACGAGTTGTGAAAAATCTGCTTGAAAATTATTCTGTCGTAATTCTGTTATATTTTGACCGTAAAAATTAATTTTAGTAATATTGAAATATGTTGGAAGCACTGATAATACAGAAAAATTGGTTTTAGTTGCTTTTCTAGTACAGTTCACTGTAATTTCGTTTTGATATTGTTTATTTTCCCTCAAACAAACACATGGCTCACATTTAACACTATTTGATTTATTATAAACACACTTAAAAAAACTTAATACAATAGTTATTAATATTAAATAGTTTCTTGATTGTTTTCTATAGATCATGTTGGAATAATTTTAGTTGTAATACTATTCATTATGTGAAATATTATGTTCTAATATTATTTGAAAAGGAAACCAGAATATCCGTTCTCAGATAGCAACTACATTTTTTTTTATGAGGCTGCTTAAACAAAACTATTAGTTTGAGAAATACTTCTAAAAAAGTTTTGCGAAAGTTGTTTTTGGGATCACAATTTGCTACTAAATTTTTTTTATCAGAATATCGAAAAAATCTCGAAAAACTTTCAATAAATTTTTTTTTTTAGAGTTTTGTAGGTATGACCACGATAAAACACTTATAACGTCACTAACAGTCATAAATAATGTCATAGATTACAGTCATGTGCGTAAAAATAGCAGTATAAGAAAAATAATAGTATAAATACAAAAAAAAAAAAAAAATCAGCTGTGGCTACCACAGGACTGACCGCCGTCATAAAGTACTTGTATAAAATACATTCTAGCAGCAGAGTAGAAATAAGTTGGCCTAATATTTTCTAACAGAGATATTATTTATCATGACCATGGAAACGTTACATGTAGGTATGGAAAAATTGAGACAAAAAAATTACGAAAAATTTTACAAACATTTTTCGAAATTTTTCGTTTTATCAAAAAACGTGTCAAATAAAAGTTATTAGTTATTGCATTTATAGCAACTTTTGTTAAATAAATTTTTTCGAAATATTTTTCTGTTGCTAAATATTCACAAAAATCTTAAAATCGACACGAGTAAACTCCCATTTTTAGTCAACCGATTTTTACCAAAAGTTGATCAACTCGTGTCATTGATGTAAAAAGCTTAAATATGCAATTTCATAAAAATCCTTTTAGCCGAATTTGCTCTGCACGTGTACACAGACAGACGGACAGACAGACGGACAGACGGACAGATGGACAGACGAACAGACGGACAGACGGACAGACGGACAGACGGACAGACGGACAGACGGACAGACGGACAGACAGACGGACAGGCAGACAGACGGATGAACAGACAGACCGACAGACATCATGCTAAAAATAGTCAAAACGTTATGAAGGGACCTCAATTCGTGGAGATCCATCGAAATCTCGAAATGTTAAAATCGGTATGATCACAATACCTCCCTTATATATGTTGGCGGTCGGTAAAAACAGGACACGTCCTGGAAAAACAGGACGTCTGGTCACCCTACCCTTAACTAAACTGGTGAAACACTTACCTATAATCTCCTTCATCATTATCAGTGAAATTTAAAATAGTCAGATTTAACCATTCACTAATCTGTACTTCTGTATTGTCAGTCAATATATATCTTCCGTTTTCATCATTGATCAGATTACTGCCATGGGACCAAGTAATATTAGTAATATTACTAACAATAGTAACATTACTAACATTAGTAACATTACTAACATTAGTAAAATTACTAACATTAGTAACATTACTGTGACAGATCATAGTTATATTACTGTGTAAAGTAATATTTCTTTCATCATTCAAAATTTGTACTTTTGGTAGTAATTTGCAAATAGGTAACATATATGCTTCATCCCAATTCTTATTCTTGAATTTAGCTGGTGTTGCACAATTTGGTTTAGTTCTGGTCGTATTCTTATAAATATTATTAAGCCTTTTCTTAAAATATTCTTGAATATCTGTTAGATTACAATCGCATCTCCATGGATTGCCTTCTAATGTTAAAGTTGTGAGGTTATGTATATTTAAAAAAATATTAGTGTCCAATGTAATTAATTTGTTAGAATTTAACCAAATTGTTCTTAAATGTGTGTTGTTTTTAAAAATATCTTTCGGTAAATTAATTAATTGATTATTAGACAAAATAACTCTTTTCAAAAATTTTAATTTGGCAAATACTTCTGGTTCTAAATTTGCAATCTTATTATAATTCAAATTTAAAATCTCTAGATTAAAATTTTGGCTAAAAATATCTTTATCAAGTATTTTAATATTATTGGAATTTAAGTAGAGAGATCTCATTGATTTAAAATTTTTAAATACATTTTTGTGAACACTTTTAAGGCCACATTTTTTTAAATCTAAATTTTGAAGTAAGGATAAATCTCTTTGAAAATGATTCTCCTTTAATTCTGTTATATTTTGTCCGTAAAATACTATTTTAATGATTGTTAAATTTAGTGGTAGCTCTGGTAAAATAATAACATTTTTTTTAGTTGTTGAACAATTCACTGTTATTGTTTTATTTTCTTTCAAACAAACACATGGTTCACAGGTAACACTACTTGATTCATGAGAACCACATTTTAAAAAACTTAACATCACAACCATCAATATTAAATATTTTCTGGACAATTTTCTACTGAACATATTGGAATAAATTAAGTTTCAATATTGTTCTTTATACATATGGTTCTTACGTTATCTGGAAAGGAAACCAAGATAACGAACCACAGCAAATGTGAACAGAAAAAAAAGTGTAATCTCATCAAAATGAATGTTTACGTATTTTCCTGCTTTAAATATTCTAGGTTCCAACTCCACGCAGATGATTTGAAAATATATTGTCACAATTATGATATAATTGTATGCTAATGTCCCAATTCCTTGAGCGGCCTTTAGGCGGTGTAGGTCGCGGTTGCTGACTTGGGGTTTTGGGAATGAAAGAATGTGCAGAGTGTTGCGTGATTGTCAACATAAGTTTTGAACTACTTTCTAATGTGTTGATAAACATTATTCAATTGTGCCGACTATGGTCTTTAATTGCTGCCAACAATTACACAAATAAATAATGTTTCCACAACAATTGAGGTAGGACCTGACGTCAAAGTGTCCTGGTTAACAGTTATAAAATGGTCTTAGGGAATAGAGTCGGGGGTCAGTTATTCATTGAGAGTCAGTGATTCATTGAGTCAGTCATTAAAGTAGTCAGTTATTCAGTAGTTATTCATTAGAAGAATTGAGAAGGTGGGATAAGGATGTACAGGAACAGGGAAGAACAGACAGAATAAACAAATCGCTGAGTCTGAAAGATAAAGGTGTCTCAAAAGAAATTTTATATTTAGTGGATCGATTAAAAAAAAAGTAAGCCGTATATAGGAAAAATGTTTATTAATTATTAAAATACACTTTTTGGGGATTTATTTCTTAAAAATAATATCGTCTAAATGTAGACCCTCGCGTTCCCGGCACTCATTTAATCGAACAGTAAAATTACTTATGACGTCTCGGCAGGTGGACTCAGGGATGGCTGCCATTTCGTGACGGATATTTTCTTTCAAATGCGTCAGTGAAGTCGGTTTATTGGCGTAAACTTTAGATTTAAGATAACCCCATAGGAAAAAGTCCATAGGGGTTAAATCTGGACTGCGTGGAGGCCAATTTATGTCACCTCTCCGGGAGATCAATTTGCCTGAGAAAATTTCACGAACACGTGGCAGAGACATATTGGACGTGTGTGAAGTTGCTCCGTCCTGTTGGAACCATGTTCTTTGGTTATAGCCAGGAAAGTTTTGCAGTTCAGGTACCAAGAAGTTGTCTAACATCTCCACATAACGCTCTGAATTCACTGTAACTGCACGCCCCCTTTCGTCTTTAAAAAAGTAAGGGCAGATAATTCCTCGCGCCGACATCGCAGCCCATACGGTCACTTTAGGCGAATGTAGGGGTTTCTGATGTTTGCGTTTCGGATTGGTTGCACTCCAGTAGCGGCAGTTCTGCTTATTTACGTGGCCATTAAGATGAAAATGAGCTTCATCCGAAAACAAAATGTTGGTAAACGTTGAAAATCGCTCAATCACCTGATTTACGAAATTAAGCCTCTGACTGGCATCTTGGGGCTTTAATTCTTGCACCAATTGAATTTTGTAGGGGTGCAGCTTTAGGTCTTTGTGCATAATGCGATGTAATGATGATCTATGCACATTTAAAGCACTTGCGCGCTTCCGAATTGAAAGGTTCGGGTCGTCACGAACAGACTGATTAACATTCTCCACGTTTTCTACCGTTCTTGATGACCTAGGTCGCCTGGATTTTGATTTATCCAGCGTTGTACCAGTCTCTTCAAACTTTTTAACCCAATGTCGAATGAGAGGAATGCTTGGCGCATCATTTAATTGGCGAAAACCTCGAATACTGCAGAATTTTCTACGCGCTACAGTCGCCGAATCACCGTTTTTGTAAAACTCTCGCACGCATAACACGCGGTCTGCTCCCGAGAAACGCTCCATAGCGATTGGATTCCCAAGAGCCAGGCTACCGATTGACATAACCCCCGCGCCCCTCGGATACGTTGCGTTCACGCAGTAAGCTAAATAAATATAAAATTTCTTTTGAGACACCTTGTATATATTTTTATATATTTAACCACTTGAGATTACTAGACAAGCTTGAATATTGGTTTCAGAGGAATTTTTCTCAAACTTTTAAATAGTTCTTTGAGTGATAGGATGCAGCATACTTCCATTCACACTGTGAGTGATTCGGAAGTTGTGACATGCGGTATACCGCAGGGCACAGTACTCGGGCCCCTTCTGTTTATACTGTACATCAACGATCTACTATCACTGGAAGTAGATGGTAGCTTAATTTCTTTTGCCGATGATACAGTATATTATGTTGAAGGTGATACCTGGGATGATATATTTCGTAATATATCTAATAACTTTAAATTAAGACAAGCGTGGTTAAATGCGAACTTATTATCCTTAAATATACATAAAATCGTTATATTGCCATTTGCTTGCCGTAAAGATAAATTACCGCCGGATAAGTTTCTTAGTTTACATTCAACAAACTGTACTTTAAACGGTTGCAACTGCAGTGACAATATTTTTGGAAATTGCAAGTGGACTGTTTAAATAATAAATTGAGAAAATTAATCTATTTGTTTAATAATTTTAAATATTGTTTAAGACTAAGCGCGCTTAAAATTATCTACTTCGGTCTAAATCAATCGCTATTGAAGTATGGTATTTTATCTTGGGGCGGTGCTGCCAAATCGGTTACTATAAAACTTAAATCTACTCAAAATCTTATCCTCAAAATTATTTAATAAATCATTCAGATTTTCCACCGAACAACTATTTAAAGAAGCGAAAGTATTTGATGTATCCAAATTATATTTTATTTCCTTAAGTCACTACTTGTACAAAACAAAAATATACGGGCCGTACACAATTGGGGCTTTTCACAACTGGGGCCATACACAACTGGAGCACTAAATTTTACTTAATCTAACCCTTAAAATACAATTTCCTTTTAATCAAATGAACACGAAAATTTACTTAAGCCAATCCTTAAAATACATTTTTTCTATTTATTCTAATTCCCACCAAAATGTACTTAATCAAACCATTAAAATATTTTTTTTCAAAAGAACACGCAATTTAATTTATGCCAAATTGTAAAATAATAATTTTTTATTTTAAGCAAAAGAAGACTCTAGCTCTTATAGTTATGGCCCCAGTTGTGAAAAGCCCCAATTGTGAACGGCACGAATTGTCCAGTGGGGTGAAACTCTAATGGCAAAACGAAAACCATATTACGTTCCATAACCCAACACGAATAGCGCCCCAGTCGCTATAGCTACGCGCATGACAGGATGTTGCCTGTTACGGCTTCTGTCATTAGCGTCAAAATCTGTAATTAGTGTCAAAATCGTCTTCTGTCATTTTGTAATTTCATTGTTTAATTCGGAAAATGGGTGTTAAATGCTTTGTTTTGGGGTGTGATAGTAGTGAACCTACAAGATATCGCTTTCCAAACCCGAAGACACGTGTGGCTCCAGAATTGTATAAAACGTGGATGAGGAACATTGGAAATCCAAAATTGGATGGCTTGTCCATGGAAGTGTCTATAAATATTAAGTATTAGTAAATATTATGTTATATGTTAGTCTACTTAATAAATAATTATTTCTGCTAGTTATTGTTTTTCTGTTTCTGTATAATTCCTGACTGCTTGTTCTTAATTGTAAACATAATTAAATGTTATTATTAAAGGATACAATTGTTATGATTTATTTTGTCTATTTTTAATATTGTTGTTGTTAATAATATTAAAAATAGACAAAATAAATCATCGCAATTGTTTCATTTAATAATAACATTTAATTATGCTTATAACTATATCCACTGAAGCATTTGAAATACCCGCGAAAACCCAACTCTTTCCTCCCCTACCAATTTTAGTTCCATAACCCAACAACTACAGCGCTAATTTGGTTTAAAAAAATATAACGGCAGTTTCGCATCTATTTCCTTCTTTATCTATGGAATTGTCTTACGGCCCCAGTTGTCATGGAACCGTAAAATGTATCATAAATATATCAGTATTTAAAAATAAAGGTGTATTGTATTGTATAAAGAGATAAGAGTGATCGGAATACCGAGATACTTGAAGGGGAAAAGAGGAAGATCAGGGGTATTCAGAAGGTTAGCGAGATAAAGGTGCGGTAACGAAGAGAGGAACAACAGGTACTGGGCAAAGCCAGAGGAGAGGCTCTGCAGAATGTGCCAGGAAGAAGAGGAAACCTTGGAGCATTTAGCGAAGAGATACAGAGAGATGTCAGACTGGGAGGAAGAGATAAAGGAACTGATTAGTGAGGTAGGCAAGGGAAAAAGATGAGCGAGAGAACTGGAGGCAAGAAAGAAGGAGATAGTAGAGGGACGCTGGAAGAAGAAAAAAGAAATAAAATAAAAAAATATTGAAAAATATCCATTATTGTATTGTACTGTAGTGTATCTTGAAGTAGTAAAATTGTTTATTTATTGCCTTCCGGCTTAAAATCTACATAAATTATAACATTTATTACTGTGTTTTCAACAGTATCTCTTATAACATTTAGGCCCAGAATTTCCACCTTACTGTTATCTATAAGAATAACTATCAATGGGATAATATTATCCTCTTGATAGTCACTAGGATAAATTGCTTTCTGTATTTCCAACTCTAGTTATCCCGTAGATAGCTATTCTGATTGATAATAATATTTTTGAATGTTTTTTTATGTTGATATTAGCAGTGTTATCTTAAACAAAGAGAGACATATACGCGACTCGCACGAATAAAAGAGAGATAGATAGAACTGTCAAAATAAATGACAACTGTCAAAATTTTGTACAGAAAAATGTGCGGTAAACGCCCAAAATGCGCAAATTTCAATATTTCCGAAAAAAGGCAACTTGTAAATCTTGTGTTAAAATGCAAAAATGTTATACAAAATAAAGCTACTGACGCTGTAAATCTAAAAGATAAACAGAGGGTCTGGGAAAAAAATGTATTATGTTTAATGCATCCTGCATACAGAATAGAAATGCAAAAGCACTGAAAATTAAATACGACCGTTTATTTATTTTTATTTTTTAATTGGATTATTTGGTGGAGCAGGATATTAAATGCATTTTTCACTAAGCGAAATCGATTAATAAATTCTTTCTCATCCCAATGGTTCATATGATTTGGTCTAACACAAACTATGTATGGACGTTCTAAATACTCTACAATTTCTTCATCATCGTCTGCTTGCAAATCTTCTAAATCAGCATCCATGATTTCTTTCTTTAAAAATATTTGTAAGTTATCCAAAAATAATCGACAATATTTTTTTTATGTCAGCATAAATTAAAGATTACTATAATAAATTATTTTTAATTTATTTTGATATAGGTAATGACACAATAAAATAGTATTATCTGTCTCATTTTGTAATACGGAACTAACAGGAAAAGTGCATTTCTTATGTTGTATATTGACAATACATTTATATTATTATCATAGTATTGGTTCACACGGATACGCCATAATAAGTCTGTTTACACCACAACAGTCACCAAAGTAACCAGATCTAGTTTCGTATTACAAATTGAGACAGATTATACACATAATGCAAACAGGTGTATGTAATATGTATATAAAGGGTAGGTATGTCTAATATGTATATACTACCTGCTATAATATATATTTTACGTATATATCCTTATATTATGTACATATATTTATCAATAAAATGTTTTTTGACACTTATCTGTCAAAATCTGTCATTTTTATCCAATGAATAATATTTATCAGTACCTACACGTTGTGAATAACTTATCCTATAGATAACTTAGTTACTCTATAGATAAATAATTGGAAATACGCAAAAAAAACGTTTATTCCCTTGATAACAACTTATCCCATAGATAGTCAATTTTATCTATGGTTCGAAATACCAGGCCTTACACAAATTTCAGGCGACATTTCAACTATGGCTACTGAAATATACCAAAATTGAACCAAATCAAATGGTGGTCTATATAAACTGAATAGTTAATTTTTTACCCTCTCAATAAAATGTAAACAAATTTAATATTGTATAATTAATGGCTATTAGTTGTTATTCAGGTCATAACCGTGTAAGGAGTTGGTTCATTTTCTTTAATTTTAGACATTTCTTCTGAAAACTTGTCTCGAGCATTCTGCATGTGTTCTAAAGCTGCTTCAGCATCTTCAGGCTGAAAATCCATATCTCCGTCGCCACCTTTCAAATTTATAAAATGGATAACACCAAAAGCATATGTCATCCATTTTCCACCTAAAATAAAAAATTTTAAATTAAACAACAAGAAAAATATCATAGGTACTTAACTAAACTAAATATGCCTAGCGTACTTTAATAGTACAGCGCTTGCAGGATTCAAGTCGCAAGGAAGTGTGATTGAATCAAGTTTTTGTGTGCATAAAATCATTTAGTAGGTGTCAGTTGTTGGTTTAAGACGTACAGTTACTCACAAAAATGAGCATACAAGAATTTGACAAAGATACTTTTTAATAAAACGTGACTATAAAACAGATTTTTTTAAAACTAATTAATTTTTATTTATAAAATACACCTTGCACATCCAAAATTATTACAAATAGTATAAAGTATAGTAATATTTGTTAAAAATTTGTTAAGGAAAACTTAAAACAATAATTATTTAGACACAAAATTGAGCGTACTAGTTAATTTTGATTGATTTAAGACCTGTCTTTTCCTGAAATTATATTGCATAGGTTTTATCTTGCAACAGATGGTTTTTTCATTAATTTAGTTTGCATTAGGCCACATTCAAGTACAGTGATTTTGTTTCTATTATAATGGAAAATAAACGTAAACAGACTGACGAATCTACACGAAAACTAATAATTAAATTATACGCCCGGGGTCATAGAATGCGTGAAATAGGTGATATAGTAAACCGAAGACATTCCACAATTCAAAAAATAATAAATAAATTTAAATATGAAGGTACTATCAAAAACGGGCAGAGGCAGAAAAAAATTGTTATCAACTGTGAATGAAAGATTTATTTTTCGAAAAATCAAGCAAGATCCTAAAATTAGTGTACCCCAGTTAACGTCAGAATTGTCACAAAGATTAAATAAACAAATTTCAGTAGAAACAGTCAGTCGAGTACTCCGGAAAAATAACTACAATGGTCGAATTGCACGCAAGAAACCATTGATTTCAAAAATGAATAAAAAGAAACGCTTAGAATTTGCAAAAATGTATGTAAACAAACCAATTAGCTTCTGGAATAAAGTTGTTTTTCTGACGAGACGAAAATTATATTTTTTGGGTCGGATGGCAGACAAATTGTTTGGCGGAAGCCCAAAACAGAATTTAAAAAAATTAATATCGTTCCGACAGTAATACACGGAGGCGGATCAGTTATGTTATGGGGTACTATGGGCTCAAACGGTCCAGGTAATTTAGAATTTATAAAAGGGATCATGGATAAATAGAAATATCTAAACATCTTGAAAAATAATCTTGGCTACTGCAGAAAAATTAGATATGCCACCAGTTTATTGTTTTCAACAAGAAAACGATCCCAAACATACTGCGCTTATTGTAAAGGAATGGCTGTTGCCAGCCCCAATTGTGAACAGCCCGAATTTTCCATCGCCCCAGTTGTTAATGGCCCCAGTTGTGAAAAGCCCCAATTGTGTACGGCCCGAATTGTCCATCGCCCCAGTTGTCATGGTCACAGTTGTGAAAAGCCCCAATTGTGAACGGGCCGAATTGTCTTACGGCCCCAGTTGTCATGGAACCGTATATATAATTTTAATTATTGAACTGTTCATTTATCTATATTTTACAATTTATTTAGAAATTAAAAATAATAGCAATTTTATGCATTTAAATTATAACTTTTTTAAAAACATGCATAATGTATTTAATTTTAAATTATAAACTTTAATTTGATACAGTGTGAAACCGGCTACGATCGCAGCGCCATCTACTTCGTTCTTAAAAAAAATAGAGTATAGTAACTTTTGAATTACAAAATACGAATATCTCCAAAGCTACTATAAAGTTACTATCCTGGTACATAGCAAAAATAGCAACTGTATATCCATGAAGTGAGATGCACGAGTCAATAAATTTAGTAAAAATGTTTAACAGTCTAAAAAAATTTTGGGTGTGGACTACATCATCCATTAAAAAATATTTGGAAACAAAATTTAACTTGATGAAAAGTGATATTAAATTATTTATTACTCCAGAGAGGAGACATAATACAAGCTATAAAACCGCACGCGAATATGTTATTAAACCTATTGCACTTGATTCGGAAATGTAAATAAAAAAATTAAATTTACAAACAAGTACTCTAATTTTAATTTGTTAATGATATTAGATAAATAAAGTAGGACATATTCCATGAATAGAATTTTTGTAATAGCTCTTGATAACGGCATTCAGTAAATAAATTCAAGGGGTGAGAACGCGTGTTCTTAAAGCATCTGAACATTTTAAAATGAACCGCGTCTCATCTAAAATTGGAGGCTATATCTGTTTTTACCGACCGCCAACATATATAAGAGAGGTATTGTAATCATTCCGGTTTTGATATTTCGAGATTTCGATGGATCTCCACGAATTGAGGTCCCTACATAACGTTTTGATTATTTTTAGCATGATGTTTGTCGGTCTGTCTGTCTGTCTGTCCATCTTTCCGTCCATCTGTCTGTCTGTCTGTCTGTCTGTCTGTCTGTCTGTCTGTCCGTCTGTCTGTCCGTCTGTCTGTCCGTCTGTCTGTCCGTCTGTCTGTCCGTCTGTCTGTGTACACGTGCAGAGCAAATTCGGCTAAAAGGATTTTTACTTCATAGTTAAGCTTTTGACATCAATGGCACGAGTTGATCAACTTTTGGTAACAATCATTTGACTAGAAATGTGAGTTTACTCGTGTCGATTTTAAGATTTTTGCGAATATTTAGCAACAGAAAAAATTAACTAACAACTTTTATTTGACATTTTTTGATAAAACGAAAAAATTTTGAATAAATTTTCAATTTTTTTTTCCAAATATCTATTTTTTCATACTTATATGTAACGTTTCCATGGTCATGATAAATAATATCTTTGTTAGAAAATATTAGGTCAAGTTATTTCTACTCTGCTGCTAGAATGTATTTTATGCAAGTATTTTGTGATGGCGGTCAGTCCTGTGGTGGTCACAGTTTTTTCGTAGATATTTAGTTGTTAGACGTTTCAGATAATTATAAGACGATTGCAGTAAAAAATAATTTTTTATATGTCTATATCTCTTTATGTCTGTATATCTGCATGTCTGTATGTCTGTATGTCTGTATGTCTGTATGTCTGTATGTCTGTATGTCTGTATGTCTGTATGTCTGTATGTCTGTATGTCTGTATGTCTGTATGTCTGTATGTCTGTATGTCTGTATGTCTGTATGTCTGTATGTCTGTATGTCTGTATGTCTGTATGTCTGTATGTCTGTATGTCTGTATGTCTGTATGTCTGTATGTCTGTATGTCTGTATGTCTGTATGTCTGTATGTCTGTATGTCTGTATGTCTGTATGTCTGTATGTCTGTATGTCTGTATGTCTGTATGTCTGTATGTCTGTATGTCTGTATGTCAGTATATCTGTATGTCTGTATGTCACATCTCAAAAATTTTATCATAAGGATATTTTTCGGGGATAAAACTGTTTATTAAAAAACTTGAAATATCTTCCTTATTATTGACTTATCTGAAAATAATGTATAAACAAAATTGTTTATAAGAAAAAAAAATTTTTTTTTTCTCTAAACAAATGGTCCCCCTTGGTCTAATACAACTTTGTTCTACAGTATTTTTGTAAGCCAATATTGACCGTGGTCGGTTTCGTTGTTATACCCTATATCAATGTTTCCCAAAGTGTGGTACGCGTACCCCTGGGGGTACGGGAAGGCTTTATAGGGTGTACGCTTCGAATGAATGACGCATAAGTGTAGATTTACACTTTACAGTGATAGCCGGCGCATCGTTCTGTAGTAGCAACATAAACAATGCCATAATTCTCATTAACAAATATAAATATAATTAATGTTATTATATAATATAATTTGTTATACATCGTTTATTACTATTACCATTATAACTATTTAAATAATAAATGTTTTTTTATTGTTAATAAAGAAAATACGATTTTTCCCAATGGAGGGGGTACTTAGCGTTACCAAAACTTTAAAAGGGATACACAGATGTCGACACTTTGGGAAACACTGCCCTATATATTCAGGACACTAAAAACTGACGCTATGAATATGATGTATTTTCATACTTACATATTATTGCCACATAGACGTATTTTCCAAGTTCATTTCCATTCCACTTGACAGCTGGACCATAATAATAGGTAACGTAGACGTTTTCAAAAAATAGGTATATTAAAGCCACTATCAAGTATATTTTGTTATGCTAAAAAATACAATAAAAAGACCTTTAGAGATCTAATAGAATATCTAAAGCTACATTCACAGCTTCAAAATTAGAAGACTGTACGCTATGCGTTGTGGATAAAGTTAATAGACTGTTTTAACGTTAAATGACATCGTTCACAGCCAGAGCCGTAGCAATGCTTTGGCGCCCTTGACAAATAAAGTATATTGATAAAAAAAATTACCTCCCCAAATCCAAGTGGTGAGCAAAAAATGTCCTTACTCCACAAATACAAGTGAGGGGCAGAAAAAAAGGTTTTCACCTGCCAAAAATACTTTAAAAAAGTATTTTAACCATTTTAACTTTTGACGTTATTTATCTGTGATACTACATGTCTTTTACAATGAGTTTTATTTATTTTAAATACATTTACAAACTATTACATTAGTAATTTGAGTAAGTTTTTTTTTTTTTTTTTGAAACACATGTTTATTTATTTTTTAATTTTCATACTAATTTTTGTGAACATTATTGTAATATTAAATATTTTTCTTCTCAATTTTCCTCAGAGATACTGAAGAAGACAATAAATTGTCGAAACCGGTCTATTCAAATATATGAATATCTAAGTGTTTTACTTATTGACCTAATATCCCAAGAATTGACTACATATTTTATATAATTTTTTTCTGATCAAGTAATTATTTTTTCTGATCAAGTAATTATATTTTCTGTTCTAATAATTCTGTGCAAAATATTTTTATTTCTGATCAAAAATTATTTTTTTCCCGTCAAATTAAATATTTCCAAATATTTAACCTTGAAATCAAGGATACCTTTTTCGATGTCTTTATATTATATTACCTTATGAACTCCGGCTAAAAAAGTAATAGGTCCAAAAAATTCGAATAGTCTAAGACTAAGATCTTGTATAAAGGTTGGTCGAAACATTTGTTGGGCTACAACAGGTTCCGTTCCATTTTGAGCCAAGTCAGGCGACTCATTCCTTTTAATAATTTCATTCAGCAATTCTATTTGAAGCATACATAAAAACTGAAACATCAGAGTAAACAAAAATATTCCTAAAGTAAGAATTAAGTACGATTAGGATGTATTAAAATACAGAGTGTTCCTTTTAATTTGCCAGCTATTCTATTCCAAGAATTATAAGAGCTGCGAGGTTGGTTAAATTAGACAACTATTGTCATTTTATATGAGAATCTCATCTTGGCCACCACAGGACCGACCGCCATCATAAAGTACTTGTATAAAATACATTCTAGCAGCAGAGTAGAAATAACTTGGGCTAATATTTTCTAACAGAGATATTATTTATCATGACCATGGAAACGTTACATGTATGTAAGAATGAAAAAATTGAGACAGGCTGGGCGGGGTTAAGCAATTTTCAAAATCTTAATGAACCTTGCTATATAAAAAAAAAATACTGCACATGTTTAGAAACCTAAATAATGGTATTAGCCATTCGAATTAAAAAAAAAAATATTTTAACATAAAATTTATTTTGGCATCCCAAATAATCATCATTCACTTAATAAAACCTGCGAAACCCTGAAATGTTGTGAAAATTCACACTTCACATCAATTTTTTAATTTTCAATTTTTAGTACTTTTCGACAATTTTATTTCATGGCCTATTAATAAAGTTGTGTGCTAGCCACTAAATCTTCAATTTTTTAAAGTCTATTAAATATATTTTTTAACTATTTAAAGTCTGAGGATTTCAAAAATTCAAACCGCAGGTCTCTATCTCTTACCGTTTTTGAGATATGATTGTTTCGAAAATTAAATTTGGCATTTCCATATTTAAAAAAATAATAAATACATAATAATATTAAAAAAAGAATAAATAAAATAATGTAAACCTATGTTTGTTAATAATAATAATAATAATAATAATAATAATAATAATCGCCAGGGTTTGGGATGCAGTCGTGTGTATTTAGCTCCACTAGTCTCTAGTATGACGCGGCTCAAAAGGTTGCTGAAGTTTGAGATTAGTGGACGCTTGTCAAGACCTGACAAACCCCATAATAATAATAATAATAATAATAATAATAATAATAATAATAATAATAATAATAATAATAATAATAATAATAATAATAATAATAGTTTATTTATTTAGCTAATGCTAGTAAGATCCATATTAACAAACATAAACATATAAACATTATAATAAACATTCAAATCAAATTTAATCCTTATTTTGTCAATTTAAACCATTATTCGTCCACTTAGTTCATGCAAAACGTGATTTTTGTCAAATTTAAATATTGATTTTTCGTAATTTATTGGTTTAAAATATTAATAACATATTTGAATTAATTGTTTGGGACCTTAAAAATAAGTAGGTCGTAAAATTAGGTTCCAAACTTGTTGCAAATTGGTTTGTAATGTTTTCTACAATAATTTCAAAACTGTATTACTGTGATAAATCATATTTTGAATGTTGTCTTCTCAAATATTTTTAATATCAGCCCTGCCTACGAAATCCTGTAAACTATGAAAATTCACAGTTTATATATTTTTTCAGATAAACAGATTTCGTCGCATAAATGTTTACGTAATTCCTGCTAATGATATAAAAATAAAATTTCCTTATCAACTTATTTAAGAGTATTAATTATTTTTTTAATCCCACACTAATTCATTTGTGGTTAACAAAACATCGAGATAACATGAAAATGTCTTTCTTATAAATTCTAAGTTATTTTTTGTACGTATTTTAACATTGAATATATTGGGTCTCGTGAAAGTGTAGTTATTTTTGGAAATTTGGGTATTAAATCAAAAACTATATCTCAAAAATGGTAAGAAATAGAGACCTAAGGTATAAATCTTTAAAAAAATTAGTTTTACGATGTTTTTTCTGTAATATTTGGTAATGACCTAAAATTAATTGGTATAATTTTGATTTTATTTTGTAAATTTCAAAAATTCATATCTCAAAAATGGCAAGAGGTAGAGACTTGAGGTTTGAATTTTTGGAATTCATACACCTTGTTTTGTCTAGAAAAAATTAATGTTTGGTCCGTAATGACCTAAAACTATTGAAAATTTTGATTTTTTTGTAATTTTAAAAATTCATATTTCAAAAAAGGTAAGACATACAGATTTGAGGTTTGAATTTTTGAAATTTTCACACCTTGTTTTGTTTAGAAAAAATTAATGTTTGGTCCATAATGATCTAAAGTTATTAGGGAAAATTTAGATTTTTTTTTTTTGGAATTTTATAAATTCATATCTCAAAAAAGGTAAGAAATAGAGACTTGAGGTTTGAATTTTTGGAATTCTCACACCTTGTTTTGTCTAGAAAAATATAATGTTTGGTCCGTAATGACCTAAAACTATTAGGGAAAATTTTGAAACTTTTTGTAATTCTAAAAATTCATATCTCAAAAAAGGTAAGAAATAGAGACTAGAGGTATGAATTTTTGGAATTCTCACAACTTGTTTTGTCAAGAAAAATATAATGTTTGGTCCGTAATGACCTAAAACTATTAGGGAAAAATTTGATTTGTTTTGGAATTTTATAAAATTCATATCTCATAAAAGGTAAGAAATAGAGACTTGAAGTATGAATTTTTGGAATTCTCACACCTTGTTTTGTCTAGAAAAATATAATGTTTGGTCCGTAATGACCTAAAACTATTAGGGAAAATTTTGAAACTTTTTGTAATTCTAAAAATTCATATCTCAAAAAAGGTAAGAAATAGAGACTAGAGGTATGAATTTTTGGAATTCTCACAACTTGTTTTGTCAAGAAAAATATAATGTTTGGTCCGTAATGACCTAAAACTATTAGGGAAAAATTTGATTTGTTTTGGAATTTTATAAAATTCATATCTCATAAAAGGTAAGAAATAGAGACTTGAAGTATGAATTTTTGGAATTCTCACACCTTGTTTTGTCTAGAAAAATATAATGTTTGGTCCGTAATGACCTAAAACTATTAGGGAAAATTTTGAAACTTTTTGTAATTTTAAAAATTCATATCTCAAAAAAGGTAAGAAATAGAGACTAGAGGTATGAATTTTTGGAATTCTCACAACTTGTTTTGTCAAGAAAAATATAATGTTTGGTCCGTAATGACCTAAAGTTATTAGGTTTAGGGAAAAATTTAGATTTTTTTTTTTTTTTTGAATTTTATAAAATATCTCATAAAAGGTAAGAAATAGAGACTTGAGGTTTGAATTTTTGGAATTCTCACACTTTGTTTTATCTAGAAAAATATAATGTTTGGTCCGTAATGACCTAAAACTATTAGGGAAAATTTTGAAACTTTTTGTAATTTTAAAAATTCATATCTCAAAAAAGGTAAGAAATAGAGACTAGAGGTATGAATTTTTGGAATTCTCACACCTTGTTTTGTCTAGAAAAATATAATGTTTGGTCCGTAATGACCTAAAACTATTAGGGAAAATTTAGATTTTTTTTGAATTTTATAAAATTCATATCTCATAAAAGGTAAGAAATAGAGACTTGAGGTTTGAATTTTTGGAATTCTCACACCTTGATTTGTCTAGAAAAATATAATGTTTGGTCCGTAATGACCTAAAACTATTAGGGAAAAATTTGGAAAAATTTTTCAATTTTTTTTTTCGTTTTATCAAAAAATGTCTCAAATAAAAGTTGTCAGTCATGACTTTTGTAGCAACTTTTGTTCAATAATTTTTTTCTAAATATTTTTCTTTTGTGAAATATTCGCAAAAATCTTAAAATCGAAACGTGTAAACTCCCATTTTTAGTCAACCGATTTTTACCAAAAGTTGATCAACTTGTACCCTTCATAGCAGAAGCTTAAATATGAAGTTTCATAAAAATCCTTTCAGCCAAATTTGCTCTACACGTGTACACAGGCAGACAGACGGACGGACGGACAGACGGACAGACAGACAGACAGACGGACAGACGGACAGACGGACAGACGGACAGACGGACAGACGGACAGACGGACAGACGGACAGACGGACAGACGGACAGACGGACAAACGGACAGATAGACGGACGGACAGACAGACCGATAGACATCATGCTAAAAATAGTCAAAACATTATGTAGGGACCTCAATTCGTGGAGATCCATCGAAATCTCGAAACGTCAAAATCGGTATGATCACAATACCTCCTTTATATATGTTGGCGGTCGGTAAAAATTGATGTGAAGTGTGAATTTGTACACATTGCAGGGTTTCGCAGGTATATAATAAGTGATGGCGGCATAAGTGTTGTGCATAAGTGTTGGCGGTCGGTAAAAATGTCTGAATTTGATGTAGTATACAAACAATATCACTTCTAACATTAAAATCTCATTTTTTAGTATTACTGAAAAGTGGACTTAGAACAAACCAATATTGGGGTAACGAAATGTTCGCACAGTAAATTTACTACGTAATTTCATAGTTATAATGCAATGACTTTAGTGATAATTTGGTAGAATTTAATGGAAGTTGTTTAGTTTTCGAGATCCCCATATATGGCCAGTTAAAAGGGACACCCAGAACATTATAGCCTTAATAAGAGTATTATACATTACCAAATTAATGTAGCCAAAAATGAAACACCAGTTTCTAACAGTACAGTACTTTAAAAGTATCATAGGCATGTTGGCTTTACCACAGTTGATCTTCAACTAAATTTAATTTAATTTTTAATGTGCGTGCTTTATAATTTCGTGATGTATAAATATTAACTGAATACCCTAAAGATTCATCTAATTAAAAATGATACTAATAATAATGATGACCTCTAATCTGGGGTGTTGTAGCGTACTATGGTCCCAAAGCTATGTTCGAAATTTTTCTAAAATAAAAATATTCCAAAATTATTTAATTATTTAATAAACAACTCCAACATGATCAAAAAAAGATCGTCCATAAAGCACGGAATTTATTTAAAAAATATATGTTGGCAACATGAACACTTGTTGATTTCTACATTTTAAAAAATAACAATTGTTTTATTGTCACGTGATTTGATTGAAATGCAACTCCTGGTTTCAACAATACAATTTATTAAATATTAGATGTACCGGAAAGTTTTTTCGTTTTTATTAGTGCAGTATGCTAGGATGATTAAGTAAAGGATGCGCTATTCGTATGTAAAATGTGTGGAAACCCTTACTGAGTGAGAAAGATATATATCGCGGTACTGCGTACACACGTAAGACGCTATTACTGTGCTAAATTGTTAGATATACACAAGGTGGCGAAAAGAATAATGTTCAACAGACTTGTGATTTTTCAAAACGAATAAAAATATGTGTATCTATTTGTGTTATATATTTTATTTCCATACTTTCATTTAATCAATTATCACAACCAAATAAAAATTATCAAACCATCCTTTATAGGTAAAGATTAGAATATTTCTATGTAATGTAAAAAAATATATATCAAAATTAACCCCTCTACACCCCCTCCACTATACATTTCATTATGTACATCCGTCTTTCAATCCTTCATTAATCGAACGATAAAAATTAAATTAATTTCTGGTTTGTGGGGGGATACTCAAAGGATGTGGCCCTTCAACGTCTTATCGGAATATTTGAAAAGGACCCATAGCTAGCCACCTCTGGTATTTTGAATCATTAAATTTAATAAAGATTCTTGCAATCGGGCCATAGTCATGTAATTTTTGCAACAAGATGTTTGGGTAGTATTATTTGGCACTAATATTTTTCAAGCTTATTTTAGTTTATTGTAACTACCACTTTATCCTTTAACTGACTGATTAAATTCATAATACTTCCTCCTTTATTGGCAGACTTTAATTTTTAAAATATCATTAAAGATTGTTTTAATGACAAATAATATTATTTTAAAATGATTAGATAAATTTTAAATACACATTTATACAGTTTCAGGTCCGTTTGACACGATACGCAGAAAATTAACACCGTGTTATACAAATTTCTCAAATATGTTATAAAATTTGCTCTGAAATTACGAGATTTTAGAATAATTTCTAAGAAATTCCATAATTATTTTCATTTAAAAATACGCTTGTTTCAAATTCAAATGTAGCACATGCGCATTACGTAGTTGCAGTGTGCACAGTACAGACATATATTGCCTTCTTTCTCAACAGGGGTTTCCACACAATCGTCAATGTTGTTAGTATACGAATAGCGCATCCTTTACTTAATCATCCTAGGCAGTATGCGAACTAGTCACCACTTATTCGCTGAATTAAACAGACGTCTTTTGCGGTTTGATTAAACTCTGTAATCTTGAGTACCTAATTATTGTTTTCGTTTCATTTTAAACCCTTACATTTTAAAATGGCGGAAGAATTTTCATTAAAACATTTTTCATGCTGTTTAATGTTGTATGAGTACCATAAAAATATCTGTTACAGTTGCTACATAAAACATTTGGACTGTTTATGGTGATAAACTAAGGGTGCATTCGAGTTGTACAGAGTAGAGCGAGCGCTGAGCGAACAGTTGATGGTGACGTCATGAATAGAGCACTAACGGAGCGAGCGTTCTTGTAACGTAATGTTTATAAAATTTAACCCTACAATTTTACGCGGCGTTTTTACTGTCAGATTAGTTCACGTCAGTCATGAATCAAAAACCTCGGTTTTTCCTTAATTTTTTTTTCAATGATGAAGAAATAAAATTAATTAATAATCAATGAATTAATTTAATGAATTTTTTGCATTTTAATTTTATACACGTTGTATTTTAATAATTTTTTTGCTGTTTACAAATACATAAAATGGCCGTAATCTGTAGCCATAGACAAATAACAATATTATTTGTCTATTGTTATTTGTCTAAGGCTATTATTTTTATTTTATTTATAATTTAATTTTAAACTTTCATTTCATTCCCGCTGTTCCCCCACTTTTTTACGTCATACTCCATATGCTCGGTCTTAAAACCCCGAACACATAGAGCGCACTCTAAATGCTCGCTCGATCGCAAAACGAATGCAATTGAGTGTACTCCGAGCGTCAAATCGAACACGTTTGAGTGTACAGAATGTGCTCGGAACGCTCGGAGCGTCAAATTGAATGTACCCTAAGTGTACGCATATGTCAACAGTGGTTTTAAAATTTAAATCAGGAAATTTGTGCTTGGATGATGAACTTTGATCTGGAAGGCCCTATAAAGGAATAATTTATTATGAGATGTTAAAACCGTGTTAATTCTGATCTTTACTGTGAACAATTGGATCGACTGAATCAGAACCAGATAGAATTCCATTAGAATCTATACCAAATACCATCCCTTTGATGAACCGCTTGTGTGCGGCGCAAACTGTACTATTTATGTACTGTAATCCCTTGTAACCGCGGTGCTTACGTTCCACTAACATACTGTGGACAAAATAACGCGAGTAATAAGATTAAGCGTATACATATTATGTACAATTGTGGACTGCTAAAATTGTAACAACCAGTTCTTTCAAGAGGAAAATTTCACTAATTAATAACAGGAGTATTTTTTTTTCAGTGTATAACAACATTAACAACCTGTTCGCATTTTGAAAAATATATAAATAAATAACAACCGGTTAATTCGAACTGGCTTCAGCCCAATACTGCATATATACATATACAAAAACTGGCATTACGTGAACATAGTGTGGAAGGGATGATAGTGGCCAGATAGATTCGAAACGCTCAAAGTGCTACGAGCATATTTCAGCGGTAATCGGCTGCTACTGTTCATTGCTACGCTTTTAAAAAATAAATTAAATTATTATTTCACAACTGCGTGTAATCAAAACTGCTGAACAAATACAGGATAACGAGGGATAGCGTACTATTATTATTTCGTATGGCAATGTTTAGGTTTTAGAGATTTTAAGGTCGCGACTAGCGTCCTCTGACATGTAGTAGCCGAGACCACCGTGCCCTGTGAAGCTTGCCCCATATTTTCGAAAACTAATTCAAGATACAGGCACTCATTGTAAAAAATCTGAGCCTATAGTTGCAACAGCCAATTTTTTTTTTTTTTAATATTTGTGCCCATACTAGGTCGATCTCATGATTCCACACTTTCAAAGCAAGTGAGCCAACCACTACGCTGCTGCAACCACAATTATATAACTGTAATAAAAATTCAAATAAAACGTTATAATGTGACATTTATCATATGTCAATTTATTTTTTTTACCGTGCTGGGTAAAAAATACTTATTCGCCAATCAGAGCAAGGGTATAACTTATACTGCCCTTTATCTGAAGTTTCATTGGCCAGATAAGATGTTTATTCCGATGTTTATCCTATCTGAGCTTTATCCGAGCGTTGTAAAAGCGATTTTTTGACTTTATACCGGGAATAGCGATATCCGATCTTTATCCAACGATTGTAAAAGCGGCCCTTAACAGAAAAAGGTAGGTATATGGCAAAGGTATAAAAAAATTATTTATAATACGATTATGTTACTAATTTTACTGTTTTGTTGTACATTTTTGTTGTTGTAGTATGTAGATATAATATATAATAAAAATAAGAAAAATATTTAGTTTTATTTGCTGTATCACCTATACTCTATTTTTTTAAAGAACGAAGTAGATGGCACTGCGAGTTTCACACAGTATCAAATTAAAGTTTATAATTTAAAATTAAATAAATTTTGTGGTAAATCCAAATTCGTCGTTTCAAAATTATTTTTTTACAAAAGTTATAATTTAAATGCATAAACTTGCTATTATTCTTAATTTCTAAATAAATTGTAAAATATTTTAGTTTCGAATAATTTAAAATTTAACTAAAATACCACTGTATATAGTTAACAAAAAAAATACGGGAAATAATATTTTTTTTTGACAGTTTAATAATATTTTCACCAGTCTGCGTAAATAATTTGCATATTTTTCCAACGATGTTCTGGGTTCGAAAAGATTGAGCACTACTGGTTTATACGTTTAAAATTATACTTCATTTTTCAACTTTTCGTATGGTGAGAAATTTTCTGGTTGTACAGTAGACAAATTTTGAAAACCATGTTTTATAAACAGTTTTACTCGAGGATAATTCTGTAAAAGCCGTATGAAAAATGCAAATCCTGTAGCAAAAGATATCCATGATATTACTGAAACAAATAATGATATTAGTTTACAAGAAGTACAGCCCTGGACAAATGTATGAGCACCTATGCAGTTATAATATAACATCTAAATTGATGTACGAGGGATGTTTCCAAAGTTCTGGGAATTTAGCTATAATTTTTATTATTTTGTTAATTTTCGTCAATATTACAATGTAGTTTTTCAACATAATCTCCATTTAACTGAATACATTTATCCCAACGATAAACTAATTTTTTTAAGCCGTCCTCAAAGAACTTTCCTATTGAGTTTCTGTTCTGGTCCCAACAGCCTTGGCACCCAGCGCGGCGAAACCTTGCTAACGCCCAAACAATCATGCAAGATGTCATGAACTTGTCATATACTTATCCCTAGGCGCACACTAATTTGACGAATAGTCATTCACTTGTCTTCTTTCAGTAGGTCTTCGACGGCAGTAATGTTTCTTTCATTTACCGACGTGTTTGGGCGCCCACTGTATCGTCTTCTAGTGATGTTCTACCGATTTTAAAACGATCGATCCACCGATAAACAGTACTTTTGGATTCTGCAGACTCACCAAATACTCCTTGCAGACGCTGAATAATTTCTGATGTTTTCACACCTTCTTTCCACAAAAAGAAAATTATTGCTCTTTGAGATTATGTTGCGTCTTCCATGGTTACAAAAACAGTGCTATGAAAACACGTCTATATCAGTCGAACACCTAAATCAGACTGAACAATATTGCACTAGATAGTTGCATAAACATGTCAAGACTTGTCTGGCACCAATAACATTGCCTATAAGTTCTGGGTAATTTAATTATAGCACAATTCCCAGAATTTAGGAAACATCCTTCGTGCATTGTACTTATATATATTTGACAAAATGTTTTAAAAATATAATTGACACATTCTAAAAGACTTACGTCTAATCAAATAACCGAAAATATAAACAGAGTTATAATGAATCTTGAAATACAAATAAATATAGGCTCAGATATTTTACGTTTTGTTTACATAAAAATAAACAAGGGCTTGAATCCTTATTACACATGCGTTTGAAGTGAACACAGTGTCATTTTCATGTTTTATTGAGTTCAAGTGAATATTTTTAATTATATTATGGCTAAGAAACGTGAACTTACTGTGGCAGAAAGGAGGCCAATTGTATTGCTCTATTAACAAGGACAGAAGCGGGTGAAAATTTCATAAAAAATGGAGTGAAAATCCGTGCAAATTACCATCAAAAGGTTCCAAGAGATTGATAAAAACAGACCAAAAACCGGAAGAAAACATGCAACCACTTCAAGAGATGATCGTTTTATAAAGAGGAGTGCTCTTCGTAAAGGTTCAATATCGTCAAAAGAGCTGGCTGGTGATCTGTGGTAGCATAGAGAAGTTAAAGTTTCTTCTAGAACAATTAAAAGACGTCTAGTGGAATCTAATTTGCATGCAAGAAGAGCTCGACGAAAACAATTGTTGACCGAGCAACACAAAAAAAAATCGCCTTGAGTGGGTCAAAATACATTTAAATTGGACACTTGATGAATTAGAGAAAAAAATTGATCTGATGAGTCCAATATAGAAGTAAGCATTGTAATGGTTTAATGTACTTACGAATTTAACAGAAAAATAAATTTCTGAGCAATTATTGCACTATTAATATATAATATCGTACATATATAATTAGCTACCGTGTGTTAGTGATTGTGTAACACTGTGACGTCATTTTTCCTAAGGTTCTCGTGGTTGGCTAACTGGGAAACAGGGTGTTCCCAGTTTGACTTGATTGACAGGTATTTTGCAGATTTATTCTCTAAGAATCTACGAATAAAATTACATATAGAAATTTGTAGGATTTCGTAGGCATAAACAAGAAACTATATACACTGCTATATCCTTCGACCAATATGAATAATATTTTGCAAATTTATTTTCTTAGAATCTACAAATATAATTATTTACAGAAATGTCTAGGGTTTCGTAGGCATAAACAAGAAACTATATACACTGCTATATCCTTTGACCAATATGAACAATATTTTGCAGATATATTCTCTAAGAATCTACAAATGTAACTACATACATAAATTTCTAGGGTTTCGTAGGCATAAACAAGAGACTACTATATCCTTTGACCGATATGAACAATATTTTGCAGATTTATTCTCTAAGAATATACGAATATAATTCTATACATAACTGCCTAGGGTTTCGTAGCCATAAACAAGAAACTCTAGATACTCCTGTTTCCTTTGACCGATATGAACAATATTTTGCAGATTTATTCTCTAAGAAACTGCGGATAAAATTTTATATATAAATGTTTTGGGTTTCGTAGGCATAAACGAGAAACTCTAGACAAGCCTATATCCTTTAACCGATATGAACAATATTTTGCAGATTTATTCTCTAAGTATCTACGAATATAATTACATATAGAAATGTCTAGGGTTTCGTAGGCATAAATTAACGTCTCAAATTATTTTTAGTTTTAACAATATAAATGTAATGTACTAAGTAAAAATGAATCGTTTACTCATCTTAAAAAGATATTGAATAAATAATCTAACTATATAATTAGCAAGTGTTTGTATGTAGTGTCGGTAACATTATGACGTCAATTTTTCTAAAGTTCTCGTGATTGGCTAACTGGGGATACCCTGTTTCTTGATTGGCTGACAGGTGACGCCCTCTCCTGTGATTAGCTAACTGGTGATATCCTGTCCCATGATTCGCAGACTGGCGACGAAATTAGGATACGTTAAAAAATAAAACCAAATACACATACAAACAATTGAAATTTTTATATTATAAATCCGTCATTGTTGACGGATAATAACCTAGTTAATATATAATTTACGAAATTAAGGTTTGTTTTTTCTTTTGTGGATCAGCTTTTTGGACTACCTGGAGCCATCTATGTAAGACGTAGGCTGGGTGAAGCTTTTCATCCTGACAGCATCATCCCTACGGTCAAATTTGGTAGTGGTAGTATCATGATCTGGGGATGCATGTCTGCCAGTGGCTTAGGCGAAATCTTTTTGTGCGAAGGATGCATTATTCTGCTCGTTATATTACCATGCTTAATGAAGTTTTGAAGTCATCAATATTAAAATTATTTGATGAAGACAATCCAGAATATGTTTTTCAACAAAATCCCTCTGTCGCAAAGCCAAAGCAGCAAATGAATGATTTTCCAAAAAAAATGTGCCACTTTTTACATGGCCCCCCAGTCACCAGATTTATCGCATTATTAAAGCACGAGGAGGTACCACAAAATATTAATAATTTTGATTAAAGTTGTCATTAAAAGCTGTATGTATTATTTTATTTACAATTTTTCCTGCAATTATCCTAAAATTCAATAAAACGTAGGGTGCTCCATACATTTATCCAAGGCTGTATATTTAAATATTAAAAATTACAATATACTTACAAATATAATTTATGAAGAAAAATTTGCCAGTCAGAAAAGGTATTTCAGTGTTTATACGGCAGATTATTTGCGGCCCGTAGTAGAAACAAATAATTATATTTACAACAAATACAAACAGCAACCAAGGTATGAGTAAATATTTGTTATTCTGAAACAAAAAACAGGTTATATACCAGGTCTACAAGTATGAAATGCGGATTTTTTTTTTTTTAATAAAACACATTAAGCTCAAGAGAACAGTAAAAGTTTATTTATTCAAAGTATGCTCCATTAGAAGTTATACATTTTTCCCATCTTTCAGGCAATTTGTGAATACCTCGCCAGTAGAACTCTGCCCCTTTCCCCGAAAACCATTCACCTAGCCATTCTTTCACATTTTCATATGAACAAAAGTGCTGCTCGGCAAGTGTGTGACCCATCGATGCGAACAAGTGGTAATCTGAAGGGGCAAGTCTGGTGAGTAAGCGGCATGGGGTAGCACTTCCCACTTGAGTGCCTCCAATGTGTTGCAAACTGCTTTTGCCTTATGTGGTGGACCGTTATTGTGAAGAAAGATTACCTTGTTCTGTCTTATTTCGTATTCTGGTCGATTTATGAGCAGCGAATGGTTCAATTTGATCAGTTGTTGTTGGTAGCGTTGGGTATTAACTGTTTCGCCAGGTTTTAACAATTCATAATAGACCACACCCTTTTGGTCCCACCAAGTACAGAGCATTGCCTTTTTGCCAAAGCGATTCGGTTTTGCAGTTGATGTGGATGGTGAGCCTGGGTTTATCCATGATTTTTTGCGTTTGGGATTTTCAAAATAAATCCATTTTTCATCGCCAATAATGATACGATGCAAAAGAGACTTTCTTTTGTATCGTGCAAGCAAAATTTCACAAGTGTTGCGATTTTCCATCTGCCTCTCATTCAATGCATGTGGAACCCATCTGTCGACTTTCTGGATCTTACCCATCTCTCGTAGGCGATTGGAAACAGCTTGCTGACTAACGCCTAACTGCTCTGCTAGTTGTTTTTGTGATTGACTATCGTCTTCCTGAAGCAATGTTTCCAATTTTGTATCTTCATATTTTTTGGAGGTTTTCCATGTTCTTTGTCTGTAAGATCAAAGTCACCACTTTTGAAACGCCGAAACCATCGTTCACACGTATCTTGCGATGGAGCATATTCACCGTAAGCTTCTCGAAGCAATCGGTATGATTCAGCAGCAGTTTTTTTCAAATGAAAACAAAACAGTAGTACTGTCCGCGAATGCTCTTTATTTGGCACAAAATTTGACATTTTTAACTCGGTAAAACAAAACTATATGATCACTTTTCAAATTATAACCTATACGCATTTGACACTTAATGATAACTTAACAAAACGCGATATGTGTTGAAACTTTGAACTATACACTCTGTTTGCGCGGCAAGTTGGAAAAAAATCCGCATTTCATACTTGTAGACCTGGTAAGCTAAACTTACAACAATCGTCTCAAGACACCGGGCTGTTATGACTGTAGCCCAAATTGAATCGAGATTTACTTCCACTACTGAGTGAGATTGTGTTACACTCTGCATACTGATACAACTTGATCGTAGAAAAAGTAATGTATGCAAAACTTTGATAAAATGGGTTAAAATTTGACTTGTTGTATAAATAGTTGTGAGCATTTTTGTGCATACTTTACCTTATGAACTCCAGCGAGAAACATAATCACTGCAATAAATTGAACCTGTAATACTCCTGTAAGATAAATCATGTTTAAATTTGGAACATCTTCAACTGTTAGTAGCGATGTTATAGATTTTAAACAATCGTCCCTAGACGGATATTCAGCAGTGAGGCACTTGGATGAAAACTCGGATACTTTTGTTTTTACAACTGCTTCATAAATTTTATTGTTGATTTCTTCATCAGTGTATTTGAATTCAAGAAATAGAGCTGCTGCCACCATTAAGATAGACAGAACCTGAAAAATCAAAAATATTAGATATTATTGGTCATTTTTTTTTCTTTAAGCGGAACTAATTGGGAATTTCGTTCTTTTATGCTGTTACCATAAGTAACCTTTCTTGGGTTATTTAATTTTTCAGGTTGGTATGTGAAAATTTAAAATTCCAACAGTGAAACCATGGAAACGAATGACATTTTTTATAAATTATAATACATTTTTACTTATTTTGAAGACAAGAAAAAATAAATAAATAGGAAATTTTTATTAAGAATGACACAAAATATCAAAATGTAATGAAAATTTTATAATGACAGTCAATTTAATCTATGGCTTATTTCAAAGTAAAAAAATGTGTGTAAGAAGATAGGAGTTGTTTGTCCTTGCTTCGGATTGGTTTAGATCGTCATCCCTATTACACTGTTAAAATATTGTTTTTAGTCCAAGTTGACAGATGTTCAGTGTTGTACATTGGAAATATATACAGTATGTTTCAAACGGTTAGGCGGAACTAAATGGGAATTTCGTTCTTTTAGGCTGTCACGAGAAGGGACCTTGCTAGGGATATTTCATTTTTCACGTTGGAATGTCAAAATTTAAAATTCCAACAATGAAACCATGGAAACGAAGTATATATGTCAAAATTAAATTATTTTTTTATGTATTTTAATGACAAAAATATAAATAATTGGGAAACTTGTAATAAGAATGACACAAAACATTAACATATAAAGAAAATGACATTTTAAAATGATGAAAAAAATCACCAAAAAATATTTATTGTAAGTATGATTTACAAAGCTTAAACAACACGGCCAAAAAGCACGATTTAAACGAGGAAAGTAACTAGATTGCAAAATCTAGTTCCGCTTAACCGTTTGGAACAGACTGTATTATTTATATTATTTAATTTTTTTAATATATTTTGTTATTATTTACATATTTAAACTTTTATTTATATTCTTGGCGTAGTTTTTATGGAGAAAATTCTCCATGTAATTTGTTTTTACGCAATTATATATTTTTTAGGTTATCTGACATATAAATATTTTTTGACACTTGACAATTAACATATAGATCAATATAGAGGACTAATGTGAGGACAAAAGACACCCCAGCTGATTGTGCCCAAAGAAGAAGTTATTGATATAATTTTTAGACCTTCATATATACATATATTTTTAATTTTTATTTACAATAATTATTTAAATAAGAAACTTTAGCTCTGAAGATATATTGTTTGTTTTATTGCTTTATTTAAACTCTTCTAGCCAAATCTCTCTTTTTATATATAGTACATAATTTTTAAAATTAATATTTTTTTAACTTTTTCAATTTCCCCATTAAACTGAATTAAATAACGTAAGTGTATTATCTGCCTTGTTTACTTCAATATCTTATTAAACTCTTTTAAATAAAAAATAAATAAAAAATCACTTGCTAACCCAGTTACTACGCCCATGTCCTAGTTGTAACTTATTTTAAATTTACCGCTATACTGTATTTGTTCTATCGCAGCGCTATCTACTTTTTTTAAAATTTGAAATAGACCATGGAATTTAGAATGTGAGTATGATTTACAAAGCTTTAGAAAATGACCAAAAGTTCGATTTAATAGATAAAAACTATTAGAATTCAAAATCAAGTTCCGCCTAAAAGTTTGGAATAGCCTATATCTGCATTATTTTGTAACATAGGTCATTTCTTTGATTTAGGCGGAACTAAATGGGGATTTCGTATTTTTAAGTTGTCACGAAAACAGTTTGGCTAGGTTATTTCATTTTTCATGTTGGCATTTATTATTAGGTGTACCGGAAAGTTTTTTCGTTTTTAGGGTTTTGTAGGTATGACAAAAAAACCCTTATACCGTCATTTTGTCGTCTGTCTGTCTGTCTGTCTGTCTGTCTGTCTGTCTGTCTGTCAGTCTGTCTGTCTGTCTGTCCGGTAAAAATTGTAGCCAAACGGCTAAACCTAGAGAGTTGAAATTTGGCATGCTTATACAACTTATTGACCCGCACATAGGAAAAATACTAAAACATCTAAAAAACATACCATCCTAAAAATATAAACAAATATGTGCTCATCGAAAACAAAAATATTTTTTTTTAAATTCTGAGTAGGGTATCAAATGAAAGCCCACCGTACTTGGATTAACGATCAAATTTTTATTTTTGCAAAATAAATTATTTTGAAGCGATTTTTGCCAAAATTGTGCAAAAAAAATTTTGTCCCACACCCTGTAGCCCAGATGGTTTAAACTAAAAATCTAAAAAAATTCCAAGTAATGTATATTGATGTGAACCGAAATAGTACAACAGGAATTTTTGATCAGATTATGTTTTCGGAAAATAACGCATTTTTTGTGCTTTTTGGTTCACAAAGTACAAAAGTTATACCAATGTAAAACACTCATACGCAAAGCGTCCGATGGCGCAACGGGTTAGAGCGCTGGTGTCGGAAGCTAAAATTCTCTGGAAAACGAAGGGTTTCGAGTTCGAGTATGGACGGAGTGAGTTTTATTTTTTCTGTTTTTTTTTTTTTGCATTTTTATTATGTTGAAATTATTTTGTCAAAATTCTAGTTATATTTTGACAAATGTTGTATTTAATTTTTAAGAGCGTAAATTTAATAACCAGTCTTATTATATGATTAACAGACGATAAATTATTTTAAAAATATCGTTCATTTTGCCGTGATTACTATAAAGTAAAATTTGTCCTACACACTCAGCATACCGCCTTCACTTATTATATACCTGCGAAACCCTGAAATGTGTGAATATTCACACTTCACATCATTTTTTTTTTAATTTGCATAGAATTTACAATGTGAGTAAGATTTACAAAGCTTTTAAAAATGACCAAAAGTTCGATTTAATAGACAAAAATTATTAGAATTCAAAATCAAGTTCCGCCTAAAAGTTTGGAATAGCCTATATCGGCTTTATTTTGTAACATAGGTCATTTCTTTGATTTAGGCGAAACTAAATGGGGATTTCGTATTTTTAAGTTGTCACGAAAACAGTTTGGCTAGGTTATTTCATTTTTCATGTTGGCATTTATTATTAGGTGTACCGGAAAGTTTTTTCGTTTTTATTTTTAATGCAGTATGCTAATTAGTCACGACTTATTCCCTAAATTAAACAGACGTCTCTTGCGTTTTGATTAAACTCTGTAATCTTGAGTACCTAATTATTGTTTTCTTTAATTTTAAACCCTTTTAAAATGGAGGAAGAATTTTCATCAAAACATTTTTTATGCTGTTTAATGTTGTATGAGTACCATAAAAAAATGTGCTACAGTTGTTACATAAAACATTTGCACTGTTTATGGTGATAAACTAAGTGTACGCATATGTCAACAGTGGATTAAAAAATTTAAATCAGGAAATTTATGCTTGGATGATGAACTTCGATCTGGAAGGCCCTATAAAGTAATAATTTATTATAAGATGTTAAAACCGGGGAAAAGTATTAATTCTGATCTCTACTGTGAACCATTGGATCGACTGAATCAGAACTTGACCAGAAATCGGCCAGAAATTGTGAATAGAAGAGGGGTTATTCTTCAAGGCGAGAATGCCTGACCTCATTCATCAAAAAAAGACACGTGAAAAAATTTTCGAGCTTGATTGGGAGGTTCTAACACAACCACCCTACTCACCAGACATTTCACCCTCCGACTATTAAGAAACAAGACACTTAGAGATATAAACCATGTTAAAACGAGCCTTGAACAATTTTTTCCTTTAAAAAATCAGGAATTTTATAAATCGGGAATATTTTCTCTTCCTAATAAATGACAGAGTGTTATAGATCACAATGGTAACTAGAGAGTTTTTTCCGAGAATTATCAACCCGGAGCACAATTTCGTTGGCATAAACCAGGGGCGATCAGACTTAAACCATCGGCGATCGACCATAAAAGCATTAGGCGGCAAGCCATCGACTAGGTAAAAATAAAATACAAAGTTCATAAATGGTTATATTTATTAGTTGCAAAGATACAACAACTAATGTTATTTTGATGTTGATGAATGGCATTGCATGTCATCTGTATACTTTTCATAAAACGGCACATAATTACAAAGTGCCAAACGCAAGCATGAATTAAGATGTTCGTCACTGAGCCGATTACGATATTTAGATTTAATTATTTTCATTTCGAAAAACGCCGACCCGCCAAATAAGTTGACCCAAATAATGCTGTTAACTGAAGGGCTATTTGTTTCAAACATGGATATTTTTCTTCAGATAAACAAGCCCAAAACTTGTTATCTGTTGCTTTGGCTTTGAGATGTATATCTGACATAATTTTCAAGACTGGAATGAGATCTACCTCATTCCAAATAATATCTATTAAATGTTAAATCTTAAATTATCATCTATTTTTCTATCAGATAGTTTAACATTTAATGTTCGTTACTAAATTAATAACTATTAAATTACAATAACTGTAAAAAAATATTTAAAATACTTTTTATAAATATGTACGCGATCGACTTAAAAACCTCTCGCGATCGACTGTTTGAGCGCCATTGGCATAAACAATTTCAAAGAGACAATTTTAACCTAGATGATGTTCCTCGTTCAGGAAGGCCCCGTGAAATAATTACTACTGTAAATATTGCTTTGAGCCTGTGATGCCTGAACGGGGGTCGAACTCGAGATCTTAGAAACGCATGGCACTTGTGTTACCACTACGATACGCCGGTATAAACTAACTTACCATATGGGTATATCCAATTCCTAGGCACCAATTTTTTGTAGTCATGGCTAGATTGAATCTTGATCACTGTTAATATTGAACTAAAATTATTTTTTAAAATGCTAATAATAATCTAGCGAAATGAATAAATTTATCAAGAAGGGAAACCAACTTCCTTTTGTGGTTAAAAAAACCCGAATTATGATCATTATTATAAATATATGTATAGACTAGTACATTGTCTGAATAAGGAAAAACAATTATTTGTTCAACTAGAAAAGACAAGTACTAATAGAGATGGCAATAAAAATTAATTAATCGAAATGTTATAATCGATTTTCGATTAAATTGGTAGAAAATAATCGATTAATCGATTGTGAAACATAAAAAAAAATCAACTGTGGCCACCACAGGACCGACCGCCATCACAAAGTACTTGTTTAATTTATGCTGCTTTATCAAAAAATGTCTCAAATAAAAGTTGTTAGTTACTCCTTTTGTTAAATAAATTTTTTCGAAATATTTCTCTGTTGTGAAAAATTCGCAAAAATCTTAAAACTGACACGAGTAAACTTCCATTTCTAGTTAACTGATTTTTACCAAAAGTTGATTAACTCGTGCCTTTGATGTCAAACACTTAAATATGAAGTTACATAAAAATCCTTTTAGCCGAATTTGCTCTGCACGTGTACACGGACAGACAGACAGACAGACAGACAGACAGACAGACAGACCGACACACAGACAGACAGACAGACAGACAGACAGACAGACAGACAGACAGACAGACAGACAGACAGACAGACAGACAGACAGACAGACAGACAGACAGACAGACAGACAGACGGACCGACAGACATCATGCTAAAAATAGTCAAAACTTTATGTAAGGACTTCAATTCGTGGAGATCCATCGAAATCTCGAAATGTCAAAATCGGAATGATCACAATACCTCCCTTATATATGTTGGCGGTGGGTAAAAATTGATGTGAAGTGTGAATTTGTACACATTGCAGGGTTTCGCAGGTATATAATAAGTGATGGCGGCATGCTGAGTGTGTAGGACAAATTTTGCTTTGTAGTAATCACGGCAAAATAAACGATATTTTTAAAATAATTTATTATAATATTTTTTTGTTAATTTTAATTCGAATATCTAATACCATTATTTAGGTTTCTAAATATATGCAGTATTTTTTTAGCAAGGTTCATTAACTTTTATTTAAGAATTTTTTTGATAAAACGAATTTTTTTGAAAAAGTATCTATTTTTTTCATACTTAAATGTAACGTTTCCATGGTCATGATAAATAATATCTCTGTTAGAAAATATTAGGCCAAGTTATTTCTACTCTGCTGCTAGAATGTATTTTATACAAGTACTTTATGACGGCGGTCGGCCCTGTGGTGGCCACAGCTGATTCTTTTTTTAATTCAACTGTATGTATGTACATTGCCGATATCCGGATTCAAAAATGAATATTATTAATAAGGCCCCACATTTCCTATAACTGCACCTGCTTCTTTATAAATACGAAGCCCTAAACATTAGTTGGTTAAACGTTTTGGTGCACAACAAAGACTATTAGTGTCTAGGTAGCAATTGATATAATACAAATTAAATAAATGTTATTAAAAACTTTAAAAATATGTGTAAGCAAAATGTTATCAGTAACGGATGAATCAGTAACGGAAGAAGTAAAAAAGAATCCATCCGGTTTATCATGATCAGTCAAACAAAATGTATATTTGGGTGTGGTTGTGTCTGTGTTATCAAGTGTGTGCTTCTAATTTCTACCTTCAAAAATACCGTGGTGCGGATGGAAGCAAATTTGGATACTCTGTCGAGTTAGCGAACACATCTTTACAACCTGAACTCCTCGTGGGTGCTCCAGGATTAAACAACAACACTGGAGCAGTATACAATTGTCCAGTAAAAGAAAATGAAAAATGTAAACGCCTGGAATTGAAAGAAAAATTAACATTCTCCGCTAGTGGAACAACTTCGCGAAAAGAAGGACAGTGGCTAGGTGCTTCTATCAGTTCTTTCAATGATACAACTGTTATTTGTGCTCCAAGATGGACAAGAAATATTCAACAATATATATTTATGAATGGGTTGTGTTATTGGTTAAAAAATGGCAAAGAAACCCAATTATGGCCCTTAGGGTTGATTAACAATCAAGGTTACACAGATAAAAAAACAGATAAAAAATACTACTACTACGCTTATGGTCAAATGGGACTTTCTGTTCACGTAGCAAAATCAGGATTTTATGTTGGTGCACCTGGATTATTAAATTGGAAAGGTTCAATAATCACCTATAAAGAATTACAACCACAAATCCCAAACCCTCTAAGTCTCCAAGAATTGGATTTCTTTTCATATCTTGGTTACTCCATCGCCAGTGGTAAGGTTTTAGTGGTATCTGGTGCACCTCGTGGAGGTTTTCTAAGAGGTCAAGTAATGTTATATCGTAATGGTAATTTAGAAACCACCTTCAATGGGCTACAACTTGGGGAATATTTTGGTGCTTCGGTAGCAGTTGGAGACTTAAATGGTGATGATGAAGACGATGTTATAGTTGGTGCTCCAATGTACTCAAACAAATACGTAGAAGCAGGTCGAGTTCATTTATTTTTAAGTGATGGTAATGGTGGATATACTAGTAAAATTTTAGAAGGTACGTCTTCTCGTGGAAGGTTTGGAACAGCTTTATCTATAATTCAAGATGTAGATGGGGATGAATTGGATGATTTATTAATCACAGCACCTTTCCAAGAAGGTGTAGGGTTTGTTTATCTTTACCCTGGGGATAGAATGGAAGGTTTAAGAAATAAACCATTGTATCAGTTATCTGGGAAAACTCCAGGGGTTCGTGGGTTGGGTTTTAGTGTTTCCCGGAGTATTGATGTAGATGGAAATGGTATTTCGGACATAGCAGTTGGAACTTATGGTAGTCACATGGCTTTATTGATACGACACAGACCAATTATCCGTGTTTCCACCAAATTAATTGCTAATGTCACAACGTTACCACTTGATACCAAACCCAGATTTCTTAACATAACCTTTTGTCTCACCTATACTGGGAAAAACTGTCTACAGAACCTTAATTTTTCCAGTTACATTAATGCAGATCCTATCCACAAAAGACTTGATTCAGGAAGAGAAAATTTCCAGTTAAACTGCACGATTGGGATACCTTGTTGTAAAAGTCTCATGCCAGAAGTAATTAGTGGTGAAAGAACAACTAGAATATATACTCCTCTAGTGTTTTCTTCAAGCCACGAATTAATTTCTTGTGAACCTCATCCACGTTGTCCAACTGAAGATCGTGGTGATTGGACGGGAAAAACCGAACTTTTAATACCATTTGAAACTGGATGTAAACACAGTATTTGTCAATCTGAGTTGAGCTTAAAAGCTAATTGGTCTGAAAGTTCTTTGATTATTGGAGAAAAAACTGTAGTTGAATTGAAGTTTAATATTAGTAATATGGGTGATCCGGCTTTTTTATGTGAGATGGCTATACAGTTAGTTTCACCTGGAAAGTTACGGTTTGCAAATCTACCAGAACGATGCCGTATGCCTGCTTATGACCAGAAAGTCATGTTATGTCATCTAGGAAACCCACTCTACCAGGGAAACGTAAGTATAATTTTAAATTACATTTTAAGCCAATTTGAAATCGTCATTGATGGCAGAAGCTTAAATATGAAGTTTCATAAAAATCTTTTCAGCCGAATTTGCTCTGCACGTGTACACAGACAGACGGACAGACGGACAGACAGACAGACGGACAGACAGACGGACAGACAGACGGACAGACAGACCGACAGACATCATACCAAAAATAGTCAAAACGTTATGTAGGGACCTCAATTCGTGGAGATCCATCGAAATCTCGAAATGTCAAAATCGGTATGATCACAATACCTCCCTTATATATGTTGGCGGTCGGTAAAAAATGTCATTCTGTTTTACTAACGCTATGAGATATGCCCATAATATTTCGGGTTTGCGCGTATGCACGTTGCTAGGTTAAAAGAGGAGAATTAAAAGATAGCCACAACCTTTTAAGCCGTTAAATCACATTTTGAAAAAAATTACAATTTTATGTGTTGATCTTTGAATAAAATTCATTGACCTTAAGACTTTTAGCCAATAATTTTGGTCATTCATATCTTATATGAGAAACTCACGACTAAAAAAAGTCCAAAATTGGACAAATTATTTAAATTTTATAGCTTACCAATCATGCCAATGTCATTGCAGTAAAAGTTTTATTAGTTTAAAAATTACACTTTATTTTGAATATCACACACAAAAATTAAATTATCTCTATTTATAATAGTTATCAAAAAAAATATTTAAAAAAATATACGTGTGCGGGGTGGGGGGCGCCTAACCAAATTTTGCATCGGGGCACCAGGTACCTTTGAGCCGGCCCTGCTTTTGTCTACTTTAACTTTTCTTCTGAAAAATTTTTTCTATCTCTTAAAATAAACGAATTATTCGAAGTGTAACGTTTCAAACAAACACCCTGTATACTAGTTAAATAAATAGTTATTGTATTTAAATATCCGTCAAATAAGTACGTTTCATACGTACCAGGTCTACAAGTATGAGATGCGTTTTTTTTTTTTTTTTTAATAAAACACATTAAACTCAAAAGAACAGTAAAAGTTTATTTATTCAAAGTATGCTCCATTAGAAGTTATACATTTTCCCCATCTTTCAGGCAATTTGTGAATACCTCGCCAGTAGAACTCTTCCCCTTTCCCCGCAAACCATTCATCGAACCATTTTTTCACATTTTCATATGAACAAAAGTGCTGCTCGGCAAGTGCGTGACCCATCGATGCGAACAAGTGGTAATCTGAAGGGGCCAAGTCTGGTGAGTAAGCGGCATGGGGTAGCACTTCCCACTTGAGTGCCTCCAATGTGTTGCAAACTGCTTTTGCCTTATGTGACGGAGAGTTTTCGTGAAGAAAGATTACCTTTTGCTGTTTTCTTTCGTATTCTGGTCGTTTTATGAGCAGCGAATGGTTCAATTCGATCATTTGTTGTTGGTAGCATTGGGTATTAACTGTTTCATCAGGTTTTAACAATTCATAATAGACCACACTCTTTTGGTCCCACCAAGTACAGAGCATTGTCTTTTTGCCAAAGCGATTCGGTCTTGAAGTTGATGTGGATGGTGAGCCTGGGTTCACCCATGATTTTTTGCGTTTGGGATTTTCAAAATAAGTCCATTTTTCATCGCCAGTAATGATACGATGCAAAAAGACTTTCTTTTGTATCGTGCAAGCAAAATTTCACAAGTGTTTTTGCGTTTTTCCATCTGCCTCTCATTCAATGCATGTGGAACTAATCTGCCGACTTTCTGGATCTTACCCATCTCTCGTAGGCGATTGGAAACAGCTTGTTGACTAACGCCTAACTGCTCTGCTAGTTGTTTTTGTGATTGACTATCGTCTTCCTGTAGCAATGTTTCCAATTTTGTATCTTCATATTTTTTTGGAGGTTTTCCATGTTCTTTGTCTGTAAGATCAAAGTCACCACTTTTGAAACGCCGAAACCATCGTTCACAGGTATCTTGCGATGGAGCATATTCACCATAAGCTTCTCGAAGCAGTCGGTATGATCAGCAGCAGTTTTTTACAAATGAAAACAAAACAGTAGTACTGTCCGCGAATGCTCTTTATTTGGCACAAAATTTGATATTGTTAACACAGTAAAACAAAACTATATGATCACTTTTCAAATTATAACCTATACGCATTTGACACTTAATGATAACTTAACAAAACGCCATATGTGTTGAAACTTTGAACTTTACACTTTGTTTGCGCGGCAAGTTTGAAAAAAATCCGCATTTCATACTTGTAGACCTGGTATTAACCCATTAATGGCCAAAGGTTCGTATACGCAACCTTTTAGAAATTATTTTTTTAAAAGAAAGCAATTGTTTTATTTTTATTGCATAATTATTTTACAAGCATTACTAGGATACAATAGCTTCGTGATTATTTTATTTCGCAGTGTATTTAAAGAGTATATTTTTTTAAATATTTTGAAATTGGTCAATTTTTGAAGATTTTACTGATTTATAAAAGCGGGCATTTTCTTTACACTTGTTGGTAATATAATATATATATATATATATATATATATATATATATATAGTCAATTGTATGAGAACATTGTTATGAATTATCCTATTTTGAAAAAATATAAATTTTATCTCTCATGTTGCTGTGCTCATTATCAAATTTATGGGGTGCGTATACGCACCTTTGGCCAAATCAGTGAAATGTACAGGCGTGATTCAACATCGACAAGTCTCATCTTGTCTTAGCCATCTAACCTATTGTTCATTTCTACTGTGTGTTCTTTCATAGTTCAGCATATGTATTTACAGAATAAGTATAGTGAAAATAAAAATTAGTTGTACAGTTGTCAAATGATAGTAAAATTTCTTAATTGGTCACGACCAGCAGTTGCTCTTATGAAGTATCAGAGTAATGCAGATACTGATAGAGAAGCAACAAATTCAAACTATGGGCGTCCTTCAAAAAAGACCTTCAGTTTATCAGATGTTATCAGATTTGATAATATTGGTCATCTGATAAGAGGCATGAAACGAATGTAAAAAAGCAGTTTGTGTAAGAGCGATGCCAACTCCATTTATTTATGTGTAAAATGTAAAGTACATCTGTGCCCAGAGTGTTTTGAAATGTTTCATTCCAAATAAGTTCATATTTCATTCATAAATAAAATAATTTGCTTATTACATGTTTACTTATATTTGATATTGTTATTAGCCAAGGGTGCGTATACGCATCCTTATATTACTGTAGAATTAAGCATATATATTTTTTCAAAATGCAATAATTGTCTTAGTTGATGTATTTTAATTAATTTGCATTACAAGTTTTGTGAAAAATATTTTTTCTTAATAGCTTGGCTATTAATGGGTTAAGTAAACATAATACGCAAATATTTGTGACGTCATTATTTGTTTTTTTTAAATACAAGTGTAGATAAGTTCATTACTGATATCACGATTCCAATAATAATATTAGTAAGGCCCCACATTTCCCGCAACTGCAGCTGCTCATTTATATATACGAAACCCCAAAATTAGTTAATTTTTTGGTGCACAATAAAGGCTGTTAGTGTCTAGGTAGCAATAGAGATTAAAAATATTTTCTTATAAAGATTAAAAATATGCATAAGTATAATGTTATCAGTAACGGAAGAATTCATCCGGTTCCTGAATCATCATCACTCTCCAATCTATATTTCTTGATCAGTCAGACAAAATGTATATTTGGGTGTGGTTGTGTCTGTGCTATCAAGTGTGTGCTTCTAATTTCTACCTTCAAAAATACCGTGGTGCGGAAGGAAGCAATTTTGGATACTCTGTCGAGTTAGCGAACACATCTTTCCAACCTGAACTCCTCGTGGGTGCTCCAGGATTAAACAACAACACTGGAGCAGTATACAATTGTCCAGTAAAAGAAAATGATAATTGTAAACACCTAAAATTAAAAGAAAACTCAACATTTGGTGCTCGGGGAACAACTTCGCGAAAAGAAGGACAGTGGTTAGGTGCTTCTATCAGTTCTTTCAATGCAACAACTGTTATTTGTGCCCCAAGATGGACAAAAGATATTCTAAAAAATATATATATGAATGGTTTGTGTTATTGGTTAAAAAATGGTAACGAAACTCAATTATGGCCCTTAGGGTTGAATATCAATCAAGGTTACACAAATAAAACAACAGGTAAAAATTACTACTACTACGGTTATGGTCAAATGGGGCTTTCTGTTCACGTAGCAAAATCAGGATTTTATGTTGGTGCACCTGGATTATTAAATTGGATAGGTTCAATAATCACCTATAAAGAATTACAACCACAAATCCCAAACCCTCGAAGTCTCCAAGAATTGGATTTCTTTTCATATCTTGGATACTCCATCGCCAGTGGTAAGGTTTTAGTAGTATCTGGTGCACCTCGTGGAGGTTTCCTAAGGGGTCAAGTAATGTTATATCGTGATGGTAATTTAGAAACTACCTTCAATGGACTACAACTTGGGGAATATTTTGGTGCTTCGGTAGCAGTTGGAGACCTAAATGGTGATGATGAAGACGATGTTATAGTTGGTGCTCCAATGTACTCAAACAACTACGTAGAAGCAGGTCGAATTCATTTATTTTTAAGTGATGGTAATGGTGGATATACTAGTAAAATTTTAGAAGGTTCTTCTTCTCGTGGAAGATTTGGAACAGCTTTATCTATAATTCAAGATGTAGATGGGGATGGATTGGATGATTTATTAATCACAGCACCTTTCCAAGAAGGTGTAGGGTTTGTTTATCTTTACCCTGGTGATAGAATGGAAGGTTTAAGAAATAAACCATTGTACCAGTTGTCTGGGAAGACTCCAGGGGTTCGTGGGTTGGGTTTTAGCGTTTCCCGAAGTATTGATGTAGATGGAAATGGTATTCCGGACATAGCAGTTGGAACTTATGGTAGTCACATGGCTTTATTGATACGACACAGACCAATTATTCGTGTTTCCACCAAATTAATTGCTAATGTCACAACGTTACCACTTGATACCAAATCCAGATTTCTTAACATAACCTTTTGTCTCATCTATACTGGGAAAAACTGTCTACAGAACCTTAATTTTGCTAGTTACATTAATGCAGATCCTATCCACAAAAGACTTGATTCAGGAAGAGAAAATTTCCAGTTAAACTGCACGATTGGGATACCTTGTTGTAAAAGTCTCATGCCAGAAGTAATTAGTGGTGAAAGTACAACTAGAATATATTCTCCTCTAGAGATTACTTCAAGCCATGAATTAGATTCTTGTGAACCTCGTCCAAGTTGTCCAACTGAAGATCGTGGTGATTGGACGGGAAAAACCGAACTTTTAATACCATTTGAAACTGGATGTAATCAAGGTATTTGTCAACCTGAGTTGAGCTTAAAGGCTAACTGGTCTGAAAGTTCTTTGATTATTGGAGAAAAAACTGTAGTAGAATTGAAGTTTAATATTAGTAATATGGGCGATCCGGCTTTTTTATGTGAGATGGCTATACAGTTAGTTTCACCCGGAAAGTTACGGTTTGGAAACGTACCGGAACGATGCCGAATGCTTGCTTATAACCAGAAAATCATGTTATGTCATCTAGGAAACCCACTCTACCAGGGAAACGTAAGCATTATTTTTAATTACTTTTAAATCCAGTTCGGAATATATCTAAAAGTATTTAATATACAAAATAAACTTTATTTCAAATAACAATACTGCCAGGTGGATGTCAAACATTCACAAGACTACCACAACTACAATCGAAGCCAAATCGTGCAGGTGTGCAAACTTCTATAAGCACCTATGGCATTTAGGTTCGACTCTAGCAAAGGACGGTCCTACAAATATCACCACACGGGCGGCCATCACGCACGCGGCGGCACGACATACACACCATAAACAAAATATTTATTAAATATCAAACATTCCTTTCCCATTATAACATTTACAGTAATTTAAGTTGTCTTTTTGCAGCTTTCTTTGACTGTTCGCCTGGACGTTCCCCAAATTCAACTTAAGGATGGTTCATTAATAGTTCGAGCAAATGTGACCAGTAATGGGAAGGAGAAAAACTTAGAAGACAACAAGCTAGAAACAGTTCTGTCGTTAGAAACATCCATCGATTTAGATTTCAATAGCATATCCGAACCGGAACAAATATCCCTAGACGACGAAGAAGAGGAAGAGATCACTGTTATACACCAAGTTGAATTCACATCCCGTGGACCAACTACAGTTTCCGTTGATCAGCTCTCAGTTGAACTGTTCGTACCAACTTCACTTCCAAATATAGGTACTTTGGTTCATGTTTCTGGTTTACCATTGGTAACAATTTTTGGAAGAGTCTTTCCACTGGAGTGTCAGTTGAATGGAACTACGGTTTCTATGCCAAATTTGCCAGATCATGGATTTCCAGAAGAAAGAATTACACAAATCCAATGCCCTTGCGAAAGGTAATATATCAACATATTAATTATTGAGTTAACGCTAACTTTAATATAAGGTAATATTAATAAATGATTCTTATTACATATGATATGATGGATAATATGACAAACTAGCTGGAGTACCCGTATTTTTGCTGTAACGTACATGATAAGTGAGATATTTCAGTTTTAAGTAGAACACAAAATAATATTTTATTATTAAAAACATATATTATTTTTTTAATATTTTAAATTCCAAAAATCTTAGCTATAAATACAAACCAGTGGCGAAGGGAGGTCTCCGCTACACTTGCCCTCCCATTAAAAAAATAAATAAATAAATAAAAAAATTTAAAAAAAGGTTTTACTAGGGAATAAGTACCTACGCAACTGTGGCATTGTTATGTTAGTGTGAGTTTGTTTTGTAATTAAACTAGATGATGGGTAGCTCGCTTCGCTCGGCTTCGTCTAACCAAACCCTTACTAACTTAACTTAACCTACGATAGTGTTTTGTCATTAAACTAGAAGATGGGTAACTGGCTCCGCTCGGTTTTAGACTTTCACTAACTAAAACTAACCTAATTATCTTGTTTTTAGGTGCATAGTACTTAATTTTCCCCAATACTAGCCCAATTAAAATTTTGTATCATTGTGTATGAATTTATAAACCAGACACCATTGTTTTAGAGCCACTGATAATCCGTGAATTATTTAGTGAAATTGTTATGTTGCCCTTTACAACGAAATCTTGTAACGTTGTAGGTACCTATTCCCTAGTTTAGTCAAAAAATTTAAAAAAAGATTTAGGTAAACCTTCAAAAATACATCAAATTATGTTTCATACAAATTTTTGTCCAAGATTTGGTTTACTAGTTATGAATTTTTTAATTTTTTTTTAAAGTTTAATAACTTCCGTTTCCCACACACACAAGCACACATATGGACGGCACTTCGAAAATAGGTTTTTTGGATTCCCTGGACCATGAAACGTGGTCATCAGTCCAAATCTCAACATCGAAAATTTTCGCAATTACAATACTTGCCCCTTATATATTAAGGTCGGGCAAGTAAAAATCGATAACATTATTACCCATAACTTAACCATGAATTAAAAAAATAACTTTGTGGGACTTTTTATCCCACACCCTGTAGCCCAGATGGTTTACACTAAAAATCTGAAAAAATTCTAAGTAATGTACATTGGTGTCAACCAGAATAGTACAACAGGAATTTTTGATCAGATTATGTTTTCGGAAAATAACGCATTTATTGTAGTTTTTTGGTTGACGATTTACAAAAGTTATAGTTATATAACACACTAGACTAGAAGACGTATCATGGTGTAATGGTTAGCATACTCGCTAGCTACCCAGAATTCTTGATTCGCTCCCGGCCAAAGGAGTCAATTTTATTTTTTGTTTTCTTTTCCATTTTTATTTTCTTTAAATTATTTTGTCAAAATTCTAGCTGTTTCAGCGACTGAGCTATAGATAAATTTTAACAGATATAAAATTTGGTTTCTAGCCCTGGTTTAGGCAGCAGTCTGACAGATCGAGCGCCATCGTGTAACGTAGCGCCGAGTCGTGTAGTGTCATTTAAAAATTTAATAACTGGTCTGACTGACCGAGTATTACCGATCATTCAGTGTCAAGTAAATTTGTTTCTCACTTGTCAAATAGTGCATATTCCAACCTAAAATAATACTATCAAACAGTTAATTTTGATTTTTGAGGTAATATTTGGGCAATAAGTTGTTTTTTATACAATATTAGTATGTATGCGCAAAAATTGACAATCCAACTGTCAAATAATATATGGTTATGGACTGTATATGCTTATAGACCGGGAGCTCATGACAGTTTTTGGTCTCCGATTTCATACAGCATGCCTTTTGGAGGAGAGAATATTTACCTTGTGACAACAAAAAAGGGATGGTACTAAACCCCTGCACGCTTTCCGGTCATAGGGAAAATTGCATTTCCACTTAAACACAAAATTTTTGTGCTTTTCTCTGATTTAATATTGCTTGCCCTTTTGTCAAAAGAAAGTTATAACAAATTTAAAGTCTTTTAAATATATGCATGCGATTCGGAGGGTCCCAAAGGGCTCAAACGGTCATGTGATCTTATAATAAAAAAATATGATTTTCCGCGTTTTCATACAGCATGCCTATAATTAAAAGACTTTAAATTTGTTATAACTTTCTTTTGACAAAAGGGCAAGCAATATTAAATCAGAGAAAAACACAAAAATTTTGTGCAAGTGGAAATTCAATTTTCCCTATGACCGGAAAGCGTGCAGGGATTTAGTACCATCCCTTTTTTTGTTGTCACAGGGTAAATATTCTCTCCTCCAAAAGGCATGCTGTATGAAATCGGAGACCAAAAATGTCATGAGCTCCCGGTCTATTAAATGCGCATGTGCTATTGCGTCGGGCGTCGTGTGAAATTCAGACCGGTTTGAAATACAAACAACTTGATGCTACTTGACAGCAAACGATGGTTCAGTGCGACGCATGCCCTTAGTTAACGTGTGATTGAAATTTGCTCGACTGCAAACGATTGACAGCACTCGATCAGTCAGACCGCGGCCTTATTCTGATGTTATTTTCAGGTTTTCCTGTGACCTAGCTCAGATTGGATCCGGCGATCCTCTTCTCAATTTAGTAGTTCGTCTTAATATGACCGTTGATCTGAAACTGGCCAAAACTAGTTTAGCAGATCTACTTTTGTTGCGGTCTGCAATGATAACTTCGTGGGACGTGAATTCTGGAGTGACTGCCACCAGTAGCACGGTGTTTCTAGGGGCCATAGCTCCAGCTAGTGCTCTCCGTTGGATTATTATTGGATGTGCTGTTGGAGTAGTATTGTTGGCGATCACAACTGTAATTCTATACAAGGTAACAATAATGTAAAAAAAAAGTTAGTGAAATTAAAACCATGTTTTCTTTCAATCTCTTAAGTATAAGTGAGTTTCACAGAGTTAAACTGTCGACTATTAAATATAATAATAATGTTTATTTTTTTATTTTTATTTATTTAAGTGCTTCAGCTATGGGGCTATTAGCACTTGAATATAGGCCAGTATTTCAAATTACATACATAATTTTACATAGACATATGACACATTTCATTTTTAGAATAATATTATTATATATATGTATATAAGTTATAATTATAAAAAAATAAATAAATTATTATTATGGGGTTTGTCAGGTCTTGACAAGCGTCCACTAATTTCAAACTTCAGCAACCTTTTGAGCCGCGTCATACTAGAGACTAGTGGAGCTAAATACACACGACTGCATCCCAAACCCTGGCGATATGCAGCCGCGGAAATTACGCTAGATCCAGTGCCCGCACAATGCGGAGTGACCCGAGCAGCACTGCTTTCTGCATCCTGCAGATCAAAGAGTTGGCAGAAGATCTACAGGCGGGAATGGACTCGATTTCCCTTAGATAGGAGGCTTTCATGCCACCCAAAACACCAACTATCAGGACTACAAGCTTAACTTTATACCCGGGATACAGCTTTCTAAGCTCGGACAAGAGGTCCATATACTTGGACCTCTTTTCATCCTCCTTGAGAGAGATATTCTTCTCAGCTGGACTTGAGAATTCGATCACAAACATCTGTTTGGTCTCGATATCCAGGAGGGTTATGTCCGGCTTATTGGCTGTATTATTATTATTATTACTATTATTAGTATAGGTATATAATAAGTATTAAAAAAAATGGAGTATTTATGTCATTACCATGGATACAGTTTTTGGCAGCAATATAAATCGTGTTCATTTTCATTTGCAACTGTCAGTATTGTATCTGTTTTTAACTTTCGAAAAGTTTCGATCATACAAATTTCAAAATCATCAAGAATTGTTAGAAAGGGACGCAGCAGTACGTATGGATTTTTGTTTTGAAATTTTTGAAAAAAATTAATTCAGACCCAACAATGCTTCAAAGAATTTTATTTACTGACGAAGCAACGTTTACTCTTAATGGTGAAGTGCACAGACAAAATTTTAGGTACTGGAGTCAAGAAAATTTACATTTGTTTCATTCCTCCCGAACTCAAAGGCCGCAAAAATTGAATGTTTGGGCAGGGATAATAGGAACCAATATTATAGGGCCTTTTTTTATTGACGGTAACCTTAATGACGTAAAATATCTAGCCCTTTTGCGAAACCAAATATTACCTGCGTTGCGAAACCTGAATATGACGCTCAAGTCCATTATTCTAGAATAGTAAAAGAATATTTACATAGAACTTTCCCAAATAGCTGGATTGGAAGAGGAGGGTCGATGAATTAGCCAGCAAGATCTCCGGATTTGGCACGCAATGATTTTTTTTAATGGGGATATTTAAAGGCCAAAGTATATAATGGAGAACTTAGAGATGTTGCTGAACTGCAACACAAAATTGTTCAAGCGTCCAACAATATACGTCAAGAGCAATTACTGAATGTTTGAATCATTTTTATGATCGCTTAACATTTTGTATGCAAGTAAACGGAGAAACTTTTGAACATTTATTATAAGTTTTTATTATTTATTTATTTATTTTTTTTATTTCAATAAAATATTTTGATTTTACTAGTAAATATGGTTTCTCTATGTTGCAAATGAAAATGAACACGATTTATATTGCTGTCAAAAACTGTATCCATGGTAATAACGTAGTACATGTTGCATTAAAAAATAAATTCACTGTATTTTTTTTTTCAGATTGGGTTCTTCAAGAGGCAGGACGCATACAATTTAGCCAAAGCTAAAGCTGAAGCAATAGAAGTAGTAAGTAAAGTACATTCAAAACTTTTTCTGTGTATCTTTCTTCTATCTCGACATACAGGGTGAGGCATCACACGTTCAAATAAAATTTATTCGGGGTCATAAGTGTTGTCTCATTCTGTATATCTATCATTATGTCTATTTATCGCACAAATCCTTTTATTCTTTTTATTGTCAGTTCTTTCCTGTTATCAGGTCGTCAAGGATGAAATTTGTAGTTAATAATATTGCCAACTTTAACAGCTTATTATTTGACATTGGCTTAATATTTTACCTTTTTTTTTGTTCGAAAATTACAAATCTCGTCTGTTTAAAGAAATCATTGTATGTTCTAAAAAATATCAAAAAATTTATAAAAAAATTAATTTTGTTGAAAATGGAACGGTCGGAAATTCGCACTATTATGATGTCTGAGTTCTTACGGGGAACTACGGCATCGCAGAACGCGCGAAACATTAATAGTGTATTTGGCTCTAGTGTTACTACGCAGCAGACAATCAGATCAATTCTGTAAAAAATTACTGTATAGTAACGTTACTACAAGATAAAATATTATAAAAAGTATAATGACTTTCATTCATGATAGTAACTGACCTTGCTCATAGTGACAAATTTAGTTACTGTGATCATAGTAACTGAGTTACAGAATTGGTCTGAATATCAAATTGGTTCCCAAATTTCGTACAGGTAACTTAAAAACCAAACAAAAAAACCAACCTGGCTCATCGATCACAGCAGAAATATACTGCAACCAACTGGACGAAATTATGCAAAAACTTGAAGAAAAACAGCCCAGGTTGGTCAATAGATCGACTCCTATCTTATTGCATGATAACGCTAGACCACACACTGCACAAATGACTGTGGCAAAACTACAGGAATTGGAGTTGGAACTTCTTCATCGTCCATACTCACCAGACCTAGCCCCCACTGACTACCACTTCTTCCACAATTTGGACAACTTTTTAATAGGAAAATAGTTTAATTCCGACAATGCTGTAAAACTGGTCTTCCAGGAATTCATTGACTCTCGTCCGCCAGTGTTTTATACCACCGGCCTGAACAACCTGCCGCTTAAATGGCAAAAGTGTATAGATAATATGGGTGTTTACTTTGATGAATAAAATAATTCCTTATATTTATAAGTTATGAATCAACTTTTTTTTTTCTACAAATTTCATCATTGATGACCTAATATTTTTTATACCAATACTCGTTACAGATACGTATAAAATAGTAACTGAATTTTTTTTGCAGGAAGATTTGGTTGAAGAAGATTCTAAACACGCCGACGAACAATTGTAAGATTCCTTATAAAATAAGAAACGTGCGAAAGAATTATCAAATATATTTAAATACTTAAATAAGGTGTATGTATATTTATTATTTAATTAATAATGTATTTTTTTTTTATAAATATAATTAATTGAATTACAAATACGAGAGATGTTTCCTAAATTCTGGGAATTGTGCTATAATTAAATTTCGCAGAACTTTAAGGCAATGTTATTGGTGCCAGACAAGTCTTGACATGTTCATGCAACTATCTAGTGCAATATTGTTCAGTCTGATTTAGGTGGTCGACTGATATAGACGCGTTTTCATAGCACTGTTTTTGTAACCATGGAAGACGCAGCAAAATCTCAAAGAGCAATAATTTTCTTTTTGTGTAAAGAAGGTGTGAAAACATCAGAAATTATTCAGCGTCTGCAAGGAGTATTTGGTGAGTCTGCAGAATTCAAAAGTACTGTTTATCGTTGGATCGATTGTTTTAAAACCGGTAGAACATCACTAATTAAGATCCACGCAATGGGCGCCCTAGCACGTCGGTAAATGAAAGAAACATTACTGCCGTCGAAGACCTACTGAAAGAGGACAGGCGAATGACTATTCGTCAAATTAGTGTGCGCCTAGGGATAGGTACACGACAAGTTCATGACATCTTGCATGATTGTTTGGGCGTTAGCAATGTTTCGCCGCGCTGGGTGTCAAGGCTGTTGGGACCAGAACAGAAACTCAATAGGTCTGATACTTGTCGTCAACTTGAAAAAATTAGTTTATCGTTGGGATAAATGTATTCAGTTAAATGGAGATTATGTTGAAAAACTGCATTGCAATATTGGCGAAAATTAACAAAATAATAAAAATTATATCTAAATTCCCAGAACTTTGGAAACATCCCTCGTAGATTACTTTCAAATAGGATTTTTTTTACCAATGCCTCTGAATAATAAGGTAAGGGAAAATAAACGAGGTAAAAATATGTATTTGATTAACGAAATAAAGGTTGAAAAAAAATATATTTTGTTTATTCAAAAAATATCCAGATTATCGGATATCCAATGAAAATTATCCGGATTATCGAATAGTCCAAATTGGTCGGATAATCCGGATATTCGGATACCCGGATAGGAAACCTTAATTTCTACTATTTCTACTCTATTTCACGTTTGAGGTGTCGTTTTAAAATTACATTCTGAAGGTTATGACGAAGCCAGATATCCACTTTAACTTATCTGAATCGAGAAATTACTTGTTTAAAACAGTTTTATCATTTGACTAGGCCAGGGGTGGGGAACCCGCGGCCTTAAGGGCGCATGCGGCCTTTTGAAATCTTCTTTGCGGCCCTATTATACTTTTTATATATCTCCCGTCTCTAAAGAACATTTCCCGCAATTAACAAAATTATTAAATGAACACGAATCTGCATCATCTGAAGCATTTAAGTATTACACAGCTGTTTTGGATTTATTAATTGCAGAATATGCCAAAAGGTTTTCTAATTTTGAAGAACATACTCTAGCAATGAAATTAGCCTTTGAGCCACATCTGGTTGATGTCTCAGAGGAACCCAGCGAACTTCAGATGGAATTTGGAGCTAGGTGAAGATAACATAATAAAGTCTCTTTTTGATACAAAGAAAGATTTTGTTGATATTTGGAAAAATGCAATTGAATACCCACATTTACGTCAACATGCTCATCGACTGCTTTCTTGCTTCGGAACAACTTTTTCATATCTCGCATAAATTAAGTCCCAATTAAGGACTCAAATAAATGATATTCATTTAGAAGATCAACTTAAGTTGTTTGTTACGAAGCTGCAGCCTGATATCCAATTTATTTCAAGTAAAAAACAAACCCAAAAGTCCCATTAAATTAGTTATCTGGGCCTTTAAATGGTCCTCTAAAGCGTGTTCTACATTATACAATTCTCATTAAATTTTCATACTTATTTCTTTGACTAGAACTTGTACTAGAAATAAATCAGTGAAATTGTACAGTGTAGAACACTTTATATAGTCAAAGTCAACTTTATTCAAAACTAGATTTGATCAAACTTTTCTTGAAAACACATCCAACTTGGAACTCGGTGCATGCGCAGTAGACACTTTTAACAATAGTACCAACATTAAAATTACGCTTGTAAATATTTTGTATTACCACGTGTTTAATAGTGTTTTGTTGATCATTGGTTTGAATAAGCGAATATATAAATTGTGTTTTGTACGTAAATCAGTAATTTTACAAATCTAATAGCTAGGTTATAAACACTTGACAAGATATGAATTATATTTTTATGTTGGTACTTTAAATGAACTGAAACACGTGTAAGAATTTCATTCTCTACCAAAAAATTGAAAAATAAATTGTATTAAAACTTTGACAACTTCTAGTTCAAAGAAAAAAGTTTAGAAAATTGATGAATAAAGTATAATGTAGAACACGCTTAATCTGATATCATAATTTTTTATTATTGTTGAATAATCAGTCATGATTTTTGTTTTTGTTGAATAATACAAGTCATAATTGTTTTTCTTGAATGAATATACATATTGTTTAATTAAGGGGGGGAGTATGGTCAGAGCAGCACATTTTATACCCATTTTCAAGATTTTTTTTTAGAAAACTGTTAATAGAAACTTGATTGGGATAATACCTACAGTAAAGAACAATCTTTGAAGAGTATCCAAAAAAAAATTTATTGAAAAATATCGAAAATTAAGCTCGTGACATGAATTTGAAATTTTCGTTCAGGACAAAGACTTGATTTGCGGTGAGACACATAACTAATGACTGGATCATCTAAAACAAAAAAACCAAAAATATTTCGTTAGTTTATGAGTTTCTTGAGGTAACGCTGTCGAGATATTTTTTTTTCTTGCTTTCTTTTTTTTTTATGGAATTTTTTACAACTGAAAACAGGAATTTCGAAAAAAAAAATTCCGTTTTTTTCGTTTTTTTTGACTCGACAGCGTTACCTCAAGAAACTCATAAACTAACGAAATATTTTTGTTTTTTTTGTTTTAGATGATCCAGTCATTAGTTATGTGTCTCACCGCAAATCAACTCTTTGTCTTGAACGAAAATTTCAAATTCACGAGCTTAATTTTCGATATTTTTCAATAAATTTTTTTTTGGATACTCTTCAAAGGTTGTTTTTTACTGTAGGTATTATCCCAATCAAGTTACTATCAACAGTTTTCTAAAAAAAAATCTTGAAAATGGGTATAAAATGTGCTGCTCTGACCAATCCCCCCCCCCCCTTAAATAATTAGATGTAGGAAGAATTTTAATAAAATTACATTTATTCTTCTCATTTTTATTTATTGTGCGTCTATAAAATACAGGTGGGTAGGTATATATTGCATGGGGAGAACTATTCCAGGAAAGACGGTAAATATTTTGCGGCCTTATTACTGTTTTCGAAATTAAAATTGGCCTTCCATGGTAAAAAGGTTCCCCACCCCTGGACTAGGCGAATGTTTTAGTCGATGTGTCAGGGGGGTAAAAGGCTCAACACTCCCCTTCATATAATTCGTTGGAGCAGATTTGGAAAGTGATGTATTTTCACTTGAACAATAATTATTTCGCTATATCAAGAGTAGGCAATCTTAAAAAAAATAATTGTACGAAAAAAAAATATGCCAATATTGTTTACAATGAAGTAATTTAAAAATTAATTACTGCTGTGGTTAACAAATTTTATCTTTAACTCCCCGAGCAGCGTCGTGTAATTTGCTAATATTGCAAAAACTGTGCCAATTCTGCTGGCCCTGGGGGGAGAGCCCCCCTCTTGGCTGCGCCACTGGCAAGGCCCCTTGTTTAAACATAACAAAAACTATCATTAGCCCCACCTATCTAATAATACCCAATACTTCCTTCTTATTATCATTGTGGAAAAGGAATTTCCTTCCACAATAAATGACTAAGAACTTTAAAATAATTTCGTCATTTAAATTCAGAACTACTTAAAATGAAGTTGATACATCTATATATATTTTTAAATTTCATTGAACTTTTTATGTGCTTCAGTTGTGAACCTTGCAAGTGCCAAAAATCAGTGTTTTACCCCCCAGAAATATCAGTGGATTGCAAAAATATTAGTAAGAAAAATATATTTCAAGAATTACAAATGGAGCAAAGCAATCTTGTAAAAAAATTAGTTATTATCGGTCAAAATTTAAGTGTTTTGAAAGAAGATCAGTTTTATAAACATTTAAATTTAATAAATTTGAAAAAATTACAATTGGAGGATTGCCAAATATCCAATATACATGAAAACACTTTCCAATCAACACCAGAATTGGAAATTTTAATTTTATCAGTAAACTTATTGGAAGAACTTCATGAAGATATATTCAAATCCAATTTTGAATTAAGAATACTTAATCTAAAATATAATAAATTGAAATATCTTAGTCAAAAAATATTTTTGAACCTCAAAAAACTCAAAAAATTAGATCTATCTTTTAATAATTTAATTGTTCTTCAAAAAAATATTTTTAAAAACCATTTAAATATAGAAATTTATTTAAATAATAATTCTATATCTGATAATAATATTGATCTTTTGGTAGATAAAAACCATAAATTTTTTGATATAGATCAAAATGTATGGAATTGTAATTGTAGTTCTGTGGAAGCTTTAAATATATATAAATTGAATATTTCTGATTTGGTTTGTATATCGCCAGAAGACTATAAAGGAAAACAATTCGATTTTTTTCTTAAAAGTTGTCAAGAAAATAGGAATAAAAGGTAAAAATATTTTATTTATTTCTGTTTTTCTATTTTTCTAAACCATTAAGCTGCGTTAAAAGCTCTTTAAATTATTTGACTGTTCACTGTGTTTTATGTAGATAGTTTTAACATTCAAGGCAGCGTTTACAGTTAAGGAAATTAGTGAGTTACGAATAGTGCGACATCTGTGTGTCTTTAAACCAACCACTATGGTTTCGTAAAAAATATCTATTATCGTTTTCCTAATTCTGCTGTCATATATTTTTACTAACTACACCTCACCTAATAACCTAAATTGACCTTATTTACTGTTAGTCTTTGTAATTTTGGGCGAGATTTGTTGTAATCGGCGCAAAGACATTTTGTTAAGTAATGTAAAGGCATACAATGTGAACGTACTCTCCGATGTAGACTGAGATAGCCAATATGTTTATATGTCTGTCTCATTAACAACTCACTAGTTGTAAAATCACTCATAATTTATTAAATTTGGAACTCTGAACGGTTGCTCGCGATACCATAGACCTTTATTAATTCATTAATTCGTTAATTCGTTAATTCGTTAATTCGTTAATTCGTTAATTCGTTAATTCGTTAATTCGTTAGTTCGTTAGTTCGTTAGTTCGTTAGTTCGTTAGTTCGTTAGTTCGTTAGTTCGTTAGTTCGTTAGTTCGTTAGTTCGTTAGTTCGTTAGTTCGTTAGTTCGTTAGTTCGTTAGTTCGTTAGTTCGTTAGTTCGTTAGTTCGTTAGTTCGTTAGTTCGTTAGTTCGTTAGTTCGTTAGTTCGTTAGTTCGTTAGTTCGTTAGTTCGTTAGTTCGTTAGTTCGTTAGTTCGTTAGTTCGTTAGTTCGTTAGTTCGTTAGTTCGTTAGTTCGTTAGTTCGTTAGTTCGTTAGTTCGTTAGTTCGTTAGTTCGTTAGTTCGTTAGTTCGTTAGTTCGTTAGTTCGTTAGTTCGTTAGTTCGTTAGTTCGTTAGTTCGTTAGTTCGTTAGTTCGTTAGTTCGTTAGTTCGTTAGTTCGTTAGTTCGTTAGTTCGTTAGTTCGTTAGTTCGTTAGTTCGTTAGTTCGTTAGTTCGTTAGTTCGTTAGTTCGTTAGTTCGTTAGTTCGTTAGTTCGTTAATTCGTTAATTCGTTAATTCAATAAAGCATTAATTCATTAATTCTTTAATTCATTAATTCATTAATTCATTAATTCATTAATTCATTAATTTATTAATTTATTAGTTTATTAATTTATTAATTTATTAATTTATTAATTTATTAATTTATTAATTAATTTATTTATGTACTTATTTATTTATTTATTTATTTATTTATTTATTTATTTATTTATTTATTTATTTATTTATTTATTTATTTATTTATTTATTTATTTTTAGTCGTGCACAGCAGAACCTGATAATAATATTAATTTCAGCGTGTGTTTTATTATTACTGTTCTTGCTTGCATTATCGTGCATTATCTATTACCGTTGTACAAAAAAGTCGACGAGAAGAAATCGTTCCTCCTCATATCCAAGACTAGATAGTATCCAACTGCAAAGAGACTCCAACACTTATAGCGAAATAAGAGATTATCAAAATATACATTTTCAAAGAGGTAGGAAAACTTATTCATTTTTCACTTCGCTAGTACTACAAAAAAAGCAAATCTTTTTCGGCCTAGACCGATTCACTTACTTTTTAGGCCGCTGCCGAATTAAAATTAACAAAAAAATATTTTAACATAAAATTTGTTTTTAAAGCTCTTAGATTGACAGACGATAAATTGTTTTAAAAATACCGTTAATTTTGTCGTGATTACTACAAAGCAAAATTTGTCCTACACACTCAGCATGCCGCCTTTACTTATTATATACCTGCGAAACTCTGAAATGTGTGAAAATTCACACTTCACATCAATTTTTACCGACCGGCAACATATATAAGGGAGGTATTGTGATCATACCAATTTTGACGTTTCGAGATTTCGATGGATCTCCACGAATTGAGGTCCCTACATAACGTTTCGACTATTTTTAGCATGATGTCTGTCGGTCTGTCTGTCCGTCCGTCTGTCTGTCTGTCCGTCTGTCTGTGTACACGTGCAGAACAAATTCGGCTGAAAGGATTTTTATGAAACTTTATATTTAAGCTTTTTCCATCAATGGCACGAGTTGATCAACTTTTTGTAAAAATCGGCTGACTAAAAATGGGAGTTTACTCGTGTCGATTTTAAGATTTTTGCGAATATTTCACAACAGAAAAATATCTCGAAAAATTTTATTAAACAAAAGTTGCTATAAAAGCAATAACTAATAACTTTTATTTGAGACGTTTTTTGATAAAACGAAAAATTTCGAATAATTTCTGTAAAATTTTCAATTTTTTCATATTTATATATAACGTTTCCATGGTCATGGTTAATAATATCTCTGTTAGAAAATATTAGGTCAAATTATTTCTACTCTGCTGCTAGAATGTAATTTATATAAGTACTTTATGATGGCGGTCGGTCCTGTGGTGGCCACAGCTGATTTTTTAATCACTAACTGTAGTCCATTTTTCAGGTCAAAGTAATTGTAATAGTTATTTGGAACCACGGAAAATTGACAACTCGAATATTTACAGTGAAATTAGGAATAGCAGGACGTCAAATTTCCATAGAGGTAAGAATTAAAAGAGTTGCTGAAAAGTAAAGAAAATTAACATATCTTTTTAAGGTCATAGCAGCTCCAGTTATTTGGAACCTAGAAAATTTCGGGAAGAAAGTGGTTTATATGAAACGATAGATGGATCTTATGTACCTGGTAAATATAGTCAAAATATACAGTATGTCCCAAACAACTTATTAAGCATGGAGATCTCAAGAACAGTAAGAGATACGAGGTCGTTTAAACTAGACCAAATTTGATTCCATGATGTTCACAATTGGGGCTTTTCACAACTGGAGCCATTAACAACTGAGGCGATGGACAATTCGGGCCGTTCACAATTGGGGCTTTTGACACCTGGGGCCATAACTATAAGAGCTAGAGTCTTCTTTTGTTTAAAATAAAAAATAATTATTTTACAAGTTGGCATAAATTAAATTGCGTGTTCTTTTGAAAAAAAATAAAATATTTTAATGGTTTGATTAAGTACATTTTGGTGGGAATTAGAATAAATAAAAAAAATGTATTTTAAGGGCTGGCTTAAGGAAATTTTCGTGTTCATTTGATTAAAAAGAAATTGTATTTTAATGGTTAGATTAAATAAAATTAGGCCTTTACTAAAATCGTAAAAAATCATTCAACGAAAACCTTCACGAGTAATATCCATTTTTTCACGCACTTGTTTTTTTTTACCGCTCACTGTTAACAAACCACTCGGTCAATTTATAAACTGCCACTGATATGACAATAACAAATGTAAAATTTTACGAATATTGTAATGACACACTTCAATAATGCCATCTAGTGGTAGTTTGTAAAAACATAAAAGGTAACCCTCGTACGAAGATTTCCGAATATACACGATAGGTACACGAAAACCAACAGACATAGATCTTTATAAGATGAGGAAGTAATGGGATTCGGACTGGTCAGAAATTAAAATTAAAACAATATTTTAACTTCGCTAACGTTTCGATTTAATATTAAATCTTCATCAGAGCTAGGTTAAAAAGTCACAAAATAAAATAAATTATTCAGATAAATAAAATTTAAGGTCCACATAATGTGAGAAGTCATTGAACTTCAACTCCAGATTTACTATTAAATCGAAACGTTAACGAAGTTAAAATATTGTTTTAATTTTAATTTCTGACCAGTCCGAATCCCATTACTTCCTCATCTTATTATTAGACCGGGAGCTCATGACAATTTTGGTCTCCGATTTCATGCAGCATGCCTTTTGGAGGAGAGAATATTTACCCTGTGACAACAAAAAAGGGATGGTACTAAACCCCTGCATGCTTTCCGGTCATAGGGAAAATTGCATTTCCACTTGCACAAAATTTTTGTGTTTTTCTCTGATTTAATATTGCTTGCCCTTTTGTCAAAAGAAAGTTATAACAAATTTAATGTCTTTTAATTATAGGCATGCTGTATGAAAACGCGGAAAATCATATTTTTTTATTACAAGATCACATGACCGTTTGAGCCCTTTGGGACCCTCCGAATCGCATGCATATATTTAAAAGACTTTAAATTTGTTATAACTTTCTTTTGACAAAAGGGCAAGCAATATTAAATCAAAGAAAAGCACAAAAATTTTGTGTTTAAGTGGAAATGCAATTTTCCCTATGACCGGAAAGCGTGCAGGAGTTTAATACCAGCCCTTTTTTGTTGTCACAGGGTAAATATTCTCTCCTGCAAAAGGCATGCTGTATGAAATCGGAGACCAAAAACTGTCATGAGCTCCCGGTCTATATATTTTACGGACGTAACCATCTAATTCAAGATAGATCTTTATTATCTAAGATGATTGCTAACAAAAAATCACTCAAAGTAATCGTTTCGCTAATTTACTTTTGTTTTTCCTTTTTATCAGATTAAATTTTGAATAAAGCTTTTTTTGCTATTCATCCATATAAAAAAATCCAATTTTATTTTCGTAAGTAATATGAATATATCCATTGTTTTTGTTGATATTTACATTTCGGGCGGTTCCACAATTATTAATGCCAAAATAGCTCAAACGGTAATGTTCGCGCTTATTATTTATTGATATACTTATTTTTTAGATCAAAATAATTTGTACAGTTACGCATACTCAGACAATAAGAAGAAATCTCTTCAATTGAAACAATCTGACACGAATAATCAAGATTTAGGTAAGTGTAATACTATTTTTGTAACAATTTCCTGATAGTATTTATTTTTAGGCATAAATAATTATTATAGTTATGCTTATTCACATTTTTTTAAAAGACCGATCAATGTGCAACAGAAAATTAAGAAAGGTAATTTTAATCAAAAATCAGGTAAGAAATAATTTCTAATACATATATGGTGCTAGAAAAGTTTTGAGATTTGGATTTCTAAATTTTTAAAACTACTTTCCATCACTTTCTATACAGGTTACCCTCATTCAACGCGGGGGATACGTTCTGGACATGATCGCGTTAAACGAAATTTCGCAATCAACGAGGAATTTTTGAAAAAAACATTGTAAACCTCGAAAAACACTTTATTTATTAAATAAACATTAAGGCCCGGTCTTTCCACCTTCAGATAAACTTCCAGGTAACTCTCTGACAGATAAGGTTATTTGTAACTTCATTTGCTGAATAAATGTCAATACCAATCAGTAAATTCAATCCGTCAGTCTCATTATCCGTTAAATAACTATTCGATAGATACATTTGTATTGAAAGACGGGATGACATTTATGCAGCAGATGAAGTTACAAATAACCTTATCTGTCAGATAGTTACCTGGAACTTTATCTGAAGGTGGAAAAACCGGGCCTAAGAATAACAAAAAGGCGTACATTAAATAATTAATAATTTATTTATTTTGTTCCACGTTGCAAAAAGGTATCTAGATTCCCTTGTTCGACCTTAACGTTTATTGCGCAGAATTTGCCGATAACTGTCAAGTAATGCATTACAGCCACGTTTAACAGCACTCACCCGCTCGTAATCTTCGTCGTTCTCTTCTAACAACTCCATGCATTGATTGTGAAGAGAAAGGGCCTTTTCGGTGGTTTTAACAGTTAAATTTCGCACGGGAACAGGTTCGTCATTTTCTAGGGACGTATGGCAGTCCATTTCCTGCAGCTCTTCATTAGTCAAAGGTTCTCCGTATGATTTTAACAAAGTCTGAATATCATCTTCATCAAAACCTTCGATGCCTTCGGAAATGTCTATATAACTAATACCTTCGATGATATTTTCAGCATAATTTTTATGATTGCAGTGAAATTCAGCAATTTCACTGAACAATTTTTTCCAAACACCCTTCATACACGACTGGGTGACTTCATTCCATGCTTTGTCGATGTGTCTGATAGCTTAAAAATCTTAAATTGTCGGTCGCATTATAACGAATCCGCACTAGCCGGTGTCGCAATGAACCCCCCGTTACCTGTACACTTCCCCATACGTATAAACCAGGTGTTAAAAATGTCTTTCCACTTTTTAACTAGTAATTCTGCACAGCTTTGTTCCCAGGCTGCTAGAAGCTCGTCATCGCTCTTAACACATTTAAACCTACCGTCCTTTTAAAAAAAATCCAAAAATCGCGCTAAATTAATTAGTAAAAACAAATAATTTGAGATGGCGTAATATGTTATGATCACTGTGTTTATGAAACATCATTTATAGCAAGTTTCAAACAATGGTTGTCATTTTTGTAAATTTTATTGACGTTTCAATCGCGTACGTTTTATGAGCATTGGCAATGGCTAATTCTAGGAAAGTTATTTTATTATTATTCTTAAATTTTAAAATTATAAAATACATTTTATTTTAGACTGTATATTTTTATATACTCATAACCTCAAAAACTTAAATTTCGTTGAAACCGGCCAACGATATTCAATGAATAAAGCCACCGTCCTTTTAAAAGGACGGTAGGATTATGTCCTACCATATTTTATTTATGAAGTTTTTGATATATTAGTGAAATTTATGTTATTTAACTTTATTTACTCAAAATAACTGAAAAATAAAACAACTTATTATCGTAACACAGCCGTCCTGCTCCTGCCACGTCCTCGCGGCATCTTCAGAATTTAATAACTGCAAAATAAAACAGAGTAAACGAAAACATAATGTTAGTTTTGTCCGTCTCCTTGAGGTTCCTGACCATCCAGAGTTTCACTGAACTCCTTGAGGTCCTTCAACATTCAGCGTCGAACAAAACAAAGACATCTCCTTGAGGTCCCTGACCATCCAGAGTTCCTCTAAACTCCTTGAGGTCCCTGAACATCCAGAGTCAACAAGACAAACACGACCATTTTAGGTCCAACAACTCCTTGAGGTCCCTGACCATCCAGAGTTCCTCTGAACTCCTTGAGGTCCCTGACCATACAGAGTCAAACAAAACAAACACAACTCTTTGAGACCATCCATTTATTTTGCTCAAAGACGTTGCGCTGTTTGCAGCAAAAAAGCTTAGTTTAGTTTATATTAAAGTTTATAAAATAATTTTGAAATAATTTTGGAATTAATAAAGCATTTAAATAAATAGGTTGTTATTATTCTTATAGTAGTATTTAGTCCTTCCGTCCTTTAAAAAGTATATAATGTTATGGCTATTCTGAGCAGTAAAAAAAAAAATTTATAAACATTTTCATGCATATTTATACACAATTAACTAAATTTTTACAAAAAAACATTTTTTTTTTCAAAAAAAGTTTCAGGTTTAAATGGGTTAAAATGGCAGCCTTTAAGTTTATCCTTGATGAAAGGAAAAAGTCCAAACTCATAAGGAGCGACATCTGGACTATACGGAGGATGTTCTAACACTTGTAGCCTAGAATTATTAAAAAATTCTTTAGTTAGTGTTTCTGATTTCTCAACATTTTTCATTTCTCGAGAAATGACAAATTAGACTTATTTTCTCGAGAATTCTCGAGAAATCGAGAAATACGCATTCTAATATAAATATTGAGGGAACTATTAATATTTTCTTGTTAATCTTTAAATAAGTTTCTACAGGAAGTTCTATACGGAGTAAATGTTAATATTCGAATAGCTTTTTTTTCAAGAGAATTTTATGAGCTTCTTTTGATGCTCCCCAGGAAATGATAGCATTTAGCAAAATAAACTGATCTTAATAATGAAGGTGAAATAAAGTACCTGAGCCTCTTTAGCATATAACATTATCCTGATAGCTTAGTATTGATATAATCAATTATCAAATCATATCTGAACAATCGGAAACAATTTGTTATTTTTAATAATAAATCTTCGTCACTGAATGTTGAACGAGGTATTCACAAGGATCCATTTTAGGGCCACTTCTATTTCTAATCTACGTAAACGATTTCTCCAATTGTATTGAAAATGATTGTATTTTATATGCAGATGATACCACCATAATCTCTCACTCACTATCATTTAATTTAATAAATGAAAATAATATAATCATTGAAAAAGCAAATGGTTTCTTTCGAACGAATTATCTCTCAATAATTCGAAAACTCAAAACCTTTTAATTAGTTGTAAAAACCATAATTTTTCCTCCTTCTGTTGGTTTTCTGGGTGTTTACGTTGACCCTGCACTTAAGTGGAATCAGCACGTAGAGATTCTTGCCAAAAAATCTGCAAAACTATATTTCTTTTTCGCAATCTGGTCAATACTGTCTCAAAAGAAATAATGTTAATATCATATTATGCTCTATTTCAGTCACATATTTCTTATGCTCTTCTAGCTTGGGGACATTCTGCTTCAGCTAATAGATTTTTTTCCCTTCAACGACGTGCTATTCGAATTTTAGCAAAAATTAACTATAGAGGTGATTGTAAGAATGCATTTAAAGAATTAGAAATAATGACATTACCTTCCCTCTATATTTATCAGTGTGTATTGTATGCCTATAAAAATAGAAATATATGGTCATCTGACGACAGAATGCACTCGTATGGTACTAGTACAAATAAAAACCATATATATCTAAACTTTTTACGTTTAACTAAATCACGCAATGCCTATAATTATTACAGCATAAAATTTTTCAATATTCTGCCAGAGGAATATAAAGTCCTGTGTTTTCTGAATTTCAAGAAAACTGTAAAAGAATTTTGAATGAGAAACCCATTCTACTCGACTGACAAATTTTTTAATGTTAAATTTTAAAATTATTTATGTCCATATATTATTGTACTACCCTAATATTTATTGCTATTTATTTTGCTCCATATTAACATGTATTTGCATTTTGTATTGTATTGCTTGTATGACTGACTAAAACAATGTTTTATTTTGTATTATGGTCAATAAATAAATTATTATTATTATTATGTGGAGACCAATGAAGATTTTGTTGGATTATAATTTGAGTTGTTGGGATTGCTGGAGAGAATATAAGTTTGGAATTCGTATTAATGGGCTACTAATTTGCGTATTTTGAAAACTGTGAAAATCTAGGAAGGTAAAATCATTGCACGATGATATCGTTGCGTTACTCACTCATATTGATAAGTTTACACTTGCACGCCAAACAGTAGAGACTACATAAAGTTTATTTATCAGTGTATCTATTATATTTTGAATGGTGTATTTAATGATGCAAGAATAAACTTGCTATATTTATTTATACAACCGTATCTCATAACTTTCGTAGCACCCTACGCATTTTGATTTAAAATTAGTCACTTAATCCTTTATTTTTAGATAAAGAAACAAGTTTCAACAGTGGTGGCTCCTAAAAACTTCTAGTGGAGGGGTTGACACCAGAAGCATAACCAAAATTTTCTTTTTGGGAGATGTTATTAACATGGATTTTATAATATATATCTTCTATATTTGTGATTGAGTTTTGAAACTGATATCTATACTCAGTAGACGAAGAAGAAATTCACGACTTGAAAATCCAAGAAGTTAAAAAGGGGTATGATTAGAGGCGAATTAAGCGGTGGGCGGATTGGGCGGCCGCCCAGGGCCCACGAAACCGGGGGGGCCTACCGAAGTCTATATACAAATATTTCCATTCTATTTAAAATAATAGAGGACCCATTTTAATTTTACCGCCCAGGGCCCCCAAGCAACTTAATTCACCACTGCTCTAGCCGGTTTATGACTCTATGACTAGCTAGAATGTAATCGGCGAGATGCATTTTTGTTTGAATAAACTGCGTGTATTTTGATTATTTACTTCATTTTATAACAAACTGTCTATCTATCAATATGTGAGCTGTGAAAGAGAAAAGTTAATTTATATTAACTAAAAAATCTTCCTCCTTCCCCGTAACATTATTTCTAAATACCATTAATTTGTAAGACATAGGGTAGGCCTAGGGGCTCCGTCATAGAAATTGATTCAGGGGAAAGAAATTGATGAAAAAAGGGCTCCGCAATTAAAAAAGATTGGGAACCACTGGTCTAGAGAAAAATTGGAGTTTATTATTGGGAAAAATCTCAAAAATCTCATTTTTTATTATATTCCTCTTTTGCATTTTTTTTTTTAATTTGAAGAGTTAAAAAAATCATAAATGTACGTAGCGCGCGAAAACCATGTGTGACGTCATACCTTACATAAGTGTACTGCGTACAGCTTACTCAGTCTACAGCGTACAGCTTGCACAGTCTGTCGTGAACTTATTTGCTTGTATAACTTTTATAGATTGTGTAGAGTTAGAGTGACTTTAATTAAAATAAAGTTTAATTCTATAAAAACAATTTGTACATGTTTACCGAATTAAATTTTATATTAAAATATATAACCTTTATTTCAATTAAGCCTCTAACGTTTTGTAACTTCATGTAAACAATGTAGTAAAATTCTGACATCTAAATTACATAAATATTTACATTTTACAGTGTTGCTGTGTTTATATTGTTTACATAAAATTATAGAATACATAATTTTATTTTATTTTATTTTATTGGACACGACAGACCAATGGTCCCTTATTGTGCCCATACACTCATACATTACATATATACAACATTTACATTCAAACATATATAAAAGTACAGTACATATAGTGATATTTTCGGTACATACACTAACTTTGTTTTACATACAAATACATTTACATGTTCTAACATACAATATCTTTTCCGTTACACAAGCATAATCAAAACATTTAATATATTCACAGAAACACTGAAGGTCGTTTGTACTACACAGATTTATTTTGGAGGTAGGAACTTGCACGTTGTTATTTACTTGGATTATTACTACAATGTGACTCACTACATCAAGTTTAAGACAATACTGCGAAATCTTTTATAACTTACATTAAATATACCAATAGATCTGTCTGCAGACAAAAGTTGATTGTAAAGAGCCGCCATTTTATGCAGTGGGCTCATTTTATAGTGCTCCGTGTTGGCCCTTTTGCAAACAAATAATGTGTCTCTGATTCTAAAGTCCCGAGAAGGCACTCTGACGTATATTCTAGACAAGATATTAATGTCGTCGATTAAATTATTTAGTGTCTTATACAGAAACATGAGCGACATTACATCCCTCCTCGCCGCCAAAGTCCTGACATCAAATGCTTTCAGCACGTCTAATAAATGGTTTACTTACAAGTCTGTTTTGACACCATGTATTTCTTCAGCACTGTAGCATTCATTATTTTTCATATATTCCATGAGAATAAAAGCATCAATGTTGTGTAAATTATCACTCTGAGCCCTAACAAAATCTTTATCTGCCATTTTAATAATAAATTCCTGAAAAATTGTTTATATCAAATACAATACTCTCGAACAATACAATATACACACGTAAAGATTATGTTGTAGTCTGGGCCGTCTAGGGTTTGTCATATTTACTCGGCAACCTTCGTGCTGTGGTCTGCTTATTTCATATTTATAATATTTTAATTATTATACAAGGTGTCTCAAAGGAAATTTTATATTTATTTAGCTTAATGCGTGAACGCAACGTCACCGAGGGGCGCGGGGGTTATGTCAATCGGTAGCCTGGCTCTTGGGAATACAGGCGCTATGGAGCGTTTCTCGGGAGCAAACCGCGCGTTATGCGTGCGAGAGTTTTACAAAAACGGTCATTCGGCGACTGTAGCGCGTAGAAAATTCTGCAGTATTCGAGGTTTTCGCCATTTAAATGATGCGCCAAGCATTCCTCTCATTCGACATTGGGTTAAAAAGTTTGAAGAGACTGGTACAACGCGGGATAAATCAAAATCCGGGCGACCTAGGTCATCAAGAATGGTAGAAAACGTGGAGAATGTTAATCAGTCTGTTCGTGACGACCCGAACCTTTCAATTCGGAAGCGCGCAAGTGTTTTAAATGTGCATAGATCATCATTACATCGTATTATGCACAAAGACCTAAAGCTGCAACCCTACAAAATTAATTTGGTGCAAGAATTAAAGCCCCAAGATGCCAGTCAGAGGCTTAATTTCGTAAATCAGGTGATTGAGCGATTTTCAACGTTTACCAACATTTTGTTTTCGGATGAAGCTCATTTTCATCTTAATGGCCACGTAAATAAGCAGAACTGCCGCTACTGGAGTGCAACGAATCCGAAACACAAACATCAGAAACCCCTACATTCTCCTAAAGTGACCGTATGGGCTGCGATGTCGGCGCGAGGAATTATCGGCCCTTACTTTTTTGAAGACGAAAGGAGACGTGCAGTTACAGTAAATTCAGAGCGTTATGTGGAGATGTTAGACAACTTCTTGGTACCTGAACTGCAAAACTTTCGTGGCTATAACCAAAGAACATGGTTCCAACAGGACGGAGCAACTTCACACACGTCCAATATGTCTCTGCCACGTGTTCGTGAAATTTTCTCAGGCAAATTGATCTCCCGGAGAGGTGACATAAATTGGCCTCCACGCAGTCCAGATTTAACCCCTATGGACTTTTTCCTATGGGGCTATCTTTAATCTAAAGTTTACGCATATAAACCGACTTCACTGGCGCATTTGAAAGAAAATATCCGTCACGAAATGGCAGCCATCCCTGAGTCCACCTGCCGAGACGTCATAAGTAATTTTACTGTTCGATTAAATGAGTGCCGAGAACGCGAGTATCTACATTTAGACGATATTATTTTTAAGAAATAAATCCCCAAAAAGTGTATTTTAATAATTAATAAACATTTTTTCTATATACGGCTTACTTTTTTTTTAATCGATCCACTAAATATAAAATTTCTTTTGAGACACCTTGTATTTGGGTAAAATATTAATTAAAATGTGATTTTTTTTGTTAGGTGACATAACTAACATTGACATATCAAAAAAATGTAGTTTTAAGAAAATATAAATTTTATGCGTATCCCCTATTCCCCTTGTCAAAATTTGTGGGTTTAACAGTGTAGCGAATGGAAAACCCTAGAGATAACAATTCCGTTGAATTTATTGTACTCAGTTTAATTTCACAGTGATAAGTGATAAAGCAGTGAATATGTTGTTTTTTTATGTTTCCATGTTGTTTGTACTTGTTGAATCGTGTTTTGTTCGTCTCCCTTGTAAAACTCGAGACGAGTACAAAACTTTGGATTGTACTGCTACGGAGATCACCACATTTCCAAACCATTTAAAAAAATACGATTATATTAATAACTTGATTTTAAACAAATGTAAAAACATTAATTTAAAATTATTTGAAACGTACAATTTATATAATTTAAAATTATTGTCTTTGCAAGATTGCAGTTTAACAAATATTCCTTTGAATACTTTTGATGGTATTACAAATTTATTAGATTTAGATTTATCCCATAATTTATTAACAGAACTTCCGCCCTATTTGTTTAGTAATAATAGAAAATTAATTCGGTTAAGTTTAAATAATAACAAAATATCGATACTTACACCAACAATTTTCAGTAATTTATTAAAATTAATGTATCTTGATTTGTCTAAGAATAAGTTAACAACACTTCCAGATGGCATTTTTACTAATAACCAAAATCTTGAAAGTCTTTCCATTGCATACAATAATTTTCGATTTATAAAACCGGATTTATTTACTGGTTTAAATTTAAAATATTTCGGTGTAAATGACAACCCTTGGAATTGTAGTTGCGAATTGTTACCCGTAAATAAAATTGTAATAAATACAAGCTCTGGTTTTGGAATTATTTGTTCATTGCCGAAAAAGTTTAAAGGTTGTGAAATGGCAGATTTTGCTAAATCGGAGTGTAAAAATTCGGCGATATTCGAAATAATATCATCATCTGCAAGCTGCAGTTATGACGTGTTGACTGTGGAACTCATATCCAGTGACAAGAAAGCGATCCTTCAATTCGATGTCCTCGAAAGGTGGCAGGATGAAAATTTAAACAGGTATATTTTGTGATTATTTAAACTACGAGGGTTGCCCAATTAGCTTCTTTGTCCACAGATAATATTGCTGGGGTATATTTAGACAGGGAGCTCATGACAGTTTTTGGTCTCCGATTTTATACAGCATGCCTTTTGGAGGAGAGAATATTTACCCTGTGACAACAAAAAAGGGATGGTACTAAACCCCTGCACGCTTTCCGGTCATAGGGAAAATTGCATTTCCACTTAAACACAAAATTTTTGAGCTTTTCTCTGATTTAATATTGCTTGCCCTTTTGTCAAAAGAAAGTTATAACAAATTTAAAGTCTTTTAAATATATGCATGCGATTCGGAGGGTCCCAAAGGGCTCAAACGGTCATGTGGTTTTGTAATAAAAAAATGTGATTTTCCGCGTTTTCATACAGCATGCCTATAATTAAAAGACTTTAAATTTGTTATAACTTTCTTTTGACAAAAGGGCAAGCAATATTAAATCAGAGAAAACACAAAAATCTTGTGTAAGTGGAAATGCAATTTTCCCTATGACCGGAAAGCGTGCACGGGTTTAGTACCATCCCTTTTTTGTTGTCACAGGGTAAATATTCTCTCCTCCAAAAGGCATGCTGTATGAAATCGGAGACCAAAAATGTCATGAGCTCCCGGCCTAATTACCGTATTAGCCCGAATATAACGCGACCCCGAATAATAATAATAATAATAATAATAACTTTATTTACATTTTTTTACATTGACCTATCTTATAAATGTAAATAAGAAAATTTATTTCCAAAACCTATTATAATTTCTTAGACCTAATTTTTATACTTATTGACAATTTTATTTATATATACTATTTTTATCATTCATTCTGTCCAGCATCACTAAGCTGAAGCTTGTCGCAATGTCTGGACAGAATAATGAACAAATTAACAGACTCAATGATAATAATTACATGTTATTATATAGTTATATACATATATTAAATAAATAATGCAATGGTTTCACTAGGGCATGTGCACAGGCTTTGATTATATATTAGGAATAAGGTCTTCCCCTATAGAGGATCTTGGTTTTAGTGTGTTGATAGTACGACGAAAACTGGTTTGGGTTTGTGGAGATGTTAGACTCACATTCTTTTAGGTAATCTATGTGTCTTATTTTGATGTTGACAGCGACCTGGTTTTTGGCACGCACGTATTTGAATTTAACGTTATATTTTAAAAGTTATCTGAAAATCGCATCGTTATCGTTAGTATGCTCGCTTTCAGTCTCCCACAAAATGTCATCTTCAGATCCATTTAAATTTTTTGAAATGCAGCTTTTCTTAAAACCATCACTATCGATTTAGGTAAGATCTTGTGCCAGGCTGTCTCAATCCATTCTCCTAAAAGTGAGACTGAGGATTTCTTTATTTTTCCTGTAGGCAGGGCCGGCGGAGTTGATTTGCGAGCAGTGCGGTGACACAGGGTCTTGCGCGGTTGGAACCTCGAGCGGCAAGGCCTCACCGAGACAGTTATCAATCGAAAAGCATATGAGCAATTATGATTTAAAAAGTTGAAATTTCACGCCGTGCGCAACATACCATTGATGTTGCTTTACAATCTATAAAAAAACTTTTGGTTTTCTTTACAACATTAACATTTTACGCGAAATGACAGAAACACAATTAGAGACATGTTGCAAATCAATATATGCCAAATTAAATACAGATATTGATGAAGTAGATTTATATACCGAATTATTTATATTGCTGCATATTGTGCCAGAGGAATATTCTCCACAAAAATATTGCAACTACTTGAATTTTCTTGTTATATGCAGATTTTATCCATAAATAATATGTTGTGCACAAGTAATATTTCAGTTTATATTTGTCAATCATAGGTCGTAGTAAAACTGTTTCAAGTGAAATTAGAAACTTCATAATTTCTGGTTTTAAAGACGGGCTGCTGCAAAATGTGATTTCACAAAATTTAAATGTTCATAAATCTACTGTGTCGCGAATTATAAAACGATTTTGAGAAGAAGGTACGTTTGAAGTTTCAAAAATTCCAGGACGGCCACGAAAAACTACAAACCGAACTGATAAAAAAATTATTTATTTATCTACCAATAACCCCTTTCTGTCATCGGAGAAAATTTTGGGCCTTTTGCCACAAATGGATCAAGAAAACATCTCAACAAGAACTATTCGCAGAAGATTAGTTAGTGAGGATCTTTTTAGTCGCCTTCCTGCTAAAAAACCCCTTCTATCCAAAACGAATGTGAAGGCCCGATTAAAATTTGCTAAAAATCATATTGACTGCACTGTGGATCAATGGAAAAAAGTTATTTTTAGTGATGAATGTTCAATTTGTTTAAAAGTGATGGTGTAAGTTACGTTAGGAGGCCTGCTAATAAAAGATTTGTTCAAAAATACACCTAGCCAACAGTTAAACATGGTGGAGGCGGTGTGATGGTATGGGGCTGTTTCTCGGGATATGGCATGGGTCCTCTATACCACATTGAAGGAATAATGGATCGATTTAAATATATAGACATCCTTCAAAATGTTATGGAACCTTATTCTGATGAGTTCATGCCTTTAAAACATATTTTTCAGCATGATAATGACACAAAATATTCTTCGAAGTTGGTAAAAAAATGGTTCGAGGATTCAAAAATTAACGTAATGAAATTAAAAGGAAAATTAACGTTTGGGAGATTGTCAACAGAAAGATTAGAAACAAAACACATTCAAATATTGAAGAATTGTTTAAAGCTTTGCAGGGTGCCTGGTCTAATATTGATAATGAAATGATCACGAAGTTATTAGAATCAATGGCGAAAAGATGCCGGGAAGTTATAAATACTGGTGGTTAGTATACAAAATATTAAAAGTGATCTGTTAATACTAATTCATTTTCTTAATTAATAAAAAAAAAGATTTTTTTAAGAGTAGTTGCTATCTTTATGTCCAGGTAAAAATAATAAATACTATAAAAAAAAAAAATATATAATTTACTATTAAAATTTAATTTTTTACTATGATATATGTAGAGGATTGTTAAAGGTAAGAATTACATTTTTTTAATTTTAAAAATATTGAATAGAATAAAAATAAAATAGGATTATCAAAAGTTGCTATCTTTATGGCCAATACTGTATATCAGTATAGTATATATATATAAATTTTATTGACCAACCCTGTTACGGTTGCAACAATTGTTGCAAACAATTGTAAATTTTGGTAAAATTTACATTGTTTTAATTTTATTTATTTTTTTATAAATCAGTACTAATGTATTGGATCTTGTTACTTACAGATAGAAAAAAAAACTATATTTACCGACCGCCAACATATATAAGGGAGGTATTGTGATCATACCGATTTTGACATTTCGAAATTTCGATGGATCTCCACGAATTGACTATTTTTAGCATGATGTCTGTCTGTCTGTCTGTCTGCCTGTCCATCTGTCCGTCCATCTGTCTGTCTGTCTGTCCGTCCGTCCGTCTGTCTGTCCGTCCGTCCGTCTGTCTGTGTACACGTGCAGAGCAAATTCGGATAAAGGATCTTTTTATATTTAAGCTTTTGACATCAATGGCATGAGTTGATCAACTTTTGGTAAAAATCGGTTGACTAGAAATGGGAGTTTCCCCGTGTAGATTTGATGATTTTTGCGAATATTTAGCAACAGAAAAATATTTCGAAAAAATTTATTTAACTTTTATAGCAACAAAAGTTGCTATAAAAGCAATAACTAACAACTTTTATTTGAGACATTTTTTGATAAAACCAATAATTTTTGAAAATTTTTTCGAATTTTTTTCCAAGGATCTATTTTTTCATACTTATATGTAACGTTTCCATGGTCATGATAAATAATATCTTTATTAGAAAATATTAGGCCAAGTTATTTCTACTCTGCTGCTAGAATGTATTTTATGCAAGTACTTTGTGATGGCAGTTGGCCCTGTGGTGGCCACAGCTGATGTTTTTAATATAATATTTATATGAACGTATAAAAATTAAAGCATTAAAAAAATTACAAAGACTAGGGGCTGAGCCCCTTGCTAGCACTTGCGCGCTTCCGATTTGAAAGGTTCGGGTCGTCACGAACAGACTGATTAACATTCTCCACGTTTTCTACCGTTCTTGATGACCTAGGTCGCCCGGATTTTGATTTATCCAGCGTTGTACCAGTCTTTTTAAACTTTTTAACCCAATGTCGAATGAGAGGAATGCTTGGCGCATCATTTAAGTGGCGAAAATTTCGAATAATGCAGAATTTTCTACGCGCTACAGTCGCCTAATTACCGTTTTTGTAAAACTCTCGCACGCATAACGCGCGGTCTGCTCCCGAGAAACGCTCCATATAGACTAAATTCCCAAGAGCCAGACTAGCGATTGACATAACCCCCGCGCCCCTCGGATACGTTGCGTTCACGCAGTAAGCTAAATAAATATAAAATTTCTTTTGAGACACCTTGTACTTCATAAAAAGCATATAAATTTATGCAGAATTCCCCACTGAATTAATAATAGTGGCGGAAAACCTCAGAGATAAAACCATCGTTTTATTTTTTTGTCCTCAGTTTAATCTCACAGTGATAAAGCAGTGAATATGTTGTTTTTTTATATCTGTATGTTGTTTGTGATTGTTAACTTCCAGAATGTGTATTCCAGTTGTAAATTACGCGATAAGTTAAAACCTTTCAGTTGTACGAACACGGGCATTACCAATTTTATTTTAGAAAATGGCGTCTATTGTATTACAAAGTTGTATTTGAATCAATGCAAAAATATCGACTTAAACATATTTAAATTGTACAGTTTAACTAAATTACAATATTTATATTTGCAAGAATGCAATTTGAGAAACATTCCTTCAAATACATTTTCTGACATTAAAGAACTATTAACTTTAGATTTATCCCATAATTTATTGAAAGAGCTTCATCCCCAATTGTTTAGTAACAACAGAAAATTAAAGCAGTTAAGTTTAAATAATAATAAACTAACAAAACTTAAACCAACACTTTTCAAAAATTTATTAAAACTAACTACACTTGATTTGTCAAATAATGAGTTATCAACACTCCCAGATGGCATTTTTACTAATAACTCAAACCTTAGAAATTTTTACATAGCATATAATAAATTTCGATTTTTAAAACCGGATTTATTCAAAGGTTTAAATTTCGAATATTTTGATGTAAAAAATAACCCTTGGAATTGTAGTTGTGATCTGGTGCCCTTAAACAATATTGTAATAATTGGAAACTCTGATATCATTTGTTACACGCCGAAATATTTTCGTGATCGTAGAATGAAATATTTTATAACATCTCAGTGTAAAAATTCAACGATATTCGAAATAATATCATCATCTGCAAGCTGCAGCTATGACGTGTTGACTGTGGAACTCAGATCCAGTGACAAGAAAGCGATCCTTCAATTCGATGTCCTTGACAGGTGGCAGGATAAAAATTTAAACAGGTATATTTTTTGATTAACTACGAGGGCTAACCAATTAGCTTCGTCTTTGCTCACAGATAGTATCGCTGGGGTAATCATATGTTGTTTTTGATTTGAAGATCTTGACAAACCCAATGACGATTGTAATATTTTCATTTTTAGGGTTTTGTAGGTATAACCAACAAAAACCCTTATAACGTTACTCATATGTCTGTCTGTCTGCCTGTCTGTCTATATCTCTATTTGTCTATCTGTCTATCTGTCTGTCTGTCTATCTGCCTGTCTGTCTGTCTGCATGTCTGTCTGTTTGTCTATCTGCCTACCTGTCTGCTTGTCTGTCTGTCTTTCTGAAATAGAAAATTGAAATTTAGCGTTCTTATTCAACTCCTTGATCCACATATAGGAAACATAGTGAGACTTCAAAAAAAAAAAAACATCACGAGATAAATATAAACAAATATGTTTTTAATGAAAAAATAAATATTTTTTAAAAATTTTCAGTGGGGTATAAAATTAAGCCTCCACACATTAAGTGGATAAACATGCACTTTTTTTGTCAAAAACTTTTTTTTTTTTATGGAATTTGTGATTTTTACCGACCTATAACCTGGTCCCACTCTTACAATACCCGGTATAAAAACTTGAAGTAAATTGAAATGTTTATCACTTCTCGTGATCGCTGAAGACGGAAACAGATTGTTGAGCAGTTTCCGAAACGTCCGAATATATTTTATGTAAAGTATTATATCTTTTTGATACTAAAACTCATTATATTGTACTATTCTAGCCTAGTAGTATCAGCAATGGTAGACGTCCAAAATAACGGTATCCGCATCGTAATAATATCGTTTGAATTTACTTTCCTTAACTAAAAAGTTTCAAAAAAAAAAATTTTTTTTTAGTATTTTTCTTTTATGAAATCAATGTTGTGTTGATTACACTGGTCAACACAATTTTTGCTAACTTACATCTAAGACTTGTTTCTTACTAATTTGGTGCTGCTGAACTCAAATATCACATCAGTTTTTGCGTCTCACATCAGATTTTTGCTCTACAACAAATACATATTTTCGGCCAAATAATGCTTCTATCGTTTAATTTTAGACGTCGATACTGTAATTGGTACAAATTTGGCGAGCAATAAGGACTAAATAATTAGAAAATATTCTTCAAATTTTATTTATAGTGAAAGAAAGAAAATGAGAACAGTTTTAATTACATTTTAATGCATTGGAGTGTTAAAATAAAAATACAAAATAATTTAAGGATTAAATGGTCGTTTGTAATATCTTCTGGAGTGCACCATTCCCGATAAGTCTCTTTTAATACTCCAACAGTAGTCAGCCATCATGTGAATATCCCACTTTCCTTGATAACGTCTCTCCATCTCTTTTAAATCCTGATGGAAACGTTCACCCTGTACATCACTAACATCTCCAAGATTGACAGGAAATTTGTCAATAATAAATGAAGTTTCACGCTCATGTTGCACCCCATACGATGATAATTTTCAATCAAATTTTCAACGACCTCCACATAGTTTTCGGCTATTTTTCGGTACCTGCAACTGAGCCTTTTCTGGGAAACTTATTGTATAACAAGTACAAACCTCAACATTTAATGGATGCAGCGGTCATACTACCTTACCCTTGACCTTGCAACCCCCGGCGTTGTAAAAAGGTCCTGCATGTAAGGCGTTCCTACGAAATATATTGGACAACAAGAACGAAGTTGAAATTAAAGTAGACGTATATCAGAACGTGAAAAGGTGAAAAAAGTCAAAATACGATAGAACAAAAATTTGACATGGTAGGCAGAAACTGTTAACATTTTTGAAATCAGCATCCCAAAATTAGTTAAAAACAAGTATCAGATCTAAGTCAGCAAAAAAAAGTTTAAATTTGTTGACCAGTGTTATAATAATAATAATAATAATAATAATGTTTATTGCCTTATAGAAAACAGTACAGTTTTAGAGGATCGTCAGATACAAAAAAAAAAGACGCTTCATTAATAATTACACTTTAGTGTTACAAAATATTTCAAAATTTATAAATTAAAATCAAAACATAAACAGTAATTAAAAAAATAAATAAATAAATAAACAAATAATATAGGGTTTACACATTCTCAGTTTTGTACATTAGTATTTCAGAATTCATATATTCGAGAATACTATATGGGCATAAGTTAATTAAGAACTCTCGCATTACATTTTTAAATTTCTTATGGGGTAACTTTTGTATTGTGGGATGAATTTTGTTATACATCTCATATTTTGTAGCAAGAACTTTCTTTGTGACGGTTAAACGATGACTTGGAATATTTACAAAATGATTGTTACGGGTGCTGTAACTGTGCATTTGTTTTTTTAATAATAAATTTTGAGTATGTTTGTGAATTTCTACTACATTACCGTATATATATGCACCGTATAGGGTTAATATTTTTAATAATTTAAATTTTGATCTACAGGAATCTCTACGATTAATATTAGTTATTGCCCTTACTGCTTTTTTTTTGTAAAAGAAAAATTTTTATTGATAGAGTAGAGTTACCCCATATAGTAATGCCGTAGGTCATTATTGAATGGAATAAAGCAAAATATGCAATGCGAGCAGCTTCTTCATTAACACTTTACTGGATCTTGCGTATTCCGTATATTGCAGTACTTAACTTAGCACTGACTGCGTTAACATGATTTTTCCAGTGTAGTTGTTGGTCAAGGTAAATGCCTAAAAATTTTATTTGGGGGTTATTAGCCTCACAATCTGTAATTGGACGGGAAGAAAATTTCATTTGCATAGTTTTGTCCTCATTTAAAGTAAGTTCATTCGCTGTAAACCAATCTTTGGTAAGAGCATCATCATAATACTTTCGGCTAATTGTGAATGATGTATCGTCTGCAAAGAGAACTGTACTTGCATTAATATTAGCTGGTAAATCTTTAATAAAAAGCAAGAATAAAAATGGACCTAATATGGAACCCTGTGGTATACCACGAGATAGCATTACCTTCGTACTTAGTGAATTGTGATACACTTGTTGACTTCTATTATTTAAATATGATCTTAAAAGATTTAAGCAATTATAGTTTATTAATATAAAAAATAAATAAATTTGGCCATTTGGCGCCCCTATGAATCCGGCGCCTGGTGTGATGGCACCGCTCGCACCACCCTTGTTGCAGCACTGGCCCTATCATGTAGATTTTTAAATTCTAAATATATTTTATCTCGTGCACTTTTTCTGTCAAACAATTAGGGAAGCAGGAAATATCATATTTATTATTTTACATGTTAAATCGCTATAGCCGAAAGCTCAATTCACCTTATATGATGACTGATAAGTTTTTAAGTAAAAAATAAAAGTAATTCTAAAAGGAAAAATACAAATTTTTATTATTAAATCGGGAACTTTTTAAACTGATTTTATATTTGTAATTTTCCTAGTTTGGTATTTTAAAGTTATCTAACGGAAATAAACACACAAAGATAAAAAATGAGTCAATAAATATACTTAGTATCAGGCATAAACCTGCCAGTTTGTACAGAAAGATGAAGTGGAAGTACTTGTGTTTGTTTTTGTTATTTGTGTTAGGATTTAAACATTGTTTTACTGGTGAAAACTATAACTGTTTGCCTTGTAAATGTGAAAATGGGAATAAGGATCCATCTGCTTCACCAATAATATCGATCGAGTGTAAAAATCTGACGACAAGGACAAACGTATTGAATGTATTGCAAATGAAAAACAGTGAATATATTCAGAGAATAGTTATCTATAATCAAATCATACACTACTTAACAGAAAACCAATTTTCCGACAAACTAATTGTTCCAAATCTTAGAATTTTATATCTGCAGGAATGTGAAATTGTAACTATTCAGCAAAATACTTTCAAAGCAACGCCAAAACTTAAGAAGTTACTTCTTGCTAATAATAAGATTGAAGAATTGCACGAGAATACATTTCAATTGAACACTGAATTAGATTTCTTAAATTTAAAAAACAACAGTTTAAAGGAACTGAAAGAAAACATATTTGCACCTCTCTCTCGTCTAGAAACATTATCTCTATCTTACAATAGCCTGAGACATCTTCCAAATGTTATATTCGTAAATAACAAGAAACTTACCAAAATATATCTAAATAGTAATATGATTGTAGAATTGCACGAGAACACATTTCAATGGAACACTGAATTAAAATACTTAGATTTAAAAAACAACAGTTTAAAGGAACTGAAAGAAAAAATATTTTTATCTCTTTCTCGTCTAGAAACATTATATCTGGAGTACAATAGCCTGACACATCTTCCAGAGAATATATTCATAAATAAAACGCAACTTGCCACAATAAATCTAAATAATAATAAATTGATATATTTAAGTGCCAACGTTCTCAAATATTTAAATAATATAAAAGTAAATATTAATCTCTATAATAACAACTGGAACTGCGATTGTAACTTCACTGAATTTCAAAAATTATATAATAGTCAAACAGACAAATCACCGGTTTGTTCAAGTCCTAAAGCATACAGAAATAAGACATGGAAGGAATTTGATTTTGAGAATGTATGTCAACATCAACCAGATTCAAAAATTGAATTGATTAGTGCCATAGAAATAGGTATAGATGTGACAATGAAATGTCAGACTAACACAGAAATTATCAGCTGGACATTGCATAATGGTTATCATATTAAACAATCAACTAAATATGATTTACGTGAAACAAGCCATTCTGTCCATACTTCACATTTAACGATAAAAAGCTTCAGTGTGGAAGATGAAGGAATTTACAGGTTAGCATTAAAGTCTGTTCCAAACGGTTAAGCGGAACTAAATGGGAATTTAGTTCTTTTAGGTTGTCACGAGAAGGGACCTTGCTTGGGATATTTCATTTTTCACGTTGGGATGTCAAAATTTAAAATTCCAACAATGAAACCATGGAAACGAATGACTTATGTCAAAATTAAATATTTTTTTAGATATTTTAATGACAAAAAAATAAATAAATGGGAAATTTGTATTAAGAATGACACAAAAAATCAAAATATAAAGAAAATGACATTTTAAAATGATATTAACCTTAACCAAAAAATGTTTATTGTAAGTATGATTTAGAAAGCTTAAACAAAACGGCCGAAAGGCACGATTTAAACGATGAAAGTAACTAGATTGCAAAATCTAGTTCCGCTTAACCGTTTGGAACAGACTGTAGTTTTATTCAGTGACATGTTACGGGCAATGCAAAACTGAACTACTAAATTAGCTTTATAATCCTATAGGGTAAAAGTAACTTTTAGCTGCCTATACTACGCCTTATTTCAATTGTTTCAAAACAATATTAAAATATAAAATATACAGTCTGTTCCAAACGGTTAAGCGGAACTAAATGGGAATTTAGTTCTTTTAGGTTGTCACGAGAAGGGACCTTGCTTGGGTTATTTCATTTTTCATGTTGGGATGTCAAAATTTAAAATTCCAACAATGAAACCATGGAAACGAATGACATATGTCAAAATTAAAAATTTTTTAGATATTTTAATGACTGGTCTGTTCCAAACGGTTAAGCGGAACTAGATTTTGCAATCTAGTTACTTTCATCGTTTAAAACGTGCCTTTCGGCCGTTTTGTTTAAGCTTTGTAAATAATACTTACAATAAACATTTTTTGGTTAAGGTTAATATTATTTTAAAATGTCATTTTCTTTATATTTTGATTGTTTGTGTCATTCTTAATACAAATTTCCCATTTATTTATTTTTTTGTCATTAAAATATAAAAAAAAAAATATTTAATTTTGACATATGTCATTCGTTTCCGTGGTTTCATTGTTGGAATTTTAAATTTTGACATCCCAACGTGAAAAATGAAATAACCCAAGCAAGGTTCCTTCTCGTGACAACCTAAAAGAACTAAATTCCCATTTAGTTCCGCTTAAACGTTTGGAACAGACTGTACATATATCAATAAATTTCCTATGTATTCTTAAAATTAAATATATAGTTTTCCCTATACAGGCATATATGTACATCATTAAAATGACAAACAAATTTATTTTGGGGAGAAAAAAGCAAAAACCCTAAACACTTTTAAGTTTAAAAAAACACTATGTACTATTCAATGTACTATTCAAAGAATAAATATATATGTTTTAAAATATTAAAACCTCTTAATGCGTGGATAAACCAATAAATAATTATTTTTGTAAAACTAATTATTAATGACAAAAATTTTAAATATTTCAAATGCGTCATGTAAAGTTAAGGGCTAAACATTGTGAAATAAAAATTACTAACATGATGATGCGCTAAATTCAAAGACCTATCATATCTACGAACTGTATATAAGATATGAAAAAAAGTTGGTTTTACGGTAAAAGTTGCTCTGGCTCCCAGTTGGCCTCCCTAGAATTGCTTGGAAAAAAATATATTTTAGAAGTGAGTTTTTTTTTTAGGTCATTACTTGTATTTTCATATGTAAACGATAAAAAAATATTTCCTGGCCCCCAGAAATTTTACTCCAAATTTTTTTGGCTCCCCCAGATTTTAAGAGCTAGCTCCGCCTCTGCTCTTACTGAACAAGCTTTATAGTAAAATATTATTTACATAAATTCTCCATTTAATATTTGTGTTGTCATCTATTGAATTAACTTTTAAATTACAGATGCAGAGGAGATGGCTACTATGGTACCACTAGCAGCGACATTACACTGAATTTAAAACAAATGATCTGCCGAGTAAAAGCTATAGTTAAAGACATCTTACCTGTCAGGAGTATCAGTGAGAACAAAATGATATCTTGCACATCACCTTCAGGTAAACCAACGATAAAGCTGACGGTCCAATATAGAAATGGAAGCATCCTTCTAGAGGGGAATCAGTCTTATCCATTCAATAATTCAACAGTAGTTGGAGTGTTCAATAGTCTTAACAATATCGACATCTCCGTGGAGGACGCTACTATATGCAGGTATAACATTTTAAAAATCACCGTTTGATCACACTCAAATGAAAGACCGAGTGCTCATTAAAGTAACACTGATAGTGACATAATACCACTGGATGCACTGCATCCCTTATTCAATCACACAGAATAGTATATTCTGTAACAAGGCTGGAATGAGAAAATTCGATGCGAGTGGAACATTCCAAGCACGAGCCGCAGGCGAGCGTGAGGAACCACGAGCATCGAATTTTCTCTTCCAAACGAGTCACAGAAAAAAAAAAAAAATAACAAATAATTATTTTAACAAACATTTTATCTTAACACATAATTTATATAACATAACAAATTAATCAATTAATTAAACTATTTTTTTTTAGTTATTATTTGTTTAATTTTAATTTAATTTGCCGCACATCGGCTACTACAAGGTGTCTCAAAAGAAATTTTATATTTAGTGGATCGATTAAAAAAAGTAAGCCGTATATAGAAAAAATGTTTATTAATTATTAAAATACACTTTTTGGGGATTTATTTCTTAAAAATAATATCGTCTAAATGTAGACCCTCGCGTTCTCGGCACTCATTTAATCGAACAGTAAAATTACTTATGACGTCTCGGCAGGTGGACTCAGGGGGTACATTCGATTTGACACTCCGAGCGTTCCGAGCACGCTCTGTACACTCAAACGTGTTCGATTTGACGCTCGGAGTACACTCAATTGCATTCGTTTTGCGATCGAGCGAGCATTTAGAGTGCGCTCTATGTGTTCGGGGTTTTAAGACCGAGCATATGGAGTATGACGTAAAAAAGTGGGGGAAGTTTAAAATTAAATTATAAATAAAATAAAACTAACAGCCTTAGACAAATAATATTGTTATTTGTCTATGACTACAGAGTACGGTTATTTTATGTATTTGTGACGTTCTGTAAACAGTAAAAAATTTATTAAAATACACCGTACATAAAATTAAAACGGAAAAAATTCATTAAATTAATTCATTAATTATTATTTAATTTTTAATTAATTTTATTTCTTTATTATTAAAAAAAAATCAAGGAAAAACCGAGGTACATATATAATTTTGATTCATGACTGACGTGAATTAATCTGACAGTAAAAACGCCGCCTTAAATTGTAGGGTTAGATTTTATAAACAATACGTCACAAGAACGCTCGCTCCGTTAGTTCTCTATTCATGACGTCACCATCAACTGTTCGCTCATCGCTCGCTCTACTCTGTACAACTCGAATGCACCCAGGGATGGCTGCCATTTCGTGACGGATATTTTCTTTCAAATGCGCCAGTGAAGTCGGTTTTTATTGGCGTAAACTTTAGATTTAAGATAACCCCATAGGAAAAAGTCCATAGGGGTTAAATCTGGACTGCGTGGAGGCCAATTTATGTTACCTCTCCGGGAGATCAATTTGCCTGAGAAAATTTCACGAACACGTGGCAGAAACATATTGGACGTGTGTGAAGTTGCTCCGTCCTGTTGGAACAATGTTCTTTGGTTATAGCCAGGAAAGTTTTGCAGTTCAGGTACCAAGAAGTTGTCTAACATCTCCACATAACGCTCTGAATTCACTGTAACTGCACGCCCCCTTTCGTCTTCAAAAAAGTAAGGGCCGATAATTCCTCGCGCCGACATCGCAGCCCATACGGTCACTTTAGGCGAATGTAGGGGTTTCTGATGTTTGCGTTTCGGATTCGTTGCACTCCAGTAGCGACAGTTCTGCTTATTTACGTGGCCATTAAGATGAAAATGAGCTTCATCCGAAAACAAAATATTGGTAAACGTTGAAAATCGCTCAATCACCTGATTTACGAAATTAAGCCTCTGACTGGCATCTTGGGGCTTTAATTCTTGCACCAATTGAATTTTGTAGGGGTGCAGCTTTAGGTCTTTGTGTATAATGCGATGTAATGATGATCTATGCACATTTAAAGCACTTGCGCGCTTCCGAATTGAAAGGTTCGGGTCGTCACGAACAGACTGATTAACATTCTCCACGTTTTCTACCGTTCTTGATGACCTAGGTCGCCCGAATTTTCGCCCCCGCGCCCCTCGGATACGTTGCGTTCACCCAGTAAGCTAAATAAATATAATAGTATATTCTGTAACAAGGTTGGAATGAGAAAATTCGATGCAAGTGGAACATTCCACGAGCATCGAATTTTTTCTTCCAAACGAGTCACAGACCCTACTTTCGCCACAACCACCAGAAAGAAAAAAAAATTAACAAATAATTATTTTAACAAACTATTTATCTTAACACATATTTTATATAACATAACAAATTAATCAATTAATTAAACTATTTTTTTTAGTTATTATTTGTTTAATTTAAATTTAATTTGCCGCACATCGGCTACTATTTTAGGTTAGGAAGTTATGTTGCATTTGTTTAATGTAAACATTGCATATATCTTAATGTAACCCTACAAAAACAAAAGACAACAAGCATGGAATAGTTATTCCATAACAAGTGATGGAATGAAATACACACAAAATGCATAAGAAGATAAGTGCTTTAGAATAACATTCCAACTCTGTGTATATATTAACTTATGTACAATATTAACTTTGTGTAGTTATAATTGGTTTTAGAATTGGTAAATTCTATAGTGGCCGTGGAAAAATATATTTTTCTGAAAAACCTTAAACTAAAAATAATTTATTTCTGATTTGTTATAGTAAAATATGATTAAACGAAAATTTAAAAATTTATGGTACAAACTGTTTTATTGCTTTTCAAAATATTCGCCTTTAAGATTTATACACTTTTGCATGCGTTAAAACCAATTCTCGAAACATTTTTTCCACTCTGAATTTGGTATCTCAAAAACATGGTTTTCGAAGGCTTCAACAGCTTCTTGAGGTGATGAAACTCGCTGTCCACGCATTTTTTGTTTGACATTGGGGAACAAAAAAAGTCGTTAGGGGATAAATCAGGGAAATACGGGCAATGAGACATTAATTCGATGTTTTTCTCCTTCAAATAATCAATTGTTTGACGTGCTGTGTGGGAGCTTGTCTGTTTACCATAATTATGAAATGACGTCACAGTTGAAAAACTCACCTTGCTTATTCGTAAACTGTTAAAAAAGTTAGGTTATATCGAACAACTTCTAAAAATATATTGAAAACCTATATTTTGTGTCTCTTTCTATCCCATAGAAATTAAAGTGATCTCGAAACAATAATGTGTGTGGCCTTAACAACTATTGAACAATCCAATTTCAAACTAGCAACATTGAAAAAATGTACTAACATTTTTTTTTTTTTTTAATGAGAAAAATAATAAGTTATGTTTTTTCCATCAACAATCTATTTACTAATACTACCTCCGTCCTAAAATATGGTATACATTACTTAAAAAATTGATGTGAAGCGTGAATTTTCACACTTTACAGGGTTTCGCAGGTATATAATAAGTGAAGGCGGCATGCTGAATGTGTAGGACAAATTTTGCTTTGTAGTAATCACGGAAAAATTAACGATATTTTTAAAATAATTTATCGTCTGTTAATCTAAGAGCTTTAAAACAAAACATTAAATAAATAAATGTACTAACTGAGTTATGGATTGATGTTGATTAAAACATATCATCAACGTTATGACGTTGGTACTTAAATTAACCAAGTGTGACGTCATCTCATAGTTATCGTAAACCGACTTTATTGTCATGATGAAGAATGGTGCAACGTTTTTGGTTGTTTTTCCTGATTTTAAAGTATATCTTAAAGGCGAATATATTGAAAAGCAATAAAACAGATTGTTCAAAACAAATTTTTTTCTTTGTTTATTTTTGTAAAAACTTAAAAGGTAGCCCTGGTATTACTATCTATAAATACTCCTAGAAATTTTATCGATTTATTTAGATCGACTGGTCGATCGCGATCGACAGTTTGCCAATCCTCTGGTTTAGAGAATAGTTCTTTTGTTTCATCTGCTTGTTTGATCACACTCTAATTTTTCTGTTTTTTTTAAGATGCGGCCTTCAGTCCACAACTACTGAAGTCCCTAAAGATGAAACCACAGGGATAGGTACTAAAGAGTCCACCTCTTCCACAGAAGAAATTGGATCAACGACTAAAAGAACAGAAGAATCTGTAACAATACCTGAAACACAAGAAAATGGAACTATAAATATTGTTATAATTGCTTTAGCAGTTATAATATTTCTTATTATTATTATTGGAATTATTATATTTATTATATGCAGAAGAAAACGTTCCACAATTGGTGAAGAAGTGGAAAATACAGAATTGTATCAATTTTCTGACTGTTCTTCTCATAATAAAAACACAGATGTTGCACTTCCTGAGTATAGTGAAGTCCAACAAAGAAAACCTTGCAATAATGGTAAGTTTATGATCTTTTTAGGGTTTTGTAGGTATGGCCACCAAAAAACCCTTATATCAGGTCTTCAAGGATGAAATTTATAGTTAATAATATTGCTAACTTTAACAGCTTATTATTTGACATTGGCTTAATATCTTACTGTTCTGTTTTTTTTTTGTTGGAAAGTTACACATCTCGCCTGTTAAAAGAAATCTTTGTATGCTCTAAAAAATATCAAAAACTTTTTTTTAAAAATTAATTTCGTTGAAAATGGAACCTTTGGAAATTCGCACTATTATGAAGTATAAGTTCTTACGTGGAACTACAGCATCGCAGACTTCGCAAAACATTAATAGTGTATTTGGCTCTAGTGTTACTACGCAGCAGACAATATCAAATTGGTTCGCCAAATTTCGTACAGGTAACTTAAAAACAAAAAAAAAAAAACCTGGCTCATCGACCACAGCAGAACTATACTGCAACCAACTGGACGAAATTATGCAAAAACTTAAAGAAAAACAGCCTAGATTGGTCAACAGGTCGACTCCTATCTTATTGCATGATAACGCTAGACCACACACTGCACAAATGACTGTGGCAAAACTACAGAAATTGGAGTTGGAACTTCTTCATCATCCTCCATACTCACCAGACCTAGACCCCACTGACCCCACTTCCGCAATTTGGACAACTTTTTAATAGGAAAACAGTTTAATTCCGACAATGCTGTAAAACTGGCCCTCCAGGAATTCATTGACTCTCGTCCGCCAGGGTTTTTTACCACTGGCCTGAACAACCCGCTTAAATGGCAAAAGTGTATAGACAATATGGGTGCATACTTTGATGAATAAAATAATTCCTTATATTTGTAAGTTATCAACCAACTTTGCCTTTTTTTACAAATTTCATCCTAGACGACCTAATAACTTCACTCTTGTGTCTGTCTGTCTGTACGGTAGAAATTGTAGCCAAACGGCTTAACATAGAAAGTTGAAATTTGGCATGCTTATACAACTCTTTGACCCACATTTAGGAAAAATACTGAGAGTTCAAAAAAATACATCCCAAGATAAATATCAACAAATATATACTCTTCACTTTTGTAGGGACAAACCAGATCTAGTTATTTTGGTTACTTTTATAGTGTATTACTGACTTTAAATGTCATTTAAAAAATTTCCTTGCGCTGTAAATACTTCAAGTTATGATCATTTTTAAGTTGTGAAGGTTGTACGGGTTGCGGATATAAATGATACTACATCTGGCTGACCAGTTTCGAAATATTTTATTTCTTCATCAGAGCTGCACAATGATATAATATAAGAAGTAAGAATATGAAATATAAATAAATAAATATAAAATTAAAAATTCAAAAATTAAAGAATCAAACTTCACGTGTATATAACAAATACGAGTAACAAAGACTGACGTCCCGTAAGCATACGGATGACGCGTAGCCTCTCTATTTACCCCCACCACTACAAGTTACGAGACAAGTTTATACTTCTCGGGCTCACCTCGAGCCAATAATGATGATGTATTTACTTTTGTATTTTGTTACAGAGGAATATCAAGAAATAGAAAATGACCTGTATGAAACTAACGAAAATACTTACGAGGAATTAAATTGAAAAAAATAAAAATAAAATAAACTGCAACGGATTTACGTGGTTTTGTGGTAAAACATTTGCCTACGTGGTACAGCGAGGCTGGTTCAAGCCCAAGAGAATTTTTCCAATACTGTGCAGTCAGTTCGGGGGTCGACTCAGCCAGTAATATATGAGGGTTGCCTTTTATATTTCGGGATTTGAGATTAAAAACAATTATTTTTCAACAAAAGTGAATTAATTGTTTTTCAAAATATTCTCCATGAAGATCAATACAGTTTTGCATGCGTTTGAACCAATTTTTCCACTCCGATTGAGGCATTTTCCACTCCGATTGTCAAATTATGTGGAATCCAACGCGAACAGATCATTTGACGGCCAAATGTTAATGCAATAGTGAAGGTATGCTGGTCCCACTAATGCCCAAGTATACCTCAATTTTACGATAAGTCACATGGCGATCTTGCAGTATCAGTTCACGCACAGCGTCAATGTTTTCCGCAACAACAATCGATTTTGGACGCCCTTCATGAAATTCGTCCTTAAGCGAACTACGGCCACGATTGAAGTCGACAAACCATCGATAAACAATAGTCCTTGATGGTGCTTCATCGCTAAGAGTCGAATTAAGTTCATCGATGCACTGTTGTTGGGTTAATCCACGTCGAAAGTTGTAAAAAATAATCGCTCGAAAATGTTCACGATTTAATTCCATTTTTAGCAGAGATGATTTTTTTCAAGTTACTGTAAACAACACAAATAGCGCTCGAACGGCAAAACAATCCGAGTACGTATACCGTTAAAAATGTCAAACTTTACGATAGAAGCGTCAATTGCCAGATGGCAGCACTAGTTTAGCGCAATCCCGAAATATAAGAGGCAACTCTCGTAAAATAGTGAAACTCCAGAAACGGAGAACTTTTTTTATTATTATTTATATTAAATTAAATAATTTTATTTAAGTTATTTTATACATTAACAAAAATAAAAATACTGTTGTATTTCGAAATTTATTATTCCATTTTAATCTTATCTTCCTTATTTTATGAAAACGTGGCATCTAATTTTTTTTTTTATTCTAATATAATTGATCATCTTTGTTTTTCTGAAATGCATTTTCTCATTACGGTATCTTGATATGAAATTAATAATCTTAAGTTGGTTTTACACAGTTCAATTAATTGATCAATAAATTGATCAAGTTTTTTGTCAATTAATTGAAAAATTTATTGGTAACCTTGAAAACAAAAGCATCACTTTACACACGTCAATTTGTTTATCATTTTTTTTTTAAACTTTTACATTACCAACTGTAAAACATGTTGACATATTTATCAGAATGAAAATATTGAAAAAACCTTCACAAATTTACGAGCTGTGAACAATAACAAAAGAAATAACCTAGATGATGGTAAATTAGAACGTTAGAAGTCCTGTCACATTTGAAAACGAAACACAAACAATATATTTAGAGGTTATGCTACAACTAAACAGTTGGCAATATCTTAACAGATAAAAATATACCTAGAATTCCCTAAAAAATTTTTGAAAAATTGATGAAAAATAGAACTTGTTCTATTTTCAAAATAAATTGATAAACTTTTTTTTCAATTAATTGATCAATTAATTGACGAAATTTTTACACTTTACACACATTTTTTGCTTCTCTGTTTAAAAAAGAAGAATAGGTAGCAAAACTTGCATATCTGGCGGACATATTCGCTCATTTAAATGAGCTCAACAAAAAAATGCAAGGCAGGAATTCTAATATTTTAACGTCATCGGACAAGATTGAAAGCTTTCGCGCTAAGTTGGTGTTATGGATCAGCCGCGCTACCAATGGTAGTAATGAAATGTGCCCAAATGTCATGGCTGCCGATTCAGAAAAAAAGTATAGGCTTTGATAGTGAAACACTTGGAGCTATTAGCAGAATAAATGAACTCTTATTTACCTAAGTGTGACCTGCAACCTATGGACTGGGTACAAAATCCATTCTCAGATAGCATTTCCCTTGGACACTTATCGACAAACGAGCAGGAAGAATTCATGGAGCTAAAAATTGATCGAACATTAAAACTAAAATTTTCCGAAACAGTGCTAGCACATTTTTGGCTCCATATAAAAAATGGTTATCCACTGCTTTCAAAGCGTGCTATTGCAAATTCTCCTACAATTTGCTACGACCTACTTATGGAATTGGGGTTTTCAACTCTCACTACGATTAAATCAAAAAAAAAAAAGAGAACACCTGAGGACGATCGACGAAGAGATGAGAGGAACCTTATCAACGATTGCTCCAAATTTTGATTGCCTGTGTTCAGTTAAGCAGGCTCACATTTCTCATTAAACATCTTTTCATGTTATATTGATTTTAATAATAAATAAATATTAAATATACATTGTTTTTTTATTTGGTGATTTGGTAGGTGTACCTTGAACACAAAAAGTTTGCGGAACACTGATCTTGATCATGGTTGCAATTTAGTAATGTTGTATCGTCAGCGTAAAGGATTGATTTAGATGTCATAGTGAGAGGCAAGTCGTTAACATATATTAATAACACTGGTCAACAAGGTTTTTGGTGTTTAGAAAATAAACATCATTCCTATACGAAATCGGTCTGAATTGAAAATTAACCTTCATTTTGACCTATCAGATCAAATTTTTAAGTTATTGAACATACTTAATATATTAGGTTTGTGTCCAAGCGCAGCTGTACATGTGAGTTAAAGTCCAAATGTATGTCCTGAGTGTAAATGCGAGTCCATATGTTATGTTATAAATTAGTCACTTTTCCCCCCTTTGCACATCAAACTGGGATTGATCAAGCAGTTAGTCAAATTTCTTGAGAAAAATGGGGAGTGTGTTTCCAAGTTTGACGATTGAAAAACTTAAAGCAGGAAATTTTGATGGACCACAGATCCGTAAGCTCTTGAAGGACACAAATTTCGTGAAAACGATGAGTGAAAAGGAAGCATCAGCTTAGCGAGCCTTTGTAGATATAGTGCAAAATTTTCTTGAGAAACACAAAAGTGAAAACTATGAAGACATTGTTACCAACTTGATATCAAGTTTTCGTGATATTAGCGCGAATATGAGCATCAAAATGCATTTTCTCTTTAGTCATCTCGATCGTTTTCCTCAAAATCTTGGAGATGTTAGCGACGAACAAGGCGAACGATTCCATCAGGACATCAAGAGGATGGAAACTCGGTACCAAGGACACTGGGACGCCGTGATGATGGCAGACTATTGGTGTTTAAAACGAGACACTCCTGTTGCTCAACATTCACGGTCCGCAAAGAAGCGTAAATTTATTCCTTGAATTTTCTGTCAAACATTTCTGCTTACGTGCATATCCAATTTTTATTATTTTTTATTTGTGCTGTGTTTGTGTATTACATTCTCTGTATTGTTTCACATTATGTGCCCTTTGAATCAATAAAATACTATGTTACAGAAAGGTTATTGCTTAATTCCCCTAAAAACACTAATATCAACACATATACACTGTTGAAAATATTTTTATGAGCATTTATTAGCATCTACTAGAGCCAAAATTTGAGATAAGAAGAGTAAGAAAACTAGACCTGATAGAGAAAAACTGAAGTCATTTTCGAATTTAGCAGGAAAAATCACTTAAGAATTCGTTGAAATATTCCAGGCACCAGACAAAAAATTTAGTAGCGGTCCGTGAATAAGAAGTGATATACGAGGGTGCGTTTTTATATTCGCGGAATGGGGGGGGGGGTAAGGAAGGTAAATAAAAACAAAGAATTATTTTTATTTTTCAATGTATTCTCCCTTAACTCTAATACATTTCTCAGATCTAGTAATTAATTTATTTATACCAGTGAAAAAAAAAAAAAATTCATTTTTGTCTTCAAAATACGCTGAAACTACTGCTTTTACTTCATCATCGGACGAAATTTTTTTCCCTCGAAGTTCTTTCTTTATATTCGGGAACAAATAGTAATCGCTGAGGGCCAGGTCTGGACTGTCATCATCATCAAGCCTTGTCCATCATCGGGTGATTTGGGACTGCCTCTAAAAAGAGCATAGGCTGTCAATAAAATTTCTCCATCTAACTCGTCTATCTGCCATAGGCTTCAAGTCGATGATGTTGTTATAAAGTCTTTTGTCTTGGTTTTGAGAGCTCCATGCATTTATTTCTAGCAGGGTTGAGCGACGCCAGGTGTTCTTGGGTCGCCCTCTACGCCTACTGCCCTGAGGGTTGTATGCTAGTGCATATCGACACACTTCGCTAGGAGCCCTTCGAAGAGTGTGCCATAACCAACCATACTTTCTTCTTTTTATTTGCAAATTAATGTCCATTTGACCAGTTCTTTCCCCCAATTCTACGTTTGATATTCTACGTGGCCAATAAATGCGAAGAATTCTTCGAATACATCGATTTACAAATACTCGCACTCTTCTCTTGATAGCTTCTGTTACGAACCAAGTCTCGCAGCCGTACAGAAGAACTGATGTCACATGCCCTGAATATGGTAGTTTTCGCGGAAGTACTGTAGATCGCAGAATTCCATACACTGGACTGTAGGGTGGATGATTAAATTCCTGGAAGCCTGCCTTGTGCAGGGCGGCTTGTGCAACTCAACTTCGATGAACGGGCGCGTTGTAGTGCAAAAACAGCACACCTTTTGCAAGTTTTCCTCTTCTCTTTTCTTTGATTGAGTCCCTTAATCGTTCTGCAAGTGTGGCATAATATTCTCCCGTTATAAAGACGCCCTTTTCTTTGTAGTCGATGAGCAGGATTCCTTCAGTGTCCCAAAATATGGTCGCCATGAGCTTTCCAGCTGACTTTAAACTTCTTTGGCGAGGGTGTACCTTTTTTGTGCTAGTGCATTGAATCTTGTTTGTATTCAAGTTCATAATGATGAACCCATGTTTCATCTCCTGTAACAATCCGACTTAATACTCCATCCTAGTCTTCACTACAGAGCTTCAAAAACGCCCGTGGATATGCCATTCGTTCGTGTTTTTGAGGCGACGCTAGCATTCTCGGGACCCATCTTGCACAGACCTTTGTCATACCGAGATGATCGTGCAGAACTATAAAAATGGTTGTATCTGATACTCCAACAATTTCTGCAAGTTGTTTCTTTTTTAAACGGGCATCTTCCAATAGTAAATTTTCAACTTTTTCCACAAGTTCTGGCGTGAGACGTTCAGGGGGAGGATCGTCTTCCAGGGATTCTCTGCCTTGTTTAAACAGGTTATGCCACTTATATATCATGGTTTTACCAGGACAAGAGTCCTGGTAAACCGCTGACATCTCTTCTATAATGGTTTGCACTGGATTTTCTTATTTTGTCAAGAACTTTATAACGGTACGATGTTCGACTTTACTCGAGTTGAAAAACTCTTCACGTTCTGACTTGTGTAAATGACAATAACTCAAATACTACTGATTGAATGATAATTCAGTTCGGTATTTATAGTATTAAGACATCAAGCTAGACGTTACGATTGGTTTACCACGCCTCGCCCCTCAGCAACCCCTCCATTCCGCGAATATAAAAACGCACCCTCGTAATGCAAAATTTATAAATTTTGTAACAATTGACACCAGTCTCCCCTATGTCTGGCTAGCCTACTTAAGGGTCTTGCCTTGCCCTACCTTTCCCTACTTAGTTCTTACCAAGAGTGTTTATATTATTTTAGTCTACAATAATGAATATTTGACGTCAGTTCTTCTTTTGAATGTTCGTACATATGTTAAGACTGACGTTGAGAAACATTCTATATTTACACGAATAAATCTTGCGTCGAGGAGACGACCTGTTGCTTTTCACACAGGGTCATGCGCCCTACAATAATGGTATCATTATATCTATCAACTGCTATCAAACTTCACGCCAGTTCTTATCATGTCGTCGGGTAAAGGACTGTCATTAAGATATTAAATATCATACTGTGTAAGTGAACAAATAATAAATATCTAGTGAAAACATTTACATATCGATTTGCAAAATCAATTTTCGAAACAATAAAATCATTTGTGATGAAAAGTGATGTTAATTTAAGTGATGTAATAAAAAAGTTAGTGTACACTAATTTAAGTTTTTTTTTTTTAATTGGAAAATATGTTTTAAATTTTAGTTAGCAACAATTTTTACTCCATTAAGAGGGACACACTAAAATTACTAAAAATAAGATAATTAAGTACTCCCTGAAATACGAGGGCTACCTTTTAAGTTTTTACAAAAACAGACCGACAGACATCATGCTAAAAATAGTCAAAACGTTATGTAGGGACCTCAATTCGTGGAGATCCATCGAAATCTCGAAATGTCAAAATCGGTATGATCATAATACCTCCGTAAAAAATACACTGATAACTCAGCTAATATTTGAGGATGTTTATCTTAAAATAGATTAGTTTTTATATTTAAATAATTTGAATAATTTTAAATTGAATAATTTTATTTTTAATAATAATTTTATTTTATTTTTTTATTTCATTTATTCGGCCAATACAACAGGACAAGATGACCCAATTACAGGTTTAGCACTACATACAACACAGAATTACACAAAAAATCATCTGTAGTATAAACTTAAGGCTAGAATCTTATTAAAATTACATAAAGAAATTGACAAGTTGTATAATTAAATTAAATTTGAAATTTTCTTTTTAAAATTTACAAGTGACGTGCTGAATATGTCTGGAAAAACAGGAAGATCAAAGTTATGCAAAATAGATACTCTATTCAGACTAGAGTTTAAATAATAGTTCGAGTTGGTGCCACAGAAAAAAGTTCAAAATTTCAAATTGAGTAGTTAAGTAAGGGAAACACTACAATTATTGGACAGTTAAGGAATTTGGAACTTTAAAATATTCGTAAAATTCATATTTTACAAACTACGTTTCAGAGACAGGACATTTGTAAAGTATAACCATTACTTGTTCCATTGCATATATTAAATTTATATTAAAATGTTTATTACCAAATTTTATTAACAAAATATAAATATACAGCAAAATGTACAATTATTGGACAATTATTATAGTTACTGGACACATGAAATTAGTTATTGGACACTTTAAAAAAACGAATTTAACTAATAAAAATAATTTATATTTGCTTTTTGATAGCTTTTACTTTGGATGAAGAAAAAAATAATAATATGCGATTTAAAAAAAGTACTTATTACATTTTTTTATTTTTATTTTGGTATAAATTTAATAATTCTTCACTATTCACGTTATAGTAATATTTTGAATTATTAGAATCATTGCTGGTATTATCTGATAAACAAATGTCCGATTCTTCTTTATAGAATTGATGACTTACGAAGAGATGTCACCTTTCGTGAAGTTTAGGGACACATGAAATATGGAAATATTTTTTGCAATCATTGCAGAACAATCTGTTCGACTTTATCGTAGTCTTGCAAATATCGCATATCACACTATTCTTGTTTTAATTACTTGATTCTGTTTTTTAGCATTTCTTTTTTCTTTGCGTGTTCTTTTCTTCCTTCAGAGTGTTCTTTCCTTATCTTCTTCTTCTTTAAAAGTTCGTTTCATTTCGTAAATTTTTTTATATTTTTAAGACATATATTTTCCTTATTTTTGCATGCTGGTGTCTCGGGTAGAACTAGATAATTTCTTATAAATGGCGAGTGAACTCTCTTGATTTCTGGTCCTGATTCAAAAGTACTGAAATCATGATTTTTTGTTTCACAGACAAATGCAGGCTATTTTGTATAGGAGTACCATTATTATTAATTGATTACAAAATATTTGCATGTTGTATAACAATATTTTCAATGATATTTTTTTGTATTCTAAGAACAGAAATACTAAATAAAATTCCTATATTTATCATTATCGTTTATTGTATTTTGAAAATGTTTCCAAATTTTGTAGAAATCCTGCAAGTTTCCATCTATTTTTTTATAAAAAATGTCATCAAGTGTTCTAAAATTCAGTATTCTTTCTATACCCACAATATTAATTAACTCGCCATAATTAATAGATACCTACGGGATAATTTCAGGTAAATTATTATTATCATCATTTGATTTTGCTCCACCTAAACATTTGGTAGAGTCTATAGCGTCTGGATTAAAGGAATATAATCCACAAGCCGTAAACCGTTAATAAGAGTTTTTGGTTTAACATTTTTTTTTTTAAATAGCTGTTAGTAAAAGAGGAGTAAAGGTTTTGAAAAACCCAAAGAAGAAGATACCTAGTTACTGGACATATAAATTACAGTTATTGGACAGGTGTCCAATAACTATCCCAAATGAGCAAAATTTTAAATAAAAAGTATATTTCATATTCAGCCATTGCTAATTTAGCCAGTTTTCATTAAATTTGAGGGAAACATAGTTATTGGACGCTTGTCCAATAACTAAATATTTTTATTTTATTGATACAGTTATTGGACAATGTCAGTATTAGAATTAAGGTTAGAAAAAACCGACAAACTTGATTCTGATATCTTAAATAATACCTCAACTAACATTTAATATACTGTAATACATTTTATTTCGATCGCTGGAATAAATATGAAATTTTACCCCCAAACGAATCCTTAACGAAAACACAATGAATATGTCTCTTAACACCAGTCTTACATGAAGTGCCAAAATACGCCATACAATGTTGGTGACGATATTGTAAACTAATTTACTTTTGAGAGAAACATGCTACTGTACCCATCTATGAATTCAAAATTTAATTCCAAAAATTATAATTCTTAATATTACTAGTTATGTGCAACATGTCCAATAACTGTCACTGTCCAATAACTATAGTGTTTACCCTACCCTTAACGAGATTCTGTGAACTTGTTCCGAACAATCTACCAAACCATTCATAATCTTGTACAAGAATACTAGATCCGTTGTTTTACGTCGTTTTTCAAGTTGCTGTAAATTAACATTGAAAGTAGGAAAATTTCTATTCATGAAATAAGTAAATTTATTTTGTACACCTTGAATTCTGTTAAGATAGACAAAATACTGGGGGGACCAACAAATGGTTGCAATAATGAAATTTTATTTCTGAAATTATCGCTCACACACTAGATAGCACTGGTTACCATTTAAAATCTTCTTGACTGATAAATTAGGGCAGTGTTCCGCAAACTGTTTGTGTTCAAGTTACACCTACCAAATCAAGAAATACACCAAAGGAGAAAACAATGTTTATTTCATATTTATTTATTATTAAAATCAATATAACATGAAAAGATGTTTAATGAGAAATGTGAGCCTGCTTAACTGAGCACAGGCGATCAAAATTTGGAGCAATCGTTGATAAGGCTACTCTCATCTCTTCGTTGATCGTCCTCAGGCATTCTCTTTTTTTTGATTTAATCGAAGTGAGAGTTGAAAACCCCAATTCACATAAGTAGGTCGTGGCAAATTGTAAGAGAATTTGCAATAGCACGCTTTGAAAGCAGTGGATACTCCTTTTATATATGCAGCCAAAAATGTGCTAGCTCTGTTTCGGAAAATTATAGTTTTAATGTCCGATCAATTTTTAGCTCCATAAATTCTTCCTGCTCGTTTATCGGTGTGTCCAAGGGAAATGCTATCTGAGAATGGATTTCGTACCCAGTCCATAGGTTGCAGGTCACACTTAGGTAAATAAGAGTTCATTTTTTCTGCTAATAGCTCCAAGTGTTTCACTATCAAAGCCTGCGCTTTTTTTCTGAATCGGCAGCCATGACATTTGGGAACATTTCATTACTATCATTGGTAGCTGATTCATAACACCAACTTAGTGCGAAAGCTTTCAATCTTGTCCGATGACGTTAAAATATTAGCATTCCTGCTTTGCATTTTTTTGTTGAGCTCATTTAAATGAGCGAATATGTCCCCCAGATATGCAAGTTTTGCTACCTATTCTTCTTTTTTAAACAGAGAAGCAAAATCTGAACCCTGGGTCTCTAAAAACGTCTGGGTCTCATTTGTTAACTCGTAAATCCGAGAAAGTACTTTTCCGCGAGAAAGCCGTACTTCTGTATGAAACAGAAGTGACTGATGATCTGCTCTCATTTTCTGACACACTGCATTAAACAGACGAGGGTTCAGCGGTCGCGACTTGATGTAATTGACAATTTTGACGACTTCTTGTAGGACAGACAACAATTCATCAAGCAGAGACTGCGTCATCAGTGCTTCCCTGTGTAAAAAGCAACGTAAATTTTTAATATTAGGGTTTTTTTCAGAAACCCTGGTTATAAATCCCCTAATTTTTCCCGACATAGTTCCTGATCCGTCGGTGCAAATGCTTATGCAGTCGTGCCCTTCCAAATTATGTTCACTGAAGTACTGGTCTGTTTTGTAACAAGCTTAGGTTTTTTCTTCGTTGACTCTGCTTCTTCTTGGGAATCATTAGTTTCACTTGACAAACTTGCGGTACGTTTAACGAATTTATCCGTTGTATTGACCAAAACTTAACATTTTTCCGCGGCACACCAACTAATAACCACGGTACACCAGTGTGCCGCGGCACACACTTTGCGAAATACTAATCTAGATTCCCTTATTACGGAAAATGTTTCTCTGGTGAACAGTGTAAACTATTGGTTATCTAGCAATAAACTAATTTTAAATGCAGATAAAAGCCAGACTTTCCTACTGAGCACCAGAAAACATGATTTTGCCAATCCCTCTTTCGTTAAATTTCTTGGTATCCACGTTGATCCTTACCTTCTTTGGGATCAGCACGTGGATGTACTCAGTCGTAAACTGCGATCGACCGTGTATCTAGTAAGGAATCTGAAGCATGAAGTCAGCATAGATGTTGTATTGAAAGCCTATTTCTCCCTCTTTCAGTCCCACCTAACCTATGGGTTAATAATCTGGGGACATTCACCTGCAGCCAATAGAATTTTCAGCTTACAACGTAAAGTTATAAGAATAATTTCCAGTGCTTTTTTTTAGAGCTAATTGTCGAGATCTTTTTGTGAAGCTGAAAATAATGTCATTGCCTTCACTATTTATTTCTTTGTGTCTATTGTCCAACTAATGACCACGGTACACCAGTGTGCCACGGCACACACTTTGCGGAACACTGAATTACGGTCACCGATCACGGCGTTCTTTAAAAATTTCAGTTTCGCTCATGTCTATGTGATGACTGGTAGAAAGTACAGACGTCAAATAACTGTTAACGTTGACATGAAGCATATTTGTTTATTTGTAAACATGGCTCCGCTCTAAAACAATCAGAAGCAAGGTCAAACAACTGCTAAATCCTTACTATATTCTTATTTGAAATTAAGTATAATATTAAAATGCTAACAAAACATATTTTTTTATTTTCATGTGCATCTTTTGTATAGTTATAAATAAAATCTATTATATTTCTTAGTGTTCAAAGATTTATTTTCACTATAGTTTATAAACACATTTATCGAATCGGTAGTGTTAAAAATGTTTTAAACAGATGTGGCGTATTAGTATGAAATGTTTACGTTGTAAAACGTGGGAGTTAAAGCATCGATGGAATTGTCCATGAAGCAGATGAACGTATTGGAAACAATTTTAATTTTCGTTATTTTTTTGGCAACTGCTTTATCTCAGGTAAGTCAATACTTATGTTTATATTATATTACTGTTGATCGTTAAGTTATTTTAAACTCTACTTTCACATAAAGACTTGTCTTTGAAAAAGAACGCAAAGATTCATCTGAAACATCTGGTTTTAGCCAGGTGGCAGCATGAGTAGAGCAGCACACAGGATGTTAAGTTGAGATAGATTAAAGGAAACATTAAACCATTGGGTTCTTCCTGCAGGATTAAGTGCAGTGAGGAAACCGTCTCCGTATAGGCCACTCTAGTTAAACCCATGTAGAGATGGCATAAAAAATAAATTATCGATTAATTGATCATTTGATTAATCGAAATGTTATAATTGATTAATCGATTAGAAAAAAATCAGCTGTGGCCACCACAGGACCGACCGCCATCATAAAGTACTTATATAAAATACATCTAGCAGCAGAGTAGAAATAACTTGGCCTAATATTTTCTAACAGAGATATTATTTATCATGACCATGGAAACGTTACATATAAGTATGAAAAAATCAGCTGTGGCCACCACAGGACCGACCACCATCATAAAGTACTTATATAAATTACAACCTAGCAGCAGAGTAGAAATAACTTGGCCTAATATTTTCTAACAGTGATATTATTTATCATAACCATGGAAACGTTACATATAAATATGAAAAAATTGAGACTTAAAAAAAATTTCGAAAAATTTTACAGAAATTATTGAAATTTTTCGTTTTATCAAAAAACGTCTCAAATAAAAGTTATTAGTTATTGCTTTTATAGCAACTTTTGTATAATAAATTTTTTCGAAATATTTTTCTGTTGTTAAATATTCGCAAAAATCTTAAAATCGACACGAGTAAACTCCCATTTCTAGACAACCGATTTTTACCAAAAGTTGATCAACTTGTGCCATTGATATCAAAAGCTTAAATATGAAGTTTCATAAAAATACTTAGGTAATACTGTAGGTAAGTTATAAGAACCCCACTTAACAAAAAAGAAAAAAAATCAGCTACTAGATGTGATGTATATATAAATTTATAGTAAATTTTTTACGTTTTTCTTGAAAAGTACTTTGTGCGACATATTGCACATTGAAAATAAGCTCATATTCAGTTTCAGACTCAATTCAGCACGTTCAGACTGTTTTTAAAAATAAAGTCAATATAGAAACAATTTGAATCGTTTTATTTTAAAATAAGAACAATTTTAAAATATATAAATTTGCTTATATTGCTGAAATTTTTCAAAATAATTAATTTAATATATTTTATGTAATACTATATTATAAATATACAGCTTATAAATTGACCGAGTAGTTTTTTGACAATAAGCGTTAAGAAATTTTCGGCGTCTGTCTCGTATGTACCTTAAACAGTAAATATTCAGTAATGGAAAACAATATTTGCTAAGGATCGAGTCACTTAAATTTCAAATTAGCTTCGAAACTATTATCCTTGAAGACCTTTAGCTTTGTTTACCAAAGAAAGTAAAATGGTATTTACCAACGTGTTTGATCGATCTAAATTAACCTCAAATAAAACCTGTATAACAAACTAAATCGTCCCGGAACACATACTAAACTAAATTAAACACGGTGGGGTAGATCTTATACGAGGATTAGGTTACCTTTTATGATTTTACAAACGATCACTAGGTGGCAATATTGAAATGTGTCATTACTATATTCGTAAAAATTGACATTTGTTATTGTTAAATCACTGGCAACTTATAAATTGACCTTGTAGTTTGTTGACAACGAGCGTTTAAAAAATAAGTTTGTGGAAAAATGGATATTACTTGTGAAGGTTTTCGTTGCATGATTTTTCACAATTTTAGTAAAGGCCTATCTCAACAACAATGCATAGATTCGCTTCGTTTAACTTTTGGTAATGAAGCACCATCAGAAAAGACTGTTTACAATTGGTTTGCAGAATTTTGTCGTGGTCGTGCGTTCGTCAGTGATGAATGTCGTGAAGGTCGACCAAAATCGGTTGTGATTCAAAAAAACATCGATGCTGTGCGCAAAATGATTGAAGAAAATCGGCATGTGACTTACCGTGAGATAGAGGCATCCTTTGGCTTATCGCAGACTGCAATACTAATTTTGCATGAACATTTAACTGTCAAAAAGATCTGTTCCCGATGGATTCCGCATAATTTGATCGAACCTCAAAAAAAGGCTCGTGTTGATTGGTGTAATGGAATGCTAAAAAAAATCAACCTAGGCACTGCAAAATCTGCATACAACATCGTTACAGGTGACGAAACTTGGATTAATTCATATGAACCGGAAACTAAGCAACAATCCACTGGGTCTTCCAAGATGAACCGAAACCTACAGAAGTTGTTCGTTCACGAAGCACTTCCAAGAAAATGCTTGCTTGTTTCTTCGGTTGTACTGGACATGTCGCAACCATTCCTTTAGAAGATCGGAGAACATTTAATACAGGTATACAACAATTTGTTTGCCATAAGTTAACAAAATTAGGAAATATAACCAAAAACTTCACCTCAATCTTCATCATGACAATGCAAGCTCCCACACAGCACGTCAAACAATTGATTATTTGAAAGAGAAAAACATCAAATTAATGTCTCATTGCACGCATTCATCTCATTTATTCCCCAACGACTTTTTTTTGTTCTCCAATGTCAAATAAAAAATGCGTGGACAACAATTTTCATCCTGTCAAGAAGCTGTCGCTAAAAAAAAATACTCGCTTGTTTCTTCGGTTGTACTGGACATGTCGCAACTATTCCTTTAGAGGATCGAAGAACAGTTAATAGTGAATGGTATCCAACAATTTTTTTGTCAGAAGTCATCGACAAAATCAGGAAAAACAACCAAAAAAGTCGCATCATTCTTCATCATGACAATGAAAGCTACCAGACAGCACGTCAAACAATTGATTATTTGAAGGGGAAAATCATCGATTCAACCTAGGCACTGAAAAGTCCGTATAAAACAAACAAGATTTTGAAATGATGGGGGAAACCTAAGTGATTTTTTTCTAAAATTAAATTTGTTTTGGAGTGCTTCAGCTATCAAGGCCATTAGCACTAAGGGATTAAAAAGGTGTTATAAGTGAAGATCTAATTAGCTGTAGCTCTTCATGAGATTTTTCATGAGATGTATCTTTTTTAATCTCTTACGCTTTTAAAATTTTCAGTTTTAATCCCTTACATTGTACATGGAATATTTCTACTTTATCAAAATTTAATATATGATATTGTTGGTAATGTGTTTTGAAGTTTTCGGCTACTAACTTTGAATCCTTCAGAGTTTTCATCTCAGTTCATAATCCTTTTTGTTGTAATGAATATAACATAAAGCACGCTAACTATACATCTGAAATATGATTTTATATTATGTCTCTCATTGTTACTTTACGCTGACTGCATCAACCAATTTTGTAGTCATTTTAACTTTTTAATCCTTTCTAAGTGTTCTCTCAGTTCATAATCCTTTTTGTTTTAAAGCATATGTAATACAGTATGCAAATTTTATATCTGAAATATGGTTTTCTATAGTATTTCAATTATAATCCTTTCAGCCGAATTTTCTCTGCATGTGTACACAGACAGACAGACAGACAGATGGACGGCCGGATAGACGGACGGATGGACAGACGGACGGACGGACAGACCGACGGACGGAAGGACGGACGGACAGACAGACTGACAGACATCATGCTAAAAATAGTCAAAACGTTATGTAGGGACCTCAATTCGTGGAGATCCATCGAAATCTCGAAATGTCAGAATTGGTATGATCACAATACCTCCCTTATATATGTTGGCGGTCGGTAAAAAAATATTAAGTTGTATCAAAAAATGTTGTATCAAAAAAATGAAAAGTTGCTGGTATAGCAACTTTATTTAACTAATTTTTGCTTCCGAGTGCAAATAGTTGATGTATTCAAGGATTTTGTTATTAAAATAATAATTCAAAGACACGAGAAAGCAGCGTCTGGCAGAGTAGTGAATAGAATAGAAGAAATATATAAGGAGACAAGGAATGTGATAAAAGTAGGGGAAAAATACACAGAGGAATTCTGGACGGTGCAAGGGGTAAGGCAGGGATGTCCTTTAAGTTCAACGCTATTCAACATATATATGGCAGATATGGAGGAACACCTGCAAAAGGGACAAACAGGAGGACTAATAGTTGGAAACAAGAAGTTTATGTCCTCAACATATGCAGATGACATTGTATTGCTGGCAACTAAGGAAAATGAGTTAAAGGCAATGATAAAATCCCTAAATAAATACTTAAAATAAAAGAAACTGCTGATAAACATGGATAAGTCAAAAATAATGGTTTTTAAAAAAGGAGGAGGGAGACAGAGAAAAGAGAAATGGGAATGGGAAGGAAATAAAATTGAAAAAGTTAGGACACACAAGTACTTAGGATACCAATTCCAATGCAATGGAGGAACAGGGGAACATATTAAGCTGCTAAGTAAAAGGGCAATGCTAGCAATTCCACAGATCTGGAGCTTAGGTGAAAGAAAATTTAAGGGTAAATATCACATAAGAATGCTCATGTTCGAAGCCCTAATAAAGAGCATAATCATGTATGGAGTGGAGGTGTGGGGATGGGAGGAGCATGAGCCGCTGGAGAAGGTGCAGAATAAATATCTTAAGTGGATGTTGGGCCTAGATGGATGTACACCAGAGTACATAGTACTAGAAGAGACGAAAGTGTACAAAATTAAAATAGAAGCCGTTAAAAGAGCAATAAGATTTGAAGAAAATATAACCAAGAACCCGGAAAAACAATTATTAAATGAATGCTGGAAGGAATTAGAAAATAGAGATAAACAGAAAAAAACATCAAAATGGGAGATAAAAAGAAGTAAAATGTATGAATACGGAGGCTTTTCAACAGAAGAAGTAAGGAGGAAAAGTGAGAGTGGACATGGAATGCAGGAGATAATAGAAAGAATGGACATACAACAACAAGAATTAAGCGAGAGAATAAGCGGATCAAGGTACAATAATAAGTACAAAAAAAAAATTGAAGCACGCAAAGACCGCTGTATCTAAAATAAAATGGAAACGGGAAAAAAAAGAATAATTGCAAGGTTTAGATGTGGGAATGAAAAAAAGGCGAGCAAATTTTGGTTAAAAGAGGAGGATAAACGATGTAGAATGTGCAGAGAAGAAAGGAAGGCGGTTGAACATATGCTGGAAGGATTTGAAGAAATGAGAAACAAAGGAGGAACAAGAGAAGATATTTTAAACGAAAATGGCTGCGGATACACATGGATGAAAGAGGTAATGGAGAGGAGAAAAGAAATCAAAGAAAAAGAAAATAATAGGAAATAAAGCAAAATAGATTTCAAGCCAATAGGTAGAAATTTATATTTTAGTTAAGAATTATAATGTAAGGAATAAATATATATAGAATAAAATGTAATAGATAAATTAAATGTAATAGTTATTAATTGAATTGAATTGAATTGAGAAAGCAACGTCTTTCAATGCAATATTCTAATAATTTGGTTTTAATAAATTCAGTGGAAGCATATGTGACATAAATTTGACAATATACTGATTAATAAAATATGATCGGTAGCAGATATTATCAGCTCTGTAGCCATATGGTTACTTTATTATATATAATAGTTTAACATTCGTTCATTATTTGATAAATCATTTATTTGAACAGGTCGATAAGATATCAATAATCAAATATTTATCGTTGAATATACGCAATATTTTGACAGATAAAATGTGAAATGGATGTGCTACCCTGATATACTGTTATCATTTATGATTAAAACAATTCTTTAGCTTTTTATTAATACTATTGTTCGATATGTGAAGAGCAATAAATCGAATCAATTATACGATAAAATGCCATCAATACAGATTCCTATTGTTTTATAATCTAAAATGCGAAACGTATTTGTTAAGCTAAGATACTAAATTTAAAAGAAAAAGTTAGAAAATACTAATTATTAATACCTACCAAAACAATAAATTTTTAGAGATAATATAGGTATAGTGATTTCAGTTACGACTTAAATAAATACATTCAATAATTTCATAGTACTGTGATCACTGTTATTGTGACGCTAACAGCATTCTAGCTTCGATCCCTACCAGTTTATCACTACTGCCTACGCACCGCTACCCCTTTACAAGCCTACATTTGCACTTTCCTTGACGCTGGGATATAAGCAGCCCGACATAGACTTATTCAAAGGAAACTTGTAAATATTTATGAAACAATAGCATTCAATGTTCAAAATATATTTAAAAAAAAAGCATTTTCACTTCACTAAGGAGAGGGGCTCCTTAGTGAAGGAAGAAAAATAAAAAACTAAATATGAGTTAACCCACTGACACTATACCAGGTCTACAAGTATGAAATGCGGATTTTTTTCAAACTTGCCGCGCAAACAGAGTGTATAGTTCAAAGTTTCAACACATATAGCGTTTTGTTAAGTTATCATGAAGTGTCAAATGCGTATAGGTTATAATTTGAAAAGTGATCATATAGTTTTGTTTTACTGTGTTAAAAATGTCAAATTTTGTGCCAAATAAAGAGCATTCGCGGACAATACTACTCTTTTGTTTTCATTTGAAAAAAACTGCTGCTGAATCATACCGACTGCTTCGAGAAGCTTATGGTGAATATGCTCCATCGCAAGATACGTGTGAACGATGGTTTCGGCGTTTCAAAAGTGGTGACTTTGATCTTACAGACAAAGAACATGGAGCACCTCCAAAAAAATATTAAGATACAAAATTGGAAACATTGCTACAGGAAGACGATAGTCAATCACAAAAACAACTAGCAGAGCAGTTAGCCTACGAGAGATGGGTAAGATCCAGAAAGTCGGCAGATGGGTTCCACATGCATTGAATGCATGTGGAAAAACGCAAAAACACTTGTGAAATTTTGCTTGCACGATACAAAAGAAAGTCTTTTTGCATCGTATCATTACTGGCGATGAAAAATGGATTTATTTTGAAAATCCCAAACGCAAAAAATCATGGGTGAACCCAGGCTCACCATCCACATCAACTGCAAGACCGAATCGCTTTGGCAAAAAGACAATGCTCTGTACTTGGTGGGACCAAAAGGGTTTGGTCTATTATGAATTGTTAAAACCTGGTGAAACTGTTAATACCCAACACTACTAACAACAACTGATCGAATTGAACCATTCGCTGATCATAAAACGACCAGAATACGAAAGACGACAGCACAAGGTAATCTTTCTTCACGATAACGCTTCATCACATAAGGCAAAAGCAGTTTGCAACACATTTGAGGCACTCAAGTAGGAGGTGCTACCCCATGCCGCTTACTCACCAGACTTGGCCCCTTCAGATTACCACTTGTTCGCATCGATGGGTCACGCACTTACCGAGCAGCACTTTTGTTCATATGAAAATGTGAAAGAATGGCTAGATGAATGGTTTGCGGGGAAAGGGGAAAGAGTTCTACTGGCGAGGTATTCACAAATTGCCTGAAAGATGGGAAAAATTTATAACTTCTAATGGAGCATACTTTGAATAAATAAACTTTTACTGTTCTATTGAGTTTAATGTGTTTTATTTAAAAAAAAATCCCCATTTCATACTTGTAGACCTGGTATTTGAACAATTTTGCGAACATTTCGTAAATTTTTATGTTTCAATTTAGATTATCTTCTGTGTTTTTAATCATTTCGTTGTTCCGTCTCGAGTTTGTAAAGATACTGTTTTGTTATGACTGCAGGCAACTCTGTCGCGTTGGTGTGTTCTTTATTAAAAAACAAAAACAAAACAGAACAATATTTTGTTTAGCAAAGGAGTGCTGTTTATAGGGACGAACCAGCTATTTGGGGAAATACCTAGTGAGCCGGAAGGGTTTTGGGGCCGCTTAATGTAGGGTTGTACATCAAAGGCAAAACATCGATGTTTGTATTCTTCTACATATAACCCATAAAAAAAAAACTCAAAAGTGACCATATATTTGTGATCTAAGGCTAAAAAATTATTTATTATAATTTTGTTGTATTGTTTACAATACAACAAAATTTCTAAAAAAATTCTCCAAAATTTTGAATTTTTGGTCTATTATTTTTTGCCTCCGTTGTTAGGCAAAATATAGTTTTAAGCTATTTGAAATATTCATGCTTTCGTAGTTTTTGAGTTAGAGCCGAAATTGGGTCAGTTTTTTAGCCTATAATTCCAAAACTTTTGCCCAAACTTCAAAATGGACCAAATTTTATTGATCTATGACCAAAAATACACATTTTTAGCAATTTTCAATAAAGTCGGTGACAAAAATTTTTTGCTTATAAATCACGATTTTTTAAGGTCTACCCTTTACGGTTTTTTCAATTATTAGCCATTTTCAAGGGTTTTGTATTACTGCTCATACAAAATAATTGGTTTATTAAAGCCCATTTTTTTGTTATACTAAACAATGTAGGAGAATTTTAAAAATTCAAACCGCAGATTTCTATCCCTAACCATTTTTTAGTTTTATGAAAATTAACAAAAAAAAAATTTAAAAATTTAAAAATTTAATTTTTTTTTTTGTTTTAAATATTATAACAAGTCAAAATCGACCAAATTTTGTTGATCTAAGACCAAAAATATATATTTGTACAAATTTTCAATAAATTCGGAGGCAATTTTTTTTTTTTGCTTAAAAATCACTATTTTTATTTTCAATAATAAAAAGTTGTACTTTGGGTAGTGAAATTTCAACCACCCTGTATACTTCTATTCTATATTTTTATCTAAAATTTTGTTTTTTTATAATCAACATACCCTTAGGTACTTGAATTTGTAACGCTTTTAATTATTTTTTACATTGTTTCAGAAAAACATCACGGGCAAACTGGATTTATCTGGTAAGTAATAAGCTTGCCATGTATCTTGTATGTCTCTCTGCTAGGCCATATTTACTTATGATTTCTTTTTTTAGTGTTTTGTAGGTATGACCACCAAAAAACCCTTATAACGTCACTCTTGTGTGTGTGTGTGTGTGTGTGTTTTTTTTTTTTATTTTATGGCTTTTGCTGCTGTGGCAATTTGCCAGGACAATTTTTATTTGTGAAAAATTCCATGCCTGAACGGGATTTCTGTCTGTCTGTTCAGTAGAAATTGTAGCTAAACGGCTTAACTTACAAAGTTGAAATTTGGCATGCTTATAGAATTCTTTGACCCACATATAGCAAAAATACTGAGGGTTAAAAAAAAACATATCTCGAGATAAATATAAACAAATATGTACTTAATAAAAAAATAATATTTCTTAAAATTTGTTTGTGTGTCATCAAAAGACCTCTTAATTAAGCAACGATAAGTAATTTTTTGAAATACGTTTCTCTTAACACGATTTTAGTCAAAAATGTGCTAACAAAGTCCCGCATCCTTTTTTTAACAGATGATAAATTATTTTAAAAATATCGTTCATTTTGCCGTGATTACTACAAAGCAAAATTTGTCCTACACACTCAGCATGACACCTTCACCTATTGTATACCTGCGAAACCCTGCAATGTGTGAAAATTCACACCACATCAATTTTTATTTTCTCAATTAGAGACAATCGAAGAAACAATGAAACACATGCATAAAGCGTTTTTTACCGACCGTCAACATATATAAGGGAGGTATTGTGATCATACCGATTTTGACATTTCGAATTTTCGATGGATCTCCACGAATTGAGGTCCCTATATAACGTTTTGACTATTTTCAGCATGATGTCTGTCGGTCTGTCTGTCCGTCTGTCTGTCTGTCTGTCTGTCTGTGTGTCTGTCTGTCTGTGTGTCTGTCTGTCTGTCTGTCTGTCTGTCTGTCTGTCCGTCTGTCCGTCTGTGTACACGTGCAGAGCAAATTAGGCTGAAAGGATTTTTATGAAACTGCATATTTAAGCTTTTGACATCAATGACACGAATTGATCAACTTTTGGTAAAAATCAGTTAACTAGAAATGGGAGTTTACTCGTGTCGATTTTAAGATTTTTGCGAATATTTAACAACAGAAAAATATTTCGAAAAAATTTATTCAATAAAAGTTGCTATAAATGCAATAACTAATAACTTTTATTTGAGACCTGGGTCATTCCATATCAAGTGGTCTAGTGGTCCCTGCTCGACCATCACGGATTTTGATGAAATTTTGTATGGACATTCACACATGTCCTCAACGAACATTGGTAAAGTTTTACGTTCATCCATGCAATACTTGCTGAGATTTAGTAATTTGTTTGACCCCATACCGCAGCCTTCTATGGTATGACTCCGATATTTCGACAACTTTGAGACACAGTATCTCTGCCAATATTTTGTTGAGAGAAACAAAACTTTGCCAACTTATACAACTTTTTGCGCTCTATTAAACAAAATAATAAACAAATCTTCACGAGCGATTCCCGTGAAGAAAATTTGGATCAAACTTGGCCTAAAAAATTTGCAACTCGAAAAAATTTTAAAGTTTGACTTTTTATACCTCTGAAAGTAAAGGTACGATAAACGTGAAATTTTGCACATAATAACTTATCAATACAAGGTTAACGAATATAAAATTTCACACTCCTAATATTTTTCATTAGTTCAGGAATTGAGTGTAAAGTTGATGATTTTTGTGAAAATACTAAAAACAGGGTATATTTAGCCCACTTTTACAAAAATATACCCTCTGGAAACTGTTTTAAATTATTTTCATTAGAAAGAGCATATTTTAATCCCCCTAAAAACCTAGGATTGGTTTTTCATCCCTGGTATATAAGGCCTTAGAAATAGGGACAAAGTTGAGAACGTTTCTATCACATGCTGCTATCGCAATATCGCATGCATTCCATTATTTTTCATCTTGTATGTTTTATACAAGCATTATAAGTACCTAAATTGCGTTGATCCATGGTGACATTGTCACTACCAGTTCAGAAACTTGAACCAGTAACCCCATCGCCATAGGGTTCACGCTCGATAGCCGTGCAATACCAGCCACGGGTAGGTTTCTTGGTTAAGGATCCCAAGCCTCTAGTTTGGTTTCTTCGTTAAGGTTCCAAAGCCTTGTGTGGGTATCTGTCCGGTTCCCAAGCCAATGATTGGGCAGCTTATTCTAGGTTCCTAAGCCTGAAGTGGGTATCTTACATGGTTCCCAAGCCGAAGTCCATGATGTTTGTATGAATTGCCAAATTCCAACTATTGCTTATTTATTATTGAATTTAGTAGCCACTTTCTTCAGTGTCACTTCTTGGAATTGATACTGTCGGCCTGGTGACATAACTGATGGTGCTAGAAGGCCACAAATAAGGTGTTGTGATGGAACCCAACAAATATCTTTGAGTGTAAAGTTGATGATTTTTGTGAAAATGCTAAAAACAGGGTATATTTAGCCCACTTTTACAAAAATATGCCTTCTGGAAACTGTTTTAAATTATTTTCATTAGAAAGAGCATGTTTTAAACCCCCTAAAAAAGTAGGATTGGTTTTTCATCCCTGGTATATAAGGCCTTAGAAATAGGGACCAAGTTGAGGATATTGCTATCGATACGTCATATACTTCAATATGCATTTTTTTACATTGTGTCACTTTCCTTTCATTCCTGCTGAAGTTTACAGTGTACAATTAATTTTTGTACGCTATATGAATCTGTTAGTCTGCTAGCGGTGGTTCTACACTGATGACATTTTTTAAATATTTTGTTAGTGCTGTCACGCGTCAGCATGTTTTGGGTATAGAATTCTGTACTGTTAGCAGCGGCGGTCGGTGACTAAACGTCCCGAATTGGCCGGGAAAGTCTCGAATTGACCGGCCTCCAGCGACCATTAACCGATCAAATACTGACGCCAATAGATCTGTTCAACTTTTGTGACAAAAACATTCACGGAATTAAATAGGTATATATATATATATATATGTTCCGACTGAAGTAATTCAAGAAAACAGGACGCTGCAAGAAGAAAGATGGAAAGCTAGCACCGCAATAGCTGGCACAAAAGATCATCACCAGTTTGTGCCAGTTGATTTGAATTCGATTTCTGTCAGCAAAGTTTCAAATGACACAGTTAACTTTGTGGCCAAACTTTCCAATTCTGTCGATCCTAATTTAAAATTAGCCGAACTATTTCCCGGTTGTTATGTTGCCTGCATTTATGACAATAAGTGGTGGGTAGGCAATGTTGTAAAAATTTCTCTGGAACAAAATGATGCTTTGGTAAAATTTATGCATCCGCGAGGCTTGGCTCATTCATTTTATTGGCCCGAAAGAGAAGATATTTGTTGGGTTCCAGCACAACACCTTATTTGTGGCCTTCTAGCACCATCAGTTATGTCACCAGGCCGACAGTATCAATTCCAAGAAGTGACACTGAAGAAAGTGGCTACTAAATTCAATAATAAATAAGCAATAGTTGGAATTTGGCAATTCATACCAACATCATGGACTTTGGCTTGGGAACCATGTAAGATACCCACTTCAGGCTTAGGAACCTAGAATAAGCTGCCCAATCATTGGCTTGGGAACCGGACAGATACCCACACAAGGCTTTGGAACCTTAACGAAGAAACCAAACTAGAGGCTTGGGATCCTCAACCAGGAAACCCACCCGTGGCTGGTATTGCACGGCTATCGGGCGTGACCCTATGGCGATGGGGTTACTGGTTCAAGTTTCTGAACTGGTAGTGACAATGTCACCATGAATCAACGCAATTTAGGTACTTATAATGCCTGTATAAAACAAACAAGATGAAAAATAATGGAATGCATGCGATATTGCGATAGCAGCATGTGATAGAAACGTTCTCAACTTTGTCCCTATTTCTAAGGCCTTATATACCAGGGATGAAAAACCAGTCCTACTTTTTTAGGGGGATTAAAACATGCTCTTTCTAATGAAAATAATTTAAAACAGTTTCCAGAGGGTATATTTTTGTAAAAGTGGGCTAAATATACCCTGTTTTTAGCATTTTCACAAAAATCATCAACTTTACACTCAATTCCTGAACTAATTAAAAATATTAGGAGTGTGAAATTTTATATTCGTTAACCTTGTATTGATAAGTTATTATGTGCAAAATGTCACGTATATCGTACCTTTACTTTCAGAGGTATAAAAAGCCAAACTTTAAAAATTTTTCGAGTTGCAAATTTTTTAGGCCAAGTTTGATCCAAATTTTCTTCACGGGAATCGCTCATGAAGATTTGTTTATTATTTTGTTTAATAGAGCGCAAAAAGTTGTATAAGTTGGCAAAGTTTTGTTTCTTTCAACAAAATATTGGCAGAGATACTGTGTCTCAAAGTTGTCGAAATCTCGGAGTCATAACATAGAAGGCTGCGGTATGGGGTCAAACAAATTACTAAATCTCAGCAAGCATTGCATGGATGAACGTAAAACTTTACCAATGTTCGTTAGGGACATGTGTGAATGTCCGTACAAAATTTCATCAAAATCCGTGATGGTCGAGCAGGGCACTTCTCTGAAATCAGACCACTTGACATGGAATGACCCACCTATTTTGATAAAACGAAAAATTGCGACAAATTTTTGTAAAATTTAAAAAAAATTTTAGTCTCAATTTTTTCATACTTTTATTAGACAGTTTTTGGTCTCCGATTTCATACAGCATGCCTTTTGGAGGAGAGAATATTTACCCTGTGACAACAAAAAAGGGATGGTACTAAACCCCAGCACGCTTTCCGGTCATAGGGAAAATTGCATTTCCACTTAAACACAAAATTTTTGTGCTTTTCTCTGATTTAATATTGCTTGCCCTTTTGTCAAAAGAAAGTTATAACAAATTTAAAGTCTTTTAAATATATGCATGCGATTCGGAGGGTCCCAAAGGGCTCAAACGGTCATGTGATCTTGTAATAAAAAATATGATTTTCCGCGTTTTCGTGCAGCATGCCTATAATTAAAAGAAAATTTGTTATAACTTTCTTTTGACAAAAGGGCAAGCAATATTAAATCAGAGAAAAACACAAAAATTTTGTGCAAGTGGAAATTTTCCCTATGACCGGAAAGCGTGCAGGGGTTTAGTACCATCCCTTTTTTGTTGTCACAGGGTAAATATTCTCTCCTCCAAAAGGCATGCTGTATGAAATCGGAGACCAAAAATGTCATGAGTTCCCGGTCTATATGTAACGTTTCCATGGTCATGATAAATAATAGAAGTATCTCTGTTAGAAAATATTAGGCCAAGTTATTTCTACTCTGCTGCTTGAATGTATTTTATACAAGTACTTTACGATGGCGGTCGGTCCTGTGGTGGCCACAGCTGATTTTTTTTTTCACTCGTGGGATTGCCGGACTCGCCTTCGACTCGTACGGTCACACTTCCCATTCGTGAAAAAAAGCACTACTTTATGCACTCGTTGCATAAATAACTATTATGCAACCGGACATAATAATAAAGAAAATATTGGCGGTGTTCAATTTCATTGTTACGCTCTGTACATAAACTTCGGTAAATCACCTCTTGTAATATTGCGTTTTAGCTTGTTTTTCAGTATTTCATCTTCATGGCCAACTTGCTAAATGCTATCTTTAAAACATAATAAACAAAACACCTCAAATAGTTATTTAAAAATACATTAAGTGAATCATTTCTTAGAAGTTATGTAAATAATTCATTTTATATAAATAATATATACTTAAATTTGATTTTTTGTTTACAGGAAATATCAGTCAACATTCTAAGTTCATCGAGGCATCACCAGTTAGAAATGTGGCGATTCACCCAATTCTCAGCCCGAAAGATGGACACATACATTTTAATGTTAGTTGGGATAGAGCAGCTGGTAATTATGCAGATTTGATGATTGAAATTTTATATTCTGTGTTAAAAGCGATTTTAAACAAGGCTGTGGAATCGTAGTCTATAGAAGAGATGTTGAGAGCCCATGTCCCAGTAAAACATTAATCCGTCCTACTCCCCCGGAACACGATAATTATGGGCGAAACAGAAAACTAAGCGTATATAAAAAATATTTTTTATATTTTCTGTAATCTACATCTACAGCAGCGGTCGGCAACCTTTTTCACCTCGCGATTCATAAAATATTGCTGAAAAATCACACGACCCATGGTCAAGCTCGGTAACCAGACAACTTGGGCCGTAAGACAATTCGGGCCGTACACAATTGGGGCTTTTCACAACTGGGGCCATTAACAACTGGAGCGATGGACAATTCGGGCCGTACACAATAGGGGAAACTTCCTAAGCGCCCTGACATCTGGTGGCAATTTGCGGAAGATACAAAAGTGACATTGTTTTGTTTTGTTCAATGGAGAAATACTTGTTTTTTGTTGTTTGTGTTTTATTTTTGTGAATCATGGAAAAAAAACAATCAATTTTGTTGTTTGCCGCAATGTAAATCGTGAATAAAGAAGAATCCTTCTTAAACTTTCCATAATTTACCTAAATCGAAAAAAATATCAATTGAAACGACGTTTGGAGGCAGAGAGAAAGTGGATCGTAGGTTTTTATGGACCCAAAAACTAAAAATGGGCAAAAATCCAAGCCCATGCATGCACGTTTGCTCGTTGCATTTTATGGAAAGTGCATTTCAAGAAAAGACTGAAAAAAATTAGCATTTATCCCACCCAAAATTTGCCTAAATCATCAGTTAATATATTAAAAGGCCATTTTACTTTTTCTGGCAGATATATTAATTTTTACTAATATATTTAGCTAATTTTTGTTGTTTGTTGCTATTATATTGACAGATCAGTCAAAAAGAATTAAAAATACAATGAAAAACTAAAAATTTCCTTGTAATGTCTTTAGAATAGTATATTATTACATATCTTGTAAATCGTAGATTACCTTTAAATTAAAAAAAAAAAATCTTGGAAAACAGGAAAAATACAACTCGTGTTCATTTTCACCATGTAAACAAATACACGAGTAACAGTTTAATGTCACTTTTGAGTGTTACAGTTTTGCCGCATATGGCGCTGCGATCTTAAAAAGTTTCCCCTATTGGGGCTTTTGACAACTGGGGCCATAACTATAAGTGCTAGCGTCTTCTTTTGTTTAAAATAAAAAATAATTATTTTAGGAGTTGGATTAAGTAAATTTGCGTGTTCTTTTGAAAAAAAAATAAATTTAATGGTTTGATTAACTACATTTTGGTGCTAATTAGAATAAATAAAAAAAATGTATTTTAAGGGTTGGCTTAAGTAAATTTTCGTGTTTTTTGATTAAAAAAAATTATTTTAAGGGTTAGATTAAGTAAAATTTAGTGCTCATTTGACTATATAAATAAAAAATGTATTTTAAGGGTTGGCTTAAGTAAATTTAAGTGTTTTTTTTTTAAATAAATAAATAAAAAATGTATATGTCTGTCTGTCTGCACAGTAACAATTATAGCCAAACGGCTGAACATAGAAAGTTGTAATTTGGCATACTTTTACAACTTTTTGACCCACATATAGGAAAAACATAAAGAATTCTATATAAACAAATATGTATATAATGAAAAAAATAAATGTTTTTATTTAAATATTGACTGGCGTATGAAACTGAAACCCTCGTCTCAAGGAGGATAAATGAACAAATTTTATTTTTTAAAAATCGTTTTTTTTTTAATAGGATTTTCGTAAAAAATATGTCAAATAACTTTTGTCCCCCACCCATTTCCCAGAGGGGTTGATCAAAAAATCTGAAAAAAGTCTCAAAATAATTGTGTGCTATTTTATCAAAAAAAAGCTTTTAAGGCGTACATTATATAATGGAAAGTAGTTTTTTAAAATTTCTTTATTTTAACACGTTTTTTTCCAAAAATGTTCTAAAACAATTATTGTTCCACATCCTTTAACCCAAAGGTGTTAAACAAAAAATCTGAATAAATTCTAAGTAATAAACATTAATCGGAACCGGATACGTACGAAAGAAAAATTAATTATTTTTTAATTCATGGCTAAATTATGACTAACAATGTTCGAAGGAAATTTCTCTTTAAAAAAATTAATGGTTAAAAAATTCAACGTCGGCAATGCTTTTCTCTTGTCACATGATATATTACTTTGCGTTAATTCTAAACTATAAATGTGTTAATGTGTTAACTTTGTTTCAGATGGGACCTTACCCAAAAGACACACCATCCAGATGACAACACTAAATAAAACTGACTACTGTGAAACTGATTTATCTGAAAATTCAGCAGAATGGGTAAGTAAAGAATAATAATTATTTGTTCAAAATTGACTGGCACCCAGGTCCCTTTATGCCGGTCTTGATCTAAATAATAGCGCAATATACTCTTCTTAGGCCCGGTCTTTCCATATTTGTAATAATAAGAAACACAGCAATATAAGAAAGTATTACAACAATTTATAAAAACAATTATTCATATTTATATTATAGGGTACTGATGGGTGTTTTTTTTAGAGGTATAGAACTTTAAATTGCAATAAAACAACGATGGATTATTCGATTGACATGAATTTTTTTTTATTCGAAAGATAATCTTGTGGCATTACATTTTAAATATGATTTCTGGCATATGACCGTGGCGGTCATATATCAGAATATGCCGTGGCGGCTGGCTCGGATGTAGTCCAATCTGGACGTCCAATTTTCGATGACTTTTTCCAACATTTGTGGCCGTATATCGGCAATAACACGGCGAATGTTGTCTTCCAAATGGTCAAGCGTTTGTGGCTTATCCGCATAGACCAATGACTTTACATAGCCCCACAGAAAGTAGTCCAGCGGTGTTAAATCACAAGATCTTGGAGGCCAATTCACAGGTCCAAAACGTGAAATTAGGCGGTCACCAAACGTGTCTTTCAATAAATCGATTGTGGCACGAGCTGTGTGACATGTTGCGCCGTCTTGTTGGAACCACAGCTCCTGGACATCATGGCTGTTCAATTCAGGAATAAAAAAGTTAGTAATCATGGCTCTATACCGATCACCATTGACTGTAACGTTCTGGCCATCAGTACGCTCTACAGTACCAATAGCTTCTTCTGTACGCACCGTACGGCGTCTCTGGGGATGCGAGTTATCAATAAGAGTAAACGTGGTGCGAAAACGTTCCATGGTTAATCGAATTAACTGCTCTGATGGACGATTTTGTCGACGATAAAATGGACGTAGTGCGCGATACGTATTCCGCACAGAACCATTATTTTCGAAATAAAATTGCACTATTTGCAAGCGTTGTTCAGGCGTGAGTCTATTCATGATGAATTGCCAAACCAAACTGAGAATAAATCACTTGACAGCTGTTAAATCGGTCGCCATCTTGAACAGTAATGCCAACTTAAAGTTCTATACCTCTAAAAAAAACACCCGTTAGAATTTAGTTTATCAAAACCTTTAGCATGCTTTTTAAGGCATATTAAAGAAAATGACAGTATATATATGCTAGGACTCAGTTCGTTAACAGTATTGCTAATTCTCGCATTGGGCGAGTTTAATCCCAAATTGGAATTACTGAACTGGTTATACAAAAGTTTTTGAGTTCCCAGAGTATACAAACGACAATTGAAATTAAAAAGTGGTAGAATTAATTGTGAATCAATATTATTATTTATTTATTTATGAAAAAATATCAAGTCAAGTGTCGTTCGTCTGTGAAGAAGAATTTGCATTTTATAAAAAGTTAAGTTTTGTTCATATGTTGTATAGTAGAGGAGATGTGGGGACGGTGGCACACATTTTGGTTTTCTGTACATAACATCTTCAATTTTGAATTTTTTAAATAAATCTTTTCGCCACTTAATACTTATAATGTCGTTGTTTAAATAACCTGTTAAAAATTAATGTCCTTATAACGTGCCATTTATAATTAATATTTTTGTTGACCTCTGCAATTGTGCCACTGTACCTATACGTGAGGGTACAGTGAAACAGCATTAGGTATACAGTGGAACAGTAAATATAATAGGTATCTAAAAAATCTGTATATGTATCAATAATTTTTATTGAAACTTCAATTCAATGTCTTTAAAAATAAATCATCTGAAAGGTACTGAAAAATTAATAATATTGTAAAAATATCAACAAATAAACTTTGGTAAGTTCCTTGGAAGCAGTAAATTTGGATAGTTTTTATTTTAATGTTAATTATATTTCATTAAATTTACTGTAAAAATCAAAACGTCTAAACGGTGTTTTGTGCTACCAGACGGAGCAGGAGATGGTAAAACTTTTATCAGCTCTGATTTTTTAAATGTGTAATTTTCATTTGTTTTAATAAATTTAAAGAATAGAGTCAGCCGTCGGAGATATGTTACAACAATATCGTCAGTCGTTATTTCTATGATTTCCCCTATAAAGTGGTTCTTCATTTTATTCTTTCCGTATCCTTCAAATATTAAGGCATGTTGCCTTACTTTAATATCCTTGTTTACGTAGTCTGTCGAATCTGTATCACATTCAGAGTCAACATTATCATCTGAGTTTGAATTCTCATCAATACTGACATCAGTATCAGATGTGTCTGAACTTATAGGAATATCTTTTAATTTTCTGATCTTTTTATTTTGCGCAGCTTGGAATTGTTCTTCTAACTCGTACCCACGTACGTGGGTACAGTGGCTCACTGTACCACTGTATCCACATAACACGTGTGCCACTGTTAGCCTAACGCTATTTTTACGAACATTTTATCAAATATAATAAATGATATAGTATAGAACATTAGTAATTGCTTTACACTGTAGACAAATGACCAATTTACAACATATAATACAAAATTTCTTACTAATTTAGTTGTGTCTCGTTCAAATAAAAATTTTCTTGTTACGATAAACTTTAGTTTGTCAACCCCAAATCAACATTTTCATCATAAATGGCGGGACTTATATTTATAGACTCAAAATGTGGATAGTATAATTTCTCAGTACCAGAGGGGCCTATATATACCCAAACAGACATGAAAATATTCTATATTTCAAAGATATTTCAAATGTTCCACTGTACCAATTGTGCCACCGTCCCCACATCTCCCCTACATGTTGCAAATTACAAATTTAAACGATTAATGAACTTAATTTGCACTTTTTCTACAAGTTCACTATAGATCTTATAGTGTGGATTCCACACTGTACTAGCATATTCAACATGACTTCGTACAAGACAGTTAAATAAGTTAATTAGCGGACGAGGACTTGTAAATTCGCCTGCGACTCTGAATATAAATCCCGCATTTCGAAGTGACTTCTGTACGATGTTATATACAGTGAATTTATTTTTTAATGCAACATGTACTATGTCATTACCATGGATAAAGTTTTTGACAGCAATATAAGTCGTGTTCACTTTCATTTGCAACATAGAAAAAACCATATTTATTAGCAAAATCAAAATATTTTATTGAAAATACAAATAAAAAATAAAAAACAAAAAAAAATAATAATAAATAAATAACTAATAAAAACTTATAATAAATGTTCAAAAGTTTCTCCGTTTACTTGCATACAAAATGTTAAGCGATCATAAAAATGATTCAAAACATTCAGCAATTGCTCTTGAGGTATATTGTTGGATGCTTGAACAATTTTGTCTTGCAGTTCAGCAACATCCCTAAGTTCTCCATTATATACTTTGGCCTTTAAATATCCCCATTAAAAAAAATCATTGGGTGCCAAATCCGGAGATCTCGCTGGCCAATTCATCGACCCTCCTCTTCCAATCCAGCTATTTGGGAAAGTTCTATGTAAATATTCTTTAACTATTCTAGAATAACTGACTTGTGCGCCATCATGTTGAAACCATACTTGTCCATTAATATTCAGGTTTCGCAACGCAGGTAATATTTGGTTTTGCAAACGGGCTAGATATTTTACGGCATTAAGGTTACTTTCAATAAAAATAGGCCCTATAATATTGGTTCCTATTATCCCTGCCCAAACATCTAATTTTTGCGGTCTTTGAATTCGGGAGGAATGAAACAAATGTAAATTTTCTCGACTTCAGTACCTAAAATTTTGTCTGTGCACTTTACCATTTAGAGTAAACGTTGCTTCGTTAGTAATTAAAATTCTTTGAAGCATTGTTGGGTCGGAATTAATTTTTTTCAAACATTTCAAAACAAAAATCAATACGTACTGCTACGTCCCTTTCTAACAATTCTTGATGATTTAGAAATTTGTTTGATCGAAACTTTTCTTTTTTTAGGAAGTTAAAAACAAATCCAATACTGACACCAACGGTTTGAGCAATTGATCTTAAAGTATTTTGATTGTTTTCTTCCACTTGTAATAATATTTCCAACTGCTTCTCTTCTGTAAACACGTGGGATGTTCTTTTTAGGGTTTTGTAGGTATGACCAAAAAACCCTTATACCGTCATTTTGTCGTCTGTCTGTCTGTCTGTCTGTCTGTCTGTCTGTCTGTCTGTCTGTCTGTCTGTCTGTCTGTCTGTCTGTCTGTCTGTTCGGTAAAAATTGTAGCCAAACGGCTAAACCTAGAGAGTTTAAATTTGGCATGCTTATACAACCCGCACATAGGAAAAATACTAAAACATCTAAAAAACATACCCCCCTAAAAATATAAACAAATATGTGCTCACCGAAAACAAAAATATTTTTTTAAAATTTTGAGTAGGGTATCAAATGAAAGCCCTTAGTACGTGGATTATCGATCAAATTTTTATTTTTGCAAAATAAATTATTTTGATGCGATTTTTGCCAAAAATGTACAAAAAAAATTTTGTCCCACACCCTGTAGCCCAGATGGTTTAAACTAAAAATCTAAAAAAATTCTAAGTAATGTATATTGGTGTGAACCGAAATAGTACAACAGGAATTTTTGATCAGATTATGTTTTTGGAAAATAACGCATTTTTTGTGGTTTTTGGTTCACAAAGTACAAAAGTTATACCAATGTAAGACACTCACATGCATGGCGTGCGATGGCTACATGCGTTAGAGCACTCTTAAACTGGCTGGAAAACGAAGGGTTTCGAGTTCGAGTACGGAGTGAATTTTATTTTTACTGTTTTTTTTTTTTCCATTTTTATTATGTTGAAATTATTTTGTTAAAATTCTAGTTATATTTTGACAAATGTTGTATTTAATTTTTATGAGCGTAAATTTAATAACCAGTCTTATTATATGATTAACAGACGATAAATTATTTTAAAAATATCGTTCATTTTGCCGTGATTACTACAAAGTAAAATTTGCCCTACACACTCAGCATACCGCCTTCACTTATTATATACCTGCGAAACCCTGAAATGTGTGAATATTCACACTTCACATCAATTTTTTTATTATGTTTTGACTTAAGACATCCTTCGCGATGAAATTTATTAACTAGTCTTGAAATTGTAGTGGGATTTGGTATTGGCCCATCTGGATAAGTTGCACTAAATACAGCAGAAACTTCTCTTAAACTCATTTGAGAGTTATACCAAGTTACCATCATTATTTTTTCTTCATCTGTATACATGTTGATTAATTTTTAAATCAGCAATGTGTAAAAGTATACACACTAATTGTCTATGTTGCAAATGAAAATGAACACGATTTATATTGCTGTCAAAAAATGTATCCATGGTAATGACATAGTACATTTTGCATTAAAAAATAAATTCACTGTATATGTTTTTCAAACATTAGTTTAGAATCAAGTATGACTCCAAAATCTTTGATCTGATTTCTAATTGTGAGTGTTTTGTCATCTGATATAAAATCATATAAAATAATATAAAATATCATGATATTAATTGTATTTATTATTGTTTCAGAATGCTACTAGCTGCATTATTCCTATTGTAGATAGTAGAACCAAAGTTTATCCCGGATGCACTTATCGAGTTGTTGTTATAGCAGAAGATTCAGATAATAGGACAATACATCCTTACATTAATTACACAGTGCCATGTGAGTATTTATAAATTCATTTAAGGGTTTGGTTAATAGTAGACGGTAACCGACAAGTTCATCGAAAATCAATTCATCGAAAATCAATTCATCGAAAATCAATTCATCGAAAATCAATTCATCGAAAATCAATTCATCGAATGATCAATTCATCGAATGATCAATTCATCGAAAAAAAATATTTTGTAAATATTTGAGAGGAATGCCGAGGTGATCGGAAAGTCAAAAGAGCAGTGGTCAATAAAAGTAGACAGACTAAGAAATAATTGCGTAAATTTTTTTTATATGGTTTAAAAAAAGGTAAATAAAGTGACATAATGTTTGAATATAAATAAAGAAATATAATAAGAAAACTTATACAATAAAAGAAATAAATGTTTTGTTTTTAAGGTTTAATAAGACAGGTTATGGGCAATTGCACGCAAATAATTTTTATAAATTCATACACAATGATACGCATTTTAATTGGGCTAATATGAGGAAAAATAAAGTACTATGCGCCTAAAAACAAGGTAATTAAGTTAGGTTTAGTTAGTAAAAGTCTAAAACCGAGCGGAGCGAGTTACCCATCTTCTAGTTTAAGGACAGAGCACTATCTTAGGGTAGGTTAGGTTAGTAAGGGTCCTAAAAAAATTGATCAATTTATTTTGAAAATAGAACAAGTTTTCATCAATTTTTTAGGGAATTTTAGGTATATTTTTATCTGTTAACATATTGTTAAGTTTAGTTGTAGCATAACATAGAAACATATAGTTTTTGTTTCATTTTCAAATGTGACAGAACCTCAAAGGTTCTTTCTTTTGTTTATTTCTTTTGTTTTTGTTCACAGCTCGTAGCTTTGTGAAGATTTTTTCAATATTTTCATTTTGATAAATATGCCAACAGGTTCTACAGTTTTTTTTTAAAATTTAATGGCCTTTTCTGCTGTATCAATTAGCTAGGACAATTTTTATTTGTGAAAAATTCCATGTCTGAACGGGATTCGAACCCGAGACCTTAGCAACGTAGAGCACATATGTTACCACTACGCTACGCCGGTCGGCACGTTTTACAGTTGATATTGTAAAAGTTTTCAAATAAATTGAGGTGTGTAAAGTGATGCTTGTGTTTCCAAGGTTACCAATACATTTTTCAATTAATTGACAAAAAACTTGATCAGTTTACTGATCAATAAATTGAACTGTGTAAAACTAAGTTAAGTACATTGAAAACAGGAATATAAGTGTTGTCAACTGTCACAATAGACCATATTAGTAACTACGTCACAAAATGGGATTCAGTGCTGCCGCCTCGCGGTTTGATTCCTTTTATTTGAATATAGCATATTGGTTCTTTTGTGAAATTATGTTTTGGAAATATAAATTAAGTTTTCAAAGTAAGAGAATGCTTCACATCAAAACTGCAAGTTAATATTTATTTATTAAAATTCTTATTTTATACATTATAATTTAATATGTCATTATTTTTGCAGAACAATATTATTTTGCAGGTTAATTTTGAAAATTTTACGTTCATAATCGTTATTATGGCAAGTAACATAGCAATAAGTGTGTATGCCATATCTAAATGGTTTGGAGGAACAATATGTTGTTTATATTTTATCCATTATTGTTTTTTATTTTCATCTGTCAAAAAACGAAAAAATTTGCAATTAAAAATGTAGCTGTAATGGTTACAATTTGGAACAAAACAATACACCATTATGCATTCTAAAACAAAATATTAATGATTACTTAGTGTTAATTAAATAAATACTAAGGATATTTCGATTTTCATATTATTTAAAAACGTAACCTATAAATATATCTTCGAATCCTTGTTTATATATTTATAAAATCATTATTCTATAATATAAAGTATCTGGACTGTATTTATTAGTATATATTTACCAAAAATACATATTTTTTGCTCCAAAATTGAAGATATTCATAAAATTAAGGTAACAAAAGTAATGTCACATGTATTTTAAACCAGTCAAAAATTTCTAAAGGACTCAGCTTTCAGATGGCAGCACATGTATATGACGACACACTAATATGATCTAATTTTGAAAAAAATTGATGTGCGTCACTATTTAAGAGTTTTAAAGTTGTAAGAAAAATTCTTACACGGTCCGGTTTTTGGAAATTAGAAAGGTGATGTGGCACACAAAACGACTGACATTTTTTTTTAAACTGCAAATGCTCGTGTACAGTCTGTTCCAAACGGTTAGGCGGAACTAAATGGGAATTTCGTTCTTTTAGGTTGTCACGAGAAGGGACCTTGCTTGGGTTATTTCATTTTTCATGTTGGAATGTCAAAATATAAAATTCCAACAATGAAACCATGGAAACAAATGACATAGGTATGGGCAAATTAATTTTTTTTTACATATTTTAATGACAAAAAAAATAAATAATTGGGAAATTTTTATTAAGAATGACACAAAAAATCAAAATATAAAGAAAATGACATTTTAAAATTATATTAACTTTAACCAAAAAATGTTTATTGTAAGTAAGATTTACAAAGCTTAAACAAAACGGCCGAAAAGCACGATTTAAACGATGAAAGTAACTAGATTTAAAAATCTAGTTCCGCCTAACCGTTTGGAACAGACTTTATGTTAATAGCTGAGGATTCAATATTAAGTTAATAGTCTGTAGCTTGACTTATGACAAAGGCAGTAGGCGTAAATAGCCTTTGTTGCTGTGCGCCAAAAATTTTAACTAACTAACTTAGGTGATTTATGACAGTAAATTTTCTTTTACAGTTTGTGTAGAAACAAAATGTAGTTGCAAGGAATTCGAGGAACTTGAACCAAGTTCACTAAAGGCAAAACAGCTGCCAGACAATAATATTGGCATTCACTGGAGTCTAAGGAAGAGTCCTACGACGAATTCCAGTAAAACCCTAAAGTTACATATCACGTAAGCATAAAATACAATAGTTATTATCTGTCTCATTTTGTAATACGTAACTAACAGGGAAAGTTAATTTTTTATGTTGTATATTGACAATTGTATTATCAACTGGTCATATTAACAATATGACCAGTGCTAACAAGACTCGATTACTACTAGAGAGGAAACAGCTACAAAGTAAAATCAGAGAAATTAAAAATAAATGGTGGAAAGATAAAGCAGAAGAGATTCAAAGTTATGCTGATACTCATGACTTGAAAAGCTTTTATCAAGCCTTAAAACAAGTTTATGGTCCACAACAACGTTTAATTGTGCCTCTACATAATAAGGACAATTCTGGTACCTGCCACAACACTCAGGATATACTTTCAAGATGGCGAGAACATTTTTCTGAGTTACTTAATGCTGACAACGTGTATGATATCTCCGTAGCTAATGTATTTCCCCAGTACCCAATACTGCATTATCTTGATGAAAAGCCAACTTTTGAAGAAGTTAATGATGCTATAAATCGCTTGAGCAATGGAAAGTCGCCAGGGGCTGACGGCTTACCTACAGAACTTCTTAAATATGGCGGAAATTTACTTATTTCAAAAGTCAAAGATATTATAATTCAAATTTGGGAAACTGGTGATATTCCACAGGATTTCAAGAATGCATTAATAATTCCAATATACAAACACAAAGGAAACAGACACTGTTGTAACAGCTACCGTGGTATCTCTCTTCTATCAACTACAGGGAAAGTGCTCGCAAAGATACTTAATAACAGGCTCAGTTCGATATCGGAAGCTCATAATCCAGAACCACAATCTGGTTTTAGGAGAAACAGAGGGTGCAACGATATGATATTTGTCATCCGACAACTGCAGGAAAAATGCATCGAGCAAAATAGGGACTTATATATCTGTTTCGTCGATTTCAGCAAAGCATTTGACACAGTTCCACGTCCATTACTCTGGATAATACTACAAAAATTCGGATGTTCTCCTAAACTTCTACAGCTCATTCGTAATTTGCACGACAAAACAGAAGCAAAAGTCTCTTTAAACGGAACTCAGTCGAATTCATTCCCAGTAACTATTGGCACCAGACAAGGATGTGTTCTTGCACCTACACTGTTCAACATATTCCTTGCAGCAGTATTAGATGTTGCCTACTGTGACTACTTGGGTGGTGTGTACATTCGTTATAGAGTTGACGGAGGACTACATAAATTATCAAGATTTAAAGCCACCTCTAAGTTGCAATACTCTACAATACAGCATGCGCTCTATGCGGACGATTGTGCACTGTTATCAAGTGATCCAAATGACTTACAAGAGGCAATTTCAAGACTATCTGAAACAAGCAAGCGTTTTGGTCTGCAAATAAGTAGAACGAAAACCGAATTTATGGTAAGAGCTCCAAACATAATTAATACAATTTCTAACTTTTTTATTGACGATAAAGCTCTAAAAGAAACAAACGCTTTTAAATACCTTGGAAGCATCATTTGCTGTGATGGTAGCCTCGATGCAGAAATAAATAATCGACTATCAGCTGCTGCTAAGTCATTTGGAAGTCTTAGAAAAAGAGTATGGCTAAACCACGACCTCAGACTCGATACGAAACTTGCTGTCTATAAAGCTGTAGTGCTACCAACCCTATTGTACGCGTCAGAAACATGGACCCCGTACCGCCGACACTATCGCACTTTGGATAGATTTCACCAACGATGCCTAAGAACAATATTGAAAATAAAATGGCAGGATCACGTCGACAATATATCTGTTCTCAATAGGGCTAACTCCACCAGTATAGAGTGTTTGCTCATGCAAAACCAACTTAGGTGGGTCGGACACGTAATACGTATGCCAGGAGAACGCCTACCGAAGCAGATACTTTACTCTGAACTGCAAACTGGCGTTCGTAATGTAGGAGCCCCGAGGAAAAGATACAAAGACGTGATACTACAGACACTTAAAAATACAAACTTAAGCTGCCATAAATGGGAAGAGTTGGCAAAAAACCGGAATATATGGAGAAGAACTACACGGGAGGCATTATCCATGTATGAAATCCAAAGACAGCAAGCCGTACGAGCCAAAGCAATAGCGAGGAAACAGAAAACATCCGACAACAACAGCACGGCTGTGCTAACATGCCCTATCTGTGACAGACGTTTTACAGCCAAAATAGGTCTCTTTAGTCACCTTAGAGCACATGAAAGACGCAACACTCTATAAAATAAAGAGAAGAATAAAAATGTATATATGTACATATATATGTATATGTATATATATATATTTATTGTGACTCCTATAGTCGAAATCGACGAAGGATTATTATTATTATTATTATTATTATATTGACAATACATTTATAATATTGTCATAGTATTGGTTCACAGGGATACGCCAAAGTCTGTTTACACCACATAGTCCCCAAAGTAACCAGATCTAGTTTCGTATTACAAACTGAGACGGATTATACACACACACACACATTGAAAAAGTCCAGGGATATTGAAAAAAATATGAAAATATATTGCTTATTGTGCATTAAGCGCCGGTCTTTCCACCTTCAGACAAAGTGTCTGGTAACGTTATCTGACGGATAAAAACAATAAAGCGTCTTTCCACCTTCAGATAAAGTTATTCCTACGAATAAACTATGGGTGCATTCGAGTTGTACAGAGTAGAGCGAGCGCTGAGCGAACAGCTGATGGTGACGTCATGAATAGAGCACTAACGGAGCGAGCGTTCTTGTGACGTAATGTTTATAAAATCTAAGCCTACAATTTTAGGCGGCGTTTTTACTGTCAGATTAGTTCACGTCAGTCATGAATCAAAATTATATACCTCGTTTTTTCCTTGATTTTTTTACAATGATGAAGAAATAAAATTAATTAAAAATTAAATAATAATTAATGAATTAATTTAATGAATTTTTTCCATTTTAATTTTATGCACAGTGTATTTTAATAATTTTTTTGCTGTTTACAGAACCTCACAAATACATAAAATTGCCGTACTCTGTAGCTATAGACAAATAACAATATTATTTGTCTACTGTTACTGTCTAAGGCTATTATTTTTATTTTATTTATAATTTAATTTTAAACTTTCATTTCTTTCCCGCCGTTCCCCCACTTTTTTAAGTCATACTCCATATGCTCGGTCTTAAAACCCCGAACACATAGAGCGCACTCTAAATGCTCGCTCGATCGCAAAACGAATGCATTTGAGTGTACTCCGAGCGTCAAATTGAACACGTTTGAGTGTACAGAACGTGCTCGGAACGCTCGGAGCGTCAAATCGAATGTACCCATAGGGTACATTCGATTGCTATCTGGCAGATAAGTTATTCGGTAGTCAAAGTAGCAAATATGTAACAAATATGTGCTATCACTGTCAAAAAGTTAGAAATTAAATGAATTCTTGGAACAATAAATTGCAAAATGGACTTGAAAAAATACAATTTGTTTGAATTTTATTATTTGTAGAAATAATGCCTTAACTCCAAAATAACAGTGCACCAGTCCACGGTGAGAAAAAATATGAAAAAAGTATCTCGTGCAATATCCAGCTTATGTCTGATTTCATTTGTATGCCTTGTACGGAAAATTAAATACACAAATTTCAGCGAGTATTTTATGAAATTGCCCATTATCCACGAGTGGTTGCAGCCTGGGATGAAATGTTAGTGAAACTGCTTTCTTCTGTGAAAAAAAGACTGACGAAAACAGTGTCGAGAAAGATATTTTATATTAAACGTTAGCCGGGATCCACGCCTTACAATACAATGTTTAATAATTCTAATATTCGCTTCGAATTGGAGCAATTAGATTATAATTGGTATAGTAGCAACTGCAGTATTACGCAACTTTAACGTTACAAGAGTGGATATGAAGAACCACCCACAAAAGATCAGTACGGCGTCGGTGACGTATCTGAAGAAACTGATTACTCAGAAAAAATGAAAATGAAAGAATACTCCGTGATTTAATTTCTTATTTTCAAATTTATTATAACTTATTTTGTATTTACATCAATCATAATAAAATTAAAAAATTGATGTGAAGTGTGAATATTCACACATTTCAGGGTTTCGCAGGTATATAATAAGTGAAAGCGGTATGCTGAGTGTGTAGGACAAATTTTACTTTGTAGTAATCGCGGCAAAATGAACGATATTTTTAAAATAATTTATCGTCTGTTAATCATATAATAAGACTGGTTATTAAATTTACGCTCTTAAAAATTAAATACAACATTTGTCAAAATATAACTAGAATTTTGACAAAATAATTTCAACATAATAAAAATACCAAAAAAAAAAGCAGAAAAAATTAAATTCAATCCGTACTCGAACTTGAAACCATTCGTTTCCAGCGCATTTTAGCTTACGACACCAGTGCTCTAACCCATTACGCTATCGCACGCCTTGCATTTGAGTGTCTTACATTGGTATAACTTTTGTACTTTGTGAACCAAAAACCAAAAAAATGCGTTATTTTCCGAAAACATAATCTGATCAAAAATTCCTGTTGTACTATTTCGGTTCACACCAATATACATTACTTAGAATTTTTTTAGATTTTTAGTTTAAACCAACTGGGCTACAGGGTATGGGACAAAAAAATTTGTGCACAATTTTGGGCAAAAATCGCATCAAAATAATTTATTTTGCAAAAAATTTTTTTATCGTTAATCCAAGTACTAAGGGCTTTCATTTGATACCCTACTCAGAATTTAAAAAAAATATTTTTATTTTCGATGAGCACATATTTGTTTATATTTTTCGGGCGGTATGTTTTTTAGATGTTTTAGTATTTTTCCTATGTGCGGGTCAAAGAGTTGTATAAGCATGCCAAATTTCAACTCTCTAGGTTTAGCCGTTTGGCTACAATTTTTACCGAACAGACAGACAGACAGACAGACAGACAGACAGACAGACAGACAGACAGACAGACAGACAGACAGACAGACAGACAGACAGACAGACAGACAGACAGACAGACAGACAGACAGACAGACAGACAGACAGACAGACAGACAGACAGACAGACAGACAGACAGACAGACAGACAGACAGACAGACAGACAGACAGACAGACAGACAGACAGACAGACAGATGACAAAATGACGGTATAAGGGTTTTTTGGTCATACCTACAAAACCCTAAAAATTGAATAAACGTAGAACAATTATTATTAATATCTACTATCTATTTTTCACTCCCCCAATTTTATTACATGCTTACGACATTAAAATCTTGTATAACGCATACATAAATTTAATTTTGTTTATGACAATAACCAAAAAAATGGCTCGAAAGCTGTCAGTTTACCAATTTATATATTTATTTCTATAGAAAACAAAAAAAAAGTCTTTCTCAACGCCTATTTCAGTTACACATCTGTGTTACCAATCTGAGGATTCATGGCCGGTTTCTGAAAGCTTAGTTAACTATAACCAAATGGTCAGAACATGGTTGCTATGGTTACATATGGGATTGTTATACTATAATCGAGTTTAACCAAATGGTTAAACTCGGCTAAGCTTTCAGAAACCGGTCCTTAATATGTCAGTCTCTTTATCCGTCAGATAACTATCTGAGAATGGGCACATTTACTTCAAGAAGACATCGATAATGTTATTTTGTTCATGAATAGCAGTTGTAGGGCTGTAATCTACCAACGTGGAGGTCTATTAGTGTTTTTTTTTTCTTTTAATTGTTTACAATTCTGTAACATAAATATTGACTATTTTTATAAATAACATTCATCTTATTTTGTTGTAAACTATTCTTTATTAAGTATTTTAAATGATAGAATACAATAAACGTACAAAATAAATCATATGATATTTATTTCCATATATTTTTTTGTATCCCTAGACTTTTCCGCTGTGTGTATTTTGGAATTCATTACCATTTAGCTTATATTTCTTTACAGACTTGGACATCAGTCTGAAATTATAGACCAGCATGATATAGTTATTATCAAACAGCTGCGAAATGATGCACAGAAATTTGAAGGAACCGAAACTATAATTGTTACTAAAAGTGATAAAAGTGAATTTAGTAACAATACGAATAGAGTGACATTGTTACCTCGGCAGCCCTATGTAGTGGCAATTTATTTTGAAAATGAATACAATTGTACAAGTAAAAAGAAATTCTATAGTTTTACAGGTAAGTAGTATTAATTAAGTCTTCGTATCGAGTTTATTCTCTAAGCAATACGTTTAAAAAATAATAATATTTATTCAAAATAGACCGAGCTTAATATACATATACGAGGTGTATAAATTAAGTAACAGGACTAATTTTTTAAAATTATTTTATTCGAATAGTATTACAATTCAGCATTGTCTCCCTCAAATTGACTTCATTGGGAAGCTACACAGCGCTGGAGACGGTTCTTGTAATCCTCATAGCAGTGCTGGACCTCGGATACTAGAATAGCTTTCAGCTGGTCGGTTACGGACGTTTGAATGTTTTCGAGTGTCCCAAAATGACGTCCCTTGAGGTGATTTTTCAATCTTGGGAAGAGGAAAAAGTCACAAGGACTCAAGTTAGGCGAATAAGGAGGCTGAGGAGCCACAGGAATGTTTTTCCTGGCCAAAAATTCGTTTATTGAAATTTATGTGTGACAAGGCGCACTGTCTTGATGCAACACCCAGTTGTTTTTGATGTTTGGTCTCATACGTATGACCCTTTTTTGAAGTTTTGCAAGAATCTCTTGGTAAAAGTTTTGATTGACAGTTTGGCTTTGAGGCACTAACTCTTTTTGGACGATTTCCTGGCTATCAAAAAAGCAAATCAGCATGCATTTGATCTTCGACTTGCTCGTTCTTGTTTTTTTGAGCTTTGGAGAGCTTGAAGTGTGCCATGTCATGCTCTGGCGTTTGGTTTCCGGGTCGTACTCAATCGATTCCAAAAAGTCAAGGCACCTTTACTTCCTAATGTCCTTTTGGTCCTGTGAAAGGTTTTTTGGAACCATTTTTGTGCAGGTTTTTCTAATCCCCAATTCATTGATCAAATTCTCATGAACGTTAGTGTGAGTCAAATTCAACTCTTCCACGATCTTTCTGACTGTCAACCGACGATCTGAACGCACAAAATCCAGATTCTGTCAACATTTTCATTTGTTCTTGAAGATGAAAGCCTTCCGCTGCGTGATTCATCTTCAATCAACTCTCTTCCTTCTGAAAATGCCTTAAATCACTAAAATACCTAGGTCCTTAACAAAACACTGTCTCCGTAGGCCTGCTGAAGTTCTGCAAAAGTTTCCCTGTGGCCAAGTCTGAAGCACACCGTTACTCGAAATGAATGTCACTCATTTTTAGAACGAACTAGAAAAAACTGTTTCACGAAAATGCGCTACGGACAACAAAATTACTCTAGCGAGTTCAAATTCGTACTGCAGGCGTATCATATGTTCACCTATCTCCTCCAAGTCCCGTGTCCCATATGTTGTCAGATCAAATGCTATATTGCCAGTTCGTTTACTTAATTTACATACCTCGTATGTTTTATTTCCACGCTTATCTGAATTTTTACATCATATTTTATTTTTCAAATAACTAGTCACAGACATATTATGGCATCAAATTTAGACTTTTTAAATATAAAAACAAAATTTAAACAACTTTTTATTCTTGTATTTTTGTTCTAAAATGTACAGGAGAGACAATTTCCGTACTTTTTAAAATGCCATGTTAAACTGCTACGTTCATCGTAGCGTTACTCGCATGGTGTAATCAAAATTTATATTACATACAATATCGTTAATATAAATGAGAAATAATATAATAAATAGGAATAATATGAATTATTACATAATCCTGGTGAATAATTATAGTTTATTTAATCCGGTCTGTTAAACAATTTATAACCACTCTAATGCATTACCAGGGATTTCATTACCGATTCTATTAATATGTTTCTATCAATAGTTTCAATGGCTTTATATTTGTTATAAATACTGCAACAATGAAATAATCATTATCAGACTGGGATTTCCATTCGATCATTCGGATATTTATGTTTCCAGTCCAGCCCGGCACGAGCCCGAAAATATTAATACAATTATTGCATCTACCCGGCCCGAACCCGACAAAATTTTAAATTTGGCCCGAATAAACCTCATTAAAAAAATCAGCTGTGGCCACCACAGGACCGACCGCCATTATAAAGTACTTATATAAAATAAATTCTATAGTGCGTTCGAAGTTCAGTTTGCAGTATAGCTCTTATGGAAAATGGGAGCGGTGTTGCCAAATGTTGTAAAAGTGTCAAATGTGTCAATTATAATAATATGAAAAACTCGTATGATTTACAAAAATCAACTCTTATAAAACTCAAAATAACAGTCAACAAAAACAAATGGCCATTTGTAGAATACTGCGTCTTCACAGATCAGCGCGTTTTAGAGCTGGCAACGTCGACAAGCAAAAAAAGGATAGTGTCATTGTGTAAACCCATTAGAGAGTATGAAAAAGAACTACTCCATATGCCCTGTACTGCAAACTCACCTTTGAACGCACTATAGCAGCAGAGTAGAAATAATTTGGCCTAATATTTTCTAACAGAGATATTATTTGTCATGACCATGGAAACAAGTATGAAAAAATTGAGACTTACAAAAATTATTCGAAATGTTTCGTTTTATCAAGAAACGTCTCAAATAAAAGTTATTAATTATTGCTTTTATAGCAACTTTTGTTGAATAAATTTTTTTGAAATATTTTTCTTTTGTGTAATATTCACAAAAATCTTAAAATCCAGACGAGTATATTTTCCCATTTTTAGTCAACCGATTTTTACCAAAAGTTGATCAACTTGAGCCATTGATGGCAGAAGCTTAAATATGAAATTTCATAAAAATCCTTTCAGCCGAATTTGTTCTGCACGTGTACACAGAGAGACGGACGGACAGACGGACAGACAGGCAGACAGACAGAAAGACAGACAGACGGACGGACGGACGGAGAGACAGACCGACGGACATCATGCTAAAAATAGTCGAAACGTTATGTAGGGACCTCAATTCGTGGAGATCCATCGAAATCTCGAAATGTCAAAATCGGTATGGAGGTATCACAATACCTCCCTTATATATGTTGGCGGTTGGAAAAAATATGATACAAAAATTGCTTACAATTTGTAATAATTATAAAACTAGAAATTTAAAAATATATATATTTTTAACGAAAGTTTAAAAATATATTATTTAAAGGTATTACTGTTCTTATCCGGCCCAAGCCCGAATGTAATACATGTCAGTCGGGCCTGGGCCCAAGGGCCAAGTCTGAGCCCGTGCAGACCTCTATTATACCTTATACGAGGGCTACCTTTTCAGTTTCTACAAAAAATTTTTTGAACAAACTGATTTATTGCTTTTCAAAATATTCGCCTTTAAGATTTATATACTTTTGCATGCGTTCAAACCAATTCTCGAATCATTTTTCCACTCTGAAGTTAGTATCTCAAAAACATGGCTTTCGAAGGTTTCAACAATTCTTGAGATGATGAAAATCGCTGTCCACGCATTTTTTGTTTGGCATTGGGGAACAAAAAAAAAGTCATGGAATAAATCAGGTGAATACGGGCAATGAGACGTTAATTCGATGTTTTCTCCTTCAAATAATTGTTTGACATGCTGTGTGGGAGCTTGCATTGTCATGATGAAGAATAATGCGACGTTTTTGGTTGTTTTGATTTTGTCGATGACTTATGGCAAACAAATTGTTGTATACCATTCAGAATTAACTGTTCTTCATTCCTCTAAAGGTCCAGAACAACCGAAGAAACCAGCGATCATTTTCTTTTAACTGCTTCGTGAACGAACTTTTGTGAGTTTCGTTTCATCTTAGAAGACCCAAACAGTAGATTGTTGCTTAGTTTCCGGTTCATATAAATAAATTCAAGTTTCATCACCTGTAACGATGTTGTATACGGATTTTGCAGTGCCTAGGTTGAATTTAATCATTACCTTCCACCAATCAACGCAAGCCTTTTTTTGAGCTTCGGTCAAATTATGCGGAATCTATGAGGAACAGATCTTTTTCACAGTTAAATGTTCATGCAAAATTAGTATTGCAGTCTGCGATATGCCAAAGGATTCCTATATCTCACGTTAAGTCACATGCCGATCTTTTTCAATCATTTTGGGCACAGCATCGATGTTTTTTTTAAATCACAACCGATTTTGGTCGACCTTCACGAGATTCACTGAAGGACGCGCGACCACAACGAAATTCTGCAAACCAATTGTAAACAGTCATTTCTGATGGTGCTTCATTACCAAAAGTTGAACGAAGCGAATCTATGCATTGTTGTTGAGTTAGGCCTTTACTAAAATCATCCAACGAAAACCTTCACGAGTAGTATCCATTTTTTCACAAGCTTGTTTTTTTTTAACGCTCCCTGTTAACCAACTACTCGGTCAATTTATAAGCTGCCACTGATTTTACAATAACAACTGTGAAATTTTACGTATATAGTAATGACATTTCAATATTGCCATCTAGTGATCGTTTGTAAAAACATAAAAGGTAGCCCTAGTAAGTGTTTCATTATCTAGTTGAATAGTGTTTAATTCGATGAACTCTATTATTATGTTGACAGAATTTTACTCTTTGAAACTAAATTGCTGTCCAATTTCCACTCTGTTAGTAATGACCAGCAAAATGTGCTTCAAATCCAATTAAATCATTTGAACAATGTGGTATACGTTTCCATACTGCCCTTATATTGCCTGCCGTTAATTCATTCCATGCTTCGCCTCTATTTTCTATAACATCGTGGCGTATTATTAATAGACATAGGAAAAATACAAAAATACAAAAAGCCCTGTAAATACTTCTATTACTCCTGATCAGTTCAACAAGCATTTTTCTGAAATTGCCAAATCAATAGTTGAGAACATTCCAATATCTAATTTACCCCCTAAATACCACCTTAACAAAATTTCTCATGTAACCTTTTCATTTCAACTAGTAGGTGAAACTGTTACACGGGAAATTATTAATTCTTTGAAAGGTGGTAACACACCCGATGCATATGGCTTGTCGGTTAAATTACTAAAATCGGTCAAGGATCAGGTCATCTCACCTTTAACGAAAATAATTAATTCTTGTATTTTACAAAACTGTTTTCCTGACAAGCTAAAAATAGCAAAAGTTCTTCCATTGCATAAGAAAGGAGACATCAATAATGTAAATAATTACCGCCCCATTTCTATTCTGCCAGTTTTTTCAAAAATTGTAGAAAAAGTGCTTTACAAACAAATAACTCAATATTTTACCGAAAATGATTTGTTTTCCAACTCTCAGTTTGGTTTCAGAATTAACAAAAGCACAACTGATACCGTTTTGGAATTTGTCGGTTATATTGTGGACGCATTGGAAGCTGGTGAATACTGTGTTGGTACATTTTTAGATCTCAGCAAAGCATTTGACTGCATCTCGCATAACATTTTATTAAATAAGCTATATCTTTATGGTTTTGATGAAAACTGCTGCTCCTTGCTTAGATCATATCTATCGGATAGGAAACAATTCACTCAGCTTGACAACAATAAATCTAAAACTCTTCCGTTACAGTTTGGTGTTCCACAAGGTTCCATACTTGGTCCGTTACTCTTTTTAATATATGTTAATGACCTACCCCTTTTTATGACTTCTAAAACAGTTCTCTACGCAGACGACACAACATTATTAACTAGAAACTCCAATCTAAGTGCTCTCCTTTCCGAGAATAGATCCTTGACAACTGAAGCAAATTTTTGGTTTAACACCAATAAATTATGCTTAAACACGGAGAAATCCCAGACCCTGCTGTTTACTACTAGGAAACATAACTTTGAAAACCCTCATTACGTCAAGTTTCTTGGAATCCACGTAGATCTTCATTTACGTTAGGACCAACACACAGAATTTCTTAGTAGAAAGCTTAGGTCCACCATTTATCTGATAAGGAGGTTGAAATACGAAGTATGTAAAGAGGTCGTATTGAAAGCCTATTTTTCATTATTTCAATCCCACCTAACCTATGGGATACTTATATGGGGACATTCTGCGTCCGCTCACAGAATCTTTAGCCTTCAGCGTAAAACAGTCAGAATTATCGCCGGTGCTGGCTACAGAGCCGAATGTCGAGATTATTTTAAAAGTCTCAAAATAATGACTTTACCAGCATTATTCATTTATAATTGCCTCTTGCTAATACTAATTTGAGCAAATTCACTACTGTTGGAGACTCGCATGAATACAATACTTGCTCAAAAAACGATATCCGTTCCAGTACCTTCGCATGAACAAATCCAGAAATAGCTCAAATTATTATTGTATAAAATTTTTCAATGTGTTGCCCGAGGAGATTAAACAACTATCATGCAGAGAATTTTCAAATAAAGTTAAGGAAATTTTGTTGAAAAATCCCATTTATGATTTTAATAATTTTAAAAATATTGAATTTTGTATATGAAATCGTATGTACCTAATAATGACTGACTAAAAACAATTGATGTATATGTAATTTGGTCAATAAATTATTATTATTAACGTTGTAGCTCTTCCAAAATTACGTTAAAACAGGCTTATTTTCTCCTGTTGTATATAAAAAAAATAATTTTTTGTACTAATTATTTGGAATTTATTTTTATTCTGCTCAATTAAAATTTTCAAACCGGACAATAGTGAATCCGAACTGATCGAAGCAGAACTATGCGAGGTATTGCTGTTATAAAATTCCATGAATATGTAGACGACTTTTTTCTCGTTCATATTGTATTTTAAAATTCATTAAAGTTTTTTTAACAATATTCAATTAAAACACTAGGTTGTTTTCACAAATATATTAATTTTTCTCAATTAGTTTAATTTGTATTTTTAATTAAACTAACTGAGTTAGTTTAATTTGTAACTCTTGAGAATGGCTTAATAGCCGAAATACGTATTGAGTAAAATTAATATATTTGTGAAACCAACCTAGTGTTTTATTGAATATTGTTAATAATAATAATAATAATAATTTTATTTAGTGCTTGTACAAGTTTTCACACGTTTACACCAGTCAAAGATCATACATAATTAATCGAAATATAAATTGAAATATAAATTATAAAATTACAATACAATTGCCAGATGGGTAATTAAACAGAGAAGGATTTTTAGTATTTGCTCCAATCAATGCTGTAGTACTCATCAGTGCTGTACAGACAGTTTTCAAGAAAAACCTCTCTAAGTTTTTTCTTGAAGGTCCTGTTATTAACATTTCTGACAGCAGAAGGCAAATAATTGAAGAAACATGCAGCCGAGTAAAGACCGTTTTTTGACTTCTCAAGTCTTATTTTAGGGAGACGAATATTGTCTTTAGAGCGGACATTATAAGAATGACTTGAGGAAACTGTGACAAACTGGGCTGCGTTTTCTTTAACATACACCAGGCAGATATATACAAATAGGCTGTACACTGACATTATTCTACATTTTTTAAAAAGTTCCCGGCAGTGGGTTCTGGAGGGGACATTATTCATAATTCTAAGAGCTCTTTTTTGGATTATGAAAATGCGGTTGATCGATGAGCTTACTCCCCAATGGACTATACCGTAAGACAAACGAGACTGGAAAGCGGCAAAATAAAAAATACGTAAAGTCTCGAAAGAGACCGAAGTTTTGAGTCTGACAAAAGCGAAGATAGATTTCTTCAGGGAGATGGCTAAATTGCTGATGTGCTGGTGCCAACTGAGTTGACCGTCTATATATATTCCTAGGAATTTAATAGGATCCCCGTACTCAAAGACTTCGTCGGTGTTGCGGTTTAGGGAAAAGATAATTTGCTGGGTCTTGCTGGCATTAAGAGTTAATTTGTTTGTAGTAAACCAGTTTTTTACTTTCCCTAGGGCAGTTTCTGAAATGTCGAGTAACTCTTTTACTGATGTATTACTTGTTAATATTGTGGTATCGTCCGCATAAAGTATTACATCCGCGGAGTTATCGAAAAAGATATTTGGAAGGTCGTTAATAAAAACGATGAAGAAGAGAGGTCCTAATATTCCGCCCTGACAAACTCCGTAATCAACATTTCTCGTTGATGATTCGGTGTCGTTGAACGAGACAAATTGTGACCTGTTAGAAAAATAAGATTTAAGAAGCTCGTATGCAGTACCACGTATGCCATAACATTCAAGCTTGTCCAGCAGGATTTTGTGAGGGACACAATCGAAAGCCTTAGAAAGGTCACATAATGTGGCCTGTGATTTCGTATGATTTTCAAGGCTATCAGTTACATAGTTAACGAGCTCCGTAATGGCATTTAACGTAGACATGTTGGGTCTGAAGCCGAATTGGTTTTTAACAAGAACATTTTTTTCCGTGAAAAAGTTTATTAATCTATTTTTAAGAATCTTCTCGATAACTTTTGATAAGATTGGAATTATCGCTATCGGCCTATAGTTAGATGCATTGTTAACATCTCCGCTTTTGTATATAGGTATTACTTTCGTAATTTTCAATTTCTCAGGAAAGGTACCTGTTTGGAAACAGGCATTAATAATATTAGCGAATATTGGTGAAATAATATCGACAATTGATTTAAGTATATCGCTGTTGATACCGTACCCATCTTGTGTGCGGCTCCCAGACAGAGACGTAATGGTCCCTTTGACCTCGGTATAGTCCGTTGGATGCAGGAATATGGTGTCAGTACAGCGGGTTACATGGGCCAGAGCACTGTAGTGTCCGGTTGCGATTTTTGAGCTCAATTAGTTGAGCTCAGTTATTTAATGATGTTTCACCTAGGAATAACGGAAAACTCTACCCAATCTAAAATTTTTTTTGTTTAAACATATTAATTCGACGCGTCTGAAGGCAAATCTTATAACACCATTAGCTTATGCTTTATAATAATCAGTTAACTTACAGACATGTTATTTGTTTCAGCTAGACAAACTTCTAGACATGTGGTAAGTAACTAATTTATATTATGACCCTCACCCGGGATTAAGTTGCCGAATTAAACGGGCCGGATTATGGAAAGTTTTATTTGCACATCATATACTCAGTGACTTATATAAAGTTTGTGACACACAGGGCTAGACTTAATTTTGCCCCTCCCCCTTCATAATTATATTAACCCTTTACTGCATGAATTTTTATTTTTGGCTGAAATAATTCATGGGCATTAGGAATTAGTTCTTATTGATAGAAAAATTAATTTAAAAAATATATTTAAAATATTAATTATTATTTTTATGAAAAAATAATAATTTAGGGTTTGTGCCATACATGGAACATTATGTTTCTACATTATGTTACAAAAGAAAATGATTCTGTATTATTTGCTCGTCAATTGCTAGATGTTCTTCATTAGGGATTAAAAGCAGTCGCCCTCGAATTTTTGAAAGAAATGGTCGTATCTTCTAGTTGTCCTTTCTCAATAAATTCAGAGTTATCGTTGAAGTGCAAATTCCGCTTGATATCCTCAAATCTATTGCAGCCCATTACTTAAGATACTGCAGGATCCATTGCTGTGTATGTGCCATATATGAACATTCATGAAGTAACGTTCTGATTCAGTTTTAAAAGTAAAATAAAAAATAAAAATCGGAATATGCGATATATGGCACACTATGCGGTAAAGGGTTAACGTTGAATAATTGCACATACATATTCAGTTCACAAATGGTTTAAATTTAAGAAAATTAAAATTCTCTTTGGTTCTGCTTAAACGTTTGGATTAGCTTGTACTAGTGGTGTACGCAGGGGGGGGGGGGGTTAGATAGCTTGTACTAACATTAACATATTCTGACCTCTAAAATTCTAGATTCTAAGTTATAATATAATTAAAATTACATCAATCTTTATCAAATAACGCATCTGACTGTATATTCTACTCAGTGCCGCAGCCAAGGGGGGGGGGGCTACCAGGACCAGCAGATTACACGGCGTTACTCCGGAAGTTGATGATAAAATTTGTAAACCACAACAGTAGTTAATTTTTAAATTACTTCATTGTAAACAATATTGGCAATTTTTATTTTTATTATTATTTTTTTTTTTTCGTATAAATAAACATTTTTTTAAGATTGCCTACTGTTGATAGGGACCGTTATTGTTCAAGTGAAAATACATCACTTTCCAAATATGCTCCAACGAATTATATGAAGGGGAGCATTGATCCTTTTCTCCCTGACACATCGACTAAAACATTCGCCCAGTCAAATGATAAAACTGTTTTAAACAACTAATTCCTCGATTCAGATAGGATAAGTGGAAATCTGACTTCGGTATAACCTTCACACGAGTCTGTTCGTTCGGTACAAATTGTGGCCAAGCGGCTGATTTAGAGAACTGAACATTAAGAAAAATATTGAGATTTCAAAAATATATCCCGCGAAAAAATATAAATAAATATGTATTTATCGAAGAAAAAATCAAGTGAATGTTTTTGATACATGGATTAACAATTACATTTTTTTTATCCACAAATAATGGAATTATTATTTGATATAAACATCAATATCCAACAGCAAGGGTGTCGAACTGATTTGGGTCGCAGTCTATTTTACATACAAAAGATAAGCAGTGACGGAACTTTAAATATCCCGAAGGGTTTCTTAACATTTTTTTATAAACAGAAAAGCGGAAGAGAAGATATCGCTGGTGACCTGGCAATACCTCCTATCTACAATTTTTAGCGAAAATAAGTTCTTGGTTTGCAGTGTAACCCACGTATTAGTGCACAAGTTGTAACAATACTTCTTAACCAAGAAAAATATTTAAGGTCTAAACTTCGCACAAAGCATTACCTTTTATCTTAATCGCAAAAACGGCTGACATAAAGCAGTTTTTTACCTCTCCTTTAAATTTATATCTATGCAGATAGGAGATATTGCCAGGTCACCCTCGATATTTTACATTTTTAAATATATTTTTCCCCTAAATAAGCTCAAGTGATTTTGATTACCGCTTCTGGGGCCACAAAAAATGAGGTTCAGAAATTTGATTCGGCCCTCCCAAGACAAAATCCTGGCTGCGCCACTGATGGTGAGAGTTATTTAACATACACGTAACTTAACGCCAGCTTTCAGAATACCACTGATTGTCTTGTAAATTAAAAAATTCACGAACTTTTTGATTACACCTCGTATATGGTCTAAATTCTATGGCCGAAATGAATGCATTTTTATGCTACGCGAAATCGATCTACACTACCTTCTTAATATTTTTGGCGCCCAGAAACTATGACAATTTGCACCTAATTATTCTGTTTGTTACAGGCACCAATTCACTGGGTGATGAATGTATTTATTCCGATAATGTGTTTCATAATGTTTATCGGAATAATAATAATTCTTGCATGGCGAGGAAGAAGCCGCTGGTGCATTAAAAAATGGTTCTGCTATCATCAGCAGTGTTCTCCACCTAGACGAATATATAGATCTGTTACTGCCGATGGGTAAGTAATAATATTTATTTATTTTTGATTGAAAATAATGATATTAAGAGGATGAGAACCCATTTTAACAAATACAGAAGTGCGGGTACTGTGATTGGTTTTTCAGTTTTGAATAATATTGCATTTGTATAACATCCTGTAACAACCATTTATGAATGAATCATATTTTCTGAGCAACAAGTGTCAAAGCAACGATTTCTTAAAGCACGTACACGTTTGTTCTTTCAGGGGCAGAACTAGATCATTTCTACCAATTCCTATGGAATACAACAACATATACATCGAAAAAGAAATTTTGGTAAGTTTTATTCATAATTTCATTTATAAACTATTATCTGTATTCTGTCCCCTTATCTTCATAGGTTCGGAAGCGAATTTTTGTGAAAATGTTTCTTACTATAGAGATATTATTTGGAGCCCTAAAAAATTCCTTGAAGGCTATTTTTACCTAGCACAGCCTATCTTTGACTACATTATAATTAATATAGGCATAAATAAAACAATATAAAAAAGTATATATAATATATATTTAGTTATACCGATCTACAAAAATGCTGACCCGGATTGTTCGGGTCACCATTACAGGCCAATAAGTTTAACCCCCATTATTTCGAAGGTAGTAGAGAGGGCTATTTATAGCAGATTTTCAAATTTTGTAACAACACATAATATACTATCAGCAAAACAATTTGGTTTTCGTCCAAAACACACACACACACACACACACACACACACACACACACGCACGCACGCACGCACGCACGCACGCACGCACCAACGCACGCACGCACGCACGCACGCACGCACGCACGCACGCACGCACGCACGCACGCACGCACGCACGCACGCACGCACGCACGCACGCACGCACGCACGCACGCACGCACGCACGCACGCACGCACGCACGCACGCACGCACGCACGCACGCACGCACGCACTCACGCACGCACGCACGCACGCACGCACGCACGCACGCACGCACGCACGCACGCACGCACGCGCACACACACACACACACACACACACACACACACACACACACACACACACACACACACACACACACACACACACACACACACACACACACACACACACACACACACACACACACACACACACACACACACACACACACACACACACACACACACACACACACACACACACACACATACGGACGGCACTTCGAAAATAGGTTTTTTGGATTCCCTGGACCATGAAACGTGGTCATCCGTCATATATTAAGGTCGGGCAAGTAAAAACGGTCAAAACACTTTCTAAATATTTTAAAAAGGCACCTATATGCCAAAAAGGAATTTTATAACACAATAAACACAGAAGATGCGAAGGGTTCTATAATTCACCCTGATTGTAGATAATAAAAAAAAAAAATTATAAACATCGCATTTAAAAAAAATCATGTTCTGTTTAAAAGAGATTTTCTGGCGACCTTACCAAGTTTTCGTAAAGAAAAGAAAAGCAGTGACATATATAATGATGTGTTAGAGGTTTGTAAATTCTCCCATTATTTCCAAGAGTAATTACGAATAATTAATTCATTATATCTACATACACCCACATTGTCATTCATCCCTCTTTGGCTAGTGGCTCGTTAGGTCAATATCAACATGCGTCACCAATACTTTTGAGTACTTATCACCAGGCTCGGATATAATATACTTCCGCCTACAGGCCTGCACTAAAAGCCGCCCATTAGCCAAACTGAAATTAACCCATTAGAGCCCGTAATTCTGTGGATGTTATTTTCAAGATATTTATATCAAAATCATTCGAAAATATTAATATACAAGACAATTTCAATTCAAAAAATATACCCCTTACGAAATATTAGCTGGCAACTAGAGTTGACGACGGGCAGATAGATGTAAAAAAATTGATGTGAAGTGTGAATTTTCACACATTTCTGGGTTTTGCAGGTATTTAGTAACTGAATGATGATTATTTGGGATGCCAAAACAAATTCTATGTCAATATGTTTTTTTATGAATTTTAATTCGAATGCCTAATACCATTATTTAAGTTTCTAAATATGTGCAGTATTTTTTTTATATAGCAAGGTTCATTAAGATTATGAAACTTGCGCCTATGGCTTCCATTGGTTGCTTAAATCATAAGCTCCGCCCTCTGATTTCGTCAAACATAGAATTAAATTATAATTTCAACACTTCCCACTGGTTAATAAATTTACGCTTTTAAAAATTAAATGCAACATTTACCAAAATATAACTAGAATTTTGACAAAATAATTTAAACACAATAAAAATTCAAAAAAAAAACAGAAAAAATAAAATTAACAGGATTCGAACTATAGTTTGCAAATTACAAAGCCCACGACAAAACCAACTACGCTATTAGAGCTGCTAATTTTGTGTGTTACATAGCGAATTAAATATTTAACATATTTTAGTTAAAAACACAAAAAATGCGTTATTTTCCGAAAACATAATCTGATCAAAAATTCCTGTTGTACTATTCCGGTTCACACCAATGTACATTACTTAGAATTTTTTCAGATTTTTAGTTTAAACCATCTGGGCTACAGGGTGTGGGACAAAATTTTTTTGCACAATTTTGGCAAAAATCGCATCAAAATAATTTGTTTTGCAGTAATAAAATTTTGATCGTTAATCCACGTACTAAGGGCTTTCATTTGATACTCTACTCAGAAATTAAAAAAAATATTTTTTTTTTGATGAGCACATATTTGTTTATATTTTTAGGGGGATATGTTTTTTAGATGTTTTAGTATTTTTCCTATGTGCGGGTTAAAGAGTTGTATAAGCATGCCAAATTTCAACTCTCTAGGTTTAGCCGTTTGGCTACAATTTTTACCGAACAGACAGACAGACAGACAGACGACAAAATGACGGTATAAGGGATTTTTGGTCATACCTACAAAACCTTAAAAATGAAAAACAAACAAGTTTTTAAGAAATACAAAATTTTATTTTACTATGAAACTAACATTGTTTTTTACATTTATTTTATGTTTTTAAGAATGAAAAATTTTAAAACAAGCATATGGATGTAGCGGTGCATCACATTTTAGGCAAATAAATATTGTTCTTTTATTACATACACGACAATTGACGCAGAAAATCATCGAATTAATGTCTCATTGTTCGTATTCACCTGATTTATCCCCTAACGATTTTTTTTGTTCCCCAATGTCAAACAAAAAATACGTGGTCAGCAATTTTCATCACGAAGTTGTTGAAACCTTCTAAAACCATGTTTTTGAGATACTAACTTGAGAGTGGAAAAATGTTTCGAGAATTGGTTTGAACGCATGCAAAAGTCTATAAATCTGAAAGGCGAATATTTTGAAGAGCAATAAAACAGTTTGTTCCAAAAACCGTTTTTTCTTTCTTAGTTTTTGTAACAACTTAAAAGGTAGCCCTCGTATTGCTTATGGAACGCGTTAAGCCGCATTCAGAGCTCTTAAATCAATAGCTTATGCACTGTAGCTTATGGACTGTTCACTGTCACCAGCAAGTTTGTCATATGATAAGACGTGAAACCGTTCAGACCTCCAACTTTAAAGGATTCCACACACCAAAGCGGCCGCGGTGACGGCCGCGGTGGCGGCCACGGTAGCGATACGACTAGCGATCAGGTCTCCTCACACTAACGCGGTGGGAGTGGCGGTAGCGGTAGCGATCAGTTAGTGAATCACGGTATATAGTTGTATGGTAATATTGATTGCGAGAACACAATAGAGTAATTAATTGTATGTAAAGGAAAAATAATAATCTACTCACATTCTGTTTCAAACAGTTAGGCGGAACTAAATGGGAATTTCGTTCTTTTAGGTTGGAAAAGGGACCTTGCTTGGGTTATTTCATTTTTCACGTTGGAATGTCAAAATTTAAAATTCCAACAATGAAACCATGGAAACGAATGACATATGTCAAACTTAAATTAATTTTCTTACATATTTTAATGAAAAAAAATAAATAAATGGGATATTTGTATTAAGAATGACACAAAAAATAAAAATATAAAGAAAATGACATATTAAAATGATATTAACCTTAACCAAAAAATGTTTGTTGCAAGTATGATTTACAAAGCTTAAACAAAACGGCTGAAAAGCATGATTTAAACGATGAAAGTAACTAGATTGCAAAATCTAGTTCCGCCTAACCGTTTGGAACAGACTTTACTATCAATTTCCAAAACTTTTCCTATTTCGTTCCACACTTTATTTGTTTTCCTAATATTCTTGTAATCAGGATGTGCTAAGTCATACAAAATTAAATGATCCTTTACTGATCTATGATTTTTTCTGTTAAATTATCTGTGGTATATAACTCTGTGGTATATAAACAATGAATATCGCGCGGCCTAACGCAACTTGTCGAGTTCGGCCGCCAGTGTTTGGTGATCGCTAGACTGAACGCTGCATTCGGTGGCGTTCTCAGATAGCTGAACGCTTGTATGTGCGTGGTCTCATTGTATTGTATTGGTTGCGTTAGGCCGCTGCCGTATCGCTACCGTGGCCGCCACCGCGGCCGCTTTGGTGTGTGGAATCCTTAATACGCTGTTTGTTGTGGATTGTGCATAATTTTCTAAACTTATAGCTAGTGAGACAGACATATAAACACATTGGCTATCGCATTCTATCAGTGTCACCGTACTTATCAAATGCCTTTACATAACTTAACATAATGTCATCATTAACAAACATTGCTCAAAATTACAAAGACAGACAGTAAATATGATCAATTTAGGTAATTAGGTAGTTAAAATCTAAGACAACAGAATTATAAGAACGATAATACATATAAAATATTTTACGAAGCTGTTGGTTACAAAATTCACAGATGGAGGGCTATTCGTAACGTACTAATTTATAACAGATGTGAACGGTACATGGAACGTTAAAAGAATGCATTAAAACATAAGTCAGAGCGTAACAACGAACAGTCTATAACTCGTTAATTTAAAGAGGTCTGAGTGCGGCTTTACGGTTTGCAAGAATTGACCCATAAGAAGCATTCTATCAGTTAGTGTGAGCAGTGGAAGACAAAAAATGATAGTCCTTGACGGTCGAGGTCTGTTCCTGACAGGACACAGGATGAATATTCATTTAGAAGCCTGTTAGATATATAATCAGAACATAACGGAATAATAAGCGTGATTAAGGTTTTTAACAGAGAAAATGTTGTCTTTTTTAATTAAAATACTTTGTTCTTTGTCATTTTTCATAAATACTCAGTTCGTTGAAATGCCTGTATTTTCTTTCTCTTGACATCTGTCCACATGTAACAAAATATTTTGTTTTATATTAATTTTAATGAAGCATTTTTATATATTGCTCATTCATTAATATTTGTTTTTAAAGAAAACATAAAAGAAATCGAAGCTTAACAGAATTCAATGGAAAATTCTTTAAGTCAAAGATCTGAGCAGTAATTTCTTTCATTAAAAATAAAATCTTTTATGTCCAAAAATTAAAAACCAGTGGCGAAAGGAGACCTCCGCTAGACTTGCCCAGCGTAAACCTGTTAAAGTCTTATCTGTCAGACAGAAAATAATGTGTCCACGTAGATAATAATAAGATCTCTAATATGAAAAATATTTTAATAGGTGTTCCTCAAGGATCAATCCTTGGCCCACTTCTTTTCCTCATATACATAAATGACTAAATGTTGTTAGTGAACATTTGAAAGCCATCCAAAATAAAAAAGTAGAACAGTCCAACATAGCAGAACATATGATCACCAATAATCATAACCTTTCCGTTAATGACTTTCAAATCCTACACATTTACAATAAAAGCATTAAACTGAACCTTTTAGAATACCGAGAAATTCACCAAAACATTAACTCTGGAATTCCATTAATGAATGACCAGATTGACGTTTACAACTCACCCCTAATAAATCGGTAAAAAACTTTTTTTCCCTTATACCGTTTTCACACTAGATCTTTAAGATCGGATGTTAAAGTGAATGTATCTTTAAACGCTAATGTGAAACCGTATGGCCTCGTTTAAATACAAGCGATGTTTAAGACAGAGATCTGCGTCTTAAACTTCGTCCGCATTGCCAACTTAATTTCTTTTATAAAAAAATACTCCTTGAATTTGTGCTGTCAACATTTTATATTATCATAAACAAGAATACTGTATTATATCGACGTTATAAGAAGTTTATACTTATTGTTATAATAAAATTATTTATTTTAATAATGTGTTTAATAAAATACAGAGCTACAATAATTGAGATAAAATGTATCGACTTACATGTTAATACAGGTGTAATATATTATTTATTATAGTGTCTTTATTGTAGAATGAAATAAAATATCCTTATTTGTTTATAATAATTCAAAATGTACGTCTGCGCAGACAGTTCAAAACTGGTAATTTCATGACGGTAACTTAAGGACAAAATTACTGTAGCTGATAACAGCACCAGAGATTTAAACATCAAGTGTGAAAGTATACCTATCTTAAACATCGGTGAACTTTAAGTTCACTCGTCTTAAAGATCTAGTGTGAAAAGGGTATTATCTGCTAATATGGTTGATTACCATTGACTACCATTAATATTTGTTCCCACTGAATGTATCTGTTAAAAAATAAGTTTAGTTTGTAATTTGAACTCCTCTAGATGGCGTCACTGCCGAAATACGTATAGAGTAACATTAAACTTATATTTGTGAAACTTAACGAGTGTTTTATTTATTAATCTTATATTAAATATGTTTCACCGCGAATACACGGACTCCTCTGTCAATTATATTTTAAAATATTTTAATTTCTATCGCATTATTTTCAATATTTTTACTATGTAAGGATATTAGACTAATGTTAATTAGCCTAATTGTTAATTTCTATTGTTTCAGGATGAAATGGAACGAGGAAAAGTGGACAAGTATGAAATATGTTATTCAAGATTAAAGTTTGGAGCTGAAATTGGAAAAGGTGCTTTTGGCCAAGTTTATCTCGCTACAGCGGTTGCATTGCCTGGAATGCCACAACTCAGCACAGTAGCTGTTAAAAAACTAAAAAGTAAGTCATATTTTCATCTATTTCATTATTTATATTTTTCGTTGATATGTAGTCCGTATGACGTTATCTTAACGCACGTACAGATTGCGAGCTACTGACACGTTACTTGAAATCGCACCATTTATTATCAGTTAGGTAGCGAGCCTGTGATATAATATAAAGTCTGATCTCAAACTGAAATGAGATTCTTGACTAAAGGAGTTCGGGTACTAGGCGTGAGTGTTATCCAGGGTTCATCATTACGATATGTGAATTAAATAATATGTATTAGTACTTACCAAGCGGCTGATCAGGCATCTTGTAATTAGTCTGGAACTTAGCTGTTCACTTAAGTTCTTAAAGGTAAAAATTTACACACGTTAAGTAACACGGTTTAAAATAAATGACTTTGATTTATTATAATATATTATTTACAAGAGTAAGTTTGAAAAAGTAAAATAGGTACAAAAATAATGAAACTTTTAAAACAAATCGAGTCGGATGGACCACCAGAATGCCGACACAGTGCCTCTACGAATTCAATACTTTAATGTTAACGCTAACCAAACCGAATACTGTCTGACGTCCTCTTCAGAGAGACGGATGTTTTTATAAGAAAGCTAGTAGCGTTTCTAGGAAAAGGGTTTAAGTATTGTTCAAAGAGATGCTAGTGTTCAAAGTTATTAAGCAGTAACTCTGAACAAATGTCTCCTTGAACTTATATGCCGGGATAGACATGTTTTTTTTATTTTTTATTATATTCCTCTTGTTGCATATAACATAAAAACAGTTTTGCATATTTTTTTTTTAATTTGAAGGCTTAAAAAATTATAAATTTAAGTAGCCCGCGAAAACTACGTGTGACATCATACCCTACTTAAGTGTACTACGTACAGCCTACCCAGTGTACAGCGTACAGCCTACACAGTCTGTCGTGAACTTATTTGCTTGTATAACTTTTATAGATTGTGTAAAGTTAGAGTGATTTTAATTAAAATAAAGTTTAATTCTATCAAAACAATTTATACATGTTAACCGAATTAAATTTTATATTAAAATATATAACCTATATTGCAGTATTTTAATTATGCCTCTAATGTTTTGTAACTTTATGTAAACAATGTAGTAAAATTCTGACATCTAAATTACATAAATATTTACATTTTACAGAGTTGCAGCGTTTTTTGTTTACATAAAGTTATAGAATACATAAATGGTTATTACAAGTCTGTCTTGACGCCACGTATTTCTTCAGCACTGTAGCATTCATTATTTTTCATATATTCCATGAGCATAAAAGCATCAATGTTGGGTAAATTATCACTCTGAGCCCAAACAAAATCTTTATCTGCCATTTTAATAATAAATGCGTGAAAAATTGTTTAAAAACAAATACAAAACTCTCGAAAAATACAATATACTCACGTAAAGATTATGTTGTAGTCTGGGCTGTCTGTTTGGGGTTTGACGTCATGCTCAGTCGTATTTACTCGGCAACCTTCGCGCTGCGGTCGGCTTATTTCAAATTTGCAATATTTTAATTAAAAAATTTGGCTGTAATATTAATTAAAATGTGATTTTTATTTTGTTAGGTGACATAGCTAACATTAACATATCAAAAAAATGTAGTTTTAAGGAAATATAAATTTTATGCGTATCCCCTAAAAACCATATTAACCATAAAAAAATATATTTCTAAAGTAACGTGTTGAAACATAAGGTTTATAATTTTATTTTATTATCTGATTTCTCACAAATGTTCACTGCAAAGTACCCCTTAAAATCCCTAAAAAACTAATGCTTTCAAAGAAATTCTCGCGACAGATGGTTTGTGAAAGTTTGTCATTTATCCAGGCGGACTAACAGATTCGTTACAAGATCAAGTTCGAGGGTTGTTGGCGAACCGCTGGTTAATAATTTACGATCTAGTTACACACAAATAAACAAGAACAAACGAGACAGTTTGGTTGAAGTTTGATAAATGAGAAGTAACTTGTAATAAATCGATAGCTAACACGTGGTGAAAAGTTCTTGCGGTGTTAATGTGCTTATCGTGTAGTTTAGTTGTGGTCCTATTGTGGTAGTCTTCATTAGTTTTCATACTTCTATTATAAGAATGGAAAGGAGTGAAAAACGACTCGTCCTTCGAAGCGATCCATTCATTGAGCCATTTCTCTATTTCTTCATAATTGTTCAAAAACTGACCCGAAAGCCCGTGTGCCATCGATATGAATAAGTGATAATCTGATGGAACAGTGTCTGGTTAATACGGCAGATGAGGTAAAACGTCCCAGTCAAGTGTTTCCAAGGTGACCTTCATAATCTTTCCAACATGTGGTCTAGCGTTATCATGCTGGAAGATCACTTTGTCGTGTCTCCTTGCATATTGCGGCCGCTTATTCGTCAATGCGTTGCTTAAAAGGAGCAATTGTTGTTAGTAAAGTTTGGCAGTGATGGTTTGGCTCTGTTTTAAAAGCTCATGATACACTACACCCTTCTGGTCCCACCATATACAGAGCATTACTTTCTTGCCGTGAATATTCCGCTTTGGTTTCGATGCGGATGGTTTTCCTGGGTCGCAAATGGATTTCCTTCGTTTGGGATTATCGAAATATATCCACTTTTCATTTCCAGTCACAATACGATGCAAAAAACCTTTTTTATTGCCAGGCAAGCAAGATTTTAGACATGGTTTTGCGCCTCTCGATGTCTCTTTCTTTCAGTTCGTACGGGATAATTTTTAAATTTCCTCGGAAGTAGTTGGAAGATAGTTTACTTACCTAACACGTAGTGTTTCAAATTCTAAATAACTTTTATCTCTTGCACTTTTTCTCTAAAACAATTAGTGAAGCAGGAAATAGCATATTTGTTATTTTACATGTTAAATCACTATGGCCGACAAGTCAATTCACCACCCTGTATATATATATATGCTGACCGTTTTCCCCGTCAAAAAAAATCCAATTTTCATTCGCACCATTTTTCATCCCGCCCTCGATTGTTATAAAATTTCACGTGCCCATTGTTTACTTATATTACACTGGTCAACACAATTTTTGCTGACTTACATCTAAGACTTATTTCTTACTAATTTGGTGCTGCTGAACTCAAATATCACATCAGTTTTTGCGTATCACATCAGATTTTTGCTCTACAACAAATACATATTTTCGGCGAAATAATGCTTCTATCGTTTAATTTTAAACGTCGATACTGTAATTGGTACAAATCTGGCGAACAATAAGGACTTAATAATTAGAAAATATTCTTAAAATTTTTTTTATAGTGAAAGAAAGAAAATGAGAACAGTTTTAATTACATTTTAATGCATTGGAGTGTTAAAATAAAAATACAAAATAATTTAGGGATTAAATGGTCGTTTGTAAGATCTTCTGGAGTGCACCATTCCCGATAAGTCTCTTTTAATACTCCAACAGTAGTCAGCCATCATGTGAGTATCCCACCTTCTTTGATATCGTCTCTCTATCTCTTGTAAATCCTGATGGAAACGTTCACACTGTTCATCACTAACATCTCCAAGATGGACAGGAAATTTGTCAAGATGACTGTTTAAAAAATGAAATTACACGCTCATGTTGCACCCCAGATGATGATAATTTCAGGTACCTGCAACTACCCAGGTGTACAACGTACCAAGTTGTCAGGTACCTGCAACTAAGCCTTTTCTGGGAAACTTATTGAACAACAAGTATAAACCTGAACATTTAATGGATGCAGTGGTCATACTAAGTACCTTAACCTTGACCTTGCAACCCCCGCCGTTGTGAAAAGGTCTATAACAAGTACCTGCATGTAAGGAGTTCCTACGAAATGTATTGGACAACAAGAACGAAGTTGAAATTAAAGTAGACGTATATTAGAACGTGATAAGGTGAAAAAAGTCAAAATACGTATTTCCATCTCAATGGAAAAAGGTTCTCATAGTGCCAATATTTAAATCTGGGGTAATACCCTTGTTAAAAATTACCGTCCTATCTCTAAATTAAATGTATTAGCAAAAGTATTTGAAATACTAATTCATAAGCAAATTTTTAACTATGTTAGCACGAAGATCATTATTCAACAGCATGGTTTTTTCCCAAAAAGATCAGTTGAAACAAATTTGATGATCTATAGTAACTACTTATTACAAAATCTTGATAAGAGGATCCAAGTCGATGCAATTTACACAGATTTTAGCAAGGCTTTTGATAAAATCAACCACAGCATCTTAATAGACAAGCTTTTTCAGATTGGAATTCGTGGCGACCTCTTGAGGTGGCTTACTTCCTATATAAGCCATAGAAGCCAAGCTGTCTGTGTTAACGGTTTTACTTCTAGTTATGTAAGGATAACTTCAGGCGTTCCCCAAGGATCACACTTAGGACCACTACTCTTCCTTATTTTCATTAATGACATCCATCTTTCAATCAAAAACTCTAACTTTCTTTTATTTGCGGATGATATGAAAATATTTCGTGATATCAAATCAGCATCAGATGTTGAACTTCTTCAGGCTGATGTAGATAGTCTCTTTACATATTGTAACAAGAATAAATTATTTCTCAACCTCGAAAAATGCTCTTCAATTACTTTTACCAGGAACAAAAATATTTTAATAAACAATTATAATTTCGAAGGTACTGTTATCTCTAGAACCGACGTTGTAAGAGATTTGGGAGTTTTATTCGACTCAAATTTAACCTTCAGCGAACATATAAGCAAGATTACAACTAAGTCTTTTAAGATGCTAGGTTTTGTAATAAGATCAACTCAACATTTCAAATCAATAACTGCTTTAAAGTCATTGTATTTCGCCTACGTCATAAGTAATGTTCAATTTGCATCTGTCATTTGGAATCCTTCTTATGAAATTTATATTAATCAATTAGAAAAAATACAAAAGAAATTTGTTAAATATCTGTCATTTAAAACAAATTCTTGCAATCCTCAAAACAACTACTATCATCATTGTAAAGAATTTAATCTCTTAACTCTAAAGGACCGTCGCACTTTATCGGACATGAAAATTTTGTTTAAAATCCTTAATAACTTATTAATTTGTGAAAATCTCTCTATCTTATTTAACATTCATGTTCAAACGTATAACACGCGTGCTTTATCTCTACTTAGTATTCTGTTTGCTAATACTAACTCTTACCAAAATTCTCCCATTGTCCGTCTCTGTTCCACTTACAACAATCTCTTTTCTAACATAGAAATATATAATGTTAACATTAATACTTTTGTTAAATCTATCAAATTAAAGCTTCAAAACTAATTCTATCATGTATTACTCTGTAATTATTGTAATTATTATTATTTTTATTGTATAATTTATGTTTTACCTCAAACTTATAATGTGATGTATTTATATTATTTTTTTTTGTAATTAACTTGCGAACATTTTACTGGGCTCGTCCTGTTTATGTTCCAAAGAATAAATAAATAAATATATTTAATTTAATTCTTTCCGTATTATTTACAAATACAGTGATTTCGTTGCATAAGCAATGTGGGATTCTCTGAAAAGAAATTGTATTAAAATATCGTCAATATTTATTTCTTTGATATGTATTTTGTAAAGCCGGATAAAAACAAATATTGTTATAGAATATGGAAAACATCATTAACTCAACCTGATAGGTTTATATACCATTTGTATGAAAAATACTTTTTTATAAAACTGAAAAAATATTAAAACGCGTAATGAAATGTCAATAAACAATTTAAAAAGCACATGTTTAAGCATAGACCGTAGCGCACCTAGAAATTTATCAAGGGGGGTCGGGTCGAGGATAATAATAATAATAATTCTTTATTGAAGGTTCGACCGTACATATAGACCGGGAGCTCATGACCCCTTAACGCAAATACGAGGGTTGCCTTTTATATTTCGAGATTTGAGATCAAAAACAATTATTTATCAACAAAAGTGGCTTTATTGTTTTTCAAAATATTCTCCATCAAGATCAATACATTTTTGCATGCATTTGAACCAATTTTCGAAGCACTTTTTCCACTCCGATTGAGGCATTTTCCACTTCGATTGTCAAATTATGTGGGGTTTAACGCGAACAAATCTTTTTGACGGCCAAATGTTCATGCAATAGTGAATGTATGCTGGTCCCACTAATGCCCAAGGATACCTCAATCTCATAGACCGGGAGCTCATGACAGTTTTTGGTCTCCGATTTCATACAGCATACCTTTTGGAGGAGAGAATATTTACCCTGTGACAACAAAAAAGGGATGGTACTAAACCCCTGCACGCTTTCCGGTCATAGGGAAAATTGCATTTCCACTTAAACACAAATTTTTTGTGCTTTTCTCTGATTTAATATTGCTTGCCCTTTTGTCAAAAGAAAGTTATAACAAATTTAAAGTCTTTTAAATATATGCATGCGATTATGAGGGTCCCAAAGGGCTCAAACGGTCATGTGATCTTGTAATAAAAAAATATGATTTTCCGCATTTTCATACAGCATGGCTATAATTAAAAGACTTTAAATTTGTTATAACTTTCTTTTGACAAAAGGGCAAGCAATATTAAGTCAGAGAAAAACACAAAAATTTTGTGCAAGTGGAAATGCAATTTTCCCTATGACCGGAAAGCGTGCAGGGGTTTAGTACCATCCCTTTTTTGTTGTCGCAGGGTAAATATTCTCTCCTCCAAAAGACATGCTGTATGAAATCGGAGACCAAAAATGTCATGAGCTCCCGGTCTAATACAATTGCATTCCGGAAGTCAATGCAAAAAAATAAAACTCCCTCCGTCCGAAAATATGGCATACATTTCTTAAAAAAATTAGCTGTGGCCACCACAGGACCGACCGCCATCACAAAGTACTTGTTTAATTTATGCTGCTTCATCAAGAAATGTCTCAAATAAAAGTTGTTAGTTATTGCTTTTATAGAAACTTTCGTTAAATAAATTTTTTCGAAATATTTCTCTGTTGTGAAATATTCGCAAAAATTTTAAAACGGACACGAGTAAACTCACATTTATTGTTAACCGATTTTTACCAAGAGTTGATCAACTCGTGCCATTGATGTCAAAAGCATAAATATGAAGTTTTATAAAAATCCTTTTAGCCGAATTTACTCTGCACGTGTACACAGACAGACGGGCGGACGGACGGACAGACAAACAGACAGGCAGACAGACAGACAGACAGACAGACAGACATGACAGGCAGACAGACAGACAGACAGACGGACATACATCATGCTAAAAATAGACAAAACGTTTTGTAGGGACCTCAGTTCGTGGAGATCCATCGAAATCTCGAAATGTCAAAATCGGTATGATCACAATCCCTTATATATGTTGGCGTTTGGTAAAAATATGTATTTAATGAAAAAAATTACATATTTTTAAATTTTGGGGTATCAGATGAAACCACTTAATAGGCGGAAAAATAAACAAATTTTTATTTTTGAAATAACATTTTTTTAAATAGGATTTTTGCGAACAATATGTCATAAAACTTTTGTCCCCCCACATCTGAAGAAATCTTAAAAATACTTAATAATGTACACTGAAGGGAACCGAAATAGTTTAACAGGAATTTTTGGTAATATTAGTTTATCAAAAAATATAGATTTTTTGTTCCATTTAGGCCCGGTCTTTCCACCTTCAGTTAAAGTCCCAGGTAACTATCTGACAGATAAGGTTATTTGTAACTTCATCTGCTGAATAAATGTCAATACCAGTCAGTGAATTCAATACGTCAGTCTCATTATCCGTTAGATAACTATCCGATAGATACATTTGTATAGAAAGAAGGGATTACATTTACTCAGCAGATGAAGTTATAAATAACCTTATCTGTCAGATAGTTACCTGGGACTTTATCTGAAGGTGGAAAAACCGGGCCTTAAAAATATAATTATTTTTTTAAACTAATTGTGTGGTATTAAAAGAAAGATGCCACATAGAAAGATAACGAGAAAGATATCTTTTAAGACGTAGATTAAGGAACTCCGGAAAGTCCTCCAGGGGGGGGGGGTTTAATTACACTTCTAAAACAATTTCAAGTAATATACATCAATCTGAATCGGGAAAGCACGAAAGGAATTTTTGATCAGATTGCGTTTTTGGAATATATTGAATATATGGAATATTTACTTTTCGTGTTTTTGACAAAATTAATATTTATTTTAATTCATGGATAAATTATAGATAACAATGTTTTGAATTTTTTGTATTTATGACTAAGGTAGTAGACGTCATGTATAATATGTATTTTATTAAGACAATCAATAATTAAACAGACAAATTGATAAAGAAAAGAAACTTTGTATTTATACAAAATGAGACTTTTACTACTTCTCAACATAAGCCCCACGAATATTAATACACTTGTCCCAACGATGAACTAGTTTTTTTATTGGCATCTTACACTACCGATAGAGGCGCTACTGCATTCACATCATGGCTGACTTTGGTAGGATATTTTTGACAGGTTCAATGGTACCTTCATGTGATATTTATTGAAACACACGGGAACACACTCTAAAATGGTCATTAACTGTCTTTCCACTTCTAAGAACATATTCCCATGCTTGTCACAAACTCGACTATCCTACAACCGTCAGTTTCTCAAAATCTCACTAGAGGCGCTTCAGTTATTGTCAGTTGACAATACCTGATACAAAGAAAACTTTGTCTTGTTGTTTGAGCCAGTTTCCCACAAATTTTTTGACTTCCTCGTTGTCGCTGAACTTGTTTGCGTAATGCCTCCTTAAGTGGACCAAACAAATAAAAATCAGAGGGAGCTAAATCTGGAGTGTAAGGAGGATGAGGTAGTATCTCCCAACCCATTTTTGCAATGATTTCTTAGGTCAGCTTGGCAGTATGAGGGCGAGCATTGTCGTGGAGCAATATCACGCCATTTCTTTCTGATCCGCGTCGTTTTTCTCATGTCTGACTTTACTTTGTTCATTAGCATGTCTGAGTAATAGGCACTGTTTATTGAACGCTGATCTTCCAAATAATCACAAAAGATGATACCTCAGGCATCCTAAAAGACAGTCAACATGACTTTTTCCGCTGATGATTGCGTTCTGATTTTTTTTTTCAGACAGATGAGCTTGTGTGCCTCCATTCCATGTTTTGTTTTTTGGATTCTGGTTCAAAATGGTGAACCCAAGTTTCATCACACGTTAAAATGTTGTTTAGAAAAGGGTCACCTTCCCTTTCATAGCATTCTTTCAAGTCACACTTTGTGGTATTAAATAATTATAAAAAATATCACTTTCTTAAAATGTTGATCCATTTAACATATTTGATAATGAAAAATGATATCTTAATTATAATGATCATAATCAACAAATCTAAAGTCGGTTTTACAGCGTAAGGAATATTTTTAATTGACATTTAAAGTCAGTAATACATTATAAAATTAACCAAAATAACTAGATCTGGTTTGTCCTTATAAAAGTGAACAGCGTATACGAGAATATATTTTAATATTGAAATAACTATTTCGTGGTCTAATATTCAATTTAATGTTTATATGTTTCCCCTTTTTTCAGAGGAAGCAAGTGCTGAAGAAAAAGATGAGTTCCTCATAGAAATAGACATGCTGAAAAAAATCGGTCGTCATCCCAACATTGTTACACTTCTTGGTTGCTGCACCATGAAACAGCCCTACTGCATGCTGATGGAATATGTCCCATGCGGTGATCTGCATCGTTATTTACATGCTTTGAGACAGAAGTATGAGAGGAGGAACTTCACCTTCAACGTTCAACCATCACACAGGAAAGGCAGTACAAGTTCCAGGCTAGATCCGCAAAAGTGAGTCCATTTTAATTATTTAAAACTAGCAAAGATAACCGGCGTTACCCGGGAAAAAAATAAAGTTTATTAAACGATATTTAGATTAAAAAAGTTTAAAAATTCTTATTTAACATACGATTAAACTCAACTGACTGGTACGTATAATGGCGCGTCTACATTGAGGCAACATGGTAGCATACGACAAGTCTGACGAGACAGTCAGACCATGTTGCATTGACAAGCTAGTGTCGACACCAACACTGGGAGCGTGCTACTGTTTATTGTTGCGAGATCTGTCAGTTTATTGAGTAACTACTATTTATAAATATATACTATTATAATATACTATTTTATAACAAATTTTAATTCCATAACAAAAACATAACCTTACTTCATTATGTTTATCATTATTTCTCATACTCCATTTTATCAAAACTTATATTAACTCACTTACCTTAAATAAATTTAAGTTGCTAAATATTTTTTGTTGATATAGCAACACTTACAACACTTGTTAATTTAAAAAACAAATACTTCTATAATAACAACTATCAAATATCAAAATGGCGAACATGTGGCTTTAAGAACTGGTAGCGAGTCGCACGAAAACTATTTGATGTTTACCGCCAAGTAACGGGAATGAGCAACATGTCGCACCCATCAGACCACTGCACATTGGTAGCATGCGACATGTCGAACGATCGCACGCCACCTTGTTGCCTCGATGCAGACGCGCCATAACGTGTAACAACTCAACACTCCAAACAGTCCAACACAAGGTCAATTTCACGAAGTCTTACGACATGCCACGAAGCATAACACACCACATCATACACAAATCAACGTATGTACTTTGCGCTTTATATATTAGATTTATTTATCTGTATATACGAGGGTTACCTTTTATGTTTTTACGAACGACCACTAGATGGCAATATTGAAATGTGTCATTACTATATTCGTAAAATTAGACCTTTGGTATTGTGAAATCAGTGGCAACTTATAAATTGACCGAGCAGTTTGACAGTGAGCGTTTAAAAAATAAACAATTTTGTGAAAAAATGGATATTACTCGTGAAGGTTTTCGTTGGATGATTTTTTACGATTTTAATAAAGGCCTAACTCAGCAACAATGCATAGATTCGCTTCGTTCAACTTTTGGTAATGAAGTACCTTCAGAAAAGACTGTTTACAATTGGTTTGCAGAATTTCGTCATGGTCGTGCGTCCGTCAGTGATGAATCTCGTGACGGTCGACCAAAATCGGTTGTGATTCGAATAAAAATCGATGCTGTGCGCAAAATGATTGAAGAATATCGACATGTGACTTACCGTGAGGTAGAGGTATCCTTTGGAATATCGCAGACTGCAATACATTCGATTTTGCATGAACATTTAGCTGTGAAAAATATCTGTTTCCGATGGATTCCGCATAATTTAACAGAAGCTCAAAAAAAATGCTGAATATTTTTTCTGGTTTCATGGCTACATTCCGATGTTAAAACCTTTGTAGACCTCAGCAAACTTAATTTAACTCCATGTATGTTGATATTTTCTATTCTCAAGAGAGTGATTTAAATATATATTTCAGCACACAAATGAGGAATTACGAAGAAAACGTAAAATATTTAGAAAGAATTTTTACAATGCCGTTTTAAGTTCCTTTTGAAAATGCGTAGGATGTTATAAAAATAACTTTAAAAAATGTAGCGGTATATTTTTTAAGTAATAAAAGGAAGCTAAATATGATTTCTTGGTAAATTCAATTTTGAATTTTTAAAAAATTTGAGGGTTTTGTAGGTATCTATAATATAATATCCCAACCTGTGTCCCTGGCTATCTGGGTGCGTGGAAATCTAAAACAATTGAAGCGAGGTTCTTATTATATACAGTCTGTTCCAAACGGTTAAGCGGAACTAAATGGGAATTTCGTTCTTTTAGGTTGTCACGAGAAGGGACCTTGCTTGGGTAATTTAATTTTTCATGTTGAAATGTCAAAATTTAAAATTCCAACAATGAAACCATGGAAACGAATGACATATGTCATTTTTTTACGTATTTTAATGACAAAAAAATAAATAAATGGGAAATTTGTATTAAGAATGACACAAAAAATCATAATATAAAGAAAATGACATTTTAAAATGATATTAACCTTAACCAAAAAATGTTTATTGTAAGTATGATTTACAAAGCTTAAACAAAACGGTCGAAAAGTATGATTTAAACGATGAAAGTAACTAGATTGCCAAATCTAGTTCCGCCTAACCGTTTGAAACAGACTGTAGTAGTATTAATTTATGTATTGGACAGTAGTGTGCTGTGAATTTTAGTTTTCAGTGTTGACAATAAATTAGTAAAAATGACAGTTGTGTTTTTCATTAAAAAATCACTTCATAATTATTAATTTACAGTCTGTTTCAAACGGTTAGGCGGAACTAAATGGGAATTTCGTTCTTTTAGGTTGTCACGAGAAGGGACCTTGCTAGGGTTATTTAATTTTTCACGTTAGAATGTCAAAATTTAAAATTCCAACAATGAAACCATGGAAACGAATGATATATGTCAATGTCAATTATTTTTCTTATATATTTTAATGACAAAAATATAAATAATTGGGAAATTTGTAATAAGAATGACACAAAAAATTAACATATAAAGAAAATGACATTTTAAAATGATGAAAAAAATTACCAAAAAATGTTTATTGTAAGTATGATTTACAAAGCTTAAACAAAACGGCCGAAAAGCACGATTTAAACGATGAAAGTAACTAGATTGCAAAATCTAGTTCCGCTTAACCGTTTGGAACAGACTGTATATATGCGTTATACAAGATTTTAGCAATTATTAATGTCGTAAGCATGTAATAAAATTGGGGGAATGAAAAATAGGTAGTAGATATTAATAATAATTGTTCTACGTTTATTTAATTTTTCAATTTTATTATGATTGATGTAAATACAAAATAAGTTATAATAAATTTGGAAATAAGAAATTAAATCACGGAGTATTCTTTTATTTTAATTTTTTCTGAGTAATCAGTTTCTTCAGGTACGTCACCGACACAGTACTGATCTTTTGTGCGTGGTTCTTCATATTCACTCTTGTAACATTAAAGTTGAGTAATACTGCAGTTGCTACTATACCAATTATAATCTTATTGCTCAAATTCGAATCGATTTTAAGCATACATACCCTAGAGATACGGTGTATCTTTGGTATGTTTTGTTATGCATCCTCCACAGTTTAAAGTTGAGGTGTTTAATGTAACAATAATAATAATAAACTTTATTCTAGGCGAAGTTTCATCCTGGGCTTAACTTTTAACTTAACTTTGTAACTTAACTCACCCTTTAAATTAACCTTTTTCAACATGTTAGTACAAGAATACATTAAAGATAAATTACATTCTGACAATAAATACAAATTTACATAATATAATTACAGCAGAGTACTATAGACGTGCTCTCGAAAGTATTTAATATGGGAAAAAGAAAAAAGTAAATTAGCGAAATGAGATTACCTTGAGTGATTTCTTGTTAGCAACCATTTTAGATAATCTCTTTTTAAGATTTCTGTCTGTTGTTTTTCGTGTAAGGGAAGTGTGGCTAAGATGGCATACTTTTTGTTTTTATTTTCTACAGCTCTTATATTTAAGCTAAAAGAAGCCAATTTAGGCAGATACATTCTTGCTATATAGAACATATAAAAGAAAAAAAATAAATGATTACAGTGCGATAAGAACCATGAAAATGACATTTTTAAAAATTTCATGAACATGCCATGTAAGCAACATAGTTATGGTTGAGATGGCATACCTTGAATAAGTTACCTATATAATAAGGTTTCAATAGGATATAAATTGAATTTACCTTTAATAATAAAAATACCTCATGTAGATAATCACATTTATTGTAGAAACAAAAATATATTATAAAATTACAAAAAAATAAATAAAATTATTATAACAGGTACATTGATCAGGTACAAAAATTAGGAACAATAGGTAAAGATTTTCGTACTAATGACACAAATCACAAATAAATTGTTTTGTTCGAGGCCTTAACCCAGTACATGCAGCATGAGCCAATTTTCCGCATAACTGACACTTGAGCCATGGTTCTGTCGAACGTGAATATAGACCATTGCAATATAAAAACGCTGCATCGTCTTCATCGTCAGTTTCTATATTGGCTATTTATTCTTCGTCATTTTTGTCAGGCCCGTTAGTTCTCAGCCAAGTAATATTTCTTACTACTTTTTTTGCAGCTTCTCTTGTAATTTTAGCATATTTCTTTACTTCCTTAGCTTTTGCTTCCAAGACATCTGGTGTGGTATTGATTACACCCATTTTCCCTCGTTTTCTTACAATCCTGCGTTTCATACCAGCTTTGGCTTTAGGAATAGGACTTATTTCTTCTATCAACTCTCTAAGCTGGTTTAGATAGTAGATTCTTGACAAAATACTACTGTACCTGGTGGAGCTTGATCTATAAGTTCGGGTTTCATATTTTTACTAGAAATTATTAATGCAGGTGGAATGTAATTTCCCACAGCGTTCATAGCGCAGACTACTGTCAAGTGCTAGTCTCGCTCGGCAATTGTAAGTGCCCCTACTTCTTTTCTAACGGGTGTTTTTTTTAGAGGTATAGAACTTTAAGTTGGCATTACTGTTCAAGATGGCGACCGATTTAACAGCTGTCAAGTGATTTATTCTCAGTTTGGTTTGGCAATTCATCATGAATAGACTCACGCCTGAACAACGCTTGCAAATAGTGCAATTTCCAAAATCTTCAATTGAAAGACACGTTTGGTGACCGCCTAATTTCACGTTTTGGACCTGTGAATTGGCCTCCAAGATCTTGTGATTTAACACCGCTGGACTACTTTCTGTGGGGCTATGTAAAGTCATTGGTCTATGCGGATAAGCCACAAACGCTTGACCATTTGGAAGACAACATTCGCCGTGTTATTGCCGATATACGGCCACAAATGTTGGAAAAGTCATCGAAAATTGGACGTCCAGATTGGACTACATCCGAGCCAGCCGTGGCGGTCATATGCCAGAAATCATATTTAAAATGTAATGCCACAAGATTATCTTTCGAATAAAAAAAAATTCATGTCAATCGAATAATCCATCGTTGTTTTATTGCAATTTAAAGTTCTATACTTCTAAAAAAAACACCCTTTACAAGCCTTCTGACATCAGTTTTAGTTAACCCAAAATATCTAATTTCGAGTTCTTTGATATGCCTAATAATTTCTGCCTCTAAATTTTTGTTAAATGTAGGCATCTTGCCTCCAAGGTATCCCTTCTTTGAACCCATATCATTTTTGACACGTCGTCTTAAAGTTGTAGCCTGTACACCATATGTCTTTGCTGCCATTTGCCATCCCATTCATCCTTCTCTTATTGCTTTCATTGCTCGTTTCATATCATCTTCATCCCAACTTTGTCGAGTACATTTTCTAATATATTTTCCCATTATAATCTGTAAATAAGGTAATATAAATAAATATGATGGTATTTGGCGGAAATATTTGATTTGTCTAAGATGGCATAGATGTCATCTCAGACCAATGGTAGATATGTCATCTCAACCAAAACGCCATATGTATTTATGTGGTTCTGTTTCTACTTTCGGAGATATTGTAACGACAATTATTTCTACACTGAGAAGTAGCAAAAAATATAGACTTTCGATCATAGTAACTTCATAGTCATACCTTTAATCTATCTACAATAATTGAGCTAGAAAAGTGATAATAAGAAATAGTTTTGTACTTACATTTTACAAAATGTTTGTGAACTCTTTGATACACATGCGAACACTTCGACTCACTAGTTCATACTAAACATATCACAAGTAACTATGCGTAGGGGTGTCCTCATCCCACTGACGTTATCCCATCTGGAAATATAGCCAATATGCCATCTCATCTGGTATACCATCTCAGCCACACTTCCCCTACCTATCGTGTATATTTGAAACTCTTCGTACGAGGGTTACCTTTTATGTTTTTACAAACGATCACTAGATGGCAATATTGAAATGTGTCATTACTATACATGCCCCACTGCCCCCCCCTGAATACGCCACTAGGAAGACATGGATACCATTGAGACTATTTTTTATAATAAATCGAATTTTATTCGAACGAAAACATCGTGTTTAAATTGATATGATATACACGAGGATAGATTGAAAAGTTTCCGGTATCGCCCCTAGGGGATAACTTTTTTCCAGATATTTTTATGTCGTTGTATTGAAAGATCTTTTATATGGACTGGCTGCAAATGTCTATCGATCCGTCAAGTAGTCTGGTTTTGACAAGTATTCATCTTCAGTTATGGATAAAACGAAATTTGAGCCGTTATCACAAATTTTTATTTGAAAATAAAAACTTGCAACGGAAATCAAATCCAAATTAAATGCTGTAGACTGCTGTCCAAGAAGTTCAGACCAGTGATGTCATTGTTGACGCGCAAACTGGTGACTTCAAACCACTGGCGTGTATATAAATTTGTTTTACTATTAAATGGGCTAACCTCAAAAAAAAAACTTTAACGTAATAGAAAGAAAATATAAACTACTTTTAACGAAACTATCTAAAATGCTGCTTAATTCATAATGTTATTAGGTGTGTGAATTAATTCGGGCCGTTTTTTTCTTCCTGAAAAGACTTAAAAAATATGAAAAAATACATTATACAAAGTACAAGGTGTCTCAAAAGAAATTTTATATTTAGCGGATCGATTAAAAAAAAAGTAAGCCGCATATAGAAAAAATGTTTATTAATTATTAAAATACACTTTTTGGGGATTTATTTCTTAAAAATAATATCGTCTAAATGTAGACCCTCGCGTTCTCGGCACTCATTTAATCGAACCGTAAAATTACTTATGACGTCTCGGCAGGTGGACTCAGGGATGGCTGCCATTTCGTGACGGATATTTTCTTTCAAATGCGCCAGTGAAGTCGGTTTATTGGCGTAAACTTTAGATTTAAGATAACCTCATAGGAAAAAGTCCATACGGGTTAAATCTGGATTGCGTGGAGACAAATTTATGTCACCTCTCCGGGTGATCCGTTCAAAATCGCTCAATCACCTGATTTACGAAATTAAGCCTCTGACTGGCATCTTGGGGCTTTAATTCTTGCACCAATTGAATTTTGTAGGGGTGCAGCTTTAGGTCTTTGTACATAATGCGATGTAATGATGATCTATGCACATTTAAAGCACTTGCGCGCTTCCGAATTGAAAGGTTCGGGTCGTCACGAACAGACTGATTAACATTCTCCACGTTTTCTACCGTTCTTGATGACCTAGGTCGCCCGGATTTTGATTTATCCAGCGTTGTACCAGTCTCTTCAAACTTTTTAACCCAATGTCGAATGAGAGGAATGCTTGGCGCATCATTTAAGTGGCGAAAACCTCGAATATTGCAGAATTTTCTACGCGCTACAGTCGCCGAATCACCGTTTTTGTAAAACTCTCGCACGCATAACGTGCGGTCTGCTCCCGAGAAACGCTCCATAGCGACTGCACTCCCAAGAGCCAGGCTACCGATTGACATAACCCCCGCGCCCCTCGGATACGTTGCGTTCACGCAGTAAGCTAAATAAATATAAAATTTCTTTTGAGACACCTTGTATTTGCCATTGCTTGCTATTATTTTTTCCATCTATCTGGCAATTGTTATATTCCATTATAGAAAAACGACCGTGCCTTTACCATATTTCAGACTTTAGAACTTCAAAAATTCTAACTAATCCCTATCTTTTTTAGTTTTTGAAATATATATACAAATTTTTAATTTTTTTTTCTTTGAAAAAAAAAAGTTCTCCTTATACAGTCCAAAATATTGCCATTAGGTAATTTTGGGGTGAGGCATAATAAAAAAATATTTAAAAAAATCAAGAGTCCTAAGTTTTTGAGTTATAGTCAATTTTAGGTACTTTTTTCCGATTTACTCAAAAACAGTTGGCCAAAATCCAAAATAAACCTTATTTTTGTGATCTACGTCCCAAAGTGTATCAATTTTGAGCAAAATCCGAAATATTTTTTTTGTAAAAATTCGCTTTTTTTGTCAAAGGGGTACCCCTTACGATTTGTTCGATTTTTTGCCATTTTCAAGGGTTTTGTTTAATGATACATGCTTTTTGTATAAGTTTGGTTATTAAGGCCCCAATTTTTTTCTAGACTAAAATGGACATGAAAAACTGAAAAATTTAAACCAGAGGTCCCTATCTTTTACCGTTACTGAGATATAATTTTTTGAAAAATTTAATTTTATTACAAAAATTTCAAAATTTTACTAAAATATTTTTTGATTAGGATATGTTTTAAAATGTGCCTTTACCATATTTCAGACCTTAGAACTTCAAAAATTCCAACCGCAGGACCCTATCTTTTTTAGTTTTTGAAATATATATACTTTTTATTTTTTCTTTGAAAAAAAAAGTTTTTCTTATAAGGTCCAAAATATTGCCGTTAGGTAATTTTGGGGCGAGGATTAATAAAAAAATAATTAAAAAAATCAAGAGGCCTTAGTTTTTGAGTTATAGTAAATTTTAGGTACTTTTTTCCGATTTACTCAAAAACAGTTGGCCAAAATCCAAAATAAACCTTATTTCTGTGATCTACGGCCTAAAGTGTATCAATTTTGAGCAAAATCCGAAAAAAATTTTTTTATAAAAATTCGCTTTTTTTGTCAAAGGGGTACCCCTTACGATTTTTTCGATTTTTTGCCATTTTCAAGGGTTCTGTTTAATGATACATGCTTTTTGTATAAGTTTGGTTACTAAGGCCCCAATTTTTTTCTAGACTAAAATGGACATGAGGAACTCAAAAATTTAAACCAGAGGTCCCTATCTATTTACCGTATTTTTTTTTATCACTAGGTTACTTTTTATACAGTGAATTTATTCTTTAACGCAACATGTACTATGTCATTACCATGGATATAGTTTTTGACAGCAATATAAATCGTGTTCATTTTCATTTGCAACATAGAAAAAACCATATTTACTAGCAAAATCAAAATATTTTATTGAAAATACAAATTAAAAAAAAAAAATAATAATAAATAAATAACTAATAAAACCTTATAATAAATGTTCAAAAGTTTCTCCGTTTACTTGCATACAAAATGTTAAGCGATCATAAAAATGATTCAAAACATTCAGCAATTGCTCTTGAGATATATTGTTGGAGTTCTTCATTATATACTTTGGCCTTTAAATATCCCCAATAAAAAAAATCATTGGGTGCCAAATCCGGAGATCTCGCTGGCCAATCCATCGACCCTCCTCTTCCAATCCAGCTTTTTGGGAAAGTTCTATGTAAATATTCTTTAACTACTCTAGAATAATTGACTTGTGCGCCATCATGTTGAAACCATACTTGTCCATTAATATTCAGGTTTCGCAACGCAGGTAATATTTGATTTTGAAAAGGGCTAGATAATTTGCGAAATTAAGGTTACCGTCAATAAAAAAAGGCCCTATAAAATTGGTTCCTATTATCCCTGCCCAAACATTCAGTACCTAATTTTGTTTGTGCACTTCACCATTTAGAGTAAACGTTGCTTCGTCTGTAAATAAAATTCTTTGAAGCATTGTTGGGTCGGAATAAATTTTTTCAAACAATTCAAAACAAAAATCCATACGTACTGCTGCATCCCTTTCTAACAATTCTTGATGATTTTGAAATTTGTATGAGCGAAACTTTTCTTTTATTAAGAAATTAAAAACAAATCCAGTACTGACACCAACGGTTTGTGCAATTGGTCTTAAAGTATTTTGTTTTCTTCCACTTGTAATAATATTTCCAACTGCTTCTCTTTTGTAAGCACGTGGGATGTTGTTCTTTTTTTATTATGTTTTGACTTAAGACATCCTTCGCGATTAAATTTATTAACTAGTCTTGAAATTGTAGAGGGATTTGGTATTGGCCGATCTGGATAAGTTGCACTAAATACAGCAAAAACTTTTCTTAAACTCATTTGGGAATTATACCAAGTTACCTCATTCATCATTATTTCAGTTCATCATTATTTTTTCTTCATCTATATATACATGTTGATTAATTTTTAAATCAGTAATGAGCGAAAGTATACGCACTAATTGTCTATGTTGCAAATGAAAATGAACACGATTTATATTGCTGTCAAAAACTGTATCCATGGTAATAGTACATGTTGCATAAAAGAATAAATTCACTGTATATTGAAGTGGGCATTTACTAAACAAAATAATCAATAACTTCAATCACTCTGCAAAAGCTTCTAGATTTTAAAATCAAATTTCGCTTAATTGGTATAGCCTGTATATATATATCCTTTTTTGTTATCAACAGTGATAATACATTTTTCCACCTTTCATAACATTTTCATTTTGCCCCGAGCACAGGAACATCATATAGTTACAGCGCACTACCAGACAAAAAGGTTTTGGATAAAAATTTATATTTTAACTTCACCGGGTACATATTCATATCTCTCGCACCTATTGCAGGTTATGGGAAATCGTTTTAATTAATTGTTCAGTTAATTAGATCATATTTTTTTTATCAAAAATGTTCATGAAACCAATTCAGTCTAAAATTGTGTCAAAAACTACAAAAGTCGGTCTAATAGTTTTTGCAATACGAATAAAATTTCCGTTTTATTTTTATAAATATACAAGGTGTCTCAAAAGAAATTTTATATTTATTTAGCTTACTGTGTGAACGCAACGTATCCGAGGGGAGCGGGGGTTATGTCAATCGGTAGCCTGGCTCTTGGGAATTCAGTCGCTATGGAGCGTTTCTCGGGAGCAGACCGCGCGTTAAGCGTGCGAGAGTTTTACAAAAACGATGATTCGGCGACTGTAGCGCGTAGAAAATTCTGCAGTATTCGAGGTTTTCGCCACTTAAATGATGCGCCAAGCATTCTTCTCATTCGACATTGGGTTAAAAAGTTTGAAGAGACTGGTAAAACGCTGAATAAATCAAAATCCGGGCGACCTAGGTCATCAAGAACGGTAGAAAACGTGGAGAATGTTAATCAGTCTGTTCGTGACAACCCGAACCTTTCAATTCGGAAGCGCGCAAGTGCTTTAAATGTGCATAGATCATCATTACATCGCCTTATGCACAAAGACCTAAAGCTGCACCCCTACAAAATTCAATTGGTGCAAGAATTAAAGCCCCAAGATGCCAGTCAGAGGCTTAATTTCGTAAATCAGGTGATTGAGCGATTTTCAACGTTTACCAACATTTTGTTTTCGGATGAAGCTCATTTTCATCTTAATGGCCACGTAAATAAGCAGAACTGCCGCTACTGGAGTGCAACGAATCCGAAACGCAAACATCAGAAACCCCTACATTCGCCTAAAGTGACCGTATGGGCTGCAATGTCGGCGCGAGGAATTATTGGCCCTTACTTTTTTGAAGACGAAAGGGGGCGTGCAGTTACAGTGAATTCAGAGCGTTATGTGGAGATGTTAGACAACTTCTTGGTACCTGAACTGCAAAACTTTCCTGGCTATAACCAAAGAACATGGTTCCAATAGGACGGAGCAACTTCACACACGTCCAATATGTCTCTGCCACGTGTTCGTGAAATTTTCTCAGGCAAATTGATCTCCCGGAGAGGTGACATAAATTGGCCTCCACGCAGTCCAGATTTAACCCCTATGGACTTTTTCTTATGGGGTTATCTTAAATCTAAAGTTTACGCCAATAAACCGACTTTACTGGCGCATTTGAAAGAAAATATCCGTCACGAAATGGCAGCCATCCCTGAGTCCACCTGCCGAGACGTCATAAGTAATTTTACTGTTCGATTAAATGAGTGCCGAGAACGCGAGGGTTTACATTTAGACGATATTATTTTTAAGAAATAAATCCCCAAAAAGTGTATTTTAATAATTAATAAACATTTTTTCTATATACGGCTTACTTTTTTTTTAATCGATCCACTAAATATAAAATTTCTTTTGAGACACCTTGTATAAACTTCTTATAACGTCGATATAATACAGTATTCTTGTTTATGTATATACCTAGCAGATAATAAATAAACGACGAACACATTTTCACTCGGCAAATAATGTACAGCTGTCACAGTATATTAGATAAGTGCAGAAATTGATACTAATCTTGTTTCAGATTATCGGATAGCTCGTACATAGTGCCTGAAACACCATCCAGTGGCAGACCATCAGTTACTGAAAGTAAGTTTCGTTGTTATACGCTTTTATTAATATTTTTTTAGTACTTTACTTTTCCTATTTAATAAAAATTGAAAGAATATCTACAAATACATATTACTAGATGTGCAGACAGCAGAAAGGCGTTCTTTCTAGTTATTAGGTCGTCAAGGATGAAATTTGTAGAAAAAATTGATGTGAAGTGTGAATTTTCACACATTTCAGGGTTTCGCAGGTATTTATAAACTGTGTGATAAATACCTGCGACAAAATATTTTTTTTATGAATTTTAATTCGAATGCCTAATACCATTATTTAAGTTTCTAAATATGTGCAGTATTTTTGGTTCATTAAGATTTTGAAAATTGCACCTATGGCTTCCATTGGTTACTTAAATCATAAGCCTCGCCCTCTGATACCTTCAAATATAGAATTAAATTATAATTTCAACACTTCCCACTGGTTATTAAATTTACGCTTTTAAAAATTAAATGCAACATTTACCAAAATATAACTAGAATTTTGACAAAATAATTTAAACAAAATAAAAATGCAAAAAAAAAACAGAAAAAATAAAATTCACTTCGTACTCGAAACCCTTCGTATCCAGCAAATTTTAGCTTACGACACCAGTGCTCTAACCACTAAGCCTAAGCTATCGTACGCCTTGCATGTGGTTGTCTTACATTGGTATAACTTTTGTAATTTGTGAACCAAAAACCACGAAGTTACAAAATGTTAGAGGCATAATTGAAATACTGCAATATATGTTATATATTTTAATATAAAATTTAATTCGGTAAACATGTATAAATTGTTTTTATAGAATTAAACTTTATTTTAATTAAAATCACTCTAATTTTACACAATCTATAAAAGTTATACAAGCAAATAAGTTCACGACTGTATAGGCTGTACGCTGTACACTGGGTAGGCTGTACGCAGTACACTTAAGTAGGGTATGACGTCACACGTGGTTTTTGCGCGCTACATACATTTACGATTTTTTTAAGCCTTTAAATTAAAAAAAAATACAAAACTGTTTTTTATGTTATATGCACCAAGAGGAATATAATAAAAAAAAAATCATGCCTATCCCCTATTGCTAATTTGGTTTATGGATGGGTAACATTTAATTTGCAATTATAACTATGCTGTTTACTATATAACTATCAATAATGTCAATATTTAGTTCCCTATGTTGATGTTCCCTATGAATATCGATAATCCGTGTCTCAGGCATTAGGCTTTAATACAAGGTGTCTCAAAAGAAATTTTATATTTAGTGGATCGATTAAAAAAAAGTAAGCCGTATATAGAAAAAATGTTTATTAATTATTAAAATACACTTTTTGGGGATTTATTTCTTAAAAATAATATCGTCTAAATGTAGATCCTCGCGTTCTTGGCACTCATTTAATCGAACAGTAAAATTACTTATGACGTCTCGGCAGGTGGACTCAGGGATGGCTGCCATTTCGTGACGGATATTTTCTTTCAAATGCGCCAGTGAAGTCGGTTTATTGGCGTAAACTTTAGATTTAAGATAACCCCATAGGAAAAAGTCCATAGGGGTTAAATCTGGACTGCGTGGAGGCCAATTTATGTCACCTCTCCGGGAGATCAATTTGCCTGAGAAAATTTCACGAACACGTGGCAGAGACATATTGGACGTGTGTGAAGTTGCTCCGTCCTGTTGGAACCATGTTCTTTGGTTATAGCCAGTAAAGTTTTGCAGTTCAGGTACCAAGAAGTTGTCTAACATCTCCACATAACGCTCTGAATTCACTGTAACTGCACGCCCCCTTTCGTCTTCAAAAAAGTAAGGGCCGATAATTCCTCGCGCTTACATCGCAGCCCATACGGTCACTTTAGGCGAATGTAGGGGTTTCTGATGTTTGCGTTTCGGATTCGTTGCACTCCAGTAGCGGCAGTTCTGCTTATTTACGTGGCCATTAAGATGAAAATGAGCTTCATCCGAAAACAAAATGTTGGTAAACGTTGAAAATCGCTCAATCACCTGATTTACGAAATTAAGCCTCTGACTGGCATCTTGGGGCTTTAATTCTTGCACCAATTGAATTTTGTAGGGGTGCAGCTTTAGGTCTTTGTGCATAATGCGATGTAATGATGATCTATGCACATTTAAAGCACTTGCGCGCTTCCGAATTGAAAGGTTCGGGTCGTCACGAACAGACTGATTAACATTCTCCACGTTTTCTACCGTTCTTCATGACCTAGGTCGCCCGGATTTTGATTTATCCAGCGTTGTACCAGTCTCTTCAAAGTTTTTAACCCAATGTCGAATGAGAGGAATGCTTGGCGCATCATTTAAGTGGCGAAAACCTCGAATACTGCAGAATTTTCTACGCGCTACAGTCGCCGAATCACCGTTTTTGTAAAACTCTCGCACGCATAACGCGCGGTCTGCTCCCGAGAAACGCTCCATAGTGATTGAATTCCCAAGAGCCAGGCTACCGATTGACATAACCCCCGCGCCCCTCGGATACGTTGCGTTCACGCAGTAAGCTAAATAAATATAAAATTTCTTTTGAGACACCTTGTATAACTAACTTCAATTAGAAATTACGGTACTTCTATTTTTTAAAAACTCTTTTGAACTTAGTTGACGTGTAACGTATATGTGTCGCAACCTGTAGAAGATAAGGAGAAAAATTTTATCCGTTAAATAATAAAAAAATTTAATATGTTTCAAATTTTATGATATAATTTTAACTCTGATTTTTATAATTATCTTTGCAAGTAAGTGTAATAATGTTTAATTTTATATTTTATTTATTATTAATTTTATATTTACTTTATGTAATTTATTTTAACATACATGTACTTATTTTTAGGCATTGAGAATGGTTCAGATAGAACCGAAACTAGTTAGCAAGTAAATAAATCTTTTTAAATATTTGACTAAATTTGCTTTTAATTATCGACCGAAACCCAAGAAAATACATATATATTTGTAATTTTAAACACGTATTAAATATAATGTCATTTTCCATATACGTTTCCCCTTCTGTGGAACTTCGCAATCCGTATTAGTACTAAACAGATTAAATTAGGGGAGATTGGGGAAGATTAATACACTTGGAAAGATGATACACCTTTAAATTTAGCACATTTAGTAATATGCGAGGATTTTGAACTGCTGAAGCCATATACAGCCATGTTAAAACGACGATTTTCAAATTACCATTATTTAAATTTGGCAACTCTAATTATGTTGTTGTTATGTGCATGTTGTTTCTAGGGTGTATATTTAGTATATCAATGAGAAATAATAAGTTGTCATAGTGTAAATTAACGTAAAATTATATTTTAAATCATTTTTACGGTTACGGGATATTATAATTTAGGTTATTCTACAGCCTGTGTCAGCTTAGTATACAGAGTGTAAGAGGATAGAAACTGTTTGTCCTTGTTTCTGATTGGTTTAGAACATCACCCCTATTACAATATAAAAATATTGTTTTTAGTTCAAATTGACAGATGTTAAATGTCGTACATTTGCATAAATTATATATACTATCGTAACTACACCCCTGTCAATATTTAAATAAAAAAATACACTGATAACTCAGCTAATCTGTGAGGATGTTTATCTTAAAATAGATTTGTTTTTATATTGAAATAATTTGTATGTGTTTAACTTAATAATTTAATTTTAAATAATAATGAAATTTTATTTCTGATATTACCGCTCCCACAGTAATGTATGTTGGTATTTAACCCATCATTGAAATAATTTGAATTTTTTTATTGTACAGCAATCATTTATTTTTCCGAATTAAAATATTTTTGATAAATTATTATTTTCCTCCAGAGTATCGCTGGGCATGTCTGCTAGTATATTTCACATCAGAAGTAATTTCCATGGTAACCTCTAAACCAGTGGTTCTCAAACTTATTTGGCATACCGCCCCCTTTTCAGAAAAAAATTACTCAGCGCCCCCTGGAAATCTACATTCTTTAAGCGAATAAACAGAAAGATATATGTACTTATATATTTCTACCTACGTTCTAAAATATAATAAAGAAAAATGTTGTAAATAAGACACTTTGAAGTTTGAAATTAAAAATTATTTATTAAAATCATATTCTCATCTAATGAGAAGGATGAACTTGGTGCGCTGCTATCAATGTATCAATCCTCGGTTCTAATTTTGTCAGCCGTATTCTTCAGTTACCGCAATTAGCTATTTGTAGTCGGTTCCTTTTTTTTTTTTTTTGTTAATAGATTTGTGACCGCACTGAACCCATGTTTCGCTAAACATGACGAAGAAAATGCAATTAACAACTTTCTGAACAAGGTTCAGTTCTGGGACCGCTACTATTCCTAATATTTGTAAACGACTTTCCACTACAAACGCCAAAACAATTCTCTACGCTGACGATACAACATTATTAGATCGTAAACAAGATTTAGATTATCTTGTTAAGGATAACGTCTCTCTGGTGAACAGTGTAAGCTCTTGGTTTGCCTGCAATAAGTCTAAATAAAGAAAAAACTCAGTTTCTACTGCTGAGCACCAGGAGACATAATATTGCCAATCCCCCCTCCATAAAATTTCTTCTTATCCACGTTGATCCTCATCTTCGTTGGGATCAACACGTGGATATAATAAGCTATAAACTACGCTCAACTGTGTATCTAATAAGGATGAAGTCAGCTCAAGATATTGTTTTAAAAGCCTATATTTTCCTCTTTCAGTCCCACATAACCTATGGGTTAATAATCTAGGGACATTCACCTGCAACAAACAGAATTTTTGCATTACAACGAAAAGTTGTAAGAATAATTGTCGGTTCTCCTTTCAGAGCGGATTGTCGAGATCTTTTTGTGAAACTCAAAATAATGACTTTGCCTTCTTTATTTATTTATCATTGTTTATTGTTTATACGCAAAAATTTAACGAATTACAGTATATTTGGTGAGACACATGATCACAACACTCGTAGTAAAAATAATATCCGCGGTAAATTTTTGCGTCTAAATAAATCAAGAAATTGCTCAAATTATTTTGCTGTTAAATTATGCAATATCTTGCCTGAGGGAATCTGTACACTACCACTAGACAAGTTCAAATTTAAGTGGGTTTTACAAGATTCAATTAATTGAAAAATTTGACATTCAATTAATTGATGTGGATAAAGCGTAAAAATTTCGTCAATTAATTGATCAATTAATTGTCAAAAAATTTGATCAATTTATTTTCATCAAGTTCTATTGAACAAGTTCTATTTTTCGTCAATTTTTCATCAATTTTTTAAGGAATTCTAGGTATATTTTTATCTGTTAAGATATTGCCAACTGTTTTGTTGTAGCATAACCTCAAAACATATTATTTTTGTTTCATTTTCAAATCTAACATAACCTGAAACGTTCTAATTTAACATCATCTAGGTTATTTCTTTTGTTTTTGTTCACAGCTCGTAATTTTGTGAAGATTTTTTCAATATTTTCATTTTGATAAATATGTCAACATGTTTTACAGTTGGTAATGTAAAAATTTTCAAAAAAATTGATAAATAAATTGATGTGTGTAAAGTGTTGTTTTTGTTCCCAAGGTAACCAATAAATTTTTCAATTAATTGACAAAAAACTTGATCAATTTGTTGATCAATTAATTGAACTGTGTAAAACTAACTTTAAACTTAAGAACGAACTAACAAATAATCCAATCTATGTCATTGATGAGTTTGAAAATTTCAGTTTTGATTAAATTTTTTAAACATTGTATTATTGATATTATATTTGACTGACTAAAAACATTTTTTGTAATTTGGTCAATAAATATTATTATTATTATTATTTTGTATTATAGCCCATAACCCAGGATAAGCTGTAGGAATCTGCTTTTGCAGCCAGAACTGTTGGTAGCCGTCTTTGAATATAAATTTCAATTCGTAATTTGTTGTTACTTCAATCAGTTCTTCTTGTAATATTGGAGTGTTTGCACATGAAAAAGAATCCAAAACCCAATCGGGTATGGTCATTTTAAAAATGAACTTCCCTGACAATGTGCGATACATTCACATACCAACACTTGTTTCTTAAGACCTGTCAGGTGAACATGACCGCCGATCGGTTATAACTTGCATTTTGTGTGTTTATTTAAAAAATAATGTTACACTATGTTACACAACAAATGAAATACGTACGAACGGTTTTTCTAAATCTTCTTATCTTCTATTCCTTTATGCTTTATATACCGCCCCCTTATTTTTATTCAACGCCACCCAAATACACCCGAGGCTACTATCGCCCCCCCTGGATCGTTCCAGAACCCCCAGGGGGCGGTATCACCCACTTTGAGAATCACTGCTCTAAACAATAGTCGACTCGTCTGGAAAATCAAATCATGTTTGCCTCAGTATTTAAAATATTCTTGCGGCTTACCCACAGTCTCGTAATGGCACTGGTTTCGAAACTCTTGAATACGAGATTATTGTAAATTGTCCTTGTAGACTGACAACACTTCAACTATTGGCAATTGTTCTAGCTGAATATACTGTCCTGAGCAGTGAAGCCTCGACGCCATTGATTGTGAAGACGCCTCCTCTAGAATGTGTACTGGACGCCAATGAACTTCAAAGTTTCGCTATACAAATAGCGAGAGGCATGGAACATCTAGAGAGCAAGCATATTATACACAGGTAAGTGAATGCATTCAAAATATGCAATACAAATTTAATAAAAATTTCAAAAGATAATATGTGCGAGATATTGAAGTATTTTATTAAGTTTTGCGCACAATCTGTCTGGATATTATCCTTTACGGTTATTTTTTCAGTTGGTAATTGAATAAAAATATGAAAGGAATGATTATTTGGAATCTTTAGATTATTATTTTTTTATTAAATCATAAACTACATAGGATAGGGTTATTTATGGAATAACACATCGGGCAAATGGCCTCCACGGCTTTGCTGGCACATACGCACTCTTTTTTCGAAATTTTCCATGACCATTTTGCATAAATGTGGCTGAATTTCGTTGATGCAGCGTTTAATTTCCTCCTGTAATGCACGGGTGGTTGTGGGCATGTTGACATAGACCTTTGACTTTAAATAACCCCATAAAAAGAAATCTAATGGGTGTTAAATCACACGATCTAGGGGGGCAATTCTGATCACCGAAACGAGAGAGTACACGACCAGGAAATGTCTCATGCAGTAATTGAATTGTTTCACGGGCTGTATGGCATGTGCCACCGTCTTGTTGAAACCATTTTTACTAACCCTAAACTCTCAGCTGTCAATTGGTTATCTTTTGGTTATCTCAAAACCATTGGTATTTCCAAAGCGTATTTTACGATTTGCGTTTTCAACCATCCTGTTAACAACCTTACACAAGTCTTACAGCATATATGAGGGGTCCATTTTTTTGTCTTGGTTTCCAACTTTAACTTGCGTAAGCTTTTTGCGGTGAAATTACGTTTTTGCGATTTAAAAGTCAACTCTCCGCATACATAACAAAAAGTGTTGGCACTATTTACGCACTGCCTAGACATTATACTTAAAATTAAGCAAAATCAAAGTAAAAGAAAAAAATATAAATAACTTATAACTCAAAGAATTACCAGTCGCGATAGAAAAAACATATTGGGATACCTGTAGTTTAATAATACATACACGCATCTATTTTGAAGCATATATTTAAAACTGATAAGTAAGAATAAACTGATCTTAACCAGTTGTATTCATCACCGCAGATACATGTAAGTTGACGCAATATAAAAAAATTGATGTGAAGTGTGAATATTCACACATTTCACGGTTTCGCAGGTATATAATAAGTGAAGGCGGTATGCTGAGTGTGTAGGACAAATTTTACTTTGTAGTAATCACGGCAAAATGAACTATATTTTTAAAATAATTTATCATCTGTTAATCATATAATGCAAAAAAAAAACAGAAAAAATAAAATTCACTCCGTACTCGAACTCGAAACCCTTCGTTCCAACGCATTTTAGCTTACGACACCAGTGCTCTATCCCATTACGCTATCGCACGCCTTGCATGTGATTGTCTTACATTGATATAACTTTTGTACTTTGTGAACCAAAAACCACAAAAAATGCGTTATTTTCCGAAAACATAATCTGATCAAAAATTCCTGTTGTACTATTTCGGTTCACACCAATATACATTACTTAGAATTTTTTTACATTTTTAGTTTAAACCATCTGGGCTACAGGGTGTGGGACAAAATTTTTTTTGCACAATTTTGGCAAAAATTGCATCAAAATAATTTATTTTGCAAAAATAAAAAATTGATCATTAATCCACGTACTAAGGGCTTTCATTTGATACCCTACTCAAAATTTAAAAAAAATATTTTTGTTTTCGATGAGCACATATTTGTTTATATTTTTAGGGGGGTATGTTTTTTAGATGTTTTAGTATTTTTCCTATGTGCGGGTCAAAGAGTTGTATAAGCATGCCAAATTTCAACTCTCTAGGTTTAGCCGTTTGGCAGTTAGACAGACAGACAGACAGACAGACAGACAGACAGACAGACAGACAGACAGACAGACAGACAGACAGACAGACAGACAGACAGACAGACAGACAGACAGACAGACAGACAGACAGACAGACAGACAGACAGACAGACAGACAGACAGACAGACAGACAGACAGACAGACAGACAGACAGACAGACAGACAGACATACAGACAGACAGACAGACAGACAGACAGACAGACAGACAGACAGACAGACAGACAGACAGACAGACAGACAGACAGACAGACAGACAGACAGACAGACAGACAGACAGACAGACAGACAGACAGACAGACAGACAGACAGACAGACAGACAGACAGACAGACAGACAGACAGACAGACAGACAGACAGACAGACAGACAGACAGACAGACAGACAGACAGACAGACAGACAGACAGACAGACAGACAGACAGACAGACAGACAGACAGACAGACAGACAGACAGACAGACAGACAGACAGACAGACAGACAGACAGACGACAAAATTCACAAATAGTGCGTTATGTTAGTGTAATTTATGTCATGAAAATTGCTACAAAGAAAAATATTTGTTCTGAAACAAATTGTGTTATTGAAAACATTTTTTAATTAATAAAAGTAATATAATATTGTGTTTATTTGTTCCAGAGATCTTGCTGCGAGGAATGTTCTGATTGATGGAAATCGAACATTAAAAATATCAGATTTTGGATTCTCAAGAAGTGGAATCTACGTCAACACCAAGAATGGCAAAGTTCCTCTCCGCTGGTTGAGCATCGAAGCTATTCGAGACAATCTCTACACCAGTAAGAGTGACGTTTGGGCTTACGGAATAGTTCTATGGGAAATTGGCACATTAGGTAAGTTTTTAAATTCTACATTTAAGAAATATATAAATTAGTTATTTATGTATCTAGGGAGTAAAGAGATGGTTAAATCCCGAGAATATAAGTAATGTCCGGGACGACTGAAGGGAGTCGAGGGTATTTTCATTTGAGGGATTAATGCACTTTACGCCCAACTAAACTTTTCTCACGACGTCAGTTTATTTAATCTATTTGAAATTTGATTTCATATAATTTTCAAACAGAAATCAATAGACCTATGGTCTATTTCAAAGTAGAAAAAAGTAGATAGCGCTGCGAACCGAGTACGATTTACACTGATCAAATACAGTATAGCGGGAAATTTAAAATAAGTTACAACTAGGGCATGGGCGTAGCAACTGGGTTAGCAAGTGATTTTTTTTTAATATAAAAAAGGTTAATAAGATATTGAAATAAACAAGGCAGATAAAACACTTACGTAATTTATACGACATAAATTTAGTTAAATGTGAAATTTGAAAAAGTTAAAAAAATATTAATTTTAAAAATTATGTACTATATATAAAAAGAGAGATTTGGCTAAAAGAGTTTAAACAAAGCAATAAAACAAACAATATATCTTCAGAGCTAAAGTTTCTTATTTAAATAATTATTGTAAATAAAAATTAAAAATATATGTATATATGAAGGTCTAAAAATTATATCAATAACTTCTTCTTTGGGCACAATCAGTTGGGCTGTCTTTTGGCCTCACATTAGTCCTCTCTCTTGATCTGTTAAATGTCAAGTGTCAAAAAATATTTATATGTCAGATAACCTAAAAAATATATAACTACGTAAAAACAAATTACATGGAGAATTTTCTCCATAAAATCTACGCCAAGAATATAAATAAAAGTCTAAATATGTAAATAATAACAAAATATATGAGAAAAATTAAATAATATAAATAATATATATTTCCAATGTACGACACGGAACATCTGTCAACTTGGACTAAAAACAATATTTTTACAGTGTAATAGGGATGACGACCTAAACCAATCCGAAGCAAGGACAAACAGCTCCTATCTTCTTACACACATTTTTCTACTTTGAAATAGACCATAGGTTATTGTTATGTTGCTACGGAGACTTGTTTTTATAACGGTAACAAACCGAAAGTACAGGAGCAACTTTGATTTTCTTAATGAAAATTTATGTCCTGTTGGACATCTTTGGATAGAGCTTCTGTAAAGAAATAACTTTTATTTAAACACTTTTTTAATACTACCTCCGTTCCACAATAAGTAAACTATTAAACCTATTTAAAAATTCCAAAATAAGTGAGCTATTAAAAAAATTATCAAATAAATAAATAAATTAATAAAAAAATAAATAAATCATAAAACACACATTGTTTATTTAATTGTTTCTGTTGTACAAGGTGTCTCAAAAGAAATTTTATATTTATTTAGCTTACTGCGTGAACGCAACGTGTCCGAGGGGCGCGGGGGTTATGTCAACCGGTAGCCTGGCTCTTGGGAATTTAGTCGCTATGGAGCGCTTCTCGGGAGCAGACCGCGCGTTATGCGTGCGAGAGTTTTACAAAAACGTTGATTCGGCGACTGTAGCGCGTAGAAAATTCTGCAGTATTCGAGGTTTTCGCCATTTAAATGATGCGCCAAGCATTCCTCTCATTCGACATTGGGTCAAAAAGTTTGAAGAGACTGGTACAACGCTGGATAAATCAAAATCCGGGCGACCTAGGTCATCAAGAACGGTAGAAAACGTGGAGAATGTTAATCAGTCTGTTCGTGACAACCCGAACCTTTTAATTCGGAAACACGCAAGTGCTTTAAATGTGCATAGATCATCATTACATCGCATTGTGCACAAATACCTAAAGCTGCACACCTACAAAATTCAATTGGTGCAAGAATTAAAGCCCCAAGATGCCAGTCAGAGGCTTAATTCTCAGGCAAATTGAAAAGTAGGTCGTAAAATTAGGTTCCAAACTGGTTGCAAATTGGTTTTTAATGTTTTCTACAATAATTTCAAAACTCTATTACTGTGATAAATCATACTTTGAATGTTATCTTCTCAAATATTTTTAATATCAGCCCTGCGTACGAAATCCTGTAAACTATGAAAATTAACAGTTCATATATTTTTTCAGATAAACAGGTTTCGTCGCATAAATGTTTACGTAATTCCTGCTAATGATATAAAAATAAAATTTCCTTATCAACTTATTTAAGAGGATTAATTATTTTTTTAATCCCATACTAATTCATTTGTCGTTAACAAAACATCGAGAAAACATTAAAATGCCTTTCTTATAAATTCTAAGTTATTTTTTGTACGTATTTTAACATTGAATATATTGGGTCTCGTGAAAGTGTAGTTATTTTTGGAAATTTGGGTATTAAATCAAAAACTATATCTCAAAAATGGTAAGAAATAGAGACCTAAGGTTTATATCTTTAAAAATTTAGTTTTACGATGTTTTTTCTGTAATATTTGGTCCGTAATGACCTAAAACTAATTGGTAAAATTTTTATTTTATTTTGTAAATTTTAAAAATTCATATCTCTAAAATGGTAAAAGGTAGAGACTTGAGTTTGAATTTTTGGAATTCTCACACCTTGTTTTGTTTAGAAAAAATTAATGTTTGGTCCGTAATGACCTAAAACTATTGAAAATTTTAATTTTTTTGTAATTTTAAAAATACATATCTCAAAAAAAGTAAGACATAGAGATTTGAGGTTTGAATTTTTGGAATTCTCACACCTTGTTTTGTTTAGAAAAAATTAATGTTTGGTCCTTAATGACCTAAAACTATTGAAAATTTTGATTTTTTTGTAATTTTAAAAATTCATATCTCAAAAAAAGTAAGACATCGAACCTTTCAATTCGGAAACGCGCAAGTGTTTTAAATGTGCATAGATCATCATTACATCGCATTATGCACAAATACCTAAAGCTGCACACCTACAAAATTCAATTGGTGCAAGAATTCAAGCCCCAAGATGCCAGTCAGAGGCTTAATTCTCAGGCAAATTGATCTCCCGGAGAGGTGACATAAATTGGCCTCCACGCAGTCCAGATTTAACCCCTATGGACTTTTTCCTATGGGGTTATCTTAAATCTAAAGTTTACGCCAATAAACCGACTTCACTGGCGCATTTGAAAGAAAATATCCGTCACGAAATGGCAGCCATCCCTGAGTCCACCTGCCGAGACGTCATAAGTAATTTTACTGTTCGATTAAATGAGTGCCGAGAACGCGAGGGTCTACATTTAGACGATATTATTTTTAAGAAATAAATCCCCAAAAAGTGTATTTTAATAATTAATAAACATTTTTTCTATATACGGCTTACTTTTTTTTTAATCGATCCACTAAATATAAAATTTCTTTTGAGACACCTTGTATTATAATCTGGTGTATTTAAAAATCACGTTAAATTTGTAGAAATATTTTCAATATGAAATCTCACTTATTGTGCTCAGTTATTGTGGAACGGAGGAAGTATCTTTTACCGTTTACGAAATTTTGTATCCTCTATATCCACCTGAAAGTAAAGTATTGTTATCCTACGAGATAACAATTTTCAGGCCCACATACCTTTTCTTTACTTAAGTTATTTATTATTAAATCACTAACTTTTTAACATTAATGCAAAATACTTGTTCGTAAACTTGAATTTGCATTGAATTTTAAGCTTGAATTTACATTGAATTTTAAGCTTGAATATTACGTTCACAACGACGCGCTATATACATATATATAAGGTACTAATACGTTATATTTTATTAAACAGTGCGTAGGCAACACTAAACACTAAAACTGTGTAATTTAGTAACTTGATTTAGTTACTTAATTTAGCTTCTACACACGTGTACACACAGGATTAACTATTCTGAGGAAAAGTGACTACTTTGGAAACTAAGCGCAATGAAATTAATTCTCTATGTAACAGATTCTTGACAGAAACTATTCTGATCTCAAGTTGTTAAGAAAACACTTCTCATTCAGGAATATATCAGCACCTCAGAGGTAACTTGTATCAAGTCACAAATGATAAACAGCTCAGAAAAGACGATTTAAGATTGTTTACTTCCTTGGGTTGATCGACGTGATACAGTTTTAAAGCAACGTATACTGAAACTGGCTAGAGCTATAGTTCCAAATTATTTTCCAATCGACGCACTATAAAGTATTAAGTCACTTGGCACTAAAATGTCATTTCTGATAAAAATGTGACTTGATACAGTTTACCTCTAAGGTGCTGATATAATATCATATGTAACTATTGCGATGATTATTATACAGGTTGTTAGGTAAATGTCTGGCACAATTTTAAAGGCAGCATTGTTGGTTCCAATCGAGTGGAGAACTGGTCTGTACCTTGTTTTCATAGATTTCCAGAAAGCATTTGACTGTATATCTCACGATGCAATTTGGGGAGCTCTACTAAAAAGAAGAATTCCACCTAAGCTCATAAAACTCCAGCTCCTTTATCAGGATGCCACCTGCGAAATCCTGCACAAAGGTGTTCTCAGCTACCCCATTCATGTTGGCGCCGGCATTAAGCAAGGATGTACTCTGTCACCCATCCTCTTTAACATCGTCCTAGATGATGTATTGAGGAGTATCGGAACTGGAGACGGAATTCGACTTTAACTTCCCACCTTGCAGATTTGGAGTATGCAGATGACATTTGCCTTCTGTCTCACACCTTCGTCAACATGACTGCTATGCTAGATTCTCTCGTAAAGAAGGCGCAATTGGTAGGCCTCGCAATCAGCATTAAGAAGACGAAATCCATGCGATTAGGCTCCACTCAACAAGACAAGTTCCGTATTAACGATCACCTCATTGAAGACGTCGAAAATTTTACTTACCTCGGAAGCATTGTCTCATGCAAATCTGGAGACACCGAAGAGGATGTTAAAATGAGGATTAATAAAGCTAGGAATGCTTTCAGTATGCTGAAAAATGTTTGGAACTCTTCGCAGTATGCCAGGTCCACAAAAATTAGAATATTTAATTCGAATATCGTGCCATTTCTACTATACGGCTGTGTACCACCACAGTATCTGACAGAAAAATGCAGTAGAGAGAAGAAAAAAGTGATAGCGAGATTTAGATGTGGAAATGAGGAGAGGGACAATAATTTTTGGATGAAAGAGGAAGAAAGAACATGTAGAATGTGCAGGGAAGGTAAGGAGACAATAGAACATTTGTTGGAAGAATGTGAAGAAATACGACACAGAACGGAAACGAGAAAGGAAATTTTGGATGAAACAGGAAAGGGGTATGAATGGATGAAAGAAGTGAAAAACAGAAGGGAGGAAATTAAGGAAAGGATTCAACGAAGATATTAACTAGAGGAGAAGGAGAGTAGATTTTAAGCCGAAAGGCGAAAATTACAATTATTATTAAGTATAAGTTAATTGTTGTACGATAAAATGTAGTATATAATATTTAATAATAAAAATATCTATCTATCTATCTACTATACGGCTGTGAGACCTGGCAAACTTCTAGAACCATTATTAATTGTCTTCAAGTGTTCGTCCCGCAGGCACCAAAATGTCTGTTGGGCTGTGTTATTTAACCGCTGTAACCACAGAAGACCAGAACGATCACTTGTGCTTGCTTCGGCGCATGCGCCGAGCTAAGGGGCTAATGTCAACTTGTTCGACTTTAATAATTTAAAAATATCCTATTTAGATATTTTTAATGTTTATAATGTCGTTAATAAACAAAATGTACAAAATAGGCCCTAAGATTAATCCCTGAGGAAGCCCGACTTATTTTATATATATTTCACATAATTATTATAGGTTTTACTTGTTTTACTTTTATTCTATTTGACAAAGTATTTATAACTTGCTCGTTTGGAATATTTTTACAAAAAACACAAAAGGATGCCTTTTTAGGCTGAATGGAGGAAGGAGAAATTTATTTAAAAGAGGAGAGCACATCCTCCTTTTGGACGCCATCTGGTAAACCCGCACTGCTTCAGATTTTGATCTATGAATATTAGGCGGCCCTCTATTTACGCCATCATTAAAAGTAAAGCTTAAAAAAGTAGGTAAACTAATAAAAAAAAATAATAATATTTCGTAGGTCAATATTAATATTTATATTAATTTTATAAACCCAAGGGAAATAAAGAGACGTGCGTGTGTGTGATTAAATAAATTTGACCTTAATAACAAATTTCTTTTATATTGTTTTGTACTTAATTGTCTTACACTTGTGAACACATTTTTATTATTATTGAGGACTGATATAAAATTGCAGTCCACCTTCCCCCTGCTTTCCATCTCTCGACTCTTCTCTCTCTCACTCAGTGGCGGCTCGTCAAGTGAAGCAAGTGGGGCTGAGCCTAAATCTGCATTCACAGCTACAAAATTAGTATACTAGCGTCGGCGAATCAACGCAGTTACGTCACACGACGTAACAAACAATTTATCTGACAGTGAATTTAAAATAAATAAACATTTTACTATGTGGCATTCTGTCAGGAAAGTACCGGGAATTGTTAAATAAAGCACACAATTTTCATTTAATCATCAAAATTTAATTTGTCGCCTTAAAAGTAGGCCCCATTTGACGCAACACACATTTTTCAGCGTTTTTTTTAGTTTTCGAAACACCTTACATAGGCGCTTTCCGGTATAGCCTTCAGCTCATTCCACGAATTTTCTTTTATGGCATCGATCGACTCAAAACGGGTTCCACGTAGCGGCAATTTTAATTTCCGACATAAAATGAAGTCACACGGGGCCAAATCTGGTGAATATGGTGGTTGCTACATGGTATTTGTCCCGTTTTTGGCCTTAAATTCAGTCACAATTGCTGTTCTATGCGATGATGCATTATCATCATGTAAAACCACGAATTGTTCTTCCACATTTTTGGTCGTTTTTGACGAATTTTCTCACGCAAACACACGGACTTAAATAGAGTGACTCGGAGCACTCCGAGATTGCTTCCCAAACCCACCTTTTGATATCTCACAAAGAATACGGATCAAAATTGTTTATGTAGTCAGATTTTTGGAAGCATCAATCCCTAACATAACCTTTCAATTTTGTAAAATATCCACTCATGTCTATTATTTACTCCAGTGATAAAATACTTCCAATGTTGCTCCAATAGGGATTATTGTGTCAGTGGCGCAGCCAGGATTTTGTCTTGGGGAGGGCCGAATCAAATTCCTCTTTTCTGTCTTCCTCTTTTCTGTCACATTTCTTGACATGTTTAAAAAATGTCAAGAAACCCTTCGGGATATTTAAAGTTCCGTCACTGCTTATCATTTTGTATGTAAAATAGACTGCGACCCAAATCAGTTCGACACCCCTGCTGTTGGATATTGATGTTTATATCAAATAATAATTCCGTTATTTGTTGATAAAAAAATGTAATTGTTAATCCATGTATCAAAAACTTTCACTTGATTTTATCTTCGATAAATACATATTTATTTATATTTTTCGCGAGATATATTTTTGAAGTCTCAATATTTCTCTTACTTATGTTCAGTTCTCTAAATCAGCCGCTTGGCCACAATTTGTACCGAACGAACAGACTCATGTGACGGAATAAGGATTTCTTGATTATACCTACGAAAACTTAAAAATAACATGTAAATATGCATTTTCTGTTAATTTCAACACTAATCATAATAAAATATAACTTATTATTATTGTAAAATACATAAGTTATTTTGCTGTACGATAATAAATTTGTTAAATTTTCATTTCATTGGACCTTCAGAGGGGGCTTGGGCCACCCCCCCCCCCCCTGAATACGCCACTGTTGTTCAGTACAATTTATATCAGTCCTTTTTGTGTGTAAAACATCATAATTTCAAAAATATCTAAGAAGATATTTATATTCATATTTATCTACAAAATAAAACCAAATCCGATTTTAAGAGCGCGATTGTCTCCAAAACTACTCTCGTTATTATATTTTTACTATTTCTACTCTATTTCAGGTTTGAGGTGTAATTTTAAAATTACATTCTGAAGGTTATACCGAAGTCAGATTTCCACTTTATCTTATCTGAATCGAGTAATTAGTTGTTTAAAACAGTTTTATCATTTGACTGGGCGAATGTTTTAGTCGATGTGTCAGGGGGGAAAAGGATCAACGCTTCCCTTCATATAACTCGTTGGATCATATTTGAAAAGTGATGTATTTTCACTTGAACAATAATTATGTCACTTTATCAAAAGTAGGCAATCTTAAAAAAATGTTTACTTATACGAAAAAAAAAAAAATGCCAATATTGTTTACAATGAAGTAATTTAAAAATTAACTACTGTTGTGGTTAACAAATTTTATCCTCAACTCCCCGAGCAGCGCCGTGTAATCTGCTGGTCCTGGGAGGGGCCCAGGCCCGTCGTCCCTCCCCCTTGGCTGCGCCACTGCTTATGATAAATAAAAACGATAAATTCACAAAAATGGCTGTATTTCAGCTCCACTTTGCAACTTCTATACTGAATATAATCAATATACTATCACAATATACCAATATGATTCACTAGATGTTGATTTATTTTGAACTTTCTCTACCAATGTTTCTTTTATTCTTTACTTTGACAAATAAACTATTTTTATTTTTCAGGTGCATTTCCGTATCCAACGGTGGACAACAGCAGTATTTTAAACTATCTTTTACAAGGTAAACGATTGAAACGTCCTGAAAATTGTACAAATGAATTGTATTCATTGATGTTACGTTGTTGGTCGTATCATACCGAACAGCGACCGCCTTTTAAATCTATTGTTGAATATTTGACATCAATATCAACCAGCCAGAGGGTATATGTCGACTTCAGTCAACTAAACCCTTTGTATATTCTACCTCCCACGGAAGAACAAGCAGAAATACATCGAGAAGTTCCTCTTTATTCTATTGATTCAGTTAAAACTATAGAGATTATTTCCCCTGACACAGTTAAATTTACAGATAAGATGTGAATCTACTTAAAAAAACTTTAAAAAATAAAACTCTTGTTTAGTTCCTCTTAGGGCCGCTTTTACAAACCCCGGATACGTAGCGGTATAACTATCTAAGATATAAGTATATTCCGATGTTTATTCCAACGTTCGCTTTTACAATGCATTTTTTATTCTCGGATAGTTATCCATGGTTTTATTGTAAATAAAATAAAGTTGGTATTGTTTGACACATAAACTGCCATATTAAAAAAGTCATATTTTAAATTGACATTATTATTAACAACACATTTGAACATGTTTGGAGAAATATTGGGAGATGTCGAAATATTCGACACAGATAATTATTTTATTGTGCTATATCTACCGCGTTAAACCGACCTTTAAGAGAATCTAGCTCAAATATCGCCCATGTGTAAATTTTCATAAGATCACCATCTGCTAGTAGAATTCTATTAGAATCTATACCAAATACCGTCCCTTTGATGAGCCGCTCGTGTGCGGCGCAAACTGTACTATTTATCTACTGTAATCCCTTGTAACCGCGGTGCTTACGTTCCACTAACATACTGTGGACAAAATAACGCGAGTAATAAGATTAAGCGTATACATATTATGTACAATTGTGGACTGCCAAAATTGTAACAACCAGTTCTTTCAAGAGGAAAATTTCACTTATTAATAACAGGAGTATTTTTTTTTTTTTCAGTGTTTAACAACATTAACAACCTGTTCGCATTTTGAAAAATATATAAATAAATAACAACCGGTTCATTCGAACTGGCTCCAGCCCAATACTGCATATATACATATACAAAAACTGGCATTATGTGAACATAGTGTGGAAGGGATGATAGTGGCCAGATAGATTCGAAACGCTCAAAGTGCTACGAGCATATTTCAGCGGTAATCGGCTGCTACTGTTCATTGCTACGCTTTTAAAAAATAAATTAAATTATTATTTCACAACTGCGTGTAATCAAAACTGCTGAACAAATACAAGGATAACGAGGGATAGCGTACTATTATTATTTCGTATGGCAATGTTTAGGTTTTAGAGATTTTTAGGTCGCGACTAGCGTCCTCTGACATGTAGCAGCCGAGACCACCGTGCCCTGTGAAGCTTGACCCATATTTTCGAAAACTAATTCAAAGATACAGGCTCATTGTAAAAAATCTGAGCCTATAGGTGCAACAGCCAAGTTTTTTTTTTTAATATTTGTGCCCATACTAGGTCGATCTCATGATTCCACACTTTCAAAGCAAGTGAGCCAACCACTACGATGCTGCAACCACAATTATATAACTGTAATAAAAATTCAAATAAAACGTTATAATGTGACATTTATCATATGTCAATTTATTTTTTTTACCGTTGCTGGGTAAAAAATACTTATTCGCCAATCAGAGCAAGGGTATAACTTATACTGCCCTTTATCTGAAGTGTCGTTGGCCAGATAAGATATTCTGGTGTTTATTCCGATGTTTATCCTATCTGAACTTTATCCGAGCATTGTAAAAGCGATTTTTTGACTTTATACCGGGAATAGCGTTATCCGAGCTTTATCCAACGATTGTAAAAGCGGCCCTTACACCAAAGAAATGAACTATACCTCTTTGTGTCTATTTTTTTTTTTCAAATGATAACGCCTTTCTAGGACAGGGTTGTTAAGAAATCCAGATTAGCCAGCCGATCCTGTTTAAACCGCATAATGTAATACGCCGTGTAATATTTTTATATATTTTGGATCACGCGCACAAGCGAACGAATACAAAGGAATTCGCCGAATTTGGTTGGACGTGTTGAAGATAGTTTTGATGCTCGCAAGCATGGACATTTGACATATGGTTTACATAACCTAGAGTGGATTGTAAATGTTAGTTAATAAAGTTCTATTTATTTTTCGGCATATTTCGTCAGAAATTTACTCAAGATTTTATAAATAATGCTTTTATAAATAAAATTGATACGTTTTGGGTATAGACGTCTACTATTCAAATTCGAATAGATAGATTCACACTAGACAAAAAGCGGTGTCCTATTTTTTGATGTCCTTAACTATACCTTTAATACGATGAACAAAACAGGGCTTCGAACAGTTATTTTTTTCGTTTCGGTTTTCGTTACGGTTCAATTGAAAAAAAAAATATCAGTTCGGTTCCTGTTTTCGGTTCAGTTCCGAGTGATAAATTTTTAAATGCATTTATTTGTAGATATTAGAAATTTATTTTCTACTATAATTTAGAAGAACATTTTATTCCTTATTTTGTAATAATCATTCCAAGACCACCGGGGGGGGGGGGTCTGGGCGTTCACCCCTCCCCCGAAATAATAGAAGCGCATTTTTTATTACTTATCATTTAAAAAATTGCGATTTTTTCTGCTCATCGGTTTAAAAAATAATCTTAAATAAAATGTATTTTATATTTTGGTTCATTTCCATAAACATTATCTGAACCGAAATAAACCGTTATTTTTTTTTCGGTTCAGCTCCGGTTATCATTCCGACAAAAATAACGGTTTTTTTCGGTTTTCGTTTTTCGGTTCAGTTCCGGTTCGAAGCCCTGGAATAAAATGCATTCCGGAATAATATAACGTATCATTGTCAATTATCTTTGTAATATTTTGGTACAATTATTCTCAGGATTATAGACGTTTCAATTGCTTACAAGCAATATAAATTCCAAGCCATAATTATTATAGCCATTTAATATTTAAAGTCATAATCACATCAAAGAACACTATACTCTGTTCGGAATCAAGAAGTAGTAATCATGCAATGTTCACGTGATAATTTTATCGAACTCTCGTCGTTCGTACATTCTGTACACGAAACTCATTCGTGTACACTGGTTATTAAATTTACGCTTTTAAAAATTAAATGCAACAATTGCCAAAATATAACTAGAATTTTGAAAAAATAATTTAAACAATATAAAAATGCAAAAAAAAAATAAAAAATAATATTGTCTCCTCTCGTAGGATTCGAACTCAATTTCTCGGGCAGAATGCAAGTATCTTAGCCACTGCACCAAGAAAAACGTTACTCTTTAGCGTCTATATAACTATATAACTATAACATTATTAGCAAAAAAACACAAAAAATGCTTTTTGTTCCAAAAACATCTGATAAAAAATTCCTGTTGTACTATTCCGGTTTACACCAATGTACATTACTTAGAATTTTTTCAGATTTTTAGTTTAAACCATCTGGGCTACAGGATGTGGGACATTTTTTTTGCACCATTTTGGCAAAAATCGCTTCAAAATAATTTATTTTGCAAAAATAAAAATTTGATCGTTAATCCACGTGCCAAGGGCTTTCATTTGATACCCTACTCAGAATTTTAAAAAAATATTTTTTTTTTTTTCGATGAGCACATATTTGTTTATATTTTTAGGGTGATATGTTTTTTAGATGTTTTAGTATTTTTCCTATGTGCGGGTCAAAGAGTTGTATAAGCATGCCAAATTTCAACTCTCTAGGTTTAGCCGTTTGGCTACAATTTTTACCGAACAGACAGACAGACAGACAGACAGACAGACAGACAGACAGACGACAAAATGATGGTATAAGGGTTTTTTGGTCATACCTACAAAACCCTAAAAAGAGGCAATTATATTCACAATTTTTTGTTGATTTGAATTGTTGAGGTGTTAGACAAAATATATGAACCAATTCAGGTAGCTTATTAAAACTTCTAGTGAGTCTACTTAATATTGAATTTTGTCCATACACAGTGTGACTAGTATCTAGATGGAAAAGTTGATGTAATCTGGTACTGTATCCCGGTATTATAAATTTAAGACAGACGTTTTTGGGTCTGCCAGTGTATATGTTTCTTTTTTAGGGTTTTGTAGGTATGACCAAAAAGCCCTTATACCGTCATTTTGTCGTCTGTCTGTCTGTCTGTCTGTCTGTCTGTCTGTCTGTCTGTCTGTCTGTCTGTCTGTCTGTCTGTCTGTCTGTCTGTCTGTCTGTCTGTCTGTCTGTCTGTCTGTCTGTCTGTCTGTCTGTCTGTCTGTCTGTCTGTCTGTCTGTCTGTCTGTTCGGTAAAAATTGTAGCCAAACGGCTAAACCTAGAGAGTTGAAATTTGGCATGCATATACAACTCTTTGACCCGCACATAGGAAAAATACTAAAACATCTAAAAAACATATCCTCCTAAAAATATAAACAAATATGTGCTCATCGAAAAAAAATAATATTTTTTTAAAATTCTGAGTAGGGTATCAAATGGAAGCCCTTGGTACGTGGATTAACGATAAAATTTTAATTTTTGCAAAATAAATTATTTTGAAGCGATTTTTGCCAAAGTTGTGCAAAAAAAATTTTGTCCCACACTCTGTAGCCCAGATGGTTTAAACTAAAAATCTGAAAAAATTCTAAGTAATGTACATTGGTGTGAACCGGAATAGTACAACAGGAATTTTTGATCAGATTATGTTTTTGGAACAAAACGCATTTTTTGTGTTTTTTTGCTAATAATGTTATAGTTATATAGTTATATAGACGCTAAACAGTAACGTGTTTCTTGGTGCAGTGGCTAAGATACTTGCATTCTGCCCGAGAATTTGAGTTCTAATCCTACGAGAGGAGACAATATTTTTTTTATTTTTTTTTGCATTTTTATATTGTTTAAATTATTTTTTCAAAGTTCTAGTTATATTTTGGCAATTGTTGCATTTAATTTTTAAAAGCGTAAATTTAATAACCAGTGTACACGCATGAGTTTCGTGTACAGAATGTACACGAAATCAAAGGGGAGGAGCTATGACTAAAAACAACCAATGGAAGCCATAGGCGCAATTTTCAAAATCTTAATGAACCTTGATATATAAAAAAAATACTGCACCCTGAAATGTGTGAAAATTCACACTTCACATCAATTTTTTATTTCATATGCGATTAATCGATTAATCGATTATTTTCTACCAATTTAATCGAAAATCGATCAAATGATTAATTAATCGATTAATTTTTTGTTGCCATCTCTAGTAACGACTTAATTACTATTCCTGCATTCTGAATAGGGTATAGCTAGGTTCTATCTGAAGGATTATACTGTCGGATTATACAGGTGTTTTTGGGAACTGTTTAAATATTGCTAACTTCTTTATTAAAAGAGATAAGAAGGAGGTTAAAATAAGAAAGATCAAGTATTTTACTGTGATGAATATTGGCGACCTAGATATGGCGTTTGAGTATCCTCGGGAGGAATTGTCTGCAAAAATTGCAGCTGGGAAGGGTCGAAGTTGTATCCCTCTTCGTCTTCTGACGGATAGCGGTCCTCAGAGATATGGGGTTAGATTGTTGGAATTGATACGCGTGTTGATTGTTTAAAAATATTGTTTACAATCACTCACCATACAGTTCGTATTTTTGGAAAATTACACTCACTCAGAACTCTCATAAAATATATTCCAAGCAAACACTTTACAGCAGGGGGTGCTCAAACAGTCGATCGCGTACATATTTATAAAAAGTATTTTAAATATTTTTTTACAGTTATTGTAATTTAATAGTTATTAATTTAGTAACGAACATTAAATGTTAAACTATCTGATAGAATAATAGATGATAATTTAAGATTTAACATTTAATAGATATTATTTGGAATGAGGTAGATCTCATTCCAGTCTTGAAAATTATGTCAGATATACATCTCAAAGCCAGAGCAACAGATAACAAGTTTTGGGCTTGTTTATCTGAAGAAAAATATCCATGTTTGAAACAAATAGCCCTTCAGTTAACAGCATTATTTGGGTCAACTTATTTGGTGGGTCGGCGTTTTCCGAAATGAAAATAATTAAATCTAAATATCGTAATCGGCTTAGTGACGAACATCTTAATTTATGCTTGCGTTTGGCACTTTGTAATAGGGGATACGCATAAAATTTGAATTTCCTTAAAACTACATTATTTTGATATGTTAATGTTAGTTATGTCACCTAACAAAACAAAAATTACATTTTAATTAATATTATAGCCAAATTTTTGAATTAAAATATTGTAAATTTGAAATAAGCCGACCACGGAGCGAAGGTTGCCGAGTAAAACGACTGAGTATGACGTCAAACGACAGGGGTTTCACATCACAGATACAGCTACAACATAATCTTTACACGTGTGTGTATTGTATTGTTAGAGAGTTTTGTATTTGTTTGTAAGCAATTTTTCACGCATTTATTATTAAAATGGCAGATAAAGATTTTGTTAGGGCTCAGAGTGATAATTTATCCAACATTGATGCATTTATGCTCATGGAATATATGAAAAATAATGAATGCTACAGTGCTGAGGAAATACGTGGTGTCAAAGTAATATTTATTTTATATTCTATAACTTTATGTAAACAAACGCTGCAACTCTGTAAAATGTAAATATTTATGTAATTTAGATGTCAGAATTTTACTACATTGTTTACATGAAGTTACAAAACGTTAGAGGCATAATTGAAATACTGCAATATAAGTTATCTATTTTAATATAAAATTTAATTCGGTAAACATGTATAAATTGTTTTTATAGAATTAAACTTTATTTTAACTAAAATCACTATAACTTTACATAACCTATGAAAGTTATACAAACAAATAAGTTCACACAGACTATGTACGCCGGTAAGCTAGTAGTGTCATGTGTCAGTTAGAAGGGGTATGACGTCACACGTCGTTTTCGCGCGCTACATACATTTATGATTTTTTTAAGCCTTCAAATTACAAAAAAAAAAAAAATAAAAACTGTTTTTTATGTTTATATGCAACAAGAGTAATATAATAAAAAATAAAAAAAAATCATGCCTATCCCCTATTATATGCCGTTTTATGAAAAGTATGCAGATGACATGCAATGCCATTCATCAACATCAAAATAACATTAGTTGTTGCATCTTTGCAATTAATAAATATAACCATTTATGAACTTTGTATTTTATCTTTACCTAGTCGATCGCTTGCCTCCTAATGCTTTTATGGTCGATCGCCGATGGTTTAAGTCTGAGCGACCCTGCTTTACAGTCTCATCTTTCGCTCTTAACCATCCGACCCCGACTCCCCGAAATCTCGCATTCCCGCAGTCAGAATGGGTTCTCATCCTTTAATTATACCTAATTTCAAAGTGGAATATTCGACCTCTTGTAATTTAACCTTCATCATATATTTTATAATAAATAACTCAACGGTGCTTAAACAGTTCCAAAAAATACCTTTTGTATCTTAATTAAGTGTACTAAATGTTTTGAGTGCTCCCATAATTTTAACTTACTCTAAAATTCTACAGCATTCTATGTATTTCTAGAAAAACACTTTAAGAATTCTATTCTCAATTTTGTAAATTAAAAATATACAGGGTGTCTTAAAAGGAATTTGCCAAACTTCGGAGATGTATTCCTTTATTAATTTTACCCGCCGACTGCTACCAAACCAAGATTAAGCGTCCCAGATAGCTCACAGTGGTGGGGATTTGTAGGCTGGGAACCAAGATACACGCCAGTGTTGCCAGATCTTGCGTTAAAGCGTTCCTCGCGACTCCAGCGCATTGGAGATCTTATTTTACGAACAACCATCGTAAGTAAAAAAGTTTTTTCAATATAGATCCGATTCGATGAAGGAATATGGCTTATGATTTATCGATATAAAAATGTAAGACATTAAATATTTCGGCCCAGTTGCGTAAAACGTTGTTAACTATGTCATCAAGACGCCAGTTGACGACATTGTCAAATATTTGACAGTGTCATGATGAAAAACAATTGATTGTGTATTTAGCAATGTTTCTCCTTAGACACCCTGTAAATATGTAAAGTCCAGGAAATAAGCAGTTTTCCAACGAAATTTTTGTGAAATTTTGAAAGATATTGGTGCGATTGATTTGACGGGGGTCAAATAGGTTTTCGGGGTCAAATTTTGTGGCTATTTTTTTGCCAGAACTTCGAAAGAAACCTCGAAAAATGAGCAAAAAAATGGAAATATCTCCGTTCTATTGCGAAATTAAAAAAATATATATCTATATTGAATTGAAGAAAAATAAATTTCCTATAATTTAACTTTTTATGTGACATGACGGTATAAGTTTTTTTGTGACATGAAGGGTTTTACCCAGTGATGGCATCCTAAATTTTCAGGAAGCGGTTCTATAAAGTCATGTGATATCTAGGAACCTATTCTGTATTTTGTAAGAGTGAAAACAAATCACCTACTTCCATTTATTAAATATAAGGAAAAAATGTTAAGAGCGTATTATTCATAACCTATAAAATAAATATTACATTTGCAACACTGCAGGGCACGGCGCACGATTCAAAACTGAAGTCAGAGTAATTTATTTATTTTTAATAATTCTAACAACCGGTTCCCTAAGGTTTCAATCATTTTAAGAAACGGTTCGCACGAACCGGTCCGAACCGGTAGGATGACTGGTTCTACCGCTAGATGAATCTGAAAATTCACTTTTCAGATTTGTTTTCAGCGTATCGAACTACATCAGAAGTACCCAAAAATTTCCATGTGACAAATAGTATGTTTATCAGTGTAAACACATATTTTGGGAAATTAACAGAGCTGGTTGTAATAATATTTTTGCGTTAGTTGAAGCAAAAAGTAGATTTTTCATGAATTCGAAAAATTGATCAACTTTGTGACTCTCTAGCGACGAAACTGTTCATCTCACAAAAAAACTTATAAAAGCTAAATTATAAAAAATTTATTCTTCTTTAATTCAGTATAGATATAGGGTAACTGCAGCGAATTTCGACTATGCAGGTAATTTCGACTATCCCATTATTTCTCTAAATAATTGCTGCCATATAGCGGTAGTATAACGTAACACTATGTTTATATGAAAAACTAACATCACTTTATTTTAAGCCACGTGTGAATGTCGTTAGACGAACAGTGTAGATATTTATATTTTTTAAGTGTTAAAATATTTTTTTATTGGTTTTAATCAGCAGTTGTTTATCAAAGGAAAGTTAAACAAAATATTTTGCATTGAATAAACTGATAAGAACTGATCCAAATACATATATATTAGCTGGGAAAATTTGATTTTCATAATATTTTGTTACAATATCACAGGCTAAATAAAACAGATTTGATTGCAGGTAATATCGACTAGAGGAATGAAGCTAGTACGGACTAGTCGATATTACATGCATGCATGTTTCACTTACCTAATTTGACGACAATTAAAATCATGTCTTACTAAAAGTCTCTATTATTATATTCTTTTACCTAAATAAAATGTAAAAGAGACAAGAAACGTTGATTATCTTAAAATTTTAGGGTAGTCGATATTAACATCACTTTTTTGAAATCAACGTTTTTTTCATATTTTTTTTTATGTCGAACTTAAGTTGTAATAACAGCTTGTTTCATCGTGAAAATATTTAGCACCTAAAGATAAGTGAATGAGGTATCGATTGGGACCACTTTCCTACCAAAATATTGAATAGTACGTAAATTAAAAAATAAATAAATTTGGTAGTCGAAATTCGCTGCAGTTACCCTAATAATACAATATTTCAAGTGATAATACAATACAGTTTTTTTTTTTTTTTTATATATACTATTATGCATGTTAGTTTATATGTTTTGTATGATGTCTGAGTCTTGTAGAAATTTCAGTGTGTTGTTCAGCATTGTTGTGTTGTTTGAGAGTGCTTCTTTCAGAGATCCTGCAACGTTCACTTTCATACCAAAATATTGAATAGTACGTAAATTAAAAAATAAATAAATTTGGTAGTCGAAATTCGCTGCAGTTACCCTATTTTTTTCTGATTTTGCAATGGAACGGAGATATTTACAAAAAAAACATCAGCACCTCAAGACCTAGTCATACCAAAAAAATGTTTTTTCCAAAATAACTGTTCTAAACATCAATTTCCTGGACAAGTATGTCAACACGCGTACACAGAAGAGGGGGATGCGCTTGATGCCCCCCAAAAACTCGAAAAACATGTGGTTTTTATATCTTTTTGTCAAAATATAAGTCCCAAAAACATATGGTTGTTATGGGTTTTTGGGTCAAAATACAAGTTAGGACCTTTGTTGGCATCACTTGTATTTCCAAAGTTTTTTTTGAACCCCCCTAAAAATTCTTGGGTGTGCGCCTCTATGTCACATTGAAAAATGAACAGTATTTGAATTATAATTGTAATAAAAATAAAATATATTTTAATGATTCGTGTTACATTAATATAAAGCTGTTGAAATTGTTAATTAAATATTTATTGTATGTACAAATCATAAAACTTTTAAATGATACAGGGTTAATTATATTATATGTTAAAAGTTTAAAAAACTCTAAATGTTGATTACTATGTAAATGTATTAAGATAATTATAAATCAGTGTTTATATCTTTTGTATATTAAATATCTATTCGTATAAAAGTCTTTCTTTATTATTACCAATCCTTTTAGCAAACAGGCTCCCGAAAAAAGTCAAAGGACTCAAAGAGACGCGGTAAGTCAAACAAATGACCTGGGGCTGCATGGCCCGGGATTGAATTTGTTTACAAATCAATATCCATTTTTATTATTTGTGATTTTTTGGTATATTTTCATTAATTTATGAATCAGTAATTATAACTACCTGACGTATATGTCAGTCATTCAATCAACGCAGTTGGTGACAAACTTGGCGAAAAAATAACTAAATCGATTTTTTTTTTTTTTTTTGCATGTGAATTATACTTATAAAACATACTGTGGCGCCCGCTCCTGGCCCAGGTAGGGTAGGAGTACACGACGACACATAAGGGTTGACTTTGAAATGTCAAAAATATAATTGTTATGAGAATTTAATTTTATAAAATAATGTCAGATTCTTGATGCAAATGCATTGCCATTAAATTGTTAAAAGAGAGAAAAAGTTTTGGGATCGCTAATATGTTAGGGAAATTTACATTGTAAAATTAGTAATAACAGGTGGTGTAGCGTTGCCAGGAATAATAAATAATAATAATAAATTATTATCAAAAAAATTGTTGAATAAAAAAACTTAATCAAAAAAAATAATTGAAAAAAAATAATTTGTGCAAAAAAAATTTAAATAATTATAATTGTTGCGGACTGCAACAATTAATAGCGGTAAGCGCAGCGGTGAAGACGGTCGATTACACTGTAAAATAATCCCAGAACAAATTCATACATAATCTTGATTCTAAATTTAAAGAAAAAATTATATTAAAATTTACAAAAAAAGGATGAATTTAAATGATTTCTCAACGCAAAATGTTGAGAAATGGGTACAGATCTACTAGTAAATTTATAACAAATATATTAGGCTAAATTAAACAAAAGAAAAATTATTTAAACAGAACGAACGACAAGTAGAAACGGTGAAACACGCGTTCTTTCTGAATTGCAGCGACTATGACGTCACTCAATAAAATGACAAATTTTGAAATAAATTTAAAATAGACAGTTCATATAAATAAAATTTAGGAAATTAGTAACAAACCTTCCTCTCTGGTCTTACAAAAATGCAGTAATTAATTAATTACTGTCACAATGTCCTATTTTAAGCACAAAAGAAAGCTGGAGGGAAAAAAATAGTGTTTAACAAAATATAAATTTAATAATTAATATACCCTGATATATTAATTAACAATTTACACAAATCAGGGGATCCTGATTAAATTGAAACTGATTTTAAACTATTACACCAATATAAAAATCAAAAACACGTCTGCTCATCTTGGTAGAAAATTATTAATGAAATAAAAATGCATGGTTTTGGCTAGCAAAAATCTTACCAGCGGCTCTAAACATGTTTTATTTTAATGATGTTTTTTTGAATCACAACCGATTTTGGTCGACCTTAACGAGATTGACTGACAGAAGCACGACCACGACGAAATTCTGCAAACCAATTGTAAACAGTCTTTTCTGATAGTGCTTCATTACCAAATGTTAAACGAAGCGAATCTATGCATTGTTGTTGAGTTAGGCCTTTACTAAAATCATAATAAATCATCCAAAAACCTTCACGAGAAATATCCATTTTTTTATAAACTTGTTTTTTTAAACGGTCACTGTCAACAAACTACTCGGTCAATTTATAAGCTGCAAGCACAACACAGAATGTGTTGAATGCCAATTTTCGTCTCTTCTCCTTCAGAAAGAAGTTTTCAATGTTTTAATGACGTCAGAAGAATGAAAGTTTAGTGAAAAGTAATGGGTGTTTTTTTTAGAGGTATAGAACTTTAAATTGCAATAAAACAACGATGGATTATTCGATTGACATGAATTTTTTTTTATTCGAAAGATAATCTTGTGGCATTACATTTTAAATATGATTTCTGGCATATGACCGCCACTGCTGGCTCGGATGTAGTCCAATCTGGACGTCCAATTTTCGATGACTTTTTCCAACATTTGTGGCCGTATATCGGCAATAACACGGCGAATGTTGTCTTCCAAATGGTCAAGCGTTTGTGGCTTATCCGCATAGACCAATGACTTTACATAGCCCCACAGAAAGTAGTCCAGCGGTGTTAAATCACAAGATCTTGGAGGCCAATTCACAGGTCCAAAACGTGAAATTAGGCGGTCACCAAACGTGTCTTTCAATAAATCGATTGTGGCACGAGCTGTGTGACATGTTGCGCCGTCTTGTTGGTATGATTTAATGTAATGCCACAAGATTATCTTTCGAATAAAAAAAAATTCATGTCAATCGAATAATCCATCGTTGTTTTATTGCAATTTAAAGTTCTATACCTCTAAAAAAAACACCCGTTACAATGTAAAGCAGCCTTAATACTGTCTCATAATATTATTACACATTTTTTTTATTGTATTTCAGATAAAATCATGTTTAAACATGAAAGTATAATTTCGTTGACGTAAGTAATATTCGTGAGAAATTACCCTTACTCTGTTCTTAATATCATACATAAATTAGCATAACTGATAAATTATTCTAATGATGTCATTAACATAATATTCTGTTCTTGAAAAATAGGAAGCAAAAGCAACTCACTAAAAAATTTACTTCAAAATTAAAGCAGATAATTTAGATCAGATTTAAAGCAAATTTAAAGGGGATAAAGCGGTAATTTTATGTCATTTATTCAAAATTTTGACGAGGCATACAACTCGGGTTGTTTATCTTGTAAGGTCGACCTTAAAACCTTGACTGCCATGTAGGACAAAATGCCTAAAATGAAATATATTTTTGTTTTTCTTTACTTTTTAATTAAGATAAGTAGAGTTATAAAAAATACATTAACAATTCATACAAAAACTTAATTAGGTATCTTTTAACAAAATTAAAGTAGTGCAATGTTTTTTTTTTTTAATACGATTTATTGGTCTTAGCTACTCTGGCAATTAACCATTATATTAATTATTAGGTTATTACCCGTCAACAATGACGGATTTATAATATAAAAATTTCAATTGTTTGTATGTGTATTTGGTTTTATTTTTTAACGTATATCTTAATTTCATCGCCGGTCAGTGAATCACTGGGCAGGATATCACCCGTTAGCCAATCATGGGAGAGGGTGTCACCTGTCAGCCAATCAAGAGACAGGGTGTTCCCAGTTAGCCAATCATGAGAACCTTAGAAAAAAATTGATGTCATAATGTTGGAGATGTGGAGTGGATGCGACAGAGGTGGAAAGGAGAAGAAAAGACGGGATAAGCGTGATTGAGGAGTTGTGGAGAAGGGATAAGGAAGTGGGGGAGAAAGAAAGGACAGTCAGAATAGACAAATCAAGGAGCGCAGGGAGATATAAGGAGGTCAGAACTATAGGGGTACCAAGCTACTTGAAGAGGAGAAAGAGGAAGGTCAGGAGGGAGGGTAAGGAGGATTGCGAAGCTAAGGTCCGGGAATGAAGAGAGAGGAAATAGATATTGGAGGAAACAGGAGGATAAGATGTGCAGGATGTGTGAGGAGGAAGAAGATATAGAGCACCTCGCGAAGAGGTGTAGAGAGATAAGAGTATGGTCGGGGAGCACATTAGACCTGTTGCACGAAGATGGAAGGGGGAGAGGTGGGCGAGGGAATTAGAGCCAAGAAGGATTGAGATTGGGGAAGGATAACAGAAAGAGGTAAAGGAAGGAAGGAAGAGGCCCGGTGGGAAGCAGAAGGGGAGAAATGGAAGGAATGAAGGGGGCTGAGGTTACCTGAAAATGGGGAGGAAGGAAGGGAGACAGGAAGAGGGGTGAAGAAATGGTTGGAAGGGAAGAGAATGGAATAAAATACATTAAAAATGGGCGACAGAACTGGAAGCAAGAAGGAAGGAGATCGGAGAGGGAAACCAGAATGAAAATAGGAAGAAAGTGAAGGACACTGGAGCAAGTAGAAAGAAATAAGATAAAAAATATTGTATATTGTATTGTTTTGTACGTTATTTATTTTTGATTGTTTTATTTCTATTTGTAATGGTTAATACCCTGAACGCCGCAAGGCCTAGGGAATAAAGAATATATATATATGTTCTGCAACTTTTGTTACTTATAAAAGAAAATATGTTGAATAATAAAAGCGACCTTCGCAACTATAATACCAGAGCCAAATCTGGTTTGCTTTCACCGAAAATTAGATTAACTGTTTCAAAGTAACTTCCTTCTTTTCTATGCGTGTCACGATTTAACAGATTGCCTCTACATATCAGAGAACTAAATCTTCAAATATTTATAAAATCGATTTACAAATGTTTAATGGAGACAATGCATTTTATATTAAATATAAATGATTAATAAAATGTACTCGTAATTTACAAATGATATCAATAGTTGCAATTTTGGGTAATTTTGTGGAACTTATTTTGTATTCGACGACTAAATTCTGCAAACCAATTGTAAGCCGTCTTTTCAGATGGCGCTTCATTGCCAAAAGTTGAACGAAGCGAATCTATGCATTGTTGTTGAGTTAGGCCTTTACTAAAATAGTAAATAATCATCCAACGAAAACCTTCACGAGTAAAATCAATTTTTTCACAAACTTTTTTTTTAACGCTCACTGTCTACATCAGGGGTCGGGGAACAGGGGTAAATTACCCCTGTACAGGGGTAAATTACAAGGGTCAAAATCACGATAATATCTACCAATGAAAAATTGTCAGCGTTTGGTTCGAAGATTTCCTACTGGAAACAAATAGCTAATCAAAACAAGATAGCTGCTTTTCCAAAATTAGCTTTGTTTTTAGAAGATTCGAATGATACTCGTTTTGAGGACATCAAGGTCACAATCAACAAACATCTTGGCAACCTAAAAGGCCGTTCGCTCAATATTTCCCAGAACTTGATTTAAGTACAGTGAGATGGGTTATAGATCCTTTTAAATGCCAAATGTCTGACGTACCAGAAGAGCCACAAGGGTTGCCTGAGTCACTTTTGGAACTGAGATCAAATAATGAAGCACGTATAGAATTTTAAAACAAAACCGATCTGTTACATTTTTGGATGTCAAGGGCTGTAAAGTCTTTTAAAATTGTTCATGAGGAGGCAGTTAAAAAGCTTTTGCCATTTGCAACAACTTATCTCTGTGAACAAGGATTTTCCATTCTAACGAACATTAAAACGAAACAAAAAATCGACTGGACCCCAAAGACTGTATCCAAATCGCACTAACATCAAAAAGTCCCGATTTTGATGTTATTATATCAAAAATTAAACAACATAATTTACCCAAATAAAGTATTTTTTGTTATAAAAAATATATAATTTTAAACAGTAGTTTTCTATGAAGATGATGAGTGGAACACCCTAATTAATTTAGTCAGTCAAGATCTAGCGAAATTAACTCATTGGTTCGAATCAAATTTACTAACGGTCAAAAAAACAAAGTTTTTACCTTTCGGATGTTACAAAGACAGCATTCCATATATAGGGAAAATCAAAATTCACTCCCCTACTTGTGATAAGACAGATAGCAATTGTTTGGAAATTGAAGAGTGCAATTCGACAAATTACCTAGGAATATACTTCGACAGACATTTAAAGTGGAATGTACATACTAATAAGTTGAAAAAAAAACTAAGATATATAATGTTTACTTTTAGCAAATTAAGACAGATCCTAAAAAAGAGCCAGTTAATAATGTTGTACCATACACTTTTTCTTTCAATACTAACATACGGAATTGTAGCCTGGGGAGGTGCATACAACAATATAATAACACCAATTGAAGTAATACATAAGAAGACCCTAAAAATACTTCTTTTCAAAAAACGTACCTATCCATCTGATACGCTCTACAAAGAATTAGCTCTGTTGGACGTCAGAAGGATTTATTGCAAATCTATTGTTGTGTTCCTGACCAGGTATAATAAGTTTTCAGCAATAGAGCATAGTTATTCTTCTAGAATGAGAATTAAAAATAAAGTGCAAGTACCTAGAAGAAGCACCTCGATAGGACAACATTGTTTTGATTATATAGGTGCTAAAGTATTCAACAATCTACCAGAAGTCATTCGAGCAACAACCTACATGAAAAACTTCAAACTGTCAATACATAAATGGTTGTGTGAAGAAGGCTGTGATTATGTAAAAAAAAAAAATATTCTAATGTTAATTAAAGTCTGATTAATCTTTAAAAACAGAAAAGTACTGCATAGTTCAATTATATATTAAATACATTTTTATTAAGTTTATAAACCCACGCACAAGTATCTTCAATACTTCTGTGGGTATATTATATTTTATTTTATTTTATAGTTAAATTGTTAAATTATTTATAAAAATTGTAATTAAATTGATTCATCATAAAATATCCATATTCAATTATTGTATTGTATTATATTGTAAAATAAAGATTATTATTATTATTATTATTATAGCATTATTTTATATATTTTATGTAAATTAATATGTAAATTCTAAAGAATTCAATAAATCCTTCAATGTAAATAATCTATGATTTTTTTTACAAACCAATGGGGTAACGTCGGTGTAAAGAAATATATTTCTGGGTAATGGGTGAAAATGTTCCCCGATCCCTGGCCACTGATTTCACAATAATAAATGTAAAATTCTACGAATATTGTAATATTTCAATATTGCCATCTAGTGGTCGTTTGTAAAAACATAAAAGGTAACCCTGGTACAACACTGGTGTTGAATAATGTTTCTGTGTTGGTACCTACTGCTTCTGAGAATGATTATGTTATGTCGTGTTTTTTTGTTTGTAGTGTGCTTATTTGGTGCATTGTATTATGATGCGCTCGATTATGAGTTGTGCTAACAAGTACTTTCAACTAATGCAATTAACATTATTAGGTTTGTTTTTCTGGTGGTTCATTATATTTTGCTTTTTTATCTTCTCTTTTCATAAAACTGTCTGAAACCAACGTTAATCATTTTCATAAAGACGATTTGCGTCAGAGCTCTGTATAATGGAACAAAAATATAAGAATGAGAGAATTATTTATTCAATATTAAAATGGCGAATGCGTAGAAAGTGGGGATGTCCAGATAAACGAGATGTTACTGTCTGAGAAACGTTTCTTATAATAGTTGAAAGCAGACAAATAACATATACAGAAGCTCCGCAGACTACATTTTAACGGCGGAGTCCACTGGCTCAGCACCCTATTCACCAAAATAAGTAAGTTTATATATATTAAGTTGGTTATATACAGTTCAATTTATTGATCAATAAATTGATCATTTTTTTTTGTCAATTAATTGAACAATTTATTGATAACTTTGAAAATAAAAGGATTATTTTACACACATAAATTTATTTATCAATTTTTTGGTTAACATTTACATGAACAACTGTAAAACATACGAGCTGTGAACAAAAGCAAAAGAAATAACCTAGATCAGGCATGTGCAACATCCAAAAGACCAAGGGCTGGATAGCGATCTGAAATAAATTCGCGGGCCAAATCTTTTTAAGAATCTTTTTTTTAGAATCATCAGTTTTTACCGACCGCCAACATATACCATATAAGGGAGGTATTGTGATCATACCGATTTTGACATTTCGAGATTTCGATGGATCTCCACGAATTGAAGTCCCTACATAACGTTTTGACTATTTTTAGCATGATGTCTGTCGGTCTGTCTGTCTTTCCGTCCGTCTGTCTGTCTGTCTGTCTGTCTGTCTGTCTGTCTGTCTGTCTGTCTGTCTGTCCGTCCGTCTGTCTGTCTGTCCGTCTGTCCGTCTGTGTACACGTACAGAGCAAATTCGGCTGAAAGGATTTTTATGAAACTTCATATTTAAGCTTCTGCCATCAATGGCACGAGTTGATCAACTTTTGGTAAAAATCGGTTGACTAAAAATGGGAGTTTACTCGTGTCGATTTTAAGATTTTTGTGAATATTTCATAACAGAAAAATATTTCGAAAAAAATTATTGAATAAAAGTTGCTATAAAAGCAATCAATAACTAATAACTTTTATTTGAGACTTTTTTGATAAAACGAAAAAGTCTCAATTTTTACGGACCGTAAACATATATAAGGGAGGTATTGTGATCATACCGATTTTGACATTACGAGATTTCGATGGATCTCCACGAATTGAGGTCCCTATATAACGTTTTGACTATTTTTAGCTTGATGTCTGTCGGTCTGTCTGTCCGTCTGTCTGTCTGTCTGTCCGTCTGTCTGTCTGTCTGTCTGTCTGTCTGTCTGTCTGTCTGTCTGTCTGTCTGTCTGTCTGTCTGTCTGTCTGTCCGTCTGTCCGTCTGTCCGTCTGTGTACACGTGCAGAGCAAATTAGGCTGAAAGGATTTTTATGAAACTGCATATTTAAGCTTTTGACATCAATGACACGAGTTGATCAACTTTTGGTAAAAATCGGTTAACTAGAAATGGGAGTTTACTCGTGTCGATTTTAAGATTTTTGCGAATATTTAGCAACAGAAAAATATTTCGAAAAAAATTATTGAACATAAGTTGCTATAAATGCAATAACTAATAACTTTTATTTGAGACGTATTTTGATAAAACGAAAAATTTTTTGTAAATTTTTTTAAAATTTTTCTCAAGTCTCAATTTTTTCATACTTTTATGTAACGTTTCCATGGTCATGATAAATAATATCTCTGTTAGAAAATATTAGGCCAAGTTATTTCTACTCTGCTGCTAGAATGTATTTTATACAAGTACTTTACGATGGCGGTCGGTCCTGTGGTGGCCACAGCTGATTTTTTCATACTTATATGTAACGTTTCCATGGTCATGATAAATAATATCTCTGTTAGAAAATATTAGGCCAAGTTATTTCTACTCTGCTGCTAGAATGTATTTTATACAAGTACTTTACGATGGCGGTCGGTCCTGTGGTGGCCACAGCTGATTTTTTCATACTTATATGTAACGTTTCCATGGTCATGATAAATAATATCTCTGTTAGAAAATATTAGGCCAAGTTATTTCTACTCTGCTGCTAGAATGTATTTTATATAAGTACTTTACGATGGCGGTCGGTCCTGTTTGGTGATTTTTTAAAATTACATTACTGAATTTGTCTTTATTATAAAAAAATAAAACGTACTAAATTTTCTAAACTATACAAAAAAAAATCAGCTGTGGCCACCACAGGAGCGACCGCCATCACAAAATACTTGTATAAAATACATTCTAGCAGCAGAGTAGAAATAACTTGGCCTAATATTTTCTAACAGATATATTATTTATCATGACCATGAAAACGTTACATACATATATGTAAGTATGAAAAAGTAGATATTAAGAAAAAAAATTTCAAAAATTTTTCGTTTATCAAAAATTTCAAAAACTCGTGCCAGTGTTGATCAAATTTGCTCTGCTTCTATATATAAAAAATAGCTAATGACAACTTACATAAATGAAAATTCCGATTAGTTCCGCCTAATCGTTTGGAATAGACTGTATTATAATATTTATTTATCGACCAAGATACAAAATGAAATATTGTTTTATTTCGGTCCATCTCATATATTACTATATAGGTATTTTCTTGGGTTATATATTACTATATAGGTATTTTCTCATATATTACATTACGTATCCCAACTGTTGTAAAGTTTTCTAATTCTACATCAAATTTAGTTAGGGTGACCATTCGTCCCGCATTTTAACATTTTGTCCCGCATTAAGATGCGTCCCGCAAAAGTCCCGCATTTTAACATTTTGTCCCGCATTGTCCCGCATTTTAACATTTTGGATTTGGGAGGTGAGGACCTTTTGTTTTTGCTCTTCACTTAGATTTGGGAGGTGAAGACCTTTTTTTTGCTTTTCACTTGGATTTTGGGAGATGAGGACCTTTTTTTCTCTCCAATTGGATTTGGGAGATGAGGACCTTTTTTTTTGCTCCGTCCCGCATTGCTTTCTCAAGAAAATGGTCACGCTAGATTTCGTACGTGTTCGTTTCTTTTTCGGGCTACTGACAGTTTCACCTCTCGATTGTTATGCAGCGATTTTATTCAATTTAGAAATGCTGACTTCTAATGCAACAGCAACTCAGTTAATTAACAATTATTTGTAGAAAAATATTCAAGTGAAAAGACCATAGATATAAACAAAATTTAATATTTACTTACATCTCTCACACATTTCACATCCATTAAAGGTCCACCATTATCTCGCTCTCTCAAAATAATTAATAAGAGACAACACCATATTTTGAGCACGGCTACTAAGAGCTTTTGGCATTTTTATTACAATAATATTTGATTTAATGAAAAATAAAGTTCACTTAAATGCCAAACCTGACTTAAAAAACGACTTAACAGTACAATCTAAACCTGGCAACGTGTAAAAAGGTTACCAACATTCAGTAAATAAATATACCAACTGAGTAATGGTTTGATGTTGGTTAAATCACATCATGACATTGTTACTTAAATTAACCAAGTGTGATGTTATCTCATATTTATTGTAAATGTTGAAAATGTAAATGAGTTTATTGTATTGGTTTAAAATAAGTATATAATGCGTCATTTATAAATTGTTTGTCATATTACTTTACATCACAAAATAATTGGAAAATTGCAACTAAAATTTAATTAAATTTTATTGAAATCTCGTTGCAACTTGAGTGCTATAAATGCAATGTGACACATTTGAAAGTTGATTTAAAATTCTTAGAGCAGTGAGAATTTAAATGAAATAACGATTTTCTTCCCACTGCGCTTAATTAATCTAATGTAGTTTTTGTTGACAAAGAAACATGATGTCAAACCAATAGTCTTTAAATATACTTAATTATAATTAGAAATTACTTCATCTTAATTAAGGGTAGACAAGACACCACACTTTTTATTTATTTTATTTTATTTTTTATTTTATTCTATTCGGGGACTAAAACAGAGGCAAGTCTCCTGTAAATTCCCACACCTTACAAAATTATACAAAATATAAGATACGATGTTTAAGATACAAAAGTAACAGATAAGATAGACATACAAATTCACAAAAATCAATAGTAAATGAAATACAGATGACAATTACTGAGAAAGCAAGGATTTAATTTCAGATTTAAATTTGAAGTTTCCAATAGTAAATCGTTTGGAAAAAATATAACTACTATTAAAATACTTAAGAATCATAATTACTGTTGCCAACTTGGCGCATTTAGCACTAATATTGGTGTATTTTACCAGGTATTGCGCTCTTTTAGTTTAATTTGCGCGGTCGCTCAATAACGGTGTTTTTCTTTAAAATCTGGCGCGTTTTATAGTGCTTTTTTATATATAAAATTTACTAGTATAAAATAAATATACTTGTAAAATACAAATAAAGTCTGTTTCTTTGGTTTAGGTGGAACTAGATTTTCAATTCTAGTTACTTTTACAGATTAAGTGAGGCTTTTGATAATTTTGTTTAACAAAAGCCTGCTTCAAACCATAAAAGAAGAGCTCATGACAACTTACAAAAATGAAAATTCCATCAAATATGCAGGTTTCAAACTGCACCGTACAAAATGTATACAAATTATAAAAATAAAAATCCTTTTAGCCGAATTCGCTCTGCACGTGTACACAGACAGACAGACCGAGAGACATCATGCTAAAATAGTCAAAATGTTATATACGGACCTCAGTTCGTGGAGATCCATCGAAATCTCGAAATGTCAAAATCGGTATTTTATTTCGAATAATGAATATTCAAATATTATTGGCAGTTCGAACAGTTTATTACCGCTAGCTGCAAGTGTCAATTTCACGAATACGTTAAAATTACTTTTCGTTTGCATCTGATGATAATTAATCGTTATGACTTCACGTATATATAGGGTAAAATTAGAAAAAAAAATGAACGTAACAAATGTAAATAGAACATATTTTATTAAAATAAAGTCTGTTCCTTTGGTTTAGGCAGATGACAATACCTCCCTTATAACGGGTGTTTTTTTTAGAGGTATAGAACTTTAAATTGCAATAAAACAACGATGGATTATTCGATTGTCATGAATTTTTTTTATTTTTTTTATTCGAAAGATAATCTTGTGGCATTACATTAAATCATACCAACAAGACGGCGCAACATGTCACACAGCTCGTGCCACAATCGATTTATTGAAAGACACGTTTGGTGACCGCCTAATTTCACGTTTTGGACCTGTGAATTGGCCTCCAAGATCTTGTGATTTAACACCGCTGGACTACTTTCTGTGGGGCTATGTAAAGTCATTGGTCTATGCGGATAAGCCACAAACGCTTGACCATTTGGAAGACAACATTCGCCGTGTTATTGCCGATATACGGCCACAAATGTTGGAAAAAGTCATCGAAAATTTGACGTCCAGATTGGACTACATCCAAGCCAGCCGTGGCGGTCATATGCCAGAAATCATATTTAAAATGTAATGCCACAAGATTATCTTTCGAATAAAAAAAAATTCATGTCAATCGAATAATCCATCGTTGTTTTATTGCAATTTAAAGTTCTATACCTCTAAAAAAAACACCCATTATATGTTGGCGGTCGGTAAAAATCAAATGATTGATACTCTAATTATTAAGTAAACTAATACTGTGTTGTTTTAGGATGTTTAGCAGCTGGATTTTCTTGATTATACTTATCCTTGCAAACGATACACAACTAGGAGACGCCAAGAACGCCTGGCAGAAGCCAGGATGTCATAAAGTCGGTAAGTACTTCCTTCCAATTTTTCATTTGCCGCATGTACCATACATACAGTAACCATATTCTTTTAGAAAACAAATCTGGCAAAAATTCATATAAATAGAAAAACAGTTTATATTTAATATTTTATAAATAAAGACTAAAGAACCAAATTGAAATAAAATTATATCAAAAATGCTTTTCTTAAACCCAGTTGCACCACCTACTTTTAAATTTTATGCATTCCTTAAATTCCAAAAATATGTAGCAGGCATTTTTTGGCAAACCATTAGAAAATAATGACGTGTTGTATTTCTGCAACCATATGCATTAAAGGGTTAAAAGATCAGGCCCACGAAAATATTTCAGATCGCTATCCGGCCCTTGATCTTTTGGAAGTTGCACATGCCTGCTTTAAATTATCAAAATAAATGTTAATCTCTTTTTAATATGAAAACAAAAAAATATTGACAGCCATTTTGGTCGTTGGAAAGATCTAATTTCTGTCAGAAAAATGTGTATGTAAAAGTTCATATAGCCTTCTTTCTTTAGTCTTTTTATTCAATGATTGATACGTATCTTTGCGTCTTAAGAGAAGCTTAAAATTTAAGCAATTCTGGTGCAAATGAGATTATAAAAATATTTAAAATCAAATTTGATTTGAACTATAAAGGCAAATGTTAAGGCGGCGCACAACCCAATAATTCTCAATAGTTTCTTATACAAAACTAATAATCTGAAATAAAATTAATAACAATCTATATATCAAAATTTGCAGCGAATTTTTATCTATCTAATTGGATGCTTTAAATTGTAGAAAAAACTGTTATGTAATTGTAATTAAGCAAATTGCATAATGGACGCCATCTTGTAAACCAATCGATGTATATTTGCGTACGATGCGGCAAATTGTAGCTAAAGCTTAATTCTACAAAAAAGTCTTTAGCCATTTTGTTCTATTGTGAAAGCTACTTATAGTTAATGTAGTTAGTAGTCTATATTTGGCGCCATCTTGAATCTGCCGCGGTTTTCAAAATAGGTGTTAGGGGTAAAAATGATTTAAATTTTGTGAAGAATACGTTTACCAAGTGGCATTCCATTATCATCAAGTATAATATTTTTCGACGAGGGTTCTAAATTGTAAATAATCAAGTCGAAAAATATGTTGACGTATTATTTGAACATTTCTACACAAAGTTATATAAATATAAAAGTTATTTGACACCCATAAGTAGATTTAAAAAATTACAGAACTATGTTGCTGATGTCAATTATTAAGTTATTGAGCGATAATATTTTTACAATAAATGCTTCTGTAATTAAAAATAACCTATTAGATAGATACAAATTCGGTGCAATATTTAATATATAGATTGATACTAAATTGGTAACCTCTGGGGGTTATACGCAGCCGTAATATTTTTTTTTTATGAATGTACTTTTTAAAATATGAGTTTTTTTTATTTTAATGGCCTTTGCTGCTGTGGCAATTAGCCAGGACAATTTTTATTTGAGAAAATTTCCATGCTTGAACGGGATTCGGACCCGAGACCTTCGCAACGCAGAGCACATGTGTTACCACTACGCTACGCCGGTCGGCAATATGAGCCTTTTTTTGAGCTTCGGTTAAATTATGCGGAATCCATGGGAAACAGATCTTTTTTCATAGCTAAATGTTCATGCAAAATCGAATGTATTGCGGTCTGCGATATGCCAAAGGATGCCTCTATCTCATGGTAAGCCACATGCCTATCTTCTTCAATCGTTTTGCATACAGCATCGATGTTTTTTTGAATCACAACCGATTTTGTTCGATCTTCACGAGATTCATCACTGACGGACGCACGACCACTACGAAATACTGCAAACCAATTGTAAACAGTCTTTTTTCATGGTTCTTCATTACCATAAGTTGAACGAAGCGAACCTATGCTTTGTTGTTGAGTTAGGCCTTTTTTAAAATCGTAAAAAATCATCTAATGAAAACCTTCACGAGTAATATCCGTTTTTTCACAAACTTGTTTTTTTAACGCTCACTGTCAACAAATTACTCGGTCAATTTATAAACTGCCACTGATTTGACAATAACAAATGTCAAATTTTACGAATATAGTAATGACACATTTCAATATTGCCATCTACTGGTCGTTTATAAGAACATATAAGTGTAACATTCGTATTCATCGCACGGTCTCCATATTTTATTATTCAGGTAAAATTCTTCATTCTAATTTAAACTAATAACTATCAATTAATTCACTACGCGTTTAAATTCTATTCTGCTTCACATAAGAAATTGAGTTTACTGAGAAAATATTATTCAAACTAAATTTGATATTCCCAGACGACATGGTTTGGTGGTTACACAAATTAGTTTTAAAATTACTTCAAAAGTTGCTCTTAATCCTGGCTTAATGCTTAATGATCGGCAGTAGAACTCCTTGCTGTGAACAGGACTGGTCTTAAGCAGATTCGACAGATTCCATCGCGTAGCAAATAATTCAAAAATACATATTTAAAAATAAAAAATATATATACATATTAATACCACAGAAATACCATTTTGTACAATTTCATTTAAAAGAGTTATTATACAATGGTGAATGATTTAATTAAAAATAATTTTAACTGTCAAATTTAATTCGCTTATTAATTCTAAAAACTGCGTATCCACAAAATAAATCCATACATTGAGTTTCAATAGTTTACAGCAGTGGCGCACCCAGTAATTATTGTTAGGGGGGCCCGGAAGACAAAATTATTTAAATTATGAATAAGGTCCACACTTCTAAATTTCATGTGATGATCTAAAAGAAAAGTCCTCGCTTCGGAAATACAAAGTGATGACCTAAAACACAAAATTGTTTACTCAAAATTCAAAATATCTTCTTATTATTGACTGAATTCAATAGATTTGTTTTCAAATTTACAATTAAATATGGGTTGATGCAAAATTAACGACGATTTTTTTTGCGGCCTTTTGGTTTCTATTTCTGTACGAAGACGATCAAGCTGAGCCAGATAGACGTCGCTGTTGATGTTGAATTGCTGTTTTTGTCTGGAATCCACCACTGTTAAGCTTATCATCTTCATTCCACCAAAAGCAAAAGCAAATTCTGCCGCACATTAAGGGGAATCACACCAATCGCATTCCACCATGACTCATCGAACATCCAACTTATATTCTCGACCTGACGCAGTACAAGAAGAAAGACACAAGCCCTCATATCATCAGAGGACATTTTCAAGAATTATTAAACACATCTATGGACGAACACACCTGTGTGTATACAGACGGGTCCAAGATCGATAACCAAACTAGAGCAGCAGTAGTAATAGGAGAAGAAGTCCAAAAATACCAGCTGCCAAGCATGACAAGTGTTTTCACGAAGTCTTCAGCATTCTCAAGACAACAGAGACCATAGTACACGACCTCAACATAAGAAAGAAATACACAATCTGTACGGACTCCCTCAGCGCGATCAACAGTATGCAATAAATGTATCCGAGCAACAAGCTTGTGCTAAAGATCCAGGAAAACGTCCATGAAGCCATCAATCGGGGTACTGAAATAGCAGTCATGTGGGTACCGTCCCATATCGGCATCCAGGGAAATGAAAAAGCAGACGCTGCAGCAAGAGAAGCTGTAACACAACCAGTCCTCTCAATGCCATGCCCAATACAGGACCGTAAAATTATGATAAAAAAGAAGACTGGAACCTTCAATGGCTCGAAACTCAGAACAATAAGTTACGAACAGTAAAAAAATACAATACAATGGCCGACATACTACTCCAGAAGGGAAGAAATAATCATCACAAGATTACGAATAGGGCACACAAAGTTAACCCATCAATATCTGCTACACAATATGGAATGCAACATATGTGAAGAATGCAATGAACAAATCACTGTACAACACATAATTATAAATTGTCCAAAGTATTACGTACAGAGAAGAAACAAAAACGTTGCAGGATCTCTGAAAGAAGCAATCTCAAACAACACAACAATCTTGAACAACACACTGAAATTTCTACAAGACTCAGACATCATACAAAACATATAAACTAACATGCATAATAGTATATATATAAAAAAAAAAAAAAAAAACTGTATTGTATTATCACTTGAAATATTGTATTAGTATATCATTACCAAATTGTACCGGACACTAGTAGCCTATACAGCTGAAGTGTCCTTAACGCTGCGTACAACTCCCAGAGATTATTAGTTTCTTATACAAAACTAACAATCTGAAATAAAATTAGTGACAATCTATACATCAAATTTTGCACAGAATTTTTATCTATCTAATAGGATATTTTTGATTGTAGAAAAAATTATTGTAAAAATGTTATTGCTAAATAACTTAATAATAGGTATTACACAACAATGTTCTGTAATTTTTTAAATATATTTGTGTATTTCAAATAATTTTTATATTTATATAGTTTTGTGTAGAAATGTTCAAATAATACGATAACATTTTTTTTGACATGAATGTTTATAGTTTAGAGCCTTCGTCGAAAAATATTATACTTGATGATAATAAAATGCCACTTGGTATAAGTATTCTTTACATTAAATGAAACATTTTTATCCGCCGCACCTATATTGAGAACCGCGGCAGATTCGAGGTGGCGGCAAAAGTAGATTACCAAGTACAATAACTATAAGTAATTTTCACAATAGAACAAATTATCTCCAAACATATTTGTAGAATGAAGCTTTAGCTACAATTTGCCGCATGGTATACAAATATGCGTCGAATGGTTTACAAGATGGTGTCTATAACACAAATTGTTTATTTACAATTACATGTCAGTTCTTTTGACAATTAAAAATATCCTATTAGGTAGATAAAAATTCGCTGAAAATTTTGATGTATAGATTGTTACTAATTTTATTTCAGGTTGTTAGTCTTGTATAGGAAATTGTACGGTTGTGCGCACCCTTAAATATTTAAAAAAAAAAGCAAATGCCGTTTGCAATGATCTCCCAATGGATGATTCCGCTTCAGTCCCACTATACGTACCACATTGCCTTGTTACTGTGGGCACCTTTTGATATAATAAAATGATTTTTTTGCCAAAGCCTTTACAGTAAAAATTTAAAAACAAAAATCAATTTCTTATTTACTAGTAAAACAATATGTATACTTAAAATTATAATTTAATATTGTATTAACATCTGTACAATTAGTTAAGACTAGGGTGACCATTCGTCCCGCTTTTTGCGGGACTGTCCCGCATTTTGATTGGGTGTCCCGCAAAATTCCTGCATTGTAACTTGTATTTGAGGAATTTTTTTTTTTGCTCTTCACTTGGATTTGGGAGGTGAGGACTTTCTTTTTTGCTCTTCACTTGGATTTGGGAGGTGAGGACCTTTTTTTTGCTCTTCACTTGGATTTGGGAAGTGAGGACCTTTTTTTTGCTCTTCACTTGGATTTGGGAGGTGAGGACCTTTTTTTTGCTCTTCACTTGGATTTGGGAAGTGAGGACCTTTTTTTTTGCTCTTCACTTGGATTTGGGAGGTGAGGACCTTTTTTTTGCTCTTCACTTGGATTTGGGAAGTGAGGACCTTTTTTTTGCTCTTCACTTGAATTTGGGAGGTGAGGACTTTCTTTTTTGCTCTTCACTTGTATTTGGGAGGTGAGGACCTTTTTTTTGCTCCACTTGGATTTGGGAGGTGAGGACCTTTTTTTTGCTCTTCACTTGGATTTGGGAGGTGAGGACCTTTTTTTTTGCTCTTCACTTATATTTGGGAAGTGGCGACCTTTTTTTGCTCCGTCCCGCATTGCCTTCTTAAGAAAATGGTCACCCTAGTTAAGACTAACAAATTTAGACTTGTTCCTTTTTGATATTCTTTTCGTTGTTCCACCCGAAGATACAAAATCTTTCTTTCTTTTGATGATTTTGAAGAGCAACCACGATTTATCCGCGGTGATCGTTTTTCCGCAGCAATTCGGTGAAAATTCGAACACGATTTCACGATTTAAACAGAAGAATATTTTTATAATTATTACATAAAGCATGCGCCATTTTACAATACAAAATAAAACCTCAAAAAATCGTCATTAACTTTGCTTCAATCCAATAAAACAAATCTGTACTGTTTTGATTCAAGTGACTATAGGGAGTAAACCCCTTAGTACTATACATCATTTCAATACTATATGTCTATATTTACTGCTCTTGAAACCAGATGGTTGATCGATATCTTGTTTCCATCCATTTATTTACATTGTGTCGTAAAGTGTTTCCTGCCCAATTCCAATTTAATCTCCTTATTGCTAAAGTGATATATCCTTTTTCTACATTCATCGTTAATGTGATTTTATTTATCTTTTAATTTACCAGATGAGTCCTTGCTTACGGTACTCTGCACAGAGTATGTATGTTTATTTTACATCTACAAATTAATTTAAAGAAGGTTTTATTATGCTACTAGCTGGAGTACTCGTACTTCGTACGGTTTTTGTAAGGTACATTTTGTGACGTAAATGAGAAGTGAGATATTTCAATTTAAAGTAGAAAAGAAAATAATCGTTTCTTTAATCTAAACACTCTTTTGTATTTATTTTTAATGTTGAGTAAAATAAGTGAGGTACTTCGTTTATAGGTAACTCTCCCCAGGGACGTAGCCAGGATTTCAGCTTGGAGGGGGGGGGGGGCAAAAATAACAAAATATTCTAAATTGGTCGTTACGACCTTAATTACATGGCTTGGGTAGAAAATAACAGCGTTCTAGGTCAGGGGTCGGCAACCTTTCAGTGACAAAGAGCCAAATCTATATTAAAAAAAAAAAAAAACAATAACATGGAAGAGCCGCTAAAAAATATATGCTATATTTAAGAAAAAAACGTAAAAATTGTTTATTTGTTTTAAAATAATCAAGTATTACAATAAATTAATATTTACTTATACATTTAGTTTGTGATACCTATTGTATTTTCTAGTATATTACAATATAATATATTTTTTTTATGGGACGATTGCTCCTGTATAGTGTTCTATAAGACTTCAATATTTGGTGAATATTCAGTAATCTTTAACTTAAGGCAGTACTCTAGTTTCAGGTCAGTAAGATTACTTCTTAACTGACTCTTTATTAATTTCATATGTGAAAAGATTTGCTTACAGTAATATGTGGATCCGAAAATTGTCACTAGCCCAAAAGCATAATTTTTTAAAAGATTGAACGATTCTGGCAGAGTGTTCCAAGCTTCGAAAGGAATTTATCTACATTTTGAAGATTGCGAATTTCGGTCCACTTATGCTGGGAAAATAAAATTCACTTTTTTCTTTCTAAATTTTCAAGTTCAGAATTAAGTTTTAAGAATATGTAATTCCATAAACCTTTGGATTTCAAATCCACTAATTGAAGGTGATAAATGTAATTGCTACATATCTACTTCAATTGGTTTTGTCAAAAAAGCTAGTGTAGCTTTATATTACTCTTTAAATCTATCTTGAAAAGCTTCTTGCGTGTTAACAATAGTTTGGGCAAAAAAAAAATGCAGTAATAACATGTTTTTGTAAATTAATAAAATGTAAAAATATTTTTGCACGTAAATCATTCACAAATACAGATAACTTTTTTTCGAAACAAATAACTTCTTCTAAAAGGGAATATGCAGTAACTCGGGGAATTACCGGGTGTGAATTGCACCGTAAAACATTCTGAAAAATACAAAACCTGTATAGTACAGGCAGAAAGTTGCAAATTAAAAAATAGATTATATTAAAATAAAAACCAGCCAATTTTCAAAGAGCCACAAAATTTTCTAAAAGAGCCGCATGAGGCTCCGGAGCCGCAGGTTGCCGACCCCTGTTCTAGGTCTTTTGTAGTATATTAAATAATAAAGGTAAATTTATAAATTCTCTCTTCTAAAGAAAACTTTTAACAACCTAAATTATATTTTATATAAAGTAAACTATCCTGGGGGGCGGGCCAGAGGGCGGTGCGAACGGTGCGACCGTACAAGGCCCCGCGCGACCCAGTTTTTTTTTTTTTTTTATTTATAGAATGACTAAATCGGTTCTTTCATAGTTGCAGTTTACCTTTATACAAAATATGAAATGATTTGAACTTATTTCTACTAAATATGTATAAGAATATATTTACAAAAACAATTTATCTGAATTGTATCCCAATTTTGTAACTGCTTTGAAAGTAATACTGACAATTCCAGTAACAGTTGCATGGCCAGAGAGATCGTTTTCAAAACTGAAAATAATAAAAAATTATTTACGATCTTGTATAAGTCAGGAGCGATTCTCTTTATTGGCAATTTTGTCAATCGAGTCCGAGTTGGTAAGAAAACTAAATTATGACGAGATAATTAACAATTTTGCAATAAAACATGCCAGAAGGAATTAGTCATCATTACTGGTACGGCCTTCAAGGCCCCTGAAAGCCATAGCCGTCTCAATCGTCTTCCGCTATTCCTTCCGATTTTGTGTTATTGTCCTCCTGTTGTGTGCTCCGATAGACCGAGCATCCTGTGTTACACAATCAACCCACCTAAGCTTTGGTCTACCTCAATTCTACTACCTACTGGCACAATACGAAAATCTCTTTGTACATCCTAGACGATTTAACTTTTTTCTTCATACTGATTAAACAGTTTGAAATTATATCCGGATCTCAATAAGGCACTTTTGCATACGGTCTAAAACGTTCTATGGGCATCTGGGACTCATCATGATTTCAGTACTGTTTTCAGAATAAGATTTCATAACAAGGTTTTCTATGGGCAGTGGTCATTATGAAATAGGTATTTATAGATCTTTTTAGCTATTTATATTATTTTGTTAAATATTAATTATAATTGATCATAAATTATTAGTATAACTAATATGTACAAATAATAAGTGCAATATTGCAAAATACAAATATTTTGAATGTGTTTTTTTTATAATAATAATAATAATAATGTTTATTGACTAAGATACTATAGAGAGTAGGTATTGTTTTTAGTCAGTCAAAATACATAAAATACAAAATACAAATTTCACAATTATACATTATTTCTAACCTCCTCAGGTAAAAGGTTAAAAATTTTAATTGAATAATAACTGCAACAGTTTCTAGATATATTTAAGCGTAGAAAATTGGAGCGGATATTGTTTCTCGAACGAGTATTATGGCTGCGTGTTTCGCTGTTGGTTGGAATGTTTTGCAAATTTTTAAAGATATGCAACAGGCAGTGATAGATATATAAGGATGGCAGGGACATTATATGGAATTTCACAAAAAGATCCCGGCAGTCAGCTTGGAAAGGAGGGGAGGCCATTATTCTCACAACTTTACGTTGTAGGGCGAAGATTCTCTTGGCAGCTGGCGAATGTCCCCAGATTAATAAGCCATAGCTTAGTTGGGAATGAAAAAGAGAGAAATAGGCTTTTAGAACCACGTCAGTATTAACTTCTCGTTTTAAGTTCCTAATTAAATAAGTAGAACATCTAATTTTACGACTAAGAAATTCCGTATGTTGGTCCCAGCGAAGATGGGGATCAACATGTATGCCAAGGAATGTTACATGTACGGGATTGTCGTAGTCATGTGGTCTAGTTGTCACAAAAAGGTTCTGGGATTTGCTTGCGTTCAAGCATAATTTATTGCTAATAAACCATAAGTTAGCATTGTTAATGAGGGATTCATTTTCAGATAGAAGTAAGTTTAAGTCTGAAATTTGCAGTTAGTTGTATTATTAGCGTAAAGGATTGTTTTGGACTCCATGAAAATGAAGAAGTCGTTGATATAAATTAAAAATAGTAGTGGGCCGAGAACTGAACCTTGGGGGACGCCGAGAAGAAGAGGAAGAGGTTCAGATTTGTGGCCGTCAATTTGGGTGGATTGTTGTCGGTTTAGAAGAAGAAGGCCCCGCTTGAGCATTTTGCACCGGGCCCTGCTTTTTCTCGGGACGACTCTGGTCATCAGGTCTATAAAGTTTCAAATTAGAAGTACGTGGTTAGCGCTACGAACCGAGACTGAATTACTCTCTATTACAAAGCCAGTTAATTCACAATAAGTCTGGATATTGTATGAGTATACAGACAGGCAGCGACAAACAAAATAGTGACCATAATACGTGTTTTATCTTAATCAATATATGTTTAATTCAGAGTGATTGTAGTCTGTAGCTTTGGGAAAGTTGGAGAGACTCTCGACAATTAGATATATGAGTAGGAGCAATAGCGTTGTCAAAGGCTTGCTTCAAATTGCTTACAGTTTAACAATTCATTCAATCTACCATAAACCACAGCATGATTATTCAGATAAATCAAATTAATTATTGGATTAACTCAGTGTTTTCCAAACTTTTTAAACTGGCACCCCTCTTTTTGAAAAGTTATTAACTCGCGCCCCTGGATACTTTTGGAGAAAATAAAATTTTTAGAACAACTGTATTGATATATTGAATTGACCTGTCAGCCATAGCGATTTAACATGTAAAATAATAAATATGCTATTTCCTGCTTCTCAAATTGTTTTAGCGAAAAAGTGCAAGAGATAAAATTTATTTAGAATTTAAAACACTACATGTTAGATAAGTAAACTATCTTCCAACTTCCAAGGAAATTTAAAAATTATAAATTTTATAAAGCATTCTTTATTAAGTAGTCATGCTTTATAAAAAAATGTACATAAAAGACTAGTAATCTAAATAATAAATTCAATTTATCATAATGTTTAGGCGGAACTAGATTTTGAAATCTAGTTATTTTTATCTATCAGTTCGGACTTTTGGTCATTTTGTTTAAGCTTTGTAAATCATACACATATTACAAATACTAGATTAATTTAGTTGTCATTATAAAATGTCTTTTTCATTGCATTTTGTGTCATTCTTAATAAAAATTTCTAATTTATTTATTTGTTTTTTGTTTTTAAAATATGGAAAAATGTGTAATTTTTAATAAATGTCATTCGTTTCCATGGTTTCACTGGTGCAATTTTAAATTTTTACATTCCGAATGTGAAACATGAAATAATCCAAGCAAGGTCCCTTAGTATAGTAATAATAGCCTATAGTAATTTTATTATTGAAACGTCTGAAAAATTCTTCTTTGACACATTTATTTAATTTTAAGTATTAATTTAATCTATTAAGATCCGGTTATAAATTGATACAGTTTTGTAGTATAGCTATTTATTGATACATTTTTATATCTTCAGCATATAAATTTGAGAATTTAAAGCAACTATTTATATCATTAATGCGTTGAAACGGGCAGAAGAGCAATAATCTACGAGGAGAAAATAAGAAGATCTAATTGGAAAGAACTGGTTTTTGCATGCTGGGACCAGATAAGAAGAAACGAAGAAAATAAACTAGAGAAGAATGACTGGAAAGAAGAACGCTCAAAGTACTAGGAAAGAAAAGGCTATTCAACAACAGAAGTAGAGAACCGAAGACGAATGGGAGATAGCTTAAAAGAAGAAATTGTGAGAAGGGAAAAGGACATGGAACTGCAACAACGAAGAGAGACGATACATATATCAAAGTACAACCCCAGATACAAGTTTTTAGAAACAATAAACATGCCTCTGTATCTAAGAAAACAGTCCAAAAACCAAAAAATAATAGCCAGATTCAGAGTAGGAAACGAAGAAAGAAGGAACGAATACTGGAGAGAAAAAGAAGAAAAGAAGTGCGGAATATGTGAGGGGAGTGAAGAGACAATAGATCATCTAACACGTGACTGCACGGAAGAAGTGAGAAACCCGAAATCAGCTATACAAATACTTAATGACGAAAACCCGGATGAAACCTGGATGAAGAAGATACTGAATAAAAGACTACAAATGACATAAAATTTAAAAAATGTACTATACACATGATAATTGCACACTGTTTCCTACTAAATTGTAAATATAAATGTAGGAAAATTTTAACAACACAAGGTGAAAAATAAATATTTACTACTGCTACTACTATATCATTAATGACTAATCTACCTTGTGGTACTCCAGAGGTGAATTTTTTGATTTGAGATATGTAAAATATAATATTTTCAGGGCATACCAGAAAAATAAGTATACCAGGGTGCGTGGAATTTCACATCACTACGAATGCCTGCCGAGGATACTGCGCTAGCTGGGCCATTCCTTCCGGGCCGCAAGCCAATCCCGATACACCTGTTACTAGCGTCGGACAGTGCTGCAATATAATGGATACCGAAGATGTAAGTAAAAAACTGCACAAATTAATATTTATATCTATTATCAGAAATAGAACCTATTATAATCCTCAAAAACCGGTTTGAATCAAAATAGAAACCGGTTTTTGTATGCCCCAATGCAGTAGTTATCGCTTCAAATCGGTGTCGAATCGGTCCAACAGCTCTGCATAATAGTGTTAAAAAAATTAACGTCAGTTTTTGACGTTAAGTTTTTAACATTTTCCTCAGAGAATATTATCTGTAGTAAAGTCCATTCTTGATAAGAATGACATGACGTCACACTTGGTTAATTTAATTGCCAACATCATAATGTAATTTAACATGGAAGCATTACTCAATTGTTGCATTTGACTACTACATGTTGATACCAATTTCCTACGTTGCCACATTTAAATAGTATTGTTTAGTCGTATTTCTGTTTGACATATGAAGGAGCGAGGTTAAAATAGTTGTATATAACCTAACTTTCTTGACAATGAACGAATTGGCAACACATCAAGTTTTTCAGCTGTTGCATCATCTCATTTTTAACGTGAATGCACTTTATATGGATATCAAGTAAGTATACTGCCATAAAAAATATGAACTATATTACATAGGAAGCCTTGAAAACTGTTTAAATACCATGTTACGGAACCCGTCCTATGTTTTTCATTACTGGATTATTTAAAATTAATCCTTCAATTCCAAAGGATTTAAATTTTCCTGCCTCTGAGAAAATCCTTTTCAACATTATAAAGAAAACAAACTTTTATAAATTGACTAAGTTTTTACCAATTTCAGTCGATTACTCAAAATTTGTGCCTACTCATATTTCTTTAATTATTGAATTTCGTCTTTAACTTTTCTTTTTCCGAAGCGGCAGGATATTTATAAAAACTGGGTTATGGATATCATTTTTGAAAAGTTTTCACATTGGAACACTGATATTTGATGCCATTTACAAGAAGATGCAAATTTAGTAACAGAATATCAAAGAAATCAAACGGTAAAAGCAAAAAAAAAAAATAAGAAAAACAACAAATTAACAATAGGGGATAGGCATGATTTTTTTTTTATTTTTTATTATATTCCTCTTGTTGCATATAAAAATAAAAAACACTTTTGCATTTTTGTTTTAATTTGAAGGCTTAAAAAAAATCATATATGTATGTAGCGCGCGAAAACCACGTGTGACGTCATACCCTACTTAAGTGTACTGCATACAGCCTACCCAGTGTACAGCGTACAACCTACACAGTCTGTCGTGAACTTATTTGCTTGTATAACTTTTATAGATTGTATAAAGTTGTGATTTTAATTAAAATAAAGTTTAATTCTATAAAAACATTTTATACATGTTTACCGAATTAAATTTTATATTAAAATATATAACCTATATTGCAGTATTTCAATTATGCCTCTAACGTTTTGTAAACTTCATGTAAACAATGTAGTAAAATTCTGACATCTAAATTACATAAATATTTACATTTTACAGAGTTGCAGTGTTTATTGTTTACATAAAGTTATAGAATACATAAATGGTTATTAAAAGTCTATTTTGACACCACGTATTTCTTCAGCACTGTAGCATTCATTATTTTTCATATATTCCATGAACATAAAAGCATCAATGTTGGGTAAATTATCACTCTGAGCCCTAACAAAATCTTTATCTGCCATTTTAATAATAAATGCGTGAAAAATTGTTAAAAAACAAATACAAAACTCTCGAACAATACAATATACACACGTAAAGATTATGTTGTAGTCTGGGCTGTCTAGGGTTTGACGTCATGGTAATATTATTAATAGATTTTATTCCTGCTTTGCGGCTTCGAATAAATTACATAGTTACCCTAATTACCCATTAGAATTAGAATTACTTAATTAATATAAATATCAAATACATATTATCATTTCCTATAAAATTTAAAAAGTAAATAAAAATCAGAATGTAAATAAATCATTTGCTTTTTTTTTTTCAGGTCCTTTGTTTATTGTTTGTTAGCTCTTTCCTTCATTTTATAACTTTTTTCATCCACTCTACTCCTCCTCTTTCATCATCCAATAGCTGTTCTCTGTTTCTCGTTTCCACTTTCATCTCCTCCATCCTTCCATCCTTCCTTCCATCCTTCCATCCTTCCATCCTTCCATCCTTCCATCCTTCCATCCTTCCATCCTTCCATCCTTCCATCCTTCCATCCTTCCATCCTTCCATCCTTCCATCCTTCCATCCTTCCATCCTTCCATCCTTCCATCCTTCCATCCTTCCATCCTTCCATCCTTCCATCCTTCCATCCTTCCATCCTTCCATCCTTCCATCCTTCCATCCTTCCATCCTTCCATCCTTCCATCCTTCCATCCTTCCATCCTTCCATCCTTCCATCCTTCCATCCTTCCATCCTTCCATCCTTCCATCCTTCCATCCTTCCATCCTTCCATCCTTCCATCCTTCCATCCTTCCATCCTTCCATCCTTCCATCCTTCCATCCTTCCATCCTTCCATCCTTCCATCCTTCCATCCTTCCATCCTTCCATCCTTCCATCCTTGCATTTCGATATATGTTTTATATTTTCTTGTTCCATCCTACACAGTTTCCATGTCTCTTCCCACCAGAAATTATTGGTGTTTCTCTTCGTTTCGGCAGCGAAATCTTGCAATTATTTTTTTATGCTTCCCGTCTGTCCTTAAGTATCTAGTCCAAGAGTTTTAATCTTCCTGTAGTTTGTGTTGTACCTCGAATAGTGGTAATATTTTCAATCTAATTTCAATCTGAGAGAAATACGACTTTGATAAAAACTAATTTACAGATCTCAACATAAATCTTCTTACCTTTTCATTTCCGTTAGAATTATTGTCTTTCAAGAAACAGGTAATCCTTATTCAAATTATAAGATGGAAATGATTCTACTTCAGTTTTTTGCTTGTAACAAATCCTTTTACATCTTACCTTCTGCTTATTAACATCTCCTTCAACTTTATTAAAAATAATAAATTCCCTCATCTTACTAATCTATTAATGGACTGCAAACTGAAGAACATTTCGTTAAACAAATTAAATCAGGTATTAATTATATCGATTTTGTATTTATTCTTGAACAAAAAAACGTAATTCCTTTATTTGCGCTTTACGCTTTAAGTTCTTTTAAAATTTTCTTTTATTATTGTTATATCCTTCTCGTTCGGTTTTCAGTACCTTCTAAATACCTCTATTTCTGAAATATCGATTTGCTTAGAGTTTTGACAGGTGATTCTAACATCTAAGGGGGATTTTCCGGAACAGAATTTCAAACTGAATGTCAAAGAAGATGATAAAGCAAACAATTTAGACGCTGTCACTTTCATAAGTTTACGTAAACTTTTTACGCATCAATTCCTATTTCCAAAATTACAAGAGACTGCGAGTTAAGAACACAGCCATCTCCCCCCCCTCCCCTGGAAAATTTGAATGACGTGTCTGGTGGTAGATAACAAAACTGACCGTAGGAAGAGATTGTTCCAGCTGAGAAGAACATTTTAAAAAGGACGAGAAGAGAACCCAATACCTGGACCTTTTTTCCGAGTTAAGGGGGGAGGGGTATGGTCAGAGCAGCACATTTTATACCCATTTTCAAGATTTTTTTTTTAGAAAACTGTTAATAGTAACTTTATTGGGATAATACCTACAGGAAAGAACAACCTTTGAAGGGTATCCAAAAAAAATTTTATTGAAAAATATCGAAAATTAAGCTCGTGACATGAATTTGAAATTTTCGTTCAGGACAAAGAGTTGATTTGCGGTGAGACACATAACTAATGACTGGATCATCTAAAACAAAAAAACCAAAAATATTTCGTTAGTTTATGAGTTTCTTGAGGTAACGCTGTCGAGTTTTGTCAAATATCTAGATTATTTAATTTTTGTTATAAGTTTGAAGTCAAAAAAACGAAAAAAACGGAATTTTTTTTTTCGAAATTTCTGTTTTCTGTTGTAAAAAATTCCATAAAAAAAAATAAGTAAGAAAAAAAAAATATCTCGACAGCGTTACCTCAAGAAACTCATAGAATGATGTCTGTCGGTCTGTCTGTCCTTCCGTCTGTCCGTCCGTCCGTCCGTCTGTCTGTGTACAGAGCAAATTCGGCTGAAAGGATTTTTATGAAACTTCATATTTAAGCTTCTGCCATCAATGGCACGGGTTGATCAACTTTTGGTAAAAATCGGTTGACTAAAAATGGGAGTTTACTCGTGTCGATTTTAAGGTTTTTGTGAATATTTAGCAACAGAAAAATATTTCGAAAAATTTATTTAACAAAAGTTGCTATAAATGCAATAACTTTTATTTGAGTCGTTTTTCTAAGTCTCAATTTTTTCATACTTATATGTGACGTTTCCATGGTCATGGTAAATAATATCTCTGTTAGAAAATATAAGGCCAAGTTATTTCTACTCTGCTGATAGAATGTATTTTATACAAGTACTTTATGACGGCGGTCGGTCCTGTGGTGGCCACAGCTGATTTTTTATTAAAAGATGCATAGTCGGCACTATATATTTTCGAATCAAATTCAAATATTTTATTTATTATTGTTTTAGACATAAAACTATCTATTTTCTTGAAAACTTCATTTTCGCTGCTAATTTTTGCCACGAGCAATGATGCGTTGAATTGTTTTGTATGGAACACTAGTTAATTCCGCAGTTCTAAGTATAGGTTTGTTATTAACTTCCGAAACTAACTTTTTATAAACGTTAGTATCAGAACTTTTCTGACTAATGACATTTTTCTTTAGTAGCCACGTCCACATTTTCGCATTCCACGTCAACGTCCATATTTTCGCACTCCAAATCACCTTGCACAGATTCACTATTTTCACTACAGAAATTTGGAATTTCTTCAAAATCAAATGGCCGATAAAGAGCCATGTTGTTAATGTATGCACGCTATGAACTTTGAAATTTAAGTAACAAGCAAGTATTATATATTATGTGTATAACAAACCTCTAAAATTTAGGAACAATAGGATTATAAATTTAGAAAATATCCTTAAGGATTTTTAGAAAATTTCAGTTGAACTAGTGTTATATCTAATCAATTTAAATTTAAAATTCTTAATTTGGTTCTTCATGAGGAGCCACCAATAAATTTGTTAGGGACAATCAACAGTGCACAAGTCATAGCGTATAGTTATCTAATTTTAGAACTGTGAACTCTATTATTTCGTATGAATTTATTTATTTATTTATTTATTTATTTATTTACAAAAATAGGCTACACAACAGGAGGAATCCCAATAATAGTGTAGCACAGAAAACATATAAAATTAAATTAAATATTCGAATCAGTAATACATAAAACAATAAAATATAAACCAATTACATATTATACAAAAATTTCGTGTATACAAGTTAGATAAAGTTGTAAAACCATATATATCAAAAATGTAATAATTTATTATAGTTGAAGGTAATGGGATTCGGACCAGTCAGAAAATAAAAACAAATTTATTAACTTCGCTAACGTTTCGATTTTTATTTTAAATCTTCATCAGAGCTTAGTTAATAGTCTGATTGTGGTCGGCATGGGTGATGGAAGTGTTGGTGGGACCTTGCCGGGTGTTTATTTTGGAAATTTACTGCTTATTATATTCAAATTTTTGCTAAATAAAGATAACAATTAAATATTCTAAATTTTCCTGTTTCTCGTGATCATTTAACTGACCAAAATTTCTTAAAACTATACCATGAATAGTATTATTTGTACTGAACTAGTAAAATAAATGAAAAAAATTTTTTTTTTTGTTTCTAGGTCGAGGCTCAAGTTCTTTGTATTGATGGAGTCAAGAAATTGACATTTAAGTCTGCTACTAGCTGTGAATGTTACCACTGCAAGAAAAATTAACCCTAAATGATCTCCCCAACGAAATTCTTACTGTAAATAGACGGCCATTGAAATGATTTTAATTTATTTAATGACGTAGTATTAGATATAATTTACTTAATTAATAATTTATATAAATATATTTATATGGAGCAAATAAAATAAAATTTTATGTAAGAATCCTGGAACCAAATCACATTTATCCTTACTTTTCCATATATTTTCAAAATATTTTCAAAAGAGTAATCTATAATTTTAAAGTCACCAGCAAGTTTATTGTGTGAATATGCAATGCTGAAGTTGAAAATTTTAATAACAAGAAATCAAGGTATTTCAAAATTTAAGCGACTGACTTGTCAAAAGAAAAAACGATGAATACGAACTTAAAAAAACTAAGATATTTACAAAAGATTTAAATCTTCTTGAAACTGGGGATGATAACACTATCAAAAAAATGGAAATTAATTCAATAGAAAATAATCGTTCAGTTAATATATCGAATTGTTCAAATTGTACCATTACTTTTAATATAAATAAATAATTGTTTATCCTTCAAAATAACGTTTGTTACTTTTTTGTCCTGGGGGTCTATTCTGTAACTTCTCGACAGTCACATGCACAGTATCGTGTTGCCTATGCACATTACACTGTCATCGTATAGTGTTACTTTGTGTTTGAAAGTGTCGAAAGTAAATGTGGCCATTTTGAAATTTTGACGTACTGTGACAGAATAAACTTTGAGGTTATTAGACAGTATATACAATGCACATATATGTACATAACACCTATGTACATAACATATGACCTGAATTTTTTCTGCCCCGTAACAGTTAATATAATTTGTTTAAAATAACTCTAATAATAATTATTGTAGCAGGATTTTGTGCAAACTTCCCTTCCAGCAGGTATTATTCAAAAGGTTGACTTGTTTCTCTTAATTCATGACGTCATGCTAATCCTTCATAGAAATTTGGAATTTCCATCTAATCCCCTAAATAACATTTACTCAATGAATACATTCTCTACCCCCTACAAAAAATTGTGCAAAACCGCACGACGGTATATTTAGATTAATTTTGTTTTTGTTTTTATGGTTTTATTAGGATTTTTATTTTATAATATATTTTATGACATGTATTTTATTTTTATTTTATAAATTAAAATATTCATTGACATATCCCCTTGTCTCTTCCTTGTCACGTTCGTACGTGTCGTCTCAAAATCAACACAATACTGCACTATCACACAAAAAGTGCTCTATCGATAAGTTACAGAATACCAACGCGACCTGTTGAAAATTGGCACTTTCAACACGATACTGTAAAAGCGATTGTCGAAATGCTTACAGAATAGACCCCCTGGTCGCGTTAGTGTTTCTTACACGCTTAGCAATCGTAGACCTCAAACAGTCACTTATTTTTACATGCGCGTTGCTGGGGTCAGAACCGCAGTAAGGAAAACTTGCGCTAGGGGCAAAGCCGTGTTTTGGCGCCCTTGGCAAATAAAAACAAGGTTCTCACCTCCAAAATTTAAGTGATGAGCAAAAAAAAAATGTCCTCACGTCCCAAATTCCAAGTAACGAGCAAAAAAAAAGGTCCTAGCCTTCCCAATGGCGCCCCTTAGTCAAGATCGTCAGCGCCCTTTTCCTTAGTGCGCCCAGGGCCGTCGCCCCCTCCGCCCCCCCTTACTGCGGCTCTGGCTGGGGTAATAACACTCTTTAGCTAGTATAAAAACTATGTTTTGTTAATTAATTTTAAGATACTTATATGTACAAAATATAAGTTAAAATTAAACAAGCTTTTGTAGGAGACTTTAGCAGATATAATTATTTGTTATAAGGTAGGTACTGTCCATTTAATTTAGTTTCCGACTGTGTATTCTCTTTACACTTGTTTGTACCATTACAAATATACTATTTACAAATGCTGTTCGCAATTAAAATATATTTCACAAATAAGGGCAGGAGTAATTTACAATTTTGTACAGCAAATTTAATACTGCTTTATGTGAAAATGCATCAGTTTTTAGAATATTACATAGCTTTAATTTATAATATCAAAGCTCAAACAGCATAAATTAATAATTAAATAATCAAATAAATATCTCTCAATTAATTTAAAAATGATATTTTAGTAGGTTATTTTTAGGGTTTTGTAGGTAGGACCAAAAAACCCTTATACCGTCATTTTGTCGTCTGTCTGTCTATCTGTCTGTCTGTCAGTCTGTCTGTCTGTCTGTCTGTCTGTCTGTCTGTCTGTCTGTCTGTCTGTCTGTCTGTCTGTCTGTCTGTTCGGTAAAAATTGTAGCCAACGGCTAAACCTAGAGAGTTGAAATTTGGCATGCTCATACAACTTTTCGACCCGCACATAGGAAAAATACTAAAACATCTAAAAAACATGTCCCCCTAAAAATATAAACAAATTTCTATATAAACCAGTGGCGAAGGGACACCTCCGCTAGACTTGCCCTCCCATAAAAATAATAATAATAAAAAAAAATACATAAAAAAAAAATTAATTTTTTTAAAAAAAATTTAAAAGAAGGTTTAGGTAAATCTTCAAAATTACATCAAATTATGTCCTATACAAATTTTTGTCCAAGGTTTGGTTTACTAGTTACGAATTTTTCTAAATTTAAAGTTTAATAACTTCCGTTTCTGGTTTCGGATTTTAATAAAAAACAATAGGCCTCTTCCCAATTAATAGGAGAATTTTTTAGTACCAGAACGAACTCTTTAAGTTAAACCGTTTTTGAGTTATCGTGTATACACACAGACACACAGACACACACACATACGGACGGCACTTCGGAAATAGGTTTTTTGGATTCCCTGGACCATGAAACGTGGACATCGAAAATTTTCGCGATTACAATACTTGCCCCTTATATATTAAGGTCGGGCAAGTAAAAATACTGCACATATTTAGAAACTTAAATAATGGTATTAGGCATTCGAATTAAAATTCATAAAAAAATATTTTGACATAAAATTTGTTCTGGCATCCCAAATAATCGTCATTCAGTTACTAAATACCTGCGAAACCCTGAAATGTGTGAAAATTCACACTTCACATCAATTTTTCATTATTTCTCTTTATTTTTCTCTCATTATTTGTGGGCCTACAAATATGTCCTCTTTAATTTTTGCTTCACTAATTCTCAGAAATTTTTGTTTTAGATACAAAAACCGTTTTCCGTTTGACCCATTACTTTAACAAAATTCTTCATTTATTCCAATTTAATATGTAGGCGGGAAAATATGTTTTTGGATCGAGCAGTGGTTTACTGCTAACGTTTTTTTAGGCCAAGCAGAGCCGCAGTAATGGGGGGGGCGGATGGGGCGACGGCCCCTAGCGCACTAAGGAAAAGGGCGCCACATTGCGAAAGTGAGGACCTTTTTTTTGCTCTTCACTGGGTATTTGCTTATCACTTACATTTATTTGCCAAGGAGCGCCAAACCGCAGTTTTGCCCCTAGCGCAAGTTTTCCTTACTGCGACTCTGAGTCCAAGAGTTAGTACCTGGCGTAGTGGCCACTCTTTCTGTATAGTGAATTACTTAGAACTCAAAAAGTAACCAGTTTCGAGACACGACATAGAAAATGCAACAGATTCGGATACCTGTAGTTTACTGATGGACGCAATCTATTTTGAAGCATACTTTTAGACCTCATAAACAAGAATAAACTGATCTTAACCACTTGTGTACCGTCACTGCAGATACATTTCGTGAATTGACGCAAATGTTGCATATTGCAAAATATAAATTTGCCTGTTACAGAAAATCTATGGGTGATAGAAAAATTAACTTTTCAGATTTGTTTTCACGCGTATCAAAATACATCACAAATACCCAAAAATTGCAATGTCACAAATGTGTTTATCATTGTTATTAACGGTACGGAAGTATGTGTATAAATAATTTAGATAATTTGAAATGTGACTAGTTTCGAATAACTTGTATCCATTATCAAGCCTGTAAGCAAAGTATCCGAGAAGCATGTAAATAGTTAGTGCAACATGTGTAAAGCTTTATGTAATAAGGTATAGATTTTAACTATCTAACTTTACATGGAAGCTTATGAAAGCTGGATATTGTAAAGTTAGGATCACTACACGTGTACTTAATAACTGGCACGACCTCACAGAACAAATAGGACGGTGAGTGCTTTGTAAGTTTATAGTTGTTCTTGAATATGTCTTTTCATAACTGAGTCCAATAGGGGACGCAAAAGTTTTTCCGCACACAATACAAATACTCTCCAGAAGACAGACATACTGTTGTCTCTTTTTCCGTCTAGTATGCGCAATCTCAACTCATTATATTCTCTGCTGTTCAAACTGGTTCACTTGTGGGGACCTCTGGTTTATAAATAATGAAATGTCACGGTTGGCTGATTTATTTCATTTGTACTTACTCTGTACATCCCTCACATTATGGGTTCCAAGACTTGCGAGCGGATCAAGTCTGGACCCCCCCTATTAGTCCGCTAGCTGGTTGCTATGATTCTTGGAAGGATTAAGGGTTGTTTCAATTAAACTCAACATTTTAGCTAACCTACTTTAATTACGATTAAGGTTTAAATATTTACACTAATTACAATAGACTTACAATTACGTCGATACAGCTAAATCCAAAAGAGACACACATTCGCACACACTAGACACACTTTACACCAAACATTAATTTAACCACTGGACATCACAGTCCTGACTGACATCCTCTAAAACCATTTGTCTCTCACATGTCTATAGCTGGGCACTACACTAACGTTCATACGGAATTTCATTGTTACTTTATTTCGACTCGCCCAAACACTCTAAATGTCTCTAACCCATGTCTCTTAAAAACCAACTCCAAAACATGGTCTCAACCATACGACGGCTTAAGCTAAACTCTCTGTTAACGCGGCCACCCTCGAAAATGCTTACATCGCCCAACTGTTAAATGTCATTTAACACCTCTTGATTGTCGGTCTTGTACTATCTTAAAATTCATAATTTATTTGTGATAACTCAGATAAATATCCCATTGGAAAATAGCCGAATCAGAATATTTATATCTCAGGCAGAATTTAATTATTATTTATGTGCTTATGGTTGACGTATATTTATTTAACACAATAATTTACAATTCACTTTTCATGTTCCATTGACAAAGTGTCAAGTTAAAATAATAAACAATCTACCGTTATCTTAAATGCCCTTTCTAAGCAATAGATTATTTTTTTATCGTTTAACAGATTAAATATTTTACTCTAATTGAATGATTATAATGAATTTATTTATGAAATAAGACCAAAATTACCTCCCTTACACACTGCTCAAAACGTCGAGTTGGAAATGCAACTCCTGGTCTTAACAAAACAATTTATTAAATAATTATAGAATTAGAGAGTTATAATAAGGTTGGAGGCAAAGTTCTGTCGTATTTAAATAAAAATATTTTAAGATATTTAAAAAAGTATATATGAAGGGTCGGGAGTAAAATATGTTAAGTAACAAAACTGGTGTTTCTTAACTAAAAGCATGTAAAACATGTAAAGTAAACCCGCTATTATTCTTCTTTCTTATTTCTGTCCAGCGTAGTTAATAATGTTAAATAAATAATTTACAAAATATATATGTAAATGTATCAATATCAATACATCCATAAAACTTAAAATTGAATTTACTACAATAGATAAAATTGATAGTTAACACGTTTTACTCCCGAACCCTTCATATATAATATATACCTAGATTATGTACGAGCGAGGAACAATGGGGCACTACACATAAGGGAAAGAGTAAAAAAGGCAAGAATAGTCATGGGGAAGCTGTGGAGTATAGGACAGAGGAAGTTTAATGACGATATTAGATGGATATTGAGGTTGTTTGACGCTGTGGTGAAGAACATCCTGCTATATGGGGTGGGAATTTGGGGATGGAAGGAATGGGAGAAGGTAGAACGAGTACAGGAGAGGTATTTGAGATGCATCTTAGGGGTAGATAGAACAAAACCAGGGTATATTGTAAGAGAGGAACTGAAAAGGGATAAGATGAAAGTGGGTACAGGAAGGAGGGTTAAGTACGAGAAAGTTAGAATAGAAACAAACAAAAGAATAATGAGTGAATGCTGGGAGGAAAGAGCCAGAGAGGAACAGAAAGGAAGATGGTAAGCATGGGGGGGAGATGAGAAAGGAGTATTACTGGAGATACGGAGTGGATGCGACAGAAGTGAAAAGGGGAAGAAAAGACGGGATAAGCGTGATTGAGGAGTTGTGGAGGAGGGAGAAGGAAGTGGAGGAGCAAGAAAGGACAGTCAGAATAGACTAATCAAGGAGCGCAGGGAGATATAAGGAGGTCAGAACTATAGGGGTACCAAGCTACTTGAAGGGAGAAAGAGGAAGGTCAGGAGGGAGAATTAGGAGGATTGCGAGGCTAAGGTGTGGGAATGAAGAGAGAGGAAATAGATATTGGAGGAAACAGGAGGATAAGATGTGCAGGATGTGCGAGGAGGAGGAAGAAGATATAGAACACCTCGCGAAGAGGTGTAGAGCGAACATTGCATAAAAGTATACTGTCTTTGTTTACGTATACTTCAGCATTTGTTTTTTTGTTTCTGTCCATTCTCACTCCGTTTTTACAACGAATAAAGTGAAAAATTTAAGAAAAAAGATTAAATACTCCCTGTTCTGTGTATGGTTGCCATTCAGAGGAAGAACATCTTCCACTATTAGATGGATTTTATTGGAAAAATTATAGTGTATGACAAATTTTCTTTATTAGTTCTGCAATTTAATATTAATGGCAACGAGAAAAATGCGTTAAAAGTTAATAAATGCACCATTTAGGCCCGGTCTTTCCACCTTCAGATAAAGTTCCAGGTAACTATCTGACAGATAAGGTTATTTATAACTTCATCTGCTGAATAAATGTCATCCCTTCTTTCTATACAAATGTATCTATCGGATAGTTATCTAACGGATAATGAGACTGACGTATTGGATTCACTGACTGGTATTGACATTTATTCATCAGATAAAGTTATAAATAACCTTATCTGTCAGATAGTTACCTGGAACTTTATCTGAAGGTGGAAAGACCGGGCCTTATACTTATGTTTTTGCTACAACTGAAGAAAAAAGTTTATTAAGGATTTTAAAATTTTGTTTCTATTTATTTGCTATTCATCCGCTGTTTTCTACCTACTGTAATATCTAATGTTCAGATGTTTCTAAACAAGCTTTTAACGTTGAAATTTAATTTTCCCTGTCTCATATCTGCAAAAAAGTCGTTAAAACCCCTTGTTATTTCATGTGGGTGTTCCGTAAGTGGTTAGTTTGAAAATATTGGACAGTTTTCTTGTGTAGAATAAATTACCAGTTCTCTTTCTATAAAATTTCTAGAGAAATGTGTACATAGATAACACTGGTCAACACAATTTTTGCTGACTTACATCTAAGGCTTGTTTCTTACTAATTTGGTGCTGCTGAACTCAAATATCACATCAGTTTTTGCGTATCACATCAGATTTTTGCTCTACAACAAATATATATTTTCGGCCAAATAATGCTTCTATCGTTTAATTTTAGACGTCGATACTGTAAATGGTACAAATTTGGTGAACAATAAGGACTAAATAATTAGAAAATATTCTTAAAATTTTATTTATAGTGAAAGAAAGAAAATGAGAACAGTTTTAATTACATTTTAATGCATTGGAGTGTTAAAATAAGCATACAAAATAATTTAAGGATTAAATGGTCGTTTGTAAGATCTTCTGGAGTGCACCATTCCCGATAAGTCTCTTTTTAAGTCTCTTTTAATACTCCAACAGTAGTCAGCCATCATGTGAGTATCCCACCTTCCTTGATAACGTCTCTCCATCTCTTTTAAATCCTGATGGAAACGTTCACCCTGTTCATCACTAACATCTCCAAGATTGTCAGAAATTTGTCAAGATGAGAGTTAAAAAAATTGATGTGAAGTGTGAATTTTCACACATTTCAGGGTTTTGCAGGTATTTAGTAAGTGAATGATGATTATTTGGGATGCCAAAACAAATGTTATATTAAAATATTTTTTTTGTTAATTTTAATTCGAACGCCTAATACCATTATTTAGGTTTCTAAATATGTGCAGTATTTTTTTTTTTTTTGTATATATACAGGATGTTTGTTTGAAACGGGGCACCCCGAAAATCTCCTTTATTTGTAAAGATACAAAAAATCTTCAGAACAAAAGTTAAACTAGACAAAAAGGCCCATCTAAAGGTTACTATAAGAATTTTGAGGCACTTCCGGTTTTTTAATGGCATATTTTACATTATTTGTGAAAATTGTGAATTTAAAAAACTCACAGCTCAAAAACGGTTAGAGATAGGGACCCCCGGTTAAAATTTTTGGATTCTTTGTAGTTTATTTAGTTTAGAAAGAAATTGGGGCTTTAATCGTTTAACGCGTTATGAGATTACGACAATTTTTTTAATAGTATAATTCACAACTCAAAAACGGTTAGAGATAGCGACCTGCGGTTGAAATTTTTATATTCTTCGTAGCTTATTTAGTCTAGGAAATATTTGGAACTTTAATCGTTTAACACGTATAAGATTACCAAATTTTTTTTAATGGCATAATTTACATTATTTGTGAAAATTGTGAATTAAAAAAAATCACAATTCAAAAACGGTTAAAGATAGCGACCTCTAGTTAAAAATTTTGGATTCCTCGTAGTTTATTTAGTCTAGAAAAAAATTGAGGCCTTATTCGTTTTGCGTATTTTAAAATTATGCCCAATTTTAATATGGCGTGATTTATAGAAATATTCATCTTCGCATGGACATATCTCAAAAACTAAACGCGATAAAGACCTGCGGTTGAAATTTTTGAAATCTTGAGGTCCTAATTAACTAGTAACAATATTTTTGAACAAAAAAATTTTTTGAAAATTTTTCATTTTTTTTAAAAAATTTTGAAAATTTTGATAAATCCTAACTAAAAAATAGTTAGGGATAGAAATCTGCGGTTTTAATTTTTAGAATTCTCCTACATTGTTTAGTCTAAGAAAAAATTTGGGCTTAAATAAACCAATTATTAAGTTTTGTATGGGCAGTAATCCAAAACCCTTGAAAATGGCCATAAATCGAAAAAATCGTAAGGGGTAGACCTTAAAAAAATCGTGATTTTTAAGCAAAAATTTTTTGTCTCCGATTTTATTGAAAATTGGTACAAATATGTATTTTTGGTCGTAGATCAATAAAATTTGGTCCATTTTGAAATTTGGGCAAAAGTTTTGGAATTATAGGCAAAAAACTGACCTAAATTGGCTCTAACTCAAAAACTAGGGAAGTATGAATTTTTAAAATATTTTTTTCTTAATCCTCGCACCAAAATTAGCTTAAAACTATATTTTGGCTACAATCCAATTTTCAAAAAAATTTTGGCCAAAATTTCAAAATTTTAGGATTTTTTTTTTTATTTTGTTGTAATTGATATATGTACTTATACATTTGTAGCCTTATATCACAAATATATGATCACTATTGAGTTATGGTCTAAAATTTTTACATTTGCGGCAAAAAAGTAAAAAAAATGATCCACAAATAGGCTCAGAGATTTTTCCATAATACTTACATATGTAGATATGGGGGCAAAGGTTTAAGCGGAACTAAATTGAATTTTTATTTTCTTAATGTATCTTGACGGCCCTGGCATTTCGTGATAATTATTTACACTTTTTTTTTTGTTAAATTTAGTATAATCCGTCTCAATTTGTAATACGAAACTAGATCTGGTTACTTTGGTGACTGTTGTGGTGTAAACAGACTTCGGCGTATCCGTGTGAACCAATACAGTGATAATATTATAAATGTATTGTTAATATACAACATAAAAAATGAACTTTCCCTTTTAGTTACGTATTACAAAATGAGACTGATATTGTAGCGTGTTACAAAGCTATAACTTGTGTACATTATTAGCAAAAAATCACAAAAAATGTGTTTTTTTCCAAACACGTAATCTGATCAAAAATTCCTGTTGTACTATTCCGGTTCACACCAATGTACATTACTTAGAATTTTTTCAGATTTTTAGTTTAAACCATCTGGGCTACAGGCTGTGGGACAAAAAATTTTTTGCACAATTTTGGCAAAAATCGCATCAATATAACTTATTTTGCAAAAATAAAATTTTGATCGTTAATCCACGTACCAAGGGCTTTCATTTGATACCCTACTCAGAATTTAAAAAAAATATTTCTTTTTTGATGAGCACATATTTGTTTGTATTTTTAGGGGGATATGTTTTTTAGATGTTTTAGTATTTTTCCTATGTGCGGGTCAAAGAGTTGTATAAGCATGCCAAATTTCAACTCTCTAGGTTTAGCCGTTTGGCTACAATTTTTACCGAACAGACAGACAGGCAGACAGACAGACAGACAGACAGACAGACGACAAAATGACGGTATAAGGGTTTTTTGGTCATACCTACAAAACCCTAAAAATATCATTTCACAAATATAAAACTACTGAACAAGCCCGACTGCGCAAGCGTAACTAACTCGATCTTAAGCGCTGTGCTTAGATACGTTATCAAGCTAGTTACCTCTGGGTGATTAGTGGTGTGGGTGAATTCTGATCAGTGTCGTCTCCTCAACGTTTTGTGTGATTTACGTGTGCTAAAACTTTAAAAAAGTATTAAAAAATATGTTTAAGTTAATTAATTTGTTTAAACAACAAAATTAATAGTTTTAAAACAAAATTAAATTATTTTTTTATTAGTTTAAAAGAATATTATAACAAATTATAATTTTTTAAAATTTGTGAGGAAAAAAAAACGTTTTACAACGTTTTAATATTTAAAAAAATTGTTTTATAAAGTTTTTATTTAAAACAAAATAAAATTTAGTGCCTGGATGTTTGGAAAAAGCCAAATGAATGTCTGGAAGTTGCTGAAAGGACATTTAAAATTATCCTGCATCCTGTGGTTGCTACCAAAAATTTTGAGAAAGGTAGGAATTATATATTTTTTAAAAAAATGGGCATTTCTATGCATTTTTTTCAATTATTAATACGTATTTTTTGTAAATTTTGATACGCAATATTAGTTATATAATATTCACCTTGAATTTATAAGGGATTAAAATATTTTCGGATATTAATGAGTTCTTAATGAGTGCTATGTCTGATATTTTGATAAGACTTGACAATTTTTAACAAGTTCGAACTAAATAGGGATTTTTAATTAAATTTATTTAACTAATAAATTTAATACGGGATTGATATAGTTGCATAATATTTTATATTTTATCTGTATTTTTTGAATAATATATGTTGACCGGTAGCTTGGAATATTATCCGCTAGTGATCAGTCTAAAGCCGGAAAAATTTGTAACATACGGGCTAGTGTTTGAATTTGTTAAAAAAATTATTGTTGATAGCGGTGTTAGGTCTAATGTCAGCAAATGAACGCTCGATTACGGTTAAGATATATGTGAGTCGGACTTTAATAGTATTTTTAAAGTGTATATTTTTGTTAATAATTTTAGAAGCGCAATATTTCGGCAATGATCGATTTTTGTAAAAAAAAAAAATGAATTTGGATTTTGGAATTTTATTTTATTTATTTTTTTTAGATTTAAGCTGGTTCGTTGATAAACTTCGGACTTAGTGTTCAATTTGAAAAATTTAGATTGGACTTCCAAGAAGTGGGTTGGTGGAGGGTTGCTAGGAGATTTTGTGCTTATGGTGAGTGTTTTTTTTTTTATTTATTAATATATAATCTGTCTCATTTTGTAATACGAAACTAGATCTGGTTAGTTTGGTGACCTTTGTGGTGTAAATAGACTTTTATGGAAACATGTGAACTTGTAAATCTGGCTTTTAAATATTTGGTTAAGTTTTATTACATCGAGGTTATATTCATTCAAAAACTAAATATGTCTGATAACAAATTGACATGTCAAAATTGCGATTGACATGTCAAAATTGTGATAGACATGTCAAATATTTTGAAAGGTGCCACTTCAGAATTACCACCCTAAGATGATATTTTAAATATACAACATAAAAAATGAAATTTCCCTCTTAGTTTCGTATTACAAAATGAGACAGATAATAGTAATTTTTGAAACTCTAATATAATTATAGGGTCAATATTTTAAATTAAAATTTTTGTTGTTACTTTTTAGTCAGTTTTTTTAATCTAAAATGTTTTGTAGTAGGAAATTTTTGAAATATTTAAGGTTTTTATTTTACATTAAAATCGGTTTTTCTGAACTCAAATTTTTAGTATAAATACGCATTTTCAATTCAATTTTTTATACTTTTTATTATACGACATTTTTTAAATCAAATTGTAAGTTCAAGCTGACAAAATTTTGTAATTTATTTTTATTTTTTAGGTATCTCCTGAAGGCACTAGTACTCAAAAATGCTACACGACACTGATTGGGAGCTGTGGAGACCTACGATTGACCTGGATGGACCAGCAGTCTTCGGTAAGATACTTTCAAAATAATAATTTATTGAGGCCCGGTCTCTCCACCTTCTGGTAAACCTCTAGGTAACTGTCTGACAGATAAGGTTATTTGGAACTTCATCTGCTGCATAAATGTCATTAACAATCGGTGAATTCAATACGTCAGTCTCATTATCCGTAAGATAAATTTGTAAGGGATTAATGAGGGATTAAGGGATGACATCTGTTCAGCACAGAAAGTATCACATAACCTCAACTGTCAGACAGTCGGCTAGAGGTTCACCTCAAGGTGGAAAGACCGGGCCTTACAGTTTATTGGACACACTGACGTACGTCACCTCACCCAGAGGAAGTTTGCAATTCGTTCGCGCCAAACATTTCAAGAGAGCATTACGTTACGCGGTAAATTACAGGATCAGCTCGATAATTTGGACTCAACTTTCAATTTGTGAAAATTCACATCAGTTTTTAGGGTTTTGTAGGTATAACCAAAAAAACCTTATACCGTCATTTTGTCGTCTGTCTGTTCGGTAAAAATTGTAGCCAAACAGATAAACCTAGAGAGTTGCAATTTGGCATGCTTATACAACTCGTTGACCCGCACATAGGAAAAACACCAAAACATCTAAAAAACATATCCCCCTAAAAATATAAACAAATATGTGCTCAAAGAAATTTTTTTTTTTTTTTTTTAATTCTGAGTAGTGTATCAAATGAAAGCCCTTAGTACGTAGACTAACAATCAAAATTTTATTTTTGCAAAATAAATTATTTTGACGCGATTTTTGCCAAAATTGTGCAAAAAAAAAATTGTCCCACACCCTGTAGCCCAGATGGTTTAAACTAAAAATCTGAAAAAATTCTAAGTAATGTACATTTATGTGAACCGGAATAATACAACAGGAATTTTTGATCAGATTATGTTTTCGGAAAATAACGCATTTTTTGTGTTTTTGGCTTGACCATGTAAAATATCTAATGATATTATGTAGTACAGTAAACAGAGCGCTTCGATGGTGTAATGCTTAGAATACTGGCGTTCTAATTTGCAAACTCGAGTTCAATCCGGTCTCGAGGCAATTTCATTTTATCTGTTTTTTTTTTGCATTTTTATTTTGTTTAAATTATGTTTTCAAAATTCTAGTTATATTTGGGCAAATATTGCATTAAATTTTTAAAAGCGTAAATTTAATAATAAGGGGAAATTGTTGAAATTGAATACTCTTGGACTTACAACCAAGTAACTTATATATAATACGATGGATACAAGCAAAAAAATAAATAATATAAAATATATGTTATGTCATGTGTTATAATGTCTGTATCATATTAGGGCCTAAATATATTACTACTATACTGCTATTTATATTCCTATAAATACACGAGATCCGAAGGGCATAGCTTATGACTAAAACAACCAATGGAAGCCATAAGCGCAATTTTCAAAATCTTAATGAACCTTGCTATATAAAATACTGCACATATTAAGAAACCTACATAATGGTATTAGGCATTCGAATTAAAATAAACAAAAAAAAAATTGTTTTAATATAAAATTTGTTTTGGCATCCCAAATAATCATTATTCACTTACTAAATACCTGCGAAACACTGAAATGTGTGAAAATTCACACCTCACATCAATTTTTTTTTATTATATAGGCTATTCTAAAACGTTTAAGCGGAACTAATTGGAATTTTTATTTTTTTAAGTTGTCATGAGTTCTACTTTTTAGGTTTAAAGAAGGCTTTTGCTAAACAAAATGATCAAAAGCCTCAATTAAACGGCAAAATTTGTTACTAGAATTCATAATCTAGTTCCGCTTAAACCAAAAAAATTGGCTATAGTTTTACTATGAATTTTTTTATTTGGCTCATATCTATGGCCGATGGTCTAGAAACTGAGAACTTACCTTCTCTGCCCCTTATACGCCGCTACTAGGCGTTTGGAACCTATTATTTTTATTTATTTATTTTTAATGAATTTTAATTATTTTTAGATCCTAAAGGACTTGGATAAGGACCAACTGGAATAAGGAACCAATTAGGACAGGAACCAACCAGGACGAGGACGAAACGGGACCAGATTCAAAAGGACATCGGAGATCCAAAACAGCCGTGTAAAACCGTTAAGTAGAAATGTTTCTGTAGTTTATTTCAATTAAGAATGCATCGTCTCTTGCAATTAACAAAACTTGTCAAAATAATCGTTACATTATTTAATACAGACATTAATTCTGGTGAAATAATGATTGTGTTTGGGGTTTTTAACCATTTTTAAATATTTTATATAATTTTTAAAAATTAATATTTCAAATTCAAAATATCCTTTGTATGGAATTTGTGTCGATAACCCAATTGTTATCGTCTTATTTATTTAAATTTTCAAAGAATTCATTTTATATATATAGTATTTGCTGTAAGTCGTTTCGTTTTGCAGCGTTAACTATACTGCATTCTTATTTGAAATGGACGTTAATTTACTAAGGCTGACTGGATATATTTGAGGCATTTTCATGACACACTAAAAAGGCACACAGTAATTTTGCATGCTAGAATTAAGAAAGAAACAGATACGGGACAATATTTTTTAATATTGTCGGCTCAAATTTGAGCTGTTTTTTATTTTCAGGTCATCACGTAAAATATTGACTTGATTGACCTAAAGTCAATATTTTAGAATCAGTTTTTTTTTTAAGAGAAATTTTTTTATTTTTGTACATTTTTTATATATATGCATACACACACACACACACATTTTTTAAATTGTTTCCTTATGTGTTACGAAATTTTTAGAGTCAATTTAAAGAGTTAAACTTTTAAGTCAATATTTTAGAATTAGTTTTTTAGGCCGATTTTTGAGTTCATTTTTTAATCAATGTTTTGAGATAATTTTTTTGAGCAGTATCTTTAGCTTCAAATTTTTAGTCAAATTTTTAATTAGTCAAATTTAGTTAAATTTAGATTTCAATTTTTAGATTCTCCTAGAACTTGTAGAGACTCTTTTATTCTCAAATTTATAGATACACTTTTAACATAATTCATTTTTATATATAATTTCTTTAGATCTTCAAATCCAATTATAATTTTTTAAATATTTTTGAGTTTTTAAATTTGAATTTCGCTTTTCCTTGGGGTAGCCTGTATCGTGTCTTGGGTGGGAAGCTTAAAGCTACCGCTTAAAACACACCCCAACTAAAGCAAAATTAAATTCCCACACGCTTACTTCGGAGTGGTCTTTAATTGCCCTGGGGGGGAAGCTAGTGCTACCCCTTAGGGCATACTCCGAGTAACACACACTCGTACACACAGACAAATACACATACATATAAAAAAAAATGCATGTGCATGAAAATATTAAAAAATAAAATCACACACGCTTACCATGAGGACAGCCAATTTGTGCCCTGTTTGGTTAGCTAGTTTAGCTGCCATCTAGGGCACGTCCCTGGTAACACAAACACAAACAGTACTTAGGTACAAGCACACGCGTACTTTGGGGGCGTATTTATTGTTTTGGGGGGCTAGCTAGTGCTGCCCCTTAAAACTACCCCTTTGTACCACACACAGGTCGCTTAGGACCTACAAATTTGCAAAACAAAAGTGATTAAGAAAGAAATAAATGATTTTTTATTGATAAAATGCATGATTTTTGATTTTTTGATTGAAAAAAGTAAAGTAATGCATGTTTAATTAAGAAAATTTAACACAAATTGAAAGAAATATAAAGAAATTTTAGTTTAGGTAGGTAAATAAATTTTACATGTTGAAATATTTTTCCTCCGTGAGAAACGGGGGGAAAGTAATACTTTTATCAAATATCAAAAGCCTCTTATATCCAAGTTGATTCTATCTGTACAGTCTGTAATCATTTTTAGGATGAATTTGTTTCTTTGTCACCCTAAGAAAGTTTAGTAAATTGTACATCAGCCGAAGTAAAGGTATGTTAGAGATGGATAAATCAAACTAACCATCGTGTGTCTGTTTTGTATGCTGCAAGGTTTGCTTGTAGGCCAAATATCCTTCCACACATGGTACCTTTGTGTGAAAGTGTGTTTATTTCTTGTGGCACTCACAGATCATCTGCGTATGTTTCTGTTGGGTTTTGCAAAAAATAAACTACAGGTACTACACCCCCTTTGATGCGCCTGTTGTTATTAACTAGGGTCGATTTAGATTTGGACTTTTATCTAGAAAGATTCTAGTTGATTCCGACAGATAATTCAGAGGACTGGTGAGTTCTAACAACTGGTAACTTTTTGGTTATTCAGTTGGTAGTTAAATCTCACCAAAACACACACAACACTAAATACACTGCGCTTTTCATGATACACATGGTTTATTTCTGTCTCAGGGATTGTAGGTGCCGGTTGACCAAGTCTCTTCCGAGTTTTTCCCTACCTTAACGGCCTAGCCGAGGGAGACGAGAGATACTAGTTGACTGAAGGTGACCGAAGATGTCACGAATGAGTTTTGTTCATTTGGTAGAGTCTTTTTACTGGTCGGGACGATCTGATGTTTCCCCCCAAGGCATAGCCAAGGGTAAGGGATGTTTGACACCGCCTGATCACGGGGCCAACTACCCAACGGATGGGTAGCGCTCGTAAAACAATAAATTCAGTAAAAGTTAACTTTTGGAAGCCGGTCGGTAAAGAATCTTTCGATAGATAAACTGATCGACCGAGTGAAGGAACGACCCTTCAAAAAATTTAACTCTTGAAGTTACAATAAACTTCACTATTATTTCTTTTAGTGAGTTGTTTTAAACACTCACGCCATTTTTTGTTGTTTTAATATTAGTTTAAAATTCCTGAGGTCAGAAGTAAACATTTCAGGTTACCTTGATACTTGTGCAAACTCGGTTTCCCTTTAATGCGGGCACAGGTTTTTGTTCTGGGCAAGCATCCTCTTTCCTCTAGGTTGTTCGTTGCCCTCGCGATTCCTCCGGTGGAGCCCAAGCCCTTTCCATGTGCATCGGATCGGGCGGCGATGGCTTACAATGGAGCCCTCCACGGACTCTTCTATAGACGTGGAGGAACCAGCTCTGTTGTGTGAATACAATACGGTTGAACGTTATTTCTTTCCACAATTGGGTTTTTGGTGGGTGGGGGGTAACTCGCTTTTTCCTTGCGCCTTCCCCGGAAAGAATTACGTTCGCCGTTAGGAAAGATCACCTCCTCTTTCAGCTCGACCTACTAACACTCGCAGGAGAGGCAATTAGGTATGGTTGCGTCTTCTCGAGATTCAACAGAAGCAGTTTCCACCAAATCAAGACTTCCAGATTTTTAAATTAAAACATTTTTTCTTGGGTATTACAGCCACATGTTATTTTACATATTGGTCGAATTTCATGTGGGTGCTAATACCCGGTATTGCTCTCTGGAAGTGGGTATTTTTTTCGAGTGAACGAATTTTTTACTCATAACCAGATGTAGTGTTACCAACCTTATAAATCCTACAAGATTTGTTCATATTACTGGGCTGCTTTTGGTCCGATAATGGGACATGTTTGTAGGTGCTTTAAATCCGACATGTTGAGGACCAGTTTTCTTTATTGCATTTTGCAAAATGCAACTTCTAGTAAATAAATTGGTTTGTGTTGGTAAAATTTAAATCCTGTTCAACAGGTGCTTGGAAGTTTTAATTTTTAAGTTATTTGAAAATTAGTTTTAAGTTTAGTTTTTATGATTTATTTTGTGCTAATTCTGTTTTTTGTTTAGGATACTTCAGGAGTTGATTTCAGGAGAAAATAATTAAAAAGCAGGTTTTTTAAATCGTTTAATTTTTTATTTTAAAAATAGTTTTTTTGGCTAATTAGCTTAAGTTGCTAAAGCCAACAAACAAACAAAAAAAAATAGTTTTTCTTCAATCTTGGTTTTAAAAACGTTATTTACGTATTTTTTCAAAATAGTTTAAATATATTTTTTTGACTAGTAGGTAATTCTTTTTTTCAAAATTAGATTTCAGGTAAAGTTGTATTAAAAATAGATTTTAAAAAGAAGTTTTCAACAACAGCTTTTCAGAATAGTTTATTTAAAAATTATCTTTTTAAAAATATGCTCCCTAATAGGCTTTCAAAAATACTAAATTCAAAATTACTTTTTTCGAAAATACTCTAAAATAAATTTTCAAAATATTTGTTTCATAATTCATTTTCAGGAAGAGAGTTTTCAAAGTTAACTTTTTAAATTATTTTTACATTAGTTTTGAAAATAAAATTCTTTCCTCCTAAATTCTTATTTCAAAACTAGGTTCTCGAAAATAGGTTCTCAAAAATAGTTTTCAATACAGATTTTTTTAAAAATAATGTCATAAATAATAGTCAAACTCCACGGAATGCCGTGGAGTATGGATTGCTGTTTATCAGCTCTGGGATTGACTCAGCATTGTATAATACTGAAAAATGACTGTGTAAAACCAACTGTTAACAAACCGGTTTTCAGTTTTAGTTTTTAAATTGTACTTTTCAATATTTGTTTTTCAAAAAAAGATTTAATTTTTTGGCAACAATAAGTTTTTCAAATATTAGTTTTTGAAAAATATTTCAAAGAGCTGTCGAGCTTCGTGGTAATTTAATTGCCTACGGGGCACAAAATTTCGGGTTCTTATTCAGTAATTATCAAAATTTTGATTTTCCGATGCTGAGAAAATACTGTTTAAAAACAGATAATAGCTGGTCAGTTTTAATTTTTAAATGAATTTTCCAAAAATAGTTTTCAAAATTAAGTTTTCAAAATATTTCCAAAATATTTGTTGAATATATTATTTTCAAAATTTAGTCACGATATATTATTTTAAAATTTTAGTCAGATATACTATTTTCAAAATTTTAGTCGGACATAATATTTTCAAAATTTTAGTCAGATAAATTTTGTTTTAAAAATTAGTCAAATAAATAATTTTCAAATTTTTTGTCAGATATATATATATCTTTTGTATATATATATATATATATATATATATATATTTTGAAGAACTTGAATGCTCCGTAATCTGGGGCACAGGGACTCGGGTTCAAACCCCGATGTCACGAAATTTAATTTTCCGTTACTGTGCAGATCGGCAATTGGATCGACTCTGCCAAGTAGTAATTCTTAAAATGACCGGTCAGTTTCTGTTTGTAAATTAAATTTTTCAAAATTTATTTATCAACAATAATTACAAAAAATAATTTTCAAAAATAGTTCAAATTTGTTTCCTTTTTTTTTTTCAAAACTAGTTTGCAAAAATAATGTTCTTTTCAAAATAATTTTAATAATATTATTCCAACCTTTTTAAAATTTTCTTAACAATTTTAATTTTTTTTTAAATAATTTTTAGTATTAAAAATTACGAGCTCTGTGGTAAAAAACTTAACTTATGAAAACCTGGGAGACGGGTTCAAAACCCGGACACCACGGAATTTTCGTATTCCAAATTTGATACTCTGCAGTCAACCAAGGGGCTGACTCAGCGGACAAAATGTCAATTTCACGTGATTTTGACATAGTACCGGAGGTCTAGATAAAAAGAAATATTTTATAATCAATACGCCACTTAGGCATTGATAAATTATTACTAAAAATACTTCAAATGGCAATTTTTTTGAAATAAAATAAACATCCAATTTTTCCAAATTTATTTTTCAATATTTAGTTTTCCAAATTCAGAGTTCAATTTTTTTTACTGAGCTGTCCCATTACAGTTTGGAGTCCAAAATCGGCTCCATTTAGTTCTGCTGTATTTGTAGTCCATTGGGTTAAAATTTGGATCAAATCCGAAATGGCGCGTTTTGGAAAATTGCCAAAATTTTCAACTCGTGGATTTCAAATAATTTTTTGGTTTTATTAATATTTTTATCTTTTACAAATTGTAGTACGTGTTTCACATTTCACACAGCACAAAACAGGGCTCAGACCCCGGACAATACTTCAGAACAATCCTATATTGTTCTCAAAGTTAGAACTTAACGTTAAAAATAAAATTAATTAATTAAAATTATTTTTTTCTGGTCAATATGTAATTGTAAAATGTTTGTCAATTTGAACTTATACCTGGCGATAGTAGCCTAACGCTGGTTGACCTTTATAAATTTTATCAAAATTTTGCTCAAAAAAATATAAGTCATCTTGCGAACATTAAGTATTTCTTTGTATTTGGGTCTCAGGGTCATGGGTCCACTGGTGTACTCTCCAGAAGTTACTGGCTGGACCTAGGGTACCCTACGTCCCTCTTCAGAGTGTTTGGGAAGTCCGTTCTCCATAGCTGGGAAACGTTTGGCCTCTCACTAAGGCAGGATGGACTGTATGAATTTTCCAAGGGGAGGATTGTCGTTGATCCTGTATATTTAGGATACAGGGGAGGTTTTCTTAAGATCCTTGAAGTATGAGGTGGAGTGTTTCCAACGTTTGACTTGGATGGATTCATTGGAAATTCATCCATCAAACGTTTTATTTTTAAGTTGATGATTGTAGAAAATTGGTTGAAATTTAATTGTTTTTTTTTTATTCCCTTTGTACAAAATTATTTGCGCCCTCGGTTCCCGGCGCCCTTCCGTCTGACCGAAGGCTGACAAGGCCATATCCTTTGGTATGGAAGAGGCTGGATGACGTTAAACAACATAAATTATCCATTTTTGATAATTTCGCCAATATGAATATATTTTGCCGGTGATCCCGGTTGACTTTTTGGTAATCCTGGGACCCCCAAGGGGAGCCTAACCAAATTGGTTTGCGAACCTAGGGATAGGTGTTGCCTTTAGGTACTTCTGGATGAGGCTATTTAGCGCTTGAAATGAATGGAAAATTTTAGGTTAAGTCAAACATATTCCGACCAGAAAGATGTTTTTTAAATTAATTAATAATAAATACTTTTATTTGTTTATTGTGATTTTGTGTGTAAGACTATAATCCTTTGGGGGATTTTTTGGTGTCCTCTTTCAAAAAGAGGACATTTCAATGTTATATCCTTTGATATAGAACTAACTGGCTAACCCTAAAGCCGACGTAAATTAAAATTAGTTTTAACCATTTTTAAAACGTATATTAGAGTTTTTTTTTTATTGCCATTAGAAGTATTATAATGGCTCTTAGTATATGCGTTAATAGCTCTTATTTATTATTATTAATATTATTTTTATTAATCAATTTTTTTGTTAATATTAACTTATTTTTTAGTTGTGTGGTTTCGTGGTTTTGATTTGGCTACAGAGTTTGGCTACAAAATGGTTTAAATTCAGACCATTGAATTTTTATTCTGATATTACGCAGATCGGCTAAGAGCCGACTCGGCAGACTTATTTAAATAAAATATAGACGTTTTTAGTATTTTCAAGAATGAACATTATTTTTAAAATAGTTTTTTAAAAATAGCATTTTTAAAATTTTAATAATCAATGTTTTTTTTTAGAAATATTTTTTTTAAATTATTTTTCATTTTTTCAATTCCTTTTTTCAATTTTTTAATTCGACATTATTTACTTTTTTTTTACATTATTTTAAAAAATATTTAAATTATATTTAAGAGTGTGTAGTCAACAGAGGGGTTGACTTATACGGAAATATGACCAGTCATTTTGAGTTATTACATTATTTTTCAAAATTTGTTTTTAAAATAGTTTTTTTCTATTTTTTATTTTGTTATTATTTTAATAATGTTTAAGATTTTATGCAGTCAGCAGAGGGGTTGACGCATCATCAATTAATACTTAAAAATGATTATATAGAGATATAACCAGTATTAAATTATTTTTCAAAATTTGTATTTTAAAAGTGGTCTTAATAGTAGTAGAGTAATACTTAAAAATTACTATATATATGACCAGTTAATTTTAACTATTATTATTTTTTTAAATTTGTTCTCAAAAAAATCCCAATTTTTTTTCGTTATTTTTTAAATTTTTTACTTTTTTAATATTTCAATAATATTTGAGAAATTATATGATCAGCTCTAGGGTCGATTAATAATTATTAAAAAACGGCATAGAGTTAATAAGTCCAGTTATTTTCTGTTTTTAAATAAAAAAATTCACAATGTTCGAGGTAATATCATTATTTTGAAATTTTTTTACCAAAATAATTTAGCATTTGTTTTTTGTTTTTAAAACGCTTTCAAATTTCTTCTAAAAACTATTTTTCTCAAAGTTTTTGTTTTAATTTTGTCATAATCTCATAAAGTCATCAAAATAATTAATAATATTTTTTTTTTCAAAAATATTTTTCGAAAATAATTTTTATTAATCAAAGATCAGCTTAGGGGTCGACTCAGTATAAACTAATACTTAAAATTCATTTTATAGGGATAAAACCAGTCATTTTTCAGATTTAAATTTAGCAAACTTAGTTCTTCAAAAATAATATTTCAAAAAATTTTCGAAAAATAATTTTAGTTTAAAAAAAAAAAAAATAAAAATAATAATAATAAATAATAATAAAAATAAATAAAACCTCAAATTATAACTCAATGGTAAGATAAGTACCAACGTAGCCTAAAACCAAGTTGACAGGCTGGAATCCACTTTTGGTTTTTCGATATGCAGTCATTTCAGGTGTCGACTCACTTTCCATTAATTAAACCTGTTTATATATTAGTAAAACGAAAATTCACACAGCCCATATGATTTTTATATAAATACAGAGAACATACTCAACCCTATTTCCCACTTAAGTGATTGGAACCAATAATTATAGTTCATGTAAATTTTCAGTCCCATGATATTCATTTAATTTTTCGATATACAATCATGAGATTCGAGTCAATCTCGATTAATTTTAAATACTTTTTCATACATCAATCGTCACGCTACCCAGGTAACTTTATTAAAGTACCGGTGGTCTAGAAATTGAGAACCTATTTTGCCCTATTCATTATTTAAAAAAGAAACCGATTATTTATTTATTTATTTTTTCTAAATAATCGAAATGTCACTAGCCCTGTGACTTTATAGTGTCGGTTTACTATGCCCTGTTCGCCACTTAGGTGATAAGAACCCGTAATTATTTTAAATAATATAGATACTTTTAATAACATTAGTTTTATATGATCGAAACGTCACGTTACCCATGTGACTTTATAGTGCCGGAGGTCTAGAAATTGAGAACCTAGTATACCCTATTCGTCACCAATTTAAATATAAGAAATTTTAGAAAAGTTTGTGTTTTGAGTGTATTCAGAAATAAAAGCGGTAGAAACGTTATGCAAACCATGTGACTTTAATATAGTATCAGAGGTCTAGAAACTTATACATGTACTCGATGAAAACCTATAATTTTATTTTAAATATAGCAAATATTAAATAAGTTTTAAAATTTTTTATAAAAAAATCGATTTAAAAATCTGCTTTTTTATTTTGATTCTACTCGATATGCAGCAAGAGGCCTTAAGAAGAAAGAATTTGCTGAAAAGAAGTTTCTGATAATTTAAAATAAATTACCATATAATTTTGGTTTAAATACAGAAAATTTTAAATAAGTTTTCAAAATTTTAAGATTAGATATATAAAAAATCTGCTTTTTTATTTTGATTCTACTCGATATGCAGCAAGAGGCCCTAAGAAGAAAGAATGCTGAAAAGAAGTTTCTGATAATTTAAAATAAATTAGCATATAATTTTGGTTTAAATACAGAAAATTTGAAATAAGTTTTCAAAATTTTAAGATTAGATTTATAAAAATCTGCTTTTTTAACTTTGAATCTGTTCGAAATGCACTAAGAGGCCTTAAGAAGAAAGCAGAGATTGTTGAAATTAAGTTTCTAATAATTTTAAATTAAATTAGCATATAATTTTGTTTTAAATACAGAAAATTGAAGTAAGTTTCAGAAGTTGGTAATTCTTCCCCAGAGAAGGTCCAGAATTTGGTTATCCCCCAACAGTGAAGGTCCAGAATTTGGTTATCCCCCAACAGTGAAGGTCCAGAATTTTGTTATCCCCCAACAGTGAAGGTCCAGAATTTGGTTATTCCCCAAGAGTGAAGGTCCAGAATTTGGTTATCCCCCAACAGTGAAGGTCCAGAATTTGGTTATCCCCCAACAATGAAGGTCCAGAATTTGGTTATCCCCCAACAGTGAAGGTCCAGAATTTGGTTATTTCAATGGTAAAAAGGTAGTAAATTAATAATCTTAAGTGATTTTAGTCCCCAGCGAGGTTCAAGAGATTGTTTTCTTATTAACTCCTCAAGCGTTAAGATCGTCTCTTAACGCTTTAGCAATAAAACTGAGCTCTCCCTTTGACCTAAAGTGAGGTTTTTCCTCTAAACATCTTGCCACCTGAGTGGCACCCTCCCTTAGATATAAGACTAATCTAAATGTTTCAGAACTTGGGGTGCTAATTTGCAATGATAGCTGAGCCTGTGCTTATCGGCTGCTAGATATCTTGACGGCGAGACTCAGCTCAAATGCCTGTTATCTACAAATCGCCCAGAGTTTGTATACTTATGGTTTTAGGTTTCGTTTTATAAAAATATTTTCACGTTTTCTTGTTGTTTTCTTTCATGTTGTCTGTTTCAGATTACACTTCGTATACCAGTATTCTCCAGGTTTTCAGGTATTCGTTTTCATGTTTAATATGCTTATTTTGTATGTATTGCCCCTAATTTTATGTATATTGCCCCAATTTTGTGTGTATTGCCCCTAATTTTATGTATATTGCCCCAATTTTGTGTGTATTGCCCCTAATTTTATGTATATTGCCCCCAATTTTGTGTGTATTGCCCCCCATTTTGTGTGTATTGCCCTCAATTTTATGTGTATTGCCCCCAATTTTGTGTGTATTGCCCCCGCCTTGTATGCATTGCCCCCGCCTTGTATGCATTGCCCCCGCCTTGTATGCATTGCCCCCGCCTTGTATGCATTGCCCCCGCCTTGTATGCATTGCCCCCGCCTTGTATGCATTGCCCCCGCCTTGTATGCATTGCCCCCGCCTTGTATGCATTGCCCCCGCCTTGTATGCATTGCCCCTGTTTTGTATGCATTGCCCCCGTTTTGTATGCATTGTCCCCAATTTTGTGTGTATTGCCCCCAATTTTATGTGTATTGCCCCCAATTTTATGTGTATTGCCCCCAATTTTATGTGTATTGCCCCCAATTTTATGTGTATTTCTCACATTTCTGTATGTTTTGCCCCCATTTATATGCATTTCCCCATTTATATGTATGCTTCACTTGTATTGCTTATGTTGTATGTATTGCAGATGTTGCTGATTGCTGCTATTGCTGTTTTATTGCAATTTTTTGTGTTTTATTGCCATTTTTTGTGTTTGTATTCTATCCCCAATTTTATGTGTATTTCTCATATTTCTGTATGTTTTGCCCCAATTTATATGCATTGCCCCATTTATATGTATGCTTCACTTGTATTGCTTATTTTGTATGTATTGCAGATGTTGCTGATTGCTGCTATTGCTGTTTTATTGCAATCTTTTGTGTTTCATTGCCATTTTTTGTGTTTGTATTCTATTGCTATTTTTTCTGTTTTACTGCATTTTTGTTATTGTTGTTTTTATATTTTATTATTTTTGCTTGTTTTGTTTTGCTTTTTTTCAGATGGGGTTGGGGGGCAAAATATTGCAAACATAATCATAAAAATTTTAGTTTAATGCTAATATACGATTTAAGGGTCTCGATTCGTATTAAGCCCATTTCAAGAGCCTGTATATTTGAAAGCGAACAGATAGCTTTTTCTGTCCTTATGAGTCACCTAGTCGTTAGGAACCCACTTTAATTACTTAATTTTGCAATATTGTGTCCTGCGGGTGCCTCCACGTGGCCCATCCCTGGGAACAGATTTTTTTCTTAATATTTTTCAAAAAAAATCTGTTGCTAAAACCCGCTAAAAATTTTCTTGTATAGGCTATTTTAAGGCAGTGATGGCTGGGTATACACTACGTATACCAGAATTATTCAGGTTAGGTTAGGTCATTTTCATGTTTAATATGCTAATTTTGTATACAGGGTGTTTGTTTGAAACGGGGCACCCCGAAAATCTCCTTTATTTGTAAAAAAACAAAAAATCTTCAGAATAAAAGTTAAACTAGACAAAAAAGGCCCATCTAAAGGTTACTATAAGAATTCTGAGGCACTTCCGGTTTAAAGTAATAGTTTTTTTTTCTTTCTAAATAGTCAAATAGTTCATTTTAGAGATATTTTGTTTCTTTTTTTATTGTTTTCAAAGCTTGCTACGTTCAACTTTGTAAAACTTATGTTGATTATTATTTTGTAAATAAATGGTTGCCATTTTGAAATGGTTAACATAAAAATATGATTTTTTGGTGTCATTGTAAAGCTAATTTAATGTACTTTTAGGAAAAAAATATAAAATTATCGATTCCCTATATAAACCAATACTGTTTACATACGTTGCCAGATGACTATCTTTTTCGTGTCAAAAGTTCAGAAGGTGAAGTCAATAACACTACGGCTTTGCCAATACCACCTAGCGCTTAAAACGGGAAGAACTTTCGCATCAACCTGATAAAAACGAATTGTTCTCAAGCGAAGCCAGGCGTGGCAGCTAATAACTTAATTAACAATTAATCATAGTTTTTAAAATTAACATTAGTTTTGGGTTATTTTTGTAACGAGATACCTAAATTATTACCAATAAATTGTCATCTGACTTTGAAGGTAACACCAGATATTCAATGCAAAAAGTATGACATGTTATTTTTCAGTTGGGCGATGTTAGGCTTTCGGGATAATCAGCTTTATAGCAGACCCGAAAACGTTCCATATATTTCAAGAACTTTCGAGTAACTAAATGTTCAAAGTTCGCTGTCCGTTTCAAGGCCACTGTATTTGGAGGATTGTATTCGTAACAAAAATATATTAATATCTGTTTGCTCAGTTTTTATTTATATGTAATATATATTTACAAAACAAAATATCATATAATTATACATTAATTACAAATATCATATAATATAGCATTGTTTTATACTTAAATATAATATATCGCTACCATAACATACAAATGATAATATCTTTTCTTTGTATTTTGTTTTCCATTATCCATTTGTTTCTTGATTTCGTTGATTTCATACATTCAGCTACAGTTGTTTTGTCTGAAATTTTAAAACAAAAAAAATATTATTTGGCATTTGTTTGAAACAATCACACAAAAGAAATAACAGTAGGCGTTTTCCCTTTCAAAGTCAAATAATTGGCATAGCACATATGTTAAATAACTTATGTTACCTAAACAATTCGAACAACACAAAATGAAAGAATTTTGATTGAAAATGTTTATCTGAAAATGTACATCACCTAATTTTCAGCCTATTAAAAATTTGTACTTGACGCTCATAACTAAAGTTATGGAGGAGAGAATTAATAATAATGAAAATAATGTAAATAAAATTATTTTTACCGATGAGGCTACGTTTTATATTCATGGTTAAGTTAATTTAAAACTGCCGATATTGGAGTCGGGGAAATTTACATTTATGTACTATAGTCGGATTGCTGATAGGTGACTGTTACATGTATGTATCAAGAATTGCAATCATATAATAATCTAGTTACCATTTTTCAGCGATTTTAAAAATGTTTTTTGTTATTTGTCTTAGCTGTCAGTGTCAGTTAATAATCATTAATTAATAGATCTTGCGGCCAATTATTAAATTCACAAACTTTAATTTTAAATCTGCTGGAATATTTTAATTCCGAAAAAGAGAACAATGGGCCACTTATTTCTCTATCTTGTGTCCGTCAAAGAGTAGCAGCTGCCTTAAAGATTTCGGAATCAACAATTCGTTGAATTATAAAATGTAATAAATCTGAACTTCTCACTAACAAAATCACGAGAAAACGAAGGAAATTAAAATCTGAACCAGTTTATTTTATTGATACATTGGCACAAACGTATGGTCATGAAGTACTAAGATTACCTCCTTATCACTGCCATTTTAACCCCATTGAACTAATTTGGGGTATAACAAAAAATTATTATGATAGACATATTGGTTAAAACGGATATAGTGATAACGAAGTTTTGAAAATATAGCAGTGTAGTAGCCTGTGATCAAATTAGTTGTGAAACTTGGGCAAAATCTGTTAAAAAAATCGAAAATTTAATAAATGAATGGTGGGAAAGGGAAAGGATTGTTGATGATATTAATCCAATAATAATAAATACAAGAAATGACAGCGATAGTTCAGATGACGACGATATCATGCATTACAGTGACTAATTGTTTTAAAATAAAAATAAACATTTAAATACAACTTGTAGCCATATATTATATGAATAAATATATTTTTACTTAATATTTTATTACTTTGTACTTAGGGAAAACATAAAAATTTAATTTAAATAAACAACATATTATAATCCAAAATTTACGTATAAGTTTTTCCTTATTTATAATTATTACCTTAAAATTAATTATTTTGTTTGTTTGAGTACTGCTGTGAATTTATTTTCGTGCTCCAATTAGCAAAGATATCTACGAATAATTCTGTTTCTTTCTAATGCTTTGTTTTTTATTAAAATAATTTGGGAGGTTGGTTGTCAACTTGCGTCATTGTACGTTACTATGGGTATGCAAATAATTATAATGATATATAGAGAGAAAGCATATAGTATTGTATATCGAAACTTGTAACAACGAACAGTTACCTATCAGCAATCCGACTATATATACTACCAGAACAGAACGGCCAGAAAAGGTGAACGTTTGGTAGGAACGCATATCATTGGTCCTTTTTAGGGTTTTGTAGGTATGACCAAAAAACCCTTATACTTTATTACATGCTGAGAGAGTAAAACCATTTTGTTCGATATGCTCTAATACAGTAAAAATTTTCAAATAATACTGAAATTACGTAAACTACAAAAAAAAAAATACTAAAGCTTTTCGGAATACACAATCTATACATAACTAAATGTGTTTTCAATTTTGATATAATATTTCAGTCAATCGACAAAAAGTTAACCATCTTACATTATCGTATTTTGTTACCAATAAAAAGTTCAGACATTAAAGGTAGATATGTTAGTAAAACTTGATTAATTTTTAGGATTTCATAGGTGCGAAGGGTAGGTAGGTCAATAAGTCCTTACAAAACAATAGAAAAATATTATTTTGGGTTGATTCATTTTTATTGCATAAGCATTTAATACCTTTTTTGATAAAATAAAGTCTCAATTTTTTCATACTTATATGTAACGTTTCCATGGTCATGATAAATATTAGAGAGATATTGCAAAGTGAAAAAAAGCTGACTTTATTAAAAGAAACTTCTAATAAAGTATCCTGTATTAAAATTTTTCATGATGTTTTAAGCGTGTTCTACATTATACTTTATTCATCAATTTTCTAAACTTTTTTCTTTGAACTAGAAGTTGTCAAAGTTTTAATACAATTTATTTTTCAATTTTTTGGTAGAGAATGAAATTCTTACACGTGGTTCAGTTCATTTAAAGTACCAACATAAAAATATTATTCATATCTTGTCAAGTGTTTATAACCTAGCTATTAGATTTGTAAAATTACTGATTTACGTACAAAACACAATTTATATATTCGCTTATTCAAACCAATGATCAACAAAACACTATTAAACACGTGGTAATACAAAATATTTACAAGCGTAATTTTAATGTTGGTACAATTGTTAAAACTGTCTACTGCGCATGCACCGAGTTCCAAGTTGGATGTGTTTTCAAGAATAGTTGGATCAAATCTAGTTTTGAATAAAGTTGACCTTGACTACATACCGTGTTCTACACTGTACAATTTCACTGATTTATTTCTAGTACAAGTTCTAGTCAAAGAAATAAGTATGAAAATTTGATGAGAATTGTATAATGTAGAACACGCTTTAAAGAGTGTTATTGCAACGGTGCTCTTGCTTCATACTTTATTTTGACAAATATGCCAAATTGATAGATCGAAATCGTAATGAATATAGAAGTTAACTGCAACTCTTATATGAGTTAACTGCAGCAGACTATTTTTAACTTCTTCCCATACGGCACAACCATTCGCAAAAGGGTTTCGTGACGCAATTTCTCGGAGAAGAATAACATCGTCCTTGTATTTAAATCGTAATCGTTTTTTATCTTTAGCTTGAATCATTACTCACAAGAAAAGTCAACAAATTTTATGTTCGAATTTACTCCGTTGTTAATTTTGAGGTTAACCTGTCAAAATTAAGGCGCTTTAAATAAAAAATGCTTTGCCGTTATTTAAATTAAATATAGGTTGCCTGTATTTTAATAAAAGAAAGAAATTAAGGATATATCAACTGCGCATGCGCACATGTCAAATAAAGGAAAACTTTATTAAAAGATCAGTAGAACAGAGGTTGCAATTAGAGATGCCGGCTCAGTACACTGACCGAAGTGACACGGTTCACCAAATTGAAATGAGCCGGCTCACGGCTCACTGTATAGTTTCAAGTTTCAAGGATACGATTGGTCGGGCGATTGTGAACAGTGACCGGAGTGATCCGGATCTGGATCGATGTCATGTTGAACTTCGCGAGAACTTGGCTTGTAATGTATTATCATAAAGTGTATTTGGTCATCAATTTGTAGGGCAGTTTATTTGAAACTAATAGGCTTAGTCTGTATTTTCTTACAACCATACTATATAAAAATATTAAAAATATTGCCCAAATCCCAGATGTCCGATTTATAAGGGCAATAAACATCGCCATAAACTTAACACATCTGGTTTAAAATACAGTAGCTACATAAAGTGAATTGCTTGTTTCAAAAATGTTAGATAAGAGTCGGGGCTAAGCGACGTTCTACCTACGACCGGACGACCGGCAACTGACTGACCTGTGTCTCGGGATCATGTTTAAAAGAACCGGCTCTAAGCAAGAGTCGGCTCTAAGCGACGTTCTACCTCTAAGCTCTAAGCGACGTTCTACCGAACGACCGACCGACCTGTGTCTCGGGATCATGTTTACAAGAACCGGCTCTGAGCAAGAGTCGGTTCTAAGCGACGTTCTACCTACGACCGAACGACCGACCGACCTGCGTCTCGGGATCATGTTTACAGTTCATATATTGCAAGAATCGGCTCTAAGCAAGAGCCGGCTGTAAACGACGTTCTACCTACGACCGAACAACCGACCGACCTGTGTCTCGGGATCATATTTACAGTTTATATATTGCAAGAACCGGCTCTAAGCGACTTTCTACCTACGAACTAACGACCGTCCTGTGTTTCGGAGACATGTTTACTTAACCGGATCACTGAGCCGGATCAATGAACCGGCTCAACAAACTGAACGACCTCCACTGATCCGGTTCCGCAAACTGAGCCGAAATTCCCATCTCTAGTTGCAATAACTCTCTAATATCTCTGTTAGAAAATATTAGGTCAAGTTATTTCTACTCTGTTGCTAGAATGCATTTTATACAAGTACTTTATGATAGCGGTCGGTCCTGTGGTGGCCACAGCTGATTTTTTTAGGAGAACAAAAGGTGCGTTCGGCATAAGCTAATAATCTACACATTCTGCATAATTGACACAAAAAACGTTCGGTTTAAAATTGCTGTGTGCTCTGTGCTGAAGATCGTTCGGCAAATGCAAATTATACAATAGTGTTTTTCGCGGTAAAATTAAGTTATTATTTTTACAAAACAATATAGGATTGCGACCGCCCTCGGGCGCCAGGCAAGGAAGGGCGGCGGACGGTTAGGTCATCACTTGTATTTTAAAAGTGAGGTCCTTTTTTTTGCTCTTCACTTGGATTTGGTAGGTGAGGACCTTTTTTTTTGCTCTTTTCTAGTTTTGGGAGGTGAGGACCTTTTTTTGCTCTTCACTTGGATTTGGGAGGTGAGGACCTTTTTTTGCTCTTCACTTGGATCTAGGAGGTGAAGACCTTCTTGATTATTTATATATATTGAATCCACATATTAGAAATACTGGAACTTTAAAAAATACACATGCGCCTACAGTAAAAACAAATATGTATTTGTGTATTGAAAATTACTGTATTTGTACAAGTAAACAAACATATTTTTTTGTTTGATTTTGATCGATTGGATAAGCGTTAATAAATACACCTACGAAATTTTTTAACTTATTTAACCCTTTACTACATGAATTTTTATTTTTGGCTGAAATAATTCGTGAGCATTAGGAATTGGTTCTTATTGATAGAAAAAATAATTTAAAAAATATATTTAAAATATTAATTATTATTTTTATGAAAAATTTTTTGGCAATTTTCTTTATTAACATGTTAGAATGTTCTTTAAACCCTAACTCACTATCAATAATTAAAAAATAATTATTTTAATTAAAAATAATTATTAATAATTAAAAATAAAAATACGCCTACATATTTTATTTCGCGTGTGTACTTTAATTTGACTTTGTCCAGTATTAAATCGTAATTATTTGTGAAATATTTATCGCAATTTTTTTTCGAACCAATAACCAAACATTTAGTTTTTGCACAATTAAATTTAATTAAATTGAAGAACTGTTGTTTTTTTTTCACTAATTTAAATCAGTGAAACAAAACAACAGTTCTTCAATTAAAAACCTTTTGTGCAGTAGCAAATTTCACGAAGTCAAATTGTCGACAATCAAATATACAATAATTGATAATAATGGAGATTGGACCAATTATTAGGTAGAAGCATAATAATATTTACAGTAAATTCTTAAATTATTTTTAGTTTTTCCGTTTCTCTTATACAAGGTGTCTCAAAAGAAATTTTATATTTATTTAGCTTACTGCGTGAAGGCAACGTATCCGAGGGGTGCGGGGGTTATGTCAATCGGTAGCCTGGCTCTTGGGAATTAAGTCGCTATGGAGCGTTTACTCGGGAGCAGACCGCGCGTTATGCGTGCGAGAGTTTTACAAAAACGGTGATTCGGCGACTGTAGCGCGTAGAAAATTCTGCAGTATTCGAGGTTTTCGCCACTTAAATGATGCGCCAAGCATTCCTCTCATTCGACATTGGGTTAGAAAGTTTGAAGAGACTGGTACAACGCTGGATAAATCAAAATTCGGGCGACCTAGGTCATCAAGAACGGTAGAAAACGTGGAGAATGTTAATCAGTCTGTTCGTGACGACCCGAACCTTTCAATTCGGAAGCGCGCAAGTGCTTTAAATGTGCATAGATCATCATTACATCGCATTATGCACAAAGACCTAAAGCTGCACCCCTACAAAATTCAATTGGTGCAAGAATTAAAGCCCCAAGATGCCAATCAGAGGCTTAATTTCGTAAATCAGGTGATTGAGCGATTTTCAACGTTTACCAACATTTTGTTTTCGGATGAAGCTCATTTTCATCTTAATGGCCACGTAAATAAGCAGAACTACCGCTACTGGAGTGCAACGAATCCGAAACGCAAACATCCGAAACCCCTACATTCGCCTAAAGTGACCGTATGGGCTGCGATGTCGGCGCGAGCAATTATCGGCCCTTACTTTTTTGAAGACGAAAGGGGGCGTGCAGTTATAGTGAATTCAGAGCGTTATGTGGAGATGTTAGACAACTTCTTGGTACCTGAACTGCAAAACTTTCCTGGCTATAACCAAAGAACATGGTTCCAACAGGACGGAGCAACTTCACACACGTCCAATATGTCTCTGCCACGTGTTCGTGAAATTTTCTCAGGCAAATTGATCTCCCGGAGAGGTGACATAAATTGGCCTTCACGCAGTCCAGATTTAACCCCTATGGACTTTTTCCTATGGGGTTATCTTAAATCTAAAGTTTACGCCAATAAACCGACTTCACTGGCGCATTTGAAAGAAAATATCCGTCACGAAATGGCAGCCATCCCTGAGTCCACCTGCTGAGACGTCATAAGTAATTTTACTGTTCGATTAAATGAGTGCCCAGAACGCGAGGGTCTACATTTAGACGATATTATTTTTAAGAAATAAATCCCCAAAAAGTGTATTTTAATAATTAATAAACATTTTTTCTATATACGGCTTACTTTTTTTTTAATCGATCCACTAAATATAAAATTTCTTTTGAGACACCTTCTAGTTCGCAAAAAATCAACAAGGACGTCTTATTATACAGACTGTACTTCAGTCAGTCAATACAGATCGCCAGATTAACAAATCGACCAACTACAGAACGTGTTGCCACTGAAAAGAACATTGAGGGACCTCGGAAGGCCCTTCAAACCCCATGCCCTGAGGCCTTTACAATTCCTACAAAGACACTGACTATAGTAGTGGAAAAATTACCTTTTATCATTTTTCCATTATTTTTTGGCAATGCTATTTTCTTCAGAAAATCCATTATCGGGTCCTAGCGTAATAAAATTTTCTTGAGGCTGTCGGAAGCGAACACCTTCACAACTGGTATTGGTGGATGAACATGCCAAACATTTGCAAGATTCTGCTTCCAAATATACATAGCGATTTGTTCCAGGTGCAACGCCAGGTTCACAATGACGTAATTTTGCTACGGCCTTAGATCGTGCTGAATGGATGCAAACTGGATGGAAAGAGCGCTTGTATGGAAAACGCCAATCTGATATCTGGAACATACACACATATTATCAAGGGCGGTTTTTATGTAAAGATGTAAATACAAATGGACAATGCTCCCCCCCAAGACAATTATTAATTTTATATTTTTAAAACTTAATATTTTTAAATTTTAATTAATAATAATAATAACCCGTTTTACCAGTTACCCAGTTCACTTACCTACATGTAGAGTTTTAAATTCTAAATAAATTTTATCTCTTGCATATTTTCTCTAAAACGATTAGGGATGCAGGAAATAGCATATTTGTTATTTTACATGTTAAATCACTATGACTGACAGACGCAACTAGAATTGGAGAACCTGGATCGAAAGACTCGGAAGATAATAACAATCAATCATGCACTTCACCCCGCGGGTGATGTTGATAGGCTCTACCTCCCACGCAATGAAGGTGGGCGAGGAAAAATTCAAGTTCTGCGATCAGTAGAAGAAGAAAAACGAGCACTAGCTGAATACATTAGCAAAAGCCCAGAAGACATGATAAAGCAAGTGATCAATGAAGGTTGTCTGAAAAGTTATCAAACGAAAATTGAATTCAAACAACAGCAGCTCAAAAATCGAAAAGAAACGTGGCATAACAAGGTACTGCACGGCTTTAACTCAATTAAAGGAAAAGTAGATGAAGAGAAAACTTGGCAGTGGCTGAAGAAAGGCACGCTCAAGAAAGAAACGGAAGGCCTCATACTTGCAGCACAAGAGCAAGTACTATCTACGAATGCAATGAAAGCAAAAATTCACAAGACCCAGAAGGACAGTAAATGCCGTCTATGCAAGGAAGCTGATGAGACAGTAAAACTGCTGCTGCAATAAAATCGCCCAGCCAGACTACCTTTTGCGGCACAACAAAGTGGCAATCGCAGTACACTGGAATCTCTGCAAAAAATACGGGTTACCATCTGACAACAGCTGGTGGGACCATATTCCAGAAAAGGTAGCTGAGAATGAGCAGGCTAAAATACTGTGGGATTTTCGAATCCAAACCGACAAACACCTCGAGCACAACACACCAGACATCACAGTAGTGGAAAGAAAACGAGTTTGGATCATTGATATAGCGATACCAGGAGACAGCAGAGTACAGGATAAGGAACTGGAGAAGATCACGAGGTACAAAGACTTGCAGGTTGAAATTGTGCGACTTTGGGAAAGGAAAACCAGTGTAGTTCCCATAGTAATAGGCGCCCTAGGAGCAATACCACATAATCTCCAAAAACACTTGGACGCGTTAGGGCTGCAAAGGATTACAACCGGACAGTTGCACAAGGCAGCCCTGTTGGGAACAGCACGAATTTTGCGAAGATACCTTTGCGACTTTTAGGTCCTTGATTAGGACCCTAATCGTGAAGAGGACATTTTTTCTCCCAGTGTAACTATTGTTATACTGTGTAACATAAATGTACAATAATAATAATAATAATCTTTATTAGCGTAAGACATTTTTACATGCATATCATCATCACAAACTGACAAAGCAGTAAATACTTATATAATTTACAATATTTAGTTAACAAAACTAGTAGAAACATTACTACAAAGAAATCCTTGCATAGTGTAATAGCAGTGGTCATGTAGGAGATTACTAATAATAGTTTTAAACTTAACAACTGGAAGATCTTTGATGTCCTGCGGTAGTTTGTTATAAAATATTGGTACCCAGTAGTCGGGGCTGTGCGTGGAGTGCGTTAGTCTTATTTGTTTGGTAACTAGGTGGTATTTGTGTCGCGTATTATGAGAGTGTATGCTAGCATGAGTGGGATATTTATTAATATGTTTATTTGTGTGGATTAGGCAGTAATATACGGAGTGATTATTTAATGGCGAGACGACGTCACTGGAAGTTTTAATAATTTGCCGTATCATACACATCGTAGCAGGCGATTATGCGCGCATGCGCATTATCTTTTTTTTCTTCAAAATCAAATTTTCTTCAAGGTTATTATAGTCATAGTATTCTGCTAGGAGGCACGTAAAATTCGGTGACGTCGTCTCGCCATTAAATAATCACTTTGAAAAATTTTTCAAATTTTTTGAATATTAAATTTGTGATCTGTCAGAATTTGTGTTCTGTCAGCTCGCTTTTCGTTAAGATTCCTATAGCTCTTTTTGTATTATAAAAAGTCGTTTGCTATGTGGACTTGAGTTCCACAATAATATGCCGTAACGTAAACGACTATGGAAAAGTGCGAAAACGCTTATTTTGCTGTGTCCTCGGTTGTCAACAGCATTAGTCTTTTTAGAGCGTACAGCACTGAAGATAGTTTAGTGCTAGTTTTAAAAATATGGTCTTTCCAATTAATCACAGGTATTAAAATCAGGGAGAATTATTGTGAGATTTTATTATTAAATATTAAAACGGCTTGTCATACAAATGTTTGTTACAAGTATTTCAAATATCAACAGGGAATTCAATAATAAAATAAACGAAAGAAAATAGGAAATATAAAGAATGATGAGAATAACAAGGGAAATGTAAACCGAAAAACAAACATGAATTTATGGACATTTAAATGTTTCCTTTAGTTCATAAGGGAAATATGTTGAACAGAAGTATCAGTAAACAGGAAAATAAAGATGAAACGTTATGTAAAATACAGGTGGTTATAAAATTATATTAAAAAATACTAAATCGCTTCAAATTAGCATTTTAGGGTGTCTATCCTTTCAAGTCATATCCTGAAGCATGGACCAAAAGCCACTGATAGATATTTTTATTATTAAATATTATGTACTACATTTTATCTTACAGCAATTAACTTACACTTAATAATAATTGTAATTTTCGCCTTTCGGCTTAAAATCTACTCTCCTTCTCCTCTAGTTAATATCTTCGTTGACTCCTTTCCTTAATTTCCTCCCTTCTGTTTTTCACTTCTTTCATCCATACATACCCCTTTCCTGTTTCATCCAAAATTTCCTTTCTCGTTTCCGTTCTGTGTCGTATTTCTTCACATTATTCCAACAAATGTTCCATTGTCTCCTTACCTTCCCTGCACATTCTACATGTTCTTTCTTCCTCTTTCATCCAAAGATTATTGTCCCTCTCCTCATTTCCACATCTAAATCTCGCTATCACTTTTTTCTTCTCTCTACTGCCTTTTTCTGTCAAATACTGTGGTTTTCTCACCGTCCAGGGCTTTTCATATTTGCTATTATATCTTGATTCTCTTATTTTTGTATCTTGCCTTAATTGTCGGTCATTCGCTCTGTTACTTCGTGCCTCAATTCTTCTCCATTCATTCTTTTTAGTCTTACCGCTGTTGGTGAGTAGTCACAATATTCGTACATTTCCTTCCTTTGAGTTTGTGAAGGATGTGCTAATTCAAAATCCATTATACTCTGTGTCCGAATATTTTGATTTAAATTTTTAATATTAACATTAGTTTTTTTGTATCTGATTAATAATCTGAGTAATAATTGTATGTGTAACTCTTTTTGTGTAAATCTACACTATTTTCTAGAGTTTGCTTGACTGACTGTAAACAATTTAATTGTATTGTATTGTGGACAATAAATAAATATTATTATTATTATTATATTATTATTATTAAATAAATATTATTATTGTTGCAAAATTAGATATAATTGTCTACAATTTACCGACAAATGTCTTTCAGTTATTTATTAATTTTTTTTGTTGACGCCTGGCCTTCAGATTTGCTTTATAAATCTTTCTTTGTAGTAGAACAATATTTGATTTTAATAATTAATTTGAAGATTATTACTATCCTGAAAATATATTTGAACAAAATTTTGAAGGAGATTAAATTTGAAATAAATTTCACGTCTACTTTTATTTAATTAGATATATAAGTCTTCTCTTGAAATGGTTGTTAAAATTTCAAAATTATGTTTCTCATATAAAAAATATGTTTTAATATTGTGTGTGGGTTTAACATTTCTAACTTTTATTTAACTTTTAACATTTATAACTATACATATATGCGAAGTAATTTAAATACCTTTTTAAAAAATTGTTCCCAAAAAAGTTCAAATATGGAATGACAGACTCATAGTTGTCGGTCGATTGGGACTATTAATAAGAGTTGTCGGCTCTTATTAATAGTCCCAATTATGCTGTACGGAAGTAAAATATGAAGGTTGAAAGAATACGAAAAAGTGGAGCAAGTAGAGTACAAATACATCCGATAGGTAGTGGGTGTTGATAAAAGAACTCCTATTTATATTCTGTTAGAGGAACCAAATAGCCACCGATATGTTTTTTTTTTTCTACGTCAATTTGTTTATTTAATTATTATAATTATTATTTTATATAATTATTGGTTAATTTTCCGTATAAGTCCACCACACATAACTCGTCAGACAGAACGTGTATGCTAGTTGGAATGAGATTAGGTCTTAACGAAGCGCCGCCCCTTTTTTTCAAAACATAACATTTACGATTCACTTTATCTTTTCCAATATTTTTATTCAAAACTGAAATCTGAATAAGTACTTGATAGTTATCCGTTCCGAAATCCAAACAATTATTTAATAAGTGTTTACATTTAGCTCCTATTAACGTTTTTAAAGAAAAACTTGAATGATAAAATTTCAGTATTTATAGGTTTTAAGTCACAATTAAATGGTTTAAATTAGATTTATACTATACATAATTTGAAGAATATTAACATTATTAAAAGAGAGGATCCTCAAAAATATCAATATATTCCGACCTACCAGTTTTATGTCTGAAATAGAACATTCCGTTTTTCTTCGCATTCATTAGATGCTAAATTATGTAATGTATCAAAACTGTATAAAGCATTTATATATCTTCACTATATGCAAACAATCAACGATAAAACTAATTAGGTTAGGATTAGTTAGCAAAAATTTTAGACAGAAAAAACTTAAACTTGCTAGACGTATATAAACAGGTACTCATAAGGAATTTTTACCTGTTTCCAATGAGATTTACAGGATACGTATTTTGAAAAACTTCATAAAGAGTTCCAAAATTATCAGTTACATATATTCGAACGTTCCTTGTGTTAAAAACCGTATTTTTCTGCCAACTACAGATGCATGAATGATTACTATTGGCTCCCCACTCTTACGACCATGATTTCTCGTTTCTAACGTTATAATATAATTCATTTTAAGCATACAAGCCTAGTTGCGGTGGACTAATACGGAACATTAACCTAATTATTGAATTTCCTCGTATATATGATGATTATTAGCTTCGGGCTTTTAGTTTAGATCCTCCACTGACTATAAGCTTTTATCTCCTGACGTAAAATCACGAGCGACGTAATAATAACACAATGAAAATGTTAATAATGAAGAATAAATAATGGCTTACCTCATTAGAGTCGCACCTGCCCCAGCATGACATAACGGATAATGTGTCCCAGCATTGTTTACCTTGATCATCCGATTGAACGACTCGATACGTGTATAATTTTCTATGGCATTCTAAAGTTTCAGGTATTGTTAAGCTGCTTACCAGCACTGTTTCAATTAACGACAAACAAAACAAGCTCCATTTCATCGTTGACATCTAAACAGTAATAACATAAGTTAATTAGTAATTAACAACAAATGAGCTATACGAGGCTAAAGATATAAAAATTGATGTGAAGTGTGAATTTTCACACATTTCAGGATTTTGTAGGTATTTAGTCAGAGAATGATGACTAGTCAGATTGCTGATAGGTGGCTGTTACATGTATGTATCAAGTAGTGCATTCATACAATAATCTAGTTACCATTTTTCAGCGATTTTAAAAATGTTTTTTGTTATTTGTCTTAGCTGTCAGTGGCTGTTAATAATATTAATTAATAGACTTTGCGGTCAATTATTAAATTCACAAACTTTAATTTTAAATAAATATATAGGTATTTTCTTGGGTTTCGGTCGATAATTAAAAGCAAATTTAGTCAAATATTTAAAAAGATTTATTTACTTGCCAACTAGTTTCGGTTCTATCTGAACCATTCTCAAAGCTTGCAAAGATATTTATAAAAATCAGAGTTAAAATTATAAAATTTGAAACATATTAAATTTTTTTTATAAAGTTAACGGATAAAATTTTTCTCCTTATCTTCTACAGGTTGCGACACATATACGTTACACGTCAACTTTAATTTTAAATCTGCTGGAATATTTTAATTCCGAAAAAGAAAACAATGGGCCACTTATTTCTCTATCTTGTGTCCATCAAAGAGTAGCAGCTCCCTTGAAGATTTCGGAATCAACAATTCGTAGAATTATAAAATATAATAAAATTGAACTTCATACTAACAAAATCACGAGAAAACGAAGGAAATTAAAATCTGAACCAGTTTATTTTATTGATACATTGGCACAAACGTATGGTCATGAAGTACTAAGATTACCTCCTTATTACTGCCAGTTTAACCCCATTGAACTAATTTGGGGTATAACAAAAAATTATTGATGACATATTGGTCAAAACGGATATAGTGATAACGAAGTTTTGAAAATGTGGCAAGTAGCCTGTAATCAAATTAGTTGTAAAACTTGGGCAAAATCTGTTAAAAAAATCGAAAATTTAATAAATGAATGGTGGGAAAGGGAAAGGATTGTTGATGATATTAATCCAATAATAATAAATACAAGAAATGACAGCGATAGTTCAGTTGGCGACGATATCATCCATTACAGTGACTAATTTTTTTAAAATAAAAATAAACATTTAAGTACAACTTGTAGCAATATATTATATGAATAAATATATTTTTCTTAATATTTTATTACTTTGTACTTAGGGGAAACAAAAATTTAATTTAATTAAACAACAAATTATAATTTACGTATGAGTATAAGTTTTTCCTTATTTATAATTATTACCTTAAAATTAATAATTTTGTTTGTTTGAGTACTTCTGTGAATTTATTTTCGCGCTCTAATTAGTAAAGATATCTACGAATCATGGCGTTTCTTTCTAATGCTTTGTTTTTTATTAAAATAATTTGGAAGGTTAGTTGTCAACTTGCGTCACTATACGTTACTATGGGTATGCAAATAATTATAATGATATAGACAGAGAAAGCATATAGTATTGTATATCGATACTTGTAGCAACGAACAGCCACCTATCAGCAATCCGACTATATTAGGTCAAACGATGAATCCCTGTCACTACATAACACAATTACAAGTGTTGGTTTTTAATTCTTTAAATCAACAAGCACGACAAGAAGGTTGCAGTTAGATTTTTTCTACCGTATATTAATTACACTAGAACAGTGTTGGCGAACCTATGACACACGTGTCACGGGTGACCAAATAGGACATATGAGATTTAAAAAAAAAAATGATTCAGTGTTACCATATTGATCTAACTTACTTCAACAACCAGTAAGTCTTCAATCCAGTTCTTAATTCACTAAACTGAATTTTTCATCTGATATGCCTCTAAATAAAAATTCTCACCCCAGTTGAAACAGTAACCATCTTTTTCATTGGTCATTGTATTGTGACGCAATATCATAAAAGAAACTGACATCTATTTATGTAAATGGAGTTTAAGAAGACATTTAATTGCATTACAATTTTAAAAACGCTATAAAGTGTTTTGACGCTTTATGCTTAATTGTCTGTGATTATTATTATGGGTAGTCAGGGGTGGACTAGGACCGTTAAGCCCCCGGTGGTTTGAAAGTTTTTCTCAGGGGCGAGCTTTGGCCTAGGCAGACTAGACAACTGCCTAGGTCCCGTATTTTTTTTTTTTTTTGGGTTTGTGGAAGCGGTATTTCAGAAATAAAAAATTTCATTATTATTTAAAATAAAATTAATCATTTAGTTAAAAATATTGAAATTATTTAAATATAAAAACTATCTATTTTAAGATAAACATCCTCGTAGATTAGTTGAGTTTATCGTATATGTTTTTACCTAAATGTTGAGAGTGTGGCTATAATTAGAAGAACCCTACCTAAAAGGTAAAATTACATCATCATTAAGCCTGGTCCATCATCGGGAGATTATGGACTGCGTCTAAAAAGGGCATAGGCTGTCAATAAATTTTTTCCATCTAACTCGTCTATCTGCCATAGGCTTCAAGTCGGTGATGTTGTAATACAGTCTTTTGTCTTGGTTTTGAGAGCTCCATGCATTTATTTCTAGCAGGGTTGAGCGATGCCAGGTGTTCTTGGGTCGCCCTCTACGCCTACTGCTCTGAGGGTTGTATGCTAGTGCATAGCGACACACTTCGCTAGGAGCCCTTCGAAGAGTGTGCCCTAACCAACCATACTTTATTCTTTTTATTTGCAAATTAATGTCCATTTGATCAGTTCTTTCCCCCAATTCTACGTTTGATATACTACGTGGCCAATAAATGCGAAGGATTCTTCGAAGACATCGATTTACGAATACTCGTACTCTTCTCTTGATAGCTTCTGTAACGAACCAAGTCTCATAGCCGTACAGAAGAACTGACGTCATGCATGCCCTGAATATGGTAGTTTTCTTGGAAGTACTGTAGATCGCAGAATTCCATACACGGCTAAGTTGGATGAAACCGCCTCTCGCTTTGCGTATTCTGCTTTACACATCTATATCCGCGCCACCGTCCACAGACACAACACTCCTCAAGTACTGGAAATCATCCACACGCTCGATTTGATGGTTACCGAGCAGTAAAGGTCTATCGGTTTCTGCATTTATCCGCATTTCTTTCGTCTTGGAGCTATTAATTTTTAATCCAGCTTTTAAAGATTCAATCGTGAGGTCATTCAGTTTTCGCTGCATGTCTCCATGCTTATGCAACAACTCACATTTATCGTCTGCAAAATCCAGTGACTCCAGTCTGACTGTTGGTGTTAGCGGAATCCAAATGATTCCTCTGGGTTTGTTGGCTGTTGATCGTCTAGCCACGGCGTCTATAACTATCAAAAAAGAAGCGGTGACATCACACAACCTTGTCTACATACCCATCATAAAGTAATAAAAGATGCGGACATATGAGGACGTAAATATTTTTTTATAAAAACCATATGATTTTTTTAAGAAAATTGTTTTTTTAGATTGTAAGCTTAAAATACATTAAAATATATATTATAAACATTTTTTTAAGAGTTTTATTTCAAAATTTGAAAATTCATGCATGAGAGGGTTAATATAACTCTCATTCGAATTAAATTTGACCATTTCTGGCAAATGGCGGCACTGCATTTGTTGTAAGGAAGTATATACCGCGAACTGTTTGATCTATATTTTCTCCCATAATAACTTTGGTATTAGTGGCACAAAGTCCTTGCGAGTAAGATCTACCACTCTCGCATTCACTCGCTATGAACTGATTGGATGTGATGCTTTCTATGTAGAGGTCTCGGGATCTATCGTGGCTGCAGTCCCCTGAAATCAAAAATTGCATCAATATTGTTATAGCCAACGGAGTGACCGAGACGCAGTTCCGACTGGTAAAAATAGTCTGAATTGTGAGGTGGCTGGTTCAAGTCGGTGTTAGTGATATTATTCTGACGAGAATAATACGAGGGCATATTGAAAACGATTCACGGTAAGTTCATCGAAAGCAAATTCATCGAAAATCAATTCATCGAAAACGAGTTCATCGAAAACGAGTTCATCGAAAACGAATTCATCGAAAGCAAATTCATCGAAAATCAATTTATCGAATGATCAATTCATCGAATCGTCAATTCATCGAAAAAAAAATATTTTGTAAATATTTGAGAGGAATGCCGAGGGGATCGGAAAGCCAAAAAAGCAGTGGTCAATAAAAGTTGACATACTACACTTATTAAATAACTATCATACTTGGTCTATTATATTGACCTTTATATATAAACATGTCTAATAATAATTATAATAAATAATACAGTAATCCCCCGAGATACGTAATTAATGCGGACCGTAGACTTTTGGGTAATATGAATTTTACGTAAATCAAATTGGAATTCTTATAAAGGAACAAAAGAAATATAAACTACGTAAATACCTATATAAAAGAAACAAGACAAAAATAAACTAAAATTTATTTACATATACTATTCTATATGTACATACATACAAATAGAAAATAATTCTTTGTAAAATTGTATGTTACTCTACTCAAAAATTTTCCTATTTTTTGAAATTTTCATTTTACGTAACTGAATTTACGTAAGTCGAGTGTTACGTATCTCGGGGGATTATTGTATAACAATATTAATGGTACTTGTGTTATCTGTCACCACATTTTTAATATATAATTTTTGCAAATTTAAATTAAGTTTTAGTGAGATCATTTTTGGTGCATATTTGAGGAAAATCAAAGAATCAAAGAATATTTTTTTTTTTTTTAAACCATATAAAATTGATTATACAATTATTTCTTAGTCTATCTACTTTTATTGACCACTGCTTTTTTTGACTTTCCGATCCCCTCGGCATTCCTCTCAAATATTTACAAAACATTTTTTTTTTTCGGTGAATTGATCATTCGATGAATTGATTTTCGATGAATTTACTTTCGATGAATTGATTTTCGATGAACTCGTCGGTTACCATTGAAAACTAATACCTCCTTGGCTATAACTTTATTAGTAATTGATATATGGTTTACATATAAACGTGAAATAATAGTATAAACTGCCCTCTACGCACTGATATATTCACTTTTCCACATAATCGCCATTGACAGTAATACATTTACGCCAACGTGGTACGAGTTTTTCAAGTCCGTCACGGAAAAGTCTAAAGACTTCCCACGGCACCATTTCCGCACCTTCGTTATCACCTCTGCATCCGAAGAGAAGCACAAAGGGAAACAAAACATCCAATATCCTTTTTCCAATTGAGTGACCTCTTTTCCTTTCTTTGTTTCCGATTAGCTTTCATTTCATAAGTAAGCTTTCGGGGCACCCAACACGCGCATACTCTCCTGTACTGCAGCACTTAGCAGATAATGTGATGTACTCTTTCTCGTGAAATACCCACACTATTGGCTATGTCAGTTTGTTTACACAGTCGATTCTCACGAACCAGTTCATTCACAAGAGCCACCTGCCTTTCACTACATGCAGACACTGGTCGGCCACTGCGTGCCCGATCATGGATAACCGTTTCAGCAGGACTTGCGTCTTTCACAGTCCTTACCCACCTCCTCACAGTACTCAACACACGCCTCACGGTAGACGGCACTTAACCTTCGATGGATATCAATGGGCGCTACACCCTCCGCAGTAAGAAATTCATTGACAGCTCGTTGTTTTAACCGCACATCGATGCCGGCCGCCATTTTTAGAACTGTCATGCGCAAACGCAATGTTGCTGAGAATCCCCGCTAGGAGGACTCATGTACAGATACTTAAGGTAAATGGCAAACCACTTTTGACACGGTCTGGCCCGTCATTATGAAAGTTATGGCCATGGAGGCATTAGTTTTCAATATGCCCTCGTATGTTTGCGTTACTCTCATTTGCACAATCATTCAGCACTCATCCAGGTATAGGAGCTCGCCCCCTGGCATTGGCGATTTTCCTTGTTGCAGAAATGGGCCGACGTAATATAAAAATTTATATATTGTTGAGACGGCTCTGGGGTAGAAAATTTGCGAATCTTTAATGTTAATAAAAAATAACTTTCTGTGGACTAGATCATTCAAGTGGACTAAAAATAAGCTATTATGTACGATCTGAATCACTTCTCGAAAGGATCGAGAGCACTTAGACCGCTCGGACTAAATCTGACTGACTAAACGTATTATTATATCTACAGACACTGAATAATAAAAATTAACTTCTCCCAGTTCTGTTTGTGTACGATGTAGAAAATGATAATCATTTTTAATCAAGGGTAAAATGTGTAAATAAATTGTATTAACAACTCAACAGTGATGTTTACTCTACCCAAAAGTATTAATTTATGAAAGGCGGATGTTAAATATTCGTTTTAAATTCCGATATTCAAGTGAATTATGAATATTTGTCTTTAAATATGCTGATGAAATGATTGATATGCAATTTCGTATAAAAGGCAACCCTTTTATACGAAGGATGTTTCCAAAGTTCTGGGAATTTAGCTATAATTTTTATTATTTTGTTAATTTTCGTCAATATTACAATGTAGTTTTTCAACATAATCTCCATTTAACTGAATACATTTATCCCAACGATAAACTAATTTTTTTTAACCGTCCTCAAAGAACTTTTTCGGTGTCTCCTATTGAGTTTCTATTCTGGTCCCAACAGCCTTGGCACCCAGCCCGGCGAATCCTTGCTAACGCCCAAACAATCATGCAAGATGTCATGAACTTGTCGTGTACCTATCCCTCGGCGCACACTAATTTGACGAATAGTCATCCGCCTGTCCTCTTTCAGTAGGTCTTCGACGGCAGTAATGTTTCTTTCATTTACCAACGTGTTTGGGCGTCCACTGCGTGGATCGTCTTCTAGTGATGTTTTACAGTATTTAAAACGATCGATCCACCGATAAACAGTACTTTTGGATTTCAGACTCACCAAATACTCCTTGCAGACGCTGAATAATTTCTGATGTTTTCACATCTTCTTTCCACAAAAAGAAAATTATTGCTCTTTGAGTTTTTGCTGCGTCTTCCATGGTTGCAAAAACAGTGCTATGAAAACGCGTCTATATCAGTCGAACGCCTAAATCAAAGTGAACAATATTGCACTAGATAGTTGCATAAACATGTCAAGACTTGTCTGGCATCAATAACATTGCCTATAAGTTCTGCATAATTTAATTATAGCACAATTCCCAGAATTTAGGAAACATTGTATTTCGGGATTAGAGATCAAAAACAATTATTTATCAACAAATGTGGCTTTATTGTTTTTCAAAATATTTTCCATGAAGATCAATACACTTTTGCATGCGTTTGAACCAATTTCCAAAGCACTTTTCCCTCTCCGATTGAGGCATTTTCCACTCCGATTGTCAAATTATGTGGAATCCAACGCGAACAAATATACATAACGGCCAAATGTTCATGCAATAGTGAATGTATGCTGGTCCCACTAATGCCCAAGGATACCTTAATCTCACGATAAGTCACATGACGATCTTGCAGTATCAGTTCACGCACAACATCAATGTTTTCCGGAACAACAACCGATATTGGACGACCTTCACGTAATTCGTCCTTAAGCGAACTACGGCCACGATTGAAGTCGGCGAACCATCGATAAATAAAAGTCGAATAAAGTTCATCGATGCACTGTTGTTGGGTTAATCCACGTCGATAGTTGTAAAAAATAATCGCTCGAAAATGTTCACGATTTAATTCCATTAGCCGAGATGAATTTTTTCAAGTTACTGTAAACAACACAAATAGTGCTCATACATCAAAACTTTCTGAGTACGTATACCATCAAAAAATGTCAAACTTTACGATAGAAACTTCAGTTGCCAGATGGCAGCAGTAGTTTAGCGCAATCCCGAAATATAAAAGACAACCCTCATATCAACGTAATGTGTGTAAAATAAATTTCAAATACAGAGTGATTATTTAATGGCGAGACGACGTCACTGAATTTTACGTGCCTCCTAGCAGAAATACTGGTGAATACTATGACTATAATAACCTAAAATTTGATTATGAAGAAAAAAATGCACGCATAATCGCCTGCTACGATGTTTATGAAACGGCAAATTATTAAAACTTCCAGTGACGTCGTCTCGCCATTAAATAATCACTCTGTACTTACAGACGAAACTAACAGACCAAAAATTTCTATAGAAAACACATCCAGGTTGAGGAGACAATCCATAATTAGGATAAAAATCCACCATTCCTAGAATTTCTGTGGTTCCATATTTGTGTCCATCGGTATGAATTACATCCACAAATCTCGCATCATTCCTGGATAACTTAATTTCTGGAGTGACGAAAGGTCCTGCAGGATCCAGTCCGGTTATTCTTCCAATCCTGTTATAACCTAATCTTTTTCCTGCTATTCCAGAAACATGGGCTCCAAGTGAATGTCCAATTAAATGGAAATCTGTATATGGAGTACCTAAAAAGAAGAAAACAAAATAGTAAATTTTATGTTTCGCACTTTTCAGGATTTAACTTATTCTTTATTCCTATAGATAACACACTTCGTCCGGTTAATTGTTGTTCATTGGTGTACAAATCGTAGCTATGTTAAAAGATAAAATGACCGTGTAATTTCACGTATTTGTAATTTAATAAAGTTTATTAAGACATTTACCTGTAAAAAGTCTTTAATATATCTCTTCCGCAGTACCAAGGTTATTTAATATTTTCACTAATTGTATTTCATTTGGAAAATAATGGAAGTGAATATTTCTATCGCTTCCTTTTCTAGAGGGACAACCAAATACACAGCAATTTGTGTTATGACAACTCTTAAACGCGATACAAACAACACGAAATAACCATATGTAAACAATAAACAGTTACTCGTTTCACGAGTTCAGATTTTGTCCGTTTGGCGTCAATTCATAGCGCTGTTGAGCCCAATTCGCGACTAAAATTACCAAAACTATCGCCTTCTGAACTTTTGACATGAAAAAGGATAGTCATCTGTCAACGTATGTAAACAGTATTGGTTTATAAAAAAAATTTGTTCAAATTTACGTTTTCTTGCTGTATACTGTATATTTGAATTATAACTGAGTATTAAAAAAGTGTACAAATATATGGGAATCCATTTTATGATAAAATTTGCTGTTTGTAAATGAATATTTTCAAAGGTTATAATGTTGGTGTCAGGTTATACTCACAGAGAAAATAAATTATTATACTTTGAACTTTTATTTAAATACTTATTTGAATACTTAATATCTACACATTTCTGTAGAAATTTTATAGAAAGAGAACTGTCAAATATTTGCAAACTAATACACTTACGGAACACACACATGAAATAAAAAAGGGTTTTAATTATATTAACAATAGTTTACACAACTTTAAACGATTTTCTTGCACATGTGAGACAGGAAAAATGTAAAATTCAACGTTATAAGCTTGTTTAGAAACAACAGTAGAAGTTTTTTTCAATACAGTAGAAACAAAATTTTAGATTCATTCATAAACTTTATTAATTTTAAATTGTTATTTTTATATCGTGACTAATTAACTAAGGCAGAGCCGCAGTAAGGAAAACTTGCGCTAGGGGCAGAGCCGAGTTTTGGCAAATAAAAACAATGTTCTCACCTCTCAAAATTTAGGTCATGAGCAAAAGAAAAAGGTCCTCGCATTCGCAATGGCGCCCCTTAGTCTAGCCCGTCAGCGCCCTTTACCTTACTGCGCCCAGGGCCGTCGCCCCTCCACCCCCCCCTTACTGCGGCTCTGAGCTAAGGTATTGTAAATTTAACATTGTTTTTTTAATCTTTAACTTATATTTGATATCTTTTTACTCTTTAATAATTATGTTGTGTTATATTTTAAATTTTTAATTTTGCAATGCTTGTTTTAACTACTTGACATGTTAAATTTGAACATTATTATATTTTAGGCATGTAAACGTACTAAGTTATTAATTCTATATATCTTTGTAGTTCTGATGAAGATTTAAATTAAATCAAAACTTAAGCGAAGTTAATAATTTTTGTTTTATTTTCTGACTGGCCCGAATCCTATTACCTATCAACTATAATTACTAATTTATGGACGTAACTCATCTAATCAAGATCCAAAACTACCTCCGGTCAAATTTTTGGTTGACAGTTCTGTACTTTTCAGTCGTACCAACACCAACTTTTTAGTTTTTGTTTACAACTTAACTTTTAGTAGTTTATTAAGTTGATAAGAAGTTTATTTGGATCATATTAAATAGCACAATTAAACAATATTTATAAATTGGTTCACTATAACCAAATTGTTGTCTGCCATCTGAACCTAAAAATTTTTAAGTTGGCAATGAAAAGTAATAAGAGATGGAAGATATAAAATTTTTCACTGTCTCTTATTTTTTTCCCCCACTATATTCTGTAGTATCAATATTGAAATGACGTCAGAGTTGGATAGAATTGAAAAAAGTATTGAAAAAAGTATTGAAAAAAGTATTGAAAAAAGTATAATGTAGAATGGACTTAATATTGAATAGCAACCACAACACACAACAGGGAGTATTTAATCTTTTTTTTCTCTAATTTATCCCTCTATTCGTTGTAAAAACGGAGAGAGAATGGGCAGACACAAAAAAAAAAAACAATGTACGTAAACAATGACAGCATACTTTTATGTAGTGTTCGCTTTATTGCCGCTTGAGGGGTACGATTTAATTTGGGTCACCAATAAACCCCGTTTACGTTGTCTAGATCAGTGTTTCTCAACCGAAAACGTACCACGGACGAGTAAAATATTTGATTTTCTACCGCGGACCACAAAAAATAAATGTACTATTAAACAAATCATCAAACCATCAAAATGGGAGATAAAAAGAAGTAAAATGTATGAATACGGAGGCTTTTCAACAGAAGAAGTACGGAGGAAAAGAGAAAGTGGACATGGAATGCAGGAGATGGTAGAAAGAAAGAAGGACATACAGCAACAAGAATTAAGCGAGAGAATGAATGAAACAATGTACAATAATAAGTACAAAAAAAAATTGGAACATGCAAAAACCGCTGTATCTAAAAGAAACGAAAAAAAAAATTGCAAGGTTTAGATGTGGGAATGAAGAAAAATCGAACAAATTTTTGTTAAAAGAGGAGGATAAACGATGTAGAATGTGCAGAGAAGAAAGGGAGACGATTGAACATATGCTGGAAGGATGTGAAGAAATGAGAAGCAAAGGAGGAACAAGAGAAGATATTTTAAACTCAAATGGCTGCGGATACACATGGATGAAAGAGGTAATGGAGAGAAGAAAAGAAATTAAAGAAAAAGAAAAATAATAGGAAAATTGTTGATTCCAAAACAAAGCAAAACCGACAGGTAGAAATTAGATTTATATTTTAGTTAAGACTTGTTATGTAGAGAATAAACAGATTTATAATAAAATGTTGATATCACTGAAAAAAAATTGATGTGTGAATTTTCACACATTTCTGGGTTTTGCAGGTATTTAGTAAGTGAACGATGATTATTTGGGATGCCAAAACAAATTTTATGTCAAAATATTTTTTTATGAATTTTAATTCGAATGCCTATTACCATTATTTAAGTTTCTAAAGATGTGCAGTATTTTTTTTATATATCAAGGTTCATTAAGATTTTGAGAATTGCGCCTATGGCTTCCATTGGTTGTTTTTAGTCATAGATCCTCCCCTTTGATTTCGTGTACATTCAAATATAGAATTAAATTATAATTTCAACAATTTCCACTGGTTATTAAATTTACGCTTTTAAAAATTAAATGCAACAATTGCCAAAATATACCTAGAATTTTGAAAAAATAATTTAAACAATATAAAAATGCAAAAAAAATAAATAAAAAATAATATTGTCTCCTCTCGTGGGATTCGAACTCATTTTCTTGGGCAGAATGCCAGTATCTTAGCCACTGCACCAAGATACACGTTACTGTCTAGCGTGTTGACTATAAGTTTTCAACATTATTAGCAAAAAAACACAAAAAATGCTTTTTTTCCAAAAACATAATCTGATCAAAAATTCCTGTTGTACTATTCCGGTTCACACCAATGTACATTACTTAGAATTTTTTCAGATTTTTAGTTTAAGCCATCTGGGCTACAGGGTGTGGGACAAATTTTTTTTTGCATAATTTTGGCAAAAATCGCTTCAAAATAATTTATTTTGCAAAAATAAAAATTTAATCGTTAATCCACGTACCAAGGGCTTTCATTTGACACCCTATTCAGAATTTAAAAAAAATATTTTTTTTATCGATGAGCACACATTTGTTTATATTTTTACGGGGATATGTTTTTTAGATGCTTTAGTATTTTTTCTATATGCGGGTCAAAGAGTTGTATAAGCATGCCAAATTTCAATTCTCTAGGTTTAGCCGTTTGGCTACAATTTTTACCGAACAGACAGACAGACAGACAGACAGACAGACAGACAGACAGACAGACAGACAGACAGACAGACAGACAGACAGACAGACAGACAGACAGACAGACAGACAGACAGACAGACAGACGACAAAATGACGTATAAGGGTTTTTTGGTCATACCTACAAAACCCTAATGAATAAAAATAATAGTAAACGAACAAATCATCATAAAAAATTAACAAAAAATCTCAAAAATAATTATTCATAAGCCTTTCGCGGACCACTAAAATTTTGCTGAGGACCACTAGTGGTCCGCGGACCACCGGTTGAGTAACACTGGTCTAGATATCTTTATGCGCTGAACCGAGTGTATACCATAATTTAGAAAAGATAAGTACTTACCTAGATAGTTATGGATAGCTACAATCATTTCAGACAAATACATTCCAACTTCTGGAACATATCCAACGACTGTTGGATAAAAACCACTGTTCAAAGCGGACCAATCAACTTGCACTATATTAAAATCATCCTTGGATAAAAATCTTTGGGTTATTAAAGAAACCCAGTCATTTTCTATAGAACCGTAGAATCCATGGGTTATGAATTTGAATGGTTTGTTTGGTCTGAAGATGGTAATTTGACTGAGGTCCCATGGAAGGTAGGTAAAAGATGTTCTTGTCCAAAGACGAAACTTGACATCTGATCTTGCGTTTCGTAGACTAATATTTGGTGGATTATAATTGTTGTAGTCATAATATATGTAGACAGGGATTAGTTCAGATGATATTAAAGCTGAAAAATAGATATGTTAATTAATTAATTCATTATTAATTTTATTACATTACTTATTACAATCATTTTGTTGCAATATTCTAGTATATTAAAGCTTTAAACTTTTCGGTACATCTTCTTTAAAAGGATTACTACAACTTTTTATGTCATTATCTAAAGCGTTTAACATTTAAATTCCTTTCTAAAATAATGAATTTTGTCCACATGCTTTTTAGGGTTTTGTAGGTATGACCAAAAAACCCTTATACCGTCATTTTGTCGTCTGTCTGTTTGTCTGTCTGTCTGTTCGGTAAAAATTGTAGCCAAACGGCTAAACCTAGAGAGTTGAAATTTGGCATGCTTATACAAATCTTTGACCCGCACATAGGAAAAATACTAAAACATCTAAAAAACATACCCCCCTAAAAATATAAACAAATATGTGCTCATCGAAAAAAAAAAATAAAAAAGAAAAAATAAAGTGACATAATTATTGTTCAAGTGAAAATACATCACTTTCCAAATATGCTTCAACGAATTAAAAAAATTCATATCTCATAAAAGGTAAGAAATAGAGACTTGAGGTTTGAATTTTTGGAATTCTCACACCTTGTTTTGTCTAGAAAAAATTAATGTCTGGTCCGTAATGACCTAAAACTATTGAAAATTTAGATTTTTTTGTAATTTTAAAAATTCATATCTCAAAAAAGGTAAGAAATAGAGACTTGAGGTTTGAATTTTTGGAATTCTCACACCTTGTTTTGTCTAGAAAAATATAATGTTTGGTCCGTAATGACCTAAAACTATTAGGGAAATTTTTTTTTTTTTTTGAAATTTTAAAAAATTCATATCTCATAAAAGATAAGAAATAGAGACTTGAGGTTTGAATTTTTGGAATTCTCACACCTTGTTTTGTCTATAAAAAAATAATGTCTGGTCCGTAATGACCTAAATCTACTGAAAATTTTGATTTTTTTTGTAATTTTAAAAAGTCATATCTCAATAAAGGTAAGAAATAGAGACTTGAGGTTTGAATTTTTGGAATTCTCACACCTTGTTTTGTCTAGAAAAATATAATGTTTGGTCCGTAATGACCTAAAACTATTAGGGAAAATTTTGATTTTTTTTGGAATTTTAAAAAATTCATATCTCATAAAAGGTAAGAAATAGAGACTTGAGGTTTGAATTTTTGGAATTCTCACACCTTGTTTTGTCTAGAAAAAATTAATGTCTGGTCCGTAATGACCTAAAACTATTGAAAATTTTGATTTTTTTGTAATTTTAAAAATTCATATCTCAAAACAGGTAAGAAATAGAGACTTGAGGTTTGAATTTTTGGAATTCTCACACCTTGTTTTGTCTAGAAAAATATAATGTTTGGTCCGTAATGACCTAAAACTATTAGGGAAAATTTTGATTTTTTTTGGAATTTTAAAAAATTCATATCTCATAAAAGGTAAGAAATAGAGACTTGAGGTTTGAATTTTTGGAATTCTCACACCTTGTTTTGTCTAGAAAAATATAATGTTTGGTCCGTAATGACCTAAAACTATTAGGGAAAAAATTTTCAATTTTGTTTTTTCGTTTTATCAAAAAATGTCTTAAATAAAAGTTGTCAGTTATTGCTTTTATAGCAACTTTTGTCGGTCTATCTGTCTGTCGGTCTGTCGGTCCATGTACACGTGCAGAGCAAATTCGTCTCAAAGAATTTTTATGAAACTTCACATTTAAGCTATTGACATCAATGACACGAGGTGATCAACTTTTGATAAAAAACGGTTAACTAGAAATGGAAGATTACTCGTGTCGGTTTTTTTTTACGAATTTTTCACACCAGAGAAATATTTCGAAAAAAAATATTTAATAAAATTTGCTATAGAAGCAATAACTAACAACTTTTATTTGAGACATTTTTTGATAAAACAGCATAAATTAAACAAGTATAAGCAGTTCACTTTTGTAAGAACAAACTAAAAGGAAATTTTGTTTTCAACAGTTTGCACCTTTGAAACTGTATGTCATGTTGGTATTACAGAAAAATAATTTAAAAAGTCAGATTATACATATGTCATTTAAAAAATATCATTTGTCATATTTCATTTTGAATAGTGACATCTTAAATATTTTGTAAATATTATACTGACCTAAAATAATACAAACATAACCCAAAACTGTAAAGCCTTTTTTACAATATAACCAAGTTTCTAAAAGTCAATAATACAATATAAAAATCAACAAAATAACCAGATCTAGTTTGTTCTTACAAAAGTGAACTGCTTATACTTTGTGATGGCGGTCGGTCCTGTGGTGGCCACAGCTGATTTTTTTTAACTCAAAGGAGTCTTCGGGTTTAAGAACCGCTGATGTATCGTATTAAATGAAAGCACTGAATATTTACAGTGGGTGGCCAAATTATTAGGGACAGTGCAGATTTTTTGTAATTTTCAAATGAATTTAATGAGGAAATAAGTGGCTTTGGGTCTCGTATTTATTTTTATTCATTAGAGTGCTTTATTTAGAATATAAAACGACATAATTGCTTATTCATAATCATTTATTTTTGTATAAAAAGTGTTAATTTAACAAATTAAGTAAAATCTTAATATTTTGTAATGCCACCCTTTGCTGCGATTGCGGCTTCCAGGCGTTTGGGCATGCTTTCTATGCAGACTTTTGCGTTGTGTCGGAGATTGGGGTTGTGATGCTACTCTCTGATAAGGGTTTCTATAAATTGCCGCTTGGTGGTGATGATTTCTTTGGCGATCTCCCGCTTTTTAAAATAATAATGATACCAGCAACAAGAATATAGAAAAAAAATGATTTAAAAACAATTTATTTTCTCACAAAATGCATTTAAACTTGAAAATTACAGGGGGGGTGTGCTGTCCCTAATAATTTGGCCACCTACTGTAGTTTAAAAAATAAAAATTATTTTAAAAATATTCATTTTGATCCAAAAAGAAAAATAAATACAAAAAATATTGTAGTAAAGATTTGAATTCAGTATCCCTTTTGGCATCTTTCACTTACTAAATACCTACGAAGCTCTTAAATATGGAAACATACTTCAAATTAAAAGAAATGAATAATGACTTACCTGCATATAATAAACATAAACACAAATTTACTAAAACATTCACCATATTTTCCACAAGGCCAATCAATTTTCAGCCTATCCATTGGCAATGTCAAGCGTAATGTCTTATGAATTTAAAGGTATATTTAAGAAGTCAATGACCAACCAACTTGTTTTGTCATCAAAAACTAATTTGAGCGGTTAATTTTTTTTTATCTACCGTTTGATTTAAATTACTCAGGAAACATTATTTAAACCAGTTACTTGCCCGACCTTAATATATAAGGGGCAAGTATTGTAATAGCGAAAATTTTCGATGTCGAGATTTTGACTGATGACCACGTTTCATGGTCCCGGGAATCCAAAAAACCTATTTTCGAAGTGCCGTGTGTGTGTGTGTGTGTGTGTGTGTGTGTGTGTGTGTGTGTGTGTGTGTGTGTGTGTGTTTTTGTGTGTATACACGATAACTCAAAAACGGTTTAACTTAAAGAGTTCGTTCTGGTACTAAAAAATTCTCCTAATAATTGGAAAGAACCTTATTGTTTTTTATTAAAATCCAAAACCGGAAACGGAAGTTATTAAACTTTAAAACTTTAAAAAATTCGTAACTAGTAAACCAAGCCTTGGACAAAAATTTGTATAGAACATAATTTGATGTATTTTTGAAGATTTACATAAATCTTCTTTTAAATTTTTTTAAATAAATTTAATTTTTTTTTATGTATTTTTTTTTTTTATTTTATTTAATTTTTTTATGGGAGGGCAAGTCTAGCGGAGGTCTCCCTTCGCCACTGGTTTGTCTAGGTTTACTAGTTACGAATTTGTGTAAATTTTAATGTTTAATAACTTCCGTTTCCGGTTTCGGATTTTAATAAAAAACAGTAGGGTTCTTCCCAGTTATTAGGAGAATTTTTTAGTACCAGAACGAACTCTTTAAGTTAAACCGTTTTTGAGTTATCGTGTATACACACAGACACACAGACACACAGACACAAAAGCTAGACTTAAAAAGATGATATTTGGCATGCTTGTATTAACTCATTAACTATTAACTAATTAATTTTTTCCACATGCTTTTTTCATTGAAGAAGTAACAAAATGATTTTTATTTCTTAAACAAGTTATAATTTTAACATCTAGACTTAGAAAGATGATATTTGGCATGCTTGTGTTAACTCTTTGAGCCACATTTACGAAAACAATTGGGAGTTCAACAAAACACATCGCGGGGAAAATATAAACAAATACGTATACATTTTTTTTTTTTTAGTTTTAAACACTAAACAAACTTTTATAAAACCAAATTGTTTAATTTATGGTTGCAAAAAGTGGTGAAATTTATGGTGATATCGTTCGATGCGACTATACTTTTTAATAGTTCAACTTAAACTGAAGAAGGAAATGTTTGAACATGAAAAATTTTAGTTAGCGTAGCACGTATTATATTAAAATTCAGTTGTAGTTTACTATAATGTTATGCAAAAAATTGCATACCTATGCCAATGTTTCTCAAACTGCCATTATTTGTAGACCACAGAATAAATAATGGCGAATCACCTCAAACTGTCTCTTTTTAGGCACTACTAATTAGGTTAGAAAATTTTTAAAAATACTCTAAGGCTAAGCACATAGTGAAGCAGAGAACAAAGCAGCGATGAAAGCGGAGAGCAAAGCGGCGAAAGAATGTCGCGCTTATAAAAGAGTGTCTACACATAGTGACACGTTTAAAATCGAGCAGAAAGTTCACAAAATTATAATGGATTTTTACTAACAGAAAACTCTTCCCTAAAAATTTGGTATTTACTAAAAAATAAAAATAAACACACTAGAAGGTGCAACGTTCACAGAATAAATAAAGGTAGGCATATACATGGTGAATTTCATCATTTGTATATGCAACTCTGCGAACATCCAGAAAAGTTTCATTCTTATTTTCGCATGAGTATTTCAACGTTTGATTATATTTTGGAAAAAATTCAACATAAATTGGTAAAAAATTGGACAAATTTCAGTCGGAACATACTATAAATGCCTCTTATAAATGAGAACTACTTATAAATGCCTCAATATCCATTTTAAACAACTATTTTAGCAACGATGATAGAGAAATCAAAATTGTTTGAACGCGTTGCTTTGCTCGACTATAACAGCGATATACAGATCAATTCTATAAAAATTTACTGTGTAGTAACGTTACAAAATATTATAAAAATATAATGACTTTCATTCATGATAGTAACTGACCTTACTCATAGGGACAAATTTAGTTACTATGATCATAGTAACTGAGTTACAGAATTGGTCTGATAACCTCGCTGCAGTACGCTCCACTATGCGCGTATTAACAGGAATTCATTTATTTAATTTTGCCGCTTTGTTCTCCGCTTTCATCGCTGCTTTGCTCTCTGCTTCACTATGTGTTTAGCCTAAATCAGTTCAGGATCACTGCATAATCCTTATTTCTTAGCCTTTTGTGTTGTATCTTTGAACCATTTTTTATATTTTTCAGTAGGATGAATATTTAGAGACTAACTGGTCGTCTGAAGGCTGAAATCTAGAAATATTTCATTTATTATTTACTTTAAAGCCAAAATTTATGCACGAAAAGTTGTTTAGAAGGAGGAAACGATTACTTTCAAAGTTTTTTTTTTTTTCACTTTAGAAATATGAGGAGACTGCAATTAAAAAGGATGAATGTTTAAGGGGCTATGCTGGCTGCTACCTAAAAACTAGAAACTTCTTATTAAGGTTGTTTTAAACAACCTCCATAAAAATCTATTATAATTGATAACAATATTTGATTAATTATTATTGTTATTTTATTGTAATAAGTTGTTTACATTTTAATACTGTCCTGCTCGAGCGTAAGGTGGTCCTGGATTGGTTGACAGGTAAAAACTTCCTCTTTTTGTCATATCCACGTTTTCTCCCAAAATTGTCTGTGCGTTATCGTTGCAATCTCCTAGAGAATAACGTAGACCATCTGTACATTGTTGGGCTATGAATAAGTTAGAAATTATGCTTTCTATATAATAATAAATTGATCGATCATGGCTACAACCTAAAATAAATGAAATAAAATTTACAAAAAACTGACATCTACGTGGTTTTTCTACGTCTTTTTATCATTATAATGAAATTAATAAAACTTCTGTGTAATTTATAACTCCTATTTTTTGTAGTTTTGCTTGTAGTATACCATGGAATTTTCGAAAACGTCGAAAATATGTTCATTGTTCATTGTTCAAAATAAAAGCTCAAAAATCCTCAAGAGTCCTTATACCAAAATGGGTTTCACTGAGGAGTGAAACCCATTTTGTACTAGTCCCAGCAACTCTAGACAACTCTCATATAGTCGGATTGCTGATAGGTGACTGTTACATGTATGTATCAAGTAGTGCATTCATATAATAGTTTAGTTGCCATTTTTGAGCGATTTTAAAAATGTTTTTTGTTATTTGTCTTAGCTGTCAGTGTCTGTTAATATTATTAATTAATAGATCTTGCGGCCAATTATTAAATTCACAAACTTTAATTTGAAATCTGCTGGAATATTTTAATTCCGAAAAAGAGAACAATGGGTCACTTATTTCTCTATCTTGTGTCCGTCAAAGAGTAGCAGCTGTCTTAAGGATTTCGGAATCAACAATTCGTAGAATTATAAAATGTAATAAATCTGAACTTCTCACTAACAAAATCACGAGAAAACGAAGGAAATTAAAATCTGAACCAGTTTATTTTATTGATACATTGGTACAAACGTATGGTCATGAAGTACTAAGATTACCTCTTTATCACTGCCAGTTTAACCCCATTGAACTAATTTGGGGTATAACAAAAAATTATTATGATAAACATATTGGTCAAAACGGATATAGTGATAACGAAGTTTTGAAAATGTGGCAAGTATCCTGTGATCAAATTAGTTGTGAAACTTGGGCAAAATCTGTTAAAAAAAAATCGAAAATTTAATAAATGAATGGTGGGAAAGGGAAAAGATTGTTGATGATATTAATCCAATAATAATAAATACAAGAAATGACAGCGATAGTTCAGATGACGACGATATCATGCATTACACTGACTAATTTTTTTAAAATAAAAATTAACATTTAAATACAACTTGTAGCAATATATTATATGAATAAATATATTTTTACTTAATATTTTATTACTTTGTACTTAGGGGAAACATAAAAATTTAATTTAATTAAACAACAAATTATAATCCAAAATTTACGTATGAGTATAAGTTTCTCCTTATTTTTAATTATTACCTTAAAATTAATAATTTTGTTTTATTTTGCTCTAATTAGTAAAGATATCTACGAATCATACTGTTTCTTTCTAATGCTTTGTTTTTTATTAAAATAATTTGGAAGGTTAGTTGTCAACTTGCGTCACTATACGTTACTATGAGTATGTAAATATTTATAATGATATAGACAGAGAAAGCATATAGTATTGCATATCGATACTTGTAGCAACGAACAGTCACCTATCAGCAATCCGACTATACATATACATAAATTGATTACTTACGAAGTGGACCATAGACGTTTCTGTAAAAGAAACAGCCAGGTTGTGGAGCAACACCCGAATTTGGATAAAAATCTATGTTTCCTATTTCATACAACATTCCAAATTTGAGTCCATCTGTATGTATGGCGTCTACAAAAGACGCGTCGGTATTTGATAATTTTTCAGATGAAGGAACAGATTGTTCGTATTTTATACCAGCTGGATCCAAAGCAGTTATCCTACCTAAAACATTAAAAAAGAACTCTTTAACGCTGGTTTCGAGCACCAATCCTTTAAAAATTTAATTAGAATCACAAGAATAATCTACATTTGCCTTCTTGTGTGTTTATAACCCAAAACGCAACTTACTAAAAAGTAAAATTTCATTTTCATTGAGTTTTTAATGGTAGATTAATTGCACGTGGATTAGAAATTCACTGGCAGTTTCCACCAGTTTTGACAGTTTTTTCCCAGGTTATCGTAAAAAAGAAATCTATAAAAACAAGTGATTTTAGTCATGTACAAACTAAATAGGCTCTACTAAAGTACATTTGACAATAAAAAAACAATATCGACAACACGGAACGTGTAATAATCGCTCTGATAGCCTAAAATATATTTAATTAAAATTCTTACCTATTCTACCGCCTCCAGTAGACTTTACTTTTTTGCTAGCGAAACCAGCGACGTGCGCTCCTAAAGAATGCCCTATTATATGAAAACTATTATAGCTTATGCCTAAAATGTCGTGAATATTTATTATCAAGTCTGCAATAAAGTACCCTACGTCCTTCACAAAGGGTACGACTTCAAAATATCGTCCAGCTGCCAATTTACCCCAATCTACTTGGATTATATTGTAATCTTGTACCTAAAAATAAAGAAGAAGTAATACAAAATCAATACTAAATTAAAATAATAATAAATAATAGTATATTATGTTACTAGGAGTAGAACGAGCTCTTTTTTGTGCTAAGCTCAAATGTTGCTGCCGAGGCGCAGCCGAGGCTTGCATATTGAGCGAAGCACAAAAAAGGCGTTCTACTCCGAGTGACATATACTATTTTTTCTTCAAGCGTAGTTATAAAAAATTTGCAACCATAAATACTTATGGCTTTATAGTTTCAGATGCTATTGCTGCTAATTCCGGCGGTGTACATTGAATTGGTTGAGACATTTTTTAATTTTTAATCATTATATTGTGTATTTTGTAACTAATCACAGAATGATCACAGAATAATAATAAAGTAACTCACTAATAACGTAACTAATTTCTGAATTAACTACAAACCACGCTAAAAACATATTAAATTGACAGATTTTTTGTTTATGGCGACTGCTGCCATCAGTGCCATCTGTTGATAATTATATGAACTATTTACTAGTATAAAAATGTTCACATTTTGTTACTAGTAAAAAAATGTATCATTTCTACCGAATGTATTGAACAATGTAATGTTAGCATTATAATCCGCTTGAAGAAAAAAATATTTTTTAATTATCGTGAAAGTTAAGCACGATCAAGCCTGTGGAGGCGGTAATTTCAGATATAAAATTTCGTTATTATTTAAAATAAAATTATTAAATTATTACAAATATTCAAATTATTAAAAAATAAAAACTATTCTATTTTAAGATAAACATCCTCAAAGATTAGTAGTTGAGCTATCATATATTTTTTTAGTTATATATTGAGAGACAATTACGGTCGTATATTATATGATTTGTTTAAAATGTTGTCACCGTTTATCTCTAGTGCATGGTCGAATGTTTACACAGATGTGGATATGCGACCATATATTTTCAGTGATATGGACTTCGTAGGTAATTAGAGTCACAATTAATTATTTGTGGTTATGAATTATTGGAAATAGAAAAATGAGTCTTTAAGATAAGTTAAAAGGTTTTTGTTATTAATTGGAGAGCTGATTATTTTTACAACCACATAAAATGGGTTTCAGAGATCAAATTATTAGTTTTAAGAAAAGGGCTGGGAAAATCTTGTAAGAGACGGGGTGTCGTGAGTAAACCACCACCGGAGTCGGACGAACCTCCCAAGCATTTTTTGTTGAGAAACCCGGTAGCGTGTAGTGAACCAGAAGTAGTCTGGAAGTGTTGAGGGCAGTTTGAATGAATTACAAACCTTAAATTACATTAAACGTGGATTAAGTAAAATGCAGACATTATTCAAACACCCTTATTCCCGTCATAAAAAATTTAAGAAACCGACCAGCGGACCTTTTGGGTTTCAGACTTGATTCCGCTTGCAAGTCTTGCAAGCCACTATGTGGAAGGGCCTTTCAAAGTAAGTACTATGAAGTACAATGAATATACTTAAATTCATTCAGCCAACCCTGACGTTTCGACCGATCCCAGAAATGCCCCCACAAGCCTTTCCATTCTCTGGATGGGAGACTGCTTGAGAACCTTCGAGCATTACTTACCAGTCATTCAACATGTTTTCCTTATCAAACTGTGCACTAATAAAAATGTTACCTTTAAATATTGTTCTGTCATAGGAATCAGCCATAATTCATGAAAACCACCTTTAAAACCATGGACCAACACTTTAAATGGTTTTTGTGTATTAAAATATTGTCTAGCTTCGTCTAATTTTCCATAAGATATGTAATGAATTCCAGCTCTGTTCCATAGACGAAAAACAACATCTTCTCTCGAGGCTCTTAAAGAATTATTGAACGACTGGTCGGTAAGAGCATCATCATATTGGTGATTGCAGGGAATTTTACACAAGATTAACACTAAAATAAACATAAAATATCATAAGGTCCTTATCTTATAAACTGTTTATAACGGGTGTTTTTTTTAGAGGTATAGAACTTTAAATTGCAATAAAACAACGATGGATTATTCGATTGACATGAATTTTTTTTTATTCGAAAGATAATCTTGTGGCATTACATTAAATCATACCAACAAGACGGCGCAACATGTCACACAGCTCGTGCCACAATCGATTTATTGAAAGACACGTTTGGTGACCGCCTAATTTCACGTTTTGGACCTGTGAATTGGCCTCCAAGATCTTGTGATTTAAAACCGCTGGACTACTTTCTGTGGGGCTATGTAAAGTCATTGGTCTATGCGGATAAGCCACAAACGCTTGACCATTTGGAAGACAACATTCGCCGTGTTATTGCCGATATACGGCCACAAATGTTCGAAAAAGTCATCGAAAATTGGACGTCCAGATTGGACTACATCCGAGCCAGCCGTGGCGGTCATATGCCAGAAATCATATTTAAAATGTAATGCCACAAGATTATCTTTCGAATAAAAAAAAATTCATGTCAATCGAATAATTCATCGTTGTTTTATTGCAATTTAAAGTTCTATACCTCTAAAAAAAAACACCCATTAGTATGATGAGTAAAACGCGGAGAATATATTCAAAATCATTAAGATATAAATCTTAACATTGTCTATGTAGATCTGCATACATAGCTCTTAAATTAGTCGACTATAGACCAGTGTTTCCCAAACTCCGGTCCGCGAGATTTGTTTGCCGGTCTGCAAGATTTTTTTAGGGTTTTGTAGGTATGACCACAAAAAAAAACCCTTATAACGTCACTCAAGTGTCTGTCTGTCTGTCGGTCTGTACGGTAGAAATTGTAGCCAAACGGCTGAACATAGAAAGTTGAAATTTGGCATACTTGTACAAATGTGAAAACTGAGAGAGTTCAAAAAATACAGCGCGATATAAATATCAACAAATATGTATTTAATAAAAAAATAAATATATTTTTTTTTTAATTTTGAATGACATACCAAATGAAACCTCTTAATGCGTGGATCAAAAAACATATTTCTATTTTTGATTTTTTTTTTATTGGATTTTTGCCAAAAATGTGTCACAAAACTTTTGTCCTCCACCCTATCTCCCAAAGGGATTGATCTTAACATCTAAAATAATCTCTGTACCGGAATATTTCAACAGGAATTTTAGATCAGATACATTTTTCGGAAATTGTCGATTTTTTTGTGTCGGCAAAAATAAATATTTTTTTAAAATTGGTGTGTGGTATCAAAAGAAAGCTCTTAAGACGTAGATTACGGAACGACAGATAGTTTTTTTACTTTTTTTGTATTTATAGCTAAGATAGTGCGTGTATTTTTTTGGAATTAAAAATATTAAAAAAATAATTTATTTTTTTATTAGTTGCGAACTGAGTTACTCACACCACACCACACTACGATCTATACTCTAAAATATTTCTTCTTAATCTAATGTAGACTTGAATACGAAGCAAACTCAGAAAAAAAAAAACGCTGGGATATTTGGCATATTATTTAAATTTTGTTTTAAAAAATTAAATGGAAGCTCTTAGTTCTCAAATAAACGAATAAAAGTAATTATCAATAAAACTGTTGATTTTGATGTGATAAATATACCTAGACATCCAGTATTATGTTGACTTCTTACACCAATTAAATACCTGTAAAACCCTGAAATGTGTGAAAATTCACACTTCACTTAAATTTTTGTTGAATTGAGGACCTTTTTTTAGGATGTCACTTGTATTATATAGTTTTTAGGGGAGCCCAATTATAAAATCTTGCCCAGGGCCCGAAAAAAGCTAGTTATGGCCCTGATTACACTTATGGTAAGTGCGAAATAATGAAATGCTTATGAGACTTTTTTACATATTTTAACAATCACCATAAACACGTATTTTATGCACAAAACCAAGTGAAATAAAGTACAGTTTTTTTTAACAGACGTAGAAAAAAATATAATATGTTGACTTACCTGCTTGCAAATGTAAACAAATATAAAAAATCGAAAACTTCATGTTATATTTTTTCACGGCACTTCTTAAAAAACTGATGCATTTTCAACGTACAAACTGGTAATAACCTACAACCATGTATCTAAAAAAATTTGAATAACTAACAGATTAAAAAGTCGTTGACCAACAAACTTGCTTTTTACATAAATAATAATTCCTGTCATTTGGAATGCTGATTTATGAAGCCTTTAAATTACCACCCATTATCAAATTTATGTTAAAAAATACTTTAGAATTCAATGAAAAATATATTAAATGAGTAGAAAATAGAAAGTTCAGTAGGAAAAGGGTTTTCTAGGGAGCATAGGTACGTAGTTCAAATTTCGGATTCCATTTTCCACTTCCTGTACTCTGTCAGGTTATCGATCAAATCATCATTAAAAATTTGATTTGAGGTATAAATTTGCATATGCAGTGGATATCGTTTAATAATATTTTATTGAGCCTGTTAGTGACCATTAGAAATACAGAGACTAATGGGTCTATTCTGTAAAAACATGTTTACAGTACTGTATCACTATAGCGCTGTAGTGAGCTTAACACTGTAAAGTGCCAAGTTACGGCGGCTCTGTAAATATTGAGCATTAGCTATTCTGTAACACATTCTGTAATTTAGGTCGATATAAACTTTGCTTACATTGTAGCTAACTTCACTATGTTTATTTCTAACCTCAAAATTAGAGGTATTGATCAATGTCATCGATCGGTAAGTGTATATCATATTTGTATATACACATATACTCATGTTTTTTACGTTTGTAATTTTTATCAATTATTGTTATAATTTGTTTATAAAAATAAAAGTTTCTCTTTGCATCTTATATATCTTTATTCCATATAAACATATTTTTTACCTCAAATTATACAATGGACTGCTGAACATATAAATTCCTAATCTGCTTTCTCAAATTCATATCTTGATTAGCTGTTAAAAAAAGTTTTAAATCAGTTACTTTTCAAATATTTTACCATTTGGTACAGGATCTTCATTATTCTCAGGTTCAGGATCTTCATTATTTTCAGGTTCAGGATCTTCATTATTTACAGGTTCAAGCTCATCATCATCAATCTCAGCATAGTTAGGAATTCTTGATTTTGTTGCTATATTATGCAAAACTTACCCTTCTTTCACTCCACGTTTTTCTTCCCTCGTAGTGGGGAACTTTATATGAATTGGCATTAGATGTGTTGTTATCAGATAACAAATTTCTATTATCGATCTATTAACCATAGGCTGGCTCATAGAAGTGAAATTGTGAGCCCCTGTATTAGCCTGATAGGATCCATTACTTAAAAAATACAGTGTTTCTAAAACCTGTATATAAAAATATATAAATGAAAACATATATGCATGAAAAAAAAGGACCACTATATAATCTTAATTCATTGATTGTGTTTATTACTAAATTTTTATACAATCTAATTAACTTCATAAAATAATTTTCAAGGATAGGAAATGGATTTTCTCTGTCCCTTTACAATCTTTTTTTGACTTGTACATAATTTCTAAAAAAAAAAAGTTTATGTGTGGTTGTAACGTGATATTTTAAGCATAATTACCTGTTATGATCCTCTTGCAGTAGTTGCATTATAAATAGGGCGAAATTTTGATCATTAATTTTTTTTTAGGTGACACGAACAATACAAACATACAATTTGACTTCTATACAGTACTGGAACTGACTTACGGCTAGAAAAATATCGCCGTAACTTTACAGCGAAATTTTACATCGGTGTAGAGTTTACAGAGCAACGCGTGTCAATACAGAATAGCAATTTCCTTACAGCGCTGTATTTTACAAGGTTATAGCGCTTACAGCGGTAGAAAACTCATACAGAATAGACCCATAAGTCAATATAATGCTTACATAGGTAGATATTCTACAATTTAACAGAATGTGAAATTTAACATTAGTCAGCTGTGTAATTTAAATATTCAGATATTGAAAAGAACGTATGTTCTAGTAGATATTTCTTAAACATATTTTTGAATATTTTCACATTTGTTATACTTTTAATGCTATCAGGAACCTTATTATACAATCTTGCAGCTATAAAACGAGGACTTTGTTCGTACAAGGTAGTATGGTGCCTCTCAATATTCAAGCTAGATTTACTCCTTGTATTGTGATTATGATAATCACTATTTATATTAAAGTTACTATAATGATTTCGAACAAATAGTGCGCATTCTAATATAAAAAGTGAGGGAACTGTTAATATTTTAAGATCTTTAAATAAATTTCTACAGGAAGTTCTATATGGAGTAAATGTCAATATTCGAATAGCTTTTTTTGCTGCAAGAGAATTTTATGAGCTTCTTTTGATGCTCCCTAGAAAATAATAGCATAATTTATAATTGTATGAAATTTCGCAAAATAAACTGATCTTAATAACGAAGGTGAAATAAAGTACCTGAGCCTTTTTTAGCATATAACATGATCCTGATAGTTTAGTACTGATATAATCATTATGTGGAGACCAACGAAGATTTTGATGGATTATAAGTCCTAGAAATTTGAGTTGTTGGGATTGCTGGAGGGAATATGAGTTTGGAACTCGTATTAATGGGCTACTAATTTTTGGGTATTTTGAAAGCTGTGAAAATTTAGGAAGGTTGTTTTGGTTTTGTTCTAGAGAAGTTTGTTTTCAATGCACCATTGATTGAATACGTAACATTGGTCATTAGCTCGTGTTTGAAGGTCTTGTGGATTAGGACAGTTAATCAAGAGGTTAGTGTCATCGGCATATTGGGAAAGTACTCCATTAGATAGATGCTGAAGTAAATCATTCACAAATAGCAGAAATAACACAGGACCAAGGATCGAGCCCTGTAGAACACCTGAAAGGGAACCACGACTAGCCGATTTAGAGTTTTTCGATGTAGATGTTATTGACACGAATTGATCTCTGCTAGTGACAAATGACATAATCCAATTGTTGGGTATGCCAAATATACCAAGCAAACGGTGTTTCTTAGAGAGTATGTTGTGATCTATTCTGTCGAATGCTTTCGATAAATCGAAAAACATTCCAAGACTTAAGCTTTTATTATCTAAGGCTTGGTAAATACTCTGAATAAATGAATATATTGCTGTTACGGTCGATTTATTTTATACGAAACCATCTTGAGAATCTTCTAGAATAGGAATAATTTCTCAAATATTTTGGAGAAACAACTCTGAACCCCAATTAGCCTAGAATTGTCTATTAATGTTTTTGAACCATTTTTAAATACTGGAACTATTTTTGAGCACTTAAGTGCACTGGGAAATACTCCACTATTAAAAGAAATGGTAATAATGCTGTTAATGGCTTAACAATATAGTCTACACAATTTAACAATAATTTGCACGGTATTTCATTGGCACCAACTGAAGTTCTTTTACCAACATCTAATATAATTTGTTTCACTTCAAAAATATCAGTAGGAAACAGAAACATTCTTGAACTTACTGGTTTAGAGGATTTAAGTCGTGGTCTGTTATTGATAGAGCTGTCAAGTGATTTATTAAAGCAACTTCTCTACATAGAACTGCAAGGAAGTATCATACAATTTAATATAATATCATGAAAACTTTTTATTAAATTTTAAATTTAATTTTTAGCGTAAGGTGTGTCAGCATTCGTCGCTAGGTAGTAGATTCCTCTTCCTGTCAGTTCACAGTTTTCTCCCATCAGAAGAGAGTTATTATTGTCACATTCTGCATTATTATATTGCTTCATACTCTCGCATTCTTTGCTTATAAATCCTTGGGAGTTGATGCTGTCACGGAATAGGCGATAGGATCTTGTATGGCTGCAGGAAGCTGTAAAAAAAATCATTTATAAAACATTTAGTGGGTAGGCAAACCGCAATGCATGCGTGTTTAAACATTTGCTTTTAACTCAAGGGCAAATAAAATTTCGGTTTGAGTTTTAACCATTGACGTCATATAAATAGACTCAGCACGCTCTATGACCCTGCGGAGACGAAAGGGGGATTTGCAGGGCCGTGCAAAGGGCAGGGCGAAAGGGGCGCCCGCCCCGAGCGCCAAATTTTGGGGGCGCCAAAATCGTTACTACACCGGAAAGGCGCAAATTGATAAAAGTTGTTAAATATTTTATTTGTCTCCTGTAAGAGGGTTATCTATTGAACAAAAGGGAGATTTATTCCCAACAAATATACAATACGACCTTTTAGAAAGTCAGTAAGAAAACCAAAATAATAATCATTTTTGTGATTTCTATAAAATATTACCGTAAATTCATTGTCATAGTCTTTGTTGCGTTGCCTATTTTATCTCCGCCCACGAAATAATGTCATTTCTTGGAATTAATATGGCATTGTTGTCAATTTGTAATCAATTGCCCAAGATCGTGCAATAATTGGAAGAATTAATAGAGATTAGAAAGAATGAAGAAACATATTCTGGTGCAAAGAACTTTATATACCAAATAAAAAAAATGTATTTTATTGGTAGTTTGGTAATATGGAACCGCATCTTAGAAGAAATAGATGAGGTGAATATTTTCCTTCAAAAAAAGAACATAACGGTCACTATTGCTTGTAGGCTAATCGAAAATCTTAAAAATACAATCATTGAAATTAGAAATGAAAAATTTCAAACTTTTTATGAAAAAAAGTGAAAATTTGGCCAAACTTGTAAATGTTGAACCTATATTTAAGCAAGAAAGGAGACGTAAGATTCGCAAACAATACGACTATGAATCTTTGGATACCGATTTAAACGAATCTGAAAAATTTCGTTTAATATATATCGAGGCTATCGATACAATTATTGAGCAACTTACTTGGAGATTTGAAAAACTTCAACAGGTATCACGAGATTTCGATTTTCTTAGTGGTTCAAGCATTGTTTCACATGATAAAGATACTATAAATAAACATGCTATGGCTCTTTCAATCAAATACGGAGCTGATTTGAAAGGACAAGATTTTTTGTGTGAGATTTTAAGTGCGAAAAAAATTTTCCGGTCTTTGAATGCAAATTTTGAAAATATGGAACACTTAGAAATCCTCCAATTAATCCATCAATTTGACCTAACTGCAAATTATAAAAATATGGAAACTGCATATAGAATATTTCTAAGTATTCCAGTGACTGCTGCATCAGCGGAAAGGTCTTTCAGCAAGCTTAAATTAGTAAAAAATTATTTAAGAGCTACAGTTGCTCAGGACAGGCTTGCCAATTTAAGTTTACTTTCAATCGAATGTGATGTTACTCGATTATTAGATATAGTAAAAATAATCGATGATTTTGCCGCTCTGAAAGCGAGAAAAAAAAAAATTTATTAGTTATAGTCATACTTTTATTCTGATTTTTTTTTTTTTTTTTAATTTCATTTATTTTATTGTATTATATGATGATAAATGTATTATATATAACGATTGAATAAACATTTTTTGAATATATGCTATTTAATAATCTGCTATTTAATATCTCTGCTATTAAACAACTCCCGCTTTTTTTTTTTTGGGAAGGGGGGCGCCCCATTTTGTTTTCGCCCCGGGCGCAGTTTTGTCTTCGCACGGCTTTGGGGATTTGCCCTGAGGAGTATAAGAAGTTGCCTAATTTACATTTATTTTATTCAGCTATTGCTATGAAAAACGCCGGCGCCGTATTGTGTTTATGATTGTTTTGTTGTGTTATTTTTTCTATTTTACCTTTTCATCAACTTTTAATAATATTGCCGTAAATTGCATTTTGGGAATTGCGAACTGTATTACAACTACGTAATATTTTAAATACTAAAAAGTAATGTTTAATTAAAATGTTACATATAGTTTTTCCTTAAAAAAAAGTATTTGTATTCAGTACTTCAAATACATCAGAAAAGAATGTTTGATCAGTAAGATCAACTTGAATCCTTCAATTATTTTCGTAAAAGTATTGATACATTTAATTTCTTCGTAGAATGATTAGAAAATAGTATTAAAAGCCAGGATAATGTTTTCACACGCTTTACAGATGAAGGTAAAAATGTAAAGTTATTAAACTACATGTTTTAAAAATAATGTGTTAGAAACACATAATAAACACATTGTATTTATTATGTAAAATAAATAATATTATAGGGTTTTTTGTGTCTATTTCGTAGAAATATAGTGAATATTGATACGCAAGATATTTGGAAAAATCTAGAATTGAGACTATTTGACGCCAAATCTGACTCCTAAAAACGAATATAATTTTTTTACCTGCGTCAATAATTTCATTCCTCATCATACAACCAGGTTGTGGTGCACTTCCACCATTTGGATAAAAGTCAACATGTCCAATAGCTTTCTTCAATCCAAATTTTCCACCATCTGTATGGATGATGTCCACAAAAGTAGCATCTCCAGAACTCAATCTACCATCTTCTCCGGCAAGAAGGAACAGAGGGCCTGCTGGATCCATACCAGTAATGCGACCAACTTTTTTTGATGTGTGTTTTTCAACATATTGACCAGCAAAACCAGAAATATGGGCACCTAAAAATTAAATTAAGTCTCTTAAAAATATATTCCAAATAAGTGTGGGAGGGTAAATAGTTATTTGTTTGTTTATCTCCAGTACTATATGAAATCCACGTGATCATTGTGACGTGTAGGCCAGTCCTATTATCATAGATATTCAAATAAGTGGTTTCTAGCGCAGAAAAGTTAGGTTTTATTTCTTTAAAAGTAACATCTGGTATTAGATGAAAGCCATATTGTTAGTGTAATATTTCTAGTATCCATTTTTATTATTAGGTTTTCTTAGGTATAACAAAGAATACCTTATATCCTCACTCATGTGTTTGTCTGTATGGTAGAAATTGTGACTAAAAGTGTGGACTAAAGTAGCGTTTACAACTCTAAAATTAATCGTTTACGCACTGTACGTTGTGGATAAATGTAGTAGACAGTTTTAACATTTAAATCAATGTTCACAGATATGAAAATTAATGCGTAATGAATGTTGTGACATCTACATTTTTTCAAACCAACTACGATGTAATAAATGCATTTATGTGAATTATCAATTAGTTGAAGCTACCCAGCAAATATTCAATCATCGGCCGAATGCCAGCAATTTGCTTTTTCTGTTGGTAAATTGCTGGCACTAAAAGTTTGTGCAACGCCAGTATTAATAATGTACTTCACATTTGTATTTCGCACTCCTCCTATACGAAGTACTTTACCAGCATTTTATGAGCACTCCTTATTTTTGATTATATGTTACATTTTACTTTTGTTTCACCATCGTTGAATAAATTTATTCAACGAATAAAGTTGACAATATCGCATCATTCTATTGACAGCAACGTTAATTTCTTCATTAATAGTTTAAAACCGATGCGATATTGTCAACTTTATTTGTTAAATAAATTTATTCAACGATGGTGAAATGGCCAATGAGTATTTATTTTGCATCTAACCATTAATTTATTTGAATACTGGGTAAATATAAGGTAAATATACATATGTTACATTTGAAATACTAGAGAGTGGGTATAATATAAGCACTGGTCCGTCAGAAATAAATATTGCAACTAATGCGATTATTTTGCACTTTACCGCTGCTGGGCCGGCAATTGATAAACCAATGGGCCAGCTAACGGCCACGGGGACACCGGGGTACTGGCCCATTACTTTCAATGCCGGGGAGTATGTGCTTAATCAGTACTGGCCCGTATAAAAATGTTTGCTGGGTAATTTCAAAAAAGTCTATGCCTCAAAATAAGCACAAGGATCGCACTGAATACTTGTTTAAGTCTTTGAATTATTTATTTGTGTAAATTGTAATGCTTAACTTTATATTTATGACTTAAATTTACTAAATTTATTTTTTAAGTAACGTAAATATATTGTGAACAGTGTGTCGTAACCAAAGGCTTTACTTCAAGATTTGAAAATATTAGTTCTGGAGTTCCACAGGGGTCTAATTTGGGCCTCTTGCTTTTTATAATTTTTATAAAAGTTATTTCTGAGTATTCTTTAAATTCAAAATTTTTCATGTTTGCTGATTTGAAGTTATTTTTAGAATTCAAAAGCAAAAATGATTGTAACAGTATTCAGTGTGATGTTAACAAATTACATGAATATTGTTTAAAATATAAGTTAAAAGTAAATTTGTCTAAATGATAAATTAAGGATTCATGATATTCCTATTACAAATGTTAACGAAATTAGGAATATAACAAACCTAATTAGGTCTATAAACTTTCAGAAGTCTACGAAATACATACCTAAAGAATGTCCTATGAGGTGGATATTTGCTGGATCAACCCCCAGTTCGTCATGGAGATCCACCAATAGTTCTCCAACATACTGACCAACATCTCTAGTATATTTAACAGACATTGGATATAAGGCAGATGCTGGTTTCTTCCAATCAACTCCAATAACATTTATATCATCTTTATCCAAATATTCATTCATTATTTCTTCATACCATCCTTTATCGGCATAGTCGGTCCAACCGTGGATGATAACTTTAAATGGTTTGGAGGTGCGGAAACTTGGTTCGTCGGATAGATGGAGATAGTAGATTGGACGAAATACTTGACGGTTATCACGAGTCCATAGACGGAAAGTTACTTGGTCTCTTGGGACAGTAAAGAGGCCTCTATTGTTATTTTCAATCCTGATGATGCCGCCAAAAGCTAGAAAATTATTCATCTGAAAGACTCCTGTTTCCTGGTTTCATGTTTTTCAATCTACGAGGTGTGTAAATTAAGTAACCGGACTGGCAACATAGCGTTTGATCTGGCAACATTTGGAACGCGGGACTTGGAGGGGCGTTAGGTGAACATATGATACATCTTCAGTAAGACTTTGAATTCGCTAGAGTAATTTTGTAACTCGTAGCGATTTTTTTCGTGAAACAGTTTATTCTAGTGCGTTCTAAAAATGAGTGACATTCATTTCGAGCAACGGTGTGCTATCAGGTTTTGCTTCAGACTTGGGCACAATGCAACGGAAACTTTTAAACTTCAGTAGGCCTACAGAGACAGTGTTTTGTTAAGGACCCAGGTTTCTTGGTGGTTTAAGGCATTTTCAGAAGGAAGAGAGTTGATTGAAGATGAATCACGCAGCGGAAGGCCTTCATATTCAAGAACCGATGAAAATGTCAACTGAATCCGGGATCTTGTGCATTCAGATCGTCGGTGGACAGTCAAAATGATCGGGGAAGAGTCGAATTTGACTCACACTATCGTTTTAACCATAGTTTTGTTTAGAAATGTCCAAATAATACGTCAACATTTTTCGATACCATTGTTATAGTCCAAAGCCTTCATCGAAAAGTATTACACTTAAGGAAAATGCAATGCCATTTGATATACGTGTTATTTACGAAAATTAAATCATTTTGACCCGCAACACCTATTTAAGAACCGCTGGCAAAAACGATGGCATAACTGGTCAACAGCGAGTGTTACTACCACATTATACGCCACTTTATTCAACCACAAATTAAATAATTGGATCTTGTTGCCCACCCTGTTTAAGCGATGAAATTACAAGAAAATAATGCACTTACCAACACTCAAGAAAAGACACAAGAAAATTGGTGTATACATTTTGTTCCGATATGAAAAAACTTGACTTTTAAAAAGATGCTTATTTCTTTATTACATCCGTTATATATACAGCAAACATGTGCAATCTTTGATAATATAATCTGCGATTTTTCTATTGATATTTTTTATTTTTCAAAAGTAACAATGGATTGATGGCTTGATTAGATATAGACAAACCGATGTACCCAGAGATTAATATAAATTATGTATAACTTTAAGTACTATTTTTATTTGCGCAAATTGCAATAAAACAGTGATTTGCAAACTGTTTTATTGGAGGGGAAGTAAAGAAAAAGTATAAAAAAATGCAAACCTGCCAAATATCAAGTAACAAGAAATCAAATCTAAGTTTTACAAGAGTTACATAAATTCGACTCCCTTCAGGACAATCTGAACCTCGAGATTAATATCTATAAAACAAAAACCCTGCGCATAAACACCAACAATACAAGACAGTTAAAAATTGGTCAGGAAGATATTGATGATGTAGATGAGTTTTGCTACCTTGGCAGCATAATTGCCAAAGATGGAGTAGCAATGCTGGATATTGAACAACGCTTGAACAAGGCCAAGCTTTCGCTATGTTAAATGCTGTCTGGAGATCCATTTATATCTCAAAAACACAAAGCTGCGCTTCTTCAACACAAATTTGAAATCCGTGCTACTCTACAAATGAGACACCTGGAAGATTGCCCGTGTAATCACTTCCAAATTGCAATTCTTTGAAAACATATGTCTTCGTAGAATCTTCCGAGTGTTTTGCCCGGAAAGAATATCTAACGCAGAGCTATGGCAACGAAAAAAACAAACAGAAGGAAATAAAATTGCGCAAGTGGAAATGGATAGGACATGTACTGCGCAGAGAGTGGACTAGCGTACCTAAAATGGCCTTTGATTGGAATCCACAAGGCACGCGCAAAAATAACTTGGAGACGAACCATTATTCAAGAAGCGAGAAGTTATAGAAAATTGTGGCTGGAGATTAAACCTCTTGCGGTCAGTAGAATACGCTGGAAGAGTTTTGTGGAAGACCTATGCTCCTCATAGGAGCCAAAAGAATATAAATGCTAAGATCAAAACTAGTTCTTGGACCTCCTTTGTAATATGTTACGTTAGTAACCATAACATAATGACATATATGTGACAGATTGTAAATAGACGTAGTAATAAGTGCTTTTATGTGCTTGGATTTGTGTGTTTTAATAGATATTATCATAAACTCTATAAAGCGTTCTATCATCAGAAGTGGGATCCCTACACCTACAACTAATTTTGGCCAGTTTTTGTTGTTCCATACTTAAAATATTTTGAAAATGATTGAAAATGACAGAAAGATTGTCAGTTGCAAAAATAAATTGAAATGTCAAAATTGTCTGACAATAGTTTTTAAAATGGAAAACTCAAGTGCTATATTATAATTAAACTGTAAAAATAATCAACCCTAACACGTTGCGTAAATAAAGAATAAGCTAAAGATGGTATAGAAATTTGACACCAAATAATAAGAGGATAATAAGATATAGTACAGTCTGTTCCAAATGGTTAGTCGAAACTAAATGGGAATTTCGTTTTTTTAGGTTGTCACCAAAAAAGGGACCTTGCTTGGGTTATTTAATTTTTCATCTTGGAATGTCAAAATTTAAAATTATAATAGTGAAACCATGGAAACGGATGACATATGTCAAAATTAAATTATTTTTTGTATATTTTAATGACAAAAAAATAAATAAATGGGAAATTTGTATTAAGAATGACACAAAAAATCAAAATATAAAGAAAATGACATTATAAAATGATATTAACCTTAACCAAAAAATATTTATTTTAAGTATAATTTACAAAGCTTAAACAAAATGGCCGAAAAGCACGATTTAAACGATGAAAGTAACTAGATTGCAAAATCTAGTTCTGCCTAACCGTTTGGAACAGACTTTATTTCTACTTTGTTCTTGGTAATTTAGAAATTTTGGATAAAGACTTAACAAGGTAATTCAAAGAGTTTTATTATTATTGTGAGTATGCGAAAAAGAAAAGGTTTTGAAATTTCAGAGAACTAGTCCTGATCCTAACATATATATATATATGGCTCAAGTCGGACTCGCCGAGTCCTAAAAATTCGAATTTCCAGAAACCCTAGTGAAAACTTGAATTGAGTTTGTACATGTCCAAACAATGCTTCAAAATTACGTCAATCGATTTTGTTTTTGATCCACTGTGAGCAGACGACAACCATTTTGCTGATAGCTTTTTCATGCCTGAAGTCCGATCCTGGAAAAATTGCAAAATAAATAGAAACGAGGTGGAAAAATTTCTAGTTCTGGTAATGAAAAAGTTGGTATTTTAACTAATCAGAGTCATTGTTGATAACCGCTGTACTGCATTCTTGACTAGGAGATATGAATTTTTACATTTTAAACGAAATTTCCCGACAGATTGTTTCGCGTACAAATTCCATGATAATTTATTCACATTTACAGATTAAAGGTAGGGTAAACACTAAAGTTCTCACAAGTTTTTCATACAAAATAAACAATCTAAAATAAAATTAGTAACATCTATATAAATATTCCAGACAAGTTTTATTTAATACAGTGAATTCGTCTTTGTGTGAACACCCGTAAATATGAACTATTCAATAAGGTGAACCACAAAATGTACTTATTTACTATTTTGTAAAGTCTATTCACAATAACTATAAAATGACGTCATACTTAGTGAATTTAGTTGCAAATATTGGAATGTGTAGGATATTCCAAACGTTTAAGCGGAATTAAATGGAATTTTTATATTTGTTACGAGCTCATTTGTTATCGATTGAAGTGGGGTTTCACTAAACAAAATGATCCAAAGCCTCATTTAAACGTTAAAAATTACTAGTTTTAAAAATCTAGTTCCGTTTAAATCAAAGAAACAGACTATATCTGATTGATCAAGTTACTTAAATATTTGAAATATAATAAAATAACATATATTAGAAATAATTTATTCATATTAAAATATACAATTTTACTTGAGCCATATCACAGCTATATGCTACAATATTATTTTAAAATATATTTTTTTCTATATGATTAATATTTTATTTTTCACTTGGCTGTTATTTGGTCATAATGCCTAGGATGTGAGATATTTAAACATATGCATAACAACCGGTGCATTATGAATCCATACCGCCCTCTCATGACGCCCTCAACAAATATTAGTCTCATTTACGGCCGGTACCTTATTTTTTGATTGGCTATTTGGGCTATTTAATTTTAACCACATTTAAATAAATAAATTAATAACTAAACTCATGGCTTTAACATTTTAAATATATTATAATTTATATCTGCCTTTGTTGTTAACTGAACATTTTCTGTAATTTTTCTCATAGACGCATTCCTTTGTTCTTCAGTGACTTTAATTATTTCTATCGTTGGTCCGGTGAATTTTCCGACAGCGAAAGGTGATACAGATCCTGTGAGCACCAAGTGCATTCCTCTCGCGGTGAGGTCAGTGAAGGCTCCCGCTAGGATCTGAGGCTCCTTTGGTGGACATTGACCGATAAGGTACATGAAATAGTTATTGCAGGGCCAGCCCCAGAAACCTTTGTTGGTAGTGATGGATTCTGCGAAGTAGAGTGGTGCTCTGTGATGGTTGCACGCGAAAAATCCTGAAAAAATAATTATAATGTTATGTAATATGAAAAGTATAAGAAAACCCAAGTCACAAAAGAAATGTTCTAAAATACTACTATATCTTTTGGATGACTATACATATTTCACTTTTAGTAAACTTCTTTAAACATGGTTATTCATCATGTTTTCTTTCTTTTATGTCCCACATTTTTACATAATCCTTTGTACGAAAAAATGATAAAAAGTGTGCCAGCTTACTCGATTCAGCCCAACATCCTGGTTGTATAACTCCACCGTTCACATAGAAATCCACATGGCCTGAAGCTTCAATTTTTCCCTGTATGAAAGCATTCGTATGGATTACATCAACAAAATCCGCGTCTGATGGATCTAATTTGTTTTCATTTGTCACAAAAGTGAAGCCTGGCATCGCTGGATCCAGTCCTAAAAATAAAACTAAATTGGCAAAAAGTAACTTATAGATATTAGATGGAGATTGAGGTTGTTTGATGCCGTGGTGAAGAACATCCTGCTATATGGGGTGGAAATTTGGGGATGGAAGGAATGGGAGAAGGTAGAACGAGTACTGGAGAGGTATTTGAGATGGATCTTAGGGGTATATAGAACAACACCAGGGTATATTGTAAGAGAAGAACTGAAAAGGGATAAGATGAAAGTGGGTACAGGAAGGAGGGCGGTTAAGTACGAGGAGAAAGTAAGAATAGAAACAGACAAAAAAATAATGAGGGAATGCTGGGAGGAAAGAGCTAGAGAGGAACAGAAAGGAAGATGGTACGCATGGGAGATGTGAAAGGAGTATTACTGGAGATGCGGAGTGGATGCGGCAGAGGTGGAAAGGAGAAGAAAAGACGGGATAAGCGTGATTGAGGAGTTGTGGAGGAGGGATAAGGAAGTGGGGGAGCAAGGAAGGACAGTCAGAATAGACTAATCAAGGAGCGCAGGGAGATATAAGGAGGTCAGAACTATAGGGGTACCAAGCTACTTGAAGGGAGAAAGAGGAAGGTCAGGAGGATTGCGAGGCTAAGGTGCGGGAATGAAGAGAGAGGAAATAGATACTGGAGGAAAACGGAAGGATAAGATGTGCAGGATGTGCGGGGAGGAGGAAGAAGATATAGAGCACCTCGCGAAGAGGTGTAGAGAGATGACAGCATGGTCGGGGAGCACATTAGACCTGTTGCACTAAGATGGAAAGGGGGAGAGGTGGGCGAAGGTATTAGAGGCAAGAAGGATTGAGATCGGGGAAGGATAACAGGAAGGGGTAAAGGAAGGAAGGAAGAGGCCCAGTGGGAGGCAGAAGGCGAGAAATGGAAGGAAGGAAGGGGGCTGAGGTCACCTGGAAATGGGGAGGAAGTAAGGGAGATAGGGGAGGGGTGAAGGAACGGTTGGAAGGGAAGAGAATGGAATAAAATAAATTAAAGATGGGCGAGAGAACTGGAAGCAAGAAGGAAGGAGATCGGAGAGGGAAACCAGAATGAGAATAGGAAGAAAGAGAGGGACACTAGAACAAGAAGAAAGAAATGAGAAAATGTAATATATTGTAAATTAAATTGTACTGTATTGTACGTTATGTAATTTGTATTGTTTTGGTTATTTTATTTATTTTATTTCTATTTGTAATGGCTAATACCCTGAACGCCGCAAGGCCTAGGGAGAAATAAAGAATATATAACTTATAGACGAGGATAGTTCCAAAAGTGTTGAGAATATTTAATAACACATGTATTAGGGATGGGATTTGGAGGAGATCTAAAATTTTTGCCGGGTAGCAAATATTTTACCTGATATTCTAGGAAGTTTGTAAGGCTTCAGATGATTTGCTAAGTAATTCGCTACATGTGCCCCCAAACTGAATCCTATGACATGAATATCGTTGGAACCTAATGCTCTGACCGTGTTGACCAATTGAGCTAGGCACTGGCCCACGTGCCTCGTGTTGTACACAGCAGGGATATAGCAAGGTCCTTGACAAAGAACCGACCAATCCACAGCGAATACATTGTAGTTGAACGCTGACAGATATTCTGCAAATATAATAAACATAATTGATTAAAAAAACACAATGATATACAATTAATTTAGACAAAAGATATCCAGAAATTACAATCAGATCTCTATCTCTTGTAGTTTTTGAGAACTTGGTAGATTATTTGTTAAATGATTTCTCCATCCAGCTGATGCTCACGGAAGATTTTTATTTAATTTGCCTAAATATTTTGGCAACATTGTAAATTCAGGTCTTCTTTTTTACTCCATAATCAAACAGGTATAACAGTTATACACGTGAGTTTACTACTAAGGTATCATATCGACTCGTGAATACAAATTATATTAAAAAATTCGAACAATTCCATTGAAAAAATAATAGCTTTATAGCTCAACATGATAAACTCGCAGATATTGGTCGCGTACGACATTAAAATAAAACTTAATGGACCATAAATATCACTTGGTATTCATATATTCAAATAATAAAAGATGATCATTCATTTTCTGTGAAAGTAGAAAAGTGGTATACAGTACAATAGGAAAAAAATAAGATTTTAGTGGCTTACACCCTTTTCACACTAGATCTTTAAGACGAGTGAACTTAAAGTTCACCGATGTTTAAGATCGGTATGCTTTCACACTTGATGTTTAAATTTCTGGTGCTCTCATCAGCTACAGTAATTTTGTCCTTAAGTTACCGTCATGAAATTACCAGTTTTGAACTGTCTGCGCAGACGCACATTTTGAATTATTATAAACAAATAAGGATATTTCATTTCATTCTACAATAAAGACACTACAATAAAGAATATATTACACCTGTATTAACATGTAAGTCGATACATTTCTCAATTATTGTAGCTCTGTATTTTATTAAACACATTATTAAAATAAATAATTTTATTATAACAATAAGTATAAACTTCTTATAACGTCGATATAATACAGTATTATTGTTTATGATAATATAAAATGTTGACAGCACAAATTCAAGGAGAATTTTTTTATAATAGAAATTAAGTTGGCAATCCGGACGAAGTTTAAGACGCAGATCTCTGTCTTAAACATCGATTGTGTTGAGATGAGGCCGTACGGTTTCACATTAGCGTTTAAAGATACATTCACTTTAACATACGATCTTAAAGATCTAGTGTGAAAAGGGTATTATGGATAGAGTCAACTGTATCACGTCAAAATTATATCTGTGATGAATCCAATGGCCATCCAAGACCCTGTTGAAGATCTCAACAATAACAAGGTCTTAAACAAGAATTTAAACGCGATCGTACAAACACTGATGATGCTGAACGCTGTGGTCGGCCAAAATCGGCAGTTATTCCGGAAAACATAAAAAAAGTCCACTAAATAATTTTGAAAGACCGTAAAGTGAACAGCAGTCGGTGAAAGTTGTCCAAAGCGACCAAAAACTAAAAAGTCAGCTGGCAAGGTTATGGCATCCGTATTTTGGGACGCGCATGTTATTTTGTTTATCGACTATCTTGAGAAAGGTAAAACTATCAATAGCGAATACTACATGGCATTATTGGATCGATTGAGTGTAGTAATCAAGAAAAAACGGCTTCACATGCAAAAGAAAACAGTGCTCTTTTACCAAGACAACGTCCCGTGTCACAAGTCGATTAAAACGATGGTTAAATTGAATGAGTTACGCTTTGAATTGATTCCTCACCCACCGTACTCTCCAGATCTGGCCCCCAGCGACTACTGGCTTTTTGCAGACCTCAAAAAGATGCTCCAGGGAAAGAAATTTTACTCAAATGATGAAGTGATTGCCGAAACCGAGGTATATTTTGAGGGCAAATACAAATCGTTTTACAAAGAAGCGTTGGAATGAATGTATCACTCTTAAAGGAGAGTATGTTGATGAATAAAGTCGAATTTCTAAAAAAAAATGTTTTTCCTAGTTAGACCGGAGCCTTATTGAGCGACGTGGTATACTTGAGAAGTTAACCTCATTTTTGGCTCCGTTATCCTCACTAAATAATCAAACTGGTCCTTATTCATGCGTAAATAATTATAAAACCATTCCGCATCCTTTAAACATAATTTTGCTACCAAATTATGATATGCTCCTTGCTCCAATATTTTTTTATAAACTGCTTAAATTAAAAATCTTTTATTTTGCCTTATTTTAATATTTCTTTTATATTTGTTACATAAACAATAATGTTGCAATAGCTCTATTTCGATTATATAAATATAAATTATATTCATAATTAAATGTATGCTTTGCGTTTATTTTAAATATAGTGGGATTGCTGATAGGTGACTGTTACATGTATATATCAAGTAATGCATTCATATAATAATCTAGTTACCATTTTTCAGCGATTTTAAAAATGTTTTTTGTTATTTGTCTTAGCTGTCAGTGTCTGTTAATAATATTAATTAGTAGATCTTGCGGCCAATTATTAAATTCACAAACTTTAATTTTAAATCTGCTGGAATATTTTAATTCCGAAAAAGAGAACAATGGACCACTTATTTCTCTATCTTTTGTCCGTCAAAGAGTAGCAGCTGCCTTAAAGATTTCGAAACCAACAATTTGTAGAATTATAAAATGTAATAAATCTGAACTTCTCACTAACAAAATCACGAGAAAACGAAGGAAATTAAAATCTGAACCAGTTTATTTTATTGATACATTGGTACAAACGAATGGTCATGAAGTACTAAGATTACCTCCTTATCACTGCCAGTTTAACCCCATTGAACTAATTTGGGGTATAACAAAAAATTATTATGATAGAAATATTGGTCAAAACGGATATAGTGATAACGAAGTTTTGAAAATGTGGCAAGTAGTTGTGATCAAATTAGTTGTGAACTTGGGAAAAATTTGTTAAAAAAATCGAAAATTTAATAAATGAATGGTGGAAAAGGGAAAGGATTGTTGATGATATTAATCCAATAATAATAAATGCAAGAAATGACAGCGATAGTTCAGATGACGACGATATCATGCATTACAGTGACTAATTTTTTTTAAATATAAACATACATTTAAATACAACTTATAGCAATATATGATATGAATAAATATATTTTTACTTAATATTTTATCACTTTGTACTTAGGGGAAACATAAAAATTTAATTTAACTAAACAACAAATTATAATCCAAAATTTACGTATGAGTATAAATTTTTCCTTATTTATAATTATTACCTTAAAATTAATAATTTTGTTTGTTTGTGTACTGCTGTAAATTTATTTTCATGCTCAAATTAGTAAATATATCTACGAATCATGCCGTTTCTATCTAATGCTTTGTTTTTTATTAAAATAATTTGGAAGGTTAGTTGTCAACTTGCGTCACTATACGTTACTATGGGTATGCAAATAATTATAATGATATAGACAGAGAAAGCATATAGTATTTTATATCGATACTTGTAGCAACGAACAGTCACGTATCAGCAATCCGACTATAGTAATAATTTTAATTTAGGGTTTTTGTAATATTTTGAACCTTAGTAACGAAGATAGTCAAAACATTTAAATGAAGTTAGTTGCGCTGCAAAAAAATCTTCCGTCTGAGCGTAGAGCCGAAAACGGTAGAACGGATGAATTGTCCGGTACCGGACAAACGGATCCGTCGAGCGGATAGCTGTGTACGTTCCATTAATATTAAACTTACCTTGTCTAATTACCTGTAAAGCTGACAGATGCATATCTGAATTATATCCATGTATGATGATTTTTACCGGTTGGCTTGGATCGAATAATGTATTGGTCAGGTTGGTGTCATCCACAGATGGTCCAATTTTAATCGGTTGCGAGAAATTAGGTGCGGGATTATTGTACAGGAAAAATTGCACCTTTTCATCTGGACAAGGCTCGTTAATAACTAGTTTACAACCTCCAACGGAATAGGTTGTTTTTGTGTCTCGCAAGTTGAAGTAAAATTTTTCTGTGGCCAATACTGACACGCATACACCTGGAAAAGTATAAAATTAAATAGTAATATACCCACTGCTTTACTATCAGTTGTGGCCACCACAAGACCGACCGCCATGACAAAGTACTTGTATAAAATACATTCTAACTGCAGAGTAGAAATAATTTGGCCTAATATATTCTAACAGAGATATTATTTATCATGACCATGGAAACGTTACATATAAATATGAAAAAAAAATCAGCTGTGGCCACCACAGGACCGACCGCCATTATAAAGTACTTATATAAAATACATTCTAGCAGCAGAGAAATAACTTGGCCTAATATTTTCTAACAGAGATATTATTTATCATGGCCATGGAAACGTTACATATAAGTATGAAAAAATTATTCTAAATTTTTCGTTTTATCAAAAAACGTCTCAAATAAAAGTTACTAATTATTGCTTTTATAGCAATTTTTGTTCAATAAATTTTTTCGAAATATTTTTATGTTGTGAAATATTCACAAAAATCTACACGAGTAAACTCCCATTTTTAGTCAACCGATTTTTACCAAAAGTTGATCAACTCGTGCCATTGATATCAAAAGCTTAAATATGAAGTTTCATAAAAATCCTTTCAGTCGAATTTGCTCTGCACGTGTACACAGATAGACGGACAGACGGACAGACGGACAGACAGACGGACAGACGGACAGACGGACAGACGGACAGACGGACAGACGGACAGACGGACAGACAGACAGACGGACAGACAGACCGACAGACATCATGCTAAAAATAGTCAAAACGTTATGTTGGGACATCAATTCGTGGAGATCCATCGAAATCTCGAAATGTCAAAATCGGTATGATCACAATACCTCCCTTATATATAAATATTAATTGTTGAGTTAACGTGAAGTTTACCTTATCCCTTATATATGTTGGCGGTCGGTAAAAATGTTTATAATAAGAAATCAAATCTTTTTGTTAAGTGCAATTTTTCAATTAGATGAATATTTGGGGAGTTACGAGGGGACACCATAAAACTAATATCTACATATATCTCCTTTATTATTGACTTAACAGCAAAAATGTATATTACAAAAACTGTACAGAGGACGAACCTACTCCAGCTAGTATTTGATAAAATTATGGATAGCAAATTAAAAATGAAAACTGTGTTACTATTTCAATGTTTCAACCTTATTTAAAATTTTTGTAAAAGAAAGAGAAAGGTAATACTAGTCACCTACTCTATTGCAAATTGCAATTATTGTAATTCCTACAGTTATTTTTGCAGCTACACACTGCGGTCCATTAGTTCTAGGACAAGGACTATAAAAAATCAAAAAACGACATAGGAAAGCAAAACATGCATTTTATCTATATTAATGAAATTGGAGTCTATATCGTTTTTAATATTATTATTATTATCTATATTAATAAAATTGAAAGCCATATCTGTTTTTTTTTACACTAAAATCTACATATATTTCCCTTATTATTACTTATTATTATGGACTTCATAGCAATCTCACTTATGACAAATATAGTTTATTCATGAATGTTTCCATTTAGATGAATATTTGGAGAGTTACGGGGGACAATTAAGTTTTTATGAATTTATCAAACTCAAAATAAAATTATGATTAATTATTTTATTTAAATTTTTTCTGTATAACCAGCGACGAAGCAGGAAATCATTTCATTTCCGCCTATTCCAAACGATTAGGCATTTTAGGAAATTTCGTTCTTTTAGGTTGTCACGAAAAGGGACCTTGCTTGGGTTATTTCATGTTTCAGGTTTGGTATATGAAAATTTTAAATTCAAACAGTGAAACCAAGGAAACCAATGACATATGTCAAAATTTTGAATACCTTTTTTCATATTTTGAAGACAAAAAAATAAATAAATGGGAAATTTTTATGACAAAAAATTAAAATGCAATGAAAATGACATTTTATAATGACAATCAATTTAATCTAGGATTTGCAATGTGAGTATGATTTACAAAGGTTAAACAAAATGACCAAAAGTCCGAATTAATAGATGAAAATGACTAGATTAGAAAATCTAGTTGTGCCTAAACGTTTGGAATAGCCTTTGTATACAATAGAGTGGTGTAGAACAATGTTTCTCAACAGGTGGTCCGCGGACCACTAGTGGTCCCCAGAAAAACTTCTATGGTCCGCTTTTTATATGTGTTTTTTGCAGTTTTTTAAACATTTTTATGCACATTTTTTATGTAAATAATTTATATTTCGTTTATTTTCTGTAAACTTTCTGTGATTTTCTACAAATAAAATAGATGTATTTAGTGGCACATTAAATATATTTGTTTTCTTGCAAAAAATGAACCAACAATTATTATTAGTGGTCCGCGTTAGAAAATTATATATTATACTGGTCCGCGGTGCGTTTTTGGTTGAGAAACACTGGTGTAGAATAAATAAATGATTATTTAGTGTGCAACTTTTTTTTTTCTATTTTATGGCCTCGAGTTTCCTCTTACAGCCATAGTGTGCAACTTGACAATGAAATAGCTCACTTATCATTTACGTAACAGCAAAATTATAAAAACCGTATGAAGTACGGGTATTCCAGCTAGTAATTAAATATAAAGGGCGGCAATTTTTACTCAGAGTGGTGGAAGAATTATATTGGGCCGTGGGAGTTATGGGGGGTGGTAGTACAAAGCTGACCACTATACGCAAATATATCTCCATTGTAAAAAGTATTATTTTAATGGAACCATAAAAATGTGGTCAATTTAAGCAGGTACCCACCTTATACAGGTGGTCACGTTATGATATTTTACTGTATAAATAATCTTCCACAAGCTAAGTTACATATATATGTTTACCCTGTTTAAGTAAATATGAATAAAGAAAGCCTTACCTGCAATCAGTAGCAAGATGATAATTTTGATGAGTTTGAGTTGTATTTGAGCACTCATGGTGTTCCGTGCCAATCGGGTAACTGTTTGTCATGAACATGACAACCGAGAACTGACACCAAGTTCCAAACTGCGACATAACCGCGATATTAACCGCACCATATTAACAATTCACTTCAATTCAATTCAGCTACAACACATTATAATTAGTTCAGGGTTAGAAACAATTAATCTCTTATTAAATTGACACTAAACAACGCACACTTTGTTTATCACTGCTTGCTGGATAGATTAACATATTTGATAACAAATTATAAATAGTCCTGAAAATGGTGTTTAAAACAATGGTATTGGAGAAATTTTTGTGGGAGTTTTGGACATTGGTGGGATGAATGAGGTTCTGTTTTCAAAATCATGTTTTTCGAAATTTTTTTTGCAGGAATATGGAAGAAAACTTCGATAAAAAATGTATTCTTGCAAATCTGTTCTATTAGACCGGGAGCTCATGACAGTTTTTGGTCTCCGATTTCATACAGCATGCCTTTTGGAGGAGAGAATATTTACCCTGTGACAACAAAAAATGGATGGTACTAAACACCTGCACGCTTTCCGGTCATAGGGAAAATTGCATTTCCACTTAAACACAAAATTTTTGTGCTTTTCTCTGATTTAATGCTTGCCCTTTTGTCAAAAGAAAGTTATAACAAATTTAAAGTCTTTTAAATATATGCATGCGATTTGGAGGGTCCCAAAGGGCTCAACGGTCATGTGATCTTGTAATAAAAAAATATGATTTTCCGCGTTTTCATACAGCATGCCTATAATTAAAAGACTTTAAATTTGTTATAACTTTCTTTTGACAAAAGGGCAAGCAATATTAAATCAGAGAAAAACACAAAAATTTTGTGCAAGTGGAAATGCAATTTTCCCAATGACCGGAAAGCGTGCATGGGTTTAGTACCATCCCTTTTTTGTTGTCACAGGGTAAATATTCTCTCCTCCAAAAGGCATGCTGTATGAAATCGGAGACCAAAAATGTCATGAGCTCCCGGTCTATAAAGCACATGTAATTTTGCTCAATCGGCTTTTATAAGTGTTCCATTGTGCAGTCATCTGTAGGCGACCACGAGCATTTCTGAAATTTGCACGTATTGAAATTTGCATGGTTTTATATATCGCGAGGCGGTGTTGGGCACTAGAGGGTTAATACTGTACATTTTCAAAAGGATATTCATTTAGTTTTTAGATTCTGTGTAAGAACACGCTAAAACCCTTTTTTCTATAATGTTACATTTATATTCAAGAATTATCTGTAATCTAAATTAGAGCCAAAGTAATGATAGATAATAAAAAATTAAAACAGCTAACCAATTCCAAACTTAATAATTTTTTTATATATTTTTTGTTTAAAATTCAAAAGTTTTTATTTTAAATAACAAATATTTTTATACAATTATGTTTTTTATTTATTTCCCAAGGTGAATGGCGGTGAACCTGCCGTATCTACAAAATATGTTCCTCTTGAGCTGAAAAAAACCTGTCATTATTCAACGCTTAAGCAGTGTAATAGTAAGAGACCGGCAAAAATATGCGACGGTACTTTTGCCATAGGCGTGCTATTTTAAACTTTATTTTAACAAAAAACCAACAAAAAACAAAAGAATAAAACACTTGTACCGCAATGAATTCTTAACTTAATAACGACACCTCATTATATCCGAAATAGGTAATTCCGGTCACTCCTTTGCCATTGGTCAGATTTTGATAAGATATTAAATTTTTATACGCTACACTATTTGTCAGCAGGGCACATTACAAACATATATAATTATATTTTATTTCTACAGATAACAAATGTGCCGCTTTTTATCGAAAAACACCTAACTAAAGTACCGTTGCATATTTTTGCCGGACTCTAGTAATAGTATTATGAAACATGGTATTGATACATTATAATTGGATATCTTCTATATTAATAAAATTGAAGGCTATATCTTTTTTTGACCTTTGATTGGTTGGTTTTTACATATTTCAGAGAGAAATCAATTTCGCTCTGTATATCTGTCTGTACAATATTCCCGCAAAAACGGCTGGTTATATTTTAAGGGGGGGGGGGGGGTATGTTTAGAGCAGCACATTTTATACCCATTTTCAAGATTTTTTTTTAGAAAACTGTTAATAGTAACTTGATTGGGATAATACCTACAGTAAAGAACAATCTTTGAAGAGTATCCAAAAAAAAATTTATTGAAAAATATCGAAAATTAAGCTCGTGACATGAATTTGAAATTTTCGTTCAGGACAAAGAGTTGATTTGCGGTGAGACACATAACTAATGACTGGATCATCTAAAACAAAAAAAACAAAAATATTTCGTTAGTTTATGAGTTTCTTGAGGTAACGCTGTCGAGATATTTTTTTTTTCTTGCTTTCTTTTTTTTTATGGAATTTTTTACAACTGAAAACAGAAATTTCGAAAAAAAAAATCCGTTTTTTTCGATTTTTTGACTTCAAACTTATACCAAAAATTAAATAATCTAGATATTTGAAAAAACTCGAGAGCGTTACCTCAAGAAACTCATAAACTAACGAAATATTTTTGGTTTTTTTGTTTTAGATGATCCAGTCATTAGTTATGTGTCTCACCGCAAATCAACTCTTTGTCTTGAACGAAAATTTCAAATTCATGTCACGAGCTTAATTTTCGATATTTTTCAATAAAAATTTTTTTGGATACTCTTCAAAGGTTGTTATTTACTGTAGGTATTATCCCAATCAAGTTACTATTAACAGTTTTCTAAAAAAAAATCTTGAAAATGGGTATTAATGTAATTAATAATGTAACCCCTTAATGTAATTTGATATGATGATAGAGTAAAACCAGGATTCGAACATCTATGTGGAATTTGGTGGAGTGTGTTTCGGGGTTAAAACTTTACTAATAGATTTTAAATATCTCCCTTATTATTGACTTAAAAGAAAAATATATATGACAAAAATTGTTTATAATAATAAATCAAAGCTTTTTTGTTGTACATTTTCGATTGGATGAACATTTGGAGACTTATAGGTAGAGCCCTGCAAATCCGCGGGTATCCGCGGATTATCCGCGGATATCCGCAACTTTTCTGCGAATGCGGATAAATTATCATTTAAACCATGCGGATGCGGATCGAATGCGGATTAAATGTCATATCCGCTTATCCGCAATATCCGCGTGAACATTAAATCTTCGGTTACTTTCGGAGAAACAAGCAATTGTGTTCTGACTACGCAGTCCTCGGTTATTTTCGGTTGTCTGTATATACATGATATTTTGTAGCATTCAATCTCACTTTATGTTATTTTTATTCAGACAATTGTCCATGATCAAGACTGAGTTGAGACAATCAACTTAACTTTCTTTTTATTATTGAATATATTATAGAAAATAATATTTTGGACAAAAGTTTCCTGGTACACTTTCGACGTAATTCTTCCTACCTCTGCTCTTATTCTGGCTTTTAAATCTGATAAAGGTTTTTTTTTTTTTACATAAAACTGATTAGTAAGTTTTATTTAAATACCAAAATTTACCTACATAATTTTTTCTCGAAAATTTTATTATGTAACCTGCCAATTTTTTTATACTACCCGAAGTAAAAAGTCTTGCAGATCCCAAAAATTTGAAAAATGACACATGTTGCTATTTGAAAAAGTTGTAACGCCTAACTCATGCGCGAAATGGCGTAAGAGAATTACTTGATCCTAAAAATATGAAGCACCTTCTAACAAGTAACTTTTCTGATTTTTTTTTTTAAATTCAATATTAAAAAAAGCAGCACGCCACTTACTCCCTACGAAAAAGAACGCTTAGGCCCCCCAAAATTGTTATCTCTCTCTAGATTTAAATAAGTTATTAGCGCATCTAGGCCTTAAAACTTTTGGGGTCCCTTAGGTTAGGTTAGTAATAAATAAGCTGGTAAATCCAAAAATTTTCAGTAGCGTTTTAGAGCAGAGATTACCTAAACAGGCGAAATATGTTAGTTCTTTCCAAACTGACAGCAAAACCTGTAGTGCGGATAGTGCGGATATTTTTGCGGATGCGGATCGGATGCGGATTTGTTATTTACAAAAGCTGCGGATGCGGATCGGATGCGGATCATGGATGTGCGGATGCGGATCGGATGCGGATACAGAAAAGCTTATCCACGCAGGGCTCTACTTATAGGGGAGCACCCTAAAACTAAAATCTTGAAATAGTTTAGAATTTACTTTACATCTAAAATGTATATAAGGAAATATGTTTAAAACGAAGTAACATTTTGTATCCTTCCTTCTGTATGCACTCTCGTAACCTTGCTTCTAAATTACGCATTGCTCTTTTCAACATTTCTCCCTCCGCATCAGCGATTTTCAGAAGAATGGAATCTTTTCCTGTATGTTGGGAGCAGCGGTGGTGAAAGGCAGGGGCCACAGGGGCACAGGCCCAGGGCGCCAGCTCTTAGGGCCGCCAAAACAAACGCCTAGCTATACATATTCTAAATTTTATTAAGTTTTTCTATTTTTATTTAGATCAAAACTATAAATTTTCATTTCTATATCAGTCTCGTACATATTAAATATAAAATTAAATTTAAAGTTGTTCACATTTATTGATTATATAATAATATTCTCCTTTTGGACTTCTGCAAAATATATAAAGCATCAAATATGCATATATTTGTATATAAATAACGAAGAAAGTCCATTTTTCAATCTTCTGAATTGTTTGAAGGTGGTGTTTCGGAGATAGTTTTTTAAATAAATTAACTTAGAAAATGATCGTTCAGTACGTTGTTTACTGGTAACGTTACTAATATTTTTAACAGCTTCTATATTTGATTAACTTTCTTACACATCTGAAAACATCTATAACTGATTCTGGTGGCACATTTAGATATACAAGGTGTCTCAAAAGAAATTTTATATTTAGTGGATCGATTAAAAAAAAAGTAAGCCGTATATAGAAAAAATGTTTATTAATTATTAAAATACAATTTTTGGGGATTTATTTCTTAAAAATAATATCGTCTAAATGTAGACCATCGCGTTCTCGGCACTCATTTAATCGAACAGTAAAATTACTTATGACGTCTCGGCAGGTGGACTCAGGGATGGCTGCCATTTCGTGACGGATATTTTCTTTCAAATGCGCCAGTGAAGTCGGTTTATTGGCGTAAACTTTAGATTTAAGATAACCCCATAGGAAAAAGTCGATAGTGGTTAAATCTGGACTGCGTGGAGGCCAATTTATGTCACCTCTCCGGGAGATCAATTTGCCTGAGAAAATTTAACGAACACATGGCAGAGACATATTGGACGTGTGTGAAGTTTCTCCGTCCTGTTGGAACCATGTTCTTTGGTTATAGCCAGGAAAGTTTTGCAGTTCAGGTACCAAGAAGTTATCTAACATCTCCACATAACGCTCTGAATTCACTGTAACTGCACGCCCCCTTTCGTCTTCAAAAAAGTAAGGGCCGATAATTCCTCGCGCCGACATCGCAGCCCATACGGTCACTTTAGGCGAATGTAGGGGTTTCTGATGTTTGCGTCTCGGAGTCGTTGCACTCCAGTAGCGGCAGTTCTGCTTATTTACGTGGCCATTAAGATGAAAATGAGCTTCATCCGAAAACAAAATGTTGGTAAACGTTCAAAATCGCTCAATCACCTGAATTACGAAAATAAGCCTCTGACTGGCATCTTGGGGCTTTAATTCTTGCACCAATTGAATTTTGTAGGGGTGCAGCTTTAGGTCTTTGTGCATAATGCGATGTAATGATGATCTATGCACATTTAAAGCACTTGCGCGCTTCCGAATTGAAAGGTTCGGGTCGTCACGAACAGACTGATTAACATTCTCCACGTTTTCTACCGTTCTTGATGACCTAGGTCGCCCGGATTTTGATTTATCCAGCGTTTTACCAGTCTCTTCAAACTTTTTAACCCAATGTCGAATGAGAGGAATGCTTGGCGCATCATTTAAGTGGCGAAAACCTCGAATACTGCAGAATTTTCTACGCGCTACAGTCGCCGAATCACCGTTTTTGTAAAACTCTCGCACGCATAACGCGCGGTCTGCTCCCGAGAAACGCTCCATAGCGACTGAATTCCCAAGAGCCAGGCTACCGATTGACATAACCTCCGCGCCCCTCGGATACGTTGCGTTCACGCAGTAAGCTAAATAAATATAAAATTTCTTTTGAGACACCTTGTACAATGGCACCTTGACTTACAAACTTAATTTGTTCCTGACTGCGGTTCGTATTTTAAAAAGTATGTATCTAGAAACCCAATTTTCCATTATATCTTATGGAAAATCAATTAATCCGTTCAGTTTAAAAAATAATAAAACAAATCCAAAAAATTTAAAAAAGCTGTTCTCAACTAAATGAAGAAAATGCAAAAAAATACAGAAAGAGTGAGAAGGAGCATTTTTTCGGTTTGCCTCGGGCGCCAAAAGAGTTAGCGCCGGCTCTGGGTAAGATGTTTGTTTACGTAGACCTTTGCTTTTAGATAACCACACAAAAAATAATAGCCGAGGGATAAATCTGGTGAACGAGGCGGCAAATGGATATCACCAAAACAGTAGATGACAAAAGGTCATTACTTGTTGTATGTTATTTTTAAAAGGTAATTCAAAAATTGTAAACTAAAACTGAATTTTACAAGCATTATTTCTGTGTAATTAAATTTTGTTTAACTTGAAAACCTACTTTTTTATTGTTATTTGAAAAACATACGTTTCCTCTTCCGCAGCCTGTATAACACCTAGCAATATTTAAGATGAAAAATTAAATATGTAAAATACAAAAATATAAGAATTTAATCTTAATAATTTACATATAAATGAAAGAATAGTGTAAAATGTTGCGATTTTACGTTACCAGTCGTTGAATTGTTAACCCTTTGCCGCATTTATAGCACATTCCGATTTTTATTTTTTATTTTACTTTTAAAACTGAATCAGAACGTTACTTCATGAATGTTCATATATGCCACATACACAGCAATGGATCCTACAGTATCTCAAGTAATGGGCTTCAATAGATTTGAGGATATCAAGCGGAATTTGCACTTCAACGATAACTCTGAATTTATTGAGAAAGGACAACTAGAAGATACGACCTTTTCGTTCAAAAATTCGAGGGCAACTGCTTTTTATCCCTAATGAAAAACACCTAGCAATTGACAAGCAAATAATACGGAATCATTTTCTTTTGTAACATAATGTAGAATCATAATGTTCCATGTATAGCACAAACCCTAAATTATTATTTTAATTATTATTTTTTCATAAAAATAATAATTAATATTTTAAATATATTTTTTTAATTAATTTTTCTATTAATAAGAACCAATTTATAATGCTCATGAATTATTTCAGCCAAAAATAAAAATTCATGCAGTAAAGGGTTAATAAGGGCAGCCCAAAATTCGAAAAATGCGCCCGGGGAGGGATGTGTTTAGTGTTTCTGATTTCTCGACATTAGACTTATTTTCTCGAGAATTCTCGAGAAATCTCGAGAAAAATAATTATATAATTATTAGAATATACATCTTTTTTTAATGTTGAAAATATTGTAGAGGATAAAAACATGTTAAAATTATAATCACCTTTAAAGTACTAAAGTAAAGGCGTCGAGCAAATTTTACATTTGTCGAGAACTGAAAAATGAGAATTAAAACTTTTTCTCGAGAAATTCTCGAGAAGAATCACTAGATGTGTTGGTGAGGCCCAAATATAAATTCCTGCCCAGAGCCTGAAAAAGCTACTTAAGGCACGGTTCATATTATTAAATTATTGAGCGATAAAATGTTAACATACATTTTTTTAGAATTAAAAATGTTCTATTACTTAAAAATTCACTGCAAAATTGGATGTACACATTGTTAATAATTTTATTCCAGATTGCATGGGAAACTTGTGAGAACTGTGGTGTCTACCCTCCCTTTAAATTGACAAAACCTTTAACCCAAACACGTGGTTTTCTGTTTTCAATGCACACTGTTTTTAGTTCTAAATTTCCACACAAGAGGTTGCTGTTTGAATATAGTATTAATTTGGTATTATTGTCACGTAGTTTTACTGACCTGGTGGGACAGTGTTCGCCCATTGGGACAATGCTTGTCGGAGACGAGACGTTCGGTCTACACCAGCCTAACACGTACTGCACGTATCCCGGACACTCGACACCGGGGAAGCCGCGCCTTGCCCTTATCGATTCCGCGAAGTAGATCGGGGCTAGCATGTGGCTGCACAATGGGGGATCTGTAATCAATTTAAAATACTCTCTACAGATGTCTGTACTTGTCATATCAAATATTCGCTCCATCCAGGGCCGCCGCGCAAGGGTGGCAAGGTTATGGCCAGCACAAAGGCGCCTGATTATAGGGGGCGCCATTCCAAAGATATAATATAATAGTAACTGTTAAAACATATAAAATTTAAAGTCAAAAAAAATTAAGTGAAGTGTCAATTTTCACACATTTCAGGGTTTTGCAGGTATTTAATAGGTGCAAGAAGCCATCATAATACTGGATGTCTGGATATATTTATCATATCAAAATCAACAGATTTTTTGATAATCAATTTTATTCGTTATTTGAGAACTAAGAGCTTTCATTTCATTTTTAGGGTTTTGTAGGTATGACCAAAAAACCCTTATACCGTCATTTTGTCGTCTGTCTGTCTGTCTGTCTGTCTGTCTGTCTGTCTGTCTGTCTGTCTGTCTGTCTGTCTGTCTGTCTGTCTGTCTGTTCGGTAAAAATTGTAGCCAAACGGCTAAACCTACAGAGTTGAAATTTGGCATGCTTGTACAACTTTTTGACCCGCATATAGGAAAAATACTAAAACATCCAAAAAACATATCCCCCTAAAAATATAAACAAGTATGTGCTCATCGAAAAAAAAAAATATTTTTTTAAAATTCTGAGTAGGGTATCAAATGAAAGCCCTTAGTACGTGGATTAACGATCAAAATTTTATTTTTGCAAAATAAATTATTTTGACGCGATTTTTGCCAAAATTGTGCAAAAAAATTTTTGTCCCACACCCTGTAGCCCAGATGGTTTAAACTAAAAATGTGAAAAAATTCTAAGTAATGTATATTGGTGTGAACCGGAATAGTACAACAGGAATTTTTGATCAGATTATGTTTTCGGAAAATAATGCATTTTTTGTGTTTTTAACCAAAATATGTTAAATATTTAATTTGCTATGTAACTAAGTTCAGACGTCAGCGCTGATAGCGATGTGCGTTTAGTCATTGGTTTTCTAATTTGCTAAACAGTTAACTTGCAAACTAGAGTTCGAATCCTGTCAATTTTAATTTTTTTGTTTTTTTTTGCAGTTTTCTTTTGTTTAAATTATTTTGTAAAAATTCTAGCTATATTTTGGTAAATGTTGCATTTAATTTTTAAAAGCGTAAATTTAATAAAAGTGTTGAAATTATAATTTAATTCTGTTTGATGTATACGAAATCAGAGTGCGGGGCTAATGATTTAAGCAACCAATAGAAGCCATAGGCGCAATTTTCAAAATCTTAATGAACCTTGCTATGTAAAAAAAATACTGCACATATTTAGAAACTTAAATAATGGTATTAGGCATTCGAATTAAAATTCATAAAAAAATATTTTGACATAAAATTTGTTTTGGCATCCCAAATAATCATCATTCAGTTATTAAATACCTGCAAAACCCTGAAATGTGTGAAAATTCACACTTCACATCAATTTTTTTAAACAAAATTAAAGAATTTGCAAAATATCCCAGTGTTTTTTTCTGCAATTGCTTCATATTCAAGTCTTCATTAGATTAATAAGAAATATACGCACAATCTTAGCTATAAATACAAAAAAATCCACAACATTATTAGCCTTAATTTAATCATGAATTAAAAAAATAATAATTTTTTTCAAAAACACAAAAACTGCCATATTTTCCAAAAACACAATCTGATCAAAAATTCGTTTCCGGCTCAGATCAATATACATTACCTATAAATTTTTCAAATTTTTAGTTTTAGGACAAGAACTTTTGCACATTTTTGATTAAATTCGTGTTAAAAGAAACGAATTTCAAAAAACTATATAGAGTTTATTTATCTACGCCTAAAGAGCTTTCTTTTGATACCACACAAAAAACTTCGACATTTTTCGAAAAACTTATCTGATTTATATTCATTACGGAGATTTGTCCAGATTTTTAGATCAATTCCTTTGGGAGATAGGATGGGGGACAAAAGTTTTTTGACACATTTTTGGCAAAAACCCAATAAAAAAAAAAAATTCAAAAATAAAAATTTGTTGATCCACGCATTAAGATGTTTCATTTGGTATGCCACTCAAAATTTTGTCCCGCATTAAGATGCGTCCCGCAAAAGTCCCGCTATTTAACATGTTGTCCCGCATTTTGGATTTGGGAGGTGAGGACCTTTTTTTTGCTCTTCACTTGGATTTGGGAGGTGAAGACCTTTTTTTTGCTCTTCACTTGGATTTTGGGAGATGAGAACTTTTTTTTTTTCTCTTCACTTGGATTTGGGAGGCATTGCCTTCTTAAGAAAATGGTCACCCTACTTGTACATAAGAAACGTACGCCACTGCAATAAATCCTTCAATATATAAACTATTTGACTTACTGTTGAAGATAAATAGTATTTGTTGGTCAAGATAAAAAATTGATAAGATATACAGAAATAGACATTGTAAGACTGGTAATTTATTTACAAGATAGTGATTAAAAATGAAGTAATCCTAGTATACAGCAAGAAAAATATTCTTCTCACTTTCGGTTTCATCCGTCCTCAGTCAAATTTAAATTTAACCCATGACGTTCTATCAATCAACGCAAATGAAATTTGATAAAGAATCAGCTATACCTACTTCTGTTTTTAGCACAAGCTGGTTGAAATGTTCCTCCATTCATATAAAAATCCACATGGCCTGTTGCTTCAATTTTGCCGTAAATTCCACTGTTGCTGTGCACTATATCAACAAATTCTGCATCCGTAGCATCAAGTTTCCATCCATCGTTTAAGGTTGCGAAAAATGGCAACGCTGGATCTAATCCTGTAAAAGTAAAAGCCTTTACTACATCCTAACCGAAAATTGTGGCAAATAAATCGAGAAGAAAACATTATGTTAATTGCTTTTATATATAAGGGGCTTACAGCCAATGTTGTGGGAGTTATTTATTGTTATTTCGAAAGCAAATTGTTTTACTAGATTTGCTGTAATAAATTAGTTCTTAATCTATTTAAAATTCTTTTACATTTAATACTGCTAGTATAAATTTATTCAGACACTAGAATTGCCAGATTACTTTACAAAAAATTGATATGAACTGTGAATTATCACACATTTAAGGGTTTTGCAGGTATATAATAAGAGAAGGCGGCATGCTGAGTGTTTAGGACAAATTTTGCTTTGTAGTAATCACGGCAAAATGAACGATATTTTTAAAATAATTTATCGTCTATTAATCTAAGAGCTCTAAAACAAATTTTATGTTAAAATATTTTTTTCTTGAAAAATTGAAGATTTAGTGGCTAGCACACAACTTTATTGAAAGGCCATCAAATAAAATTGTCGAAAATTACCAAAAATTGAAAATTAAAAAATTTATGTGAAGTGTGAATTTTCATAACATTTCAGGGTTTTGCAGGTTTTAGTAAGTGAATGATGATTATTTGGGATGCCAAAATAAATTTTATGTTAAAATATTTTTTTTGTTAATTTTAGGCTAATACCATTATTTAGGTTTCTAAATATGTGCAGTATATTTTTCTTGAAAATTGTTTCGAGTGACATGTTTTAGAAGTACATAGTACGTATTTTGGTTTCCGGCGAAAAATTATGATGTTATTGACATAAAATAGCAACGAAATAGTTAAATTTTCAAAATTCACGTTTTACTTAGAAACTTTACTAGTTAGAAGTTGAGTTTTCAAAATTCACGTTTTACTTAGAAACTTTAAAGGTTAGAAGTTTCCAGATGTAAAAACTGAATTTGTTAGGAAAAAATCGCCAATAGGGGATAGGCATGATTTTATTTTAATTTTTTATTAGTACACTACTAGCCTACCCAGTGTACTGCGTACAGCCTACCCAGTGTACAACGTGCAGCCTACATAGTCTGTTGTGAACTTATTTGCTTGTATAACTTTTATAGGTTATGTAAAGTGATTTTAATTAAAATAAAGTTTAATTCTATAAAACCAATTTATACATGTTTACCGAATTAAATTTTATATTAAAGTATATAAAATATGGAAGATCCAGGCCCCAGTACTTCGAAACATAGTCGAAAATATTGTTTAGTATCGATGTGCACAAATAGTGTAAATAGAAATCAAAAAAAAAAAAAAAAACAATTTATATCATTACCTGATGGCGAAAAACAACAGAAAAGGCGAAATTTGTGGCTGAAAGCTATGAGGCGAAATAAAACCGATATTTCAGAAAAAAGTAAACTTTATGTTGTGTGCATAAATGCATCAATGTTGGGTAAATTATCACTCTGAGCCCTAACAAAATCTTAATCTGCCATTTTAATAATAAATGCGTGAAAAATTGTTTAAAAACAAATACAAAACTCTCGAACAATACCACGTAAAGATTATGTTGTAGCTGTATCTGTGACGTCAAACACCAGTCGTTTGACGTCATACTCAGTCGTATTTACTCGGCAACCTTCGCGCCGTGGTCGGCTTATTTCAAATTTACAATATTTTAATTAAAAAATTTGGCTACAATATTAATTAAAATGTGATTTTTGTTTTGTTAGGTGACATAACTAACATTAATATATCAAAAAAATATAGTTTTAAGGAAATATAAATTTTATGCGTATCCCCTATTCGTCCCATACAAAAATCATTTTTTTTTAGAATATTTGTTCTATAGCATGGATGCGTTCATTGGTATTATTAAACAGCTAAAAAATGTAATATGATTGATCTCTTATATATGATTGTATCTTACGTAAGTTACTGTATTCTGGTACGAATAACTTCAATAAATATATTACTATATTATTAAAAGAAGATCTTTGTAGTTCCGAAAATTCTAAGAAGAGATTTTAACATAACTAAAGTTGGGATCTAAGCGAGCGAATTCACGTAACTGGGTTGGAAAATCGACAAATGATAATAACTAGCAGACCCGTTGCCAACAACGTGGCAAACTGATATCGAGTAAAAATCAATATAAGCAGGAATCAATTATTAAAATTTGCATGATTCTGCGTATATTAACAAAACAAAAACGTTTCTTGATTATACCTAGGAAATCCTAAAAAGCTGCTTCATGCGTGTTGTTTAAAAATTAATATCGGACTGGATACGACCCGCGGGCCATATGCTGGACATAATGGTATAGCTGTTTCTGATTATACCTAGGATATCCTAAAAGTCGCTCAATGCGTGTCGTTTAAAAAATAGTATCGGACCGGATACGGCTCGCGAGCCATATGCTGGACATCAATGGTATAGCTGTTTCTGATTATACCTAGGAAATCCTAAAAAGTCGCCCAATGCGTGTCGTTTAAAAATTAGTATCGAACCGGATACAGCCCGCGAGCCATATGCTGGACATCAATGGTATAGCTGTTTCTGATTATACCTAGGAAATCCTAAAAAGCCGCTTAATGCGTGTTGTACTGTTGGATACGGCTCGCGGGCATACATCAATTGACACAACATTATTTGATTAAGCCAAGGTACTGACTGCAGAGCCTGGTCTCGGTAACCGAGCTGCTGTCGGAGTACGTCGTTCCTCACCACTCAATTCGTGACCCACCGCATACCATAAGACCCGCTAACACCCAGGAACTTAGCGTTACGGTCTGACACACAGGAATTAGGGCTTGTATATATATAATACCAAGATGGAATTCAACTATTACTCGTTATATACCTGTATTATACACGTCAAACACCAGGCTGCTAGCTAAGGTAGAGTTAACGAAATTAGCAATTTAAATTTCAAATTTTATTTTCCGTCTGGGAAAAAGGTTCGTCTCTACCATATATCATTGTTACCTGTAATTCTTCCAAATTTCATTCCCATGGTTGAATATATCCAGTTACTAGCATATCCGGCTACGTGCGCTCCTAGGCTGAAACCTAGCACGTGAAGTGTTCTAGGATCGAGACCTAGAGCAGCTAGGGATACAACTAGAATTGCTGTGCATTGGCCAGCTTGCCAAGTGTTCAGAGCTGCTGTTGGATAGCAAGGTAGTTGGGACAGTAAATCCCAGTCAACGGCAATCACGTTTGCACCACCGCTTTCCACGTACGCTGTAAAGAAATGTGTTAAAATTTAAAATAATATAAGCACAAGAATGCGAGTTCAGTCCTTATTTGCTTCACCTCAAATTGAACGATATTGTATAAATTAGTTCAAGGATTAACTCAGCTAGGTTGGACAGAAGGTCTCTTTTAAACTTGTTCTTTTTTTTACTAAAATATTATTATTTTTTGTTGTTTAAACAAACGTTTTTTGTGATTTACATTATTTATGTTTTATTAATGATTATTACTTACTTAATTAGTGTGGCCTTACAACTCTTGTCAAGTTTTATTCTCCATCAAAATATTATTTACACACTTCGTAAGATTTTTATTAAATACATTTTTGTTGATAAGTGTTGTTGATAATTTAAATCTAAGTGTATAAGTATTGCACCCCATGTCACCCCACAATATTTATCTTATTAAAAACTACAATGACAGAGAGAATTCCGGGCGTGGGCGGCGAAGTATGAGGAGAAAATCAGAAGGGACGAAAGAAGGAAGATATTAAGAGAATGCTGGAAAGAAAGAATGAAGAATGAACAAAAGGGTAAACTGTCGGAATGGGGAGAAACAAGGAAAGAGTACTATTGGAGATGTGGGATGGACACAAGGGAAGCTGAGCGAAAGAGAAATGGAGGAAGAAACATAGTAGAAGAATTGAGGAGGAGAGACAAGGAGGTACAGGAGCAGGAAAGAACAGCAAGAATAGACAATTCAAGGAATGTGAAAAGGTATAGAGAGATAAGGATGGTAGGAATACCTAAATATTTGAAAGGGAGGAGAGGAAAGGCAGGGGGCAGAATGAAGAATGGAGTAATAGGTATTGGGCAAAACCAGAGGATAGGCTATGCAGAATGTGTAGGGAGGAGGAAGAATCCTTGGAACAACTAACAAAAAGATGTGGAAAGATGATAAAATGGGAGGAAGAGATAAAGGAGCTGTTGAGTGAAGAAGGAAAGAAGGAAGGAATGCGGAGAGGTAAGACAGAACTGAGAACAGGAAGGAAGAGAGAGGCAAAGGAGGAGGGAAGAAAAGGGGGACGGCATATCCAATATTATATTTGTTTATAATCTACTGGACCAAAAAACTATTATTATTATGAAATTCTGAAACGTATGACCATTCACCATTCACATTATTAAGACAATAATAAGGGAGATATTTTCAATTTTATAGTAAACAATTTTAAATCCGAAACATTCTTTTAAAAGAATTTTTATCATCCTAACTTAATCTAATCCTTTATATATATGTTAAATTGACTTTAAAACAATTTGTTAAAACAAATTTTTGCTCGTCTTGTTTCGCCAATTTATTGTCAACTTATTATACAGATATGTTTGGCGGGTTGTATACATTTTGAAGTACAGATTGGAACTGAATCAAAGTTTATCTATATGCGATGATATGACACGAATTACGGAATGGAAAGAAAGAAACGTGAAAAATCCTAGAAAATTCAGGCTGACAGAAATTGACAAAATCGTGAGAAAATTTAGAGAACTGAGAATGGAAAGACCAAGATGGGTGAAGACATAGAAAGCAGCGGAACTTGTGGAATGCGTAGGGAAGGCAATGTTGATGAAACATTTGTTGGAAGATTGTGGAGAAACAAACCCGAACCGAGAAATTTTGGAGGAAACTGTAAAGAATTATAAACGGATGAAAGAAGGAAAAATCAGAAGTGAGGAAATTAAGGAAATGAGTAATGACACAATAAAAAGAGAAAGAGAGTAAATTTTAAGCCGACAAGCAAACATTTATAATTATTATTAAGTTGATATAAACTATTTTCTAAAAACATAATGTAAATGTAAAATATTTAATAATAAAAATATCTGATATAATATGGAAGGTCAGATGTAAAGGCGAAAAGAGAGACATTTTGAAGGAATATTTGAGATAAGTACTGTCAATAACATTTATTGTAATTGTAATTGTAATATCTAAGAGCACTATTTTGGATTCGTCCTGTTTGAGCTCTAAATTAAATAAATAAATAAATAAATAAATAAATAAATAAAAGTATTTATGTTGATGAATTATGTCCGTAAATAATATAATAATTGAGTTTTTGGGAGTCGGACAGGTGTAGAAATAAATAAAAAGTTTATTTAACTAAGCTTACGTTGCGATTTTTATTAAAATCGATCTGAGAAAGATTTTAATAAAAATTTACGTTTGTTTATGTGGTTCGAAATATTAGGTTGGTAGAAATATAATTTTGTTTATGACATTCAAATTCTGTTTTAAATAGTCCAGAAATAAATGGCTAACATTTAACTTTTGTGCAAGCTCTCGAATTGTTGTGCGTGATTTTGATTCAACTATAGCCTCCAGTTGGTCTTTATCAACCGAAGAAGGACGACCACGACCTTCTTCATTTTGAAGGCTCTCATGCGTAACACAATATTTTTGGAACCACCATTCCACCGTGCGTTCCTACAATACCTACACCAAAAGTATTGTTTAATTTATGACCGGTTTTAAATTTAACGATTTCATCACAACAAACTTTGGCAACTAATTTTAAATTCAAGTAGCATCTCCTTTGTTCTTATTGCATACCAATTTTGGAAGAAATTGTAAATTTACGTACACCCAACCTTGGTTATTATGAAATATATAGCCCACCCTACATTTTCAATTTTAAACAAACCTTTGGAAAGGAATAAGGTGGAATAATCCATTTTTCCAGTATATCCATGGATAATAATCTTCGTTCCAGCGCTCCTGTTGAAATACCGTGGTAGTTGTGGTTTAAATGGGTCCAGTAGTTCTGCGTAGGATGTGTTGGCGTATAGGATAAATTTTATAGCTCCAGTGTTACAAGGCTCTTGAACCTGAACAGGACAAGGCCCAAAGGATAACTGATATCCTTCACTATGTGACACTAAAACCTCAACATTTTTTAAACTTTTTAACACTTGTTTTAAGGCGATGCTAATGTTTTTAATATGAGTTACTACTAGTGAAGTCGTATAAGCCCAAAAAAATAATCTAATATAAAAAATAAAATAATATAAAATTAGGATTGCGATCCAAATCAGTTCGACACCCCTGCTGTTGGATATTGATGCTTATATCAAATAATAATTCCATTATTTGTTGATAACAAAAAACTTTCACTTGATTTTTTCTTCGATAAATTTATTTATATTTTTCGCGGGATATATTTTTGAAGTTTCAATATTTCTCTTACTTATTCAGTTCTCTAAATCAGCCGCTTGGCCACAATTTGTACCGAACGAACAGATTCATGTGACGGAATAAGGATTTCCTGATTATACCTACGAAAACCTTAACATGTAAATATGCATTTTCTGTTAATTTCAACACTAATCATAATAAAATATAGCTTATTATTATTGTAAAATACATAAGTTATTTTTCCGTACGATAATGATTTTGTTAAACTTTCATTTCATTGGACCTTCAGAGGGGGCTTGTGCCCCCCCCCCCCACTGAATACGCTACTGTTGTTCAGTACAACTTATATTAGTGTTTAAAACATCATAATTTCAAAAATACCTAAGAAGATATTGATATTCACATTTATCTACAAAATAAAACCAAATACTGATTTTAAGAGCGTGATTGTCTCCAAAACCACTCTATTATATTTATACTATTTCTACTCTAGTTCACGTTTGAGGTGTCATTTTAAAATTACATTATAAAGGTTATACCGAAGTCAGATTTCCACTTTATCTTATCTGAATCGAGTAATTAGTTTAAAACAGTTTTATCATTTGACTGGGCGAATATTTTAGTCGATGTCTCAGGGGGGAAAAAGGATCAACGCACCCTTTCATATAATTCGTTGGAGCATATTTGGAAAGTGATGTATTTTCACTTGAACAATAATTATGTCACTTTATCAAGAGTAGGCAATCTTAAAAAAATGTTTATTTATACGAAAAAAAATGCCAATATTGTTTACAATGAAGTAATTGAAAAATTAACTACTGTTGTGGTTAACAAATTTTATCTCTAAATTTAAACTCTCCGAGCAGCGCCGTGTAATCTGATGGTCCTGGGAGGGGCCCAGGACCTTTGGCCCCCACCCCATTTGTAGTGTCAAAATTTATGTCACTAGTTCTTACGTACAAATGTATGTACAAGACATACCGTATTTTTCGGACTATAAAACGCAGTGGACGATAAGACGCACCTCAAATTTATAAGATGATTTTTAGAAAAATATATTTTAATCTTGAATTAGATGGTTACGTCCGTAAAATATAATAAAATGAGAAAGTAATGCAAGGGTGTCAAACTGGCGGCCCACTACTTGCATTTTAGCGGCCCGTAATGACTTCTTATACTATGATAATTTGTTATACTATAATATAGTATAAACATTTATTTGAACGAAAATACCTCGTGACAGAAGCTGTCCGGGCTGCGGCGTCAAGACTTCGGCAAGGGCGGAAAACCAATAGTCAGGCAATAACTGTTGCAGTTATTATTAGCACTTTTCTATAGGTGCAACTGCTGTGTACAGTACCAGTACGCTGATTTCGACCCGTTTTTGTTTTGTTGTTCGATAAAGCAAATATTTTGGCAAAATTTAATTGTTATTTCCTTACTTCCTTCAAATAAATATTCAGAAGAATGGAGGAAAATAAAAAACAGAATAAGTAACAATATAAATATTGGTTTTTCCAAACGTTGAGATGGAACTAGATTTTGAAATCTAGTAATTTTTATCTATTAATTTGGACTTTTGGCCATTTTGTCTAAGCTTTGTAAATCATACTCACATTGCAAATTCTAGATTAATTTGATTATTATTATAAAATGTCATTTAATTTTAATTTTTTGTCATTCTTAATAAAAATCTCCCATTTATTATTTTTTTTTTTTTTTGTCTTCAAAATATGTGAAAATGTATTCAAATTTTTAATAAATGTCATCGTCTCTATGGTTTCAGTGTTGGAATTTTCACATACCAACGTTAGACTTGAAATTATCCAAGCAAGGTTCCTTCTCGTGACAACCTTAAAGAACGAAATTCCCATTTAGTTCCGCCTAAACGTTTGGAATAGTCTGTACATAACGTGCGGCCCGCGTAAATTTTACTTGTTAGAAAAATGGCCCGGGACTGAAATGAGTTTGACACCCTTGAAGTAATGGGATTCGGACTGGTCAGAAATTAAAATTAAAACATTTTTTTTTATATATTTTAATGTTACTTTCGGACCATAAGACGCACGCAAAATTTGAGTCCATTTTTCTATGTAAAATGGTGCGTTTTATAGGCCGAAAAATACGGTACGTATTTTTTCTCGACGTACTCTGACGATTTTCTTTTGAATCACATGTTCGCAATCAAATGTACCTAGTTTTTAAAAATAACGACATGTCCAATATTATATTTGTTTATAATCTACTTGCCCAAAAAACTATTATTATTATGAAATTCTGAAACGTATAAGCATCACCGTTGCCATTTTAAATATATATTTTTTTTGTAGTAACTCATATTAAAGTTTTAACTCGGTCTCACCAACAATGAATAAAACACTACATATTAACAAGGATATAACTGTTAACATTGTTATTTCACATCACTGGCGACTTGAACGTGCATTTATTTTGTGTAACATCTTGGGCAGCCAAACCGGTACTACGCTAGTCCAGCTATTTCATACACTTCACACACGCAATACAGTCCTCGGAATCAAACTCAGCATTTTTTACTTCTAATGTTGCAAAACATAAGCTTGACATAGACTATGTTACAATCATTAATTCACAATTACCTATTACAAAACATATTTAAATTCACGAATTATACCCTCGAAGGTCCTTGAACACCTAATATTATAGGACCCACCAAAATATTTAGTGTTTTTTTTACAGTTAGTTCTAAGTTCATTTCTCTATTATCTCCAAAATTTAGTATAATTTTCTAAATTTTGATTTCCCCTTTGAAACCACAAATGTGTTTTTAATATAGACATTTTTATTGAGTAGGTAAAATACAAATTAGTTAAAATGGTGAACTGTTGCTCACGGGCTTGAGACCTCCCCCCTCCCAAGAGCACCAAACACACGTGGTTGTTATGTGTTTATGTCAAAATACAAGTGAGGACCTTTTTTTAGGGTTTTGTAGGTATGACCAAAAAACCCTTATACCGTCATTTTGTCGTCTGTCTGTCTGTCTGTCTGTCTGTCTGTCTGTCTGTCTGTCTGTCTGTCTGTCTGTCTGTCTGTCTGTCTGTCTGTCTGTCTGTCTGTCTGTCTGTCTGTCTGTCTGTCTGTCTGTCTGTCTGTCTGTCTGTCTGTCTGTCTGTCTGTCTGTCTGTCTGTCTGTCTGTCTGTCTGTCTGTCTGTCTGTCTGTCTGTCTGTCTGTCTGTCTGTCTGTCTGTCTGTCTGTCTGTCTGTCTGTCTGTCTGTCTGTCTGTCTGTCTGTCTGTCTGTCTGTCTGTTCGATAAAAATTGTAGCCAAACGGCTAAACCTAGAGAGTTGAAATTTGGCATGCTTATACAACTCTTTGACCCGCACATAGAAAAAATACTAAAACATCTAAAAAACATATCCTTCTAAAAATATAAACAAATATGTGCTCATCGAAAAAAAAAATATTTTTTTTTAAATTCTGAGTAGGGTATCAAATGAATTCCCTTAGTACGTGGATTAACGATCAAAATTTTATTTTTGCAAAATAAATTATTTTGATGCGATTTTTGCCAAAAATGTGCAAAAAAAATTTTGTCCCACACCCTGTAGCCCAGATGGTTTAAACTAAAAATCTAAAAAAATTCTAAGTAATGTATATTGGTGCGAACCGAAATAGTACAACAGGAATTTTTGATCAGATTATGTTTTTGGAAAATAACACATTTTTTGTAGTTTTTGGTTCACAAAGTACAAAAGTTATACCAATGTAAGACACTCACATGCATGGCGTGCGATGGCGACATGCGTTAGAGCACTCTTAAACTGGCTGGAAAACGAAGGGTTTCGAGTTCTCGAATACGGAGTGAATTTTATTTTTTCTGTTTTTTTTGCATTTTTATTATGTTGAAATTATTTTGTCAAAATTCTAGTTATATTTTGACAAATGTTGTATTTAATTTTTAAGAGCCTAAATTTAATAACCAGTCTTATTATATGATTAACAGACGATAAATTATTTTAAAAATATCGTTCATTTTGCCGTGATTACTACAAAGTAAAATTTGTCCTACACACTCAGCATACCGCCTTCATTTATTATATACCTGCGAAACCCTGAAATGTGTGAATATTCACACTTCACATCAATTTTTTTTTTGTTCGTCACTTGAATATTTGAGGTGAGAACCTTGTTTTTATTTGCCAAGGGCGCCAAAACACGGCTCTGCCCCTAGCGCAAATTTTCCTTACTGCGGCTCTGGAAGTGAGAGCCTTAATTTAAATAATTTCCTCATCTGAGTCCCCAAAGAATAATTCCTGGGTGCACACCTGACAGTGCCCAAAGTAGAAGAAGAATTATAAAGTCATGTGCTGACTATATTAGATGTTATAACTTGTCAGTGAGCAGTGAATCTGTTACTTGGCCTAATAAATATTCTGAGAAGATTTAATGAAATATATTAATTTGTTGAGTCAGCAACCTACTTGCCATTGTTATTTCCTTGAATGAACACTCTATTAAATTTGTGAGAAGTATTTCTGATTGTGAATGTGAAAAACTGTTTTTCATGCAAATAATAAAAGATTATATCAGACAAAAATAAATGTTACTGCCAAATAAAATTATTATATTTAAATTTTTAAACTCATATTCATTCTCACCTTTTCAACCGGAAGTCGTTAAACTCAAATTAGATATTATACCTGTTATTTAGATATTACTGTTTTTCTCTGGGGAAAAACGCTTCAGGCTGGATTCGAAGGGCATAGGAAGGTATAAGGGAGATACAAAATAATTAAAAAAATTCATTTGAAGCAAGAATTTTCATACATTTCAGGATTTTGTAGATATTTAGTAAATGCTCACTGTGAGTACATATTAAAAATCATAAATTTTGATCATTTTTTAAAGGTAAACGATTTTTAAATGGTACACTTGGTAAAGTTTCACAAAATGTTTTATTACACATGCTGACTAGTTTTTTAAAGATTTTTTTTTAAAGAATTATCCACATGTCTCTATTTTTTATAGACTTAAAGTGTACTTAATTACGAGATGCGCGTGCAACAAAAAAGCTAGAAGAATTTTTCAGATTATATTAACCTCCCTGGGTTATAAGGCCTGGGACAGGCGTTTTTTAGCACTTTTGTCTAAAATCCTGTTAAAATAAAGAAAGTTTAAAAACTATTTTTCATTCCTTAATCTACCTCTTAAGAGAGGTAGATTAGAATTTGATATCACACAATAAATTTTTAAAAACAATATTTATTTTATTTATTTTTTTTTCGTTGGCAAAAAAATTGACATTGGCCACAATTTCTACCGTACAGTTTGACTGACACATAGACAACCACATGAGTGACGTTATAAGGGTTTTTTGATAATACCTGCAAAGCCCTAAAAATGCAATTCCTACTTTTTTATCTGATTTTTACCAAAAATTTGTCAAAAAACTTTTGTCCCACACCAGAAGTGTTAAGCCGAATTCAGAGCTCTTAAATCATTAGCTTATGCACTGTAGCTTATGGATTGTTCACTGTCACCAGAAATTTTGTCATATGATAAGACGTGAAACCGTTCAGACCTCCAAATTTAATACGCTGTTAGTTGTGGATTGTGCATAGTTTTCTAAACTTATAGCTAGTGAGATGTTTTAATGAGACAGACATATAAACACATTGGCTATCGCATTCTATTAGCGACACCGTAGTTATCGAATGCCTTTACATAACCTAACATAATGTCATCATTAACAAATCTTGCTCAAAATTACAATGACGGACAGTAAATATGATCAATTTAGGTAATTAGGTAGTTAAAATCTAAGACAACAGAATAATAAGAACGATAATAGATATAAAATATTTTACGAAGCTAAATAGTTGGTCACAATTCACAGATGGAGGGCTATTCGTAACGTACTAATTTATAACAGATGTGAACGGTACATGGAACGTTAAAAGAATGCATTAAAGCATAACTCAGAGCGACACAACGCAAAGTCTATTACTTATTAATTTAAAGAGGTCTGAATGCGCTTTAATCTGAAAAAAGGGAAAAAATCCCAATAATGTATACTTATAGGAACCGGAATAGATCGAGAGGAATTTTTAATCAGATTAGTTCTTCGAAAAATATGGATTTTTTAAGTCATAGTTATTTGTTTCTCATGGCCAAAAAGTGGATATTTGTCGTCCGCATCTGAATTTGATGGCCGAGGCAGAGCCGAGTTGGACCTCAAATTGAGTTGAGCCCCATTTTGAACGTGCGAAAATTCACACTGCACATCTTTATTTTAAAGTTATATAGAAATGTGTTTAATTTTATTAAATACAATCAGTCAAATAATGTTTATAAATAAATAAAATTAAAGTAACTTAAAAAATTCTATGTTTTTTGTTAGTGTTTTCTGGTTTATCATAATATTTAATGCAGCATCTTTTGTCTCCTGGCATTCCTCTTTCTTGTGGACAATACGGTGGAGACTGATCATTCACACAGTAAGAACCAGTCGCCCTAAAAAAGCAGAAAATATGTACAAAAATTGGTCAAATCAAAACAAACAGAAATTACAATATGCTACTTTTTTCATTTAGCATAAAATAATAAACTAAAGTAATAATTCTGGTATTTCTTTTCGACCTACACTTACAAAATATTATATTTACATTAGTGATTTGAAGATACTGAAGAAGACAATAAATTGTCGAAACCGGTCTATTCGAATATATGAATAACTGCATTTTTTATTGACCTAATATCCCAAGAAGCGACTACATTATTTAAAGTAAGAATCTTTTTGTGCTAAAGATCATCAAAAATGTATTCTTACGTCATGGGGGTGTGTTGGCCCATTGTAATAGGTATTCCTAGTTTATGTCCTGGACGAGGTCCTGTAGGACATCTCCTGGTGCAGGGTTCAGCGTTCTTGGCCAGGTTACTACTTATACTTTCTGCCATATAGCAAATGACCCAAACGTGACTGCACAAATCTTCATCTGGAACCAAAGAAACCTTTAATGAATTGTTCGAAATAAAACGGCAATTACCATATAAGGCATATTTAAAATGTTCATTTGTTCAATAATACTTCAGATAAATTAAGCAATGATTTAATCTAAAAATAATTTAATTGTACATTTAAAGAGCGTCTATAAATAAAACAAATGTCGAACAATGGCTAGTATCAAAGTAACAAAGATTAATTTGACCATCTACAAATAGTATTCAATAAATTGACTAGTGAATAAATTGAATAAAATTTCCATTTTGAGTTTTAAATAAAATAATAATTTAGGTTCCTAACAACGAAGATGAATGAATATATTACAGATATTCTCGTGTTGTCATGTATATAATAAAGACAGAAGCTGTTGCAAAGGTCCATAAGAAAATTGTTTTAATATCGAGCAAGGTGTAGACAAAGGATACCCTAAATCTCCTAAACTATTTAATAATAATAATAAGAATAAAACATTTTATTATAGGTGATATTTCAGCCTGGGCTGGTCTTCCAACTTAATTTTTTTCAAGATACTTAAATACAAGAATACAAAAAAGATAAATTACGTTCTTACAATGAATAAAAATTTACATAATATAAAATTTAGCAAAAGTTCTATAGACGTGCTGGCGAAAATATATAACCTAGGAAAAAAAAGTAAAGTAACAAATCGAGATTACCTTGTGTGATTTTACAACCAAATTTTATTTTGCTTTAAATAATTGAGCACAAAGAAATTTTAGATTTTTGGGTAATAAACTATAAACTGATGGGGCGCAGTAAGAGAAGAATCTCTCAAAGTATGAGCTTTTATGAGCTGTAATTTCTATACTATAAAAGTCCCTAAGAGTAAAGCTATGCAGAGAAGTTTTTACAGCTTATGGTTGATACTTTAATATATGTTGAAGGAGATAGTTATAAAGAGGTAGTTAGTGGATTAAAAGATGAACTAAAAATAATGAATGAGTATTTTGAAATGAACAGACTGAAACTTAACTTAGATAAATGTAAATATATGATATTATGTAAAAATAGTGAGTACGATTTAGATATAAAAGACAATAGGGTAGAAAGAGTAGAAGTTAATAATTGTGTGTTAGAATTGGTTGATAAATATAAATACTTAGGAGTTGTACTAGATAGGAAGTTGAAATTTAAAGAGCACATGCAATACGTAATTAAGAAAGTGGCAAAAAATAGGCTTTTACAGCAGAGTTTCTTATAGGTATAGTTTAAGTAGATACACTAGATTATTAATATATAATACAATTATACTGCCACATTTTACATACTGTGCAACTGTCACTTTTATGTGCAATAAAACAGATATAGATGTTACAGAAATGTCAAAATAAGGCCCAAAGAGTAATATTAAAATGTGATAAGTATGCTAGGTATATTCCAGGATTCAAGTCTTCAGCTATCACACGTGAAACAGTGAAAAGTAACTTGCGTTGGCGTACATAACGTTAATACACCCATCTCACTTAATCTTACTGAGAGGAAGAGGCCGCGCACGCGCATTTGTAGACTTGGACTTCCTCTGCCTTCTAGAGACATGGGAAATATATCTCGATGTATTTGCTCAGACTTAAAGACCTAGGTTTTTTGTCATGCTATCACACACACAAGACTTCTATTCGAATGCAAAGACGTTAATTTTCCAAGTTTAGACTTGAATAATAACTCTAGTGTGATAAGGCCTTTAGAGATACAAAGGGCAGACCTAAGCTCAACGGTGGACGTCAATGAATGATAAATGATGAACGACGAAGTGACGCATAAGTGTGCAAAAAAAATGTAGATAGCTGCTATTTATTTTCTTATTCTCAGTATAACAATGACTTATGTATTACCATACATTGCAATGTAAATTAAGTAATTAATTCTGCATCATCGTTTTTTTTTTTTTTTTTTTAATTGCTTTATGAAATACGTCAGATTTTGCGATTTGAATAATATAACTAACTCTGTCACATTGATTGACGTATACTTACTATTTGTTTTAGCACAGAATGGTTGAATTTTCCCACCATTTATACAAAAATCAACATGTCCAACACGACCAATTTCTCCATAATGTCCAGCGTTGGTGTGGACCACTTGGACACTGACAGCATCTCCTGGATCCAAACGATTTGGTAAACCAGCTCGTACTAATGGTCTTGCAGGATCTAGACCTGAAAAAAATAATAGTTGCATATGCTTCAACGAACAAGAGCTACAACGAACGAGTGCTACAATGAACAATTTCTGTTAAATACCTTACGCGATACATTACAAGATCTGTTCCCTAATGTAGATCCAGCTTAAGATTTTGAATTTTTTTTTGAGCGCCTATGAAGACAAAAAATTTAAAAAATAATTCTTCACTTTTGTATTATTTCTGTTGACGCCCATAAAGTAATGCTCTCTCCGTAATATTTTTAAATAAGTGGTTGCTAGGCAACTAATAAACAAATGGTGCGTAAATAGTTTTACATATGATTAAAGTGACACTTACTGTTTTAACAAAATGACGAATTTTGATCACAATTGTGCTGAACTGCAAGGAAGAAGTATCAAAACGAGTTAAATCACAACCACCAAATAGTTCAGGTTTTAATGTATTGGATCTTGACTTTTTCAATTTTACACAATCCTTACAACATACAGCTTCACCGAATACAAGCGACGAACTGATTGACTGCGTACAAAATGCATTAAATGCATTAAACATACAAACGCTTGAAAATGCTTTTCTAACATTGCAAACTTCTGGAAGCAACCATGTTAGCAAAAGGAGAAAATTCCTATAAAATTCCGCACATTAATAAGGCAAAACTTCATCGTAAGGAACGATTACAAACAACATTATCATGTTCCATACAAGCTGTGGAGACAGCCATGTCCTTGTTAAATTAAAACTTTTTGCTTTATTCTTTGTTTTACTAGATATTTGTAAGTATTTTATAAATCAAATCATTCTAATTAATTAAAATTGTAAATGTATATCATATTTTCGGACAAGAAAAAAATTAAAATGTATACCATATTTTCGGACAGAGTAATATTTAAAAATTCTTATAAAAATTTAAAGCAATCGTTATAAATCGTTAAAATAAAATTTGCTCGGTTTGAAATTTTATTACGGCGCTTATAAACTCAAGTAATTTGAGAAAAATATATTTTTTTAAAATGCAAATGAAGCCTTATAAATTATATTCTTAATAAATAATTTCCCCATTCTAATTTTTTTGGGACGCCTATGGAGCACTAGAATCTAAAAAAACCTTTCTTTTTCATTATCTATTTCAATGTTAATATAATTTATTCATTATGAAAATCTGAAATCTTTTCAGGATGAAAAATTAATTGGATTGGCTTGTAAATGAGATTAAAGGGAGATGAAACTGCGCATGCGCTCAGTTATTGGATTATTATGTAATCAATTCACTCGTCCTAAAGGACAAGACAAGTGTAAAATGGAAAACATCTCTTTTATTAACTGATAAACGATCATTTTTCAAATACTCGTTAGCTAGGCAGCATTTTCCCTTGAGAATTTAAGTTGATACATAAGGTTTTCCTTCATAAAATAATACAAAATATCGAAAATTAGAAGAGGTAGCCGTAGTGAATCTATTAACGACCGTAATCCCCATTCCATCGTATTGAAAAAACTGATGACAAATTTTAAAAAAATATTTATATTTTTATTAAATACATAATTGTTTATGTTTATCTCGGGATGTGATTTTTTGAACTCTCAGTATTTTTCCTATATATGGGTCAAAGAGTTGTATAAGTGTGCCAAATTTCAACATTCTATGTTAAGCCGTTTGTCTACAATTTCTACCGTACAGACAGACAGACAGACACATGAGTGACGTTATAAGGGTTTTTTGGTGGTCATACCTACAAAACCCTAATAGACGATACCTGAACAGGATTCGAACCCGAGACCTTAGCAACGCAGAGCACATGTTACCACTACGCTACACCGGTCGACAAATTAGATATTTCTAAGTGTTCTATGTAGTGTCTCACAGCCTCCTTGCAGAGTGAATTTTTTAGAATACCTGCGTTTGTATTTTCATTTCAACTCACCTACAATACGATGTACTCTGAAGAGTAGATAGTTGGCCATAATGCCGCAGATGTGCGCTCCTAGACTGTGTCCGACACAGGTGGTTTTATCCACGGCCATTCCGCTGGCACGCAGAAAGGTGAAAGCGTCCGCTAAGCATCGGGCCACTGGCCGCATGTTATGGACACTCGCCGGGTAACAAGGAGGCTCGCTAAGAGCTCCCCAGTCCACAAACCATACATTGTAGCTCCCGTTACCAACGTACGCTGAAAGAAAATACAATACCATGTATAGAAACAAACCAAATGTATATGGAAAGTATCCGAAACTAAACAGGAAGGATGAAAATAACTGTGTAATCAAAACTGAGTATCATACACTATTAAAAGTCTATAACAGATTCTCCAAGTACGTTGTACAGCATAAGGAATAATAGCAAAAAAGAAATAATAAAGGAAATACAACAAGAAATATTTTCTCTACAGAAAAATACAAATAAATCCATTCGTTTCATATGGATATCATCCCACATCAGAATTAAAGGAAATGAAGAGGCCAATAAAGCAGCTAAAGAAGCAACAAAAGAAGAAATAAAACACGTATTCCTACTGAAGATCTTAAAAACACTGCGAGAAATAAACAAAGGATGAAAAAAACAGAAGAATGGATAAAGGTGTCCAACAACCATTTGAGGAACATACAGGAAGATACAAGAAGATGGGCAACAAGCGAAAACAGAAGAGACCAAATAGCACTCACACGGCTTAGGATTGGACATACAATTGGACAAGACACACAAATAGATATTACAAAAGACACCACCCGAAATATGTGACACATGCCAGAAACAAGTAACCCTTTACTGCATGAATGTTAATTTTTGGCTGAAATAATTCATGGGAATTAGGAATTGATTCTTATTGATAGAAAAATTAATTAAAAAAATATATTTAAAATATTGATTATTATTTTTATGAAAATACGGTTTGTGCCACACATGGAACATTATGATTCTACATTATGTTACAAACGAAAATGATTCCGTTTTATTTGCTCGTCAATTGCTAGGTGTTCTTCATTAGAGATTAAAAGCAGTCGCTCTCGAATTTTTGAAAGAAAAGGTCGTATATTCTAGTTGTCCTTTCTCAATAAATTCTCGTTAAATTCGAGTTATCGTTGAAGTGCAAATTCCGCTGTGTATGTGGCATATATGAACATTCATGAATTAACGTTCTGATTCAGTTTTAAAAGTAAAATTAAAAATAGAAATCCGAATGTGCCACATATGGCACACTATGCGGTAAAGGGTTAATATTAGAATGTACGAGGGATGTTTCCAAAGTTCTGAGAATTTAACTATAATTTTTATTATTTTGTTAATTTTCGTCAATATTACAATGTAGTTTTTCAACATAATCTCCATTTAACTGAATACATTTATCCCTAACAGCTAAAATCTCTTGAAGTTGACGACGTATCAGACCTATTGAGTTTCTGTTCTGGTCCCAACAGCCTTGGCACCCAGCGCGGCGAAACATTGCTAACGCCCAAACAATCATGCAAGATGTCATGAACTTGTCGTGTACCTATCCCTAGGCGCACATTAATTTGACGAATAGTCATTCGCCTGTCCTCTTTCAGTAGGTCTTCGACGGCAGTAATGTTTCTTTCATTTACCGACGTGCTTGGGCGCCCACTGCGTGGATCGTTTTCTAGTGATGTTCTACCGGTTTTAAAACGATCCATCCACCGATAAATAGTACTTTTGGATTCTGCAGACTCACCAAATACTCCTTGCAGACGCTGAATAATTTCTGATGTTTTCACATCTTCTTTCCACAAAAAGAAAATTATTGCTCTCTGAGATTTTGCTGCGTCTTCCATGGTTACAAAAACAGTGCTGTGAAGACGCGTCTATATCAGTCAAACACCTAAATCAGAACAATATTGCACTAGATAGTTGCATAAACATATCAAGATTTGTCTGGCACCAATAACATTGCCTATAAGTTCTGCGTAATTTAATTATAGCACAATTCCCAGAATTTAGGAAACATCCCTCGTATAAAATATAATACAGACCGCACAAAATACAATATACCACGAAACATAAAAGACGCCCTATCAGAGAATAACACACATAGCATCATAAAATACTTACACGAAACACAAATTATAAAAAAATTATAACACAAAACCGGCAAAGAAAATTAGAAATAATACCATGTATAATAAAATGTAAATATTTTATATAAAGATGTAAATGTTTATTAGCACAAATGACCAGTTGAACGTAGATTCCAGAACATAGTATTGCAATTGGTGAAATAGTATACTCTTACACCATAAAAATTGGGGAAAGGCAACGGAAGATAAAAGGAAATCTGTACTCACCATCCTTAAGGACAACAATTGGAAGAGTATCGTCTCCTCCTGCATAACCATGAATTAATATAATATTTTCGTGAGAAGAATTCCAGGCACTGTTTCTTAACCAATCTGTTTGTCTAGTATCAAGAACCTAGAACAAAAATATAGTCTTAAATTTATATATTCTATGGCGGACTGTTCTACTTTTTCCACTGACTCTACTTTGGATGAATATGTTGAACCACCCAATACTTTTATTATTATTAACTGAGTTTGCCGAAAAAATCATCTATATAAATAAATTGATGTGAAATGTGAATGTTTTGTAGGGATTTAATAAGTGTAAGAAGCCAACATAATACTTTTATGTCTAGGTATTTTTTGATAATCACTTTTATTCGTTATTTGAGAACTAAGAACTTTAATTTAATTTTTTTAAACAAAATTTAAATAATTTGCCAATAATCCCAGCTTTTTTTTCTGTATTTGCTTCGTATTCAGGTCTTCATTAGATTAATAAGAAATGTTTTAGAGTGTAGTGTGGTGTGGTGTGAGTAACTCAGTTCGCAACTGAAAAAAAAATATATATTATTTTATTTTTATATTTTTAATTTCAAAAAAATACACGTAATATCTTATTTATAAATACAAAAAATCCATAAAATTATTAGCTATAATTTAGTCATGAATTAAAAAAATAATTAATTTTGTGAAAAACACAAAAACTGCTATATTTTTCAAAAATACAATCTGGCCAAAAATTTCTCTCGTACGTTTCCTGCTCAGATCAATATACATTAGGTATATTTTTTTTCGATTTTTAGTTTAACCCCTTTGGTTAAAAAGGTGCGGGACAAAAACTTTTTAAGCACATTTTTGGCTAAAATCGTGTTAAAAGAAACGAATTTCAAAATACTAATAAAATTATATATACAAAATAAAATTATCGTTCCTTAATCTACGTGTTAAGAGTATTTTTTTTTTTGATACTACACAATAAATTTTAAAAAAATATATTTTTTTAAACCAAAAAAATCGACAGTTTTCGAAAAATGTATCGGATCGAAAATTCTTGAACTATTCCGGTTCCCATCAATGTTTATTATGGAGATTTTTTCAGCTTTTTAAATCAGCCCCCCTGGGAGATAGGGTGGGGGACAAAAGTTTTTTGACACCTTTTTGGCAAAAATACCATAAAAAAAAGATTTTTCAATAATAAAAATTTGATGATCATTAAGAGGTTTCATTTGATATGCCACTCAAAATTTTAAAAAAATATATATTAAGTTTTTTATTAAATACATATTTGTTGGGGATGGAAAGAGCAAGAAGAGATAGAGAAAATCCACAACAAATATCTACGATGGACACTTTCAATCGACAAAAAAACACCGCTCTACATAATACACGAGGAAACGAAGAGGCATAAACTATGCGTTGAAACGGGCAGAAGAGCAATAATCTACGAGGAGAAAATAAGAAGATCTAATTGGAAAGAACTGGTTTCATGCAAATGCTGGGAGCAGATAAGAAGAAAATATAAAAATAAACTAGAGAAGAATGACTGGGAACAAGAACGCTCAAAGTACTACGAAAGAAAAGGCTATTCAACAACAGAAGTAGAGAACCGAAGACGAATGGGATATAGCTTAAAAGAAGAAATGGTGAGAAGGGAAAAGTACATGGAACTGCAACAACGAAGAGAGAAGATACAGATATCAAAGTACAACCCCAGATACAGGTTTTTAGAAACAATAGACATGCCTTTGTATCTAAGAAAACAGTCCAAAAACCAAAAAATAATAGCCAGATTCAGAGTAGGAAACGAAGAAAGAAGGAACGAATACTGGAGAGAAAAAGAAGAAAAGAAGTGAAGAATATGTGAGAGGAATGAAGAGACAATAGAGCATCTAACACGTGACTGCAAGGAAGAAGTGAGAAACCCGAAATCAACTATACAAATACTCAATGACGAAAACCCGGATGAAACCTGGATGAAGAAGATACTAAATAAAAGACTGTAAATGACATAAAATTTAAAAAATGTACTATACACATGATAATTGCACACTGTTTGCTACTAAACTGTAAATATAAATGTATGAAAATTTTAACACCGCAAGTTGGAAAAATGAATCTTTACTACTATCTTTACTACATATTTGTTTATATATATATATGTGGGTCAAAGAGTTGTATAATCCTGCCAAATTTCAACTTTCTATGTTAAGCCGTTTGGCTACAATTTCTACCGTACAGACAGACAGACACATGAGTGATAAGGGTTTTTTGGTGATCATACCTACAAAACCCTAAAATCTGTTTTTTTTTTAAGTATTACCTCTCTCGCCCCGTTTGCTGTATAAAGGATCACGTGAACATCAGGATCAGGACAAGAGTCCTTATCGTTTCCTTTCCTCCAAACGCAGTCTTCCAAAGTATTGTTATTTAAAGATGTGTTTCCCAAAAACAGAGCTTCCTTTATTGGATTCTGTCCAAAATTCCCTAAACAAAAAATAATAAAATATAACATTACCAAAGCAATAAAATAAAATATATTTTGAATTAGATTGCAAAAATACGTAGCAACGTATTGTATTAGCTATGTATTATTGCGATGTAATTATTGCTGTAACATTTCGATTAATCAAATGATTAATTAATCGATTAATTATTTTTTATTGCCATCTCTTGTAATAATTGAGTGTATGGGAGTCGCACAGGTGTAGAAATAAATAAAAAAGTTTATTTAACTAAGCTTACGTTTCGATTTTTATTAAAATCTTTCCCAGAGCTAGTTAAAGTCACTAAATTTGAAATAAAACGTTAAATAATAAAATATATAGGTATACGTGTCCATAGTATATAATGTCGTTGAACTCCTAGTTTTAATAGCTCTGAGGAAGATTTTAATAAAAATCGAAACGTAAGCTTAGTTAAATTAACTTTTTTATTTATTTCTACACTAGGGTGACCATTTTCTTAAGAAGGCAATGCGGAACGGAGCAAAAAAAAGGTCCTCATCTCCCAAATCCAAGTGAAGAGCAAAAAAAAAGTCCTCACCTCCCAAATCCAAGTGAAGAACAAAAAAATTGATGTGAAGTGTGAATATTCACACATTTCAGGGTTTCGCAGGTATATAATAAATGAAGGCGGTATGCTGAGTGTGTAGGACAAATTTTACTTTGTAGTAATCACGGCAAAATTAACGATATTTTTAAAATAATTTATCGTCTGTTAATCATATAATAAGACTGGTTATTAAATTTACGCTCATAAAAATTAAATACAACATTTGTCAAAATATAACTAGAATTTTGACAAAATAATTTCAACATTATAAAAATGCAAAAAAAAAACAGAAAAAATAAAATTCACTCCGTACTCGAACTCGAAACCCTTCGTTTTTCAGCCAGTTCAAGAGTGCACTAACGCATGTAGCCATCGCACGCCATGCATGTGAGTGTCTTACATTGGTATAACTTTTGTACTTTGTAAACCAAAAACCACAAAAAATGCGTTATTTTCCAAAAACATAATCTGATCAAAAATTCCTGTTGTACTATTTCGGTTCACACTAATATACATTACTTAGAATTATTTTAGATTTTTAGTTTAAACCATCTGGGCTACAGGGTGTGGGACAAAATTTTTTTTGCACATTTTTGGCAAAAATCGCATCAAAATAATTTATTTTGCAAAAATAAAAATTTGATAGTTAATCCACGTACTAAGGGCTTTCATTTGATACCCTACTCAGAATTAAAAAAAAATATTTTTGTTTTCGATGAGCACATATTTGTTTATATTTTTAGGGGGGTATGTTTTTTAGATGTTTTAGTATTTTTCCTCTGTGCGGGTCAAAGAGTTGTATAAGCATGCCAAATTTCAACTCTCTAGGTTTAGCCGTTTGGCTACAATTTTTACCGAACAGACAGACAGACAGACAGACAGACAGACAGACGACAAAATGACGGTATAAGGGTTTTTTGGTCATACCTACAAAACCCTAAAAAAAGGTCTTCACCTCCCAAATCCAAGTGAAGAGTGAAAAAAAAGGTCCTCACCTACCAAATCCAAATGCAGGACTTTTGCGGGACGGATCTTAATGCGGGACAAAATGTTAAAATGCGTCACCCTATTCTATACCTGTCCGACTCCCATAAACTCAATTATTATATTATTTACGGACATAATTCATCAACATATCTCTAGTAATTGGCTAGTTTTCGTTAAGGATAAAAAGTCCTGGCAGGATGCTATTATGTAAACCCACATTAGTTTGTAGCACTAAAGGAAGAAGAAAAAGTTACCACAGCAACACTAATCCACAAAATAATACATACAAATATTGTCGCACATACCCACTTTCACACAATTAATTATAAATTTTATAATTTTGTTGTTTTTTGTTACTGTGTTAATCTGAATTACCTGTTATTAAGCACACAATTAATGTGACGAGAGTAACACTAACTTTAATGTAATACATTTTAAACGGTCGTTTAACTGATATTATATTCGTACTGCAACAGCTTATATGCTCTGTCCGGTTTTTACAGTTACTCGCGAAGATCTAAAACAATCGGGAACAATTGACATGCACTTAACAATTACGTAAAAATTTTCTTTAAGTAACTTTCTTCAGTTACTTAATCTATCAGTTTAAGTGTTTGTTAATTAAAATTCCTTTAGTTTAAACATTGGTTAATAATTATAAGTTTTGAGAGATAAATATTGTATACCAATGATCTGCGCTGCAGACAGAACCGGCCTTAGCAAGTCTGGCGACTCGGGGCGAGATTTTTTTGCCGCCCTCATAAAAAAAAAAATCAAGAAGGTCTTCACCTCCCAGATCCAAGTGAAGAGCAAAAAAAAGGTCTTCATCTCCCAAATCCAAGTGAAGAGCAAAAAAAACGGCCCTCACCCATATCCAAGTGAAGAGCAAAAAAAAAGTCCTCACCTCTCTAATCCAAGTGAAGCGCAAAAAAAAGTTCCTCACCTCCCAAATCCAAGTGAAGCGCAAAAAAAAGGTCCTCACCTCTCAAATCCAAGTGAAGAGCAAAAAAAACGACCCTCACCCATATCCAAGTGAAGAGCAAAAAAAAAGTCCTCACCTCCCTAATCCAAGTGAAGCGCAAAAAAAAGGTCCTCACCTCCCAAATCCAAGTGAAGAGCAAAACAAAAGGTCCTCACCTCCCAAATCCAAGTGAAGAGCAAAAAAAAGGTCCTCACCTCCCAAATCCAAGTGAAGAGCAAAAAAAGGTCCTCACCTCCCAAATCCAAGTGAAGCGCAAAAAAAGGTCCTCACCTCCCAAATCCAAGTGAAGCACAAAAAAAGGTCCTCACCTCCCAAATCCAAGTGAAGAGCAAAACAAAAGGTCCTCACCTCCCAAATCCAAGTGAAGAGCAAAAAAAAGGTCCTCACCTCCCAAATCCAAGTGAAGAGCAAAAAAAAACGGCCTTCACCTCCCAAATCCAAGTGAAGAGCAAAAAAAAGGTCCTCACCTCCCAAATCCAAGTGAAGCGCAAAAATGGTCCTCACCTCCCAAATCCAAGTGAAGAGCAAAAATGGTCCTCACCTCCCAAATCCAAGTGAAGCGCAAAAAAAAGTTCCTCACCTCCCAAATCTAAGTGATGCGCAAAAAAAAGGTCCTCACCTCCCAAATCCAAATGAAGAGCAAAAAAAAGGTCCTCACCTCCCAAATGTAAGTGAAGAGCAAAAAAAAAAAGATCTTCACCTCCCAAATCCAAGTGAAGAGCAAAAAAAACGGCCCTCACCTCCCAAATCCAAGTGAAGAGCAAAAAAAAGATCCTCACCTCCCAAATGTAAGTGAAGAGCAAAAAAAAAGGTCCTCACCTCCCAAATGTAAGTGAAGAGCAAAAAAAAAAGATCTTCACCTCCCAAATCCAAGTGAAGAGCAAAGCAAAAGGTCCTCACCTCCCAAATCCAAGTGAAAGGGTCCTCACCCCCCTAAGGCTTCTGGCTGCAGACGAAAACATCTACAAAGAAACCTGGAGATATGGGAACAGGAACTGGCAAAGAGAAAGATGAAAATAAATACTACCAAAACAAAGGTAATGGTTTCCAAAAATTCTTAAAAAAGTTTTATGATGCTAGTTCACAATTTTTTTTTTTTTTATCAAACCTCTTTGAATGTTTTTAATGTCAAATGTTCTATTATCACTTGTATTTCATTTCCCAGTCAATATCTATCATCATTCGTGAAATATAGTAGTTTGATAAAGGAGAAAAAGTCAGAACAAAAATATTTTTCAATAAATTTCTATGAACCTGTCAAACTTTTCAACATTTCCATTTACACTTTGTTATTTTCAATTGATTTGTGTTCACACTAAAAAAGAAATTTTATTTCAAAAATGAAAACACTTTTGCTTTGAAATCAGCAATCAGGAAAACTAAAATTGGCATACGAGATATCTTGTAAAACCTGACCAATCTAAAAGAAGAGATATTTGAAGGTTTTAAGAATGTGAGTGAACTGTTAAGAGTGGCTAAGAATACAAGAATAAGCAACGGGATTTAACTAACAAAACAAAACGTGAGTTAACTCTATAATTAACTTTACTCGCCGCAAAATATCGAACAGGTTTCTAGCTTTATATATATATTGTTCTTTTCTCCAGTGTCTCTAACTTCTAATACAGTGGTTTCCAAATCCTGGGTCGTGAACCAAAGTTGGTAGCAACATTTTTAGGTGGGTCCTAGCCTCGATATTTGAAAAATTACTTTTCAGGCTTCTCGAAATTCTTTTTAGGGTTTTGTAGGTATGACCAAATAACCCATATAACGTCATTTTGTCGTCTGTTTGTCTGTCTGTCTGTCTGTCTGTCTGTTCGGTAAAAATTGTAGCCAAACGGCTAAACTTAGAGAGTTGAAATTTGGCATGCTTATACAACTCTTTGCCCCGCACATAGGAAAAATACTAAAACATCTAAAAAACATATCCCCCTAAAAATATAAACAAATAGTATGTGCTCATCGAAAAAATATTTTTTTAAAATTCTGTGTAGGGTATCAAATGAAAGCCCTTAGTACGTGGATTAACGATCAAAATTTTATTTATACAAAATTTTGCCAAAATTGTGCAAAAAAAAATTTGTCTCACACCCTGTAGCCCAGATGGTTTAAACTAAAAATCTGAAAAAAATCTAAGTAATGTACATTGGTGTGAACCGGAATAGCACAACAGGAATTTTTGTTCAGATTATGTTTTCGGAAAATAACGCATTTTTGTGTTTTTTTGTTCACGATTTACAAAAGTTATAGTTATATAACACACTATACAAGAATACGTATCATGGTCTAATGGTTAGCATGGTCTGATTTTATTATTTGTTTTCCATTTTTATTTTCTTTAAATTATTTTGTCTAAATTCTAGTTATATTTTGACAAATGTTGTATTTAATTTTTAAGAGCGTAAATTTAATAACCAGTTGGAATGGTGCAATGATATTTTCATTCTATGTGTCATGTATACGAAACCAAAGGGGCGGAGCATATGACAACCAATGGAAGCCATAGGCGCAATTTTCAAAAACTTAATGAAAATTGCTATACCTATAAAAGAAATACTGCACATATTTAGAAACCTAAATAATGGTATTAGGTATTCGAATTAAAATTAATAAAAAAATATTTTAACATAAAATTTGTTTTTAAAGCTCTTAGATTAACATACGATAAATTATTTAAAAAATATCGTTCATTTTGCCGTGATTACTACAAACCAAAATTTGTCCTACACACTCAGTATGCCTTCACTTTTTATATACCTACGAACCCTGCAATGTGTGAAAATTCACATCAATTTTTTTTTTTCTGTTCTTCATTTTCTTTGAAACTGACCTTTTGGGAATATTCACAATGGGAAATATGTATACACCGAATATTCTAGAGTAATTTCTAACTGATGTACATCACAAAATATTGTATTAGTCTTAAATGGAGTAGATTTTGGAATGATGGCGAATTTGTACTGTGGCGAATTTGTACGAATTTGTAACATCAATTTACCAATGATCACATCGTCTTCAAGTTTTATTTTTTAAAATACTGTTCAGTATTTATGAAAGTTTATTTAATCAAATACAAATTATTTTCAAAAATATGTATTTATAATTTGCTTCCCCTGAAAATAATTAGGTAGGCCTCCATGAAGGCCTAGGATCACCTCGAGCAGTCGCGCTAATGATGTAGATAGACAAACAGACAGAAATCTAAAAGAGAGACAGACGTGAGTAAAATTTTAAAGATTTTCTTACCTACAAAATTATACAGACAAATCCCTTTGAGATCAAGGGCCGAGAGTTCCAGTTGCTGTCCAATAAGTTTATTAGCAACATAATTTTTTTTCCGAGAGTTCCACCCCTAAATAGTTATTAGGTTGCTAATAAACAGGCTTATTTGTCTTATAACTTATAGGCAACATGAAGTGCTTAATAAAGTGACATATAACCAAAAACATGTTCGCAAAATGTGTTAATATTTCAATTTTAATTAAAAACCGTATAATTTTAAAAGAATATACGAATGTGTAGTTTTTAAACATTTATATAATGGTGATTTTAGTGTTTTATATACATTTAAGTTGTATTTTGGCGAAATCGACGATCTGTTTGGGTGAATTTATAAATTATGGACAACCGTTTTTAGAATATTTTGGGCATTTATTGTAAATGTGATATATAAAGAACAATATATAAATATATATTTTTAAATAAACATTGTCTTTTATTTTTACATATGTATTTATTTCAATTACGATTACAACACACTACAAACAATACTTTAAGCATTACTATTTATATAAAAATGATAGAGAATAAGAAGACAGACGCAATTATTGGCAGAATAATAAAGATGTGTGGCTGAAAATTGCTGATAAGTTTAATTCATATTGTTTAAGGAATGTAAAATAAAGCAAAATATGGCTGTCTTCTTATTTTCAGTCACTTTTGTATTATAAAATGCTATTTTTATTAACTTCTCTTCTATCTATATTGTCCTCTTTTTCTGTGATAAAATTTGTTTAACGTCGTTTAATTGTCATTTTAACAGTAACACAAAAAATATACGTAATGTCATTGAATTTCAAGTCAAACTATTTATTGTCAAAATATTTAATGTCAAAATATTCAGTGTCAAAATTTCATCTCACTTTAACTCTACAAATTTACGTATAGCTCTATCCCTCTTGCACCGTGTTACTATCTTCATAAGAAATACCAATGCAAAAACAAAAAATTATGTTGCTAATAAACTATTAGAAGGATTTTGTAACTTGGAAATCACCAATAAATTTATTAGCTTCATAAATATATTATGTGTCAAATAACTATTAGGGAGTTTATTAGGAACTGGAACTCTCGGCCCCAAATTGAATTCACTAAATCTCAAAACGTGGTTATCTACAAAATAATAACCATCCAGATATTTTAAACCTTCACCATGTTCATTGCATCTTGAACTTGAATTCTGTCTACCTCTTCAGACACCTGAATCTCGATTTCACTAGCGAGACAATAAACGTAGTTAATCTGAGTCCATTTGCACCCGGGGGCAAATGTATATTCCACTTTAGTCTAAAGTATGTCAGTATGCCACGCCACTTCTCAAGAAGTCTTCAGTTGTGTGAGATCTCTCATCTGTGCTCAGTACAGTGCAAGATGACAGACTGTGGAGCTGTTCGAGTGCCGTGTGTTAACATGAGAGAATGCGGGGACAGACTAAGAGGCACAACACCTATGTCCCCAAGGTTAGCCCTTAGGAGAGTGTTGGTTTTGGCGGAAGGAAGACAGTTCCGGGAAGCTGCGGCTGTTTTATCCAGGTTAGGACCTACAGGATTGGCAACTGTTGCTTCCGAGTTGCCTTTGGATATTTTAGTGGAGTCTTTGCCACATTCAGCGCAACTTTTAGAGACTTTATTTGCTAAGTAAGTAACAATATTATAGTTTTATCATAAGTTAAGACCAGTTAGTATTTATTTAAACTGGTTTTATTTTATTATTTATTTTATTTTATTTTGTTCGGAACACAAACAGGACAGGCCCAGCGAAGTGTTCACTACTACATAATTACAATGTTAATACATAATTAAACAAATTTGTACTTGAAATACAATATGTAGTTGAATACAACAAATAGTTAAACGTAATAGACTGTTAACAATACATATTATTAATATTGATGACAAATTTTGTCCTTACAATATTTATTGAACATTTGAACAGACACGTTGGTAATGTTAACATCTGAGAAATTATTATTGTAAGTGCTACAGAGTCTGACTATTGGAGAATTTTGATAAGAATTCGTGTTCGCAAAAGGTATACAAAGAAGCGAAGAAGATCGCGTATTGTACACTGGAACATTAATAGTGATTAAATTTTGCAGTTCAACACATGATAATAGATTATTAAGAATCTTATGCAAAATTTTCATGTCAGTTAAAGTGCGACGATTCTTTAGTGTGAGAAAATTAAACTCGGCGCAACATATATTATAATTGATATAGTTGTAATTATTTTTGAAGCATAAGTATTTAAGGAATTTTTTTTGAATACGTTCAATTTGATTTATATAAATATCGTACTGAGGGTTCCATATGACAGAGGCAAATTGAAGATTACTCTGAACATAGGCAAAGTATAATGACTTAAGGGCTGCAGTTGATTTGAAATCTTTAGTTGACCTGATTACAAAGCCCAGCATTTTGAAGGCCTTTGCTGTGATATTATTTACATGGGGATCAAATGACAGTTTAGAATCAAATAGAATGCCCAAGTCTCTTACAACTTCAGTTCTTGTGATGACAGTACCTTCAAAATTGTAGTTGAATAAATTTCTACTATGATTTCTAGTAAAACAAATTATAGAGCATTTATCGTAATTAAGGAATAATTTATTCGTGGTACAGTAGCTATGAAAATTATCTATGTCATTTTGAAGAAGATTGGCATCAGATAAAGACTGTATTTTTCGGTAAATTTTCAAATCGTCTGCAAAAAGAAGAAAGTCGGAATTTTTTATTACTTGATTAACGTCATTGATAAAAATCAAGAAGAGCAGTGGTCCTAAATGTGAACCCTGTGGAACGCCAGATGTTATATTGACATAACTAGATGTAAAGCCATTAATACATACAGCTTGGGTTCTATTGGAAATGTAAGATATTAACCATCTTAAAATTTTTAACCAGTTTTAAATTATTTATTTATTTATTGTTTGTAAGCGTTTGAAACGGGTCTAATCCAACACTACAACGACGAAATTGGTACATAAATAGTTAGTTAGTTATATTCTATCTCAAAAAGACTGATAGTAATAAAATTTATTATTTGTAAAAAGTTATTGTTTTATCACACAGAAGCGGCAAAACAAAACCTATAAAATATGAATAGTTCGAAACGAAATATTGTTAAAAACAACCGAGTGTGCCGCACATATTATATGGGAATACGAACTAGGGTTAAACACAATAGACCATAAAAGTTTGATCCTAAAATTTTGAGGAAAAATATGGTCACAGGGGTGTGTTTAAAGATATGATAAATATGGTCACAGGCGTGGGTTTAATAAAATGATAAATAGTAATATATAAATACACAAATTTAAACGTGTTTAAAATGTGCACGCCACTGATAACTGCCTGACAAAATGATTTATTACTATCAGCCTTTTTGAGATAGAGTATGGTTACAATTTTTGGCGCACAGCAACAAAGGCTATTTGCACCTAATGCAGCCCATTTAAATGACTACACTACATATTAAAACAATAAATAAATAAATAAATAAATAAATAAAATCATTAAAAATACGCATACTCAATAAAAGAAATCTTGCACGGACAAATACAAATATATGAAAGATCTGTTCGAAAAAATTAACAGACGCAGGGTGATGGTAAGAGGCTGTAAAGGAGCCAATTACCATCGAATATCATAGGTTAATAATAAACACATTAAAATAAGGTGCAAGACTTCACACATAAAACAGTAAGTTCGATTCTCTCAGGAAGAGTATCAGCCTGTCCATCTAAAGCAAGTGACAGGTCATAGCACAGGTCTAACCTCTCCCTGACATCCTCGAACTGTACACATTCAGTTCAAATGTGTAACACAGACAAATCTGTGTTACACGCCTCACAGATAGCGGAGTCTTCACCTCGGAGGAGGTGTCCATGGGTCCACCAACAGTGGCCTATACGGAGGCGTGTGATGGCGGTTTTCTCCCTTCGGTTAATCCTGCAGGAAGAACCCCATGGTTTAACGTTTCCCTTAATCTGTCTCAACTTAACGTTCCGTATACTGCTCCACTCATGCTGCTGGCTAAAACCAGATGTTTCAGATGACTCCTTGCGTCATCTGGAAAAATGAAACTCACATCAATCATAGATCTGAGGGAGGCGGCTTTTGCAGCTTCATCAGCCGCTTCGTTGCCTTTAATACCAACATGTCCCGGTATCCAAAACAGCTCTACCCTCACATTCTGAGCATTCTCTGAGCTGAAATTTGAATACATTATACACATAAAAAAAATCAGCTGTGGCCACCACAGGACCGACCGTCATCACAAAGTACTTGTATAAAATACATTCTAGCAGCAGAGTAGAAATAACTTAGCCTAATATTTTCTAACAGAGATATTATTTATCATGATCGTGGAAACGTTACATATAAATATGAAAAAATTGAGACTTTCGAAAAATTTTAGAGAAATTATTCGAAATTTTTCGTTTTATCAAAAAATGTCTCAAATAAAAGTTATTAGTTATTACTTTTATAGCAACTTTTGTTTAATAAATTTTTTCGAGATATTTTTCTGTTGTGAAATATTCGCCAAAATCTTAAAATCGACACGAATAAACTCCCATTTGATCCCAAACCGATTTTTACCAAAAGTTGATCAACTCGTACCATTGATGGCAAAAGCTTAAATATGAAGTTTCATAAAAATCCTTTCAGCCGAATTTGCTCTGCACGTGTACACAGACAGACGGACAGACGGACAGACAGACGGACAGACGGACAGACAGACGGACAGACAGACGGACAGACAGACGGACGGACAGACAGACCAACAGACATCATACTAAAAATAGTCAAAACGTTATGTAAGGACCTCAATTCGTGGAGATCCATCGAAATCTCGAAACGTCAAAATTGGTATGACCACAATACCTCCCTTACATATGTTGGCGGTCGGTAAAAATTGAAGGTCAACTTTTTCAATTTATTGACTTATAAATTGAACCGTGTAAACCCAGTTTAATTTAAATTTTTAGGTTTAAAATTATTATTTCAATGTAAACTCCTATTAAAATTAAGAACACCCATTTATTGTAGAAATTTATGATTTGAAACATTTTTAATTTAATGTGACATTTATCCTTTGAAAAGATATAAAAAAAGACTCCTCCCTCTTGAAAATATTTTCGTTAAAAGGATGTTTGAAGTTTTTCAATTTATCCTTGACGTAAGGATAACAGAGAGAAAGTAACTTAATAAGAAGGCAATGGTATGGTTATGGGGATGAGAGAGTTTATGATGTAAAAGCAGAGGATATAAAGTTTTCTGCGAGATGCCTTCACTGGGAGATATGAGGCATGGGGCACGTCTTGGGAAGGGGTGAAATTTAATATGTACTCTGATACTCCTGTAACAGGGAAACTTGCTTACGGATAAGATATTCCTTAGAGAAATATTGAAAAATTACACCACAACCACGAAAATTCATGACAGTTATTCAAAGAATTAGATTAGTCTTTCATAAAAGAATATATAACAGGTTTCAATAAATTCTAGGCCTCAAAATGAAAGATATGGTTTTGCAATAGGGGATACGCATAAAATTTGTATTTCCTTAAAACTACATTATTTTGATATGTTAATGTTAGTTATGTCACCTAACAAAACAAAAATTACATTTTAATTAATATTATAGCCAAATTTTTGAATTAAAATATTGTAAATTTGAAATAAGCCGACCACGGAGCGAAGGTTGCCGAGTAAAACGACTTAGTATGACGTCAAACGATAGGGGTTTCACATCACAGATACAGCTACAACATAATCTTTACACGTGTGTGTATTGTATTGTTCGAGAGTTTTGTATTTGTTTTTAAGCAATTTTTCACGCATTTATTATTAAAATGGCAGATAAAGATTTTGTTAGGGCTCATAGTGATAATTTACCCAACATTGATGCATTTATGCTCATGGAATATATGAAAAATAATTAATGCTACAGTGCTGAAGAAATACGTGGTGTCAAAGTAATTTTTATTTTATATTCTATAACTTTATGTAAACAAACGCTGCAACTCTGTAAAATGTAAATATTTATGTAATTTAGATGTCAGAATTTTACTACATTGTTTACATGAAGTTACAAAACGTTAGAGGCATAATTGAAATACTGCAATATAAGTTATCTATTTTAATATAAAATTTAATTCGGTAAACATGTATAAATTGTTTTTATAGAATTAAACTTTATTTTAATTAAAATCACTCTAACTTTACATAACCTATAAAAGTTATACAAACAAATAAGTTCACAACAGACTACATATGTACGCCGGTAAGCTAGTAGTGTCATGCGTCAGTTAGAAGGGGTATGACGTCACACGTCGTTTTCGCGCGCTACATACATTTATGATTTTTTTAAGCCTTCAAATTACAAAAAAAAAATTAAAAACTATTTTTTATGTTTATATGCAACAAGAGAAATATAATAAAAAATAAAAAAAAAATCATGCCTATCCCCTATTTATTATATGAGGGTTATTTCATAAATAATGCACTGGTTGGCAACACTGCGAGTTTGATTAAGCAACAACAGTGATAATTATATCAATTGTAGTTGAAGGCTCAAGCAAGAAGTGAGTTTTGTTTTCATTTTTAACCAACGGCTAGCAGTTTTGGCGCCTTTGTGCAATATTTTATGACGCCACCAATTTTCTAAAACAATTTGTATGACTGATAAAGCTCAGTCGCTGAAACAGCGCAGTTCATCATTTTGCGTCATAACTTCAATGAAAAACTTAGTAGTGAAAAAATAAATCGATTTTTTTGCATGTGTATTATAGACTAATATTGCTCTTTATTCTTTTATTTTACTAAAACATACCCTTTGAAGTCATATTTAGTTTGTGTTCGATAGTCATTTTGAAGATTTACAAATTTTGAAAGTGTTTATTTAATATAGGGTATTCGTATCCCTGAATAAAACGATGTTTACATTTGTCATTTAATAATACGTCTGCTGTTTTTTGATACTGACTTGTGTTCAAATATCTAACCTTTTTTATTTAGTTTGTTGTTTATTTAGCAGTTTTGTGTTTAGTTATATATTTTCTTATAGATTTTCTTATTTGATTTTGTGTGTACTGCATACTTTTTAGGTTATATTCAACTTATTTTAATTTTATTTTCTTTGAGCATATTTTTGGATCACATCAGTCCTTTGTAGGACTATTTTTGCCTATTAGAATAGTTTATTTGTTTCTATTCTGTTCGTATTCTTATATTTTCATTTCATTTCGATACAAGTGACAGCGTATAAATATTACATTCGTTAAATAGATGAATGTAAACGTACTAAACCTGACGTCACATTTTTTTTGTGACGTTTCAAGTGACGCAACTGCACTGTTTCCCGATTTCCCTATATACGTATTAGCACGAATATAACGCGACCCCGAATATAACGCGACACCGAAAATTTTCATGACTTTTTCGTATTTAGGAAAAAAAATAATACGAAAATCGCATCGGCATCGTCAGTATGCTCGTTCATGCTTTCAGTCTCCCACAGAATATCATCTTTAGACCCATTTAAATGATTGAAAATGCAGTATTACTTAAAACCTTTCACTATTGATTCAGGTTCGATTTTCTGCCAGGCTGTCGCAATCCATTCTCCTAAAAGTGAGACAGGATTTCTTAATTTTTCCTAAATGTTTCAATGGGTGATTCCCCGCTAATACCCAATTGTTGTATTCGTTTCGTAAGTTGTCTTTAAATGGGTTATTGACCACCTCATCCAAGACTTGCAACTGGGATGTCATACCACCTGGTATTACAGTAATACCCCGCCACTCGACGTTAATTCGTTCTGAAAAAGCGTCGAGTAGTGATTACGTCGAGTGGCGTGTCGAATTTCTCCATAAGAAATAAAGGGAATCATATGTACATATGTATATACATATACATATAAGGAAATACATATATGCATATGTTTTCCTTTTAGCTATGCTTGCATTTCAATCCTTTGGACCCATAATTATAAATATAAATCACTTATTTTAGCAAAAAACAAAAAGTTCATAGCAGCACTAAATCTGAGTTGTCGTCAAGATATCTAGGCGCGAACTGCTGGCCATACGTTCATTTTGCGTTTACCAAAATATGTATCAGGTGATCGGTACTCGATCACGCGTCGGATAGCGATGCTTCCGTCGACTCTCACGTCGATTGGCGAAAACGTCGAGCTAAGAGGCAGTCGAGCAACGGGGTATTACTGAAGTATTAAAGGAAGGTATTTGGTCAAAACTGTTTTGTCAAAACTGTATATATGTACATATGATTCCCTTTATTTCGTATGGAGAAATTCGACTCGCCACTCGACGTAATCGCTACTCGACGTTTTTTCAGAACGAATTAACGTCGAGTGACGGGGTATTACAGTTTTTCAGTTCAGGTCAATGGGAATTATTTAGAATTTTTACAGATTTTGAAACCAATCCCTCACTGTGGGGGGACTTCGAAAGAAGATTGCATAGACGTATAAATATTTTATCCAATAATATATATTTTTTCCCACTATTTTTTCTTTATGCGGGTCAATGAACAATATATATTAAATCTTGCATATAATTAATAAATCAACTAAGTACGATTCTAATTAAAATTTCACTTATTTGAAAAAAATGACCCCAAAATTTGCACCTTCGTATAACATAAATTAATACCGTTTACAAGATATTAATTATCAGTTCTTTTTCTTTTCATTAGAGAAAGTTAAGTAATTTTTTGTAGTTTATAATTATCAGTCTGATGCTGATGGATGATATATACTTTGTTAAAAAATCCAAAAAGAAAAAAGATGTGAAATTTTTTAAATCTAAAACCGATGAACATCTGAATACGGTGAACTATAGGCCAGGGGTTCTTAAACTTATATAGTTCGAGGAACCCCTATTGAACAATATGTTTTACGAAGTTGCTTCTAGAGATCCTAAATTTCAATCTGTGTACCATTTACTGACACTTCACGAACGCTTTTGACTTGAAAATAGAATTTAGTCACAAGAGAACATTAGTATCAAATTACTACAAAAAAAAGTAGGGTTTTTACTGTCATTTACTGTAATGATTTAGAAATTAGATGCATTATTACAACTGTATATTTGTCATTATGACTTACAATAGAAATATTCAGTAACATAAGAACAGTAACGTCCTCAACTGAGGAAAAGACTTTACCAGTGCCGTATTAAGGGGCGGGCTGACCGGGCGGCCGCGCGGTTTCTAAATGTAAAAGGCGCCAAAACTAAGGCTGAGACTAGGACCTTTGTTTTTAAGAATGAAGAAACGATTCTTTTCTGTTTACTGCAGTTTTTAATAATATATATTTGTGGAGCTGTGGGGAGCACTACCTACAAAAGAAAGATCTCACTTATTGTTTACTTAACAGCAAAACTGTATATAAGATCATTTGTCTGGAATGAAGAAACGTTACTTTTCTGTTTAAGACTGTTTTGATAAGATTAATATTTGGAGGGTTATGAGTTCTACATATCAACCAAGTGTCTCACTTATTATTTTCTTAACACTACATTACTTTACTTTACTTAAAATTTATTAATTTAACAAAATAAATGCCATTCTTGTCCAACCATTTTTAGGGTTTTGTAGGTATGACTACCAAAAAACCCTTATAACGTCACTCATGTGTCTTTCTGTCTGTACGGTAGGAATTGTAGCCAAACGGCTGAATATAGAAAGTTGAAAATGGCATACTTGTACAACTTTTTGACCCACATATAGGAAAACTATAGAGAGTTCAAAAAAATACAGCGCGGGATAAATATAAACAAATATGTACACTTAATAAATTTTGAGTGTCATCCAAATGAAACCTCTTAATGCGTGGATCAACAAACAAATTTGTATTTTTGATAAAATTTTAATTAAAAAAATTGATGTGAAGTGTGAATATTCACACATTTCAGGGTTTCGCAGGTATATAATAAGTGAAGGCGGTATGCTGAGTGTGTAGGACAAATTTTACTTTGTAGTAATCACGGCAAAATGAACGATATTTTTAAAATAATTTATCGTCTATTAATCATATAATAAGACTGGTTATTAAATTTACGCTCTTAAAAATTAAATGCAACATTTGTCAAAATATAACTAGAATTTTGACAACATAATTTCAACATAAGAAAAATGCAACAAAAAACACAGAAAAAAATAAAATTCACTCCGTACTCGAACTCGAAACCCTTTGTTTTCCAGCGCATTTTAGCTTACGACACCAGTGCTCTAACCCATTACGCTATCGTAAGCCTTGCGTGTGACTGTCTTACATTGGTATAACTTTTGTAGTTTGTAAACCAAAAACCACAAAAAATGCGTTATTTTCCGAAAACATAATCTGATCAAAAATTCCTGTACTATTTCGGTTCACACCAATATACATTACTTAGAATTTTTTTAGATTTTTAGTTTAAACCATCTTGGCTCCAGGGTGTGGGACAAAAATTTTTTTGCACAATTTTGGCAAAAATCGCATCAAAATAATTTATTTTGCAAAAATAAAATTTTGATCGTTAATCCACGTACTAAGGGCTTTTATTTGATACCCTACTCAGAATTTTAAAAAAATATTATTTTTTTTCGATGAGCACATATTTGTTTATATTTTTAGGGGGATATGTTTTTTAGATGTTTTAGTATTTTTCCTATGTGCGGGTCAAAGAGTTGTATAAGCATGCAAAATTTCAACTCTCTAGGTTTAGCCGTTGGGCTACAATTTTTACCGAACAGACAGACAGACAGACAGACGACAAAATGACGGTATAAGGGTTTTTTGGTCATACCTACAAAACCGTAAAAAAGAAAAAAAAACTCTCTCAAAGCTTTTACCATTTAATTTTCAGTTGGTCTAGAATAATATACCCTACAATTGATCAGCAGTAAATTATAAGAGCAATTAGAAAATTTCTTAGTTTACAATGAAAAGCTCTTTTTTTGGAGTTCTTTCATTCTTCAATATAATCTCCTTAAACTGGACATGATATCTCGATTACAGTCTCAGGTTTGATCACGGATTAATGATAACGAGAGACGACAGGTTTCAGCTCGTGCTGGCATTATTTTATAAGTGTGTCAGGAAGTGGAAAAGTTTGAGAATGGCTGTATTAGAGCAAACACGTTATTGTTTAATATTTGAGGGGCGTCAACGGAAATGAATTCTCAAAGTCAACGAACTATAAAATATGTTTTTTACGCACTGCAAACATTCAGCAATAAGGTTAACATTTTTTATATATATTGTCCCTATTCTCTCATATTTTTCCATTCTCATCCACTTCAGTTTCCATTCTGAATGAGACCACAGAATTTTAACATTACTCGCACAAATTCCAAGACCTTTTCAGCAGTGGTGTACTGCAAAACAATAGTAACAGAACGCTTGTCGATTAAAATCGTCGATTACCATACATACAAATAATTATCTACACTTTTTTCATGTGCAAAAATAAATAAGTGGGATATTAGAATATACATATATTAATCCCTTCAGTAATTCATATTAATGTTACTTAAAAAAACAAGTTAAAGAAAAAATTAATGACAACACTTTTGAGAGAGTTTATACTTTCAAATACCTGGGCACCGTGAAAAATCAGATAAAACTGATACAGCAGGAATTTGCGAACAAAATTAAAACTGCACTTGGACCCATCTTCAAAATGAAACTCCTGTCTAGGAAGAAGATCATTTTATACCAAGTTATAGTACGACCCATACTAATGTATGACTTCAAAACATGGACCTTAACAAAGCGAGATTGACAACACCTCGTTGTTTTCGAAAATAAATATTTCGCCGAATCATGGTCCCATTCAAATTAATGGTGAATGGAGAATCCGTAGGAACAAAGATATTCGAGAACAGTACTCAAGGCCGAGTATCACACAAGAACTGAGAGACAGACGATTACAGTTGATATGTCACGTGATGAGGATGAGGGAGGACAGAATGGTTAGAAAGATATGGGAAGGACGATTATATACCCATCGACCAGTGGAAAGAACTCGCAAGAGATGGAGAGGTCAACTAACCGAAGACCTAACAAGTATTGGTATACAGGGCACATGAAAAGACCTAATAATGAACATATCAAGATGGAGGACTTATGAGAATGGGGCTAAAAGTCAACCAGAATGACAGTGCCCAATGAAGATGAAAAGGAAAAAATTAACATAAAAAACAAATGAAAAAGGCACTACTCCACTCATTTTCTCGTTCAGTTTCTGAAGTCACAGGTAAAGAAATAGGTAATTTGGTGGAATTAAAGGGGAATGAACCTGCATTTGTATGTACGTAAGTGCTCCGTAGGCTTACCACAGGTTCTGATCTAGTTTTTGTTTATCAAAAGAATGGAATTTGCGGTAAACCGCTTCAGAAAAATCTGTTACTTTATATATATTAATGGTAGAATATTTTGTTTCCTACTTCGATAAAAAGTTATTTAAACAAGTGAAGTGAAGTGTGAATTTCACACATTTAGGTTTTCACGGGTAGCAATCGGGAATATTCGATGGCCAGTTCAAATCGTCATTTCTTGAAATTAATTCTCCAAACATGTCCCTCAGGAGTTGCATAGTCTGTCTCGGGGCATAGGCAGTTTAGCATCATAACTTCAATAACAAATTTAGTGGCGATAAAATAACTTAATCGATTTTTTTTGCATGTGAATTATAGATTAATATTGCTCTTCACTCTTTTATTTTACTAAAACATACCTTTTGAAGTCATATTTTGTTTGTCTTCGATAGTCATTTTCAAGATTTACAATTTTTTTTTTTTTAATTAAAATTTATTTTGGGGTGTATCAACTAAATGGTTATTAACACCCCGTAACAGTTACAAATATTACATTGAATTAGTTCATTATACTTAGGTGTAAGCAAGAAATTTGAATTACATAAAATTACATATTACATTACACAGTGAAGATTTTTACAATAGTTGTTCATTACATTTTTGCCTATATTTTATTTATTAGGTTAATATCTTCTAGATATTTTAAGATTTTGGCTGTATCTTCCATATTGTTAGATAGGGCCTCTTCCAAAGAGTTTGGGATGCTGTTTTGGGCTCTTTATCTCGTGTACTTCACACATTCAATGAGAATATGTTTAACAGTTATTGGGCTGTTACATGTTTGGCATATTTCCTGTTCTTTTTTCTACATGAGGTGTTTATGGGTAATGAGAGTGTGTCGATTCGCAATCTAGTCATTATAACTTGCTCTTTTCTGTCTTCAGTAGTATACAAATTTTAAAAGTGTTTATTTAATATAGGGACATTTGTATTGGTATATTGCTAAATAAAACGATGTTTACATTTGACATTTTATAATACGTTCTGATGTATTTGATACTTGTGTTCACATATCTAACTTACAGAAATTTCTAAAAATCTTTTTTAACTAGTTTGTTGTTTATTTAGCAGTTTTGTGTTTAATTATATATTTTCTTATAGATATCTTTTAAATTTCCATTTGATATTGTGTGTAGTGCATAGCTTTTTAGGTTAAATTCACCGTATTTCTATTTTCTTTTCTTTGATCATATTTTTTTATCACATCAGCCTTTTTTAGGATTATTTTGCCTATTAGAATAGTTTATTTGTTTCTATTCTGTTCTTATTTTTATATTTTAATTTCATTACGAACAAGTGACAGCGTAAGAATATTACATTCGTTAATTGGATACTATGTAGATGTACTAAATATAACGTCACAAAAACATGTGACGTTTCCAGTGACGCAACTGCACTGATTAGCCGAGTACCCTATAAAAAACCTCTCCTTTTACCTCTTTTTTTTTCATTTTACCTCTCCCGCCCTTGAAGAAATTTGCTAAATACGAGACCTGTTTTCCGGGATTCGCATTAACATGGTCTCCCGACTCGTGGCAAGGCGATCACAGATCCCTGTTGTTGGAAACGATGAATTAGACGGATTATCGTCGATTTAGAGGGCGGATTCCTCACTTGATATTGGCGCATGTATGCTCTCTGTGTGAATACAATGGACCGCCGATTTTCAAAATAAAATTCTACAATTTTGGTTCTTTGAGGTGTGCTAAATTTGTCCATAACAAATCTCCAAGGGTTGTAATGTTTATCTGAAAGGAATAAAAGAAAATTGTTATGAAGGAAGATTGTTATGAATTTTTCCTATTATAGCGAGACTTTTGGTATATTTAGAGAAGAGATGTATTAAGTCTACCAATTTAGCTTTTACTGTATCAGATACTCTATAATTTTGTTAATGGCCCTGGCATATTTGAATCCAATTACAATTGTTTTGGGTATAACACTTTTAAAAAATTCGATTCCTTTCGATTTTATCAATTTCCTGTAAAAGTAGAACGGCTGAATGGTTGGATCTTAAAGAGTGACCTAGCTGCTAGTAAACCAGTTGTGGAGACCATTCAATAGAAAGTACTTAGAGAAAATCAACGATCTTGAACTTGATAGAACGCTGATACGATGCTAGTTAAGAAGTTGCATTCACGACACGCTCCAAACATTTTATTTGTTAATAATTAAATAATAAACTATTTTAACTAAGCAGATCATCAATGCATGCAAATTAATTGTCTATAAGAAAGAAAAGAACATGATGCACTATATAAGCAAGGAAATTACTGTATATGTAAATAATTCATAACATTTTACAATATCGTCACACAATAGTACCTACGAGGGTTACCTTTTATGTTTTTACAAACGACCACTAGATGGCAATATTGATGTGTCAATACTATATACGTAAAATTTTATATTTGTTATTGTGAAATTAGTGGCAGCTTATAAATTGACCCAGTAGTTTGTTGACAGTAAGCGTTTAAAAAAAAAGTTTGTGAAAAAATGTATATTACTCGTAAAGGTTTTCGTTGGATGATTTTTTACGATTTTGGTAAAGGCCTAACTCAATAAAGCACCATCAGAAAAGACTGTTTACAATTGGTTTACAGAATTTCGTCGTGGTCGTGCGTCCGTCAGTGATGAATCTCGTGAAGGTCGACCAAAATCGGTTGTGATTCAAGAAAACATCGATGCTGTGCGCAAAATGATTAAAGAAGATCAGTATATGACTTACCGTGAGATAGAGGCATCCTTTGGCATATCGCAGACTGCAATACATTCGATTTTGCATGAACATTTAGCTGTGAAAAAGATCTGTTCCCGATGGATTCCGCATAATTTGACCGAAGCTCAAAAAAAGGCTCGTGTTGATATAAGGTGTAAGGGAATGCTAAAAAATTCAATCTAGGCACTGCAAAATCCGTATACAACATCGTTGCAGGTGATGAAACTTGGATTTAATGTAACTAAGTCAATAAATATATTATTATTATTTATTCATATGAACCGGAAACTAAGCAACACTCCACTGTTTGGATCTTCCAAGATAAACCAAAACCCACAAAAGTTGTTCGTTCACGAAGCAATTCCAAGAAATTGGCCGCTTGTGTCTTCGATTGTACTGGACATGTCGCAACCATTCCTTTGGAAGATCGGAGAACAGTTAATGCTGAATGGTATACAACAATTTGTTTGCCAGAAGTCATCGACAAAATCAGGATAAACAACCAAAAACGTCGCATCATTCTTCATCACGACAATGCAAGCTCCCACACAGCACGTCAAACAATTGGTTATTTGAAGGAGAAAAATATCGAATTAATGTCTCATTGCCCGTTTTCACCTGATTTATCCCCTAACGACTTTTTTTGTTCCCCAATGTCAAACAAAAAATGCGTGGACAGCGATTTTCATCAATTCAAGAAATTGTTGAAGCCTTCGAAAACCATGTTTTTTAGATACCAACTTCAGAGTGGAAAAAATATTTCGAGAATTAATTTGAACGCATGCAAAACTGTATAAATCTTAAAGGCGAATACAGTGGTACCTTGATTTACGAGTGTCCCAATTAAAGAGTTTTTCGAGATACGAGCCGTCTCTCGGCCGATGTTTTGCTTTGAGTTGAGAGCTAAAATTCGAATTACGAGCGGAGGAGGTTATCTCTACAAGTGAGATGAACGAAATGTTGGGAATGTGGGAGAATGTTTCATACTTTATTCAAAAGAAACACCAGAATAAGTTACAACTAGGCGTTCGACGACGCTATTTAATGACACTTGCCGAACTCATTCCAATGAGGAAAATTTGACATACGAGTAATTTGAGTTACGAGCTCCACGGAATGAATTAAACTCGTAAGCCAAGGTACCACTGTATTTTGAAAAGTAATAAAACACTTTGTTTCAAAAAAAAATGTTTACCTACTTAGTTTTTTGTAAAAACTTAATAGCCCTAGTAATATTTACGCCTGATAGAGTAAAGGATGCAGTGCATCATTTGCTTCCATGGATGCCACAATTAAAAATATCCAATTAGATAGATGAACATTCACTGAAAGCTTTGATGTGTTGATTGTTAATCTAACGTTTATTAGATTAAATTTCAATTTGGATTTGTAAATGAGCTTTAACAGATTTGGGAAGATTGATTAAACAACAAATTTATTTTTAAATCTTGCAATGTCATTTTTGAGTTATAAACTAACCTAGTTTCCTAACAAATAGTTAAGAATATATATATTATTGTATGGCACACCTAATTCTTTCTATGCCTTGGGGCATAGAGAAATGGACTTTAAAAATGAATATATTAAAATTTCTCGAATATTCTAACCTGTTAGAGAATCGTGCCGTCTTCACTTTTAATGTGGGACATACATGTTCCAGCATCACGTTTAAAACTGCAATTGAAAAATTCAAGTGCAAAAACCGGAGTGGGAACTGGAACGGGTTTCTTACAGATGCTTTCTCGGCTTTTTATTATTAAACATATAAGATAATATCGGATTCATTTGAATAAAACATTCTAATATGCCGATTGTCAAACTTTTTGATCTGTTCTACTCTTGCCTTACTAAATGAGTCATTCCATATCAAGTGGTCTGGTGGTCTCTGCTCGACCATCACGAATTTCGATGAAATTTTGTATGAACATTCACACATGTCCCCAACGAACATTGGTAAAGTTTTACGTTCATCCATGCAATACTTGCTGAGATTTAGTAATTTGTTTGACCCCATACCGCAGCCTTCTATGGTATGACTCCGAGATTTCGGCAACTTTGAGACGCAGTATCTTTGGCAATATTTTGTTGAGAAAAACAAAACTTAGCCAACTTATACAACTTTTTTACCGTTGTAGTATTATTTAATTATTAATTAGACCCTTGTGCATTAATAGTTTTAGATGGTAGAAAGATTAATTAATTAAATTTTCAGATTAGTGACTTCAGACCAGCGTCCAACATTAGCAGCAGAACCAGTTTTATGGCAACTGGTCAGACTTCTGGCTTCGTACGATGACCCCAGCCTTAAGTCCAAAATCGCTAAACTTTCCAGGACCATCTTCGAATGGCAACCAGATTTTCGAAGGCAGCTCATAGGCAAAAGAAAAGCATTAGAACAAGCTGTACAGGGTATGATGCATTTTTTTAAATTATTATTTAAAGCAAAAAATTATATAAGATCGCACAAAAAATATAACACAAAAAATCTTGAAGAAGTTAAACTGATGGTGAAACTTCCAGATAAGTTTCCCCTCTTTCCGTCTTGTACCATCCCATTCCCAATTGATTTTATTGTGGAGCCTCATAGTTTTTACCACCAGGGGCCCAGCAGGCTAAATCCGCTTCTAAATCCATGTTTTTACTGCAGTAATACTCGCTTCCCTTTCCTAGGTTTGGGTTGCCATGGTTTGACCCAGGATGCCAGTGGATTAACTCATCTTCATGTAGCCCTAAAGACGGAACTACAAAGGCATGTTGATGCTTATAAAAGTGCCCTTCATAGACTGGACGAGTTTGGAGCCAGTAATTCTAAAAATCCAACAGATGCGAGTCATCACAGACTTCTGTCACTTCACTACGCCGATGTTCAACAAAGATTGATTGATAACAAAACATTGCTGACATTGTTAGATAAGCCAGCTCTTAAACAACTTGGACCATTGATTGAGACATTGGCCACCAGAGTACAGAGTGATAAGGAAGCATTGTTTTGTGTATCAGAACTTAAAAGGTAATATACTATTTTATTTTCTTCACTATTTCTAGGCTAATGATGCCATTTGTAATTGTATTTTTAGGGATATTTATTAATATACGGCTCATTATGCCATTTAGGGCTGCTTTTACAAACCTCGGATAAGTAGCGGTATCTGAGGTATAAGTTTATTCCGATGTTTCTTCCAACGTTGATCTTTACAATGCATTTTTTATTCTCGGATAGTTATCCATGGTTTTATTGCAAATAAAATAAAATTGGTATTATTTGACACATAAACTGACATACAGTCTGTTCCAAACGGTTAAGAGGAACTAGATTTTGCAATCTAGTTACTTTCATCGTTTAAATCGTGCTTTTTCGGCCGTTTTGTTTAAGCTTTGTAAATCATACTTACAATAAACATTTGTGATTTTTTTCATCATTTTAAAATGTCATTTTCTTTATATGTTAATTTTTTGTGTCATTCTTATTACAAATTTCCCAATTATTTATATTTTTGTCATTAAAATATATAAAAAAAAAAATAATTTAATTTTGACATATATATTTCGTTTCCATGGTTTCATTGTTGGAATTTTAAATTTTGACATTCCAACGTGAAAAATTAAATAACCCTAGCAAGGTCCCTTCTCGTGACAACCTAAAAGAACAAAATTCCCATTTAGTTCCGCCTAACCGTCTGGAACAGACTGTATTAGAAAAGTCATATTTTAAACTGACATTACTATTGATAACATCTTTGAGGATGTTTGGGGAAATATTTGGAAATATTATCGAAATATTCAACTCAAATAATTCTTTTATTGTAGTATATCCACCGCTTTAGTGTCAGCCTCTCGTTTGCAAATATTCATAAAACCGCCCTCTAATAGAATCTAGCCCAAATATCGCCCATGTGTAAATTTTCATAAGATCACCCTCTACTAGTAGAATTTTATTAGAATCTATACCAAATGTCGTACCTTTGATGAGTCGTTCGTGTGCGGTGCAGACTATGTACACCCGCGGTGACTCTGATTGTGGTTCATAATTATTTATTTATTTATTTATTTAACAATAATTACGTACTGTAATCCCTGTGTTTTTTTGACCTTATACCGGGAATAGCGTTATCCGAGCTTTATCTAACGATTGCAAAAGCGGCCCTAAATCAAATTGGCTTCTGAAACCAGAATCCTGAAACTTGCCGTGGCAGTCAACGTGTTAATCTTTTACTCAATACTGATTAATGATTTCCTCACATACACCTGTGTAGTGCATGTTGTGTGTATTACGGATTTATCACACTTGTTTTTGAGGAAATTCTCAGGAGACAAAATTTGTTTAAAAGGGTAGAAATCGAGAAATTACTCGGCAAGAAATGATGGCCAAAGGCACTTTTCCAAAATGCAAGTGTTGACCTAAAAAAAGTCTTCACTTCTAAAATACTAGTGATAACTAAAACAAAAAATTGATGTGCGTGTGTGTGAATTTTCACACAACTCAGGGTTTTGTAGGTATTTAATAAGTGTAAGAAGTCAACAGAAATCTGGATGTCTAAGACAATTTAGTTCCTATAATCACATCAAAATCAATAGATTTTTAATAATCATTTTTATTCGATATTTGAGTACTAACTAAGAGCTTCAATTTAATTTGTTTAAAATAAATTTAAATAATTTGCGAATATTACGTCATTAGAAAATACATGATTTTTTTTGCACGCCTAATGATCTAGTTTATGAGTGCAAGCTCCTTAAGAAGGCGATTCATTCTCATCTGTTAACAATTTTTTATTATATATTTTAATAGCAAAAAAGAAATACACTACCCTAGTCATAAATACAAAAAATCCATTACATTATTAGCAATGAATTAAATAAATAATTAATTTTATCAAAAACACAAAAACACGAAATCTGATCAAAAATTCCTCTTGTACGTTTCCGACTCAGATCAATGTACATTACTGATAATTTTTTCAGATTTTTAGTTTAACCCCCTTGGCTAAAAAGGTGCGGGACAAGAACTTTTTTGGCATATTTTAGACTAACATCGTGTTAAAAGAAAGGAACCTTTTAAAAACTAATTTTCGTTTCGTAATTTACGTTTTAAGAGCTTTTTTTTTGAAATCACACAATAAATTTTAGAAAAATAATTATTTTTTCAACGCCACAAAAAAATCGATATTTTTCTAAAACTAATCTGATCAAAAATTCCTGTTGAACTATTCTGGTTCCCATCAATGATCATTACGGATTCTTTTTCAGGTTTTTAGATCAACCCCTCTAGAAGATAGGGTGGGGGACAATTTTTTTAGAGAGTATGAAAAAGAACTACTGCATGTACTGTAATATTTGAACGGACTATAGTTACCTACAAAATCCTGAAATGTGTGAAAATTCACACCTCCGTCTTACTAGTTCTGAATCGTTTTGACCGTCATGGTTTCAAATTGTTGAATCTGGTATTCCTATTCTTTGAAGTTCGTTGATTCAACTTCTATCATTACATGCGACATTACCAAGGACCCAATGAAACATTTTGAGATGCACTGGTTGAAATGGTGAAACTTTCCCAATCAATAATCATTAAGAGACATTCTGTAAATGTTTAACTATTGACTAGTTATATTGATAATCAATATTTTGTTGGTAACATAACGTAACAATAGAGTACATACATACAATCAGAAATATTTTATTAGCCAGTGACTAATCAAATCTTGATAAGTGTTCACGGATGATGGAGAATACGTTTTCATTGCGTTACAAGTATCCTTCAAATGTTTACGAATGCAAATTCTATAAAAAAAGAATAATTATTACTTTTTACTATTTACGTCATAACAATATGATTAAATAAATACTTTACGTAAATAAAATATTTTATGTACACGTGCCTATTAGCATTTTGTATGAATTTAAAAAAAATGTGCATAGAAGCTATGGCTAATTCAATAAGTTAACAGATAAATGATTATATGTTTTATATTTTGGGATTATTATATCTACAGGATTTTCAATAAAAAATGCCAGTGTCATGCCCGGTTGCATAAAAGTCTAAAACTAGATGTAAGCTAAAACCAAGATTATTAAAGTAAAGGTTGTCTCGTTACTTGTAATGGTGGGGGTAACTAGCGAAGCTACACGTCATCTGTATGCTAACGGGACGTCAGCCTTTGTTTATCGTATATGTTATATACACGTGAAGTTTGAATTTTGTCTATAAATATAAAAATATCGTTTAATTTATTGATTTTCTACTTGTTTTATGTCTTTTTTCTTCGAAAGGAATGTTTCTTCGTCCTAAATAAATTTTCTTACATTCATTTTTGATGTGAAGAGAATAATAAGTGAAATTTTCAATATTTTAGTTTTAACAAATAAGATCTGTTTTCTTATAAACAATTTTTATTGTATAGTTTTTTCTGTTAAAATAGTTCTGTTTATAAAGGAAATATTTTAAGTTTTTTAGTACCAATTTTAACCCAGAAACACCCCCTAAGAAAGAAAATTTTGAGATATCATACCTATATTTGTTAAAATTTGTTAAAAAAACGTCCAGCCGTTTTTAAAAACTTTTATAACATCCAATTTTATTAATTACTATATTATTATAGCAATTTGTTTTTCTATTTTTATTTAAATATTCGTAAAATTATATTTGTATTCGATTTTATTGTTATTTATTAACTATAATACAAATACCCATCACCTTAAATTTTATATAAATCAATATAAGATTTCCTTTTTATTTATAATTTATTCAGAAGAACTGTCTTGAAATTAATATCTATTATGAATATAGTCAATAAAAATATTTAAAAACATGCAACATCTATATTAATTTTGTATGCTAGTTTGAACTAAGCAGACATGTGACATATTCCCTCTCATGATTGGTCAGAAGTTACGAGACAGCCTTTACTTTAATAATCTTGAGCTAAAACCACTGAATAAAAGACTAATGGAAGGAGGCTTACATGCTAATTGGACAGACCAAGATGGTATTTCAAAATGGCGGACAATTGTTTCTGGCTGTACAGGGGCGTAGGGCAATATATTAAAATAATTGTTATCGGTACAATGAGAAAAAATACCGCTCTTGATATTTTCAAAATAAGCTAAAGATAGGAGGCACAAACAATCAATAAAACATTATTATACATCTGTAATTTATTATTATAATATTAATGATACACACAAGTAAATAAATACATACAAAACTTATAGTAGAAAATTATGACAATATGCCATTGTCTATAAGTAACGTGTGTGTTGAGATTTATTAAAATCTCATTAATTCACTTACATAATATGAATGGAAAATACTTACGAATGAAAAGTTATTCCTTTAGTCATGGAATTTTGTGTTCTTGATCGTCCACATGCAGTACAGCTAATTATTTTTGACAAGATGCCAAATTTCAGGTTAAATGCCTAATTTTATATTAAATTATAAAATAACTAAAAACTATTTTAGACCTGTCTTTTATTTATGATTTATAAATTATACGTCTCGGGTTCGAATCCCGTTCAGGCATGGCATTTTATACAACCTGGCATTAAAGTTATTTAAACGATGTTCTATTTAGTTTAATATGATGTTGACTTTTCTCAATAAAACTCAATAAAACTAACTTATACTCTTGTATATTGTTTATTTTGTTTATAGGCTACAACCACATGGTACAGAAGAGAAACCAGTAGCATCTTTGTTGATGTCCTTCTCTCGAGGTTGTGCAGCCCTTCTGGAGTTAATGAGAAATGACTCAAATCCAGACAGTCCTTGCAGCAGTGATGGCTACCACTCAGAAACAGAACCAGAAGTCGAAAGGCAGTAAGAAAATAATATATTATGCAATAAGCATAGAATGATGGTCATTTCACACGAGTATGAAAGTTGCGCCACAAGCCACAGACGAGTAGCTCAATTCATACGAGTGAGAAATATATATTCCATGCAAGTTTCATATTTTGCTTTTTCCACGATTTTAACTTTATTACTAATAATAATTTGACAGTTGTTTTTAACCTATTTATTACGTTTCCCAGCAACGGTCATGTACGTGTTATACGAAAATATATTTAATAATGTAAAACATACTCTCTTCCCCTTTACTGTTTATAAAAAAAATTTCACTGCTTATCATTTTGTATAAAAATAGACCGCGACCCAAATCAGTTCGACACCTCTGCTGTTGGATATTGATGTTTATATCAAATAATAATTCCGTTATTTGTTAATCCAGGTATCAAAAACTTTCATTTGATATCCCTCAAAATTTTACAAACTTTTTTTCTTCGATAAATACATATTTTTTTGTATGTTTCCCGGGATATATTTTTGAAGTCTCAATATTTCTCGTACTTATGTTCAGTTCTCTAAATCAGCCGCTTGGCCACAATTTCTACCGAACGAACAGACTCATATGACGGAATAAGGATTTCTTGATTATACTTACGAAAACCTAAAAATAATATGTAAATATGCATTTTCTGTTAATTTCAACCCTAATCATAATAAAATATAGCTTATATATTGTGAAATGCATAAGTTATTTTGCTGTACGATTATGTTAAATTTGTTAAATTTTCATTTCATTGCACTTTAAGGAGGGGCATGTGCCCCCAGTGCCCCTCCTGAATACGCCACTGTTGTTCAGTACAACTTATGTCAGTCCTTTTTGTGTGTAATACATCATAATTTCAAAAATACCTAAGAAGATATTGATATTTACATTTATCTACAAAATAAAACCAAATACCGATTTTTAGAGCGCGATTGTCTCCAAAACTACTCTTTTTATTATATTTCTATTATTTCTACTCTATTTCGCGTTTGAGGTGTCGATTTAAAATTACATTCTGAAGGTTATAACGAAGCCACTTTGACTTATCTGAATCGAGTAATTGGTTGTTTAAAACAGTTTTATTATTTGACTAGGCCAGGTCGGCAAACCAAAGCTCGCGAGCCGCGTGCGGCTCTTTGAGGCGCTTTGATTTGCTTAAATTGATAAGGACCAAATTTTGAAAATATTCAACAAATCATGTATTAAAACAAAATTATGGCTCTTTAAAATGTTTCCAAATGCCGTAAAGGGTGAATTTGGCTCTTTAGCCTCTAAAGTTTGTCGACCCCTGGACTAGGCGAATGTTTTAGTCGATGTGTCAGAGGGGAAAAAGGATCAACACTCCCCTTCATATAATTCGCTGGAGCATATTTGGAAAGTGATGTATTTTCACTTGAACAATAATTATGTCGCTTTATCAGGAGTAGGCAATCTTAAAAAAATGTTTATTTATAAAAAGGAAAAAAATGCCAATATTGTTTACAATGAAATAATTTAAAAATTAATTACTGTTGTGGTTAACAAATTTTATCTTCAACTCCCCGGGCAGCGCCGTGTAATCTGCTGGTCCTGAGAGGGGCCCAGGCCCGTCGGCCCCCCTCCTTGACTGCGCCACTGCTACAAGATAAAATATTATAAAAAGTATAATGACTTTCATTCATGATAGTAACTGACTTTGCTTATAGTGACATATTTAGTTACTATGATCATAGTAACTGAGTTACAGAATTGGTCTGTGTATGTATACAGTAATACCTCGTTTAACGTTAGGGATGCGTTCCTCAAGAACACTACGTTAACCGAATCAACGTTAACGGAGGAAGAAATAACACGCGAAGGATAGGGATAGGTTACTAAATTGAAAAAAAATACATTATTTAATTTTTAATTTTTTAATTAATAGATAGGAACAACTGAAAACAGCTTTTCTTGACAAAATTTAAAGTATAAAATTAGTATGCATGTATGTATTACAAAATTAGCGGTTATACGTAAATAAACTGACAAGTTGTGACATTTTAATTTTTTGACTAGAATGAATCAAGGGTCGATTGCGTTGCTTGTGTCTTCTTTTCTCGTAATAGCTCACTGTAACATGTTAAAGCATTTAATACATTTCTTTTTACAGCACAAATTCGTGAAAAATCTGGATCATTTTCGGACAAAATATCTACCGAATGAGACACTTGACTCAGGTAATCGGACAATATTTTTGTTGTTAAAACTTTAACCGGCGGCTCTTCCATATCAATGTCAGAATTGGCATCTTCTTTTACCAAATTTTCTTCTGTCAGTTCTTGCAATTCTTCATTTGTTAGCGGATTGTCGTTGTCATCCTATAGGAATTGGTGAATATCATCAGCGTCAACTTCATTGAAATGTAATTGGTGTGCCATTTCAACAAGTTCATTCTGGATTTCATTAGCAAGTTCCGATTCTTCTTCTAAATTGAGTCCTACTGTCGCCCAGAAATGACGTTATAGCGAGGTATTGTTAACGGAGGTAACGTTAAGCGAGGTATTACTGTATTTCATAGTAACTGTATCCGTAGTGTTCGAACATACAGTTAACGGACACCGTATTATTGTGAAACACATGTATTTCATTCAATATATTTTGCATGTAAAATACGCATGCTCTTAAAAATGTTTTGTTTTTCAGGAAGGATGTAATTGGTCGATATGCCTCTTTATACATGCAGAATCGTCCGCGAGCTCTCGAGGCATTGGATTCACAACCGGAACTGATGCACGCTACACAACTTAAAGCTAAAATACTTTTTTCCGTAGTAGTTGTAAGTACTTCTTTGTTTACATCACAATAGACACATGAAAGAAGATTTTAAACATGTACTTGCATGTTTCAAACGAAGATAAAACCATCGAAAGAGACAGTAGTTAAATAGAAACTGAAAACGACCAGCTACGACTGGTTGTTGCAAATTTAGAAATATTTTGGAAGCTGCTGGCAATGTAGCAATTCACACTCAAATTTTTGAGGAGATCTAAAGTTTTTCAAGGCTTTCTAGATAGAAAATACCCAGGGTTTACATTCAAAATATTTAACAACCAGTATGCTAAAAAAAAAAATTAATACGCTGAAAAATCTGATGAGCAAAATAAATTATGCTGCATTTTACGGATGCGTCTAATGCAGTGGCGCACCTAGGGGAGGGGCCTGGGGGCCCGCCCCCCCCCCCCTTAAGAAGGAAGGAAAGAAAAATAAAAACACACAAACACACTAGAAAATTTTTAAAATAGAGATGAGGATCTTTTTTTTTTAGGTCCTCACTGTGTATTTTCGAAGCAAGGACCTTTTTTTTTAGGTCCTCACTGTGTATTTTCGAAGCAAGGACCTTTTTAGGGTTTTGTAGGTATGACCAAAAAACCCTTATACCGTCATTTTGTCGTCTGTCTGTCTGTCTGTCTGTCTGTCTGTTCGGTAAAAATTGTAGCCAAACGGCTAAACCTAGAGAGTTGAAATTTGGCATGCTTATACAACTCTTTGACCCACATATAGGAAAAATACTAAAACATCTAAAAAACATATCCCCCGAAAAATATAAACTAAAATGTGCTCATCAAAAAAAAAAAATATTTTTTTTAAATTCTGAGTAGGGTATCAAATGAAAGCCCTTAGTACGTGGATTAACGATCAAAATTTTATTTTTGCAAAAAAAATTATTTTGATGCGATTTTTGCCAAAATTGTGCAAAAAATTTTTTGTCCCACACCCTGTAGCCTAGATGGTTTAAACTAAAAATCTGAAAAAATTCTAAGTAATGTACATTGGTGTGAACCGGAATAGTTCAACAGGAATTTTTGATCAGATTATGTTTTTGGAAAAAAAAGCAGTTTTTGTGTTTTTTTGCTAATAATGTTGACAACTTATAGTTATATAATACGCTAAACAGTAACGTGTTTCTTGGTGCTGTGGCTAAGATACTTGCGTTCTGCCCAAGAATTCATAATCGAACTCATGTTCGAGTCCTACGTGAGGAGACAATATTATTTTTTATTTTTTTTTTGCATTTTTATATTGTTTAAATTATTTTTTCAAAATTTTAATTATATTTTGGCAATTGTTGCATTTAATTTTTAACAGCGTAAATTTAATAACCAGTGGAAATTGTTGAAATTATAATTTAATTATATATTTGAATGTACACGAAATCAAAGGGGAGGAGCTATGACTAAAAACAACCAATGGAAGCCATAGGCGCAATTTTCAAAATCTTAATGAACCTTGATATATAAAAAAAAACACTGCACATCTTTAAAAACTTAAATAATGGTAATAGGCATTCGTATTAAAATTCATAAAAAAATATTTTGTCATAAAATTTGTTTTGGCATCCCAAATAATCATCATTCACTTACTAAATACCTGCAAAACCCTGAAATGTGTGAAAATTCACACTTCACATCAATTTTTTTTTAGGTCGTCACTTTGTATTTCCGAAGCGAGGACCGTTTTTTTTTAGATCATCACTTGAAATTTAAATGTGTGAACCTTATTCATAACTTAAATAATTTAGTCTTCCCCCCCAAACAAAAATTCCTGGGTGCGCCACTGGTCTAATGGTTTACAAGAGAGCGTCTACAATGTCTATAATATTTTATTTATTTACAATAACATGAATGTATTTTAGAATTTTGTAAGTATGACCAAAAAAACCCTTATGCAGTCATTTTTTCGTATGTCTGTCTGTCTGTCTGTTCAGTAAAAATTGTAGCCAAAATTTTATTTTTGCAAAATAAATTATTATGACACGATTTTTGCCAAATTGTGCAAAAAAAATTTTTTGTCCCACACCCTGTAGCCCAGATGGTTTAAACTAAAATTCTGAAAAAAATCTAAGTAATGTACATTTGTGTAAACCGGAATAGTACAACAGGAATTTTTGATCAGATTATGTTTTCGGAAAATAACGCAATTTTTGGCAAATTTTGCATTTAATTTTTAAAAGCGTAAATTTAATAACCAGTGGAAATTGTTGAAATTGAATACACGAAATCAGAGAGGCGGAGTTATGACTTAAAACAACCAATGGAAGCCATAGGCGCAATTTTTCAAAATCTTAATGAACCTTGCTATATATATATATATATATATAAATGCAAAATTTGCCAAAAATTTTGCAAAAAAATTTGCAAAAAATGCGTTATTTATATGCGTTATATATATGTATATTAATAAAAACGGTATTTTATGAATAATAAGACACGATTTTATTGATCAACTAATACGTCTCGCACATCATATGATATATTTTATACTAAAAAATGTGGAACGCTTCACGATTTTGCGTGTCATCCTTGCGCAGGGGCCATGCTAATCTAAACGTCAAATGAATAAATAAAATAAAAGAAACAATATCTTTCAATTTTTGAAAAACTACAAAACCAATTTTAGTTGTCTGAAATTACAAAAACTATCCTTTAATCATATTCACAATAATCAGAACTCTATAGAAATCACCTTATTAACAATACTCCAAAAATTTTAAATTACCATTAAACAAATCAGAAATACTATACCTTAAAATTCGGCAATCTATAATCTAGCTCATAGTTCATACTACCTTTATATGATTCTCAATCATCACCTTTAACTTAAACCTTTACATTAGCCTTTACAATATTATACGACAATTTCTTTACACCAATGTATTGTTGCATTAAAAAAATATTTTTAATATTGCACTTATAGTCTTCTATTTTAATTTTCTTGTGGGTGATAGGCCAATCCCACTTCTGATATTAATAAAAAAGGTATTTTATGAATAATAAGACACGATTTTATTGATGATGTGTGAGACGTATTAGTTGATCAATAAAATCGTGTCTTATTATTCATAAAATACCTTTTTTATTAATATGTATATATATAAAAAAAAATACTGCACATATTTAGAATCCTAAATAATGGTATTAGGCATTCGAATTAAAATTAACAAAAAAAATATTTTAACATAAAATTTGTTTTGGCATCATAAATAATCATCATTCACTTACTAAATACCTGCGAGACCCTGAAATGTGTGAAAATTCACACTTCATATCAATTTTTTTACTATTAATAGTTTTATATTTTTTAGCTTGCCTTCAGATCTTGCAAAAATTTAAGAGAACAAAAAGTACGAGAAACTTGTAGCTGTTTGCAGGTTGATGTTAGGTCTCATGCTGGTCAAACTTTAAGGGAAGATGTTATCAAGTGCCTAAGGTCCACTGCAGAGACTTATCCTTTATACAACGTTGAGAGACAAGTCCGAGACATGGTTAGTAAAAAAATGCCATAGTATTTAATTGGGAGACAGATTTACAGCTTTTATGATAATGTGCAAATCATCTCTGGGGTCAATTCAGCCTCTAGTAATGAAGTTTTACAATTCTGGGTAATAGGGGATACGCATAAAATTTATATTTTCTTAAAACTACATTTTTTCGATATGTTAATGTTAGTTATGTCACCTAACAAAACAAAAATCACATTTTAATTAATATTATAGCCAAATTTTTTAATTAAAATATTGTAAATTTGAAATAAGCCGACCAGAGCGCGAAGGTTGTCGAGTAAATACGACTGTGTATGACGTCAAACTGCTGGGGTTTGACGTCACAGATACAGACTACAACATAATCTTTACGTGTGTATATTGTATTGTTCGAGAGTTTTGTATTTGTTTTTAAACAATTTTTCACGCATTTATTACTAAAATGGCAGAATATAAAATAATAAAAGTAATAAAACGATAATTTATAAAATATATATGTACTCACATTAAAATGTTCTTCACAAACACAAAGTTTAGTTTTTTCTGAAATATCGGTTTTATTTCGCCTCATAGTTTTCAGCTACAAATTTCGCCTTTTCTGTTGTTTTTCGCCATCAGGTAATGATATAAATTGTTTTTTTGGATTTCTAATTGAACTATTTGTGCACATCGGTACTAAACAATATTTTCGACTATGTTTCGAAATACTGGGGCCTGGATCTTCCATATTTTATATATTTTAATATAAAATTTAATTCGGTAAACATGTATAAATTTTTTTTATAGAATTAAACTTTATTTTAATTAAAGTCACTCTAACTTTACACAATCTATAAAAATTATACAAGTAAATAAGTTCACGACAGACTGTGTACGCTGTACGCTGTACACTGGGTAGGCTGTACGCAGTACACTGGGTAGGCTGTACGCAGTACACTTAGTTTTCGAGCGCTACATACATTTATGATTTTTTAAGCCTTAAAAAAATGCAAAACTGTTTTTTATGTTTATATGCAACCAGAGGAAGATAATAAAAATAAATAAAAATCATGCCTATCCCCTATTCTGGGTAATTGTTGCGGGTATCCAGTTCCATAAATTTCTAGTTCTGGTCATTCCTACTCTGGAGCTACCTGTTTTCGACACTTCTGGGTCATATTTTGAAGCAAATTTAATTTTCACAACACGCCAATAGTATTTAATTCATTTAATTAATATTTTAGGTTTGCGGAACTTTAAAAGAATATAAATGTCTCGAAAACTGCAACGCTTTATGTCGATATATTCGAGATATTGCTCGTACAAGTTGGCTTTTGGTCAACGAAGTCTCTTCCTACGAATTGGACACGGATTTTGGAACCCCAACCCACTTCCAGCAGGAGAAACATCAAAGACATCACTCTTCGGACAGATCCAGCGATATTGTTCGTTCTTATTTATGGCCAGCACTCATAAACAATAGCGCCTGCGTACATAAGGCTATTGTTATTACTGGAACTTAAATATGAATTATGTATTTTTATTAATTATTTTATCTGATGCCATGTAATGTTATTGTTAATTACTTAATTATATGTTATTATCCATTTTTAATAAATATTTGTTTAAAATAATACTAAGTTGAATGGATTATGAGCATGAGTAATAATGTAATAATTGTATGTCATTTGTAGGGTTTTGTAGGTATGACCAAAAAACCCTTATATCGTCATTTTGTCGTCTGTCTGTCTGTCTGTCTGTCTGTCTGTCTGTCTGTCTGTCTGTTCGGTAAAAATTGTAGCCAAACGGCTAAACCTAGAGAGTTGAAATTTGGCATGCTTGTACAACTTTTTGACCCGCACATAGGAAAAATACTAAAACATCTAAAAAACATATTACCCTAAAAATATAAACAAATATGTGCTCATCGAAAAAAAAAATATTTTTTAAAATTCTGAGTAGGGTATCAAATGAAAGCCCTTAGTACGTGGATTAACGATCAAAATTTTATTTTTGCAAAATAAATTATTTTGAGGCGATTTTTGCCAAAATTGTGCAAAACAATTTTTGTCCCACACCCTGTAGCCCAGATGGTTTAAACTAAAAATGTGAAAAAGTAATGTATATTGGTGTGAACCGGAATAGTACAACAGGAATTTTTGATCAGATTATGTTTTCGGAAAATAACGCATTTTTTGTGTTTTTTGGTTGACGATGCATACATGTTATACTCTTATAACACACAAAGTTGATAAGCGTTTGGTGGTCTAGTGGCTCAGTTGTGCGACAACTACACAGGATCGTTATTTACTACACAGGTTCGTTCCTGGCTTGTGGAGTTAGTTTTATTTTTTGTTTTTTTTTTTCATATTTATTTTGTTTAAATTAATTTGTTAAAATTCTAGTTATATTTTAGCACATTTTGAATTTAATTTTCAAGAGCGTAAATTTAATAACCAATTGGAATTATATTTTCATTCTATGTGTCATTTATACGAAGCCAGAGGGGCGGAGCGTATGATTTCAGACAACCATAAAATAATAAATAATAAAATTTGTTTTTAAAGCTCTGAGATTAACAGACGATAAATTATTTTAAAAAGATCGTTCATTTTGCCGTGGTTAGTACAAAGCAAAATTTGTCCTACACTCTCAGCCTTCACTTATTATATACCTGCGAAACCCTGCAATGTGTGAAAATTCACACTTCACATCAATTTTTTTATTATTTCAGCTTAAACAATGAAAAATACTGATTTGAATAATGAAAATTTAAATCAATGGTAAGTCTATGGCATTCGTGCCAACTTGGGCACGGTATTATTTACTAGCTGGAGTGCCCGTACTTCGTACGACTTCTGTAATGATATTTCTGCTGTAACGTACATGATAAGTGAGATACTTTATAGGTAGCTCTCCTCATAGCTCCCCAAATATATATCTTATTAAAATCTGTATTAAACAGAGAGGAATAGTTTTATTTCTCATATTCATTTTTGCTGTTATATGATAAATAAATTTCATCTTCATATTTCAAATGAAAGATATTTTATCCTTATAAGTAACGCCCCCCTTGCCCCCTAAACAACCTTCTTTAATATTTTTTTCACATAATTTATCTTTGAAAAAAGAAAGTAAGACTACATTTATATTTGTTTTTTTTTTTGTCTCATATCTTTGGTTTCTACACGTTTCAGAAGATTATGAGATAATTTCCACAAAAAAATCAATTTTTGTCTGTCTGTCTGTGTGTTTGTCTATCTGAGATTCACGCAAAAACTCCTGGACATATTTTCATGTAATTTGGTATAATGATTGAGTGAAACAAGAATTCGAACCTAGGCTATAAGGCATCTCAAAATTTTTATTCTAGGGGGTGTTTCGGGGTTAAAACTGTTTATTAAAAAACTTAAAATATGTCCCTTATTACTTAACAGAAAAATGTATATAATGATAATTGTTTATAATAAGATAGGGTGCCCATACGTCCCGCATTTTGCGGGACTGTCCCGCTTTTTAACATTTTGTCCCGCATTGTCCCGCATTTGGATTTGGGAGGTGAGGACCTTTTTTTTGCTCTTCACTTGGATTTTGGGAGATGAAGACCTTTTTTTTTGCTCTTCACTTGGATTTTGGGAGATGAAGACCTTTTTTTTTGCTCTTCACTTGGATTTTGGGAGATGAAGACCTTTTTTTTTGCTCTTCACTTGGATTTTGGGAGATGAGGAGCTTTTTTTTGCTCTTCACTTGGATTTTGGGAGATGAAGACCTTTTTTTTTGTTCTTCACTTGGATTTTGGGAGATGAAGACCTTTTTTTTGCTCTTCACTTGGATTTTGGGAGATGAAGACCTTTTTTTTTGCTCTTCACTTGGATTTTGGGAGATGAAGACCTTTTTTTTGCTCTTCACTTGGATTTTGGGAGATGAAGACCTTTTTTTTTGCTCTTCACTTGGATTTTGGGAGATGAGGAGCTTTTTTCTGCTCTTCACTTGGATTTGGAAGGTGAGGACCTTTTTTTTTGCTCCGTCCCGCATTGCCTTCTTAAGAAAATGGTCACCCTATAATAAGAACACAAATATTTTTTGTTAAATGCATATTTTTCAATGAGATGAGTATTTGGAGAGTTACGGGGGGGGGGGGCACCCTAAAACTAAGATCTACATATATCTTCCTTATTATTGACTTAACAGCCAACATATATATATATATATAACAACAATTGTTTCTAATAAGATGAAATCTGTTTTGTTTTATATACTATTTTTTTAATGGCATAATTTACAATATTTGTGAAAATTGAGAATTTAAAAAAAGCACAACTCAAAAACAGTTGGAGATAACGACTTGCGATTAAAATTTTTGGATTCTCCGTAGTTTATTTAGTCTAGAAAAAATTTGGGGCTTAAATCGTATGACGCGTTTTGAAATTACAATTTTTTTGACATAACTTACATAATGGCATAATTTACATTATTTGTGAAAATTGTGAATTAAAAAATAGTACAACTCAAAAACGATTAAAGATAGCGACCTGCCGTTGAAATTTTTAAATTCTCCGTAGTTTATTTATTCTGGAAAAAAATTGGGGCTATAATCGTTTAATGCATTTTGATATTATGACAATTTTTTAATGGCATTATTTACATAATTTGTGAAAATTGTGAATTTAAAAAAAAAAAACACAACTCAAAAACGGTTAAAGAAAACGACTTTAGGTTGGAATTTTTGGATTTTTCATAGTTTATTTAGTCTAAAAAAAATTTGAGGACTTATTCGTTTTGCGTATTTTAAAATTATGGCTAATTTTAATATAGCCTGATTTATAGAAATTTTCATCTTCACATGGACGTATCTCAAAAACTAAATGCGATAAAGACCTGCGGTTGAAAATTTTGAAATCTTGAGGCCCTAATTGAATTGTCACCAAATTTTGAAACAAAAAAATTTTTTGAAAATTTTTAATTTTTTTTAAAATTTTTTAAAAATTTTGTTAAATCCTATCTAAAAAATGGTTAGGGATATAAATCTACGGTTTGAATTTTTAAAATCATAGAACATTGGTTAGTCTAAGAAAAAAATTGGGCTATAATAAACCAATTATTAAGTTTTTTATGGGCAGTAATCCAAAACCCTTGAATATGGCAAAAAATCGAAAAAATCGTAAGGGGTAGACCTTAAAAAAATCGTGATTTTGAAGCAAAATTTTTTTGTCTCCGATTTTATTGAAAATTGGTATAAATATGTATTTTTGGTCATAGATCAATAATATTTGGTCCATTTCGAAGTTTGGGCAAAAGTTTTGGTATTATGGGCAAAAAACTGAGCCAAATCAGATATAACTGAAAAACTAGGAAAGCATGATTTTTTTAAATATTTTTTTCATAATCCTCACCCCGAAATTAGCTTAAAATTATATTTTGGCTTAAATCGAAGTCAAAAAAAATTTTGACCAAAAATTAGGCCATGCTTGTTATTGCTTAAATGTCTTTCTTAGTTATGCAATTATAAAATTGATTTTTAATTAAATTTAAAAATATCCTATACTTAAAACGATAAAAGAGACTTGTGATTTGAAGTTTTGAAATCCTCATACCTCGTTTAATCTAAAAATAATTTGAGACCTTAATAATCCTTTTTTTTTTCTGATCAATATGATTCGCCAAATTAAACCCTTGAAAATAGGATAATTCGATTTGAGGCAACAGTATGGAACAGAAATTGGGGAATTAAAAGGGTTTATAAACACAAATTGTGTATTTTATAATTTTAGTTTTATTAAAGTGCGTAAATTAAATAATACAATGGTCTACTTTAATTTGGATACGCCATGTTTCTTTCTAATTTGATACGGGACAAATTTTGGATTTGTCATCATTGGACTGAACTGTGTTCTGTGCTACATATGCTTGTTAATAGTATGTTTAAAAGTGATTGGTTTATTTATGGGCGATTGATTATCGGTTGAGTAATTGATTGCAGAAAGATAAGTATGCGTTTAACGTGAAGCGTTGAAATGTTTGCGCGGATCGGGGATGAGTATCAAAACTCTAGAATCTACGGGACTAACGCATATGAACGAAAAATCAAGCGCTCGACTATGCTTTGCTCCGCTCTCACTATCTCTCTTTCTCTTTCTCTCTCTCTATTCAGTAATGCCCGTGTCTCTTCGTCCCGCACTTACGCCCATTCATCGCCTCTACATTTGTCAGACGGGTGTTAAGTTACGTGGTCAGAAAATTTAGCTAGTGGTTGATTACACATTACAAAATAGTTAATTAAAGTGAGATATGTCGACACACCCGAATGATACTACGTAAAAATCGACAGTTCAACGACTGAAAATTTAGGTGGCGAACCCAAAAAGTATCAGTACAAGAGTTCATCTCAAACGCAGCATCTAGTTTCAGATCTCATTTATAAAAATAGTGATATACTCATACGGTTTGTTTTAAACGCAGATTTTAATTTATAACTTATTATATTTTAATTATTTAACTGTTATTATTAAATTATTTATACATACGGACGTATAAACTGAATATTATTTATAATTAATGGAAACGGGTCGTTTTCGACCCGAACAAACGGGTGATTTAAATAGTCAAACTGGAACTCATGGAACTGGAAAATATAGTTGCAAATACCGTTTATTTAAAAGCGAGAGAGGGTAAGATATAATTTAATTTAACCATATGTGAGGTTATAATTATAAACTATTGTTCATAGGTGGGTCCGATAGCAATAAGGGCAAAAGTAAAAAGTGGAGGAAGATCCTACAGTTCCCTCACATATCTCAGTGTTTAGATTTGGTTAATAAAATAGGTAACGTAGCAAACAACTCGCACTTAACTTGTCTTAATTTAATTTCATTTGTTATAGATGTTCGATTTGAATATGTGGTTGATCAGCAACCAATTGGTCGAGTATTATTTCGTCTGTGGTGTGAAAATAAGAGGCCGATGTACTACCGTTACTTGACATTCCTAGATGCTTGTGAACAATATGAACTTGAAACAGATGAACAACGAGTAGATTTAGCTGCAACTATTAAGAAGCAATTTATGCAATCGACTGAAGAAGGAGATGTGTTTTTTTTAAGTGAACTTGACACAAATATAACTACAAATAATAAATTAACAGATGGACATAAAGATTTATTTTCACCGTGCGTTGCTGCAGTGAAAAGTTGTTTAGCTGGTCAACCGTTTTATGATTTTACATCATCGTTATATTTTCATCGGTATTTGCAATGGAAGTGGCTCGAAGCGCAACCGGTAACTTATAAAACGTTTAGAATGTATCGTGTGCTTGGAAAAGGGGGTTTTGGCGAAGTTTGTGCTTGTCAGGTATGTAATTTTTTTTAATACTATTTGTGGGAGTAATCTGACCTTAAGCACGTAGATAGGCTATAATATTAATAGTTTGTTTGTCTTTAAATGTATCTTATGAATATAATAATAATTTTTAATGTCAAATTTGCGTATAGAGAAAGGTAAATTCTGTATCTTGGCCTCCAATACTAGTTGAAATTAATGTGAAATTACTCTACAGATAAGAACATTAATTTAGAAAAACAATTGACAATCAAATAAACCAGTTATTTTTAAAAAATATATTTTTTTAAATAGGACTTATGACGGGTTGCTAATTTAAGAGTTTTCTCTAACTCAAGTTAGAATCATTTGTTTTTGTATGTTACAACATACAAAAAACAAATGATTTTAACTTGAGTTAAGGATAATTCTTACTTTAGCAACTGGCCATTAGTATATTTTCAGTCCGTCACTCAATAACTAAAAAATAAAATAATTTGTAATGATTTAAATTTTTAAAAATGATTTCAACTTAATAAAATATTTGGCTATTAATCAATGGATGTAGCGATTAAATAAGTCAAATTTTTAGATTAACACCCCTGGGTTAACACATTTTTTGCAAAATTCGTGTGAAAATAATGATATTTAACCACACAATAAATTTAGAAAAATAATTTTTTTTCAACGACAAAATTTGATATTTTTTGACAAATTAATCTGATCAAAAATTCCTGTTGAACTATTACGGTTCCCATCAATGTACATTATTTAGATTTTTTTAGATTTTTATATTGACCCCTCTAGGAAATTGGGTGGTGGGCAAAAGTTTTTCGCGACATTTTTCGCAAGAATCCCATAAAAAAAAATAAGATTTTTCAAAAATAAAAATGTTTTGGTTTATCTACCTATTAAGAGGTTTCATTTGATATTCAAATTTTTTTTTCCCCCATTCAAAATTTTAAAAAAATATTTTTTTTTGTTAAATACATATTTGTTTATATTTTTCCCCTTGTGTGTTTTTTTTTAACCCTCTATGGTTTTCCTATATGTGGGTCAAAGAGTTGTGGGACAAACATGTCACATTTCAATTTACTAGGTCCAGCCGTTTGGCCACAATTTCAACTCCAAAAAGGGTTTTTTTGGTACAAAACTACAAAACCCTAAAAAATACAAGGGCTTCCATTTAAAGACAAGTTTTTTTTTTTAATAACTGGTTTATTTGATTGAGGCAAAATACAGTGGACATCGTTTATAACGACGATGAGGGGACCAATCAAATTCGGTCGTTATAACCGTAGGTCGCTATATCGAAACACTATAAATATAATGTTGAAAAATATGTACATTTTATGCAAGAAGCTTAAGCAACAAAAACAATATTCAAGTGTTACAAAACATAAAAAAAACAATCCAACTTATTTTACAAACAACTTAACACTTACATAATTTTACATATATACATATAGGCTATTCCAAACGTTTAGGCGAAACTAGATTTTGCAATCTAGTTACTTTCATCGTTTGAACTGTTCTTTTTGGACGTTTTGTTTAAGCTTTGTAAATCATACTTACAATAAAAAAATTTTGGTTAAGGTTAATATGATTTTAAAATGTAATTTTCTTTATATTTTGATTTTGTGTGTCATTCTTAATACAAATTTCCCATTTACTTATTTTTGTCATTAAAATATATAAAAAAATATTTTATTTTTGATATGTCATTCGTTTCCATGGTTGCACTGTTGGAATTTTAAGTTTTCAGTTACCAAATATCAAACATGAAATAACCCAAGCAAGGTCCCTTCTTGGGACAACAACAAAAGAACGAAAACCCATTTACTTCCGCATAACGTTTGGAATAGCCTTTTTGTATGTGTGTATCTATACATATTTTAATTTTAACAAAAAAATCTGTCATTTTGGTTTGTTTTTGTGATTTCTGGTTTTCTAAGTTTTTTTCAATATTTTTTTCCAAATGTAGCAAGCAAAATCTGTTTAACCCATTAATGGCCAAGCTATTAAGAAAAAATATTTTTCACAAAACTTGTAATGGAAATTAATTAAAATACATCAACTTAGACAATTATTGCATTTTGAAAAAATATATATGCTTAACTCTACAGGAATATAAGGATGCGTATACGCACCCTTGGCTAATAACAACATCAAATATAAGTAAACATGTAATAAGCAAATTATTTTATTTATGAATGAAATATTAACTTATTTGAAATGAAACATTTCAAAACACTCTGGGCACAGATGTACTTAACATTTTACACATAAATAAATGGAGTTGCTCTTACATAAACTGCATTTTTTTTTACATTCGTTTCATGCCTCTTATCAGATGACCAATATTATCAAATCGGATGACATCTGATAAACTGTTTTTTGAAGGACGCTCATAGTTTGAATTTGTTGCTTCTCTATCAGTATCTGCATTACTCTGATACTTCATAAGAGCAACTGCTAGCCGTGACCAATAAGAAATTTTACTATCATTTGCGCAATGTACAACTAATTTTTATTTTCACTATACTTATTCTGTAAATACATATACTGAACTATGAAAGAACACACAGTAGAAATGAACAATAGGTTAGATGGCTAAGACAAGATGAGACTTGTCGATCTTGAATCACGCCTGTACATTTCACTGATTTGGCCAAAGGTGCGTATTCGCACCCCATAAATTTGAATGATGTACACAGCAACATGACAGATAAAATTTATATTTTTTCAAAATAGGATAATTCATAACAATGTTCTCATACGGTTTGACTATATATATATTTTTACTTGCCCGACCTTAATATATAAGGGGCAAGTATTGTAATCGCGAAAATTTTCGATGTCGAGATTTTGACGGATGACCACGTTTCATGGTCCAGGGCAGCGGTTCCCAAACTTTTTTGACCGCGACCCGGTACGAGGTTTTAAAATTTTTCGCGACCCACCTTATGAAAAAAAAAACACATTTATTTACAAAACAAATTTTATTTTAAAGCAATAGCTTTATAGTAATAAAGAGTAATAAATAGTAATAAATAGTAATAAATAGTAATAAAGAGTATAGTATAGTAATAAAGAGTATAGTATAGTAATAAAGAGCACAAATACAACTGTTCTAGTGATTAACTGACATAAAATAAAATAATATGTACAAAAAAATCTTTTTTGTGTTTTTACAATGTTTTTCGCGACCCGGCAAAATTTTTCGGCGACCCGGTGCCGGGTCGCGACCCACACTTTGGGAAACGCTGGTCCAGGGAATCCAAAAAACATATTTTCGGAGTGCCGTCCGTATGTGTGTGTGTCTGTGTGTCTGTGTGTATACACGATAACTCAAAAACGGTTTAACTTAAAGAGTTCGTTCTGGTACTAAAAAATTCTCCTCATAATTGGGAAGAACCCTATTGTTTTTTATTAAAATCTGAAACCGGAAACGAAAGTTACTAAACTTTAAAATTTAAAAAAATTCGTAACTAGTAAACCAAGCCTTGGACAAAAAATTGTATAGAACATATTTTGATGTATTTTTGAAGATTTACCTAAATATTTTTTTAAATTAAAAAAAAGAATATATGTATTTTTTTATTATTTTTTTTATGGGAGGGCAAGTCTAGCGGAGGTCTCCCTTCGCCACTGGTTTATATTACCAACAAGTGTATAGAAAATGCCTGCTTTTATAAATCAGTAAAATCTTCAAAAATTGACCAATTTCAAAATATTTAAAAAAATATACTCTTTAAATAAACTGCGAAATAAAATAATCACGAAGCTATTGTATCCTAGTAATGCTTGTAAAATAATTATGCAATAAAAATAAAACAATTGCTTTTCTTTAAAAAAATAATTTCTAAAAGGTTGCGTATACGAACCTTTGGCCATTAATTGGTTAATGCTTTTCGTTTTCCCATATCGAAGTCGATGATGTACCTTAATTATAAAAGATAATTTGACCCAAATTTCAATTAATTTTTCGTCGTTATATTAATTTCGTTGTAATATTCGATGTCGTTATAAGCGATAAAGTCTCACGTATAAAAAGTTTTGTTTCTGGCCGGGAAAAACCGATATGTCGTTATATCAGATCTCAGTATAAACGATATCCTCTGTATGTATATTACGTTAAAACTTTGATATTTCTGATATATTTCGTATTTGCTATTTGCTTATTTGCTTTTGTAGGTGCGAGCAACTGGTAAAATGTACGCTTGCAAAAAACTAGAGAAAAAACGAATAAAAAAACGAAAAGGTGAAGCAATGGTGTTAATCGAAAAACAAATACTACAAAAAATAAATTCGAGATTTGTAGTTAGTTTAGCATATGCATATGAAACAAAAGATGCTTTATGTCTCGTTCTTACAATTATGAATGGAGGAGATTTAAAATTTCATATCTACAACATGGGCGGCGATCCGGGGCTTGAAATCAGTAGAGCTAGATTTTATGCTGCTGAAGTAGTTTGTGGATTAGATCATCTACACCAACAGGTAAAAAACATTTTATTATGCACAAATTTAGGGTGGAGGAAAAAGGTTATTTATTTATTTTTTAATGCAGAGTGTTTTAAATTGATTGAACTTCATTCGGATTTTACGAGGTTCAATTTATTTATCAATAACTTGAAAAAGTTTACCTTCAATTTATTGATTTGTGTAAAGTTTTAAAATTTCATCAATAAGTTGAATAATTAATTGATGAAAAAATTGATACAAAATTTTAAGCGATCATAAAAATGATTCAAAACATTCAACAATTGCTCTTGAGGTATATTGTTGGATGCTTGAACAATTTTGTCTTGCAGTTCAGCAACATCCCTAAGTTCTCCTTTAAATACCCCCAATAAAAAAAATCATTGGGTGCCAAATCCGGAGATCTCGCTGGCCAATTCATTGACCCTCCTCTTCCAATCCAGCTATTTGGGAAAGTTCTATGTAAATATTCTTTAACTATTCTAGAATAATGGACTTGTGCTCCATCATGTTGAAACCATACTTGTCCATTAATATTCAGGTTTCGTATCGCAGGTAATATTTGGTTTTGCAAAAGAGCTAGATATTTTACGGCATTAAGGTTACCGTCAATAAAAGAAGGCCCTATAATATTGGTTCCTATTAGCCCTGCCCAAACATTTAATTTTTGCGGCCTTTGAGTTCGGGAGGAATGAAACAAATGTAAATTTTCTCGACTCCAGTACCTAAAATTTTGTCTGTGCACTTCACCATTTAGAGTAAACGTTGCTTCGTCAGTAAATAAAATTCTTTGAAGCATTGTTGGGTCGGAATTAATTTTTTCAAACATTTCAAAACAAAAATCCATACGTACTGCTGCGTCCCTTTCTAACAATTCTTGATGATTTTGAAATTTGTATGATCGAAACTTTTCTTTTTTTAAGAAGTTAAAAACAAATCCAATACTGGCACCAACGTTTTGTGCAATTGACCTTAAAGTATTTTGATTGTTTTCTTCCACTTGTAATAATATTTCCAACTGCTTCTCTTCGGTAAGCACGTGGGATGTTGTTCTTTTTTTATTATGTTTTGACTTAAGATATCCTTCGCGATGAAATTTATTAACTAGTCTTGAAATCGTAGAGGGATTTGGTATTGGCCGATCTGGATAAGTTGCACTAAATACAGCAGAAACTTCTCTTAAACTCATTTGGGAGTTAAACCAAGTTACCATCATTATTTTTTCTTCATCTGTATACATGTTGATTAATTTTTAAATCAGCAATGAGCAAAAGTATAAACACTAATTGTCTATGTTGCAAATGAAAATGAACACGATTTATATTGCTGTCAAAAACTGTATCCCTGGTAATGACCTAGTACATGTTGCATTAAAAAATAAATTCATTGTATTTAACTTTAACGTTGTGAGCGTTATGTTCTACTTTCTCGGATTTAAAGTAGTTAAATGCCTTAGAATGTATGTATATGTAGTTATCACAGTATTGAGATTACTGATTGATTTTTATTGGATAATGTTAGTGTGCAAGGTATTAGCTGTCTATTGAAAATTTATTGTTTTTAAATTACTAAACCTATTACAGTTGAACAAAATATCAGAATTTAACAAATTTTATTTAGTTTTGTTTATTATTGAACTAAATACCAAAACACGACATTTCCTGTTTTTCAGTTATTAATTTTGATATTCTATTTCGATAATGATTCATTTGTTTTCAATTTGATTCATTTTAGATATCTATATAAATGTATATTCTGAATAACCCGATATATGCGTTATATATTTATTTATTTTTTCTAATATTCTTGTTTCTAAAAATGTTTACAGGGCATTGTGTATCGTGATTGTAAGCCAGAGAATATATTGTTGGATGACGCTGGTCATGTTCGTATTTCGGACTTGGGGCTTGCTGTCGATATACCTGAGGGCGAGAGCGTTCGGGGAAGAGTCGGAACTGTAGGCTACATGGGTAAGTTCTGCTTCAAAGACATTTTTTAAAATTTATCTTTATGATATCTGCCTCAATTTTCATTAAAGCATCATTTTCATGGTAGTGTCAAAGGCACGACAGGGGTGAGAGGCGTGGTGTTATACTTGCAAGTTCTTATTTCATGGTGGGGTTGGAGGCGTGGTAAGTGCGCATTTTCGGTTTTGACATCATTTGTATCTAACACAAATCTAACCTAAAAGTTTATACAAGTGTTTTGAGTAAACGTTTATTCAATTTCATTAAATATGTCGTCGAATCGAAGGAGACGTCTAGCTCTTTTTTTATACATATTTAGACTTATTGCGATATGAAGAAAAACGATGGTGGGTACGTCCCATATATACATAGAAACAGAAGGCACCAGGAAGATTATTTTAACTTGTTGCAAGAAATGAGACACAAAAAACACAGACAGTTACTTCAATTACAAGAAAATAATTTAATACACAATATTTTTTACTTGACATCACAGTTTAGAATGAAGATTCTGTTGGCCCCTGCTTGATAGACCGGGAGCTCATGACAGTTTTTGGTCTCCGATTTCATACAGCATGCCTTTTGGAGGAGAGAATATTTACCCTGTGACAACAAAAAAGGGATGGTACTAAACCCCTGCACGCTTTCCGGACATAGGGAAAATTGCATTTCCACTTAAACACAACATTTTTGTGCTTTTCTCTGATTTAATATTGCTTGCCCTTTTGTCAAAAGAAAGTTATAACAAATTTAAAGTCTTTTAAATATATGCATGCGATTCGGAGGGTCCCAAAGGGCTCAAACGGTCATGTGATCTTGTAATAAAAAAATATGATTTTCCGCGTTTTCATACAGCATGCCTATAATTAAAAGACTTTAAATTTGTTATAACTTTCTTTTGACAAAAGGGCAAGCAATATTAAATCAGAGAATAACAAAAATTTTGTGCAAGTGGAAATGCAATTTTCCCTATGACCGGAAAGCGTGTAGGGGTTTAGTACCATCCCTTTTTTGTTGTCACAGGGTAAATATTCTCTCCTCCAAAAGGGATGCTGTATGAAATCGGAGACCAAAAATGTCATGAGCTCCCGGTCTATGACATTTCTGCAGACCAGATATTTGAAACCGAATCCATAATAATAAACTTTATGACTGCCGACAACATTGTAAAAGTAGCTATTTCGCTACATCAATTTACGTTTTTTAATTTTTTTTTTTTAGGAAATTAATATGAGTGTCTTGCTAAAGATCTCGCCATTCCGAAAAAATATATTTGTTTCTATGGTTTCGATGGTGCGGCCAGCGCTAGAGTTGAAATTTCTGAACTTGCGACACCGCGCTTGTAACACCGCGCCTACGACACCATGTATGGTTTTTTTCAAAATAGAGCGAACCTATTGGTTGAAATTCTTGTTCCACGCTTCCAACACCAGAATGAAAATGATACATAAGGCGCCTTTAAGTCCATGCTTTAATTTGCATTGTATTTTTTTTACAGCACCTGAAGTAATCGATAATGAAAAATACACATTCTCTCCCGATTGGTTTAGTTTTGGTTGTCTACTTTATGAAATGATAGAAGGTCAGGCACCATTCAGGGCGAGGAAAGAGAAAGTTAAACGTGAAGAAGTAGATCGTAGAGTTAAAACAGAACCGGAAAAATATTCAAATAAATTTAGTGAAGAAGCCAAATCTTTGTGCCAACAATTATTAGCAAAAAATCCCTCTGCTAGACTCGGAGGCAAAGCGGGGAGATGTGGAGCATTTCACATTAAACAACATGCTTTCTTTGGAGCGATTAATTGGAGAAGACTTGAAGCTGGAATGGTGGAAGCACCCTTTGTTCCTGATGTAAGTATTTATTTTTAATCACTAATACGCAACCCTGTGTCTGACACGGGTGTCTATATTGGCAAATTTTCGTATATCATATCATTTAATCGAATGAGATTCCCAAGCACGTGCTGTCCACGGGCATCTATTTAGCTGCATATTTAACTATTTTTTAATTAAATTAGAGTTATAGAAATATTTTTGTATTTATAATTTTTTAAATGATTTTTTTTTTTGTCGTTATTGCTGACTCAAGTTAACGCGTAGCCTTCTAGCGGGCAGTAAGGCGAAAATTTTATAAAAGGAAACTGTTGAGAATAAACATTATCTATAGAGGCGCTGTTGTCGCTTACAAACTGGCAATTGGAATAGGATATTTTTGACATTTGCCATTTGATACACAACAATTCACATTGCAGTTAATTTTCTGTTGCGATTTTAAAGACATTTTATTAAAGTTTTCTTCACTTTAACACATACAAACAATGCAATTAAATGAGCCTCATCCAACAAAATCCTATTCCGTTAAGTTCCAAAATATTCCGCTAGGCGTCACTTCAGTTATTGTCAGTTCTCAATAGATGGTTTCTTTGGTTTAGGCGGAACTAGATTTTAAAATCTAGTAGCTTTTCCGAATGATTTAAGCTCTTGATCATTTTGTTTAGGAAAAGCTTACTTCAAACTATAAAGGAAGAGCTTATGACAACTTACAAAAATGAAAATTCCCATTAATTCCGCTTAAATGTTTGGAATAGCCTGTATCTCATTTTACGTAGTTTTTTTTCATTGTTACTCCATTTTTACAAAGAAAAAAAGACTTTGTGAAAACTAAATACTGTTTGTATGGTTGTCATATAAAGGAAAAAATTAAAATTCTTCCAATATTGGCAAAACTGACAAAAATTATGAAAAAATTTTATTATCAGTTTTTAGTTCTGCAGTATAATTTCAATACCAACGGGAAAATTGCGTTAAAAAATTAATAAATTCACCATTTATACTTATGTTTTGATACAAGTGAAGAAGAAAGTTTCTTTAGTGTCTTTATTAATGTTTCAAAAATTTTGCTTCTATTGAAGGGAATTTCTGATATTTTTAAATAAGCCGTTAACGTTGAATTTTGCACGTTTCCCTGTCTCACATGTGCAAGATAATCGTTTAATGTTGACTAAACTATTATTAATATAATTAAAAACTTTTATTTCATGTGGATGTTCCGAAAGTGTGCTTGTTTGAAAATATTTCACAATTTTCTCTTGTGGAATAAATTACCAGTTCTCTTTCTATAAAATTTCTAGAGGAATGTCGATTTTAAGTATTCTAATAAATGGTTTAAGTTTAAGTTTTTTAAGTTTTTTTAAGTTGGTTTATTTTTAAGTTTAAGTTTAATATTTTATTTTCTCTGTGGGTATAACCTATCACTAACATTATAACCTCTGAAAATAATCATTTAAAAACATGGAGATACATATTTTTTTAAATTATTTTTATAGCCCCATGCTGTTTACGCCAAAGATGTACTGGACATAGAGCAGTTCTCAACAGTAAAAGGAGTTAATCTGGACGCCAGCGATGCTAGTTTTTACAGCAAGTTTAACACGGGGAGCGTCTCGATACCGTGGCAGCAGGAGATGATAGAAACAGAGTGTTTCCTGCAGTTGAACGTATTTGGACCTGGTGATTCTCCCACTACTGATCTGTTACTCACAGCTGTTACCACTCCGGAGAAGAAAGGATGCTTTCCTTTTAGAAGAAAGGTAAATATATAATTTTTTTTTTTTTAGCGGGAAAATAAAAGTGTCTTATGTCTTTGAGGGTAATAGACACAACTTAAGCCTGGAACAGAATGCACAGCGCGCTACTCCGTCAGCGTTCCGTCATTTGCGACGGCGTTGCTGAGAACTCCGTTGAATTTTCGCCTGCCCACAATGCTATAATTTTTAACGCCGTCAAGTGTCACGTGACAACCTATATCTGTGTTTATAGGTGCGCTTTCTTTTATTAAAAGTATAATGGATGATGAAGACTTGTGTGTGATGTTATTTATGTTGTATGCAAGTTATTTATACATACAAACACTTTACCATTCAGTAAAAACTGAGGTTAGGTGTTCTGCGTCAACGTTCAACGGCGTCAAAAGTTGGAAGTTGACGAACATTCAGTATCAACGGCGTTCGAACGCCGTAGGACGTTGTCCATTCTGTGCACTTGTGTACGACAGCTTGGTTTTAACTTTCTTCTGACAGATAGCGCCGTACGTACGCCGTCAACGCGCCGTAGAACTCGTTGCATTCTGTTCCCCACTTTAGAGTTCAAGAAAGTGGTGTAGCGTGTTATAAATTTATTTCGTAGTAGGCGTTTTATTCTTTTGATATCGTATACAGATATAGTAGGCTAAGAAACAAAATTATGGTTGTCATTAGTTGAAAATAATAAACAGACAAAAAAAATAATACGATACAGGAATCTTCAATGTGGTATTGCAACGTTATTATTAGTATATATAATTTGTTGGATAACAATTATAATCTATAAAATTGTTGACTCCAATTGTGGAGGATTTTCCCTACATTGAAGAAGGGTTTATAACCAAGAATATTATTCTGATTTATACTGATCGTATTAATATTTGAAGCCGCACAACACCTTAGGCTTCCATTTTTATATCATATTTCTTCACTCCCACCGTCGACGTATAGCAGAGACTCAAGTGTATATATGTGGATATAGCGATAGAAAGGAGAGAGCTGTAGAAACACCATCTAAATTGTAGTAACTATATTTTAAGATATATTTTCAAAATTATCATAGGAGTTAACTAGGAAATGACTTCTTTTTTTTAAATGTTAAGTTTATTTTATAGTCACTTTGGTCGACCATCGCAAAAATTTGTGATCCAAATTAACTCCTAATTTATCACTATTTTCGTTGTTTCAAATTCAATTGTCATTTTTTTATTTACAATATATTTATTTTATTAAATTTCAATAAATTTATTATTTCTCTCTCTCTTTCAATATTAGACTTGTTGGTCGGTCTAATAAATAAGGATATTTAGACCAGCTGGCGCCCAGATAATTTTCAATTAATTAAAATAAGAACCGCACGACCGTCTCCACTGTTAAAAGCTGCCGATGGCCTAAAAGTTTGGTAAAAGTATCGTTACAAGCGGTCCATCAAAATAACAACTTTTCTTTCCCGCATACATTATTGATATTAAATCCAGGTTTTTTAGTACGTTTTCAATCTTATCTATGTCCAAAATGTATTCACACTTTGATTATTAATTATTTTTTTTGGTTTATTTTGCATAATTTCATTTTTATAATATTAAAATGAAGAAAAAATGTAGAAAAAATGTGTGTTTATTATTCATTAATGCAAGTGTTCAAAATGTCCTTTTTTTATCCAGGCATTGTTTACATCGTCTAGAAACTCAAGTGCATATATCGTCACATAAGGGGGTAGATACCCTGTTATGATCTATATTTTGTCATTTTTGAGTTTTTTTTTTTTTTTTTTGACAATTTATATCCTCTGTGGTACGTGGACAGTTCTGGCTGTGATTTTTTCTAGATTAAAAATTCCGCAGGGCTCTGTGTTTTACTATTTCGGATATACGATATTTTTAAATTTCAATAATTTTCAAAATACATAATTGTTTTTTTTTTTTCGAAATTAGTTTCAAAATGCACTTTAAGTGGGTTTATAGTTGTCATGAGCTCTTCTTTTATGGTTTGAAGTAAGCTTTTGCTAAACAAAATTATCATAAGCCTCACCTAATCAGTAAAAGTTACTAAACATTAAAATGATCTGTCTGTAAGTAGCCACAAATTGACAATTTCATTTTGTGTCTATTTTGTTTGAATCGTTAAATGCAATTTTTAATTCTGAACTTTTTACCGACCGCCAACGTATATAAGGGAGGTATTGTGATCATACCGATTTTGGCATTTCGAGATTTCGATGGATCTCCACGAATTGAGGTCCCTACATAACGTTTTGACTATTTTTAGCATGATGTCTGTCGGTCTGTCTGTCCGTCCGTCTGTCTGTCTGTCCGTCTGTCTGTCTTTCTGTCTGTCTGTCCGACTGTGTACACGTGCAGAGCAAATTCGGCTGAAAGGATTTTTATTAAACTTCATATTTAAGCTTCTGCTATCAATGGCACGAGTTGATCAACTTTTGGTAAAAATCGGTTGACTAAAAATGGGAGTTTACTCGTTTCGATTTTAAAATTTTTGTGAATATTTCACAACAGAAAAATATTTCGAAAAAATTTATTGAACAAAAGTTGCTATAAAAGCAATAACTAATAACTTTTATTTGAGACGTTTTTTGATAAAACGAAAAATTTCGAATAATTTCTGTAAAATTTTTCGAATTTTTTTCCAAGTCTCAATTTTTTCATACTTATATGTAACGTTTCCATGGTCATGATAAATAACATCTCTGTTAGAAAATATTAGGCCAAGTTATTTCTACTCTGCCGCTAGAATCTATTTTATATAAGTACTTTATGATGGCGTGGTGACCACAGCTGATTTTTTCATATTTATATGTAACGTTTCCATGGTCATGATAAATAATATCTCTGTTAGAAAATATTAGGCCAAGTTATTTCTACTCTGTTGCTAGAATGTAATTTATATAAGTACTTTATGATGGCGGTCGGTCCTGTGGTGGCCACAGCTGATTTTTTTTTGTAATTTGTGCTCTATCTTTACATAATGTAAAGAAATCTTGCTAAAAGAAAATTATAACATTGTGTTTGCTATGTTTATTAACAAGAGTAGACACCCGGTTGATTAAAATAAAAATTATTTTCAGAACAAGCAGCCGGACAGAACTCGTCCAATTCCGATACCTGTAAATCTTCTGCCACCGAGTACGGAGAGCTGATAATGCTGACAGTTAAAGGAGCACAAACACTTAACTGAATGGAATACTTGTATCAAGTACTCCGTACGTCTTCCCCCGACAGACAGAAAACACACCTGAACGCAAACACTCTCAGTCTAAGCGTTCTGGATGATGTATATAAAAAATTTCGCATGCACAATGATAGTTACGGGTTAGTTATAATAAAAATTGCACAAAGCAAGTTTAGTCGAGACATGTTTTAAAAACAGGACGTAGTGAGGAAATAAGATTCAAATCAACGATGAAAACTTATTTAAAACTATGTATTAACTGCGCAGAAAGATCTGGAGGATAAGGAAAATGTTTCGAAGAATATTTAGAAGGAGATTTAAGAAGTGACATTACCGGAGGCGGCGCTGTGTTCCAAGGCAATATGGCTGTTGTCTCTAGTACTCAGCTGTCAATATGCTAATAGCGAACAGGTTAATTTAATGTATATTTTGACGACCTGGAATATATATATTCTTACTGGAGTTGGTGTATTTTACCGGGATTTTAGGTCAAAAAGAAAAAACATCAAATTATTGAATATCCAATAATATTGGCTATTTTTTTTTATTGAATGTTTTTTCTTTTTGACCTAAAATCCCGGTAAAATACACCACCTCCAGTAAGAAGGTTAATTTAAGCACAGTACATTTTTATTTTATGAAAATCCGAGTAAATATTTGCAAATTTTTTTAATTTTTAAGCGCTACACATGTATCGAGGTGTATAACAGAAAGTGGGCATCAAATTACAGTATTTAAAGTTTAATTTCAGTAGATTTATTGAAGTGTAATTTGTAGTTGAGCAGGTGTTAAATGCCGGGCACGTAATTTTATGTGGTACATCTGAGTGTCGGTCGTCTAAATTTACAATATATGACTTCTGTTTACAATAGGGTCACCATTTTCTTAAGAAGGCAATGCGGGACGGAGCAAAAAAAAAGGTCCTCATCTCCCAAAATCCAAGTGAAGAGCAAAAAAAGGTCTTCACCTCCCAAATCTAAGTGAAGAGCAAAAAAAAGGTCCTCATCTCCCAAAATCCAAGTGAAGAGCAAGAAAAAAGGTCCTCACCTCCCAAATCTAAGTGAAGAGTAAAAAAAAGGTCCTCACCTCCCAAATCTAAGTGAAGAGCAAAAAAAAGGTCCTCACCTCCCAAATCTAAGTGAAGAGCAAAAAAAAGGTCCTCATCTCCCAAAATCCAAGTGAAGAGCAAAAAAAAGGTCCTCACCTCCCAAATCCAAGTGAAGAGCAAAAAAAAAAGGTCTTCACCTCCCAAATCTAAGTGACGAGCAAAAAAAAAGGTCCTCATCTCCCAAAATCCAAGTGAAGAGCAAAAAAAAGGTCTTCACCTCCCAAATCCAAGTGAAGAGCAAAAAAAAAGGTCTTCACCTCCCAAATCTAAGTGACGAGCAAAAAAAAAGGTCCTCATCTCCCAAAATCCAAGTGAAGAGCAAAAAAAAGGTCTTCACCTCCCAAATCCAAGTGAAGAGCAAAAAAAAAGGTCTTCACCTCCCAAATCTAAGTGAAGAGCAAAAAAAAAGGTCCTCATCTCCCAAAATCCAAGTGAAGAGCAAAAAAAAGGTCTTCACCTCCCAAATCCAAGTGAAGAGCAAAAAAAAAGGTCCTCACCTCCCAAATCCAAAATGCGGGACAAAATGTTAAAATGCGGGATGAATGGTCACTCTAGTTTACAAACAAGTTTTATGTTCATTGCCTCATGAAATAAAATTAGTTTTTAGGACAGGAGCAGCTAAAAGTTAAATATGCAACTTGCAGGTGCAAGCATATTAGTGCAGTTTTGTTTTTCTGCTACAAATGTAATGAACAAACTTGCATAGTATCAGTTACTTTTTAACTCAAAATATATTCGCATACCTTTCTCCTGTCCATAACCAAATCTTTTCCCAATCTGGACTTAATATTAACTTTCCCTCCATTTTTCTTAAGAAAAGAAAAAACAAAGATTCCTATCTTTGTCTTGTCTTGAATGACAGCCAAAAACACTACAGTTTGTTCTACTTTTATAGTTTATTACAACTTCTATCGACATTCTAACAAAAATTCAACACTACAACATATGTAATAAGTTCAAACAGTACTAGAGCGCCTAGTACAATATTTGACCTCCAGACTGCGTATTCGAGCGTGTCAGTTCTCAATTATGGGGATAATTTGAAGGTTGAGAAGAAAAAGAAGAAGGTTTGTTTTACGCAGGAAACTGTAGAGAATACTAAACCTACTCCGATGAGGGCAAAATTTTAGTTCCGATATACTCGGGAAATATTACAGCATTACGAATAACTAAACTAGATATTGAGAACTGACAATAACCGAAGTGATGCCTAGTGGAATATTTTGGAACGGAATAGGATTTTGTTGGATGTGGCTCATTTAATTGCATTGTTTGTATGTGTTAAAGTGAAGAAAACTTTAATAAAATGTCTTTAAAATCGCAACACAAAATTAACTGCAATGTGAATTGTGTATCAAATGGCAAAAGTCAAAAATAGAGTACGTTCAGAATAACTTCATGCCAGGGTATCATAAAATACATCAATCCTGCGCGAGAAAATAGTTGATTACATAGACGTACATAAGGGTTTCTGCCTTATCAATTGTTGTGGATACCAAACAAACAAAATCATGTATTTCAAATTAATTTTTATTCCCGTTTTAGTACACGGCATACCTGAAAACGTACGAGAAATAAATAATAATATATTTTTGTGTATAAATGTATCAATTTCACCCTGTAAATGCAAATTATGTATAAAGCCCGTATGTAACAGTTTTTAATTATTGTAATTGAAGTAAAAGTGAAAAAAAGGAAATGGATGTGGATATATAGGTCATATTTAGGGTGACCATTTTCTTAAGAAGGCAATGCGGGACGGAGCAAAAGGTCGTCACTTCCCAAATATAAGTGAAGAGCAAAAAAAAAGGTCCTCACCTCCCAAATCTAAGTGAGGAGCAAAAAAAATGGGTCCTCACCTCCCAAATCCAAGTGAAGAGCAAAAAAAAGGCCCTAAAATACAAGTTACAATGCGAGACAAAATGTTAGAATGCGGGACTTTTGTGGGACGTATCTTAATGCGGGACACCCAATCAAAATGCGGGACAGTCCCGCAAAAAGCTCGACGAATGGTCACCCAGGTCATATTATCAAAAGAGAATAAAATAAGATCACCACAGGGTTGCGGGAAAATAAACAACAAAATTTTACAAAGAAAACGCACAATAAAATTTAACAAAGAAAATAAACAACAAAATTTTACAAAGAAAATAAACAACAAAATTTAACAAAGAAAATAAACAACAAAATTTTACAAAGAAAACGCACAATAAAATTTAACAAAGAAAATAAACAACAAAATTTTACAAAGAAAATAAACAACAAAATTTAACAAAGAAAATAAACAACAAAATTTAAAAAAGAAAACAAAAACGGAATTAAACAATTAAAATCGAAATATACGCGTAGTCAAGAACAGATCAAAGTAAGTGACGCCACTGAAATGTATCAAACCAACTGTTGGTAACGTCATGGACGAAATTTGGTTTCTGCGCAGCCCAGTCGGTAATATAGACCTGGCATGAAGTTAACTTGACCGTACTCTATCCTATTCCAATCGCCATTTTGTAAGCGACAACAGCGCCTCTATAGGTAATGTTTATTCTCAATACACATCTGGCGTATATATAGTTTAGTTATTCGAGATCTACTCTTCAAAAAGGTGGATAACTATTTGAATTTTAAATAATTGTACCAGAGGATTAAGATTTTTGCGCACAATATATCATGTTTCCTCGCTATGCGTCCATGTTTTTTTTTTTAAGTAAAACGTGTCCCCCTGTGAATGTGTATGTTACCTATCCTTTGTCGCCATCGAAATTAGTTCATTCCAGAGCCGTTGAAGAGTTTCATTATTGTGACTATTTACTATTAATATCATAAACTAGTAAAATGAATCGATGTAATTTCAGTAAGAAGACAATTATATTGTTTTACAATGTTTTTATAAGACTTATTATTTGTAATGCCTACTGATTCTACCTAAAACTGTGTTCTTTTACTTTTACTTTGTCTTCATTATGATATTATTCATATATTCTTGATATTATTTAAATTAAAAACAACTAATATAATATTATTAACTTAAATCATTCATGTTTTTATTCATGTCCTTCAAATTTTCAGGTACTAACATCATGCAAATGCTACATTTCTTTAACTAGTAACTAGATTTAACTTATAATCATCTTAGAATTAAGCCAATAGACAATATTCAAAGTGACGTCACCAACACTAGCGCCAGTGAGCTTTTGTCAAACTAGTCTTACAACTATTTCATTTGTACATTGCCGTAGTATATGCAGTAACTTTATTTTTAAGATGACGTACCGGGTACGAAATTAAAATATGTTAAAATAGATCATTCTATTCAAGAATTAAAAAGGTGATTAGATTTCGAGCATTACAAAATACTAAAAAGTTTTAATAGAGAGGTTAGGTTTAAGTGCACATGGAATTTTTATAATAATAATAATAATAATAAATTACACTGGTCAACACAATTTTTGTTGACATGCATCTAAGACTTGTTTCTTACTAATTTGGTTCTGCTGAACTCAAATATCACATCAGTTTTTGCGTATCACATCAGATTTTTGCTCTACAACAAATACATATTTTCGGCCAAATAATGCTTCTATCGTTTAATTTTAGACGTCGATACTGTAATTGGTACAAATTTGGCGAACAATAAGGACTAAATAATTAGAAAATATTCTTAAAATTTTATTTATAGTGAAAGGAAGAAAATGAGAACAGTTTTAATTACATTTTAATGCATTGGAGTGTTAAAATAAAAATACAAAATAATTTAAGGATTAAATGGTCGTTTGTAAGATCTTCTGGAGTGCACCATTCCCGATAAATCTCTTTTAATACTCCAACAGTAGTCAGCCATCATGTATCCCACCTTCCTTGATAACGTCTCTCCATCTCATTTAAATCCTGATGGAAACTTTCACCCTGTTCATCACTAACATCTTCAAGATTGACAGGAAATGTTTCAAGATGTTGCACCCTAGATGATGATAATTTTCAATCAAATTTTCTACGACCTCCACATAGTTTTCGGCTTTATTATTCCCAAGAAAATTTTTGATGAGCGACACGAAAGACTGCCATGCATTCTTCTCCATATCATCTATATGTACAGTGAAATGTGGATCATTCACTAATTTTCTAATTTGTGGTCCGTCAAAAATGCCAGCTTTTAGCTTCTCATTACTGAGACTTTGAAATGTTTCAGATATATATTTAAAACAGTGACCATCTTTGTTCAACGCTTTTACAATCTGCTTCATTAGACCCAGTTTAATATGAAGAAGGAGGAAAATGATTTTTGTTCGCAACCCCCGCCGTTGTAAAAAGGTCTATCACAAGTACCTGCATGTAAGGCGTTCCTACGAAATATATTGGACAACAAGAACGAAGTTGAAATTAAAGTAAACGTATTTCAGAACGTGAAAAAAGGTGAAAAAAGTCAAAATACGATAGAACAAAAATTTCACGTGATAGGCAGAAACTGTTAACATTTTTGAAATCAGCACCCCAAAATTAGTTAAAAACAAGTATCAGATCTGTCAGTAAAAAAAAAAGTTTAAATTTGTTGGCCAGTGTTATCTATGAAATTTGACTAAAAAATATAAATTCGTTTACAAAAAGTTACTTTTCAGTATCAACAAAGGAACTGTTTGTTAGTATAGTTCGATTAATGGCCATTGTCGCTACTATCGATTTTAAATTGGATATCGTCTATTATAAGTAGGGTTGCCATATTTTAATGGGCAAAATATAATGGCGCGTTAGAATATGTACTCAGCACAACAAATTCGGTTCTTTACTTGACGAAAGAAGATATTTAAACTATTAGGCGGGGCGGAAAGAAATCCATAGTACAAAATATTTTTTCAGATTTTTTCTTTATGTATGATTACAAAATATAATTTCCACCATTATTTATTACGGCTTCCCAACGTTTTATTAATATGATGCCCTCCCTGTAGAAGTTTTCTGGTTTAGACTTAAAATAACTTATCGGGTGACTTTCTACATCGGTGATATTTCGAAATTTTTTGCTCTGAGTGTATGTTCCATAGACGTAAATAGATGAAAATCGGAAGGCGCAGGATCTGATGAATACGGTGGATGTTGAATAATTTCCCAGTTCAAGTCCTGATTATTTTCCTTTTTATTTGTTGGCTTTAACAGCTTTGGCTATTATCCAGATATAAATAAATACATTACAGGTTTTTAAAATTACATTTATGATTTGATATTTTCTTCTTTAATATAGTCATAAATATCTAGAGAGTTAGTAACAAGAAGTGTCTGAATATTGGTTGGTAAGGATATTTTTTGGAAAACTAAATATATTACGAATAAGTTACGATTACGAAAATGAATTGGGCGTTCGAACAATAAATGGTTCGAATCGCTGACAAACAAATTATCACACGGCCAGACAAATTATCACACGGACAGACAGGAGACGAAACCATATTAATTCTATGCAGATGATATTTTTTTGCGGGTTATTTTTGCTGATTGAGAACGTACATTGTCACGATGAAAAATTATTTCTTTTTAGTTAAATAAATTTGAACGTTTTTCCTTTAGTTGCTGATTTAGTCTTTCTAATTTTGAATTGTTATTACTCTTATTTCCGGTTTCATAAAAGTCTTAAAACTAGTTATAAGCTTAAACTAGATATAAAACACAAAAATAAACTGATACTAGTTACAAATCAGTTTAAATTTCTTAGTTTTGAACCAGTTTGTAAACAGATTAAGGTAAGTAAAAATCTTATTTTTCAATTATTTGAGACATTGTATATAAGATGTGCAAAATACATGATGAAGACGCAGACAAATATAAAATAGTTTTTTATAACAAGAGTGACGCAATATAATCAGTATATAAATATTAATGGATTTTCTTGTTTTACGTCATGGCGGAAAATTTGAGATCATCAATAGCGACACAAAAACTGGTTTTGCAAGACAGAATAAATGAATTAAATAAGTATATTGTTTATGTAAAATTATTTAAAGCCATCCTGTCAGTTTTATCGTAAATCGAGGATCATTTAAATCAGTGATGGGCAAACTATGTGTCGCAATCCCCCAGTAGCGAACTGGCAAACTAAACCGGCCTGGAAAATTTTCTGTATATCGCTTCATTTAGAAGAAGTACACACTATAGGGAAATAAATTTAAAATGCCAGCGCCCCGGTCAATTTTTAACTTGGATAGAGGATATTTTTTGTAATTTGATATGCTATATAAACATTTGTGTACACTTATTTGTTAATATAACGGCAAAACAGATCAATAAAAGATTGTAAAAAATATTTATTCATATAATTTTAGCTTGATAGCTGTGTAAACACAACACAACACAATTTTGAATATACTCTGTGGAAGTTAAAAGCTGACCACCGTAGCGCTGAGATCTTAAATTGATTTCTCTACAATTTCATAAATAAAAATGTATTCTTATTTTACAAAACAACAACAAAAAGTCAATCAATTCAGCTCAACTTAAATAATAGAAATTATATAAAAAGAAATAAACAGATCCGTAGCAACGCCCTAGCATCGGGGCAAGTGCCAGGGGCGCGAGGCCTGAGGGGCGCCATCGTGTATCTCACCATGATATATGTTAGCATCTAGCCTTCCACGAAGCCCTGTTACGTCACCATAAAATGTTATCAAGATGCAATCCGTAATCTGGACCCACTAATGATAACGACTCATTAACGATAATGATGACGGCTCATTACACTAATTGGTTTTTATAAAACACACGTAGAATTTGATAGAGAGATCAGATGTTTTCTTACGTTGTAAGAGTGAATACTTAGAATAAAATAGTCTGTGAACAAGTTGAGTTTTATTTAAACAATAGATCCCTTATTCGTTTACATCAGAAGTGGGATCGAGTCGACGTTTCTGCTTGTGAATGGGATTCCTGTACGTCTTAATAATATTTTGTTATTTTATTGGGGATCTTGCTTTGTTGCATTTTTACAGTGTTTTGTTTAAATTATGAATTTGATGAAAGTGACAAATAGTGATGTGACAAATTATTACCTGTCTGCGTTGTTTCGGATATTATTGAATTTAAGTTTGTGTGCTTGAACAGTTACAAAAGTTAATTATGCAATTTTGTTCATGAAAAACTTATTTAATCAATTTGCGAAGGCGAACGTTCGAAAACGTTTCTGGTTGTGAATGGGAAAAATGGAACAAATGGGAATGAAAATATTGTTTGTCTAAGATAGTAGTTTGAAAGTGAAAAACGCAAGTGATACGTTTCAATTATTGCAAATAATAAGTGATTATGGTGGAACACATTGGTGGAACTTCCACCGTGGAAGGCTAGATGCTAACATATATAAAAACAACTTCTCAAATACTATTAGCAGTGGTATAGTTGTAAATCAGTAGAGGGTATACGGTAGGTATATGTATCGTCACAATTAGAGGGTATTAAAATTACAAGTATTAAAATGAAAAGAGATAAAAAGGGCACTATTTTAGGTTTAATTAATTTTCAAATGTTTCCCAAAGGCGCTATTTTAAGTATTTGCCAAGGGCGCAAAAAACATTGCTACAGCTCTACAAATAAACTGTGAAACAGTCGAGTTGGCAAATTTTAAAGAAATTTCAACAATAATAAGAAACTTTAAAATATGAAGGCAGCAGGGAATGATGAAATTACAAATACTTATAGAAAATCTTACTAAAAAAAGCAATAGTTGACATTGTGGAAATAGTTAAGGCTATATTACTCAACGCCCATCTTTCATATACATGGAAAGTAGCGAAAATAATAGCCTTTCCAAAACTGGGTAAAGATTCATAAAATCCCAAAAATTACAGTCCAACTAGTTTGTTATCTAGACTTAGCAAAGTAATTGAAAGAATTACTGTCAAAAGAATTATAAGGCTTGTGGGGGGCAGTCCGCGACCCCCCCCCCCCTCCTCCTTGTGGGTGCATGTCTTTTGCCATGATAAAAATTTATATTTTAGACAGCTTCTTGAGCTTACATTCCAGTTGTAAGACTCGCAGACATGTTAAATATTTGATTCAGTAATAGTTATAAATAATGTATATTGTCACATATTAGGAATGTCATTATTTTTTTATGGGGGGATGCCATAAGTCATAATAGAGCTTCAACACGGCATGCAAATTGTCTAAAATATATTTTCAATTATTTTATAATTGATTTAGACATAAAACTGTCTATTTTCTTGAAAACATGTAAATAGGGTCGTTTTCGCTGCGAACAATGATACGTTGAATTGTTCTGTATGGAACACTAGTTAATTCCGCAGTTCTAAGTATAGGTTTGTCATTACCTTCCGAAATTAACTTTTTATAAACGTTCAGTATCAGAACTTTGCAATATTCTAACAAATGACATTATTCTTTAGTAGCCGCGTCCCCATTTCGCATTCCACGTCAACGTCCACATTTTCGCACTCCAAATCACCTTGCACAGATTCACTATTTTCACTACAGAAATTAGGAATATCTTCAAAATCAAATGGTCCTCAAAGAGTCATGTTGTTAATGTATGCACGCTATGAACATGGAAAATTAACTAACAAACAAGTATAACAACCCCTAAAATTTAGAAACAATAGGATTATAAATTTGGAAAATATCCTTAATGGTTTTTAAGAAGTTTCAATTGAACTAGTGTTACATCTATTCGATTTAAATTTAAAATTCCCTTAATACCTCTTATATTTTTTTACAGCTATAAGTCTTAAGATTACTACCATAAACCCATTACTGCATTGTTAAGCTTCTTAACAAGAGAGGCCATTTCATTTTGGAAATGCTATACAAGTTATCGTAATAATAAATATTTTTTCTAAAAATTGTCTCATAAATTTGGAGTGCGTCTTATCGTCGGTGCGTCTTATGGTCCGAAAAATACGATAATATAAATTATTTATATTCTATAAAAAATTGCACAAATTTGTAAAGGTCAGTAACCAGATAATTTTATGATGCAAATATAATTTTATATCAAAATGTTATCTATACTATTAATTATATTTTGTTAAACAAATATTTAAAAAAATGCGGCGTTTCAGAAGTTAGTAAATTAATCGTCAAATTTTCTGATAATCGACATTTTTAATCTAAGTTCCATATGTGAATATTATGTTTATAATGATGATATAATTTTAATTTAATGAAAAGTTTTCATGGCTATAGTCACGTATGCTTTACAGCTTACAGAAGTAATGCATCATACGAACTCATTAAATTCGAATAAAAAAAAATAAAACATGAATCATAATAAAAAGCTTTTTAAGGGCAGGGTAATCATCACAGTTCACGCAAGTTTCTCATAAAAAAATAACGATCTTAATTTAAATTGGTGTTATCACATAAATTTAATTTTGCAGCGTATGAAATTTTATCTATCTGATAGGATATTTTTAATTGTAAAAAAATGTTATGGTATAAAAATTCAATTGAATATGGACGTCATCTTGTAAACCAGCGGTTCTCAATCTTTCAAAGATGACGCCACTTTTGTATAAAATATTAGGTCGTCAAGGATTTGTAGAAAAAAATGCAATTTTGGTTGATAACTTACAAATATAAGGATTATTTTATTCATCAAAGTATGCACCCATATTGTCTATACACTTTTGCCATTTAAGCGACAGGTTGTTCAGGCCGGTAGTATAAAACCCTGGCGGACGAGAGTCAATGAATTCCTAGAAGGCCAGTTGTACAGCATTGTCGGAATTAAACTGTTTTCCTATTAAATAGTTGTACAAATTGCGGAAGAAGTGGTAGTCAGTGGGGGCTAGGTCTGGTGAGTATGGAGGATGATGAAGAAGTTCCAACTCCAATTCTTGTAGTTTTGCCACAGTCATTTGTGCAGTGTGTGGTCTAGCGTTATCATGCAATAAGATAGGAGTCGATCTGTTGACCAATCTAGGCTGTTTTTCTTTTTTGCATCATTTCGTCCAGTTGGTTGCAGAATATTTCTGCTGTGAGCGATGAGCAAGGTTTTTTTTTGTTTGGTTTTTAAGTTACCTGTACGAAATTTGACGAAACAATTTGATATTGTCTGCTGCGTAGTAACACTAGAGCCAAATACACTATTAAAGTTTCGCGCGTTCTGCGATGCCGTAGTTCTACGTAAGAACTCATACTTCATAACAGTGCGAATTTCCGACCATTCTATTTTTAACAAAAATTCGTTTCTTTTAATACGAATTTAGCAAAAAATGTGCAAAAGTTCTTGTCCCGCACCCTTTTACCAAAAAGGGTTAAATTAAAAATATGAAAAAAATATAGGTAATGTATATTGATCTGAGCCGGAAACGTACGAGAGGAATTTTTGATTAGATTGTGTTTTTGACAAAATTAATAATTTTTTTAATTCATGGTTAAATTATGGCTAATAATGTTATGGATTTTTTGTATTTATAGCTAAGATAGTGCGTGTATTTTTTTGGAATTAAAAATATTAAAAAATAATATATTTTTTTTTAATAGTTGCGAACTGCATTACTCACACCACACCACACTACACTCTACACTGTAAAATATTTATTATTTATCTAATGAAGACTTGAATACGAAGCAAATGTAGAAAAAAACGCTGGAAAATTTGGAAAATTATTTAAATTTTGTTAAAAAATTAAATGGAAGCTCTTAGTTCTCAAATAACGAATAAAAGTGATTATCAAAAAAACTGTTGCTTTTGATGTGATAAATATACTTAGACATCCAGTATTATGTTGGCTTCTTACACTTATTAAATACCTACAAAACCCCGAAATGTGTGAAAATTCACACTTCACATAAATTTTTCTGTATTATATCTGTATTAATTCTGTGAAGTTCTGTCAAAGCCATCACGAAAGTAAATGGTTAAATACGTCACGGCCAGCAAGGAACCCATCACTGTTTATATCTTAATTCAAGAGGTTTTAATAAAAAAATATTTTTTCCATTTACCATACAGAAAAACGTTTTTATTTTTGATTCTTCATATTAATATTAACTTACAAATACGCAGTAAGGGGAAAGGAGTGGGCGACGGCCCCGGGCGCACTAAGGAAAGGGGCGCTGATGCAAATAAAAATGTTTTTTTTGTAGAGGGCGCAAATTAAAATTTTGGTCTCTAGCGCAAGTTTTCCTTACTACGGCTCTACTAACTTAAATGACTGTTTAAATTTGAAACAATAGAAAACTGGTCTATTCTGTAGTCCTGTGTAATCCTTAAATATTTTAATTAAATTCAAGTTCCACACATTCTAAAATATATGATCATCTCTGTCATATATCAAAGGTCGAGAGTTAAAAAAATTATATTTAAAAAACATATGTAATGTATTAGCTTGGTTAGTGGAGCAAACATTATCTGTCAGTCTGAATTAGATCTGTTGTCGAGATGCATCTCTCAGTGATCTTCTGTTTGTGTTTGTTAGTTGGGAACACAGTAGCGGACAGTAGGGAGGAAAAGGCGAATCTCGTTAAAAAACATTTGAAGAGATTGAAGAAATTAGAAGGTGCACTTAAACTTGTTGGAGGGAGAGACGAATTTGAAGGTACAATTTTTTAAATAAAAAAAAAAAAAAAAAACTATACTCTATCTCCGAAAGACTGATAGTAATATAATTTATTATTTGTAACAAGTTATTGTATTACCACACAGAAGCGGTAAAACCAAAGCGACAAAATATGAATAGTTCGAAACGAAATATTGTTAAAACAACCAAATGTGCCGCACATAGAATATGGGGAAACGAACTAGGGTTAAACACAATAGGCCATAAAAATTTGACCATAAAATTTTGAGGAAAAATATGGTCACAGAGGTGTGTTTAATGATATGATAAATATGGTCACAGGCGTACGTTTAATAAAATGATAAATAGTAATATAAAAATACACAAAACCAATTTAAACGTGTTTAAAATGTGCACGCCACTGGTAACTGCCTGAAAAAATGATTTATTACTATCAGGCTTTCAGAGATAGAATATAGTTGCGCATGTTTTAAAATTAGACTTGCTCAAAGAATGGATCTATCTTTCATTTTTACCGATCGCCAACATATATAAGGGAGGTATTGTGATCATACCGATTTTGACATTTCGAGATTTCGATGGATCTCCACGACTTGAGGTCCCTACATAACGTTTTGACTCATAACGTCTATCTGTCTGTCTGTCTATCAGGCGCTTAGTACTAGGAATGACGAGAAGAAAACGAATTAAACAACATAAAAATACAATTAGCAAAAATTATAAATATTATGTACCAAAAAAAAAGAAGTTTATTCATAAAAAAAGACATGCATATTAATACAAAAGGTATTTTATGAATAATAACACATGATTTTATTGATCAATTAATACGTCTCGCACATCATATGATATATTTTCTACTATCCTATGTACATAAAACAATATGCCTTAGCAACGATATAGCACACTACGATCGTTAATAAGGGTAAATGTTGCATAATTATATTTTCGCTAACATGCATATTAATATTTACTCCTGAGACTCAAACTGAGAAAGAGTTGTTTTGGATACGGGAAATGTTGGTATTAAAGGCAATGAAGCGACTGATGTCGCTGCAAAAGCCGCTTCCCACACACCTATGATTGATGAGTTTCATATTTCCAGATGACGCAAAGAATCTGAAACATATGATTTTAGCCCAGTGGCGGATTAATTTGCTTGGGGGCCCTGGGTAAAATTAAAATGGGCTCTATATTATTTTAAATAGAATGGAAATATTTGTATATAGGCATCGGTGGGCCCCGGGCGGCCGCCCAGTCCGCCCACCGCTTAATTCCCCTCTGTTTTAGCCAGATGGCAACATGACTGGAGTAGCATACAGGATGTTAAGTTAAGACAGATTAAGGTAGACATTAAACCATGGGGTTTTTCCTGCAGAATTAACCGCAGTGATGAAACCGCCATCACACACCTCCGTATAGGCCACTGGTGGTGGACCCATGGACACCTCCTTCGAGGCGTAAGGTCTCCTATGTGAAACATGTAACACAGATTTGTCTGTGTTACACATTTTAACTCTGTGTACAGTTCGAGGATGTCAGGGAGAGGTTATGGCCTGTGCTATGACCTGTTAGTTGCTTTAGGTGACGACAGAGTACTAATAGACAGGTCAGTGGGGCACCCAGGGGGGGGGGCTCCCCTATGAAGGATGGAAATACCAAATTTTTAAATTTTTTAGCATTATGATCTTAGGTAAATATATAGATATGGGTTTAAAAGTAGAGATGAGGACCTTTTTTTTTGCTCATCACTTGTATTTTACAAGTGAGGACCTTTTTTTTGCTCATCACTTGTATTTTACAAGTGAAGACCTTTTTTTTGCTCATCACTTGTATTTTACAAGTGAAGACCTTTTTTTTGCTCATCACTTGTATTTTACAAGTGAAGACCTTTTTTTTGCTCATCAATTGTATTTTACAAGTGAAGACCTTTTTTTTGCTCATCACTTGTATTTTACAAGTGAGGACCTTTTTTTTGCTCATCACTTGTATTTTACAAGTGAGGACCTTTTTTTTGCTCATCACTTGTATTTTACAAGTGAAGACCTTTTTTTTGTCATTACTTGTATTTCAGAAGCGAGGAGCTTTTTTTATATCTTCACTTTTTTTTTGTCTACCGCCCCCCCCCCAAACAAAATTCCTGGGTGCGCCACTGAGACAGGTTGATACTCTTCCTGAGGGAATCGAACGTACTGTTTTATTTGTGAAGTCTTATTTTAATATCTTCTATTTCTAGACTGTGATATTCCATGGTAATTGGCCCCTTTACAGCCTCTTATAATCACCCTGCGTCTGTTCAATTTTAAAACATACTTTTTAGCTTATTAATTTGTGTTTGTCTTATTAATTTGTGTCTGTACAAAATTTCTTTTATTGAGTATGCGTACTTTTATTGATTTTATTTAATTAATTATTGTTTAATTTATTGTATTTAATATGTAGTGTAGTCATTTATATGGTTATGCGTTAGACGCAAATAGCCTTTGTTGCTGTGCGTATTAACTCGTACTTCAGAACAATTTTGAAATTAACTATGACGTTTCATATATCTGATGTTCCATACAATGGTAAAAAATTAATAACATTATTAATATTGACATATTTTAATATCGCCGCATAGTGACATAATACCAGATGCTACATGACATTAATACATTAATAATATACAAATTATGTTATGTTTTAGATAAAATATTATAAATAATAACCTAATGAGATATAGGCTAAATATTTGTGGATCAGTTTCTGGTAGCATTATCAATGATTAATTTAGGATGAACCAAATAAAATCATATCAAAATTAAATTCATTCCATTCTATTAATCCAATAACATGTGGTCTCCATTGTAGTCTACATTTTTTGTGTTATACTCAGTGGCGGATCTAGCTTTTTGGGGGCCCAGGGCTTAAAAATACCAAGGGGCCCTACACATATTTCAACAAAAAAATTTAAAAAATAAAAGACAGTATTAAAGGTTAATTATTATTTATTACATTTTTATTAATGTTGGATATAATTTTTTTTATTTTTTTATTATCTGGCGCTTCACTTATGTTAGCAATAAATATTAAAATTTGTGTTTTTAATTTTTTCGTGTTGTTTTTACCGACCGCCAACATATATAATTTGTGATCATACCAATTTTGACATTTCGAGATTTCGATGGATTTCCACGAATTGAGGTCCCTACATAACGTTCTGTCTGTCTGTCTGTCTGTCTGTCTGTCTGTCCGTCCGTCTGTCTGTGTACACGTGCAGAACAAATTCGGCTAAAAGGATTTTTATGAAACTTCATATTTAAGCTTTTGAGATCAATGGCACGAGTTGATCAACTTTTGGTAAAAATCGGTGGACTAGAAATGGGAGTTTACTCGTGTTGATTTTAAGATTTTTGCGAATATTTCATAATAAAAAAATATTTCGAAAAAAATTATTTAACAAAAGTTGCTATAAAAGCAATAACTAACAACTTATTTCAGACATTTTTTGATAAAACGAAAAAATATAATATAACATTTATTTAATTTTTTGAAATAGGGCCCCCGTTAGGCTTTTTTTTTGTATAGATATATAAACTTCTCTCATATAAGGAGCAGAAACTAATTCTATCTCCATGTATAAAATTTTATCAAAACTGGTCCATAAACATTAAAAATATTGTAATTTAAAAAAAAATTGGACCCCCATTTAGGCCTTTTTTGTACAGATACATGAATTTTGAACACCTACATACCAGGAGACACTAATTCTAATATACTGTGTCAAATCCCATCGAAATAGGTCCATAAATAAGCGAGTTATGGCCGTGCTCTATTTTTGGTCAAAACTGGAGCAATTTTTTTACCTTGCGAATTTGATGGTTTTGACTATACAGTCAAAAGCCTCATGCACTCCTAATTCTAAAACTGTAAGTATTTTCAAAATCCGTTCATAAATAAGCGAGCTACAGTCATTTGAACTAGTTTCCATTAATCCGCTCTAATTATTTGGTCTAATTCAGTAATTAGTTCAGATATTTGGTTTAGTTTAGGTGTATTCCCGGGTTAGCAGCACTTTCTATACATTTCTGAATCAAATCAAAATATAAATATACGTCATTAGGATTACAATGTAATTTACTAGAAAAACGTATGTTTTAATTGTGATTTATGCAGATAAAATTTGATCAAGGACTTTTTAATTAGGCCTTTTGATTGGCCCTAAGAATGTGTCGTTAACTGACGATAAGAATCCCAAGATGGCTACCTATTTTTGTCTAATGATGACATTTGATATTTTTTAAGGAAATTAAATTGAAAATTTGTGCTGAAAGTTGTAAAAAGGTAAGAAATATTTTAAAATTTAATTAGAATTTATTATTTATATTTCACAACAGAAAAATATTTCGAAAAAATTATTGAACAAAAGTTGCTATAAAAGCAATAGCTAATAACTTTTATTCAAAACATTTTTTGATAAAACGAAAAATAATTGAAAAAAGTATTTATTTTTTCATACTTATATGTAACGTTTCCATAGTCATGATAAATAATATCTCTGTTAGAAAATATTAGGCCAAATATTTCTACTCTGCTGCTAGAATGTATTTTATACAAGTACTTTATGATGGCGGTCGGTCCTGTGGTGGCCACAGCCACCACAGATTTTTTTGTTTATAAGCCGTGCTTGATATAGAAAATAATAGGTATATGTCCGAGAGGTTGGGGGCCCCTTGCGGACCGGGAGCCCAGGGCTTAAGCCCTATTAGCCTGTATGTAGATCCACCACTGGTTATACTCGATATGTTATTAAAATGTTTCCATAAATATATCTGATGACTTCTGTAACTGAATCTGAAAATTCTATTAAAAAGTAATCAGGAGGAAAATTGATTTTCCCCTTATGTAACATGTTAAATGTTATGATTACAAAAGAGCTTGATAGTGTTGTATGTTACAAGCAGCAGGGGTCTCGCTGTGATATACAGCCTGTAGAAAATACTCATATAATCTCTCTTTCTCTCTCGCTGCTTGGATACTATCAATATCAGATATCTCCATCACACGCCTTACTAGGCTACTGTTAGTGGAGTCATTAAAATTTCCTTCGGGGTGAAGAGACTCATATTTACGAAATGTTTTAAATTGTTTTGTCTGTGTCAAATTTAATGTTAAAATATTTTTTTGTTAATTTTAATTCGAATGCCTAATACCATTATTTAGGTTTCTAAATATTTGCAGTATTTTTTTATATAGCAAGGTTCATTAAGATTTTGAAAATGGCGCCTATGGCTTCCACTGGTTGTTTTAAGTCAAAACTCCGTCCCTCTGATTTCGTGTATTCAATTTCAACAATTTCCACTGGTTATTAAATTTACGCTTTTAAATATTAAATGCAATATTTGCCCAAATATAACTAGAATTCTGAAAAAATAATTTTAACAAAATAAAAATGCAAAAAAAAAACAGAAAAAATAAAATTATCTCGAGACCGGTGCGAACCCTAGTTTGCAAGTATGCTAACCATTACACCATGAAAGCATGCTGGTTTACTATTTTACATAAGTTATTAAATATTTTACATGGTCAAGCAAAAAACAAAAAAAAAATGCGTTATTTTCAGAAAACAAAATCTAATCAAAAATTCTTTTTGACCTATTCCGGTTCACACAAATGTACATTACTTAGAATTTTTTCAGATTTTTAGTTTAAACCATCTGGGCTATAGGCTGTGGGACAATTTTTTTTGTGCACAATTGTAGCAAAAATCGCGTAAAAATAATTTATTTTGCAAAAATAAAATTTTGATCGTTAATCCACGTACTAAGGTCTTTCATTTGATACCCTATTTTTTTAATTTAAAAAAAATATTTTTTTTTCGATGAGCTGATATTTGTTTATATTTTTAGGGCGATATGTTTTTTAGATGTTTTAGTATTTTTCCTATGTGCGGGTCAAAGAGTTGTATAAGCATGCCAAATTTTAACTCTCTTGGTTTAGCCGTTTGGCTACAATTTTTACCGAACAGACAGACAAACAGACAGACAGATAGACAGACGACAAAATGACGGTATAAGGGTTTTTTGGTCATACCTACAAAACCATAAAAACGAATTTAAAAAACTACTTTTCTTTCCTTAATCTACGTCCTAAACGCTTTGGTACCACACAATAAATTTAAAAAAAAAAAAGGAAGAGAGTTAGTTGAAGATGAATCACGCAGTGGAAGGTCTTAATTTACAAGAACCGATGAAAATGTCGACAGAATCCGGGATCTTGTGCGTTCAGATTGTCGGTTGACAGTCAGAATGATAGGGGAAGAGTTGAATTTGACTCACATTACCGTTTAGATTTTGACCAATGAATTGGCAAAAATCTGCGCAAAAATGATTCCAAAAAACCTTTTCAATAAACGAGTTTTTGGCCAGTAAAAACATTCCTGTGGCTCTTCAGCCTTCTTATTCGCCTGACCTGAGACCTTGTGACTTTTGCCTCTTCCCAAGATTGAAAAATCACCTCAAGGGACATCATTTTGGGACACTCGGTAACATTCAAACGTCCGGAACCGAGCAGCTGAAAGCTATTTCAGTATCCGAGTTCCAGCACTGCTATGAGGATTGGAAGAACCGTCTCCAGCGCTGTGTGGCTTCCCAGTTATTTTGAGGGAGGCAATATTGAATTGTAATTCTATCCGAATAAAAAAAAAAAAAAAAAATTAAATCAGACCGTTTACTTAATTTACACACCTCGTATGTTAAAACTCCCTTACCAGGGAGCCACAAGAGCTCCTACTAACCCTTATTTTCCTCCCCTAATATGTTAGAACTAATAGTAACATTGTTTATTAGGTAACGTGGAAGTGCTACATAATGGTCAGTGGGGCGCTATCTGTGACGATGAATGGGACGCAGCCGAAGCTAAGGTTGTCTGCCGTCAACTCGGTTACAGTGAAGAACAAGCCAAGCCGACATACAGCTCTACCTTCGGATCCGCTAGACGTATGTAGGTCCACACAGAACGCACCCTCATAAAACCATTACATTATTAAACAGATTTATAAGATCACCCAAAGGTTAGAAATTAGTGTGATTGTAGCAAAAGGGAATTGCCAGACCAACATTCAAACTAAGCTGAAGCATTTTAAATCAAAGGAATGAATTAAAAATTCTTGATAGTTTTAATTCTTTTGTTAAAAAAATTATGAATTGTTCATGATACGCAATACTTAATGTGCAATAGGTGCCGCAAAAATAGAGAGTGGAGAATACCAACTTGATATGATACAGTTGTAATATGTGAATTGACTGTCGTTGAGGTTATTTCACTAATCCTTATTGTTATCGTTTCCTAATCAATATTGATTGACCGTAAAATGCACAACTTTAATTTTGCAAATACTCACACAAAAATTCTTATTGAGAAATTTCTATAGATGGAAGATAGTAGATCAAGTCTTCGTACCATTTTATAAGTTCTTCAGGAAATAAAAAAAATAAATAAATTTCAAAACGCATCTTTTCAATTTATTTATTTATTTATGTTTTTTTTTTTGCGCGTTTTGATACACATTTTAGATTAATTTAATGATTTAATTTTATATATTCAACAAAAAGGAAGATATATCCAGTGATGGCATCCTAAATTTTCAGGAAGCGGTTCTATAAAGTCATGTGATATCTAGGAACCTATTCTGTATTTTTAAGAGTGAAAACAAATCACTTATGGTTGGTTTATATACGGAACAAGAATAAGGAATAGGAAATAAGAATAGTACACAAGATGTTAAAACATGGCTGCGCCGTATATCGGTTTATGTAGGAATGAAATTTAACTTAAACATAAGAATAGTTGTAACATTCAACATTTTATTCTTATTTCAAGAATAAGACACGATAAGCCTGCGCACAACAATCAAAATGTCTGCCGTAATAAAGTTTGTTCAACAGATGTTTTTCAGTTGTGATCAGAGGGTTGTAAACAACAATAAAATGTTTTTATTATTTTTATTTATTCTTCTTGTAAGTTTTAAGAACCTGTCAAGTGACAAACGTTAAACACAGGCCAACGCAAGTACGCAGGCGCAGCGAAATGTTATGTCCTATATAAATGGTTTATTATTTTTTATTCTTGTGTACTATTCTTATTTCCTATTTCTTATTCTTGTTCCGTATATAAACCAACCATTACTTCCATTTATTAAATATGAGGAAAAAATTTTAAGAGCGTATTATTAATAACCTATAAAATAAATATTACATTTGCAACACTGCAGGGCACGGCGCACGATTCAAAACTGAAGTCAGAGTAATTCATTTATTTTTTATAATTCTAACAACCGGTTCCCTAAGGTTTCAATAATTTTAAAAAACCGTTTGCGCGAACCGGTCCGAACCGGTAGGATGCCATCACTGGATATATCACGTTTTGAACTGCGTTGTTTGCTAGCTTTTATTAAAATTTTGACTGAATTATACGTTGTTAGCTTACTGATCTAATTACCTTATTTAGGACGTTACTGGATGGACAACATCTACTGTGATGGGACGGAACAAGATTTGACGACCTGTCGATTTGATGGCTGGGGACAAAACGACTGTGATTCTTCAGAAGCTGCTGGCGTCATCTGTCAGGAGGTATGTTCATGGGCAAAATATAGTGTATCCCACTTAAAATTTGACCTAAAAGCCGAAAATGACCTCAGATTTTTTCTATCACCCATCATTTTTTTGCTATGAGGTATTGTTGGTTTCTAACGAAATATAGCGATAGACGTATTATTATTATGGTTTTGATCTAAAACTTATTTTACATGTTTTAATATTTTTTTTTTAGGTAGAAGACATTGAAGAGAGTATTGAAGAAAATTCTATCAAACCTTTAGTTTCGCAACCAATATTGTAAGTATTGTAAGAAAAAAAGATAGTAAGTACAGTTTTAAAGCTGTTTATAGATTAACTCTACCAGTGGCGCACTCAGGGGAGGGGCTCGGGGACCCGCCCCCCCTAAGAAGGAAAGAAAAAAAATAAAAACATACAAACACACTAGAAAATTTTTAAAAACAGAGATTCAGACGCGACGTCCAAAAAGTGAGAACAGACTAAAACCAAAAAATATTTCTTTCTAACTCGATTGAAAACGTTGGATTTTGAAAACCGTTTTGATTGAAACATACACTTGAATTCAATGTCATTGGCAAGTAAATCTTCGCGGATTATAGTAAATATTTTTAATTGTAGAAAAAATTGTTATAAAAATATCGCTCAATAATTTAATAATAGACAACTGACAACAATGTTAAAAATTCTATATTTATAGCCGGGTGTGCAAAAAATAGTTTAATCTCTTTGGCTGGATTAATGGTCCATCGTAAGAGATCTCAGTGATTATTTAACGTGAAAGAGAAAAGAATTGCTGGTAGAATATTACTTTGATATCTTTTTCTGGACAAATCGTTTTTATACACCAGAAAAATGTTTTATTCAATTTATCACTTCTTTTTCACAGATTTATCATGTTCTTTTTACTCAGGAGAAACAATTTTCCTTCCTATTTTAGGAAAAAGAAAAATAAAAATTTATCATTTTTATTACTTTGGGTTCTGAAAAATTAGATTTCTAATTGAAAATGAAATATTGAACTACATTAACATTGATACCAAATTTTACATATAAGGGAGGGGGGTCAAAATCAAAGTCGTGTAAGTCACATTTTGTTCATTTCGAGAACCAAACCGTTTTAATTCTCCGTATTAAGTTGCGTATAACTATTTGAAACCTATAAATTATATACCAGTAGAAGAGTGCCTTTTTTATACCCAGTGGCGCAGCCAAAGGGGCCTTGGCCCCTTCAGGCGTATTGAATCCTCAAAATTAATTAACAAAAAACTGTAATTTTTTTTACCAAGTGTTGTAGAATACCAATCTAAATACTTTCTTATAGGTATATTCATAAAATTTTATGAATATATAATACAATTTTATTCACACTGTTAATGAGTATCATTCGCATTGATTCTGGCTCGAGTACCCCCCCCCCCAGAGTTATGATTCGGCCACTGCATTTAATAGATCGGTATATCTTACACCACTTTGTCGTTGACCCTCTCATATCTCGGCTTTTGCTCAACTTTTCTACCAGGTTAAACAAATAACTAATATTTAATTTTTTTTAGAACGCGAATGCCAGGAAAGATAAATGTTCGTTTAGCAGGAGGTCGTGATAATAAAGAAGGGCGACTTGAAATTAAAACTCCTGATGGATCTTGGAGCACAGTTTGCGGTGATGGATGGTCACTCTTCGAAGCAATGGTAGTCTGCAGGTCTTTAGGTCTAGGATATGCGAGTGATGCCGTCCAAACCGTCTTCTTCGGAGGAAAAGTAACAAACACTACGCTGAGAGGTATCAAATGTCGAAGTAATGAAAGGTAAGATCTATGTTTTTATGTTCACATATCAAAAATCTCAGGACATTAAAGCAAAAATTTAAGCAACAGAAATGACATTTATAGTCGGTTTGCTGATAGGTGACTGTTACATGTATGTATCAAGTAGGGCATTCATATAATAATCTAGTTACCATTTTTCGAGCGATTTAAAGAATGTTTTTTGTTATTTGGCTTAGCTGTCAGTGTCTGTTAATAATATTAATTAATAGATCTTGCGGCCAATTATTAAATTCACAAACTTTAATTTTAAATCTGCTGGAATATTTTAATTCCGAAAAAAAGAACAATGTGCCACTTATTTCTCTATCTTGTGTCCATCAAAGAGTAGCAGCTGCCTTAAAGATTTCGGAATCAACAATTCGTAGAATTATAAAATGTAATAAATCTGAACTTCACTATCAAAATCACGAGAAAACGAAGGAAATTAAAATCTGAATCAGTTTATTTTATTGATACATTGGCACAAACGTATGGTCATGAAGTACTAAGATTACCTCCTTATCACTGCCAGTTTAACCCCATTGAACTAATTTGGGGTATAACAAAAAATTATTATGATAGACATATTAGTAAAAACGGATATAGTTATAACGAAATTTTGAAAATGTGGCAAGTAGCCTGTGATCAAATTAGTTGTGAAACTTGGGCAAAATCTGTTAAAAAAATCTAATAAATGAATGGTGGGAAAGGGAAAGGATTGTTGATGATATTAATCCAATAATAATAAATACAAGAAATGACAGCGATAGTTCAGATGACGACGATATCATGCATTACAGTGACTAATATTTTTAAAATAAAAATAAACATTTAAATACAACTTGTAGGAATATATTATATGAATAAATATATTTTTACTTAATATTTTATTACTTCGTACTTAGGGGAAGCATAAAAATTTAATTTAATTAAACAACAAATTATAATCCAAAATTTACGTATGAGTATAAGTTTTTCCTTATTTTTAATTATTACCTTAAAATTAATAATTTTGTTTGTTTGAGTACTGCTGTGAATTTATTTTCGTGCTCTAATTAGTAAAGATATCTACGAATCATGCCGTTTCTTTCTAATGCTTTGTTTTTTATTAAAATAATTTGGAAGGTTAGTTGTCAACTTGCGTCACTATACGTTACTATGGGTACTCAAATAATTATAATGATATAGACAGAGAAAGCATATAGTATTGTATATCGATACTTGTAGCAACGAACACCTATCAGCAATACGACTATATGAGTCTCGCGGCATTATACCTCTGGTTTGACAAGTTCACCAGGGAAGAATGTAAGAGAAGATTTGAACATCTCTCTGTGCTGAGTAACACCTCGAAAGAATGCCCACTTGCAAAATTCCCAATCCTGTGCTACTTGCACTCCTCTTGACTTATAAGTCAAGAGTAGTACAAGACTCCATCCACCTATTCGTAGAAACAAAGCTACCGTCACAACCTGGCAAAAATTTGGAAGCAACCACAGACTACCAATACACGAAAACCTACTAAATCCTTCAAATCACAGGCTTAATCCCGAAAATCCGTCCAGTTTATGACCAACCTTCCTCCTTTCGATTGGTTAGTATTCCTTTAGTTGATCTAGTCCTTCTCAACTTATATTTCCTTCTTTTGTACTTCTTTGTTGATTTGCAAGTGGTCCTCCTTAGGTATTTTAGAATTCTGGTCACCCTAACTAATAGCTAACAGAAATTTCTCTAAAATATTGGATTGTGATCATCCTTCTCCCGACTCTTCATTTACTTCTCTGGTTCCTTTATATAAAACCTCTCTTAATGACCCATTCATGTTACAGGGGGTTGAATGATTGTTTCTATAATAAAGAACTACAAGGAGTTTGTCCTGGAAACGATCTCGCTGGAGTAGTTTGCCAAGAAACAATGTCTGATTTAGTTATGGACCATAATGAACTAATGAGGTCTGCTTATTTAGAAGATAAGCAACTTTTCTTTCTTCGTTGTGCTATGGAAGAAAATTGCCTTGCGTCCCAAGCGTATGCCATCCAAAAAGAAACCGATAACTGGCATATGATTACAAGAAGATTGCTGAGATTCACAGCCCGAATTCTGAATGCTGGGAATGCTGATTTTAGACCTATCATTCCTAAACATATGTGGGAATGGCATATGTGTCACATGTAAGTAAAATAGTGGTAGTACCCATAAAAAGTGGGAAAAAGAAATTGTAACAGACTGATATTTATTTCACAATATTTAAACAAAGGATATCGCTTTATTCTGATCTTTTGTTTCGAACCATACACTTCTCTTAACCATCATCGGCCATGCAAATTCTCAGTGATTATAGTTTGATAAAACAAGGAGTGGATAAAATTCAGTTCTTCTGTTTCAGGCATTATCACAGTATGGAGGTGTTTGCAACTTTCGATATCTTCGACAGCACAGGTAAACGGGTTGCCGAAGGCCATAAAGCATCTTTCTGCTTAGAAGACAATGTCTGCATGCCTGGCATCAAACCTAGATTCGCCTGTGCCAACTATGGAGACCAAGGCATATCTGTAAATTGCACCGATATCTACCTACACACCGTAGACTGCCAATGGGTGGACATTTCGGAACTCGAACCCGGGATATACACACTTAAAGTTGCTGTCAATCCCGAATTTAAGATTCCAGAGATGAGTTTTGATAATAATGCTGCAGTTTGTACTTTTTATTATGGACCTTCTTCTGGACATATCACAGATTGCTCAATTCAACGACCGTAGAAATTACAAATTATTTTATTTTAGGCCTCGTGAGTAGAGATATTGCAGTTCGACAACATTAATTCTGAATTTTACCATTGAAAATATCAAATATATCATTAATAGCTTACGTACATACAGACAGTCCAGGTCCATTCGTGTTATTTTCAGGCGCAAGAAGTTCGAAAATTGCAGCTTGTTTCGATATTTCGTTTTAATTCCGAGGCGAATGATCACTTCCGAAAATCCAACAAAAGTATGATGATGAAAAAGGGAGTAATATCTTCAAACCATCAGTAGAAAGAAAAGTTTGTTCAACAGATAGCCTCAATTGTGTCAATTTGCTACGATTAAAATTTAGTTTTAATGATGTTTTTCAGAAAAGACGATAAGTTCATCATCGGCTTTCAACGACATGTCATTAGTAATGTTGCCCTGGAAGGGATACGCAATCCAGTTTTTCTGCTGACAGTTTCTCATTTCTTCGATAAAGTAATAATCAAAATTATCTCTTTAATCTTAATATAAAAATATATTGGATTTAAACGTACGAAACTATGTAATTCCGTACGTTTATTTATTTTTTTTCACCTTTTCTTCAATAAAATATATATATAATCTTTATTTCGCAAAATATTTGCAGTTACAAAAAAATAATAATAAAATATACATTCTAAAAAAAAAACTTTTACTATCAAATGTACTGCCAATTCTTTTCTATCACTTTGGACAAACGCTCAGGCAATTTCATAATGCCATTTTTCCAGAAGGTTCCGTCTTTGCTCTCGAAAAATCTGTCCAGGTGAATTTCGTTATCGTCCACAGATGCGAAATTTTTTCCGTTAAGGGAATTTTGTAGAAACCAGAACAAATGGTAGTCGGATGGTGCGATGTCTGGGCCATATGCTCTGACTACCATTTGTTACGATCTATAAAATTCCCTTAACGGAAAAAATTTCGCATCTTTGGACGTTATCAAAATTCACCTCTTCAGATTTTTCGAGAGCAAAGACGGAACCTTCTGGAGAGATGGCATTATGAAATTGCCTGAGCGTTTGTCCAAAGTGAAAATAATGGACATTTGATAATAAATTTTTTTTTTAGAATGTATATTTTTTTGAATAAAAGATGAAAAAAAAAATCGAACGGATTTATGTAACAATCCAATACATTCAAGATCTTGTCGCGATCCACCAAAAATTGATTCGCGACCCACAGATGGGAAACGCTGGTCTATTGTATCAGTATTTGTTGAACAGATGAACAGAATCCTATTCTATCGTTGCCATCAACACAATTCTATTGGTAGTTGCCAAGTAACTACTGTTTTTATGTCAACTATAGAATAGAATAGTAGACCGGGAGCTCATGACATTTTTGGTCTCCGATTTCATACAGCATGCCTTTTGGAGGAAAGAATATTTACCCTGTGACAACAAAAAAGGGATGGTACTAAACCCCTGAACGCTTTCCGGTCATAGGGAAAATTGCATTTCCGCTTGCACAAAATTTTTGTATTTTTCTCTGACTTAATATTGCTTGCCTTTTTGTCAAAAGAAAGTTATAACAAATTTAAAGTCTTTTAATTATAGGCATGCTGTATGAAAACGCGGAAAATTATATTTTTTTATTACAAGATCACATGACCGTTTGAGCCCTTTGGGACCCTCCGAATCGCATGCATATATTTAAAAGACTTTAAATTTGTTATAACTTTCTTTTGACAAAAGGGCAAGCAATATTAAATCAGAGAAAAGAACAAAAATTTTGTGTTTAAGTGGAAATGCAATTTTCCCTATGACCGGAAAGCGTGCAGGGGTTTAGTACCATCCCTTTTTTGTTGTCACAGGGTAAATATTCTCTCCTCCAAAAGGCATGCTGTATGAAATCGGAGACCAAAAATGTCATGAGCTCCCGGTCTATATATTACTCGTAATCCCACCACTGGTGAAATAATGTCCGTTTTTGCCTGAATTTTGGACTAACAGATAGACATATACAGAGCCGCAGTAAGAAAAACTTGCGCTAGGGGCAAAGCCGTGTTTTTTCTCAAAATCCAAGTGACGAGTAACAAACAAAAGAGGTCTTTAGCTCCCGAAATCCAAGTGACAAGCAAAAAAAAAATGTCCTCATCTCTAAGAATCTAAGTGTGCCCAGGGCCGTCGCTCCCCCCCCCCCCCCCTACTGCGGCTCTGGATATATATCTATGATAGGGTGACCATTTTCTTAAGAAGGCAATGCTGGACGGAGCAAAAAAAAGGTCCTCATCTCCCAAATCTAAGTGAAGAGCAAAAACAAAAGTTCCTCACCTCCCAAATCCAAGTGAAGAGCAAAAAAAGGCCTCATCTCCCAAAATCCAAGTGAAGAGCAAAAAAAAGGTCCTCACCTCCAAAATGTTAAAATGCGGGACAATGCGGGACAAAATGTTAAAATGCGGGACTTTTGCGTGACGTATCTTAATGCGGGACAAAATGTTAAAATGCGGGACTTTTGCGGGACGCATCTTAATGCGGGACAAAATGTTAAAATGCGGGACTTTTGCGGGACGTATCTTAATGCGGGACAAAATGTTAAAATGCGGGACTTTTGCGGGACGCATCTTAATGCGGGACAAAATGTTAAAATGCGGGACTTTTGCGGGACGTATCTTAATGCGGGACAAAATGTTAAAATGCGGGACTTTTGCGGGACGCATCTTAATGCGGGACAAAATGTTAAAATGCGGGACTTTTGCGGGACGTATCTTAATGCGGGACAAAATGTTAAAATGCGGGACTTTTGCGGGACGCATCTTAATGCGGGACAAAATGTTAAAATGCGGGACACTCCCGCAAAATGGGGAACGAATGGTCACCCTAATCTACGAAATCTTGAATTGTGGAGAGTGAAAATACGCTGTTCATAAGTTTTTCATATTTTAAAGTAATTAGTGTTGAATATTTGAAGTAGATATTGTTATTTTGTTGGAGTTGGACGGTGTTCTGTTGTACTTGTATAGTTTAGTTTGCCGCATTAAAATTTCAAATAATTCCTTTGAAAGTTTAAAGTTGTTGTCAAAGTGTGGTATGTTCTTTGTCCGAAGGTCGAACAAATGTATTATATTATTAATGAATTTGTTTAATAAATATTTCGTATAGGAACAAGTTGTGTTTTTGTTATGTAAACAGAGCAGAGTTGTATTTGTGTTGATGATCAGGACACGTGTATAAATGGTGGGGAGATTCTAAATAGGAGTTTCGGCGTCGATCCGCATGTTCGCAGGTGGTGACGGCGCATCTGAGATCAATAAGAGCACGCAGTTCAGGCAGCGAAGAACCGTTCTGTCGGCCGGGTCGCATGCTGTCTCAAACACCGAACAACCAACGAATTGATACGATCGGTACAATGATCCACTTAACACGAATACGCTGTCAGTGAGCAAAGTGTTATTGTGATGTGATGGAGGTGGCGTTTTATGTCCGTGGTAGTAGTGGCTGAAGGCAATGTTGAGGAATGTTGCCGCCCCCAGCCGAGGATGACTTGGCATCGGCGGGGGCCTGGTTAGAAGCTAACGGAAACCTCGTCGAACGCTACCTCCGTGAAAACGCCAGCACCGAACTTAAATCACTATTACACAACGCAACCAGTACAGTAACATCTTCAAGAAGAACTTCAATCACCTCTGATCTATTCCAACTCTGGCTAGCTGCCTCCCCGCAAAAACCAGAAGTACAAAATGCTAGAAATGTGCGTCGAGATCTTCAAACACTCGATGAATCCGAGCTGTTTATGGAACTTATCCGTGATGTGGCCAACGAATTGGATATCGATGTACTATGTCATAAAATCCTTGTGAATGTGAGCCTGTTGACACACGCTGATCGTGGTTCGTTGTTCTTGGCGCGCGGTACTCCTGATGACCGGTATTTGGTGGCTAAGTTATTTGATGTGCGGCAGGATACTCTGTTTGAAGAAGCGGTACGGCAGGCCCGTACCGAAGATATACGGATACCATTTGGTGTAGGCATTGCGGGTACCGTAGCACAAAGTAAAGAAATAATCAACATTAAAGATGCATATCAGGTAGGTAAATTATTATGTTAATTAAAATAAACTGACCATTAAAACAACAATACAAACAACAAAATAAAAATAGAGTTCTGTTTAGAATATAAAAAATATTAATTATGATTTGTCACAAATTTATTCAGACGCTAATTTCTAATACTGCTTTATTTTGTTTATTAACTGACGTACCCGTACTTTTTTTTGTTATATGCATTTTTGCTGTAACGTAAATAATAAATTTGACTTTTCAATTAACAATCTAATTAAAACTGCATTGAAAAAAAAATATAATCGTTTCTTCATTCTAATATATATATATATATATATATATATATATATATATATATATATATATATATATATATATATATATATATATATATATATATATATATATATATATATAAATATATAGTTGGATTGTTGTTCTTGACGAAAAATGTAGGAGGAAATAAAAATTCTTCAATACTCGTCAAACGTTTCGACGTTTCGACGTTTCGACTGGTAAATCCAGTCAAAACGACCAGATAATCTCGAGCCGTCCTGTTCTACACTGCCTGTCTACTCTGTATGTGTTTGGGATGGTTTTTTCATTTTCATTTCCGTATATTTTTCTATAAGAATATACTTTTTTTAAAATATTGACAACGTACTCTAGACTGAGGATGACTGGATTTACCAGTCGAAACGTCTCTTAATATTTTATAATAAACTTTTGACGAGTATTGAAGAATTTTTATTTCCTCTTATATATATATATATATATATATATATATATATATATATTGTTAAGTAGTAGGGACGAATTGAGGTCCCTACATAACGTTTTGACTATTTTTAGCATGATGTCTATCTGTCTCTCGGTCTGTATGTCGGTCCGTGTACACGTGCAGAGCAAATTCGACTAAAAGGATTTTTATAAAACTTCATATTTAAGTTTTTGACATCAATGACATCAATATTTTTTTTTATATAGCAAGGTTCATTAAGATTTTGAAAATTGTGCCTATGGCTTCCATTGGTTGTTTTAAGTTATAAGCTCCGGTCCTCTGATTTCGTATACATTCAAACATAGAATTAAATTATAATTTCAACAATCGCCACTGGTTATTAAATTTACGCTTTTAAAAATTAAATGCAATATTTGCCAAAATATAACTAGAATTTTGAAAAAATAATTTAAACAAAATAAAAATAAATTTAAGCAAAAAAAAAAACAAAATAAAATTGTCTCCGACTGGATGCGAACCCTAGTTTTCAATTAAGAAAGCGAGAATGCTAACCACTACACCATGAAAGTGTACTGGTTTACTGTGTTACATAACATATTAAATATTTACATCCTCAACCAAAAAAACACAAAAATGCGTTATTTTCCGAAAACATAATCTGATCAAAAATTCCTGTTGTACTATTCCGGTTCACACCAATGTACATTACTCAGAATTTTTTCAGATTTTTAGTTTAAGCCATCTGGGCTACAGGGTGTGAGATAATTTTTTTTGCACAATTTTGACAAAAATCGTCTCAAAATAATTTATTTTGCAAAAATAAAATTTTGATCATTAATCCACGTACTAAGGGCTTTCATTTGATATGCTACACAAAATTTAAAAAAAAATATATATATTTTTTTTTCGATGAGTACATATTTGTTTTATATTTTTAGGGGGATATGTTTTTTAGATGTTTTAGTATTTTTCCTATGTGCGGGTCAAAGAGTTGTATAAGCATGTCAAATTTCAACTCTCTAGGTTTAGCCGTTTGGCTACAATTTTTACCGAACAGGCAGACTGACAGACAGACAGACAGAGAGACAGACAGACCACAAAATGACGGTATAAGGTTTTTTTGGTCATACCTACAAAACCCTTATTAGTACAATGTTGGGAAGCCGTAATAAATAATGATGGAAATTATATTTTGTAATCATACAACTTATAATAAAAATATATGGAAATAGAAATATTTGGTACTCTAAAATAATGGATTTGTTTCCGGTCTTCCTAATATTTTTGGATGTAGCTGCTTTTGCCTGTTGAGAACTGACAATAACTAAAGTGATACCTAGCGGAATATTTTGGAACTTAACGGAATAGGATTTTGTTGGATGTGGCCCATTTAATTGGTTCTATGTGTTAAAGTGAAGAAAAGTGAATAAAATGTCTTTAAAATCGCAACAGAAAATTAACTGCAATGTGAATTCTTGTGTATCAAATGGCAAATGTCAAAAAACCCTATTCCAATCGCCATTTTGTAAGCGAAAACAGCGCCTCTATAGGTAATGTCACTTCTCAATAGGCTACTCATTTGTTTTGCCTCAAAGTTCAGGAGGGGGGGGGGAGACCAGCTTTATATTTGAGAAATGCTTGGTGGTAAAAAATGAATAATTCTAGTACATTCGATACTAGAAATTATTGACCACCGATTCTATGTCAGAGGACGTATATGGTATGACCTGTGTAATTATTTATCAAAATAATAATAATTATTAATTTTACTATATCAATAATGTTGGATATAACTTTGACATTTTTTCTTTAATTTTCTGTACTCAATACTTTACAAAACAATTTGGCAAGCCCCTTATAAAATTATCCTTTCCGCAAATATTTACTAATCTTGATTAGATGAGTTACGTCCGTAAGTTAGTAACTAAGCTCTGATGAAGATTTAAATTAAATCGAAACGTAAGTGAAGTTAATAAATTTTGTTTTATTTTCTAACTGATCCGAATCTCATTACCTATCAACTATAATATTTACTAATACTATAAAACTATATCTTTCCCAATTCTTCCTAATCAAAATATGAGTTTGGTTGTTGTGTATAATACCCAGTGGTCATTATATCCGTGAGGCGGATATGGTGTAATACACAGAACCATTAAACACGTACAAAATAAACTTCCATGACCATACAAGGGCGAAAGTGCTATTGAAAAGTGAAGACTTGTTAATGCAGTCGTTACGTCACACCGTGCGCAAGTATCTAACAAGTAAACTACTGTAAGAATATGTAATGTAACACATTATTTACAAGACTTTTTAAAAAATAAAGCACTTTAGAATTTCTAAACATATCACGAAATTATTTGGCATCTTTGGTTGTTTATTTTTAAAACTATAATTGTACCAATTCAATGTTTCAATTATCGTTTCACGTTTAAGATTAAAAACAAAATCCAGAAGATTACTTTAAAAGGGTAATGTAGGTTTTGCGCAACATAAACATGTATTTGTTTCGGCCTTAGAATTTAGACCAAATATAGCCAGATCAATTTGATTTGAGGAATTAAAAAATTTAGTTAGGACAGGTTTAGGTCTAAACAGTGCCAGCTCTAGGTTTTGCGGGGCCTCGGAAAAATAATGCATTTGGTGTCAAAAACTTGCCTTAGCTACTAATAATTGTTAGAAATATCCCCCTAAAAGCGCGGGGCCTCGGGATAAATCCCCGAAGTCTCGACCTCTGAGCCGGCCCTGGGTCTAAACATAAACCAAAAATACACAATAAATTTATTTAAATAATCGAAATATTTTTATTTAGGTAAAAAGATAATATTCTTATGGTATAAAATAAAAAATACAAAAATTCTAAATAAACTGGTAGGCGAAAAACTTTATTTTCTGCACCCATCCTTATATTTTTGGTGCGAATCGTTTTTCCCCTCTTTGTTTTTCCTTCTTCGATTGTGGAATCGGATTTCTCCGTAAAGGCAGCTACTATTAACTTAATTTGATTCCTTGAATATGAATATGTGAGGATACGAAAGGAATGTGTAAAGGATAAAGAATTTTGCCGAGAGGCCTTCACGGTAGGACTATTGGTTAGAGTTACATTGTCATTATAAAATGTCCTTTTCATAGCATTTTATTTTTTTGTCATTCTTAATAAAAATTTCCCATTTATTTATTTTTTTGTCTTCAAAATATGTAAACATATATTTAATTTTTTTTAAAATAAATGTCATTCGTTTCACTTTTGGAATTTTAAATTTTCACGTACTAACGTGAAATATGAAATAACCCAAGCAAGGTCCCTTCTCGTGATAACCTAAAAGAACGAAATTCCCATTTAGATCCGCCTAAAGGTTTGGAATAGCATGTAATTCGAAGAGTTACTTAGGTTATAATAAGCCTGCTAGACGTTTAAGACAACTGTGAAGTTGATATTCATACCGATCTATCTAATAAAAACCCTAAACTGAACACAGCACTGAAATTACTTAACACGAAGTTAAAACCTATGCTATTTCTTTATGAAACGTAGTTAAATGTTAGCTAAGATAGGATTTAGCATTCCTTTACGAAACCGAGCATTAGTCATCCATGTCAAATATTATAAATTAAAAATGAACGTATTTGTACTTTAAAATTATTATCCTGTAAAATCTAAATATTAATTTTGTATTTCTTTTTGCAGGACCCCCGTTTTAATTGTGAAATCGACATGAGAACAGGTTACAAGACCAACCTGATCTTGTCTATGCCCATCTGCAACTATGAAGGAGATGTCATCGGTGTTGCCCAGATCATCAATAAGACCAACGGCACCCAGGAGTTCACAGATCGCGACGTCGAAGTTTTCCAACGCTACCTCACATTCTGCGGTATTGGGATTCAGAATGCTCAACTCTTCGAGGTTTCCGTGCTAGAATACAGACGAAATCAAGTAAGTAATATTGAAATTATAGCCTGTTCATTTGATTTTAGTAGAACTAGATTTAATATTATTTACCAATTAAGTTAGGCTTTTGATCATTTTGTTTAGAAAAAGGGGCCTATAGGAGCGAAATACTTCTTGGTCCCCCCTTGATTTATAAAGTTTAAAAAAGTAAATCGAGATCATAAATATGTTTAATTATACAGTCAAAAATCAGTAAGTTTTTATTTTCTTTTTTAATTTAAAATTTAAATATGTAGCTCTAATTCAGTAGAACGTCTAAGGGCCCCCTAGAGCATTGGGCCCCTATGCGACAGCATAACTTGCATAACCCTATTTACGCCACTGCGACCATCCAGTATAAGAAAAACGTTGTATTAAGAAACAAACTGGCAGACAGAAATAAGTATTGCAAGTGAAAGATAGCTTAAAGCTGCTATATTCAAATCGTGTTTCCCGAACCGCTAGGGTTCTGTGAGAATAATCCAGGGGTTCCATGAGATAAAATTTTATTCACCAATAAATATTGATTACTTTGGTAGCGTCAAATAATTTATTACTGTATAACATGAAATGTATTTATGTTTTTTGTTGTTTTTGAAACATCAATATAATTTATATAAATTATGATGATGAATATAAATTAATATAATGATTATATTATGATTTTGAATATAATTTCTCAAAAATTGAGTATATATAGGCGGTTTCTTTGCCTGTAACGAATAGTTTTACCGATAGATTGAAGCTTTTGACCATTTTGTTCAGTAAAAGCCAACTTCAATATATAAGTTAGCTAGTGACAACAAATTTAATTTCCATTTGGTTCCGCCTAAAGGTTTCGAAAGCCTGTATGTATGTAAATTGACATTAAATGTAGCTGTATTAAATGTATAAAAATTTTAAATAGAGTAATGTATTTGAAATAAATGACGTCCAAGGAATGTATTGTGTAAATAAAAATTACTCTGATTTTTGGACAAAACATTTTCGGCTTTGACAAGTTTTTTTTTTCTTTCGTAAATATAAAACAACTATACGGACCTGTGGACACATGAAAATTGACCAAGAGGAAACAGTAGCCCGTTTATTTGGTTTAAGCGGAACTAGATAAATCGTAATAGTTCAAAACTAATGATTGCAAGGCGCAACATAAGTCGCTAATACGAGACTAAAATCATATTAGCTTGTCCGTTCGCATTTTATACTTGAAATGTGTAGAATAAGTGAAATAAAAACAAACATATTATTAATTTACTTAATTGTTTAATTAAATTTAAACATATTTACTCACAAAATAAGCTTAATTATATTCATTACAGCAAAAACTGTACTCTGAAAATTTTATACTAATTAAATCTTACAAAATATGCAGAGTATTTTGGGCACTGTTTAAACATTGTTAACTTCTTTATTATAATATATACAGAGATTATTTACCTAAAAAAATGATTTTACTTTATAAATTGGAATGTTAAATTGGAAAAACAAATGAACTTCAAAAAAACGAGTTGTTAAAATATATACATATACATTATATATATACATTTTCTAAATGGAACACCCCATATTTTTGAGAAAAAGTGTTATTTTTTTATTAAATCATAAGGGTATATTGGTTTAAATCCGATATTAAGACTTAATTAAATAAGTATATCCTCAGTAAAACAAATATAATCTTACTTCATAGGCATCTATTTTACTAAGATGAAAAAAAAAACAGCTGTGGCCACCGCAGGACCAACCGCCATCACAAAGTACTTGTATAAAATACGATAATAGAGATAATATCTATCATGACCATGGAAACGTTACATATAAGTATGACAAAATAGACACTTCGAAAAAATCTCGAAAAATTTTTCAAATTTGTTTCGTTTTATCAAAAAATTTCTCAAATAAAAGTTGTTAGTTATTGCTTTTATAGCAACTTTTGTTAAATAAATTTTTTCGAAATATAATTTCTGTTGTGAAATATTCGCAAAAATCTTAAAATCGACACGAGTAAACTTCCATTTCTAGTCAACCGGTTTTTACCAAAAGTTGATCAACTCGTGCCATTGATGTCAAAAGCTTAAATATGAAGTTTCATAAAAATCCTTTCTGCAGAATTTGCTCTGCACGTGTACGCAGACAGACAAACGGACAGACAGACATACCGACAAACAGACAGACAGACAGACAGACAGACAGACAGACAGACATCATGCTAAAAATAGTTAAAACGTTATGTAGGGACCTCAATTCGTGGAGATCCATCGAAATTTCGAAATGTCAAAATCGGTATGATCACAATACCTCCCTTATGACGCTTTGAGGCAACATGGTAGCATACGACAAGTCTGACGAGACCGTCAGACCATGTCGCATTGACAAGCTAGTGTCTACACCAACACTGGGAGCGTGCTACTGTTTATTGTTGCGAGATCTGTCAGTTTACAGAGTAAATATGGCGGATCGCTGATATATTATTACATTTTATAACTATAAATAATATCAAGCTAATTTATACTATTTTATAACAAATTTTAATTCCATAACAAAAACATAACCTTACTTAATTATGTTTATCATTATTTCTCATACTCTATTTTATCAAAACTTATATTTACTAACTTACCTTAAATAAATTTAAGTTGCTAAATAATTTTTGTTGATACAGCAACGCTAGTTAATTTAAAAAACAAATACTTCTATAATAACAACTATCAAATATCAAAATGGCGAACCAGTGGCTTTCAGAAGTGGTAGCGTGTCGCACGAAAACTCTTTGATGTTTACCGCCAAGTAACGGGAACGAGTAACATGTCGCACGGCTCCCATCAGACCGCTGCACATTGGTAGCATGCGACATGTTGAACGGTCGCACGCTACCATGTTGCCTCGATGTAGACGCGCCATTATATATGTTGGCGGTCGGTACGAATGTAGGTGTTCCATTTAAAAAATGTATTTTTTTGAAATAACTCGTTTATTTTATGTTGATTTATTTTGCCAATTTAATATTTTTATTTGTAGAGTAAAACACTTTATCTTTTGTAGTTCAACCTCTTTCTTATCTCTTATAATAAAGAAGTAAGCAATGCTGAAATTAGTCCCAAAAACACCTGTATATATTTTACCACTGTGCAACGCCACTATTTTTCAAAATAGCGTCAAAGTTTCTTGGTGTAAAAATAGCACCATATTCTATTTTATTTTTCATAAGTAGGACGAGTGATTAGAACTTTTTGAAACTGCCATATTCTTCATTAACAGTAATATTTTGGTTAAAATTTACGTTAATACATTTGTAATTAATTGAAGTTTCCAAAAATTATACGACTTATTCCATTAAATTAGATATTTGACTTTTATTAAAACTTTTCTAACAAAATTTCAACGATAAAATACAAGGTGTCTCAAAAGAAATTTTATATTTATTTAGCTAACTGCGTGAACGCAACGTATCCGAGGGGCGCGGGAGTTATGTCAATCGGTAGCCTGGTTCTTGGGAATGCAGTCGCTATGGAGCGTTTCTCGGGAGCAGACCGCGCGTTATGCGTGCGAGAGTTTTACAAAAACGGTGATTCGGCGACTGTAGCGCATAGAAAATTCTGCAGTATTCGAGGTTTTCACCACTTAAATGATGCGCCAAGCATTCCTCTCATTCGACATTGGGTTAAAAAGTTTGAAGAATCTGGTACAACGCTGGATAAATCAAAATCCGGGCGACCTAGGTCATCAAGAACGGTAGAAAACGTGGAGAATGTTAATCAGTCTGTTCGTGACGACCCGAACCTTTCAATTCGGAAGCGCGCAAGTGCTTTAAATGTGCATAGATCATCATTACATCGCATTATGCACAAAGACCTAAAGCTGCACCCCTACAAAATTCAATTGGTGCAAGAATTAAAGCCCCAAGATGCCAGTCAGAGACTTAATTTCGTAAATCAGGTGATTGAGCGATTTTCAACGTTTACCAACATTTTGTTTTCGGATGAAGCTCATTTTCATCTTAATGGCCACGTAATTAAGCAGAACTGCCGCTACTGGAGTGCAACGAATCCGAAACGCAAACATCAGAAACCCCTACATTCGCCTAAAGTGACCGTATGGGCTGCGATGTCGGCGCGAGGAATTATCGGCCCTTACTTTTTTGAAGACGAAAGGGGGCGTGCAGTTACAGTGAATTCAGAGCGTTATGTGGAGATGTTAGACAACTTCTTGTACCTGAACTGCAAAACTTTCCTGGCTATATAACCAAAGAACATGGTTCCAACAGGACGGAGCAACTTCACACACGTCCAATATGTCTCTGCCACGTGTTCGTGAAATTTTCTCAGGCAAATTGATCTCCCGGAGAGGTGACATAAATTGGCCTCCACGCAGTCCAGATTTAACCCCTATGGACTTTTTCCTATGGGGTTATCTTAAATTTAAAGTTTACGCCAATAAATCGACCTCACTGGCGCATTTGAAAGAAAATATCCGTCACGAAATGGCAGCCATCCCTGAGTCCACCTGCCGAGACGTCATAAGTAATTTTACTGTTCGATTAAATGAGTGCCGAGAACGCGAGGGTCTACATTTAGACGATATTATTTTTAAGAAATAAATCCCCAAAAAGTGTATTTTAATAATTTCTGAAGGTGGAAAAACCGGGCCTAAATTAGATATTTGACTTTTATTAAAACTTTTGTAACAAAATTCCAACGATAAAATATATACGGACAAACTAATATGCTTCGTATTCTCTTACGTTCACGAGAGATTTACTACATTATTAACATGAAGAGAATATGCAGTGTTGTATTTAGAGTTTTTGAATTCCACAGATTCTACTGAATTTGGCACGCAGCATATTCGAGGAGCAG